>BSBN01000016.1:10244000-11617000 GCA_027924645.1 Cunninghamia lanceolata
CCTAAGATCTATTGGAGAGAAGCTGTCAGCACTGCAGTCTACACTCTCAATTGAGTTCAAATTAGAAACAATACTGGTAAGACTCCTTATGAACTCTGGTTTGGCATTACTCCCACTGTGAGATACTTTAGAGTTTTTGGTAGCAGATGTTACATTAAAAGGGATGAAGATTTAGGAAAGTTTGATGCTAGAAGTGATGAAGGAATATTCTTGGGTTATTCTACTCAAAGCAAAGCATACCAGTGTTACAACAAGAGACTGAGAAAGATTGTAGAAAGTGCAAATGTGAAGGTTGATGAAGAAATTGAAAGACCCTTAAGAATTCATGAGTATGATGAAGATGATCAGAATGGTATTCAGATTCAAGGTATCCAAGCCTCTTCTAAGAAACAAAGACAAGTTGATCTGGTAAGTCAGGAAGAAGAGATAAGTCTCAATGAGACTGGTCAAGAGTTAGTAGTGCAAGAAACTCCCAAAGTTCTAAGGTATGTAACTCTAAACCACTCTAAAGATTAGATCATAGGTGACAAAAGAAAAGGAGTGCAAACAAGGAGGAGAATTGCTCAAAATTCAGATGAGTATTGTCTAATTTCAAAGATTGAACCTAAGACAGTGAATGAAGCTTGCAATGATGAAAATTGGTCAAAAGCAATGGAGGAAGAACTAATGCAAATTGAGAAAAATCACACTTGGGATCTTGTTCCCAGATCGAGAAACAAGAATGTGATTGGAACCAAATGGGTCTTCTGGAACAAACTGAATGAAGCTGCTGAAGTAATCAGAAATAAAGCTAGATTGGTCTGCAAGGGTTACTCTCAAATTGAAGGAGTTGATTTTGAAGAGACTTTTGCTCTGGTGGCAAGAATTGAAGTAGTTAGATTATTTCTTGCATTTGCTGCCTTTAAGGATTTCAAGGTGTATCAGATGGATGTCAAATCTGCCTTCCTAAATGGTAATTTGGAAGAAGAAGTGTACATTGAGCAACTGGATGGATTTCAATTGTTTGATCATGGTGACATGGTTTGCAAATTGAAAAAGGCACTGTATGGACTGAAGCAAGCCCCAAGAGCCTGGTATGAGAGATTGGATAAGCATCTCTTGAAGATTGGTTTCAACAAAGGTACTACTGATAGTAACTTGTATTTCAAAATTGATCATGAAAATATCTTAATTGTTGAAGTATTTGTTGAAGATATCATTTTTGGAGGAAGAGATAGTATGTGTAAAACTTTTGCAAGTCAAATGAAAAGTGAGTTTGAGATGTCCATGCTTAGAGAAATGAATTTCTTTTTGGGTCTACAAATTACTCAAACAAAGAAAGGAATCTTCATTTCTCAGTCAAAATATGTGAAAGAATTGTTGAGGAAACTTGGGATGGAAGACTCAAAGCCAATGAACACTCCAATGGCAACCGGATGCAAGTTGAGCAAAGATGATGACTCTCCCAAGGTTGATCAGACAAAATATAGGTCAATGATTGGTGGATTGTTGTATCTCACTCAAACTAGACTAGATATTATGCAGGCTGTTGGTCGTGTTGCTAGATTCCAAGATGATCCTAGAGATTCTCATGTTATGGAAATCAAGAGGATTTTTAGATATCTAAAGGGGACAGTTGAGTATGGGTTGTGGTATCCTAAAGATCATGATTTCTCTCTAAATGCATATACAGATGCTGATTGGGTAGGAGATGTGGATGACTGGAAGAGTACTAGTGGTGGAGCTTTCTTTTTGGGAAAGAGATTAGTTTCTTGGCTAAGCAAGAAACAAGAGGCAATATCCCTATCTACAACTAAAGCAGAATACATTGTAGCAACAGGTAGTTGCACTCAAGTTTTGTGGATGAAGCAAATGCTACGAGATATTAAAGTAGAGTATGAGGAGCCTATCACAATTTTCTGTGATAATTCAAGTGCAATAAATATTTCTAAGACTAAGCATATATCTATCAAGTTTTACTTTCTGAGAGAGAAAGTGAACAAGGATGAAGTCAGACTAGAGTTTGTGTCCTCCAAGGATCAGATTGCAGATATTTTTACTAAACCTCTTCCCAAGGACTCTTTTGAGTATCTCAGGGAAAAGTTAGGGGTTATTGCCCCTCTGGTGATGAACTAGGATGCACTGATGTGCATCAATCTAGTGGATATCATAGTCACATCTTGTGGTCCAGACTGATGATGAGGAGCTGCTACTCAGGGGGAGCAGCAGGCATGGTTCTGAAGTAGTGAAACTACAAGTATGTGCCCTTTGCCATTGATGTCAAAGGGGGAGAGAAGACATGTGAAAAACAAAGTGGTTTCTAATCAAAGGGGGAGTAGTAAAGGGAGAGAAGACATGTGAATAGTTGTTGTTGATAGGGGGAGCTGTGATAGTAAGGAGAAGTTCTTGTCTTGATGTTTTTTCACATCATATGTTGCCATCAATGACAAAGGGGGAGATTGTTGCAAGTATGGGTTTAACCGGTGTTTTCATTGATGTCAACATACTCTTGTTACATTAATGAGAAGGATTGGATAAGCTGTGTGCTGAGGATATTGAGAAAATTAGTCTCAATCAAGAACAGTGAAGAACAGTGATGACAACAAGGTAAAAGTCCAAGATAGATTGAGGTTTAGAGGATGTGGTTTAAAGGGTTTGTAGATATAAGTCTTGAGATGTTCCAATCAAGTTTTTAGAGGTCCGCATGAAGATCAGAAGATGTTATGGTTGCTCCAGTAGAACTGACTCCGGCAAGTGTCCAGAGGTGACAGGGTGAGACAGATAGGTCCAGTGAGGTCCAGTAATGCATTATCCCATTCTGCGGATTTGAGGAAGTGTTGAGAATGTTCTTATGAAGTGTCACATAGATTAGTTTGTGGCTTGAAGGTCTGGAAGAACCTTTTCCTTTGTAACAGTGATGACTGTGTTCTTGAGGTTCTAGATGAAGGAGAGAAGGATTTCAGTAAGTAAAGGAAGTGCGGATGTTCCTGGTGATTCAGGAAAGCTTATGGAGGTCCTTGGATTATGTTCAATTCATGTTGTTGGTCCACATTAGAGTTAGAGCCCAGAATTGAAGAAATACTTCCGGATGAATGTGTTCTTTCTGTGACTAGCCGACTGGATGAATTATACACCTTGCGAATGTTCTTGTGGTTGTTTGCCAACTTAGATGTTTGTTCCTAAGTTGATGTCATGTATAAATAAAGGATTGTGAAGTCATTTCAAAGTTGTCCTTGAGGTGATGAGTGTGTGGTAGTGAGGAGAAGAGTGAAAGGTAGAGCAGAAGGTTTGGGCTTAAATAGAAATGACTCAAGCATGGTGAAGATGCTATTTACCAGTTCAAGTATGTTATACTTATTCTTTTGTAGACAGTGAGTCTCTTATATGCAGTGAGCCTCTTGTGAGCAGTGTGCTCAGGAAGTGAGCCCTAATTGGCATGTGCCATTTTTGTTCTTTCTATTCTTCTAACAGAGAATACATTTTTGGGTTAATCACCCTGTGGTTTTTCCCTTAACCGGGTTTTCCACATCAAAATCTTGGTGTCTCATGTGTTGATGTGTTTCTTCTCTTGATTTGTTGCATTGTGCTTTCATGGTTAGTCTTCTATTATGCTGCTAATGAACAATGTGGAGTTAAGTGTTTAATCAAGGAGAAAGTTTTTTACAACTAATTCACCCCCCCTCTCAGTTGTGTGCCCTAAATCTAACAATACCAAGTGTAATACCCTGCCATGCAACCCTAGAGATAAGTTTAACTAAGCAATAAAAAGGTGAAATAGTTTTTTTTTAAATAGAAGTAATGATAACAAAGCATAACATAGTCTAATGGCAAAAAGATAAACTAACATCTCTAGGGAATTACATAGCTACATTATTAAAATTAAACAATATTCAACATACATGTTCCATTCAAATAACTCAAACTAATAACTTGATTACATCATTAGATACATACATCAACATCTTTGCAATAATGTTTACAAGTGTAGAATAGTTTATCTTACAAGAGGAACTACATAACTTCTATGATACAAAAGCTCTTTTTTTGGATACATCAATTTACATAATGATTTCCAATGATACAAAAGATCTAGATACAAATAGCACAAATGTATGTCTTCAAATATAGGTGCAAACTGGAATCATGAGAGTTACATCTTCTTTACACATGAGCCACGATGCCAGAAAACCAATGGAATAAAGCACAACCACCCGACGATGTAGAACCCTGAGGTCCACCCCCTATGCTAGGAGATAACAATGAGGTCCCACAACATGAAACAGTTAAGAAGACATGAACACAACACAAAAGGCTAACATGACTCCAACATACAAATACACATGACATTCACAACAGAGTCAGCACTTCCTCCAACAGTAAAAAAGATAATAGATTAAAAAGTGCAAGGACTACACATGACTCCAAAACAACACTAGTCAATAAGGACATCACAAGTAACTCAAACATCACTTCTAGAGGCATTCACAAAACAAAGGGGAGAATAGAACTAGAGAATGCTAGACTGCAGTAGGGATGAGTGTCATCGCATGGTCCTAGCATGGGTTACCCTGATAGTCTCTAGCTAGATGTCAACCCCCATCCATGGGTTACCCTGATAGTCTCTCGCTAGGCGCTGACTCCCATCTATGGTTACCCTGACAGTCTCTCACTAGACACTGGCCCCATATGGTGACACATGCGGAACCAACATTCCTTTTGTGAGGACAAGGAAGTTGATTTTGACAACCATGGCCTTCTCATCTCATCCTTAGCCTAAACAAGCACTACAGGCATGAGTCAGGCATCCAATTATCTTGATTAGTGTGAAAACTATCCAACCCTCTAAATTTATTATTAATTTATCACTGGATTAACAACTTCCAATGGGTTACCTTAATAAGCCACTTTGGGTGCCGGCCCCACATTGAAAGCCACTCCCCCTTCACTACATCTAGATTCTCAATGCCCAAAATAAAACCCAAGCATGAACTATCACATTTTTTATTAGGATACATTTACAACACAAAATATACATCATTTCACATTACACAGAGCAAGGCATTACCCATCTTGCATAGTTATCATAACCACATGAATAGGTACACTGAGCAAGGCATTACCCATCTTGCATAGTCATCATAACCACATGAATAGGCACATTAAGCAAGGCATTATCCATCTTACACAGTCATCATAACCAAATGAATCCGTAAACAGAGTGGAGTCAACATATAACCAATACATATTCAACCATTAGCAAGATTACATAATCACAAGAGTCATACACACGACTACCCCTCTTGGCCTTTGGAATTAACTGTCCCAAATGACACAAACACTTGACACACTAAACACTATGGTCTCACATCACATTCACTCTCAAATACACATCAGCACCTAATAGACCAAACTAAGATCCTTCATCAATAATTCAAATACAACACCACAATTGTGAGAAATGACATAATGCACTAATTATGGGTCTTGAAGAATGTAATATTAATTGAATCATGATCAATCATCTAAAAATCATAAAGTGAATCTTCCTCAACAATATAGAACTATCATATTCCAACCACTAGTAATAGTTACTTTT
Source organism: Cunninghamia lanceolata (assembly GCA_027924645.1). NCBI lineage: Eukaryota > Viridiplantae > Streptophyta > Pinopsida > Cupressales > Cupressaceae > Cunninghamia > Cunninghamia lanceolata. The sequence goes on from BSBN01000016.1 coordinate 10,249,576, forward strand.
AGGATCATAAGATATAAGGGTCCATGAGTAACAATATTTTAACTAATAGTTCCCAAGACTTATGTTAATTTCATTTAATTAAGATGACCATGAACAAACTGCAAATAACTCTAAGGCATACAAATTAAGCACAACAATTATATACACTATTTACACTAATGTAGATTTTATTAATAATCTAGACAATTGTAAATACTATTAAATATAACTATATAAGCAAGGCTAAGGCCTATAATATTAGAATGCTATAAATATCTTACACTAGTTATAATCACAAGATACAAAATCCAAAGCTACAATGAAAGAACCTTATTCTAAGGTTAACTTGAGAGGAAAGAAATATAGAACAACAAAACATTTCTATAGATCTAACATCTTCATCAAATCTACCACACTTTTAACCACATGCATATGATAGGATCAGTACAAAATGAATTTGTTGAGAAGGCTTTAGAAGCTACCATCAATGCAAAATGTGAAAGCATAGACATGACACACAGAATGATTAGTAGAATGCCTCACAGAGAGTCATATGATGGAAAACAATGATCATAGGATATGCACAAAACAAATTTGTTGAAAAATATTAGAGAAACTCAGTTTGAAAATATAGAGTTATTGGTGACGCAACTAACTATTTTAACAGAGACGAAACGGGTGAGAGGTAGACAGTTAAAACATATTCATATCTCAAGAATGACAACTTGGGTATGGCTTATTTTTGGATATACTTTATATATCTAGGCCATACACCATATATAAAAAAATTAGAGAAACCCAATTTGTAAAACTAAATTTATGGCTAACGCAATAGACTTCTAAAACATAGATAAATGGGTGAGAGGTAGACAGTCACAAAATATTCATATCTCAAAAATGACAAACTAGGTATGGCTGACTTTTAGATACAATTTAGATATCCATGTTGTACACCATATATAAAACAATTAGAGAAACCCAGTTCGTAAAAATAAAGTTATGGTGAATGCAACAGACTGCTAAAAAAAAGACGAAATGGGTGAGAGGTAGATAGTCACGAAATATTCATATCTCAAAACTAACAAATTGGGTATGGCTGATTTGTTGATATGATTTAGATATCCAGGCCATGCACCATATATAAAAAAATTAGAGAAACCCAGTTTGTAAAAATAAAGTTATGGCCAACGCAACAGACTGGGTTCAGAAAATGTAGAACAGAATTCACAAAATATTTTACTAAATCTAATGCAACAATAAATCAGATTCATATCTCAGTCCATACCTGGAATATTACTTCTATCACATCTTCACAAAATTCCCAGCTCGCATCCATTTTTCCCCAAGTCTTTTCTTATGAAACTATGGTTTATGGTGCCAAAAGAAAAAAGAAAAACTTCCTAAGAGAGAGAGATCCCCAAAACATAAAACAAATTCTCTATTTGAAATGCACGCTCCTCCCAAATTATGTCTTCAGATTTCAAAATAAAGTTGAGCATACATAACCATCCCTATAATTTCTTCTAGAAGATTCCTTTATTACTTTCTTATAATTTGCTATTTTTAACCAAACAATAATTTCTCTCTAATTTTATTTATTTTAGAATTTGCTATTTATTTCATTTACAACCAAACAAAATAGTTTCTTTCTACTTTTCTAAAATTAGTCTCTTACACAAAAGAAACAATTATTTCTAAGATTCCCTCTTGAGGTGCGTAACTGCCACTTCTTCCAAGTGGCCGAAATAGAAAATAATTACTCAAGGCAATAATAATAAAGAAAGAGAATCTTTTTCAGACATAATAATACATATTTTCACACAACTATAATTTACATAAAAGCATTTATATTTATTTATCAAAGTGCCCTCTTGACTTAATAATTTTATTGTAATGAAGTAATTAACCAAAATATTAATCAAACAATTCCAAAAAAAATAACCCAAATGCCAAACAATACCTGACACAATGCATGATCGAAAGCATGACCACAATGACAATGGCTAACCATTACGCCCATACAGACCACACTAACTGGGTGTAAAACTGGATACTCATCCTTTTCAAGGATGGTGGCTAACTAGGGGACCACATGTTATCTCTGTTCAATAGTTTCCATTGGGTTTAAGGCATGCTCAGACCTGTCAATTTAGGTGGAGTTGATGCCTGGTACCTACATCCTGCAGCAACCAAACAATCAAACAAATAGACATATATATATATATATATATATATATATATCCTCTTCAATTTGTTGATACTAATTTAGCATGACAATGTTTTCTATGTTTATTCATAGAATCTAAGTTCTGAGAATATTGATCCATAGTGAAAAGGTTATTCTAAACAATATTCTATTGTTTTCACCTATACTGTTTGATAGCTAAAACAATGATATCTTTAACATAGTTTTGTCTCTAAATTCCCCTGCATGCTAGGATCGGTTTCACATCACAAGAAAAGAAAAGAATAATATTCTTACACAAGATTATCGAAGTCTTCATAGCCATAAAGGTACTAATGTTACCTATTATATTCTTAGTAATACAAGTAATTTTAAGGAAAAACTCCTACCTCCACAAAGTTTCTCCTTCAACTATCAGTGCAATAAGCTCTATGATATCAAAAGCCCATTAACACTCTAGTTGCTATCCATTACTCATGTTCTGTTCAAGAATATACTATAGACTTCCACCCATAAGAGGATCAAGGAATACGCCAATAGGAACAACCAACAAGTTAGAAACTTTTCTAGTGTAGAACCATTCCTGAATACTATAACACTCTCTATAAAGGCCTATCGGATCCTTTTTGTTATGCTACCATTTTCTGAGCAGCTTAACTGAGCTTTTGTGTGCGTATCCTAGTACTCAGCCTCAGGCCACTTGCTTCTATATTTTCTTACACCCTAACTCCTTTGAAATGGCTCATGTTACTACCTTATTCCTGTAGTCCCCCAAAACAAGGACCTCTCCCTCTAATTTAATTAAATTGTCACCCTTATTCTGCTCCACCATCTCTCACTACTATAGAGATCTAGGCATAAACTTATCCTAAAATCATGCCTCACTCGCATGTAATGTAGTGGAGTGGTGTATTATCTAAGTCAAATACACTGTGAAAGGGAACCACAGTGTAGCAGGGTACTCACACATGAGTAATGCGACACTATCCCTTTCACCATCACAACAAACACATAATCACAACACACATAGCAATCAGTTACTGAACGACTAAATAAGAACCATCACCAGATAATCGCATGATACACATAATAAGATGAATCCACACAAAGCATCACAATATAACATCCTATGATATAGAATCAGTCATATGAAAATCAATTCTAACATATGACAATCATAGTAAGATCACCATCATAATCACCTGAATGTAAAACAATGTCAGAGCATATAAATTATTAGTGTCACAACAAAGATTATCGATAAAACATACTAACTATCATATGAAACCACACATAAGCATAATTAGGAATGTCATCAACTTGAATGTAGCATCTACCAACATCATATAATGTACAATATCAACTGTCTAACATACCCTAAATATTCCTATTCTTTTACCTTCATCTTCATGCTCCTTAGCTAGACCATTTGCACATCCAAGATGAGAATGGAGGGACATTACACTATTCTTGGGTTGATTATGAAATACATAAGTGAATCTTTGCATAAGGGATTGATAGTCTATGATGCATGTAAGAGCATCTCCTATTTTCAAGGGATTGTATGACAAACTAGGCACCCAAAATGGAGAGATAATTTTAGTCAGTTATGGAAACCCATAATAGGGTGTAAGAAGATGTAAGAGGCTATGTTTAGCATGCTGGTGAGATTTCCAATGTAAGGCATTAGAATTTGCCCAAGTTTGGACACCACATTTTGTGTATTCTCATTCTCGTATGTATTTTCTATATAATAGGTGCTTGAGGAGGTAGAAGATAAAATTTTGTGAGAGTTCATAGATGCACAAGTGCAATTAGATTGAATGAAGAATGGAAGAAAGTGAATGCACTATAATCTTATTCAAAGATAATACATACTTGGCCTCTTTTTTGGTGGAGTTTTTTTACTTGAAGGGGTTTTCTCCATGTGAATACTATGTTATGAGTTTCTTATAAGTTTGCTAATTTCTTTGTAGTTTAAATTTCTATTTTAGGTTTGAAACATAATTTTAGATTTCCATATTGTAGTGGTTTACCTTCATTTCTAACATTTGGTATCAGAGCCTAGTAATTTTTCTTCTTGGGTGGAAGAGTGAAAGTTTTCTATTCTAGAATGGGAGTTCTCATTGTTTTTTTGTAAATTTGTGTATGGAAGCCATGGATACATTTACATCTTAGTTGGATATTGAGAAATTCAATGAAACTAATTATGAGTTGTGGAAGCTAAAGATAGAAATATCTCCTTGAAGAGAGGGATAAATAGTTGGCTGCAAGAAAGGAAAAGAAACTAGACAAAATAGATCAAGAGGAGTGGGACAAGATGGATAAGAAAGTATAAGGGACAATTTGGCTGTGTCTTGTAGACTCTATCCTACTAAATGATTCAGAAGAGAAAATTACATATGATTTATGAAAATGGTTGGATGAGATCTATCAAGCTAAGAGTTTGGCAAATAAATTATACTTGAAAAGAAAATTGTTTTCTCTAAAAATGAAGGAAGGTGATTCGATTGCTGAGCATTTAAATAATTTTAATTTGATTTTGATTTTATTAGCTTCAATTGATGTTAATATAAGTGGGGAAGATATTTATACATTATGCTACTTTGTTCTTTGCCTGAGTCATGGGATAATTTAATTCTTACTTTTAGTGCTAATCTTGAAAATCCCAAGCTAGATGCTCTTGTTGTAACATTGTTGTCATAGGAAATGAAAAAGAAAGCTATTGATACCTCATCAGATGCTCTTCATGTCAAGGGAAGGTCCAAGGAAAGAGGTGGATATAAAGGATAATAAAAGGGGCCTAAAGAAAAGTCTAAGGGTAGATATAAAACTCCGAGTAAAAAGGATAGAGTGAAGTGTTGGAATTATAGAAAGAGGGGACATGTAAAGAAGGAATGTAGAAATAAAAAGAAACAATGAGGTTCCTCTACAAAAGGGTCCTCAGAAATAGGTGATGAAGTAAATTACTTTCTATATGTAATATTGTTTCTAATGAACACTAGTTGCTTGACTTAGGATGTTCATATCACTTTATTCATCATAAGGAGTGGTGTTGCACATATGAAGAATATGATGTAGGTGAAGTAAACCTTGGAGACAACAATTTATATCTAATTGTTGGATGGAACAATGTACAGTTGTGTTTTAGTTATGAGAGGATAAAAATCCTCCCTAGTGTTTTACATATTCCTATATTGGCCAGAAATTTAATTTCTATATCTAAGTTGAATGATTTGGGGATGCATTTAATGTTTGATAAGCATGGTTGTGGATTGGTGAGAGGGAGCTTCGTTGTAGCAAGAGGGACAAGATTTGAAACTTTGTTTAGGCTGAATGCCACTATTTTATGTGAGTCCACTTATGTGTCTCAAAAATATAAAAATACATGTATGTTGTGGTACTATAGATTGGGCCACATAAGTGAAAAAGGATTAAAAACTATTTTGTATAAAATGTTGCTTGACAATTTATCCTATTCTAATGAGTATTTCAATTTTTGTGAGTATTATGTGTTTGTGAAACAAAATAGAGCATCATTTCCCTTAGGAAGCAATAAATCAAAGAGTAAATTAGAAATTATCTATACAAATGTTTTTATACCTATGGATAATGATTCTTTTAGAAAATGTCAATATTTTGTGACCTTCATTGATGATGTTTCATGATATACATGGATTTCTTTTATGAGACATAAATCTAAGGTTTTCATTAAGTTTAAAGAATTTAAAGTCTTCGTAAAGAATGAAACTAAACATAAGATAAAAGTATTTAGATCTAAAAATGGAGGAGAATATTGTTCTAAGGAATTTGATATGTTTTATAATAATTTAGGTATCGTAAGGCAAAAGACTACTCCTTAAACACCTCAATAGAATGGGGTTGAAAAAAAAATGGACAAAATTTTAATGGAAAGAGCCAAAAATATGTTAAGTGATGCACAATTGGATAAATGTTTTTAGGTAGAAGTTGTGTGTAGTGCTTGTTGTAAGGGTAAAATGGTGATCAATCAAATGAATTAAACAAGACCCAAACATCAATAGAATAGTGAAACAAGAAGGATTCAATAAACGAAGCAATGAACAAATACAGAGCAAACCTTTTCCGTTTCTAAACTTCTGTTGTTCGCCTATCACAGATCGTCCTTTTGCAGATGAGATGAGCCCTCAGAGAGTGCAATCTTTTTAGCTGTTTGTAGGAAGTCGACGGTGAACGGCTATGGTGATATGCAATGAAGATGAGCTCCAATGTAGGTATGTGATCTCAAGTTTGTAGATGACAAAAGGGTGCCAAAGGCACGCTGGTGATATTTCTGCAGAGTAACGATGTCAAAACCCTGGATGAATAGAATGGAAGGATGAGGTTTCATTTATAGACTCAGAAGAATGGGAATCAACGGTTGAGAGAAGATATGAAGATCAATGGCTAAGAATGGTTGAGGAATGTGCAACCAGTGGAAATGTGACAAGTGTCCTAGCTCCATCATGAAAGGGGGGATGTGACAAAACTGATTGGAGAGTTAACTCCATTGACTGGTCTGTTAACAGACTTGATTGATCAGTTAGAAGAATAAATCGTGGAACTGACTGAATTGATTGAGGATTTGACTCAATTGACAGGTTAGTTAACACTTCTGATTGATTAGTTAACTAACCTCTGATTTGAGAAGAAATAGGCCATGTGGGTGAGGGAAAATAAGGTAATTAAATATTAAATATATTTAATTACATGTGCAACCCGATGAGGTGGACAAGGTGAGGTGGAAAAGGTGAGGTGTAAAAGTGATGTGGATTTTTGGAATTTGGAACTTAGGATAGAGGAATTTGGCTTAATTAAAAAATTTATGATTATTTAATTGTGTAGGACATTTAGAAGAATTTTAACTAAATAAATAGAATTTATTTAATTATGGAACAGTGAATCGATTAAATAAATTTAGAATATTTATTTAATTGATAGAAGAATGGAATAAATATTTAGAATATTTATTTAGGATGAATCGTGTCATTTTTAGGCATATACATTTTGCCCCTCTTTGATGCAATGCAGTTTACAGCGTTGCTTCAAAGAATTCGATAGTCCGAATGATGATACATGCCTCAGTTTGCTCCTGGTACAGGTTCAATGACGATAGGATGCCCCCTTGGGAGATTGGACGGGAAAAGGGCGAAAGATTCAGAGACGGACAATCTCATGAAGACGAAGGGGTAAGGATAGGTTGGAGGAAAAGGGACGCGGTCAGGGATGCGGGAAGAAAATGGGAAGAAAAACGGGCACGGGAAGTAGTCACAGTCATCACCTAGCTAGAATTAGGGTTTGGAGGCTATAAATAGGAGCTGGGTCCACAAGAATAGTCATTTGTACACTTGTTTACTTTGGATTGGATTGAGAGAGCCTAGAGCAACTTGGAGCAGCATGGCAGCCAGAGCAGCAGACATTCCGCGCGAGGAGCACCGATTCGAGCGAGTCCGTCGATTTGGGCGGCCAGCAGAGGCAGGACCCCCGGTATGTGTTTCAAAAAATTTCTCCTAGGGTCGATTTAGGATGTCATAAATGCACGTAGAAAATAGGTTAAATGCATGCACTAAAACTCAGAACGGTGCATATGCCTTGCGAAGCAGCGCATTTGTCATTGCGTGGTGCATATGCTAGTTTCGGCGGCGCATACATGAAAGTTGCGCATCTGTGCAATGTAGCGGCGCTTAGGTAATTTGGCGGCGCATGTGTAGTTAAGCCGCGCATATGTTGAAAGTAGCGTCGCATCCGTTGATGCTGCGCATATGTCGATTGTAGCGGCGCTTTCATGATATGCCGGCGCATATGTCGAATGTTGCGGCGCATCTATTGGATCTGCGCATACGTACACTATGGCGGCGCATTTGTGTGAGGCGGCACATATGCTGGTTTTAGCGGCGCATATACCAAAAAATGGCGCTTTTACCACCTGTAGTGGCGCATTTGCTATGGATAGCAAAGGACTTAGCCAAATTGACTCGATTAGCATCCTGTTTGACGTGGTAATCGATGAGCTATCTCCAAGATTGCAGAAATCTAGTCAAGAGATGTAGTGTGTTGTTTTGATCAATTTGAAATGCTAAGTGTAGTTGATATAGTTCAGTAGGTATGTTGAGTATGGTATATGTCGCTTGAGATTGATGCTTTGCCTTGCTTGCTTGCAGGAGGAGATTTGGGACACACTGCAGTCGAGGGAGACGTTTCCTATGCCCTTGTTGTAGAGATATATGCTGACGGAGACTGACAGAGTGGCACTTGGTGCCATGGGATTGGATTATGTATGCTTCATGCCCGAGGTGCGGGCGAACCGTGGACTGCTGACAGCTGCCGTGGAGAGATTCCACAATGAGGATGGGACCTTCCACTTTCCGACGGGAGAGATGACGGTGACCCTGGAGGATGTCTACTGAATACTGCACTTGCCTGTGGTAGGCAAGTTAGTAGAGTACGATGCACAGCGGGACGTGCGACTCGCCGAGTGCCAGTGGGTGTTTGATGATCCCGAGCTAGCTAGTCAGGTTATCCCGTGGCAGGATATATATGACTACTATGACTACTTTCCTGGGATTGTGGCTGGACTGATCGAGGGTGTTGTATGCCCGGACAGGAGATTGCATGGGTTCCCCATTGGATGGGGCAAGATCATGGAGCGGATGCTGACTGAGGGCACCTGATATGCATGGGGAGTCTGCGTACTGGCCCACCTATACCACGACATGCATCAGGTGGTGTACCACCGCAGCACGAGTCTATCGGCTGGGGTGTTGCTGTTACAGTTCTAGCTGTGGGAGCACATAGTGGTGACTAGGCTGATATGTGTCTTCGCGAGGCAGCGAGGAGAGCCATACAGTTATGGCTATGCAGGAGTGATTTCCCAGCACAGGCTGGGGAAGCTAGAGTACTGGAGACACACCTTGGACGGAGTGGATGTGGTTGTATGGCAACCATATCTGGATTGCGAGCCCTGGGACGACGAGGGAGACGAGCTGCCATACTACTTTCAGACCAGGTGGCTGATAGGCCGGACACGGTACATCTTGGAGAGACAGATGGTGGGCAGGGTGCAGCAACAGTTTAGGCGGAGATAGGGTATGCCACAGGGGCAGGCTATGTTCACACGGACGCATGCAGAGAGAGTCTGATGGGGGCCGATGGCTTCATATGAGGAGGCTCTGGCAGAGTTCCAGTAGACGCCGTATGTGGCATGGGACATGTGGAGAGAGATAGCAGATGCGGGGGTGACACAGGAGTACGAGGATTGGATCACTGCACATCCTTTCCCAAGATATTCAGGACCCGACATGCTGGTGCCTTGTATTGACGAGGCAGACTCAGAGGAGGAGGGAGAGGCTGGCCCAGGGCAGAGGGGAGGTAGAGGAGGATGAGGACGATGGGGTGGCAGGGCCGGAGAGAGGCCGAGACAGCAGAGGAGGATAGCTCAGGCTGAGCAGGTAGTGCCAGGGCAGGTAGAGGCACAGCAGCAGATACCTCAGCAGGCACAGATGCCACCACCCCAGCAGGTACCATAGCAGCAGGTGCCCCAGCCACAGGGGCCAGGACAGGCAGAGGTAGCACAAGGGCCAGTACAGGGAGAGGCTCATGAGAGGACTATAGCCGGCGTGAGGGGACAGGTGTGAGAGCTGCAGGCACAGCTGAGGAGGGTAGAGCGGAGGCGAGAGATAGACGCAGCAGTGATCGCTGGGTTGACTCGCGAGAGAGACATGGTCGACGCACGGGTACAGATTATCCGTGTAGAGCGGGACACTGTTGTGGCCGCTATGGGGATAGATGCAGCGAGTTCCTTTTTGGTTGGGCAGGTGCAGCAGGCATAGGCACAAGTTGGCCAGTTGCAAACGCAGTTGGCACAGGCATAGATAGACCTAGCCAGAGCATAGTCCAAGGCGCAGTATTACCGAGGGTTATACCATGGTGTCGTGGCATCGAGCCAGAGGGCAGGGAGTTTTAGGAGTCAGTCTGGGGCGACTCATAGAGTAGGTCCATCACAGTCAGGGGCCTCCGTGATGGGTCCTCAGCAGTTAGGAGCTGGTAGTGGTGGCCCACAGTAGCAGGGATAGACATAGACAGGATTTTGTACATTTTGGGACATGTATCACCATCCATTAGGATGCATATTATATATGACACTTTTATTCCAGAGATAGATGATGATTTTGTACATTTGGACCTCTTTTGTATGATAGTATATATGATGATGTAGCTTTGTGTATTTATTGTATGTGCTATGTGATGAAGATTTATTTCTATTGTATGATGTGATGTATGTGCATAGTTAGATGGTCTATCTGATGTTATATGAGATGCCTTATGATATGCTGCTATATGATGTCTATGTGATTTAATGTTTTCAAATGAATGCAAAATGTAATATGATATCTATGTTAGAGGCAACTTTGTTATGGGAGGTGTATATGTTCTAATGTAAATGTATGCCTATGTGTTATGATTTCTAGGTGATTATGCAACTGTGTTATGGGATGTCTATATGATCTAATGCAAATGTATGTATATGTGTTATGATTTCTATGTGATTATCTGTGCTTGAAGATGTGATGTGATGCAAATGTATTGGTGACCTAATGCATTGGATGGTGTATTCTACGAACCTAAGCATGTGCATGACTAGTCCTATGAATGATATGATATGCTCCTATATGCTTTGTTTTTGTGAAGTCCAAATGTACTCTATCGACACAAGAATGACATGATAGACAAATAGAAGAATGGTTGTGACAAGATGACCTAGAAACTTTACTTGATATCGTTACTCTGCATAGTTTGGATAATGAGGATTGCATGGATGTGTATGGGGACATAGGATGGATGCTTTGCTTTTAGAGTGCTTTATTTCATCATTGGGCCATTTGTTTTTGGTACATTTTCTGAAATGTTGTAAGTGAATACAAGCATCGAGGTATAATTGAACCGAGATGACCTGAGTATTGCTTACATGGATCTTGATTTAGCAAGTTAATACAAGCATCTAGTCAAAATTGAATCTAGATGACCTGAGTACTTCTTGCGTTTCAACAAGCAAGGATTGCCCCCGTTCGTGTTATACCTTTGATGTCCTCAATGATCTTTTGCCGATCATATCCTTAGACAAGGCTTCACATTACTAAAGTTTAATCCACAAATAGCAAGCAAAGAAAATAATCATGCCCCCATCATAGCATCTCTAGCTTTTGGCATCCTTGAGTAGCGTAGAAAGACATGATAACAAAGATCCAGACTCTGTAACGTAACCATGGTTCCAATCCACAAAACATTCTTGCATTTAGATGTGAGTTTCTTGCCATAATTTAGATAAAATCAGTTAGAAGACCTTGGGTATTTGCTTTGCTTTGGATAGGTTAAGATGCTCATTGTCAAGATTTCTGTTTGAGGCGCGGGTTCTGCTTGCATTTGCTTTCTTGGTGAGAAGATTGCACAATCCTTATTGGGGAGACGGACCCTAAGGGACTGACCTAGTGCCTCGGGGGCTCATTGCTAAATGGCCTTGCCTACGTGATGACGCAGAGGCAACGTAGTTCGGGGTAAACCCTAATGGACCATGGATGGACTAGAAGAAAGATGACAAGAATGAAGACAAGAAGGAGGATGAATGGGACTAGAGAAGAAATGGAAGCCTTGGGGGCGCAGTAGAGTAATGGCCTTGCCTACGTGACGGCGCAGAGGCAACGTAGTTCATGGACTTGGACCATGGACACTGACGAGAGACACTATGTAGGCTCACATTGAGGAGATGGTATGGGACAAAACCTTGGTTGACAAGGCCACAAGGAGAGTATCAAGCCATGATAGGTAACTGTCAGGTGTTTATTGTGAGGTAGATATGGGTCGAATGGAAAATGAGCGAAGAAAGAATGGACTCAAGGTGATTGGATTCTCAAAGATGGAGAAGGCGGTTTATCACAAGTAATGCCTGTTTAACAGGTTTTCATCACTTGCTTTTATTTGCGCGAGGAGCTAGAGAGTAACATGACACCTGTTTGCTAGGTTTTCATCACGATACCTATCCAAGGCGCCTGTTTGCCAGGTTTTCACCAAAGGACGATTTTTTTGTATGCTTTCTATTTTTTTCTAATTTTTTTGTATTTTTTTTTTTTGGACTTTTACTGTGCCCCCTTGCATTGGGGTTCTCCTAGGTATAGAACCGGCGAAGGTGCATGCTATTGATTGGATCATCAAACAACTCACCCTCTAATGTGGCCAACTGATATGCCCCCGATCCGTAAGCAGCTACAATCACATAGGGCCCAAGCCAGTTAGGCTCGAACTTACCTTTCTTTTCTCTGTCCTACTGATTGCGAGGGTTCTCTTTTAGAATGAGGTCCCCAACCTTGAAGCATCTTGGTCTAACCTTGTGGTTGTAGCTTCTTGACATCATCTGTTGATAGGCTTTGAGATGGTCAAAAGCTTTCTGGCGCCTTTCCTCTAGCAGCTCTAGTTCTTGTAGCCTGGAGACTCTATATTCTTCATCTGATATGAGACCTTTCAATGACACCCTCAGGGATGGGAGTTCGACCTTAATGGGAAGGATGGCTTCAGAACCATAGACAAGGGCGTAGGGTGTAGCACCTGTGGGAGTGCGTATTCTGGTTCTGTAGGCCCACAGAGCGGGATTGAGTTGGACATGCCAATCGCGACCAGCTTCATTGATAGTCTTCTTTAGGATTTTCAGAATGGTTTTATTTGATGCCTCAGCTTGGCCGTTACCTTGGGGATAGTATGGAGTGGAGAAACAATGTTGGATTTTGAAACGCTCACAAAGTTCCTGGACATCCTGATTTTTGAATGGTCTCCCATTATCCATTATGATGGATGAAGGGATACCATATTGACAGATAATGTAATTCAGAATGAACGAGAAAATTTGTTTTCCTGTGACGGTGGTTAGGGGAACAGCTTCAATCCACTTTGTGAAGTATTCAGTGGCGGTTATGATAAATTTATGGCCATTGGAAGAGGGTGGATGAATCTTTCCCACAAGGTCAAGTCCCCACTGGTAAAAGGGCCAGGGCGTTGTTAAAGGTCTCAACTCCTGAGCAGGTGCATGAATCAGGTTCCCGTGTATTTGGCACTGTTTGCACTTTTTGACGAACTGGTATGAATCCATTTCCATATTGGGCCAGTAATAACCCAAACGCATGAGTTTCTTAGCTAAGGAAGGACCGCTGGAGTGTGTTCCGCAGATCCCTTTGTGTATGTCTCGCAAGGCTGTTATGGATTCTTCTTGTTCTAGACAACAGAGTAAAGTACCATCAAGACCATGTCTGTAAAGGGTATTAGCTATGATGGTGTAACGGGAGGCTTGTTGGATGAAAGTCTGTTTTTGGTTGGAAGAGAGGTCGGGTGGAAGAATATTGTCCTTGAGGTAAGTGTAGGTTTTACTGTACCAAGGTGAATCAGATCCTACTAGGAGGCAAATGGAGTGGGTTTCGAGGAGATCATAAGCCGGTTGCCGAATGGTTTCTACTAAGAACTCATACCGTGACTCGTATTCAGGTATTTCAAGAAGAGAGGCTATGGTAGCCATTGTATCTGCTGCTTTGTTCTCGATCTTGGGTATTTGTTCAAAGGAGATGGTCCCAAAGTGTTCCTTGAGGTCGTCGACCATTCGTTTGTATGGGATGAGCTTCTCATCTTTGGTCTGATACTCATCGTTGACCTGATTGATGATAAGCTAAGAATCACCGTAGACACATAGTGCTTGGATTTTCCACTCAGTGGCCATCTTGAGACCAATTACCAGGGCTTCATATTCTGCTATATTGTTAGTGCATGGAAATAACAACCTGTAGGACTTTGGAATTGTGTCGCCTTGGGCAGTGATAAACAGGATACCTGCCCCTGATCCGTGGTTGGTGTAAGACCCGTCGAAGTAGAGTTTCCAAGGAGATGTTGACAGAGTGAATAAAGACTCATCAGGAAACTCAAACTGCATTGGTGAAGTGTCCTATAATGGTGCCTCAGCTAGTTGGTCAGCTATGATTTGCCCTTTGATGGCTTTTCTGTCCACATATTCTATATCATATTCACTAAGAAGCGTAACCCACTTTGCTAGTCGACCTGTGAGAGTTGCTTTGTTGAGAAGATACTTTAGTGGGTCGATTTTGGCAATGAGTTTGACAGGATGTGCCAACATGTAGTGTCAGAGTTTTTGTGAAGCAAAAACCACCGCAAGTCATGATCGTTCTACCTGTGAGTATTGTAACTCGTAGCCCACTAAGGTTCGACTGATGTAGTATACAGCTCTTTCCTTGTTCTCATAGTCTTGCTGCGCTAGGAGAGCCCCAAGAGCAGTAGGTGTAGCAGAAATGTAGAGAATCAAAGGTTTTCCTTGGATCGGAGGCATGAGGATAGGAGGGTTCATAAGGTACTCCTTTAGCTTGTTAAATGCCTCTTCGCACCGCTCATCCCATTTAAATGGAATATTCTTATGTAGGAGGTGGCTGAAAGGTTGGCACTTGTCCGCCAACTGTGAGATGAACCTTTGGATGGCCTGCAGCTTGCCCTGTAAGGATCTCAACTATGTTAGAGTCTTGGGTGGTGGCATGTCCATTATTGCTTTGACCTTGGCTGGGTCGACCTCTATTCCATTTGCTGACACGATGAAGCCTAGCAGCTTGCCCGATGTTACCCCAAACACACACTTCTTCAGGTTCAGTTTGACTTGGAATTGATCCAACCATTGAAAGACTTTCTCTAGGATATCTAGGTGTGAGTCCCTCGTGAGAGATTTTGCTAAGATATCATCCACATAATCCTCCATGGTCACATGCATCATGTCATGGAATATGGTTGTCATGGCCCGCTGATATGTAGCACCTGCGTTTTTCAGCCCAAAAGGCATGACATTCCAGCAAAAGGTACCCCATGGACAAGTGAAAGCTATTTTGTGTTGGTCCTCCGGTGCTATTTTGATTTGGTTATACCCGGAGAATCCGTCCATGAGCGATAGCATTGTATGTCCTGCAGTGAGGTCGACTATGATATCGATGTTAGGCAATGGAAAGTCATCCTTGCGGCATGCTTTGTTTAAGTCTCTAAAATCGTTACATAGTCGAACCCTGCCATCTGGTTTAGACACTGGCACAATGTTTGATATCCATTCAGGGTAATCTATGGCTCTGATGAACCCCACATCTAGCAATTTCTTGAGTTCTTCCTTGACCAGAAGGGCTATATGAGGATGCATCTTTCTTAGTTTCTACTTTACAGGCTTCACCCCTGGATCCAATGGCAAATGATGCAGGATCAGGTTCGGGTCTAAACCTGGCATGTCAGCATATGACCAAGCAAAGTTGCCTCTCTTCTTTTTAAAGAATGGCACAAAAGTGGTTTTCTCAGGTGGTGTGAGAGATTTTGCGAAGTGGATAATCTTGGGTTGCTCTTCGGTTCCAATATTCATTGGCTCTGTTGGCTCCACCACAATTTGTGACCTTTCTTGGTACATATCACTAGGGAGGGTGTCAAGCATTCCATCGTCAGGTGCCACAGTTGGGTTTTCACCTTTGGATACATCCTTTCTTTTTACTGTTTTATGATCTGACACTGCCGCACGACGGTTTTCACCATCAGATCCATTTTTGATTTTAATATTTTTGTGACTAGAAGGCTTGGCACCCTCCCCGAAGTAAGCCACAGTATTGAGTTTGATAGCAAAACCAGCTTTATGATCTCCTTTTGGTAAGTGATCCCTAAGTTTCATATAGTCAATGTAAGCGTCATCATTCTGGCACATAGCTAATTGGGGGGTTCCTTGCAGATCCCAGTCAATAAGCTCAGGGTGTAAGAGGGGAAGGGAGTCAGATGAGAGATCTGATTCATTAATGGTGCGAATGGAAATGTTATGGGCATTGGTGGGGGTAGTGTTCTGGGTGGTACTTTCTTCCAAGTTTTTTATCGCTATGGAATCGAAACTTTCCTCGAGAGCCATAACCTCAGGGAGGGGCAAATCAGACTCCAGAGGTCTGTCCCGTTGCATCTGTTCCTCATGGTAGGGGTTAAGAGTTTGGATGGTGTCAATCTCTTTGTCCTCGTAGGAGTGCTCTGTTAGCTTGTCCCACTCATACTCATTTGACTCATCTGAATCTGTGTCACTATCCAATTGGAGTGTTTGAATTGTCTCCACTAGGCAGGCATTTTCTTTGGCTTTACCTTTACCTTTGTACCCTAGGCCAGTTGTGTTTCTAGCCGACGAGGATGAAGAAGGTTGGATAGGTTCAATGATTCCTTCTTTTCTGAGGCCTATGGGGCCTTGTCCTTCATATCCCATCCTGTGCAAAATGGTTTCACCCCGTCCATAGAGTTTTGTAGGGAGTCTAGGCGGCTCTTGGGGTGTGTTTTCTTCTTCAGCATAAAGCCATTGCAGGAGATCTCGCTCCTCTGTCTCATTAGATAAGGTCCCCCATTTTACAAAGGGATTTGCAGGAGTTGGAGGAGGAGCAGATGGCTTTGGAAAATGCCTAGGTTGATGCTTGGGTTTGCCAAAGGAGCGAGGAGACAAAGGCATGGTGGCAAGGTTGAGGCTGTGCTCAATGGAGTACTCCCCCACACTGTTTTCTTTTATGGTAAGTTTCAGTGGTTTGGGCCTTGAGGAGGAAGCTTTGGCGGTATGGTCTTGTTGCGAAGTAGGGGAAATGTAGGCCCTGTTGTTGGGAATGACGCATTCAGATTTTGCTTGGAAAGAATTGCAATGTTGGTAGGGGTCAGGGTCACCTTGTATGGTGACCTACTTGCCATCGTGCAGGAACTTAATGCATTGATGGTAGGTGGAGGGGACATCCTTCATGGCGTGGATCCATGGTCTCCCTAGTAGAATATTGTAAGCAAGCTCCCGATCAAGGACTTGGCACACCACATCTTTAATTACCGGTCCCACTTGAATGGGTAGGACAACTGTTCCTTTGGTGGTTCGTTCCTCCTCATCATAGGCTTTGATGGTAATTTTCCGTCTTGGATCAACTACCTGTTCGGAGAACCCCAGTGCAAGGACTAGCTTCAAAGTACAAATATTTAAACCGGCACCCCCATCAATGAGAACCCTCTTGATACGGTGCTTGTGCACGAATGCGACAATGTGTAGAGGTGTGTTGTGGGGTTGAGATATGGAAAGGTCATCTTGCTCCGTAAACGAGATGGAAGTGGAGGATGTCAAATTACCCACCATGGTTTAAAACTTTTCTTGGGCTAGGTTAGTGGGGACAGTAGTTTCCACTAAGGCTTTCTCAAGAATCTCCTTATGAGAAGGAGATAGACGCAAGAGTTCCAATATAGAAATGTGAGCTGGAGTTTTTTGCAACTGGTTGATGACATTGTATGGGCGGGAGTTGGATGGAGATGGTGACGACCTTGGAGGGGTGGTATTGATCGTGACCTTACCACTGCGGGTAATTATACTACAACTAGTTTTGTTAGGTCCTGGTTGTTGGTTGGGGGATATGACATTGATCTGCGGAATGTGCTTAGAAATGCAGTTACTGGTGTACTCGAATGGAACGCTTGCATAGTTAGCATTACTCAACCCGCTGTTCTGGTTTGGCCTGTTGTGACTATTGTCATTATTGGGATTGCCATTGAGTTGTTGCCATTGTGACCATTGTTGCTGTTGTGGCCATTGTTGCGATTGTTGTTATACGGCTGGTTGTGGTTCAGAAGAGGATCCCGGTAGGCCACATGAGATTCATTGGAGGTATGCTGTTGTGTCCCTCCTTGATTCTGATCTAGTATATCCTGTATGACATTCTTGAGGTAGATGCAATTGTTAGTCATGTGCCCCCTTCCTTGATGATACTCACAATAGTCTGTGTCCTTCCAATAGGGAGGTTTGACAATAGGCTCATAGTCACTTGTTGGCGGTAGAGAAATTTCATTGTTAGCCAACAACTTCCTGAGGGCGGACTCTTGAGATTCCCCCAACGGCGTGAATTTTCTCCTTGGATTTGAATTGAACCAAGGTCTAGGTTCCCGAGGGGGTGGTTTGTTGAGTGCACCGGTATTTGCTTCTCCCTTAAGAGTGAATATGGGTTGTTGCTTAGGGGCTACCGCCTTGGCGTCCACTACTCCATCGTTGACCACATTCTTGTTCTGGGTCCAAAACTTTGATTTATCTATTGTGTAATTGGAAGGAGGTGTATCCTTGTAGAGCTTGAGAGTTCCTTGAGTGATCATAGCTTTTTCAATGAAGAGGCCCATTCCAATGACTTTGGCGAACGAGGTAGGGCATTGTATCTGAATCTGATAGCTAAGATCAGTGTTTAGATTGTGGACAAACATTTCCAATAGCTGCTTCTCAGGCATATCGTAAGAACACTTACTAGCTAGCTCTCTCCATCATTGTAGGAAGGCGGTGAATGACTCACCACTCTTCTGCTTGGTGTTGCATAGATCTTGCATAGATACCTCGTGTTCTATGTTGTAAGAGAAGTGCGTTATAAATTTATTGACAAGTTCATCAAAAGTTTTGATTCTCGGTGGGAGACGCGAGAACCACTCCATAGCTTGACCACCTAAAGATCGCAGGAATAGTCTCATTAAGTAGGTCTCGTTGTGAGCTACTTCTAAACATGCTACAGTGAATTCCCTGATATGATCTCTAGGGTCCCCCTTCCCTTTATATTTGTCAAATTTTAGAACTTCGAACTGATAGGGGAATGGTTTCGTGATCAAATTTCTGTCAAAGGGGTATGGTGCTATATCTTCCAAAGAGTAGTTCTTAGAACTTGTACCGGTCTTAAGGTTGGATATCTCGAGCTTTAGACTTTTGATTTGTTGTCTCACGTCTGCCATAGGAGTAGTTGGATCTACGGGTTGCTTTCCTCTCTCATTTGTATGGGGAACCGTGTCATTTGTACCTCTCTCATGCACATGTGGGACTGTGTTATTTGTGCCCCTCTCATGATCATTGTTTGCATTTTCCATGATGGAGCTAATGTCAAAGTCTGCGGGGAGTTTGATTCCGAGACTAGCAAGATGATGGAAATACTTATGGGGGTCTTCAAGGATCATCTTCTCTACGACACGTTGGAATTTTCTATCTTGCATGTGCGCCACTAATTCTTCATGAGAAATCTCTTCTTCACCGTCACGTGGTGGGAGAGTGTGATCAGATGAGTCAGCCATTTCAATTTCCTTGTTGTACTGGGATCGAGTAAGAACCATGCAAGGTGACGCGGGATGGAGGGGGTGAGGACTAGAAATTCTGGCAAGGTGCCGACTGAGACTATTATGAATGGGATACCTAGGATAAGACTTGGACAAAGGATTCTCTCGCTCAATGACTTCAAGTAAGACGGTTGACACAAGACTCTAGCCACTAGCAAGGGTAGTCGATACTAGTCTTACTGTGTAGGGCTTAGTCGTTCAACAAGACTACTAGCAAAGGTACTGTGACCTACTAGGCTTACGTGAATTCACTAATGAAACGAAAAAGAACTTATGCCGAATCGATATGGGATAGGCTGACTTTGGGACAAGAGTGATTTGGACAGAAAGTGACGGAGACAATGGACAAAAGAGAAAGAGTTGGGAGAAACGGATGGAGACTGACTGCAAGGTTGACTCTGATCTCAGAAAGTGAAACTAGGCTGAAATGGGTGCTCTGATCAGGTGAAAATTTCTCCTCAAAAATAGGGCAAGTGCTCACTGTCGCATATGCGCAGAAATAGATGCGCAGCAGAAATGGACAAATGCGCAGCAAGTCGCAGTAAATGCGCCAGTTTGGTGAACTATATATGCACAAAAATAGTGCATATATGCGCAGCAAAAAGGTATATGCGTAGTAAGTCGCTACAAAAGCGCAGCAAGTCTCTGTATATGCGCAGCAGAAATGTGTAAATGCGCAGCTTTAAAGATTTTGCAAAATTTTTAGTTTTTCTCCTGTTTTTGGTATTTTTTTGGCTAGAAAAGGTCTTCCTGATCTGATATTATGAATTCAATAGCAAGAAAACACAGCAAGCACAAAGAATATTTTACAGTTTTTCATTGTTTTTGTAATTTTTTTGACTCTATTTTGGACAAAAGCAAGCACAAAATCCTAGGCGAGAAATGGATTATACGGGATTTGGGCCACTAAAACAAGAGGTATTTAATTCGGGCAACCATTCAAGTGGTTACACATGCGGCGGTGCTACTCTCCGTTATGGAGTCTCCCAGCCTCACAGGGTTGCACCTGAGAGGGTTTTGGGGGAGGTTGGTCGTCGGTGTAACATAACAGCACTTGTTGCAGGAAGTTTTCACCTCAAGTACAATTTATTTTAAGTGGCTTGGTAGGGCTTGGCGTTAGCCTGTTACCACTCAGGGTCGTTCCCACTTGGACAAGCGTGCATCCAAGGGCAGGCCCCTCCTAAAGGTTAAACAGATAGAATGACAAGTCTGGCACTCTGATCACCCAAAAGAGGGGAGAGCATAAGCCTATTGTCATTCGCAAGCACAGAATACACTGATTAATCCACCCTAGTTAAAAGTGAAAAACTAAATGGGCTAATCTACTCAAACAGAACTTTGAAGTGATTCAACAATATAGCAGTGGTTCAGTTTTAAATCCCAGAAAGCAGTAGTGAGTTCAATTTTTAAACCGCGTAGCACAAGATTGTTAACTTTGAAATTCAGGTCTCACGATATAGCAATGGTTCATTTTAACTTTAGAAAGCAGTAGTGAGTTCAATTCTTAAACCGCGTAGCACGAGTTTGTTAACTTTGAAATTCAGGTCTCACGATATAGCAATGGTTCATTTTAACTTCAAGATCATTGATGAGTTCAATTTTAACCTTTAGATAGCAATAACTTGGAAGGTGTTTGCAATGCAAGCAAGAAATAAATCTAGTTACTTCCTCCCTAATTAGAACTAGATGAAGATTTGAATGAACATTAATTTTTACTTTCCCTTTGAAAATGAAATGTGAACTAATTAGATGCAACTACATGGAACTAAACCTACACCTATCCTACAAAAACGCTCCAGCAAACACCTGCGGAAAGGTTAGCGTTAGCAACTTCCCCTAGAAAAGTACTAAAACTTTAGCCTGTTACAAATGCGCAGCTTCAGTGATCAGATGCGCAGAAATAATTAATAGAAGAGCAGCATTAATAAATGCGCCGCAATATTGAACATATGCGCAGTTAAAAGGAATGAATGCGCAGTGTTAATGTATGCACAGTAACAATTTTCAAAAGCACCGCAGAAATGCACAGATGCGCAGAAACAACAAAAGCGCCGTAACAGTGTGCAGAAGCGTAGCGAAAATACACAAATGCGCAGAAACAACAAAAGTGCCGTAACAGTGTTTATATGCGCCGTAGAAATGAACAGATGCGCCGAAGTAATCTGTGCATGACTCTGCGTGACCTGTACGGAACCTGCCTTCAAAAAGGCTTAGAAACGGTAAAATAAAGGGGCAAACGGCCCCACGGTGGGCGCTAAAAATGTAAGGGTAAAATGGTGATCAATCAAATGAATTAAACAAGACCCAAACATCAACAGAATAGTGAAACAAGAAGGATTCAATAAACGAAGCAATGAACAAATACAGAGCAAACCTTTCCTGTTTCTAAACTTCTGTTCTTCACCTATCACAGATCGTCCTTTTGTAGATGAGATGAGCCCTCAGAGAGTGCAATCTTTTTAGCTATTTGTAGGAAGTCGACGGTGAACGGCTATGGTGATATGCAATGAAGATGAGCTCCAATGCAGGTATGTGATCTCAAGCTTGTAGATGACAAAAGGGTGCCAAAGGCGCGCTGGTGATATTTCTGCAGAGTAACGATGTCAAAAGCCTGGATGAATAGAATGGAAGGATGAGGTTTCATTTATAGACTCAGAAAAATGGGAATCAACGGTTGAGAGAAGATATGAAGATCAATGGCTGAGAATGGTTGAGGAATGTGCAACCAGTGGAAATGTGACAAGTGTCCCAGCTCCATCATGAAAGGGGGGATGTGACAAAACTGATTGGAGAGTTAACTCCATTGACTGGTCTGTTAACAGACTTGATTGATCAGTTAGAAGAATAAATCATGGAACTGACTGAATTGATTGAGGATTTGACTCAATTGACAGGTTAGTTAACACTTCTGATTGATTAGTTAACTAACCTCTGATTTGAGAAGAAATAGGCCATGTGGGTGAGGGAAAATAAGGTAATTAAATATTAAATATATTTAATTACATGTGCAACCCGATGAGGTGGACAAGGTGAGGTGGAAAAGGTGAGGTGTAAAAGTGATGTGGATTTTTGGAATTTGGAACTTAGGATAGAGGAATTTGGCTTAATTAAATAATTTATGATTATTTAATTGTGTAGGACATTTAGAAGAATTTTAATTAAATAAATAGAATTTATTTAATTATGGAACAGTGAATCGATTAAATAAATTTAGAATATTTATTTAATTGATAGAAGAATGGAATAAATATTTAGAATATTTATTTAGGATGAATCGTGTCATTTTTAGGCATATACACTTGTTACTTGATCAATGGATCTCCTTGTAAGGCTATTGATTCAACACCTTATGAAGTGTGGATAGGTAAGAAACCTTATGTTTCACATTTAAGGGTTTTTGGCTATTCAGATTTTGTTCATGTGCCTAAAAAAAACTGTTCTGAGTTGGATCCAAAAGCATAGAAATGCATCTTTACTGGATATGGTGAGAATGTTAAAGGTTATGATATCTGGAATCCTCTAGCCAAGAAAGTTGTCTATTATAGAGATGAATTTTTTAGGGAATTTAGAGTTGTTTCTAATCCTGAATAACCAAAAGATAAAGAAGGGAAAAATATAGTGCATTTTGAATTGAAGCAAGAAGATGCACATAAGGAAGAACAAAATGATGGATTTGAGGATTGAGAGGAAGAAGAAGGCTTGAGTGGGAGTTTTGTGTAAAAGCCTTCAAACCATCACAAAAGTGAAATGAAGTAAATAATCCACTTAAATATAACTTCACAAGAAACAAAAGTAAAAAGATGTAATTAATCCACTTAATACAATATAAAAGATAAAAAGGTGTAATTAATCCGCTTAATTACAAATAAAAAGATGAAAAGGTGTAATTAATCTGCATAATTACAATATACCAAGTAAAAGATAAGTCTCATAAATAAGATTCAATAAAGTCAATAAATCTTCAAAGAAGAAAAACCTCATAAATAAGAATCCATAACAATCATTAAATCTTGTAAAAGATAATCTCATCCATATAAAAGTCATTAAATCTTACAATTCACGTGCTCATCCCAGGTAAAAGCACTATAAAATAATATACAAGTCCATTGGCATTCATGCCATAATACATCCAATTACAAGTTACAATAACATGTACAACAAGAATAAATAAATCAATACACTCATCAGTCATACAAACCAAGTGGTCCTCCACCCGCAAGCCGAGAGACAGGAACATGGCCCAAGTGCTTTTCCACCCAACCATGAAGTAAGTACACTTCCTTGGATCCCTTCATGAAACGAAGGAAAACAACCCCTGCACAAAATGTTTAGCTACCTGAAAACAACTGGCAGGAGGGAACACCCAATGCAACCCTGATGTCTAAATGTGTAATTCTAAATAATGAAAAGCAGATTGTCTCACAATAGGATGTGGCAGAGATATATATAAATAAGTTGCTAGAAAAAATAAACATCTTTTTCAATGTCAGCTCATTTAGATCTAAACCTTTAAACATAGTAACCTGGTTCAATTCTTGAAAAGAGGAAAAACTGTCTTTGATAATCCACATTCGACATCCTAGCCCAAAAAGTAACCCAAACACATTCCTAGATAAAAATCTACTTCTTTCCCAAAGAAACAAGTAAATAAACAAATAAAATAAAAGAATCAATGTTCACCAATAATTCATTTCAAAATCCCTTTCCCAAAACACCAATCAAGGAAACACATTTTCCAAGCAATAATCCATTATTTGTTACATACAATTGCATCCATAAGGCTATCAAACTGGTTTTATTTCCTAATTCATATTTCATTTAATTTCCATAATATATTAAGTCTTCTAAATCATTCAAAATAAGTATACTTTAATTCTCTTCAAGAAGCTTTTAATAAGACAATGATATTTACATCACGAATTTTACTCCATCACTCTAACATATAAAGAAAGATAATTTTAACATCAATCTATTCATTCAGTTATGTAAGTATAAATTGGGTGTCTAAAATCTGATTATAATTCTTAACTGTAATTTGTTGTCAAAAAGGTTGAAGAAAATCAATGTTCAACTCTTTCCATTCAATTCTAGTTCAAGTTTCAAGCAAATCATTGAATAAGAGTTGAAAATAATAAATGATTTGTTTCAACATCTCACAACTAAATTTAAGAACGTAGGTAAATATCAAAAAAATCTACTATTTCTATTCTAAGTAATGCTATAACTAGTTTAAAAGTGTTTGAGAGAAGCTACAAGAACTGTGCAAATCAGGCGATAGGAACTATACAAAACAGGCAACACAAACTGTGTAAAATAGGTGACAGGAACAATAGAACAGTCTACTATAGGAACAACATAATAGTCTGCTATAGGAACAAAAATTACTAAAAAAATAGATAAAAGATAGGTGTACGAACTAATCATGTTTGAACAACAATAATAACAGATAGAAGGATAGTCACAAAAGTTTTATATAACAAGTTTCAGGGTCTTTATAAATCAGGCTATAGGAAGTATTAAAAACAACATGGAAGGACAGCTAATAAGCTACAGGAACAACGATCATGCTACAGGTAATGTTATTTATTTGCAGGAAAAAAGAATGGGCTGATCAAATATACTAGCCATCACAATTTAAAAGGTTGATCTTGTAGACAAAAACTACAGATATGTGCTATTAAAATCAGCGACCAAGGATTAATTTTTAACAACAAATAATAGACTATTATAGAATAAAATAAGATGAAGAACAACATGCATGAGCTAATATATTTCAATGATCAAAGGGTAGTTTTTAACAATTTATAATACTAATTTTTAAAGGCAAACAAATAGCAAGCTGTTACCTACAACTAGACCACTCAATTTCAGGCCGCTAAAACAATAAACAGGACAAAATGACCCAAGCATGTAGTTTTATTCCATCTTTAATTTAATTACTAATATAAAAAGAAAAGTACCCAGTTATTCGATACCAAGGAGGTTGATTCTTTGTTGAAGTCTCTAGTTTCCCTACTCTCCTGTAGCTACTTTAGAACATAATCAACATCCTTTTTCTGCTATTACAAACACGGTCTTTCTCTACTGCCAATCGTGGGGTTTCTCTGCTTTGTTTTCTTCTTTTTGTTGCTCAGAAAAAGAATGAATATTTATTTCCTTTTGTTGTCTTGTTTTATTAGATTTATTTTTCTTAACAATGGTGTTGGAAATTAGGTTTTGAGGTTGCCTTTTTTTAATTGAAGTTATTGTTTGAGTTTGCATGAAATTTGGCCTTTCAAAAGCTACAAAAATAAAATAAATTTATTTTAATTAGCATGATATTATTATTTGATTTCTAAATATAATATTCATAATAATAAAGCAATTTATCTAACTTTAAATAAATAATAACCATTTCTTTTTGAAAATACAATAAAATAAACTTTATTTATTTCTAAAACTTGCATGATAGAAAACTCTTTTTTTTTATTGTTTAATTTAGATTTCTAAATATAATAATCACAAAATAATGTAATTTATCTAATTTTAACTAAGCAAACTATTTCTTTTAATTCCTATATTTAATTTTCTAAATATAATAGTTATTATTAATATAATTTATTTATCTTTAATAACATACACACACTTTAAATCAATAAAGAAGCATTTAAATAATATTTAAAATAATATATATCTCTATTGCAATTTAAATATAATTGTTTAAATCTAATTTAGGTATTGTCTTCCAAACATCCATATTTATAAAAAAAGGGAAACGTTTATTATTTAGCATTAATTAAATAAAATACCACCACATATATATTCACTATTTAAATTAAAATACACCTAATTAAAATATAATTTGAGGAGACATTTGTTTTTATAATCAAGTCATGCAGTCAGAAAGGATTTTCCTAACAATTAAAACACCATATTTTCTAAGTATCTAAACATCAGTCACATTTATTATCCACACAATTAATGCATAATAAATCATTCAAAATACAATATGAGACTACGTGAGTGTGTGATTGCATTGGAGTTAACTATCCCAAACAGTTCTTGCCAAGTGGCTAGAACACCTCTACCTCAACCATGTTCTCATCTTCGACAAATACCTGCATTCATTTGCACTGAACTCGATGTCAATAAGTTAGTTACCCAAACCATAGATGAAGCAAAACATTATAATCACATGGATGATATTTAATATTTAAATCAACTTTCCAATTTATGCAATTATAACTTCATGATAATTACCTTTACACACGTGGAACTTACTCAAGGTAAAATAACCATAGTAAATGTTCACTAATCTAGATTAATTATATGGTCCATAAAAACAAGACGTGACATCCTTCCCCACTTGGAAAGGACATCCTCTCAATGTCTTATTACACAACAAAATAATAATTTATTAATCTACCATCAACAATGTATCAAAGTATCTTTAAACAATAATAATAACTCAAAGTATCATTAAGGTATCATCAATTCTAAGAAAGCATATTAATGTCCTTTTTCATCATTGGTCCTACTTGACCTTATACAAAATAATATCTCAATTTTGCATTTAACATTGCGTCCATCAAATAAATCTAAGTATAATCAATTAATCAATTCACATGGCACAATTGCCAATTCAATGTATATAATCCATCACATGGTACGACTACCACTTAATTACATTTATTCTAGCATAAGAGTAACAATCACATCTTTAATGCACACCAAGAAGGCATAAATCAATTCATCATAGACACGAATCAATCATCACAATGCACATGCAATTGCATGGTAACACAATATAATATCAAAAGACCAGTCCTCCAAACAAACATTGGTCGAGATCTCCAACAACAAGACAAAACTCTAACGGTGCACCAACTAGGTCATATCCAATAATTGTGTAAACAACTCCACTCATATCATTCCTATTAATGGAATCCATTTCCTCTTTCATTACTTGTAACCAAACTTTATCTTCAACCTGATCTACAATTCAAAATTTCTCGAAAAACTCTTTTTTTGTCTTCCTCATGCTTTTGCACAAAAATAACTCAACTTCTTCAATTTCTTACTATTCTTTGCACTTGGCTATTCACTATATTCGGTTGTTTTGTTTCAATTCTTTTTCCTTTGATCTTTTTCTAATCAAACACATTTATCCAACCACAATTCATTTTTCTAACAACATGTCATAGATTTATTTTTTCCAACTCTCTATTCCAACATGTTTTTTCACTATGATTTTTTTTCCAAACCTTAAAATTTTGTAAGGATGTAAATTCCAACAATTTTATTTTTCTATTTTCTTTTCTATCATAATTTTTTTTTAAAAAGCAAAGGGGTAAATACTTTATTAGAAATCAGAAAAGAGCATTACAATAATAACTAAGGGACCCAGCCCCAGAAAACAAGGCGAAAACCCCACAGCATAAACAACATCAACTATCCTCATGTATCCTCCTATCCTCCTCCAAGAACCGGTCTAAATCCAGATGCAGCTCAGGGTTAACCTGATTCCAATCCTCAACTTTCCAACCACTATCATGCTCAGAGGCCCATTTGGCCAAGCAGTCGGCAACTCGATTCCACTCCCTTGGGATGTGAACAAAGGATGCCTCCTCCAACCGAGAACTAACCTGAAGAATCCGCTGAACCACCGAAGCCAACTACCAATTAATATCAGATATCTTTCGCTCATTCAAGAGATTAATCAAAATCTGTGAATCAGCTTCACATATAACTTTTCTCCAGCCCAAAGCAAGGGCCCTCTCAATAGCATGCAGAATTGCCAGACCCTCCATGAAGTTAACAGTCTTCACCCCCTCATATATAGAGAATAGAAAAATCACCGACCCAGCTGAGTCCCTACCAACTCCACCAATTCCAGTAGGCCCAGGATTGCCCCTAGAAGAACCGTCAGTATTGATCTTTAAAAATCCATTGGGAGGAAGTAACCACCTTCCAACCTGTTGAACCCTCTTTTTTCCATGCCTACAGTTCCTGGAACTGACAAAAGAAGAATGAATTTCTTGAAGACCCAGTCTGGCCACCAACTCATCATCACCTCTCTCCAAGGGGAAAACCAAATCACAATTAGCTGAAACTGACTCCTGCACCATTCCTAGCATACGCAGCCAAACTTGCCGACCCACCAACTTCTGATCACGAAAAATTCGGCGGTTCCGCTCCAGCCAAATCTGCCAAAGCAGAAAGGTAGGACCCACGAACCAAACTTCCTGCAAAAAGGAAGCCATAGAAGGAGGTCTTCCCATACTATCCCATAATTCAACCAAAGAGCACGCATGAATACAAGGAAGATTCCATACCTCCCACCACCAATGCCAAAGCTGCACAACAAAGGGGCACCAGAAGAACAAATGTGAAGAATCCTCTTCTGCTCCCCCATACAAAACACAAATTGAAGGTCCTTGAAATCCCCGTTTACGAATGTTATCCCAGGTCAAACACCTATTCCAAGCCAAAGTCCAAACAAAGCAATTGCATTTAGGCCACGAGAGTTTATTCCACACCCTTTTCCACCAATGAACCTCTACCCCAGTTAGCTTCTGAGCCAATAACACATGATAACCAGAAGCAACAGAGTAAACCCCCTTAGGATTATGGGTCCAAGCAAGAATATCCTCTTCTAGAAGAGAACTACAACTCCTACTATGAAGAATCTTGTGAAGCTCAGCACTATCTTCCACAAGTCCCAAATCTGGCCACACTGCGGGATCCTTCCAATGAGCTACCTCCAATTGACCAAAAGAAGCAACAGACTTGAAGTCACTCACCCTAGCCCAGCCAGCCTCGAGAAATCTTTGGCACAAAGGAAGAAGGTTGGGGAACTGAGAAGTAAGTGGAGGGAATCCATCCCAAGAATCTGACCAGAAGAGAGCTTCAGTTCCCCATCTACAAATCCAAAATAAACCTTCCTTGATAAGCTTAGCACCCTTTTGAAGAGTATTCCAAATCACTGAACCTTTCCCCTCAAGAGGGTAACGAGGGAGATCCTGCCGTGGAATCCCCAGGAAATACTTATGAGATAATATCCTGGCCCATGGTTGATCCAGTTCCACACACCATCTCCAAAATAGGTTAGCAGCCACAGCCACTCCAGATAACGTAGACTGTCGAAGACCAAGACCACCAAATTGCTTTGGGCTACACACAACATCCCACCTGACCAGGTTCCACTTGGAGGATGACAAACTTCCCGCCCATAAGAACTGCCTCGCAAGAGAATCTAACTCCCTCAGAAAACCCATTGGAGCCACTTGAAGCATACATCGGTAGGTAGGGAGAGCCTGCACCACCGACTTGAGAAGCTGAACCCGCCCCGCAAAAGACAACCATCTGTGGGTCCAATGATTAACTTTTGCACGGAGCTTATCAATAATATTCTGCCAAGAACCCTTGGGAAGAGGGCGGACAGAAATTGGGAAACCCAGATACGTCAAAGGGAGAACCCCTATCTGAAACCTCAAGATATTAGCAATTCTTCTCTGAATGGGGGTCGGCGTATTGAAGAAAAATATGGATGACTTCTCCTCATTAATCAATTGTCCTAAAGTAGCAAGATATATGTCCAACACCTGCCTCAAGTTAGTAGCTTCCCTAACAGTAGCCATCCCCATCAAGGCAGTATCATCAACAAACTGTAAATGAGATTGCGGAGGCAAGTCTCCACCCCATCGCCAACCTTGAATGGTGCCAAGCTCCACCCTTCTTTTCAACAAACGTCCAAGGCCTTCCACAAGAAGCAGAAAAAGATACGGAGAAAGAGGATCCCCTTGGCGCAAGCCCCTTGAGGCACAAAAAAGTTCAGAATGATCTCCATTTATCAAAACTGAGAAGGAAACAGACGTGACACAGCTTATGAGCCATTGGATCCACTCCTCACCAAAGCCAAAAGAAACAAGGATCTTCTGCAAAAAAGACCATCTAACCCTGTCATAAGCCTTAGCCATATCTAGCTTAATGAACATAGCCTTCTCATGGGAGTTGTCCATGGAGTGGATGGTCTCCGTAGCAATGACAACCCCATCAAGAATCTGTCGACCCGCCACAAATCCACTCTGTTCCTCTGAAATCAGCACTTTAAGCCACTTTTTCAATCTCTCAGCCAATAACTTAGAAATGATTTTGTAAGCCACATTGCAAAGAGACATAGGCCGGAACTGAGATAACCTATCAGCCCCTTCACACTTGGGTATGAGAGCAAGGAAGGTGGAATTCAGAGCACGAAGCATCTGCTTATTCCTCTGGGACTCAAGGACAACCACCAGAAGATCCAACTTTATGATATCCCAGAATTCCTGAAAAAATTCAATTGGGAAACCATCGGGACCAGGAGCTTTACCCTTCTTCATCTGAAACACAATCCCCTCCAGCTCATCAAGAGAGATATCTTTCATCAGATACTCATTCGCCTCCCTGGAGACCAACTGAGGAATACAAGAAAGAACCTGTGCTTCCTCAACAGAGCCCCCTCGAGAATCCTCCCTAAATAAAGTAGCAAAATACTGAGATGCCTCAGCAGAGATTTCCTAAAACGAGGCAAGACGTTCACCCCTATCATTCACCAAAAAAGGAATGGAATTACCATACCTCCTGTCCTTCATAGAATTGAAGAAGAAGGTGGTGTTTTTATCACCTTCCTGTAACCATTCAAGCCGGGCCTGTTGCTTCCAATAGATTTCTTCCCACAATTCAAATTCCTCAACCACTTTCAAAGTCTTAGCCTCCTCCCTTAGAAGATCCTCAGATGCCCCATTCTCACGAATCAATTGCGTAATATTATTCAACTCCTCCTGGGCAGCAACCTTAGCATGAAAGATATTACCAAAACATCGCCGATTCCACCTTTTAAGCTGATATTTGACAAACTGAAGAAGCTTGGAGAATGTGTACATTGCCGTACCAAAAGTTGGTCTACCAATCTGCCACCACTCAGCCACAAGTTCATGAAGAGTAGGATCCTGTAACCACATAATCTGGAACTTGAATGAGGGAGAACGAGGCCTCCGAACAGAGATAATGCTAAGCTTAATAGGCCAATGATCAGAGCCTCTCCAATCAAGAATTTTAGATCGAGTGGACCATAAGTCTCCAACCCAATAACAGGAAACCAAGAATCGATCAAGCCTCTCAGCAACACAACTCTCACCAATTCTCCTATTATTCCAAGTGAAGCAACCATTACTTGGCAGAACATCAATAAGATTTAATTCAGAAATGCTATCTTTGAATAACATAGCAGAAGGCTCCAACCTAGGAATACCACCTCTTTTCTCAGACAACTCCACAATAGCATTAAAATCGCCAGCCATAACCCACGGATGGTAAGGAGCTAAGCTACGAACAAAATGAAGATGGGACCAAAGAAGTTGTTTACCCGAAAACTCAACAGGAGCATACACATTAGAGAGGAGAATACACTCACCAGTCTCATACCAGGAGGCGACTAGGGATATAGAGGATCTAGAGGACATCCATCAGAGAGGGAAAATCTTCCGAGGGTTCCAAAAACAAGCCACCCCTCCAGAAGCACCAAGAGCCCCCATACACTGGCATTCACCATATTTCCATAACTTAGGAGCCATGGCCAACATATTATCTACAGATAATTTAGTCTCCTGAAGAAAAAGAACATCCGGAGAATGATTCCTAACCAAATCATGAACAACTTTTTGTCGAGGGCCACTGTTCAAGCCCCTTACATTCCATGAGAGAACAATCATTTCTGGGGGCATGAAAAATGTGAATCCAGAGTCTTGACTGACCTTGACTCCACCAAAGTTTCCCCAGTTAATTTAATCTTCTCCATATCCTTCTTCCTTCCCAACTTGGAAGTCCTGTCACTATTCCCTTTCTTCAGTTCAATTTGTTGAATGCCCAAAAGAGGGGAGGCCAAAGAGCTCTTCCCCACATTCTTGCCTCCTTTCAAGGGCAATGGGGAACCACCTCCACCACTCTTCGAAGCTCCAATAGAAGATTCTTGTTCAGTCTAGACAATCAATTGTTGATCCGTATCCATCTCCCCAACCCCAATCTCTTGCACAACCTGCATGGCCTCCAATGGTGGCCCATCTTGTCCTATACCCAAAGTTCCCTGATCCAAGTTCAGCAACCCCGAATTCACTTCCCCCTGGCTGAGATCATCCAGCACCTCAAACCTATTAAAAGTTTCATCAACCTGCCTCTCTCTCAAGGTCCGCTTCTGGCCCCGATTCCTATTGCGAGCCTTGACAGGGACATAGCCATCATCTCCATTACCATCACCCGGAATAGGCTCCTTACCATTATCAGCCCTAGGTGGATTACGAGAAGGCTGAGAAGGTTGGGTCACCACAGGCTTAGCCCTAGGGCACCTACGCTGCAAGTGACCATATTCATGACAAAGATGACACCGAAAAGGTAGGGTTTCGTAATCTAGCTGTTGCACCCAAGTATATGATCCAGCACTCACTTCAATAGAATCTGGTAGTGGCTTGCTTAAATCAATTTCTACACAGATACAAGCAAAAGTCATTATCTTTTTATACTGTGTCTGTTGTGAAGACCCAACGGGTTTACCGAGCATTGAAGCCACCAAATGCAACACATCATCCCGCCAACACTCCACTGGAAACCACGGCAACCGAACCCAAACTGGGATCTGACTTGGTAGTGCCTCAGTCGGGTTGAAGCCAGCATGCCATGGCTTGATAAACAAACCCACCTGGTTATAAAAATAGGGGCCGCCCTCGAAGACCTTATTCCGATCTGCCATGCAATCAAAAGAGACCATAAAAAAGTTCTTCGCAAGGAGCCTAATCTCCATCTCCCCCTCTGGCATCCAAGTCCACTGAGCCCAAGATTCCAAAAATTGCAATGAGACTCTCAAACCCATGAACTTGCAATAAAAAGAGTGCCTTGAATAGTATTCAATATCATCTGCAAGCATTTCCATTGGGATAATCAACTTCGGTCGCTCTTTGCATCTTTCCAAGCACCCATTAATCTTTGTTATTCGGGAACCACTAACCGATCCTAGATCATTCATCTCCATCTTTGAAGAAAATAGCGTATTATCAAAAACATTCACTCCATGCGCTGGAGGCTTCGAACCAACTGCTGATCGGAAATCCAATTTGGGGCTAGCCCCAGATGTTTCCCCACCCTGCATAGAAAAAAACAAGAACCCCAGCAGGCATGCAAACCCCCAAGACACGTTTGCAAGAAATGGAAAAAGACAAAACCCCAAGGGAAGGATCAAAACCCTTCCACCCACAAGCCACCCAAACGGCAACAAGAAGGCCTCCAGAAAAGAAAAAAACCCACCACCACCACCCCAAAAGCTTCAAACCCCCCCCCCCCCCCCACAACGCAGAAGCGAGCAACACACATAGAACGAGCTAGGGCACGGTCGCCCTAGCTCGGCTTGCAGAGCACACGAACGCCATCCAATAATTATTATTCTCTTTTCTATCATAATGGAAACAATGTAAAATCTCCTTTTCTTGAAATGACTTCTTAGTAGTTGCAAAAACATTTGTCTTTTCTTTTCCTTTACCTCAATAGTTGAGACCTTCATACTTAGTCCTCACAACAGACTCAATGGGCTCTTTTATTCTTTGCCCATGCTTACCCAAACCTTTGCTTATATAACCAATTTTGTTCAAGATTTTCAAATTAACATTATCATCTAAACAACTAGCTATGTTAGCAGATTCATCATCATTTTTATCCTTACATTCTTTAGCAATAAGTAACTTTAGCAACTACCAAGTGATTGATAAAAATAACAGAAATCATCTATGCCACATGAGACTTCACAAATGACAGTTGATTTCAAAACTCATTTTCTTTTTGGCATGTTGCAAACGTTTGTTTTAACTCATCATTTTGATCTTTCTATTTGAGTTTTCTCCCTAGATAGGTTCTTCAACTTTTCTTGCAATTAATCTTTCCTTAAAACAACTTCAACTCTTCTTTCACCAATTCTTTTTCTAAAAGGTTATTTTCACAAAACTTTTCATACTTTTCATTTCCTAACTCCTTTATTCTTTCTATATATTCTATATTTCTCCTTTTAACATTCCTCAATTCTTTATTAACCTTTTCCAATTCTTCCATCCAGATTTCCTTCAAAATTTCAAATTACTTCAAGTGATCCAAAGTGACACCCAAAATCTAATTTAGAACTTCCTCAACACTTCAACAATGTTAATACCTCTAACAACAATTAACTAACTCAATCTACCAAAGCTCTTAGTAACACACTCGCTACGAGACAACACATTCTCTGCATCCTACTCCCTTACACAACCTATCAAAGGCCCATCATGGACATGATAGAAAACATAACATGATACATGACTAGTAGTTTTAAAACATTTAAGCATAGCCACCAATAATAAATAAATAAATCTCGAAGAAAAGAAATTTTAATTCCAACAATAAAGTATAAAATGTGCACCATTTCAATAGTAAATCCAACATGACCATCAAGGTCGCAAGATAAATATCAAATTTTTGATGGCTATACTTTTTCATAAATAAAAAATAATTTTTTTCAATTTTGGTCTTTACAATGTTTAGAGAAGTTATCAAAGTCAAATAAATAAATATAAAAATTCAAAAGTTTCACATTACATGAACTATGTGACTAATTCTAGCCACTAGAGAGGGATTACGATTCTACACTACACCTAGATCTAAATTGGGGCAAGTTAAGAGAACACACTCAATCGCACAAGCAACCAAGTCTTCTAAGATTCCACTATAGCACTGTTTAACCTCTATATCATAAGATCATTTCCACACAACATCGCTTAAGATACCTAGCAACAAAGATTGCATTCTGACCCAGGAAATCACAATCAAATTAAAGAATTCCCAACCCAACCTGGTGCATCCCTGTTAACCTACATGCATCCCCAACTTGAATGTAGCATCTCATTAACAGGATATGGCACGTAATTAAATACATAAAACTGATTAATAGTGTGTAGGTTTTGAAAAGAAAACCTACTTCCCTATTTCCCCATATTCGACACCCATCCTAGAAGGCAACTTCCCAAAAGCATAGAAAGCAAAATAGCCATTCTCCTTTCAAACACAAATTTATGACAAAATAAAACATTCATATAGTCATATACTTACAAACATTCAACAACCAAGATTTAAGTTAGGACAAAATTAGGTTCACAAACCAAGATATCACAACACACCATTCTTTCCTACAAGAAATGGTCATCATTTCTTTCCTTCAAGTTCAATGAGGCAATGTAATACTATCTTACTTATAACCACATAATGAATCCATAGTCATGATCATGCTCTCAACAAAACAATGCAATATGCATTTGAAGCAAGCATTCACCGGAAGGAAAAATAAAATAAGTCAAACATATGATCCAACATCCTCTTTCACATACTAATGCATAACCCTAAAAAAGAAAATAACCTAGTTCATTCATACTGAAGAACAAGCACTAGGGTCTATCTAACCTTGTAAAAAGAAGGCACATGCTATTCACAGTAGGCCAACACACAAGGACCCACACAAGCTTGATCAAACTGAGCAACACACACACCTAGAGCTCCCAATGCTAGAAATGTGCTCTGATACCAAATGTAAAATCCCTCAAACCATCACAAAAGTGAAATGAAGTAAATGAAGTAAATAATCCACTTAAATACAACTTCATAAGAAACGAAAGTAAAAAGATGTAATTAATCCGCTTAATACAATATAAAAGATAAAAATGTGTAATTAATTTGCTTAATTACAAATAAAAAGATGAAAAGGTGTACCGCTTAGTTACAATATCCCAAGTAAAAGATAGGTCTCATAAATAAGATTCAATAAAGTCAATAAATCTTCAAAGAAGAAAAACCTCATAAATAAGGATCCATAGGAATCATTAAATCTTGCAAAAGATAATCTCATCCATATAAAAGTCATTAAATCTTACAATTCATGTGCACATCCTAGGTAAAAACACTATAAAATAAGATACAAGTCCATTGGCATTCATGCCATAATACATCCAATCACAAATTACAATAACATGTACAACAAGAATAAATAAATCAATACGCTCATCAGTCACACAAACCAAATGGTCCTCCAGCTATGAGCTGAGAGACAGGAACATGGGCTAGGTGCTTTTCCACCCAACCATGAAGTACTTACACTTCCCCAGATCCCTTCATGAAACAAAGAAAACCCAGCCCTGCACGAAATGTCTAGCTACTTGGAAACAACTAGCAGGAGGGAACACTCGATGCAACACTGATGTCTAAATGTGCAATTCTAAATAATGAAAAGCAGATTGTCTCACAACAAGATGTGGTAGAGATATATATAAATAAGTTTACTAGATAAAATAAACATCCTTTTCAATGTCATCTCGTTTAGATCTAAACCTTTAAACATAGTAACCTGGTTCAATTCTCGAAAAGAGGAAAAGCCATCTCTAATAATCCACATTCGGTATCCTAGCCTGGAAAGTAACCCAAACACATTCCTAGATAAAAATGTACTTCTTTCCCCAAGAAACAAGTAAATAAACAAATAAAATAAAAGAATCAATTTTCACCAATAATTTATTTCAAAATCCCTTTCCCAAAACACCAATCAAGGAAACACATTTTCTAAACAATAATCCATCATTTGTTACATACAATTGCATCCATAAGGCTATCAAACTGGTTTTATTTCCTAATTCATATTTCACTTAATTTCCATAATATATTAAGTCTTTTAAATCATTCAAAACAAGTATAATAATTCTCTTCAAGAAGCTTTTAATAAGACAATGATATTTACATCACGAATTTTACTCCATCACTCTAACATATAAAGAAAGATAACTTTAACATCAATCTATTCATTCATTTATGTAAGTATAAATTGGGTATTTAAAATTTGATTATAATCCTTAACTATAATTCATTGTCAGAAAGGTTGAAGAAAATCAATGGTTAACTCTATCCATTTAATTTCAGTTCAAGTTTCATGCAAATCATTGAATAAGAGTTGAAAATAATAAATGATTTGTTTTAGCATCTCACAACTACATTTAAGAGCATAGGTAAATATTAGAAAAAACTTGTTGTTTCTATTTTGAGTAATACTATAACTAGTTTAAAAGTGTTTTAGAGAAGCTACATGAACTATGTAAGTCAGGCAATAGGAACTATACAAAACAGGCAATAGGAATAGTGTAAAACAGGCAGCAAGAATAGCATAATAGTTTGCTACAGGAACAACAGAACAATCTGCTATAGGAACAATAGAATAGTCTACTACAGGAACAACAATTACTAAAAAATAGATAAAAGATAGCTACAGGAACTAGTTAGGTTGGAAGAATAATAATAACAGAAAGAAGGACAGTCACAGAAGTTTTATATAACAAGATTCAGGGTCTTTATAAATCAGGCTATAGGAAGTATTAAAAAGATGGAAGGACAACTAATAAGCTATAAGAACAATGATCATGCTATAGGTAATGTTATTTATTTGCAGGCAAAAAGAATGGGTTGATCAAATATACTAGCCATCATGATTTAAAAGGTTGATCTTGTAGACAAAAACTATAGATATGTGCTATTAAAATCAGCGACCAAGGATTAATTTTTAACAATAAATAATAGATTGTTATAGAATAAAATAAGATGAAGAACAACAAGCATGAGCTAATGGATTTCAGTGATCAAAGGGTAGTTTTTAATAGTTTATAATACTGATTTTTAGAGGCAAACAAATAGCAGGTTGTTACATATAGCCAAACCACTCCAATTCAAGCCGCTAAAACGATGAACAGGTCAAAATGACCCAAGCATGCAATTTTATTCCATCCTTAATTTTATTGCTCATATAAAAAGAAAAGTACCTAGTTATTCGATACCAAGGAGGTCGATTCTTTGCTGCAGTCTCTAGTTTCCCTACTCTCCTGTTGTTGCTTCAGAACATAATCAACATCCTTTTTATGTTGTTGCAAACGTGGTCTTTCTCTTCTACCAATTGTGGGGTTTCTCTACTTTGTTTTCTTCTTTTTGTCACTCAGAAAAAGAATGAATATCTCTTTCCTTCTGCTGTCTTGTTTTATTAGAAATTTTTCTTAATATTGGCATTGGAAATTAGGTTTTGATGCTGCCTTTTTTTAATTGAAGTTAGTGTTTGAGTTTGCATGAAATTTGGCCTTTCAAAAGCCACAAAATATAAAATAAACTTATTTTAATCTGTCATGATATTATTATTAGATTTCTAAATATAATATTCATAATAATAAAGCAATTTATCTAACTTTAAATAAATAATAATTATTTCTTTTTGAAAATACAATAAAATAAACTTTATTTATTTCTAAAACTTGCATGATAGAAAACTCTTTTTTTTAATTATTTAATTTAGATTTCTAAATATAATAATCACAAAATAATGTAATTTATCTAATTTTAACTAAGCAAACCATTTCTTTTAATTCCTATATTTAATTTTCTAAATATAATAGTTATTATTAATATAATTTATTTATCTTTAATAACACATACACACTTTAAATCAATCAAGAAGCATTTAAATAATATTTAAAATAATATATATCTCTAATGCAATTTAAATATAATTGTTTAAATCTAATTTAGGTATTGTCTTCCAAACATCCATATTTATAAAAAATTGGGAAACGTTTATTATTTAGCATTAATTAAATAAAATACCACCACATATATATATTCACTATTTAAATTAAAATACACCTAATTAAAATATAATTCGAAAAGACATTTGTTTTTATAATCAAGTCATGCATCTGAAAAGGATTTTCCTAACAATTAAAACACCATATTTTCTAAGTATCTAAACATCAATCACATTTATTATCCACACAATTAATGCATAATAAATAATTCAAAAGACAATATGAGACTACATGAGTGTGTGATTACGTCGGAGTTAACCATCCCAAATAGTTCTTGCCAAGTGGCTAGAACACCTCTACCTCAACCATATTCTCATCTTCGATGACTACTTGCATTCATTTACACTCAACTCGATGTCAATAGTTTAGTTCCCCAAAACATAGCAGAAGAAAAACATTATAATCACATTGATAATATTTAATATTTAAATCTACTTTCCAATTTATGCAATTATAACTTCATGATAATTACCTTTAAACATGTGGAACAGTTTACTCAAGGTAAAATAACCATAGTAAATGTTCGCTAATCTAGATTAATTATATGGTCCATAAAAATAAGACGTGACATTTTGAGTAGGATGAATATGATGTTACATAAGAGGTTGAGCATGTAGAAGAATAAGAGGAAGAATGCCTTACTCCAACACTTAAGGAGATCCACAAGACAATAGAATTTAGTTGACAAGTATAGCTAACTAGATATCTATTGTGTATTTTCTTTATTAAGTATTGACAATGAACCTAGATCCTATAGGGAAGCTATTCTTGTAGATGATAATGTGTCTTGGAAACAAGCTAGGAGGAGATGATGGCTTTAGACTCTTGTGACACCTAGGATCTTATTCATTTTCCCAAAGGGAGGAAGGCCATTGGATGTAAGTGGGTCTAAAAGAAGAAATTTGGAGTAGACAGTTCATTAGAAAATTACAAGGCTAGACTGGTGGCCAGGGGATACTACTAGAGAGAGGGAGTTGATTTCAATGAAATATTCTCTCATATTACTAAATTATATTCTATTAGATTTATTTTATCCATAGCTAATGCTTAGGATTTTGAAATTAAGAAAATGGATGTTAAGACTATAATTTTTATGGAGATCTGGAAGAAGAAATTTATACGCAACAACCTAAAAGTTTCGAGGTAGAAGGGAAATAACACTTGGTTTGTAGATTAAGACAGTCTCTCTATGGTTTGAAATAATCACCCTGAATGTGGTATCAAAATTCAATTCTTTTATGATGAAATTGGGTTTTTTGAAAAGTGAAGAGGATCAATGTGTTTACATTAGATGTATTGATGATTATATACTAATTGTTTCCTTGTATGTGGATGACATGTTTTTTAGTAACACTAACGGTATGAATAGTGAGCTAAAAGCTCAACTTTCAAGTGCATTTGAGATTAATGATCTGGGGGTAGTAAATTACATATTGGGAATATAAATCAAGAGAGATTGTGGTAAAAAAAAGATTTGGTTGTCACAAACTAAGTATGTGAATACTATTTTGTACAAATTTAATATGTAGGACTATAAGCTAGTTAGAATTCCTTTACCAGTTGGCGCTAATTTTATATTAGATATGTGTCCTAAGTGTGAAGACAATTTTGAGGATATGTCTAATGTACCATATGCTAGTGCAATAGTTTTATGTATGCAACGGTTTGCATGAGGCCAAATATTTCCCAAGCAGTGGGAGTATTGAGCAGGTTTATGTATAACCCTATTAGAGAGCATTAGAATTATGTGAAGAGGGTGTTAAGATATTTGCATGGTAATTTTGATTATTGTTGGGTTTATTTTTGTATTAATAGTGTGGATAAGACATTTGAAATATAAGGTTTTGTTGATGCAGATTGGATAGGTCACCTTAATAGTCAAAGGTCCACTAGTAGGTATGTATTTACTCTATTTGGAGGAGCTATGAGCTAGATGAGTAAGAGGCAGCCCATGATTTCTTTATCCACCACTGAAGCAAAGTATATGGATGATACTTATGTCTCTAAGGAGGTAGCTTGGTTACAAAGATTATGTAACGGTATTAGTTTTGATAACAAGACAATTTAAATTGGTTGTGATAGCTAGAGTGCAATCTGTTTAGCAAAGAATCCTATGAATCATGCTCAAACTAAGCATGTGGATTTTTAGTACCACTTTGCTTGAGAAATGGTTGCAAAGGGATAGATTGGTTTAAGAAGGTTGAAATATGAGAGAATGTTGTAGATTATCTTATCACGTCTATGAACACATAAAAATTCAATTGGTGTAGGGAGTACATGGGCCTTGTTTCTTGTACCCTTAGTTGATTTATGTTTTCTAATGGATGTATCTACAATGTGTGATGTGTGATTTCAAGTGGGAGAATGTTAGTATTAAGGTGCCATCAACCTTGTACATCCCATGTATTTAATTACTCCTAATATTGTTAGTAAATGCTTTCATAAGGGATGAAGGTTTCATCAACAATGGTATTTAATATTTATGGCATGACAACTAATTATTTACTGGAAATAGTAATTAATTATTTACTAGGATACATTTATTGTTCACTCACTAGAGAAACTTTGGGAATGTAAATGAGGTGAAAAGATTAAACTAGGTGTCCATCTTGGAGTGGCTATTTTTGGGCTGATTATTACATGCGTAAGATAATATTTGCATAAGCTATTGATAGTCTATGATGCATGTAAGAGCATCTCCTATTTTCAAGGGATTGTATGACAAATTAGGCACCCAAAATGAATAGATAATTTTAGTCAGTTATGACAACTTGTAAGAGGATGTACTAAGATGTAAGAGGCTATGTTTAGCATCTTGGTGAGATTCTCAATGTAGGGCATTGGAAGTTGCCCAAGTTTGGATGCCACATTTCATGTATTCTCATTCTTGTATGTAAATTTTGCTATATAAAACGTGCCTAAGGAGGTAGAAGAAAGAAGTTGTGGGAGTTCATAGATACACAAGGGTAGTCAGATTGAATGCAAAATAGAAGGATGTGAATGTATTGTAATCTTATCCAAAGATAATACATACTTGGCCTCTTTTCTGCTGTAGTTTTTTACCTAAAAGGGTTTTCTCCATGTAAATACTGTGTTGTGAGTTTCTTATGTATTTATTGATTTTGTTTAGCTGATTTACATTACTTTAAATCTCCATTTTTGTATTAAATTTTAGATTTGCAACATAATTTCATATTTCCATATTGTAGTAGTTTACCTTCAGCTTCCTGCCTTGTTAATGCCGATGACCTTTTTAATATTATCATGGTATTATATGGGGGATTAAAATATATAAAAGAAGTGTGAAATATTAAAGACATCCCTTAAGAAAAGAAAGTCTAGTTACTTTTAATTTATTCAAAAGTCATTTTATTTTACCTTAAAATTACATAAGAATTACTTTAGTACTAATTATTTAGGAAGGAAGTTTCATTTCCGACAATACCTGCAATGATACATCTATATTGACTAGAAAAATAGATGTATTTACACCCAAATGATATGCCAAAATTGAATAGTCTATATATATATATATATATATATATATATATATATATATATATCCCAAATTCTTATGCCAAGTTTAAATAATAAACATAGATTTATAGTACCCAAATTGGTTCATCAAGTTACACAGTTTAAAATAGATATATATCATTCATAGTTAAGTATGATCATTGCTTAAGTTTTTTATTAAATTAGTCTCAACCAAGTTTGAATTATTGACAATAAAAAAGCTTCAATATACTATTTCCCTTATATGAGGGGGAGAAACTTATCCATTATATAAAGACACTTTTGTTCTAGTTTACCAAAAAATGATTTGACAAAAATATGGTATTTCAAACTTGTATATATATATATAGAGTGAGAAAGAACCATTAATCTATTCTTAAATAAAAATCACTAGAACTTGAAATTAAATTTGAGATTTAAAACTATTGTGGAGAGGACATAATAGGATGGTTAAGAGAAAATAAGTAGATTTTAAGACAACACCAAGCCATAGATAGGGCTTACTATATAATATAGAATAATAAACAAGACTAGATAAACAACAAAATATATGAATATTTAAGTGTGAGCACTCCATTTCATAGCATACCAAATTGAAGCATAATGTATCAACATTATAATGTAAATACAACCAATAAAACAACTAAATGAATAACAAACTACACCTATATTCTATATATATACATTAAACATTCCAATTTTAAAGCAAAGATAATACTTGTAATTTCTTTTCTATCATGACCTCAAGCTACTAGTATTTCTTTCTTTTCAAAATTGACTTCATTTTTTTCTACTCTCCTTTGCTCTGAGATCTTTTTCTTCTTTCTAGAACTTCTCCTTTTACATGCCTTAATTCTCTCTTCCGCCTCTTCCAGCCACCAACCTCCTTTACATTTCTCTCACCATCTTCTTCATGCTAATATTTGATTCCTACTAGCACTTGAATATTTAAGAGGTTCAAGGGTTTTTCTAATAGGAAAATAATAATATTAGTAACTTAGATGCACTAATTATGATTTAATATTTTTACATTGCAAATATTTGTTTTGTAGGAAGATTTGATTTTTCACATTATTGATTTTTTCTAACCTAAAAATG
Organism: Cunninghamia lanceolata; assembly: GCA_027924645.1. Taxonomy (NCBI): domain Eukaryota; kingdom Viridiplantae; phylum Streptophyta; class Pinopsida; order Cupressales; family Cupressaceae; genus Cunninghamia; species Cunninghamia lanceolata. The sequence goes on from BSBN01000016.1 coordinate 10,293,244, forward strand.
GTTTAATAGTGAGTTAGAAAGATATTTTGTGGTGTGACACAAATTTTTGGCCAAAGGCTAACAATAATATAGCCTATCAACTAATAAAGCCTCATAAGATTCCTTTTTTAAATCACTTAACTAGTGATTATTAGTTGTACTTATACACCAATTTAATGTTATAATTTTTCCACCTAAAGTTTATATCTACTTTTTTGTAAACTAAGCATGCAATTTTTATAACTATAAATGTTTTATATAATAGTGACCATTAATCTAATTGGCTCCTATCTTTTAGCTCTTATTCTAATTGGCTCATATTTTGAGCTCTTATGGATGGAAAAGATAGATGGATTCATGTTTTTCATGATATGATTAAATTTGAGCTATAAGGAAGACAATGTATTGCAAATGAGACCTTATAGGAAGTGGAATTCGTGTACCTCACTCTTTGTAGGCACATAAAAGATTGACACATATATATATATATGTACATACATATATATATATGTACATACATATATATATATATGTACATACATATATATATATGTACATACATATATATATATATATATGTACATACATATATATATATGTACATATATATACATATATATATATGTACATATATATACATATATATATATCTATATATATATATATATATATATATATATATATATATATATATATATATATATGGCTAAATTTTTAAACAAAATTATAAATGGAATTTTCCACAAGATGAAGTTTGTTGAATATCATGACAATGTGGAATATCTCTTATGGCATTATAAGTGAACCCAACACCCTCCTTACTTATGAGTCTGTTGATCTGGCTTGATGTATGGTTGGAAAAGTGGGACAAAATTTGATGTGGATGCAAATAGCTGATGAGGGTGGACTCCACCCAAAATACATACAAATTTTTTTATAGATTTAAAATAGATAAGAACAAGATCTCAAGAAAGATTAGTTAAGTAAATTGCAAACTATTTTAGAATTTCTTCATTAAACTTGCATGTCAAAGGCTACAAATCTGAGATATAATTCCTAAGGTCATATACCTGCTTATTACACCAATATGGGTTGTCTTACAATAGAAATATATAACTTAAAGATCCTTCTAGAGCTATCTTATGATATCTACCTGACCTCCTTATTCACATGAACATGACTTGCCAATAACTCCCCCCTTACCACTTCTAGAAAATAGGCTATAAATACACATCAACACCACTTAGTGTAATTTCCCCAATGTTGACTTGCATTGAAATGTGTAACTCCCATTTGGGAGCCAAAATGAATCCAACTGTCCCTTTTTCCTACCCAAGAAAGAATTTTTAAAATTTTAAAATTGAGAAACTAGGTACAATGCAAATTTCAGGAACCATAACTTTTGAATTGGTGTTTGATTGACAAACCATTTGATGCATTGGAAAGATCATGAAAAGTTGAAGCTCTGCAAAATGTCCCGTTAAGGGATATTTTGATTTTCAATAAATTTTGGGGATGTTTAGGAACCTCTAAGTGCCTCAAAATTGATTTTGAAATTTTTTCCATGAACCTCAAAAACTAAAACTTTAATATCTTAAAATCTAGACATGATATTGGGCTGAAATTTTGTTGCAAGTATGTTCCTAACTGGTGTTGTCATTGATGTCAACATATTAGTGTTGTTATTGGTGTCAACTGTACTCTTGTTTACAACAGAACAATCCAGTAGTTTCCTCCGCATTTCTTGTAGAATGAATATCTTTGTCTATGGATTGGAAGTTATTTAGATGCATGTCTGAAGATGCTATGTTCCAAGTTTGAGCCTCCAGTGTGAAGATTTGAGTGAGTTATGTTCACCAGAGTGAAAAATGCTTTTTCTATATATTTAGTGGTGACAGGGAGAATGTATTATGCTCTGCATTCCTCTGTATTTAAGTAATTCAGTCTATGGGTTTGGAATAAAGTTTGTAATGATGATAAGTGTCTTCAACTCCAATGGTTCATGATTTGGTGTTCCACAAGCAATCTCTTCTTTATGACAGTGGATAATAGTTATGTTCAAGTGGTCCGGTTTGAAGAATCTTCATGAAAAAGTGATTAGAGGTTGTGTGGATGTTCTTGGTGATTACAATGTGCTTATGGATGTCTCCTGATTGTGTTCCTACCTTTGGATGGATCTGCAAAGAGAAATTTGGATTATGGATGAATATTGTTCTTAGAAGACTTAATGGTAACACCAGTCTTGGCCGACTTGGTTGTTTTCACTACTTGCGGAGATACATCGAAGATTGTGAAAGCATGTCATGGTGTGGAAGATTGCATTTGAGTCCCAACTAAGGCATAACATGATCCACATACATCTTTCCCTTAGCTAATTTTGTTTAGGTCCAAACCTATTTCTATGTATGTTTGTAATGCTAACCTTGGAGATTACTCCAATGGTTGATGAATGTAATGCCAACCATGATGTACATTCCAATGTTGATGAATTGTATAAAAACATGTAATGTAGTTGCAAAAAAGATGTCCTTGTGTGGAAATGTGAAGATAAGTGCAAAGGTGTAAGAAGAGAAAAGTAGAGGAGTTATACTATGCTTCAATGGAACTGAACCCAGGCATGGAGTAGATGCTATCAAATCAATTCACCAATCCTTAGTAGTGAGCCTCAACATTTGCAATGAGCATTTTGGGCAGTGAGCCTCTAGTTTTTGGTATTGTTATAACATATGTATTTCTGTGGGCTAACACCCACCATGGATTTTCCCTTATATGGTTTTCCATGTGAAAAATTTGGTGTCTCATGTGTTGATTATGTTATTGTGTTGAGTTTCTTATTTCATGCCTTCATGATTAAACCTGAATAACAGTGAACAGGTGTTTGATGTGTTAATGTTCATAAGTGGTCAAAGTTTTGGAGACAACTGATTCACCCCTCCCCCTCTTAGTTATCTAGTGCATTTCAACAAATTTACCAAGAATGTTTATGTTTCTATTGCAAACCTTTGGGGAAAATTTCAGGGCCAACCGCTTCTCCAATATAAGGTTACTAAAAATAGTAAATCCTAGTATTCTTATCCTTTTTGGAAACTTTGAAGGTTATGAATCATTATTCAAGCAAATGGGTATCTGAAAATAAAAAAATTAAAAAGAAAAAGAAAACAAATCATCATTTTTTAGGTGATGCAAGATTTCCCTTACACTACTAGCTGCTCCTATATCAAAAGCATGGCCTAAAATTATGTACAATGGGAATATTAGACATGACATGGTAATCAGACTTAAAATTCATTACAAAAAACAAAATTCAAGAATTTTCACAAATTCAGATCTTCATCACACTCCACACCATTCTTATCTTCCCCTTGGTGCTTCGATTGTTGGACACACCAGGATACTGAGAGGGAGAGTATCTAAACAAACTTCAACTTTTCTGGAGCAGATTAGAACTTAACTATTACAACATTAATATGAACATGAAAGATTACTACAATGCACATAAACAATTAACACCAAATATATGTGGAAAACCCAATAAGAGAAAAACCACGGTGAGGATTAACTCACAATATATGAAGCTTAAATAACAAATTTGTTTTAGGGCTACAACCCAAGGAAGCTACTACTCCCTGAAAACTTTGATTTAGGGTCAATCCCAAGGAAGCTACTACTCCCTAAAGACTTTGTTTTAGGGTCACTCCCAAGGAAGCTACTACTCCCTAAATTGAGAACACATTTACAAAAGATTATAGTATGATAGTCCTTCTACTGTCTGAAAACTAACTTTGAAACTCACACCTTTGATGATTGCAATTCTGCCTCTTCACACTTTCTTTTGATGATAAGATTAGTTAGGCACACTCTACACTTGATCAGTGTCATAAATATGTCTTCAAGATGAATCAGGACAACATCTACAACTTCTCCTCTTTGTCATTTAGTCACACATCAAAATGCATTCATTCTTCTCCTTACCTTGTATGTGAGCCTTGTCAATCACTTTGTAATCACACCTCGACTCATTCAATTTGATTTACAATTTTTACAAGATATTACATTGATTACATTTCTTGTCGGCCAGATACAAGATGACAAATACGTTTACAAGTCAGCTAGACAACATGAAATGTGTAGATGACAAGTCCTAAACAAGACTACACACTACACCACCAGAAGACCCATGCCTTGTGAATATCAACACTTGCTTAGTTAGGTCCAAAACATCCTTCACAACATCAAACATCAAGGAATTACATCCGCACACTCTGCTCATTTGGAAATAGGATAACCTTAAGGAAAAACACATCAAACTTGAAGCATAATGGCTACAACAACTTGAAAACCTTGTGCAATACTGGAAATAAGAAAGATCTTCATGAAACTTTTCCAGATGAGTCTAACAGACTCATACAACATCTACAAACACTCCTTTACCTCTGTACATATTCAATCATGAACTCTTAGAATAACTTGTCATCCAAAACACACTGCAACATCCTGTCGTTGAGAAACTAGGATTGTGGACCACTAAGAACCTTGAAACTGCAAGGAAGCATGTAATGTACATCCATTAACATGTCTACAAAACTATAAAGGGAATCATTTACTTCCAGAGGAATGTTAGAGCATTCCAATAGGCCTTCAACACTAGTATACTCTGTCAGAACTCGTGTTAGTACCCTATCATGCATAACTCTCATAGTGGAAAGACAAATCATCTGAAACTTTGGAATTATCACCTTCACTACACCCTAAATATAGTTTCAGAACTACATAGCCATATCTACAAATGAAAAGGAATGTGGAGCATTCCATTTCTGTATAGTAGTTATGTTCAATACTGTCTTCAAACTGCAAAGCAGACTTCTAGAAATCCAATCATCATAAAACTTGGAACATACATGCTTTAGGACATCAGTAACATCTTCTAACATCAACAATACATTTGATAATCTTTGTGCTTCTAATTCCTATATTAATATGTCTTCATACTTAACGCTGCACTAATCAAGGCATGACATCCAACCATGAACTGTATGACATCCAACCATGAACACCATCACACCTCCATGATAGTGTTGACATTAGTGGAAACATAGTGACATTGTTGACATTAATGACAACCTTAGGAATCATATGTGTAACAATCTCCCCCTTTGGCATTAATGGAAACACATACCTGCACATTTTTCCCCCTTTGACATCAAGGACAAGGGTAATAACTACCTACTCATCAGAAACCACATACCTGCACATTCTTTCTTAGGGCATAACCCTATCATCAACAACTACTACTTGCTCCCCCTAAGAGATAACCACCATCAGTCCAAGAACAAAATATAACATGAATCCCCATGGATAAATGTACCATTATGAATCTAGAAAGAAGAAGGAGGGGCAATTACCCCTAACCTCTATCGGAGATCCTCAAAAGTATCCTTTGCAAGAGCCTTAGTGAAAATATATGCCATCTGATCCTTTGTTGGAACATATTCCAACTTCACTTCCTTATCTGCAACCTTCTCTCTCAAAAAGTGATACCTGATTGCTATATGCTTGGTTCTAGAATGCATCACTAGATTCTTGGAAATATTGATAGCACTTGTATTGTCACACAAGATAGGAATAGGCTCATCATACAATACCTTGATATCCTTTAGGGTTTGCTTCATCCACAACACTTGTGTACAATAGGATGCTGTTGTAATGTACTCTGCCTCTGCAGTTGATAAGGACACCAAATCTTACTTCTTTCTCTACCATGAAACTAATCTACTTCCTAAAAAGAAAGCACCACCACTTGTACTTCTTCTATCATCAACACAACCAGCCCAATCAACATCAGTGTAAGCACTCAAATTAAAGTCATTACCTCTTGGATACCATAGGCCATAATCTAGAGTTCCTTTCAAATATCTAAATATCCTTTTTACTACCTTCTCACGTGTTTGCTTGGGATTGGATTGATATCTGCCAACCACACATACTGCATGCATAATATTAGGTCTACAAGTAGTTAGGTACAATAGTCCTCCAATCATAGATCTATACACAATCTAATCCACCTCTGGAGACTCATCATCTTTGCTCAAGTGACATCCAGTGACCATGGGAGTACTCACTAGTTTTGAATCCTCCATACAAAAATTCTTCAACAACTCTTTGACATACTTAGCTTGAGAAATAAAGATACCATCAACTAGTTGAGTAATTTGAAGTCCAAGGAAGAAAGACACCTCACCAATCATAGACATCTCAAAATATTTTTACATCTCCTTTGTAAACCTCTTACACATATCATCATCTCCACCAAAGATGATTTCATCAACATATACTGCAAGTATCAATATCATGTCTCCTTCTTCCTTGATGTAAATATTGCTATCTATAGTACCTTTCTTGAAGCCCTGCTAAAGTAAGTACTTGTCCAACCTAGCATACCAAGCTCTAGGTGCTTGGTTGAGACCATACTGAGCCTTCTTGAGTCTGCACACCATGTCCGGATCTTCTGATATCTAGAAACCATTTGTTTGTTCAATATAACCATGTTCCTCTAGATCACCAATTAGAAATGTTGACTTAACATCCATGTGATATACCTTGATGTTCTTATGAGTAGGAAGAGAAAGGATCATTCTAATTGCCTCCATCCTGGCTACTGGAGCAAAATTCTCCTCAAAATCAATACCTTCAACTTGTGTGTATCCATTGCATACCAATCATGCTTTGTTCCTTACAACTTCATCTTATTCATTCAATTTGTTCCAGAACACCCACTTTGTTCCTATAACATTCTTATTTGTTGGTCTGGGAACCAATTCCCAGGTCTAATTCTTCTCAATTTGATCCAATTCTTCTTCCATGGCCTTTATCCATCCATCATCTTTACTAGCATCAACAAAGTTTTTGGATTCTACCTTTGATAACAAACACAAGTTTACTTGCTCATGTGTCTTAGCAAGCCTTCTACTTGTCTGTCCACCTTTATTCTTATCTCCAATGATCTGATCTATTGAGTGGTTCATCTGAACATACTTTGCTGGAGTCTTAGACATCTTCTCTAGTTCTTGTTCCTTTTCTTCTTTCACTTCTTCTTCCTCATCTTCAATGCATGGAAAGATATCAGATTTAGAGTCCTCTGATTCATGTGAGATCTGATACAAGTCTTCATCTACCCTAACATTTGTGCTTTCAATTGTTAGAATCTGAAAAGATGATTAACCTATAAAACTAGTGCAAAAGAATAGATATCTCAACTATGAAAGCAAATGATATGGAATCAAAATAACAGCATAGAGTTTTTCTCTGAAAGTAATGCAAATGCTAGAAGAAAAATAGCATTAAGAGGATGAAAAAGTAAATGATACTAAATACAAGCTAGGTAGCATGCTTATATAGACTAGGGAGAGGTAGGAGGTGGCAACACTAACCAATGAGGAGCAACCATCTATCAGACTAAAGATAGCAAAGTATCTTCCCAAGATAGATAATGGTTGCTCATTTGTAGGAAGGTGACACCTCATAATCCACTCACCAAATAAGACATTCTTTATTAACCTAAGCAAGATTAATAAAAGTGTAGGAAAAACCTAGGAATAAGGGGAAAATAAATAACCCAAATAGGAAATAAAAACCTACACTAACACCCCCCTTCAGCGTCGTTTCAGTGGATGTAGAGATGGGTCCCGACAAATCAAGCCTTATGAGGTACCCATGTACATAAAATTCCCCCCCAAAGAGAGAGAAGAGACCCCCCAAAGTAGAGAGAGAAGAAACCATCCAAAGTAGAGAGTCAGGACTCTGAGTGAGAGGATGAAGCTCCCAAAAGATGAAGCATCCTGCACCTCAGCAAAGCTTGCAAATGAAGGAACTTGCTCTCAGTGAAGGGTTTGGTGAAGATATTAGAAACCTACTCAGAAGTTGGAGAGTAGCAAAGGTCAATGATGTGGCCATGGATGAGCTCCTAGATGTAGTGCATGTGAACCTCTATGTGTTTGGTCTGCTAATGATGTACCAAATTCCATGAGATCTGAATGACACTCTAGTTGTCACAAAATATGACTGGTGGCAATCTGATCTGGATACCAAACTCAGTGAGAAGATATTGAAGCCAAATGGCCTAAATGGAGGTATTCACAACCCCTTATACTTAGCTTCAATAGAAGATAAAGCAATAGTAGATTGCTTCTTGCTCGACCAACACACAGGTCCTGAACCAAGTGAAAATTTGTAATCAGAAGTAGACTTGCGATCCTAAGAATCACCTACCCAATCTAAATCTGTATAGCCCACCAAGTCAAGATCAATACTCATTGTGTAGTGAATCCCAAAACTATGAGTACCCTAAATGTAGTGAAGTATCCACTTGGCTAATTTCTAGTGCAACTCATGGGGATCTTGCATGAATCGAGAGACCATGCCTACAACATATGAAATGTCAGGTCTCATATGAGTCAGATAAATGAGACTCCCAACAAGTTGTCAGTAAAAAGTGCCATCAAGAAAGGGTGAAGAACATTGAGCCTCAATTTTGAGTCCAAAAAGGAGGGGAGTTGGAGGAGGCTTATAGTTAGCCATATGAAACCTCGAGAGCAAATTTAGAGCATATTTGGATTGTGTGATGGTAATCCCAGAATCAGACTGAAAAATCTCAATCCTGAGAAAGTAATACAACAAGCCCAAGTCAGTCATCAAGAACTTGTCATGAAGCACTATTTTGATAGCCCCAATGGTGGATGAAGAACTCCCTGTGATAAGCAAGTCATCAACATACAAAAATAGAAATAGGACTCAATCATCCTCCTGCAAAATGTAGACATTGGGATCAGAATGGCACCAAGAGAACCCAACTATCAGACTTGGAAGGAATCCATCTCAGCATACTAAACTGGAGGAGCCTATTTGAGGCCATAGAGAGACTTCCAAAGATGGCACACAAGTGAAGAATCTTGAATGAACCCCTGTGGCTGCTCCATGTAGATCTCCTCTTGAAGGTCACTATGAAGAAAGGCACTCTTCACATCCATCTAGTGTAGTTCCTAATGATTAGCTACATCAATGGAAAGAATAAGTTGAATGGAGTTCATTCTAGCAACTAGTGCAAAAGTCTTAGAGTAGTCAATCCCAAGAACCTAAGAGAATCCTTTGGTGACCAAAAGAGCCTTATGCTTCTCAACTGACCCATCTGCTACAAATTTTGTCTGATAGATCAACTTACATCGAACAAGTTTTCTTCCCTTAGGAAGAGGGACAAGATCCCAAGTGTGGTTCCTCATCAAGGAACTATACTCCTCCTGCATAGTTGTACCCCACTCAAGAATACTAGAAGCCTTGTGAAAAGACTATGGATCTAAGGTAGTATCAATGAAGACATGTGGAGGATCCTAGAACTGTGAATGAGCCCACCTAGTGTCTGATGGATCACCAAACCAATTGCCTATAGATTGCAAGCTCTATCTAGCCTAAAGTGGACTAGAAGATGGAGAATGTGGAGGAGAATCATCACCCTCTAAATGATGACTAGGAGAGGAAGTAGGCGAATCCTCTAAATCGCTCTCGGCATTGAATGTGGAGATAGAAGATTGCTCAGGTGAATCTAGCTCATCAGAAGATCTGTCATGTAGTCCAAGTGACTCTAATGTCAATGTAGAAGGAGGTGGAGAAGTGATAGAAAGTGAGATTGAAGAGCCCTCCTCAATTGAACACTCTTCTCAATGAACAACTCATGTGTAGTATAGGGTGGAGCAGCCGATAACCCTTCAAACCATTAAGATAGCCTACAAATATGCAAGGTCTACTCTATAGATCCAAGGCTTTACATTTCTTTGTAGGAATGTGGGCCCATAAAGGAGAACCAAAAAATCAAAAGTGCTTAATTGATAGTTTCTGACTGCTCCAGCTATAAAAGTAGTGACTCCCTTTAAGGCTCGGTGAGGAACATGGTTTTATATGTAACACGCATAGTTAATGGCCTCTACCTAATACTATGGTGCAAGAAATCTGGAGTGAATCATGCAGTTTGCCATTTCCTTCAAGGACCTAGTCTTTCATTCTGCAACACCAGTTTGCTAAGGATTGTATGGAACTAAATGCTTCAAATCAATCCCCTCTGAAGTGCAAAACTGCTCAAACTAACAGTTGACATATTCACCAGCATTGTTAGTGGGAAAAACTTTGATGGCTTTCTCAGATTGCTTGTCTACAAATTTTTTGAAGTCCTAAAAATGATCAAATACCTCTGACTTCTATTTGAGAAAGTACACCCAAGCATAGTGAGAAAAGTCGTCAATGAAAGTTAGGACATATCTAGGCCTACTAAAAGAAGGCTGCTGAAATGGACCAACCAAATCACTGTGAACTAACTCCAATAGCTGAGAAGCTCTCCATGCCTTACCTTTGTGAAAATTTTCCTTAGGATGCTTACCAAGAATGCAACCTTGGAAAACACCACCTAAAAACTCAACTGAAGGCAACCCTATGACCATGCTCTAGTGGTTGAGCTACTGCAAGTAGTGTAAGTTAAGATGTCCAAACCGCTCATGCCATAATCTACTCACATCATTAGAATGAGTAAGCAAAATAGATGGAGGATCAGGAACAAAGTGAGAAAATAGATAGATTCATGACTGATGATCTGCTCTCCTAGCTACAACTGTAGAACCACTGTGCAACTCATGAATCTCCACTAAATCAAAAGTGAACTCAACCTACTTGCTTGAACCTGTGTGAGTGATCTAATACACTAATAGGAGATTAGTTGGTAATGAGGGCACACAAAGAACATCATGGAATTTTCCATCCTCGACATCAACAGACCCTCTCCCACACACCTCAAGAGGAGTGGCATCACCCATCAAAATAGAAGGCATAGTACACAGCTCCAAAGATGCAAGCTCTTCTTTAGATGAAGCCATGTGGTGCAAAGCACCTGAATCAAGAACCCAAGTGGATCATGAAGAAACAAATGCTACAAGGGCCTTGCCCTTTCCTTTCCCCTTACTATTTTCTTTTACCTTGTTAGACCCCTCATTAGAACTCTGTTTGATAGACTCAGGAACACTGATATTATTCTTCTCAAGAATGTGTGTCAAGTGATCAATTTGTTTCTTCAAGCACTTATGTTCATCATGACCAGGTCTTTTACAATGGGCACATTAGACCTTTTCTTTCTTAGGATTATCGCCCTTAGAAGATTGGGCCTCATTAGTTGCTTTTGAATCAATTAGTATCAAAGCCTTCTATGTGCAAGAATAGATTTTAGTTTCCATTTTTGAGAGATTTGGTGGAGGGGGGCAAATAAGCTTATTCTAAGTTTTCCCAAAAACCCAGTATGCTCTTCTCTTGCATCTTTAGATGATCTGGAGGATCAAAAAAGTTTGAAGGAAACATTTTAACCTCTGGGGTTTGCATATGTGTTTTGTGAAATCTGGGTGATTACAACATTTTTGGTTATATTGGTGGTATTTTTGGCTATTCCAATGTGTCCTCGAGGCTTGAGAAAGTCAAGATTGGCTTTTCTTTCACTGAAATCAGAGGTCATTTGAGACAGTTGTGGAACTGGGGTTTTCAGCTATTTGGAAAATAGCATTTTCAGGCCAAAAGGACCCTGCCATTGCATCTAAGAGGCCTCACAGGGGATTTTGATATATATAATTTGTAAGAGATTATTAACCCAAAAAACTAGTGCAAAAGAATAGATATTTAAAATATGAATGCAAATGATATGAAATCAAAATAGTAGCATAGAGGTAATCTTCAAGAGTAATTAAAATGCTAGAAGTAAAATAGCATTAAGAGGATGCAAAAGTAAAAGATACTAAATACAAGCTAGGTAGCATGCTTATATAGAACAGGGAGAGGTAGGAGGTGGCAACACCGACCAATGAGGAGCAACCATCTATTGGACTAAAGATAGCAAAGTATCTTCCCAAGATACCTCGTGGTTGCTCACATGTAGGAAGGTGACACCTCATAATCCACTCACCTAATAAGACATGCTTTATTAACCTAAGCAAGATTAATAAAAGTGTAGGAAAAACACCTAGGAATAAAGGAAAAATAAATAACCCAACTAGGAAATAAAAACCTACAGTAACATCAATCATCTTTCCCAACCTCTTGTTGTAGCATCTATAAGCCTTGCTTCTAGTTGAGTAACCAAGAAATATTCCTTCATCACTTCTTGCATCAAACTTTCCTAGGTCTTCTTCATCTCTTATGATATAGCATTTTCTGCCAAAGATCTTGAAGTATGTGATAGTGGAAGGCCTTCCATACCATAGCTCATAAGGGGTCTTAGTGTTGTTGACCCTCAGTTGCACTTTGTTAATTAGATAGACAACAGTGTGAACTACATCCTTCCAATATATGTTAGGGAGATCTGCATCTTTCAACATTGCCCTAGCCATCTCTTGCACAGTTCTATTCTTCCTTTCTATTACCCCATTTTGCTAAGGGGTCCTAGGAGCTGACAGATGTCTCCTAATACCATGATCTTCACAAAATTTTTCAAATTCATTTGAAGTGAACTCATCTCCTCTATCAGACCTTAAGCACTTGATCTTAGCATCCACTTCATTTTCAACCATAGCTTTGAACACCTTAAATTTATCAAGGGCATCTGATTTTGCTCTTAGAAAGTAATCCAAGTATTCTAGAATAATCATTAATAAACAACATGAAATACCTCTCACCTTGTGGACTCTTTACTCTTGTAGAGCCACATAGATCAGTGTGAATCAGCTCCAATGGATTTGAAGAAGAATACTCCTTGCTTTTGAAACTTGTCTTTGTCTACTTTCCCATTTGACATTTCTTGAATACTATGTTTGTAGGCTTGATTATCTTGGGCATGTCTCTCATTGCATGAGTAGAACTGATTTTTACCATATTATAAAAATTATTGTGTCCCATTCTTTTGTACCACAACCAATACTCACTAGATTGAACCAACAAACATGTTCTTCCATTTACCTCCTTTAGATGATAGATATCACCATATGTCTTGATACCTTCTACAACTAGCTTTCTGGACCATGCCATCCTGATTTCACAACCTTTGGCATGAAAGGTGAGATTATACCCTTTGATGCATATTTGACTGACACTGAGAGGATTGTGTTTTAGCCCTTTGACATAGAGGGCATCCTTAGTCCTATTCTTCCTATCAATAGTTATAGCACATTTTCCATAGATTTGTGTTGACTCTTCACCACCAAACTTGATAGCACTACCATCCAACTTCTCAAGGCTGATAAACATCTCCTTGTCACCAATCATATGATTTGAGCAACCACTATCAATTACCCAAGCCTTCACTTCTTCTCTTGCATGAAAAGTAGTCCATACAACTGTTGATCTATCATTATTTTAATTTGTTTACAAAGCATTAGTCTTCTCACATTTTCTAGCATCATCCTTTTTATCACCAACACTCAAGGCCATGAAAAGTGTTTCATCATTTGAATCATCATGATCCTCATCTTCTAAAGAGTAACTGCTCTCTATGGAATATAGACTTCTTTTGAACTTGTCTCTCTTGTTACTACCCCTCGATTCCTTAAGAGGACATTTAGAAGCAAAGTGACCAACCTTTCCACAATTGAAACATTTGAAGGGTAACTAACCTTTGTATTTCCCAGTGTTTTTCTTTAGTCTTCTCACAAAATTTGCTTCAACTTCATTAGAGCTCTCATCTTCATCATAAAATTCTTCCTTTGTTTTCATACTGACTTTGAAAGTAGCTTCTTTCTTTGGAGCATCACTGCCAAACTCTCTCATTTCAAAGGCAGCAAGGGAACTGAATAGTTTGTCTATAGTGTATGTATCCAAATATGTATGCTCCTCAACAATAGATACCTTATGACTGTAAGATTTGGGAAGAGATCTCATAACTTTATTCACAATTTCATCTTCTTCCACTTTGCCACGAAGACCTATAATGCCATTGACCACTTCATTCACCTGGAGCATATATCTAACATTGTCTTCATCCTCTGTCATTGTTAGGGTCTCAGATTTGGTTTTGAAGATTTGCATCTTTGCTTTCTTTACTTTCTTTGCTCCATCATAAATGGTTTCAAGTTTAACCGAAACATCTTTAGCTGAACTACAACTCATTACCTTTGAAAGTTCTGAATGAACTAACCCACTCATGATAGAAAACTTTGCCTTGGTATTGTTATAATATTCCTTAACTTCATCTTGACCTATAGGAATAGCAGCAGGAACTTTGTAACCAATCTTGACAGATTGCTAAACACCACATCCTAGAGAATTGTTATAGCCTTCCATCCTTAGCTTCCAAAAAGAATAATTTGTTCCATCAAACCTAGATATCTTAGTAGATCCATTATGTGCCATCCCAGACCTTCCTCAAGTGGTTAATCTTCCTTCAGAGAAACTTGGCTCTGATACCAATTGTTGGACACACTAAAATACTGAGGCATGGTGAATCAGTATCTAAACAAACTTTAACTTTTTCAGAGCAAATTAGAACTTAAGTATTACAACATTAACATGAACATGAAAGATTAACACTATGCACATCAACACATAACACCAGATATACATAGAAAACCCAAGAAGGGAAAAACCACGGTGAGGATTAACTCACAATATATGAAGCTCAAATAACAACTTTGTTTTAGGGATACAACCCAAGGAAGCTACTACTCCCTAAAAAATTTGATTTAGGGTCACTCCCAAGGAAGCTACTACTCCTTGAAGACTTTTTTTTAGGGTTACTCCCAAGGAAGCTACTACTCCTTGAATTGAGAACACACTTACAAAAGATTACAGTATGAGAATCCTTCTATTGTCTAAAAACTAACTTTGAAACTCACACCTTTGATGATTACAATTTTTCCACTTCACACTTTCTTCTGATGATCAAATTATTTAGGCACACTCTACACTTGATCACTATCAAAAATATGTCTTCAAGATGAATTAGGACAGCATCTACAACTTCTTCTCTTTCTCCTTCAATCGCACATCAAAGTGCATTCATTCTGCTCCTTATCTTGTATACGATCCCTATCAATCACTTTGAAATCACACCTCACTTCATTCAATTTGATTTATAATTTATACAAGATATTACATTGATTACATTTCTTGTCGGCCATATACAACATGAAAAATACATTTACAAGCCGGCCAGACAACATGAAACATGTAGAGGACAAGTCCTAAGCAAGACTACATGCTACAACAGTAGAAGACCCATGCCTTGTAGATATCAACACTTTCTTAGTTAGGTTCAAAACATCCTTCACAACATCAAACATCAAGGGATTATAGCTGCACACTCCGCTCATTTGGAAATAGGACAACCTTAAGTAAAAACACATGAAACTTAAAGCATAATGACCACAAAAACTTGAAAACCTTGTGCAGTACTGGAAACAAGAAAGATCTTCATGAAACTTTTCTAGATGAGCCTAAAGGACTCATACAACATCTAAAAACACTCCTTTATCTCCACACATCAAATATTTTGTGTCAACATCTTCAATCATGAACTTTGAGAACAACTTATCATCTAGAACACATTGCAACATGCTATCATTGAGAAACTAAGATTACGGACCACTAAGAACCTTGAAACTACAAGGAAGCATGTAATGTACATCCATTAACAAGTCCACAAAACTACAAAGGCAATCATTCACTTTCAGAGGAATGCAAAGCATTCCAATAGGCCTTCAACACCAACATACTCTGTCATAACTCATGTCGATACTCTATCACGTATAACTCTCACAGCGGAAGGACAAATGATCTGAAACTTTGGAATTATCACCTTCATTGCACCTTAAACATAGTTCTAGAACGATATAGCCATATCTTCAAATGTGGAGGAATGTAGAGCATTCCATTTCTGTATTGTAGTTGTCTTCAGTACTGTCTTCAAACTTCAAAACATACTTTTGGAAATCCAATCTTCATAAAAGTTGGAACATACATGCTTTAGGACATTAGTAACATCTTCTAACATCAGAAGTACATCTGATCATCTTAGTCCTTTTTTTTCCCATATTAATATGTCTTCATACTTAACTCTCTTCATGACCTTTCTCTTCCTCCTTTTCAAAGACATCTCTCTACTTCTACAGTTACAAGATTCCACTTGCAATAATTTCTCCAACTTCTAGGGTATTAACCCTCTACAGTTACATGACTAGATACCTGCAACAAAATACTTCTCAATCCTTAATCAAATCTACAAAACAAAACATACATTTTTTGGTTTCTCATGCCTCCTTCTCTACTCTCAACAGTTATAGGTTCCTTCTCACACCTATAACAAATTCTCTACAACTCAAGTCCTTTGTAGTTACAATCCTGTTCTCACCTGCAACAAATTCCTTAGAGCATCCAACTCTTTGTAGTCACATAACTCCCTTTTCTACAACAACTCTCTAGGGTTTTCTCGAGACACCTTCTAGCTTCCTAGGCTTCACTATTCAACTTCTCCCTATAAATCTCTTCAACTTTATCTTGCATCCAACACACAAGTTTCACAAACTCATTCCCAATCTTTCTAGCAAGATTTTCCTTTTCATACTTTTCTCTTCTTCTTGTATAGTATTCTTTTTTCTTTACCGAGCCTTTTCTCCAGCTTTAAACTCTTTCTAGGAAAACAAACTTCTTCACAATCTCTACTTCAACACATCCCAATCAATAAACTTGCTTTGATACCACTTCATGTAGTCAAGGTCAGGGTGTCCTATCAGATAACCCAACCTTGCCACCTTAATATACCACCCTCCATTATTTACACAATTTAAAGACAATCAATTGCAACAAATTCTAAATCAACAACTTTATTCAACATATTACATGAACATATATTTTTACATACTCTTCAAAGATAATTTAAAATAGAATTCATATATTTTCACAAATTTAGATCTTCATCACACTCCACACCATTCCTATCTTCTGCTTGGTGCTTCCATCACTTTCCTGTACATGGCAATCTCACAGCATCATTGGTAGTTTATTTCTCCTTCAAATCCCTAGCACTTCCTCTAGAAGTCATCCTCTTCATATTCTCTTTGCCATTGTCTAAGCATCCCCTTTACATAATACATCTAGTTCCTTTTATACATCGGGCTCAAAAGAAGTTGAATCATTTACATTGGAAGTTAAACTGTTTGCCAACTTTGTAGTTATGAAACCAACTATCACAATTAAAACTTTAAATTTTGGCATTTTAGCAATATTCCAAACTTTCACTCTTATGTTTCGTCAATTTGATGATTTATTGAACTTATGAACTTCATGAACTTCCTTTGAATGCTAAACTTTAGAAAATTTATGCTCCAATGAACCCTTGGAATTCTCTTTCCAGAAATTACCTATGTGAACCATGGAGTTCTTTGAAAAATTTATCCTTCCATGAACTATTGATTTCTTTGTCTTAAACATTCACATTATTGGCTCTTTCATCGGTGACTTGGCTCAAACATGAACCAAAGAATCTCTATCGACATTCTTATAAGTTTGAGAACTTACAAATTCCTTGACACATCAATATGAAAGATTCTTTTAGCAATAGTGGGACTTCATGAACTTAAGAGTTCATCAACACAAGCTCCATCGGCTAAATCCAAGGTTTAGAAACTTAAGATTTCTCTGAAAACACAACATTGTTTTGTAGGGAAAGAGGGAAGAGATTGATGGCTAGATCCTCCTTTCACTACAAACATTCAAGGACATTTAAACCAAATTAAATCACACCTTTTGCAAGAGGATTCCCCTACAAGTTGGGTGTCACTTGTAATGTTGATGAAACTCAGAAATTATCAATTAATGTATTAATTTAATGCTCAAATATGCTCAAAACCCTAATTATGCAAAATTGTAAGCAAATGGATAAATTACGACAAATGCTCATAGACCAAGATAGTAGACAGAGATTAGTTACTGACCATTTTTTGAAGTTTGTGATGCAGATTAATCAGGGACATTGCCACTCATGCCCTAGTCCAATACATTGTTTTCTTCAGGAGGTTCCATACTCCTTATGACACTGATGATCATTGTTCTATCTATTTCTATCACGGAAGATGCAGACACTGCCACTCATATTGTAGTCCAAAGTGGGATATTCCTTAGGATGTCAGGACTTCTTCAGATGCTAAATATCACTTTCATAGAAATTTCTATGTCTACAACCTCAGAGGACATTACCACTATTGCCCTTGTCTCGAAAATGCACTAGGCTACTTCTTTCTACCAGATCCAGAATCCTTATCTTCTACAACCTTCCTCTGCAACTCCACTCCATGAAATCTAATACCTGTAATCTACAATCACAAAGAGTGTGGTTTTGGGTTGTGGTATTTAGGAGCTTGCCTCAGTCAAGCCCCAGAAGGACATTCAATTCTTTCAAACACCATTGTCAGATAAAGAGTGCATATCCCTATAGGATATAGAGGCAAAAACAAATTTACAAATGATTTAAATGCAAATAGATATCACCTCAAAGGTGTAGCTCACATGTAGATAAAAATCCTTCAACACATGAGAAGATGAAGCTAAATCTACAATCACAAACACAACAACAATATTCTGCTCTGCAACAATGAATATCTTGAATGTTCTAAAATCATAAGTTTGCCAAAAGTTCATCATCATCTTCTAGTTTGCAAATAAAACTCTAAACATAATTATATATGCATTCCCACTACAAATTTTGTAATTCAAACTTAAGATGTCAGTAACGAAACCTTCTTAGGGTCACATAATTGACATTCAAATTTGGGACCTACCTGAAATAGGACAGGACAATGGTATGAGTGCCCATGTCCTTAGGTCCTATTTCAAGGTAGGATCAAATGCCACAATGTCCCTCAAGCCCCATGTGACATGGGTTTTGGACCATTTTCTTTCAGGAGTTAAAATTAACATGCAAGATACAAAACAATGGACCCAGGAGCTAAACTTAGGAGGTAAAATTCCTAGGGGGACATTTTACGACATAACATTTAGCCCCCACTTTAATGTATGCATGAAATCAAGGCTCATACATGCATTGAAGTATTGACAAAACACAACAAACACACTAGGCACTTAAAGCTAATGCATACACAAAGATTGAGGAACTAATTCTAGCCCCCAATCTCAGGTAGACATTAGAGAAAACACATCGCAGACACGCCAAACACAGTGAAGATAGTAATAGGCACACAAGACATCGAGAAGACAGTATTGAAGACACACAAAACACATTGAATACAGTGAATGCAATGATTATTCCTTTTTCATTTTCTCATAAATCTGAATTAATACATATACAAATACATGGAAAGTAAAAATGTAACACACAACCCAAAATTTAGGAGGGGTATTTCACCATGCTCATTGGACTAAATATGGGGCAACAAACATGAAATACAAATCTTAGAGTGTAAGAGGGGCATTTCTTGATGCACTTTGAACTACACTTGAGAACAAACACGCCATACAAATCCCAAAGCATAGGGGGGGCATTTCGCCACGGTCTTTGGACTATACTTGGGAACAAACATGCCATACAAATCCCAAAGCATAGGAGGGGCATTTTACTGTGCTCTTTGGACTATACTTGGGAACAAACACATGGAAGACACACAGAAAACATGAGCGCCATATAGCATGCCAAAGACATGTTATATGTCTAAAACATGACAAACAAGGATGGAAGGAACTTATTGCTAAGCCCCCACCATCTCAGGCACATTATAGGCACACCTGATGGTTGGGCTTATGCCAAAACAACTACCAAAGACACGCTTAAGGGAGGATACACCAACCCCACCTACTCAAAGGACTTTTAAAATAAAAAAGGATGTGCACTAGCTCAAGAGATACACCATCCCCATCTCTGCAGAGGGCTTAAAATAAAAGGATATGCATGATATCCCGCTTCCGCAGAGGGATTAAAATAAAAGGATATGCATGATATCCCACCTCCACAGAGGGCTTTCTCATTGCAATATAAAATAAATATGTGCACTCACGTAGAGATACAACATCCCACCTCTGCAGAGGGCTTACAAACATGCTTCGTTAGTACCAAAATCATCAAACCACTTACCTTATATACCCCCACCTTAAGGTGGTCGATATCGTGTACCAATATCAATCACGTTAATGTAGCGAGAAAACACACAAGGGAACAAGAGCTCTCGCAAAGCCCATGCCCCCAAAGGTGACATGTACTTTACGATCGCTAAATGTTGCCACAAACACACAATTTCCTACAAGAAGAGAGGTTGGAAATCTTTCTCTAAGATAATAACCACATTAGATGATAAAGAAATCCATAAACATAATCACATCAAGAGCCAAGGTTATACTACAGATTTGGAAATCAAGTATAACCATGGGGCTATACTGTAGAGATCTCAGAACCAAGTGTAACCAAGGTGAGACCCAAGATAAACAAAGTGCATGGAGCAACTATATTGTTATGGTTTGTTAGCAAATCTAAGACATCATCAAAATATCACACAGATTGATTCTACTAGCCAAGCGTTGGATAATATATATCAACCCCATCATCATGTATGGACTAGGTCCATTTTTACTTACTTGTTGAAGGGACACATGGTCCATATCAATATTATGTTTGTTTTTCATCATCCTCCAACTAGATAGAACCACTAGAAGAAGGTAAACAATAAATCAAGAGAGGAGACCAAGTGCCTTAGGGTTGTCACGTAGAAAGGTGCCCCCAAGTCACTAACCACAACGCTATGCCCCTAAGACACAACACACAACAATAAAAATAGAGGAGAAGCAAGATAGAAGAATGATGATACAAATAGAAGAAGGGTCACAATAGAGGTGATCTCCTAGTATCTTTGATATTACAAGAGTATCAAGGGTCATCCAAGGAGGCCTAAAAAACACATAACACATCACGGGGGAAACACAACACAGAGGTAAAGGGTTAGAAATACTTACCTGTAGACACAATCGAACTAGCGGTCATTGTCAAGCAAATCATTATCTTCCCAATCTTGAATGTTAGAGAAAAGAGATACATAAGGTACCATGGCCCAACTTTTGTTTTTTTCTTTAAATTGTTCATTCTTAAGCTCTTCTTGGTTTGATTCAATGTTAGGTGGAATGTTTTCTTGTTTAGGTGCATTTCGTTGGGCAATGTCTTGTCTTTTCCTCCTTTCTCTTTCTTGTCTATTTCTTCTTGTCTTGTTGCTTATATCTTCAAAAGTATTGTCATGTTGTGCTATTGGTCTTTTTGTGTTAGAAGAGGAAGCTTGTTCAAATCTCATTTGTCTTGATGAATTGCCTTGTTCTCGATGAATACCTCCTGATCATTGTAAGGATGATGGAGGAGGAACCTCAGCATAGGGTCCTTTTCCTTTTGTTCTAAGGAGTTCTAATGTGGGTTGTTCATCTCTCATTTTTTGTATAGGAGGCCCAACCACTCTAGATATAAGTTTTGATTTGTATCGTCTGTATTGTAGGAAAGAGTGGTCTCTTCATGGATCAGGGTCTCTATTAGGCTATGGCCAAAGGTAATCAAGAGTAAAATTGTTTTCCATTACCAAAGGTTGAGATGTATTACATCTAATAGTACGCACTTGTCCATGTAAAGGGAATTTTATGTAATTATGAATAGTTGAGGGGACAACATTCATAGCTTTTAATCATGGGTGTCCTAGTTTTACACTGAGAGGTCAAATAAAGGGATGACATCAAATACTTGATCCATGACTTTATCATAAACCATAACCAATAAAGTTATCTTCTCAAAGGTAGGCATGAAAGATCTGGTATGTGTCTTAATCCTTAAATCCAAAGGTTCATAAGAATCTTGTGTCAAATTATGTGTGAGAAGGAACTCTTCCATTACCACATTAGTCATGCAATTAGGATATATGAGTGTACCATGCACCAAAATCTCCATTATTTTCATAGTAATGTAAAGAGGCCCTTCATTGTCTACAAATGTTTTGTCATGAGGTGTAAATGTAATTTCAGGTTCAAGGCTCCTTCTTTTCAAATAAGGCCTAGGAGGAATCCTAGAATTATTGTTGTGATTATAAGCCATGTGTATATGTCTTCAAATGAATGCAAGATCAGAATTTAAAAGATTTTCAATATTTATGCAAGGAACAAGTGCAAAACTATGTATGCTTATGATCTAAAATGCTTGATTTTTTTCAATTATTTCAATGCAAATGCCTAAAAGAAGAGGTGTTGTGAAGAAATTAATGAGGGGTGGTGAATAATAAGATCAATATCAATCCAATAATGCAACAATATCCTTCACAACACACCTATAATGCAAATCTAGATAGATGTCAAGGCAAATTCTAGTGAAAATGTAGGTTTTCAAACCCTAGTTGTGAAATTAAGGCATGAATTTTTGTAAAAAGACACTATGATGAAACACTACAATTAGAAATCAATCCTAAATGAGTGTTTAAAAGACTAGTAAAATCTCAAACAAGATTTTAACTACAAACCATAGTTTACTGAAAAAACTAAGTTATATGAAAAATGCACAATTTTAAGCCATTTTTAACAATTGAAGCATGTAAATGCAATGAAAATGATTAATTAATGATTTACTTCTGTAATTTATATCAGATCTAACAAAAAAATTAGAAATTAAATGAAATTTAATTAAATTATGTCGAAATGCAAGCCCAAAATGTCATTTTTTTCAATTTTTTCAAATTTTCAATTTGTTTGTAAATTTTTAAATGCAATAAGATGAAAATTAAATGAATTAATGTAAATATAAAGTACAAAAATTAGAGAGGTGCAAAATTCAAATAAAAAATGGGTTCACCAAAATGTTTTGTAGGAAAAGACGGAAGAGATTGATGGCTAGATCCTCCTTTCACTACAAACATTCAAGGACATTTCAACTGAGTTGAATCACATCTTTTGCAAGAGGATTCCCCTACATGTTGGGTGTCACTTGTAATGCTATGGAAACTTAGAAATGATCAATTAATGTATTAATTTAATGCTCAAATATGCTCAAAACCTTAATTATGCAAAATCGTAAGCAAATGGATAAATTACGACAAATGTTGGCAGACCAAGATAGTAGACAAAGATTAGTTACTTACCATTTTTTGAAGTTCGTGATGCAGAATATTCAGGGATATTACCACTCACACCCTAGTCCAATGCAGTGTTTTCTTCAGGGGGTTTCAAACTCCTTATGACACTGATGATCATTGTTCTGTCTTTTTTTGTTGCGAAAAATGCAGAGGACATTGCCACTCGCACTGTAGTCCAAGGCAGGATATTCCTCAGGATGTCAGGACTTCTTCAGATGCTAAATATAACTGTCATAGAGATTTATGTGTCTGCAACCTCGAAAGACATTGCCACTAACACCCTTGTCCTCAAAGTGCACCAAGCTACTTCTTTCCACTGGATCTGGAATCTTTATCTTCTACAATCTTCCTCTGCAACTCCACCCCATGAAATCTAATACCTGTAAGCTGGAATCACAAGGGGTGTGGTTGGGGGTTGTGGTGTTTAGGAACTTGCCTCAGTCAAGCCCCGGGAGGACATTCAAGTCTTCCAAACACCATTGTCAAATAAAGTGTGTATCCCTGCAGGATATAGAGGCAAAAACAAATTGATAAATGATTCAAACACAAATAGATATCACCTCCTTCAACACATGATATGATGAAATGAAATCTGCAATGACAAACACAACAACAATATTTTACTTTGCAATAATGAATATCTTGAATGTTCTAAAATCGTAAGTTCTCCAAAAGTTCATCATCATCTTCTAGTTTGCAAATGAAACCCTAAACATGCTTATATATGCATTCCCGCTACAAATTTTGTAATTCAAACTTAAGATGTCAACAATAGAACCTTCTAATGGTCACATAACTGACATTCAAATTTGGGACCTGCTTGAAATAGGGAAGGACAAGGGCGTGAGAGCCCATGTCCTCAAGTCCTATTTTAGGGTAGGATCAAATACCACAATGTCCCTCAAGCCCCATGTGACATGGGTTTCAGGCCATTTTCTTTTAGGAGGTAAAATGAACATGCAAGATGCAAAACAAGGGACCCGAGAGCTAAACTTAGGAGGTAAAAGTCTTATGGGGACATTTTATGACAACAAAGCTTTCAACAAACTAGAAAATATTTGAACCTATGAACTCTTCAACTTCACTTTTATTTCTTTTCAATGAAATATTGTTTTGACAAACTATCATTTTGGTGAACCACCATTTTGGTGAACTATCATTTTAGCGAACCATCATTTCGATGAACTATCTGATCGAAAAACCATTCAATTGGTGAGCTATCTAATTGGTGAACTTTTCCATCAGTGAACTTTTCCATTGGTGAAATTTTCTATCGATGAACTTCGCCATTGATGAAATTTGTGAACTCTTTTTCCTTTCAAGTCTTTATTATTGATTTTATCTATCGGTGAACTAAAGAGTTCACAAACTTGTGTTTCGGATGATAGTGTAAGAATGTTTTTCCACAAGAGGCAAAAGTTTTCAAACTTCCAACATTGGGAAATAAAAATATGGAATTACACAAGGTTTTCGGCAAAAGAAGTTTTCGGTGAACAGGGGAGTTCACTAACCTCAGAATTGGCCGATATATGCTAACTTCACCATTTGTTAACCAAATTGAACCATATTTGAACTAGTGAAACCCATTAAGCTCTTCTTCATACTAAAACCATTACATGGAAAAATTTCAACCTGAAAACCTCTTGAAGAAAAAGAACCAAAAACAACAAAATAGATCAAAATGAAAGTGAAAACCTGAAATATTTTTGGGTGATGCAGGATTGCTTGTGGACCTAGATGCTGTTGCATCACCATGGTTGCTAAGGATATATCCATTCTTGGTGATCACAAGAGGTACAACACATGTTTAATGGATAAGGTGGTGTTAGATCTTTTTTGAGATCATCAAATAGAGTTGTAAGGTGTTAATACATCTACTAGGTCAAATAGGAAATGGATATTTGACTACTTAAAAACCTAATATAGCTACAAGAAAGTGGGAAAGAGAGCGAAGACCCATGAAAAGAGAGGAAGCAGATGGTTAGGAATAATTCAAATGTATAATATTAAAAATATTATTCTATCCTTGACTAAGAGACTTGGAATGGATAAGGTTCATGAAGAAGATAAAGAACTAGAGAAAGTTTAATCTAAGCAAGTAGAATCATCTTGTAGAGGCTTCTTTAATGTTGAAGTCAATATAGACATCTACCATAAGATAGAGAAATTTAATTTAAGATATTGGATAATTCAATCTATCAACAAAGGTTTATTTTAGTCTTCACAAGATTGCACCCCATCAAAAATAGTATTTACAATTCTTGAATTAGGTTTCCATTGTTTAACTTGGTATGAAAGTTATGCACTATCCTTGGAATTTCACAAGGTACCTCTAGTTTCCAAATAGGAAGATTTCAAAGGGGCATTTAATAAATAATTTTATCCAATATTCCATGAAAATTCTAGCCTCATTCAACCATATATTAACTCCTTTCTTGCATCTTGTTGTATTTATGGTATTTCTTCTCAACATTTTTTTCCATTTTCTTTCCCATTCCATTTTACTTGAACCATTGTTCCTTCCCATCCTTTTCTCCCATAGAATTTTCCTATTATTTCTACTCTTACCACCTCCTTACTTATGTTAGTTCTCCTTCTTTTGGTCTTTCTCTACTTTCTCATATCCTTCTTACTAACATTGTTGTCCCTACTATGTCACATTTTTCACATCTCCTTTGAGACATGCATCAAAATCTCAACTCCCTTCCCTCTTATTCTTATAGAGATATTATAGTAGAATTGTATCGTAAGCCTCTCTCTCCTAATATTATCTTTCATCCCTTTTCTCCTATGTTTGTCACCTTTTTTTTGAGATGTATAATGGCCAAGTGCATCCTGTGATGAATGTTAAATTTATTCAATACTAGATGCTAACATTGCATATATGATGATGATATTCTCACTAAACACTTTCCTTATACAATTAAAGATTACACTCTTGAGTGATTATACTATCTTCTCCACTCTTCTTTAAATTATTTTATATATCTCATTCATGCCTTTGTGTAGCACTTTCAAGTCAATATTGGGTTAAATGTTTACTTTAATGACTTAATAATGTGTTTGTAAGGTACTTGTCATATTTTGCCTGGCCCCAAAATATTTTGTTTCCCTCCTTCTATCAGAGAAATCCGATCATAGAAAGCCTAAATAGAAGGAGGAAAAGTCTTAAATCCTCTATTTCCCCATGCTATGCCTTGCAAAATTTCCTAAAATCTTTCTTGGAATATCCTTGCAGAAAACCCAAAAAAACCTAGAAACCCTTTGTCTTCAAGTGCCTTCCATTGCAGATAATTCTTAGTTTTATACTTAGTCATTTTTGTATGCATCTTTGTATGTTCGTTGTATGTATATCTGTTTGTATCACATATACAATCACATATACAATTTCAGATGCAAAGTCATAGGCATGGTTAGATACAAAGGGGGAGATACAAAGACATATCGGCGACACTTTTGTGTATTGGCAGCACTTGGTTGTGGTCCCGCCGATAGGCCGATGTAGATGCAAGGTCAGATGCAAGGCGATATACAAAAGAATATACAAAGGGTCATCAAAAAGACTTTGGCCTATCGTTATTACAAGTCTTAGGTCTCCCTGACAGTCTAATGTACATGCAATATACAAGGCGGGATACAAAAGTGAATGTACAAGGGCGGACCTGAGGGAAAATTGCAGTTGGTTTTAGATGCAAAGGCATATGTATGCAGTTTTGTTTATATATAGTATTATATATACAATATACAAAAGGTGATGCAAGGAGGTAGATGCAATTTTGAATCCAACCATTCCTTCATGCTATATTTGATAGCGGTTCAGTTTCACCCTTGTATGTTGTATATCGAATTGCATGTGTGCGATATACAAAGGCATATACAAAGCCAGATACAATGATATATACAAATTGAAGATGCAGTCATGCATGCCGATGCAGAATCAAAAGGTACAAGTGTATTTGTACATGCCGAAAGGTAGAAAAGTCAAACATCTTTTGTATGTATGATTGCATGTATGTGCAATATGCAAAAGGTGAAGATACAATCTGGACGCAACTGGAGAATTAATTCTGGTAGACTTCAAGATGGGGTCTGTGGTTGTATATCACATATACAAAGTTAGATACAAAGTGATATACAAGTGTAGGATGCAGTCCCAGACCTGAACCCAATTCCAATTTGCTTCATAAAATGTTGAGATCCACTTTTGTATGCACATGCGATTGTATCACATATTCAAAGGCCAATTCAAAAGGAGGATGCAAAGGGTTTTCAGCGAGACTTTGTATATCGAAGACTCAACTCATAGTCTCCCCGTTAGCCCAATATATGCAAAGTGAAGAGTAGTAATAGTGCAGTGGTGGGTCCTAGTAACTCAGCAGTCTATTTTGCAGTGTTGGAGCCACAGATGGAGATCAAATGGAATGATGACATGTATCAGGGACATTCAGGCATATGCAAAAGGTGATACAAAAGTCAAGGCCCACTTTTGTATGTTGGCAATTGTATTGTATATACATTTGCATATACAAAAGAAGATACAAAGGCGCATACAATTGCATATACAAAAAATTGAATATGCAAAAAAGTGAAAGGAAAGAAAATTGCATAAGTGCAAAAGTTGAACAGTTTCAAGGACCCGATATGCAGGTGACATCATCTAGGTCTCCTCTTCAACCAGGTTCTGCAAGATGATGATGTCATCATGATTTTCAAAGTGCATCCAATTTTTGTATGTCTGTATGCATACAAACAATGCTTCTCCTTGTAGCAAAGATAAAATTGATGGCCGATCTACATTCAGTCAAGAATGGTTGCCGACTCTAAGGATGAATGTGTATTTTTGGCGACAAGACATCTCAGCAACCGAATTAAGTTTTGTAGAGATCCCTCAAACACATAATCGATGAAAATACAAAGAATTCAAAGGGCTCAGAGATTTAAAGTGTTGTAAAAGCTTTGTCAAGGGGCGATATGTCCCATCTATCATCAATGCAAATCTAACTTGTCAACTGCCATGCTTCAGATATTTTTTGTATTCATTGTTGTAGATAGATGATTCAGCTGCTCACATTGAAGGCCCTAAATATCTTCCACCTACCCTGTTCTAGATATTTTATCCCATAACTTCTTGCAGGTGGATGTCCCTTCTGGCGATGATATTTTCTGATAAAGCCCATGGGGAGAATTCATTGCAACTAACTTATGTCAAATGTAAAATGTTATATATACATGTGAAACAGATGTATTATTGTTGGTTGTTCTTCTGGGCTACTATAACATAGAGGATTTTTGTAACCAGACCTCTGTAATGCAATTACAGGAACAACTAGATTTGATGGACTGTGCTCTTATGTTGAGCCTCTCATGTCTCTAATTTTGTTTGCCAATGAATGTAATTGGTTGTTCTATGTCTATCTCTTTTCATTATTCTCTCTTTTGTAATGGCTACTTGGCCTTTATAATCAATATAAACTGGTATTTTGCCTCTCTTTTATTATTTTAGCAATGCGTCTGCTCTTTGGATTAGTGTAGGCTATGTATTATGGGCAAAATGTTCCCCATTCATTCCTCCATTATTCTGTCTTGACCTGTGTTAGAATCAATATGAGCCCATGTAAGCCTTTCTAGCTATGAGATTATTACTATGTTAATTCAGTTGCAGCCAAACACATTTAAATATGGTGTATCACCTCTTTCATTTCAGTTTCCTTCTCCCCCTTTTTCCCTGCAGCCTAGCACTAGGTTTAGATAGTTTTCTCTAAGCATTAGGCTTAGAATGAGGAACCAACCTTCTCTGTAGGTCTGATCTCAGTTCACAAAGTCCCACACTTTTAAGATCATTCCCATTGTGTCATTAGAATGCTTAGACTCTCTCCAAGTAGGGTGCAATTCTATGTGACAACAATACTCATGATTTGGTTACTGATTTCATAATCAAATTTTAGTCCTTGTTGGAAAAGATGTGCTATGATTTTCTGATGATAAGATTCAACATCTCATCATTCATAATTTACTTCTACTAATTGAGGATAAGGCCTTGTTCAACTATTATTTTCCTTTTTTGAATTCAATGCTAGTCTCTCAGATTATGAGACTAAAATTCAAGATAAAAATGTTCTACTTATAACTCCCCTTATTGTTCTATTTTCCCCTCTTCAACATTCTCTTCCAAGTTATCCAAATCATCCTTAAAGAAAAAAAACTCTAACCCTCCATTATATAAACTAGACAAGAAACCTAATCTTAATTAGGTACAATCTTCTCCTTCTTACTCTACTCATTATAATTCTTTTAAATCCCAAATTGTTCATCTTTTTCTTGTTTAGTTAATCCTCTACATTTTGTGTTAAATGAACTTATAGTTAGCAACCTTATTACCCTTCCTCCCATATACCCCTTTAATACATCTGTTTATCTTCCAAGGGGTATTATTCTGAAGCCTTCTACTAGTATCCTCATATCCCAATGCATGATATTTCAAAGTGCATGGGATTAAGACATAACTTGTTCTAGTCCATTTAATTGATAATTATATTATTCATGTTTAGGGCCATGATAAAGATAAACTAATCTAGATCTCATCTCCTATTCAAAATATATAGTTTAGATTACTAATATTTTCCCTCAACATAATCAAGTGAACCATATATGTCCTATAATAGATTCTACTTCCTCTTATTATCTTCTATTTCTAGATATTTTTGATCCCAAGTCTCCATCATCCTAGCCCCTATTACTACCTAATATGAGTTTCTTTTTTTGAGATGACTAGCATTATACATATGGATACTTATTTTTATCCTCCTCTTATTATATTCTCTTCTTATATGATTCCAATGAATGGTTATCATAGGGATCTTTACATTTAAGGATTTTATAACTCAAGGATTACTCATGTTATCTTGGTGGACCTAACATGTTTCTTGAATGTAGCTACACAAGGCTACATGTATAATATCCAATTCCACTAGGATTCTTTTGTAGCATCTAGTGTGCCTTAAAATGCTATAACTTCACTCTCACTAACACTTTGAGATTCTTTGTTCTACCTACTAGAATAAGTCTAAAGTAGTTAATTACTCCTATTTTATCATTCAAATTTTAGACCATTTCAACATTTTTCTAGGTCATTCTTGAGTTTACTAGGCCCAATCCATTCCTTTAATAATCCACTAGTTCCTCAAATTTCTTCATAATAATGAGGTTGTCACTATTCTAGATCATGAGTACCAAACCTTATTTGAACTAGGAAACTTCACCCTATATTCCCTTATGAATAAACCAATGGTCCCACCTTATTATAATAATTACACCCTTTTTGGCTTGTACAAATATCTCAAATAACATTAGTTCAACATCCATGTTAGTAACCTTTCTCTTTCTATCTACTTTTTTAAGGATCTCCTTCCATAATTGTGTAAAGCGAATTCTTTTAATTATCACCCATGTAATCTATTCATATATGATAGTCCTTTCCCATCTATATGAATAACCACATCTACTTCTCCTTGTTATGTCTAGTGTTTCCACCCAACATCCTAGGACTAAACCCAAAGCCAAATCCAAAGGACCTCCCCCTTCTAGTCATAGTGTGGTCCCTCTTAATTTCACTCCTTTATCCATCCTTCATATGCCTAGAATTTATCCTCTCCTTAAACCATTAGTCCATTAGTTCACTCTAAAACCTAAAAAAAATAAAAAAATTAGTTTCCTTTTATATGTAAACCTATTTTCTTTGAAACCAACATAAATTTTTATTTTCACTCTAACTCTTCTATTCCCACCCCACTCCACTTTCTTTTCCATAAATTCCTCTTATCTACTATTGTTGCTTTTGAGATTGATATTATTACTGAGGATACCCCTCAACTTACTATTGATATTCCTAATCCTACTACAATTTCTTATTTTGTTTCTACTCCTACACTTGTAGTGGTTATAGATTCCCTTCAAACTAATGAGAAAACTCTATTTCAATCCACTATAGATATCCCTCTTCTCTCTTTTATATTTACTATTTGCCCATTCCTTGTTGGAGTACAGAACCACTTAGAGGGGGGGTGAATCAGTGGTCTATAAACTTTAACATTTCAAAACTTAACTCATAGATCTTGTGCAAAGGAATCTATTGAAAACATAGTCATCGTGATATGCAAACTAGGACACAAAACTTAAATAAAGATGATCAAACAAGTACAACATAATCAACTATCAAAAGGAACAAGTACAACATAATCAACCATGAAGAGGAGACATAACATGGGTTTTGATGAGTGGAAAACCCTCATAGGGATGAAAAACCACTCGAAAAAATTGTCTCACTGGCTTAATAAAATCCCACTAATTACAGAGCCTCACTAGCTACTTTTTGTGCCTCATTGGCAAATACAACTACCTCACTAGCATATACAACTACCTCACTGGCAAACAGGTGTCTCACTAGCAAAATGTGAACATGATAAAGAAAACCCAATTCAGGGGGTTACCTTGATTCACTCCAATGCATTACACTTCATTGTCTTATATCTCCTTTTGTCTATAACTAATCAAACCTTCAAATACAAGCCTCTTCAAATATAATGACAGTATAAACACAAACCATGACTCATTTATCTTCTGCAAACAAAAATTGCAAGTGTTACATGTGCAGTTCCTTTGTATACATTAAAAACCACCTCTAAGATTAAGCCCTTTAAACACCCTTCTATACTTCACTACACTTGACAAACTTCATATATACAAGTAAATCTATCTCTTCTGAACACAAATCACAATGTCTCATCTTAAACTATGAGCATCAAATGGTTAATGAAAAACATAAACATTCCTTATTACTCCACACATCTTCTTTGTGATTAGGGATATATTTTTAACTCTCTGTAGCAAATCATTTTAACATCATTGCATTCACAGAGGTCTCTATATCCTTCCAACTCCAAGCATTCCTCTCAGTTGGTCCATATTAACATAAGATTCCATTAAACATCTACATATTTAAACCAAAAAGAATCAACCAAATCTGACATCCATAGATAGAGCCTTCTCCATAGAACCTAAAAAATCCATCCAAAAATAAAAACACATCTCTCAGATCATTTTATAAAAGTATTTGGCCATATGGGTTCGGTGACAAAACTACCATAGAATAGTTAGGGCTTCTTTAAGAAAACTGCCCGTCAAATTTTGTACACTAATGGAACTGTTGTGGTTTTGAAATAAATCAAACATCAACCATAGATTGGAGGGTTCGTGGGCTCAATTAATTAAATTGTCACTGTCAATAAAACTTTGCTGCTCAAAATTGAACCCTCTACCATGCCTTGGACCAGTAGAACTAGGTTATAGGGCTGGTAGCTACATGTTAAGAATATACTCCAACAAGTCACCTTAAGTGACTTCACTAGGTATATACAGTCAAAGAAAAATTATAACAAAAAGCAACTTAGGAAGTGACGGTTTACAAGGTTATGACTTAGGCATTGTGTTTAGGGTTATATTTAGGACTTAGAACCCTAAAGAACTTAATACATGAAACCCTAACTTTAACCAAGGTTCTTTGACAGTGAATTATAAGAACACTCCAACAAACTCTGTCAATGGTAAAGAGTTTCAAAGTATACATAAGGCTTTAGGGTTATGTAAATTAGGTCATAGAAAATTAATAAACCCTAAAACACATTTGTCCTTTGACATAGAATAATGTAGGCCTAAGAAATAATAACTTCAATCAAACTCTAACTTTAGAGAGCATGAAGGACATGAAGATCTAACATAAAGACATGAGTAATGATGATACGTTTAACTCTCTAAATGGACAACCTATAAACATCATGAAGCATCAACACCAAAACTTGTCTTGAAGCACCATCATCATTACACTTGAAGCAACATCTGAATGATCCTTTGAACATTTGAGTGTTGAAGCAACATTTGAAGCATGATATGAACAACTTATCTCCTATCATAGGATGAAGCATGAACATCTTCATGTGAATCCTTCTTGTTTGATCTCAACCTACCACTGAATTACAAAAATGAACTCCCATTCTCTGCAAGTAATATCATTCTCTGGAGGTCTTGTCATGACAGCAACATGACATGAGTAACACCATGATCTAGTCCTCCCATATTTGATGTCTCTACATCACAATCACAAGATACAATTGAACCCTTTGACATCAATGACAATTATCACACCAATCTCCCCCTTTGTCATTGATGGAAAAACCAAATTTCTCTCTCCCCTTTGACATCAAATGACAAAGGTGTACAACTCCCCCTATAATGTAGCACTTGGTGAAAGACTAAGAATGAATGTTTGAAACACACCATGACAATTGCAAGACCCAAAGCACTGTCCTGAACCAAAACCTTAACCAAGTCTGATTGTCATGTTCGAACATGACATGAATATAACAACTTCATGATTTTGGAGAAGAAGCATGAGCATTATATCATTTTCAAGACATTTATAACATGAACACCACCCTAGCACAAAAACAATTGAATACCACTATGATATATCATATGAAATGCCCACTATACTGCCCTTGGATCTGAACATCAAACCTCTCTTACTGGCCTATCAAATATCATTGATCTTTATGCAATGCAATGGTCCACACATTAGAACTTAGTCTAGTTATTGTAAGCATACTATCAACAAGAGTGTCACCAATTTCATTACCACTACAACAGACCAGTTGCATGCATAAACATTGTCAAGACTGTCACACTATTGATCACTATAAAAATTGTCAGAGATAAAAAATTGTTACCAAATACTACTATCACAGTAGTTTCTATCATTGTCATAGATCAAAGTAATGAAAACACTCTCACTATTGTACTATAAATGAAGATACTAACACAACATGAATGAGTATTACCACTCACTATGAAACTACAAAATAAACTGCAATCCATGCTTTGCACTTATCACTTAATCATGAGCCAAGTGAACAACCTATGAACTCTTCTAGACAAGATCCCATGCATCATATTTAACATCATATGTCATCTTTGACAACTTTGACAAGCATCAAGTATCAAATCAACACTTTGCAATGAACACCATGACATCAATATCATGTAATAACCAAATCTTTGATTGACCTGAAGTAGTACTTATCAAGACCATGAATCATCAAACTTGTATCTTTGGGATCAAGGACAAACTAGATGAGCAACATCACTAACATCACTTTGCATCATTAACATGAAGCACACCTAGTAATGTAGGACCAAGCACTTAATAAAGGACCAAACACCTTTGACAATCAATTGCTATTAAATGACAAACCTTGACATCAATTCTACACAATATCTCCAATTGAATAAAGATACCTTTGTAACCTTTTGTAACATGATGTGCAAACTTAGAAACACAATCATGAAGAGATAGAAACACAAGATCAAAAAAACACTCTTTTACAAATGCCAAACAATGCCTTTGCTTGGACCAACCTTTGAATGCTATGATATGATCAATCAATTTGACACTGCATGAATGATCTCTGCATAGGAACCAAGTGGACAACCTTTGAGATAATCCAATCGAGATGAGATACCATTACTCTAAAAATAGGTACTGTCAATCTAGTACTACCACTAAATTTTAATCAAGACAAATCACTTTCAAATTAGAAATATAACCACCACAAAGCACCACATCACAGAACAAGAGCATGGATCAGTCACTTATCATAAAATTACTGTCAAAACACATTGAATGATCACTGATAAAGCAAACACTGTATTATTACTGCTATCAAGGAGACATTCTGTTGTCAAGGTAAAACATTGTTACTATACATTTTTGTGAGACACCTTTAGACACCTTGAGACATCTACCATGAATTTGAGATCAATAGTCTCTTCAACATCAAATGAAATGAATACCATCATGAAATAAATACCAATCATGAAATGGTGATCCTAATCTTGTCACCAACTCATGCAGCAACCAATCATGTATGAACACTCTATACATATCAAGAAATCTCCTAAAACTCCTTTGGGGTTGAAAGATAGGACGTTTGACAACTCCCCATGTCTTTATGCTACATCTCATGCAACAAATGATGTATTTTTTGCAACATGCTCAAATTCTTTCTTCTCTTGCTCTTGAACTTGCTTCATTCTCCAAACTTTCATAGGCTTCTTCTTTTGCTTGCTCAGAGTATCTTCTTGCTTTCATAATTTTAACACTTTACTTCTACAAAACTTGGCTCTATGTCCAAAACCATTACATCTATAACACATGATCAAGGGTCTATATCTTCTCATGAATCTTACATCATCATTTAGAACTTGTCTATTACAATTTCTTGCAATGTTTACATCTAAAACATGTGACATTATTCTTTCTATATGTCAACTCATTAAACCTCTTTTACCAATCATTTTTTCTTGCATACATCCAACAATCTAATGCTTTATGACCATATGTGAAGCATGAGTAGCAATAACCAGAAAAAGAACAATTGTACCTTATTGAATGAGATTGTCTGATAGGTGGAGGTCTTGAGAGCCTATTTATTCTTCCTCTTCTGACATCAGCAACTTTGTCTTTTGCTATCTTCTTGCTTTCATCAAGAGCAGCAGAATGATATCCTAGATCAATTTTCTTTCTAGGAACATATCTGGCTTTAGAGAAGTGTCCTTCTTCATATCCTAGACCAGTAGTGTCCTTGTGATGTTTTTGCTTCCTCAACAAGTCATTTAAACATTTTGTACTTTTGTCAAACTACAGATTCTTGTGCAACTAAGAAGATGCCTTTTCTAATTCCTTTCTTAAGGAGACTATTTCTGATTCTAGTTTTAGGCATTCAATGGTTTTGACTTCAAGATCAGATTTTGTAAAATCAACTACCCTTTTGGCTTCTTCTATTTCTGTCTTTAGGCTAATGGTTAGCTTATTTGACTCTTCTACTTGAACTCTTAAATCAACAATCAGATTTCTTGCTTCTTGAAGTTTTGAAGAAACTTTTGAAAGATCTTAAAGTACGTTGTTCTTGGAGTCTTTTTCCTGTTGAAGTTGATCTTCTAATCTCCTATTTTCTTTACTGAGTTGCTTGATCTTATCTAAGGCACACAAGAGTTCACCTTCTATATCAACCTCGTATTCCTATTCATCATAGTCTTGTTCATAGTCATCTTCATCCACAAAGAGGTCTCCTTCTTTGTCATCAATCTCAACAAAAAAATCATTCTCTTTATCACACCTTGTGTCAATTTTTAGGGGTGACTCATGTAATAACTCATTACTAGACTTGATTGGGGCTTGTTCTACAACCTTTTGCTTGGCATCTTTTCTTCCTCTAT
The DNA here is from genome assembly GCA_027924645.1 of Cunninghamia lanceolata. Lineage (NCBI taxonomy): Eukaryota > Viridiplantae > Streptophyta > Pinopsida > Cupressales > Cupressaceae > Cunninghamia > Cunninghamia lanceolata. The sequence continues at coordinate 10,329,645 of BSBN01000016.1, forward strand.
TTCATTTACACTTTCCCATGGTACTCCAATATCAAGACCTACCTAAGCCTATTAGACTTCTATAGGGAACTGATGCTCTGATACCACTTGTTGGAGTATAGGACCATTGAGAGGGGGTGTGAATCAGTGGTTTATAAACTTTAACATTTCAAAACTTAACTCATAGATCTTGTGCAAAGGAACCCATTAAAGATATAGTCACCATGATATGCAAACTAGGACACAGAACTTAAATAAAGATGATCAAACAAGTACAACATAATCAACCATCAAGAGGAACAAGTACAACATAATCAACCATCAAGAGGAACAAGTACAACATAATCAACCATCAAGAGGGGACATAACATAGGTTTTGATGAGTGGAAAACCCTCATAGGGATGAAAAACCACTTGGGAAAATTGTCTCACTGGCTTAATAAAATCCCACTAATTACAGAGCCTCACTGGCTACTTTTTGTGTCTCATTGGCAAATACAACTGCCTCACTGGCAAAATGTGAACATGAGAAAGAAAACCCAATTCAGGGGGTTACCCTGATTCACTCCAATGCATTACACTTCATAGTCTTATATCTCCTTTTGTCTATAGCTAATACAACCTTCAAATACAAGCCTCTTCAAATACAATGATAGTATAAACACAAACTGGGAGTCATTTATCTTTTGCAAACAAAAACTGTAAGTGTTACATTTGTAGTTCCTTTGTATGTATTAAAAACCACCTCTAAGCTTAAGCCCTTTAAACACCCTTCTATACTTAACTACACTTGACAAACTTCATATATACAAGTAAATCTATCTCTTCTGAACACAAATCACAATGTCTTATCTTAAATTATGAGAATCAAATGGTTAATGAAAAACATAAACATTCCTTATCACTCCACACATCTTCTTTGTGATTAGGGATATATTTTTAACTCTTTGTAGAAAATCATTTTAACATCATTGCATTCACAGAGGTCTCTGTATCATTCCAAATCTAAGCATTGCTCTTAGTGAGCCCATATCAACATAAGATTCCATTAAACATCTACATATTTAAACCAAAAAGAATCAACCAAATCTGACATCCACAGGCAGAGCCTTCTCTGTAGAACTTGAAAAATCCATCCAAAAATTGAAACACATGTCTTAGATCATTTTATAAAATTCTCTAGCCATATGGGTTCGGTGACGAAACTGCCATAGAACAGTTAGGTCTTCTTCAAGAAAACTGCCTGTCAAATTTTGTACACTAATGAAACCATTGTGGTTTTGCAAGAAATCAAACATGAACCATAGATTGGATGGTTCATAGGCTTAATTAATTAAACTATCATTGCCGATGAAACTTTGCTGCTCAAAATTGAACCCTCTACCATGCCTTTCGGTAGAACTAGGTTATAGGGCTTTTTAGCAGCATGTTAAGAACATACTCCAACAAGTCACCTTAAGTGACTTCACCAGGTATAGCAAGTCAAAGCAAAATTATAACAAAAAGTAACCTAGGAAGTGACGGTTTAGAAGGTTATGACTTAAGTATTGTGTTTAGGGTTATATTTTGGACTTAGAACCCTAAAGAACTTAATACATGAAACCATAACTTCAACCAAGGTTCTTTGATAGTGAATTATAAGAACCCTCAAATAGACTCTGTCAATAGTAAAGAGTTTACAAAGTATACATAAGGCTTTACGGTTATGTAAATTAGGTCATAGAAAAATAATAAACCCTAAAACACATTTGTCCTTTGACATAGAATAATGCAGACCCAAGAAACAATAACTTAAATCAAACTTTGACTTTAGAGAACATGAAGGACATGAAGATAACATAAAGACATGAGTAATGATGATACATTTAACTCTCCAAATGGACAGCCTATAAACATCATGAAGCATCAACACCAAAACTTGTCATGAAGCACCATCATCATTACCATTGAAGCAACATCTGAATGATCCTATGAACACTTGAGTGTTGAAGCAACATCTGAAACATGATATGAACAACTTATCTCTTGTCATAGGATGAAGCATGCACATCTTTATGTGAAGCCTCCTTGTTTGATCTCAACCTACCACTAAATTACAAACATAAGTTCCCATTCTCTACAAGTAATATCATTCTCTGCAGGTCTTGTCGTCACAGCAACATGACATGAGTAACACCATGATCTAGTCCTCTTATGTTTGATGTCTCTGCATCACAATCATCCTAACATCATAATCAAAACCTACAACTAAGCCCTTTGACATCAATGACAATTATCACAACATTCCCTCCTTCATAGCCTCTTCTTATTCTTTCTCCTTTTATTATGTCTCACTTGGAAGAATTGTCACCAAAACATTTTGACAATGATGACTAGCTTGTTGATGATAAGTATGATTCCTTTATTAGTTGATTTTTCATTTCTCCATGTGTCTTTTCCTACTTTCTTGTGTTTGTATGATTTGTTTTATTGTTCGACATCTTTATGGATGTCTCATGGTACCCATATTTATATATGATAACATATGAGAAGAGGGACAACATGTTACTATGTCTTATATATGGTGTTTAACGTTTCTATTTGTTTCCAAGATTTCATTACGTTTAATTTTGTTCCTTCTCATATCTCCTTTGATATTTATGTATTTTGAGGACAATGTATAGAATTGGGGTGCTAATTTCTCCTTCATGTGGATCCACAAGTTTAGGTATCCTTGTGATTCTACTTCACCTATTTTTATGTTATCTCTAATGCTCCATCTTCTCTATTCCATTATTAATCTTGGTACTTTCCTCATCTTGACATTTTGGAGATGATGTGAAGTACTAAGTTAAACCCATATATTTCTCATGTTGACCCAAATATGACATGCCCAAGGTCCATTTTGTTTATTGTATCTTGCCCCTTTATTTGTACTTGTTCCTTTATGATCATAATAAAATCCTCTCTCCATGATGGACCCCATTCCCATGGATCCCTTTATATATATATATATATATATATATATATATATATATATATATATATATATATATATAATTGGATTCCCTATGTGTAGTATATCTCTTATGTGAACTTGTTGTACAAAACATTCCTATTTCCTCAACTTTTTTTCTTGATATTCTCCTCGTTTGTAACTTTTAGGTTTTCTTTCTACATGATAATATCCTTATGATCTAATTTGTCTTGTGTTTTGATGTCATTTTTTTTTATTTTTCCTTATGATCTTACTCTAGTTCTACTCTTACACTCCTTTTCATTTCTTTACCTTTCTCTATATATAATATTTTTCTTACTATTTAATATATATGTCCACGTTGTATATGAACTTTATCTTATTACAACTCTTTTGATGGATGATTTTATACCATTTTATAGTACCTTATTACTTCCACTATGTCCAAGCCCATGATTGATAGATCTATCAAAACCATATATCTCAAGAGTAATTATATCTTGTCCATTAATTATGGATGGCATTCAATGACTTAAGTTACAAGTCTTTGGGCTATGAAATTGAATGGTTTTTATGATTCCATGTTACCTAGCCTAATTGACTTCTACAAATTGATAGATTTTTGTAGTGTACACCCTACCTATCCATAGATCTAGTATAACCATTGATCTTAAAAAATGATAAATTTGAGTTGTTAACAAAGACTCAAGTTCAAATGTGTTATCCAGTTTATGGAAAAGTTTTGGTTTTTAAATGAAAAGAAACATAGGCCAAATATTAATGGAAGGTTTCCATTAGAGTAAATTTGGTGTAATTTTGTAAGCTTGTTTTACATTTGGGTACATATAAAATGCTGCATATAGTGACGTGTTGAAAATTAATGGCACAGATTGATGGGGAGGGATGAAGCATTAATTATCTATCTAAGTGAATGATCTAGGGAGACTAATAGCAGATCTATAAGGTAACATGGTGAATATTTATAAAAAAATGTTCATTTATGATCAAATATTCTTAGTTACTAATGAAGGAGATGGAAGAACAAGAACTAGTTCATTAGTAAATGCTTTTACCAAAGAGGGTAAGTTTTTGAAATCTTGAACCATTGTAAACAAAGAAAAAATATCCATATGGTAGTATATGATTCATATCTATATATTTATGGAATATTTTTTCCATTCTCCTTTGATCTTCTAAACTTTTTATTTTCACATGATTCATTGAGTTGTACAAGGATTAACTACCCTAGGTATTAGATTTATCACATAGGCCATGAGCATATATTTTTCAACTTGCCAAGGAATGTCTTACAATGCATGAGGTAAGAGTATCTTTGTTGATTGGGCCTTCAAATTATCAAAGTATTCATATGAGAATTGATTAAACATGCTATATCATCTAAGGTGGATTTAGTGCCCATATGATCTACATGCTCTCACATAAGCATGTACCCCATCAAACAATGAAACCAAAATGCACCAATCCTACATGTATCTCCTTACACCATGATGTGCATATGCATGTAACTCTTTACTTCATGTGACACCCATGAAATGCCTGGAACCATATTGCACCTTTCCAAATTTCTCAGCTCATATGAACCCCTTTTCATCATGTACCATTTGCATGATGCCATGGATCATGCCATACAACATTCTAAAAACTATATCTATTTTTAATGTCACACTTGTATTTCCATGCATTAGCACACACAACATGTGCATAATTTAGGACTTGGCACTAGATATTGCACAAAACCTCGTAACACTATGCAATTGGCTCATGCATCTTCTAGAGCCATTTCACGTCATGTTACTTATCAATACAATGCACAACCATAATCCTAATCTTCAGAAGATCAAGAGTCATAGATGGAAAACCAAATAACTCAACTTTCATAATGACCTCCTTCATCATAACCATTTAGATTATAAGTGTATATCTAAAAATAATCGATAGGAAGAGATATGAGATTTATCAACCAAACATTGGAAATACACACTTGCATATATCCATGAGAGTGTGTCACATATACAACATGTAGATTAATATAAAAAACTATTATAGTATGTGTATTCATCTTTGTCTAAAATATTATCTCCATATTGCATTTACACACTTACAACACATGTACGCTCTCTCATGGAGTGTTATCCCTTAGACCACTTAGGATATAGATCATTGGTATTGGAGAAGTTCACCTTTAATGTCTTATTAATCAAGATTAGATTATCTAAGCCTTGTATATCAAACCACAAGATCCATTAGATTAATTTCAAAGTCATTTCAAATAAATTTAGATGATGAGACTATGTAATTTAGCTGACACACTAATCAAAGATCATATTAGAAAAACTCTTTGAGAATAATAGGAATTTTAATTTAGCTAGTTCATAGATGTCCTCAAATCAGTGATTCCATGAACACAATTTTTGGGTAAATCTTTTGGTCGCTAAGTCCCCCTCAATTCCAACTAAATTTATGCATTCCTGTGTTTGAGAGTAAAATTGATGTAGATGTTGTAGTATAACTAGTTTGATTAGTTAGACTCATACATGAATGATTCTTTAATGAGGAAAAGATTAAGATTGTGTTTTTTATAGTCTATTTTCCCATCAAGAACTAGTGGCAAACCTATGCACTTTGGGAGGAAGACTAGATAGGAGAAAGATCTAATCCTACCTAGGAAAATTTTGTATAATTCTGTAAGGATGAATAATTTCCTAAAGATTTCTATGATGGCTATTACAATCAATGGCAAAAATTACAGCAAGGACATGACTAGGTAGCTTGCATCTTAAATTATGCCTTCCATGACATCTATACAAAGTTGGGAACATTCGAGTCAAAGAAGCATAGATTCCTCAAGTATCACAACTTGCACCCATTCATTCACTCCAAATTTAAGCTGGTTAAGGTCAAGGTTATAAGAGAAGTGAATTACTATGAAACTATAACTGGGGAGGAGTCAAGACTAAAGAAAAAATAGCAACAAATCATCCATGCCAAATAAAATGGTTTGGCTAAGAGAAAACGATCTAAGGTAGGCAAATGGTGAGACAAACAAAAATCTAGAAAACACTCCAACACAGTTCCATGTGTAGAAGAATTTGTTCATTCATGTAGAAGCAAAGGGTCCATAGGAGGTTGAGGACACATGTCTTGACACTATCTCTCTCCATGCAACAATTTCTCAACATTTGCACTAGATGAAAATGTAGAGTGTCTATTCCATTTATAGATGTGTGTGCAAGGGAAGCCATTAGTTCTTTTGGTTGATTCTTGTAGAATGATGAACCTCATTTTTGAGTTTATTATCATGTGCTTGAATTTTACAACCATGCCTAATTTATAAGATTATAGTTAGGGATGAATTAGTTTTTACAACACTATAGGTATAGATGTCACACACCAATGCCACTTCTAATATGTTATTCATCCTTTCCATAAGGAGCTAGAATATGATGTCACACTAATTGATTATAGTGAGATTATTTTTGGGCATCTATATCTACATTATTGACAAGGTGTCCACATATCCAATCCTTAGAACATTATAATCTTAGTGAGTGGTAAGAGATATCTAATTCTTAAAGTCTTTCCACAAGTCAAACATGTCACATAGTATCTACACTAGTTTGTACAAGTTTCTTTCACCACAATAAAGAGGATTATCTTTCATGAAGGGGTTAATGATCCATGTGCCCCTTCATAAGCATGCACACTATAAAACATTGGAACCATAGAGCACAATCCTACATGTGGCTCCTTCACCATGCACCATGAAAGTAGCATTAGGAACCATGTAATGCACTTACAGGCACCTCCTTACTTCATTCATCACCTATATAGTTATTGGAACCATGCCATATCATGCCTTCCCCAAATAACTTAGTTCATGTGTATCCCTTTCCATCATGAACCATTCACATAGTGCCAAGGAGCATGCCCCATAATGCTACTAACTATATCCTATCATGTGAACTTTTTTCCATTATGTAAATTTCATTTAAATGAAATTATAGTTAGACTAATGTAATTCTAATTCTCTAGGTAAAAGAAATAAGTTGGGTCCACATTTAATGGAAGTGTTGTGGGAAAAAAACTCCTGACAAGAATGCATACATATTTTATAAGAAAGGTGTATGCACAATTTAGGAATGGGAACTTGAACCTAAAGTCCCATCTGTATAGAATGGGTATCCATTTTGGTTTGGGCTCTTGTTCCTAAATAGGTACCTATTATTAATGTATACTCGTTTAGGAATGTGTATCTATTTTCAAAATCTAAGATTGGGTTAAAATGGATATAATTGAAATAGGTACCCATTTCTAAATGGGTAGTTATTCTCTTTTATAATGGGTGCCTATTTAAAAATGGGAACCCATTTCTTTTTACTATGCATACCCATTATTTTTTAGAATGGATATGCATTTTGAAGTGGGTACATGTTCATTGAAATTTCAAATTTAAAACCCACAATTTTTCTTTGGTTTTAGGCTTGGAATAGACTTGGATATCCAAACCTTAGCCTTGGATGTGCAAGTACAATGCCATGGTAGTTGCAAGAATAAAAACTAACTTTGGAAATATGGTTGATGACCTTTTTTGAGAATTTTTGTACAAAATGAAAACCCATTATATAGATGACAATGTCTAGTTTTCAAATATGTAATTTTTTTACTGTTCAACTTATTTTTATATTTATTAATTAGTCTTTTAACAAAGGGACTCATAAACTTGAAATTCTATATATTACTATTTTTTAATAATTTTTGATTTTGAATTTTTTTTGAAAAAAATCATGTCTGACCAATCTAGACATATTTCTCTACATGATGGAAAAAAAATCATGTTACAATTAGTTTAGCTTAAACTATGTTGGCCATACACGAAGGGTTTAAAATAAATAAATTAGGACTAGTACAAAATTAATTATAAAAAATATATTTAAAAATTACAAAAATATCTTGACCAAACTTTAATATCATACACATCTTTCCACAAAATATAATTTCATTTAGGTCAAATTATGTTGGTCCTATGCATGCATATTTTGTCCCAAAACATAATATTTTAGAAAACCCACTTTTGTACATCCTATACAAAACCAACTTTTTGTCATTTAGGTATTAGAATATATTACATATTTGGAAACTAGAAACAAAATCCTATATTTCATATTTTTGCACCATGTTAATATTCTATGTGTAAGTGCCTCAAGTTTTTAATCTAACTATGACAACCTTTGATTTTTAGGAGAAAGACTTCCACTTTTTGGCCAAAGAGTGGATCCAACTTTTTGCACTCGCCCCTCTATTCTAAATTTGTTCATATCTCTCCTAGGCTTGGATTTACAAATTTGATTTCCCATTTCTTTAGGTTTTTATTTTATCACCAAGTTGGATTAGGACACCAGTCCTCTTTTGAAGAATTGATCATGCTTCATAATGAATTATCTCCTTTGCTCTTTATAATTATTTTAAGTTATGTTGTTACTAGTCTACGTAAATTCATTTATATTTATCTCTACCAAATATTTTGAGAACCTACACTTGTCTTCATATTTTAAGGAGATTTATGCATGTTCTAGATTTACATAGGTTGCACATGAATTAAGAAATTGTAAATGATATTATAATTGGGGATATTAACCTAGTTGTGTATCTTTGATTTCTTTATAACTTGAAATTAATCTATTATTCAGAAGTTATAGTCTAAAAGATTGGTAATCCAATATAAGTGGTATTTAATGACAATCTTTCAGATATCTTTGTGCACAAGGTATGGTTAAGCCATGTGACCATGTTATTTTATTTCTGTTGAAAAATATCTTATAAGATCTTTAAGAGCACACTCCTTGGCCTAGGATAGCCAAAAGTGTAGAAGATTTTTATGGTCTTGTTAGTTGGCCCATTATTTGATCATATATCTTATTCAACCATTTAGTCCAACAATGTTCCCTAGGGTTATGCTTTAGTGTGTGTCCTTTAGAATCATAAGGAATAGTTTGGAGAACAAAAATAGGGAACATGACTAGTGTAAAATGGAGAGATCAAATAGAAATTTGAGTAGCCAAAAGGAAGATAAGGTGAGTTCAGTGTGACCAACATAATGAATATACTAGACACTCTTGTAATTGTTGTCCTTATCCTAATGATGGGTCACAGAATGTGATCCAAAATGTCGATACAAAAATTCAAGTTTTTACTTGAATCTCTCTAACTCACTCTAATGGACTATAATAATATCATATTTTTAATTGAATATCCCCCTGTAACATCTACAACATGATCCCATTGTTTAGGCATACACACATGATTTTTTGAGGGATAAGTAATGGTTAACTTATATGTCTCCTTAGCTTTCCATGTAGACTATAATCTACTGATAAAAGTATTTGGATATTCTAATTTAGGAGCCAACTTCATGTTAGATTATCTTTTAAATATAGGTCTTTGGCAATTCATCTTCAAGTTTTTCTCAAAGAATTATTCTACACTAATTTAACACAATAGAATCATCACTCTTCACTAGGAAGAGAATTTGGAAAAAGATCTTCATAGGACATGTGGAAAACTCAAAAGATTTTACTAAACACCTTAGCTACATCAAGAACGAACATAGATCTAAAATCAAATCCATTCCCAACAAATCATGACAAAGTTAAGATAGGATTTCATCAACTCTTAATATTTCTAGCAAAGGACAATAGAAACCATTCAATTCTACACACACACACTCTTAATAAGACCACAATAGTTTTGAATCAAAGAACATGGTTATTAAATCCTCAATGTTATTCTATTGTTGTAGGTCAATAAAATTACAACATTGCACATAAATAACATAAATAATACAAATAAGAAGAATAACACTAACACAACAAAGCTAAAATAATGGGGTGATTTGATATGAGCATATTTTCCAATAACCATAGAAATCAAGAGAATTTCAAACCAAATTAAATCACTACTTTCTTGTCATAACTTAGCATAGGAAATCCTTTCTTCTAGTTTAAGAGGATGCAAACTAAAATATACCTCTGATTGTTGTATCCATTGTTCTAGCCTTTCCCATATCCTTGAAAGAATGGGATCTTAATTATTGTCTTATCTTCATCTTTAGACTTTCTTGGAAGACTTGGTTTTCCTTGGAAATTTTCCTCTTTTTTGGAGTGGGTGGTTCCCTTGCTCTCCCATGAGTATATTTTCTCCATTAGATCCTCCATTCAACATGTTGTAGTCTTCATCAATTGATATAATGTGGCAATAATAACCTCTAGCTTGAGGAACCTTGCCTTTTGATCAAGGCTTGATGTTGCTCTATCCATGCTTATGGTTCTCTTTGGGAAATTAGTTTTTCTCGCAATGAGGCAATGAGATTCTCAACTTGCTTTGTGTTGTGTACCTACAATTCAACCACAACAAACTACAAGGAAATAACTTTCTTTGATATCACCTCATTCATATTCCTTATGTTAGTCACCAACTTACATACTTTAAGTTATAGTGAATTATGGATACAATTAAATTGACCATTACTTGCACAATAATATAGTAATTATGAACATGAAAAAAGGGAACGACACCATAACAATAGAATCACAAGAAATTAAGGTAGAGAAGAACCCCATGGGTGAAAAACCTTCACCAAAATGTGAGTCACAATCACATTTAGCACTCAAAATGACATTAGTTCAAATGATCTCAATTGATAGGCCATCGAAGAGCTCTCAAAGGACTCTCTTCATGACCAATTTTCCACTCTCTAAAGGTAATCCATGTCCCAATATGTTGAAAATATGAGAATAAAGCTTACAAATACCTCCCTCCATCTCTATTTAATTTAGCCTCAAACATGTTATTTATAGATTCTAAATCATGAAGTTAGCTAGAATGAACATTGAGGAGGAAGAGGAAACTAACAAACTAAAATTTTGGAGTATCAAAAAATTGCAAATTGTTGCCCATAATGAATTTGTCACTTGTACCAATCCAAAAATGTGGCAAGAAATGTGCAATCACTATTGTGAATTCACCGCATAGTGCAAAAAAAACATCTTGAACTATTTTCCCATCAATCAAAGCCTACATGTTGATGTATGATTCCAGTTTGCACAAACTTCGATATCAAATAAACCATCTATTGTTTAGAATCATGCAAAAGAGTACAAAAACTAGATCCACTTCATGAACATACATGAAGAAGTAAGTGTGGTAAAATTATTCTTTTGAGAAGCAATAACATTGGACATAAGAGGAAAGTGTTTGTACTCTGGGGTTAATACGTCTCCTTTGTGAATTCCCTTGAAACATGTTCCTATTGAGGTGCAATAGTGTTCTTTGCCTTGTCCAAAAGTTTAACAAGAGGATTGGTGTTTGAACTTATAGTTTTACATGTAGAATCACCATTGATAGGAGGGGTAGAGCTTGGAGGCCACTTGTAAGAGGGACATAACCTCCTCCATTGGTAGGAATGTTGGAGCCTTTGGTGCCATTTGGTTGGCCATTTTATAATTACCTAATATGGTCCACCCTTGATCAATTTTTACTAGAGGCGTGTAGCTTGTAGGTTTAAATGTCAGTTTGTCTTAGGGTGTAACAAGATAATAATCCTTAATCTTGTATGTTAGAAGATTGACATTTAAAACAACTATTAAGAAGGTTAATATACAGCTTTTGGGTGTGACATGAACCATCTATTTCAATATCAGTATTCATTAAGATCTTTAGAAATATTGATCTCAACATATACTTATTTTTGAAAGTAGATTTTTGAAAGTGGATAGAATAAAACTTGTTCAATAGTACTTTTAAATTTCTTTCTCAAAAAGGATCTCCAAGCCAAGGGAAGGCAGGAAATTTAATTCAAACCGGGACCTAGAGAACTTGACGCTCCAAAAGGAAAAAAGCACCTCTCACTTTAAAAAAACAGATTAGTCCTCTATCAATCATTCTTCTGTAAAATTTATAATGTTGCTGGTATGAGAGCAACAAAAAAAATTCAAGTGATGGGCCACACAACACCGTTTATCACAAAGTAGTTGTCGTAAATGACAAGCAAATCTAATACCGTCTGCCACATTGCTAGTGAGCAGAGGCCACTGGTATCATGCAGCCTGCTGTAATAAAATAACCATCCACCTATTCCTATCTATTTCTCTTGCAGTCTGTAGCCTGCAAATTAAACGTGGGCAGGAGGAGCCTTGGACACTCATAATCCATAGAGTGCACCACGTGGCCATGCAAACATAAAAGATAATCAAAAGCTGCAACACCTATATTTACCCCAAGGTGGATTCAATTTCCTTCTGAGAAAGGTCTGAAACTTCTTTTATAAGATCAAACAGCTTTCACCATATAACGATAAAATTCTTAACTATATGTGTGCGAGTTGGTGCAAGTACGATTCCTTGTCATAAATACAAGAATCCAATAATGGTGGTGGTAAGTCGTAGGTGGAAAACAAATCAGATTTCTTACATCAAGAAACCGGTCCGACGGAGGCCATGACGATAAACTGATGTGTTCCTAGCATGAAATATTTATTTTTAAGGAGCAAATGCCATCTTTTCAGTGGCAAGGACAGACTAATTTCTAATTTCAATCATGATTAACAAGAACAGAACTGCAGAACCTGCAAACTTAGCTGTTCATAAAGTCTGTGAGGCTATACTTCATAAGATTATCCTAATTCGCTAAAGCAGGTGGAAAAGCTTCGCATGGAGCTCTCATAAAGATATGGTATAATTTAATGAATTTCAATGTACATGAAATGGATCTGGAATCGGATGAATTCGAGACTTTTTCTCTCTAGATGTTGTCAATTGGTTAGTTAATGTTTGATCACTTATGTACGAGGGGTTGCAGTTAAGTGACATTGAGATTTGAGGGATTTGTTGAATATTACTACGTACAAAGTATACGAATTAAAGCTACTTATTTATGAGGATACTTTTCTTAGTGATAAGAAATCAAAACCAATGGCATCTATATGTTTCTTCTTTTGAGTGAGATATCTCAAAGGGATAAATAAGTTAAGTTCTAAATATCTCACATGGCATAATAAGAGGAATTTCTAAGCATGTGTAGTTCTGCAAGGAATAATACTTCTTTTGTCTTATTTTTGGTATTGATGTAATATTTAATTTGGTTTATTCTGTGTAGAGATTAACCTTAGTTTTGTACTTATGATTTAATCAACTCTTTTTATTTTTGTTTTTTAAAATTTAGTTTTTCATTTTTTGTTAAGGTATTATGAAATTAAGTAATTACTTATTGATTTACTCATTGAAAAATTTTGAGTTGAGCATCTATGATATTAAAGACAATCTTATGTTACTAGTTGATTATAGAAAAGTTTTATTGGGAAATTTTTTAGAAAGAATTATTATAGAGTACTTGCATGAACATTACCTGAAAAAAGATTACATCACATTAACATCTTAGGTATTTGTAGACATGGTGTGTCTTCAATTATTATACATTGGTAAACAGAGTTGAGCTATTACCAAACTAGTTCTAATTCTCTCCTTTAAACACAACAATTCCCTTAAAGTGATTTTAGCACCACCTTATTTTAGATATATGTGTAGAAGGGGAAAAATATTAACTACTTGTGCTAAATAAAAATAATAAAGCTACTCTTATTTTGGGTTAGAGCAATAAGAAATGCAAACTATATGTAGAGACCCAAAATTGTCCACCTCCCAATGCCTCCTAACAACATTTTCATCCCTCTTCTACTATTCAAGTTAATTAAATAAATTCAATATTTATTTAATTGATTTAACCTAACATACAACCTAATCATTCCCAAATCCCTTTTAAACCCCCTAATTGGCTAATAACAACTAATAATCCACTTAATTAATCATTTACACCTAAAAATCAATAAAGCATTATAAAAAGTACCATTTTTATCCTCCACCATCCATCTCATAGCCAATTAACCAACCTAATATCAACCATTGATCTCTCAGCCAATTCTCAACCAATCTTGACTATCAATATTCTCATTTAAAAATCTATAAGTTCCTCCTTGTGTGAGCCATTTTCAATAAAATCTATTAGAAATGCAACACCATGCTACTAGTGTGAGCATCCACATTCCATCCCAACAAAAAATCTTTAGAGCCCAATTGCCTTTGTTACATCAGGAATTGCATGTTGTGAGAATTTAATAGTTTAATTTATTCATGCTTTACAATTTCTTTGCTTAACTTGAGGTGTAGGTAGTTGTGATATAGGGCTTTAATATTAGGGTTTGAATCCTATTTTTGTTTCAAATTTACTTATCACACCTTTATCAAGTAGTTGACTAGTCCTCTCTCTCAAAAGGAGGGTACTTCAACTAGTACTCCTATGATAATGTCTAGAGAAAGGTAGATTCTATCAATAAAATGAAGGCCATGGTACAGGTTCTACAAAATAATGGTTTAAAGAATTCATAGAATATGCCAATAAGGCATGGGATCAGGCTTTCAACTTCGATGTTGGGGCAAGGCATTTAAAGAAGTCTATTGAAGAAATACATTAGTAGGTAAAACTAGTGAAGGAGGTGATAGACACACAACAAAGTGGACATACTTCGGGTAGCTTAATCAAATACAACCGACTATGTAGGTCACCAAAAAAATACACCTTAGACTCTAAAATTTTAGGATTGAAACATGAGGCTCTAGAACACGGGGACATAATTCAAAATAAGAACCCTAAACCCTAAAGATTTTGCAGGTTCTAATAGTGTCTCTTGTTTGTAGATGCATATACCAATAGGATATGGTGAAGATTCATAAAACTCTAAGATGCAGAGCAACACATAGAGACAAAAAAAACACAATTCATCGTGGGTCACAAACAACCATGATCAAGCATAGACACAACATAGGGGAAATAAATCTAAACCTAATATACATAGAAAGATGAGCTGAGGCTAAGAGAAGTATTACTTAAGAAATTGTCCATGCACAGGAAATTATTGAAATTCTCTAGTTAAGCTCTAAATAAAATATGAATTCCCCATGAGTATTCACAATAGAGTATGGCCCTAACCATAGGGGATCAAATTTCTTGTGTTTCCACTTATCTTGCAATCAAGCATTCCATAGCAAAACCAAGTCACCACATTTGAAATTCCTAGATTTGGCCCTCTTATAAAATACATATTTGACATGTTGCAGCTTCTTCACATTAGTAGCGTGAGCTTCCCTTCTGATTTCATCTAATTCAACCAATTGATTGATTTAGAAACTCATGGAATCACCAATTTCTTCATTAGATTCCTATATGAATTTTTATATTGGCATCAAATTGGAAAAGAGCACTGAAGCATTCATACCATACACTAACTCATATGGTGACCTCCCAATTAATTTCTTAGGCATTACACAGTCAGCCTATAATGATAGCCTTAGTTTTGAATCTCAAGACTTCTTGTTTTTCCCAATATTCTTTTAATGATCTTCATTAGGCTCTCATTTCTTGACTCAGCCTGACCATTTCCCTCGGGATGATAGATGGATGAATGAGATAAATTTATCCCATAATTGGAACAAAGATCCACAAATGTGACATACCTAAAACATATAGCATTATCACTTATAAGCTTGTTCTAGACTCCAAACCTAGTAATCATATGCTCTGAAACAAATTCTACAATGATAGCTTTACTAGTTACTTTCCTAGTAGGGATAGCCTCAATCCATTTGGTGAAGTAGTCCATTGCAACTAATATCCATCTAGAACCCCCACTAGATTTTTTTGTGATTTCTCACATGAAGTCAATTCCCCACTATTGAAACAAAGCTTCCAATGTCAAAGGTCTAAAAGGTAGGACCCCATATCCCTTTAACTTACTAGAGAATCTCTGGCATGCATCACATCTCCTTACCAATTTATGTGCACCAAAAAATACGTTGATCCACCAATATCCTACTCTGAGGATTCTATGGGTCATTTTTTGGCTATAAAATGACCATCACACTCCCCATTGTGCATTTCCTTAAGGATCTTGTTTTCCTCATTTTCATCTGAACATTTCAAAAGAATGTCATCTCTAGTTTTCCAATATAGCTCACTGTTGACAATGGTATACTTTATTGCCTACTGTTTCAGAGCTCTCTTTTGACTATCATTAATTTGGTTTGGATAGTTCATATGATACAAATAGTGAACTATGTCCCTATACCAGTGAGAACTCATCAAGTTATGTACCTTTCCATTGAGATATTTTTTTCTAAGAAATTTACTTCTGCAATTTCCATGTTGGATTCAACCATAAGTTTTGTCAATCCTTGTCCACTAACCAATTTTGTTATTTGAATGTTAATATTAACCTCTTAGATATTATTTATATACCTACACCTTCTCCCTATTACTTCTTGTTGGGTGAAGATGTCTTTGAAAAATGAATGTGGCACATAAGCCACAATCCTTGATTCTACCAAATATGGTCTAAAGTTCTTCACTACTTTAACTAGAGTGTAGGCCTTCTTTTCCATAATGTCATACTTTAAATCTATAGCTTAAAGGGATTTACTGAAGAAAGAGTTTGGGTGTTTGAACCCATCAACATTTTTCGATAATAACATGACAACACTATATGGAAGGATGCAAGAGAGAATAGATAAAAAGGTTTTGAAAACTCTAGAGAAGCTAACATTGGGGCCTACTTAATTGCTTCTTTGATATCTTGAAAGGCCTCATCAGGTTCCTTTCCACATGGTATAGTCTATCCCTTCTTCAACATACTTGAGATAGATTTGGCTTTTTTGTGAAGTTTGGAGCAAACCTCCTAATGAAATTGATTTGCCCAAAAAATGACTGAACTCCTTTGACCATTTTTGGGTGCCAGATTCTTGCTATTGTAGCCAACCTTTCTAGATCGATCCTAATTCCCTCCTTTGATACAACGTGTCACAAAATTTTACCCTCCCTTAACCCTAAACATGCATATATTAGAATTAAGTAAAATCCCATATTCCAAGAATCTTCTAATGATCTACTCTAAGTGATTACAATGATCCTCTTCCTTTTTGAGTAAGTTGTTAAGTTATCTTGGTACACCACCATAATAACATTGAAAATGTCAAAAAATGCCACATCCATTTCTCTCTAGAAGGTGGCCCCTACATTTGTTAGACCAAAAGACATCCTCACATACACATAGGTACCCCATGGAGTAGTGAATGCTATCTTATATTGTTCAGACTCCTTAACTATGACCTGGTTGTATCGCAAGAAGCCATCCATCATAGACAAGAGATCAAAACCTATCACTCTTTGCAATATGGCTTCCATGTTTGGCAAGGGGTAGTTATCTTTCAAAGAAGTTATGCTAATTTTCCCAAAAATCAATGCATAACCTGATGTAACCATTGTTCTTCCTAAAAGGAACTAGGTTGGACACCCAGGTGGAATTCCTAATAGGATTGATAATGCCTCCATCTCTCAGTTTCTCTAATTCTTGTTGCATTCTTGGGGCTAGTGTGGGATTAATTGGCCTTTGTTTTTTCCTGAAAGGTTTTGCATCTGCTTTCAAGGGTGTTATATATGAAAAGAGAGAATGATGAGTGAGCTAGTGTTTTAGATAGATTCAATAAAATCCTCCTTTCACATATAATCATTTAAGGATATAAATCAAGTTAAGTCACTTCTCTTGCAAGAGGAATTAGCTACGGGTTTGGTGTCACTTTGAGATGATAAGGAAAGTTGGAATGTATTGATAAATTTGTTAAACCTTAATTTGATTAAGCCTTAAACCCTAATTATATGAAATCATATACAGATGGATGAAGCTTGACAAATGGTCACATAGGAAGGAACTAAATGCAAATTAGAAACATATCAGGAATTGGATTCTAGATAGAAGAAACTTTGGGGACACTAGAGTGGGCGCCCTAGTCTAACATGCCACTTTTTCTGTAGGTCTATAACTGAAAGATGATGAAGACTACAACCTACTTAAAGTTTCCAACAATGACAATCAGGAGGACATAGGGGTGGGAACCCTTGTCCAGAAAGGGATATTCTCTGCTCTTTTCTTCAGATCCTGAATCTTAATCTTCTTCTCTGATCTCCTGCAACTCCTCTCCACAAGATCTTGCACCTATAACTTGTAATCACAAGAGAGGGGTTGGGGGTTGTGGTGTTTAGGAGCTTGCCTTGGTCAAGCCCTAGAAATGACATTCAAGCCTTCCAACACCATTGTTAGATAGAGTGCGTGTCCTTGGTGGATAGAGGAAAAATTAAATGATAAGATAGATTGATTGAAACACAAATAGATATCACCTTGGAGGTGAAAACACTCACGGAGATGAAGTGCCTTCAAATCATGAGGAAATGAGTTGATGGAGACAAATTTGCAACAAACACATACAAACACAACACAATTCTGCTCTACAACACAATGAATACCTTGAATGCTCTTTACTTGATGATAATAAGTTCACCTTAATCAACTCTAGTTTAAAATGAAGTCCTAAACATGTTTATATATGCATTCTCGCTAACATTCCTAATTCAAATTGAAAACCCTAACAAAGGGAAACCTTTCAACAGCCATTAACCCACACTTTTAAATTGGGTCCCAGCAAAATAGGTTTGGACTAAGGCATGGGTGTCCAACTCTAGAGGCCTATTTTTGGTCTTGATTAAGAATTGAGGTAGATCCCTAAGCCCCATTTGACATGGGTTTTGGGGGATTTTGCTTTGGGATGAGTTTTACACATGCATGATTAAATTAAGGGGACCTAGGAACTAAACTTAGGGGGTAAAAAGTCCTAGGGGGACATTTTATGACATAACATTTAACCCCCACTTTAATGTATGCATGATATTATGATCCATACATGCATTAAAATATGGTAAAAAATACATCAAACACACCAAGCACTTGAAGCTAAGGCATACACCAAGATTGAGGAACTATTTCTAGTGCCCAATCTCAGGTAAGCACTAGAAAACACATTGAAGACACATAAGACACAATGAAGACAGTAAGAAGCACGTAAAACATAGAGAATACAATAGGAAGAATGAAAAACATGATGAATATATGAGAGAAGTCACATAAAACACAATGAATACATTGTTATAACATTTTCATATATGCAGTAAAATCCTAACTAAGGGGTGGGGGAAGCTCATTGCTATGCCCTTGAAACTGTAAAAAACATGCAATATAAAACCCAAAATGTAGGGGGAGCTCATCGCTACACCCTTGATACTACAGCTAGGAGAAAACATGCCATACAAAACCTAATTATGGGGTGAGCTCATCGCTATGCCCTTCATACCACACATGAGGGAACACACACCAAATAAACCCAAGTGTGGGGGGAGCTCATCGCTACACCCTTGATACAACACATGAGGGAAGACACACAGAATATGCGAGTGTTACATAACATGCCAAAGACATATTATACGTCTTATACATGAAAAACATGAGTGATGCAAGGATTTTATTACTAAGTCCCACCATCTAAAACAGGCTACATACACACCTGACAGTTGGGCTTATGCCACAAAAACTACCAAAGACATGCTTAAGGGAGGATAGCTCAAGATCCAATCCTGCCTCCCAATGAGGACTTTGTATAAAAGGATGTGCATTAGCTCAAGAGATACACCATCCCACCTTCCACAGAAGGGCTTTGTATAAAATGATCTCACTAGCTCAAGAGATACAATATCCTTCATCATGGAGAGGGCTTACAAACATGCTTCATTAGTGCCAAAATCATGAGACAAATACCATTATATATGCCCCCACCTTAAGGTGGTTGATGTCTCTTACCAAGATCAAGCACATTAAGGTAGAAAGAAAACATGCAAGGGAACAAGAGCTCTCACAAAGCCCATGCCCTTGAGGTGACATGTGCTTACGATCGCTAAATGTTCCCACAAATACATTGATATAATATGCTAAGATCAATAAAAAGATCAAATCATGTAAGCTATGAATCAAAACAATCACATCAAGGATCAAGGCTATACTCATGGGTTCAGAGTTGAGTATAACTGTTGGGCTGTACTGTAGGTACCTCATAATCGAGTGTAGCAACATGGTGAGATACCAGTCAAAGTGTACAAGAACAGATTGAGTGGATTATAAAATGTTAGTCACAAGAAATTCCATAAGATGATACATCACACGAAGTGATTCTACTAGTTAAGCATCAGTTATATATATATCAACCACATCTTCATATTTGGGGTAGGTCCATTTTTGCTCTCTCACTGAAGGGACACATGGTCCGTATTAGTATTTTTTTCATCATCATCTGCCAACTAGGTAGAATCACTGATAAAGGTAAACAATAATAATAAGAGAGAAGAACAAGTGCTTTAGGAACACCATGTAGGAGGATGCCCCCAAAACACCTATCACAATGCTATGCCCTAAGGCACAAAATACAAAAATAAAATAGATGAGAGGAATGATAGAAGAATGATGAAACAAATAGAAGAATGGTCACAATAGAGGTGGTCTCTCGGTATCCTTGACCTTACAAGACTATCAAGGGTCATCCTAGGAGACCTAAACAACACATAACACATCATGGGGGAACACAACACATAACGGGAGGTCACGTAAGTGAGCAAAGGTATGCTAAAACAAAGGTGACCAACAAGGTTAGAATTACTTACCTGTGTATACAACCAAACTAGTGGTTGTCATCAAGCAAGTCATCTTCCTCCCAATCTCGAATGCAAGAGGAAAGAGGTACATAAGGTACAATTGCCTGACTAAAGTTATCATCCTTTAACTCTTTAGCCTTAAGCTCTTCTTTGTTTGATTCAATGTTAGATGGTGAAATATTCTCTTGTTGTGATGGTGTATTTCGAGCCAAGGCTTGTCTTTTATTCCTTCTTTCTCTCACTAGTCTATTTCTTCGTATTTTATTAGTGATGTTGTCAAGAGAATTATCATGATTTTTCATAGTTTCTGACATCTTAGAAGAATCAAGATCCATGTGATTATCTCTTAATGGTGCATTGCTTTATTTTCCATAGGTATCTCTCAATCCCTGTAAGGATGACAAAGGAGGAACCTCAACAAATATCCCCTTACCTTGGGTCTAGGGGATTCTTGTAATGTCGGTTACTCTTTATTTCTTGTTTCTTGAATAGGGGATTCGACTAATTTTGATAGTAATTGTGATTTGTAATGTTGATATCCTAAGAAAGTTTGATCTGTTCATGGTTTAGGTTCTTCAGTAGATTCAGGCCAAAAGTAGTCAAGGATAATGTTTTTCCACATAACCATAGGTTGCCATCGACTATGGTGAACAATTTGTATAGACCCATGGTGAGGAAATTTTAAGAATTAGTGAAGGGTTGAAGGGATGGCTTTCATAGCCTTGAGCCATGGGTCCAACCTAGTTTTATATGAAAGAGGCTAGATGTAGGGATGATATTGAATGATTGTTCTAAAGCTTTGTCAAGAACTTGAATCATTAAAGTAATCTTTCCTATAGCTGGGAGGAAAGTTCCATTATGTGTTTTTATCATCATGTATGTAGGCTCATAGGTTTCTTGTATCAATTTATGTGAATAAAGGAACTCTTCTGTAGCAATGTTAGTCATGCAATTTGGATCAACAAGGGCTCCTCATTATGTTAATGGTCTTTCTAGTTCAAGGGTCTTCCCTTTCTTATAAAGTTGGGGAGAGACCATAACATTGTTTTTATGATTAGAAGACATAGATGTGAGACTATTTCGCACTAATGCACTTGTTTGAGGAAAATGGGTTATTAAAAATACACAAAGTTTACAACAAACAAAGTGGATAGAGGAAAAAGTACTACACAACAAGGCAAAGTAAGTTTTTTTAAAGGTTTTGATCGAGAAAATGTGAATGAGGTATGTAAACACCTAGTATTGAAATACACACTGTGTAATTAAAAATATGCCAATTTTCACACAAAATTATGAAATGATGCAAAATTTTCAAATGGCCAATGGATGTATGTTTGAAAATGGATGTAATCTCTGAAATGAAAGATATTTATGACAAATGCAATGAAGCAACACAAATCCATGCTTGTTTATGAACCCCAAGTGCTTAATTTTTTTGCTTTTTTCAATGTAAATGCACAAAAAATGTTATTAAATTATGCACAATGATGGATGAATGGAATCTAATCTGATATAACATGTAATATAGATTAGATATAATTCAAAAATGATGCTAAAGTCCTACAATGCTCAATGCACAATCAAAATTAAGGAAAAATAGATGAATGTTTTTGTTTTTGTTGAAATACACAATGTGTAAATGCAAAATTTGAAATCTAACTGTAATAACACACAATGATGAAACATCATAGTCAAAAATCAGATTTGAAAGAGTGTTAAAATGAATAATAAAATATGAAACGAGACTTTAATTACAAATGCTAGCTTTTAAAATTGCTAGGTTATATGAAAAATGCAAAATTTCAAGCAAAACCCTAGCAAATGAGATATGCAAATGCAAGGTAAATGATGATAGAAATATGGAATGTTGTAATTTATCTTAGATATGATGTAAATTTCATAAAATTAAATGTTTTCAATGATATGCATGGAAAATAGAGCAAACTATGCCTTAATGCAAGCCAAAAATGCCTATTTTTTTTCAAAATTTTCAAATTTATGCAAGATTTTTGGATGTATGATGATGAATATGATATGAATGAATGTAAATCTGATTACAACAATCAGCAAGATGCAAGTTCAAAAAAAATATAGGTTCACCAAAATTTTATATATGAAAAGTGGGAATGATGAGTGAGGTAGTGTTTTAGATAGATTCAATCAAATCCTCCTTTCACATATAATCATTCAAGGACATAAACTGAGCTAAGTCACTTCTCTTGCAAGAGGACTCAACTACAGTTTTGGTGTCACTTTGAGATGATAAGGAAAGTTGGAATGTATTGATAAATTTGTTAAACCCTAATCTGATTAAGCCTTAAACCCTAATTATATGAAATCGTATATAGATTGATGAAACACAACAAATGATCGCATAGGAAGGCACTAAATGTAGATTAGAAACATACCAAGATTCATATTTTGAAGAATGGAAAAAAAGCTTCCCTAAATCCAGACCTATAGAAGAAGGGAAACCTTTTTTCACCATGAGGTTCCCTTCTTCTATAGGTTCCCTTCTTCTATAGGTCATGGTGAAAAAAAGCTTCCCTATATGCTTGCAAGTTGTCATATGACCATGCAAAAAACTTTTCATAATTCCTTAATAAATCAATAAGCATAGTCTTGATTTTAGGGTTCAGTCTCTTACTAATATATACTTTTCTGGGTGATGTATCTATTCCTTGATTGATTTCCTCCAAATCTTTCTCATGTACTAGTGCAGATTTAGAAACTTGTTCTTCCACCCCATCACATACCCTTTCCAAAGCTACCAGTCCTCTTGGAATCTTGTTTATTTTCAATTGAATGACCTCATTCCAAAAAATAGTTTCCTTTCCATCAATATCTTCAACAAAGCTCTCTAAATCTATTTCTTGACTGTGATACTCATCAACACAATTCAAAAACTAGAACAAATCTTTGCCATCATTGAAAACTTGCCAAATGGAATATGTTATCAAGCATAAAAGGTCTATTTAGTATTTCAAACTTTGAGATTCTACCTAGAGTTAAATCCTCATATTTTATTTCTACGTTAGCTAGGAAATCAGCTGATGGGTCTAGTTATTGGCTAGTTTTCTTATGTTTTTATGCAAATTCTCAAACATTCTCAGACATTTGTCATGTACATATTCCTACACTTTTCTAGCTTTTATGTTCATTATGTAGAACTAAACTTGATTATTAAGTATATGGAATATGGTTTTAATATGATGAATTATGCATGATTATGTGTGAGAATGTATGGGTTGTAAAGGATATATGTGCTTGATTATGGTTGTTAGTATTGTGTGCATGTTTTGTGAACTAAATTTTGTAGTTGGAGAAGATGGACTATAGACCACAACAACTGCAAGGTGCAACCCGCAGCCAAAGAATTCCTAGATAGAAGAACATGGGAAGTTCCAAGATAAATTGAACACAACTACAACATGGAGATACTTGATGAAGATGGTGTTGGTTCCCAAAATTGTAGATTACAAACCCTAAGAGGATGTTAGGCTCTATGTTCAGGTTTGCAATGTTTTGGTAAATGAAACAGAGCAACCCTATGTGGTTTTGGACTCCCAACTCTTTTTGCTCTACTAGACCTAGGTGAGTGTACCTTTAGCAATTAAGCATATTTAAAGGTTGTGTGACTTCTCTAACTTTAGGGATCTATCCACAATAGCATGTAAATGTGAAATAGATGCAAACTTAACATTTTCTCCTACTCCTAATGTTTGAATTTTGAATATGTGAATAAAGTTTAAATGAAGTATTGTTTTATAATGAATATGACCAGTGATTTTTGGGCAACGGAGTCAAGATGTGTATGATAAATGTGTCCTCCCTTCTAGCTTAACTCAAATTATTTGGCACTTTTCAAATGTTTATACCTTGTATAAATGTGCAAGGTTGTCAGTTACCAAGCTCTTTTTACAAATCCCTATGATATTTTCCTAGGTTACTGTGATCAGTTGAAAGAATTTAATCCTTCCTTGAACGAGCCAATTAGATTAATCACACAAAAACAACAAATGTGCCCTAATAAATTAAGTATATCCTTGATATATTTAATTTAAATAACAAAGGAAAACCACTTTGGAGACAACACACATAACATATATGAATAAATATCAATAAATAATTGAACACCAAAATGCTAGACACCAGATTATAATATTCTTTCTCTGTTCAATTGCTTCAAAATATTTTACAATGTGCATCAGAAGCCTTCATTTTTTGGTATATTCTATCTACTATCATATCCTACTGATTGCTCCTACTACTGTTGATAATTGATTTTCTCTTATTTTTATATCTTGTATTTTAGGGTTATGACCCTTCACTCATGGTGCAACCTTTCATTATCTTGATTATTTTCAGCAAACAAAAGATTTAATTTAATCTTCCTTTGCATCAGTGAGAAATTAACTTTAATCATTATTATTTCTCCTTTTATTGGCAATCTTCACACTCACATTTACTCCTAGTTGGAAATGTTTCACCCTTAATTGTATGCTCTTAAAAATATCCTTAGGGTCACCCACTCTATAACTCCTTTGGTGAAAATATTTTACAACTTCATTTTATGTAAATGGGTGATTAAAATAAATGTTCACCTTCTTATGAATATATTCACCTTTTTTTAATTGCAAAGATATGCTCTCTCGTGAATATATATTCACCCCATAAATATGTGCAAAATATGTTTATGCTGTACATATTTTATTTTCACTTTATGGTTTTATTCCTTCACTCCATATTTCCATCACTTCATTTATGTGATGCTAGGGTTACATTTTAACATCGGCATATTGGAGGGACTTATATAAGCCTCTCTCTGATGTATGAAAGTCACTTCAATGTCCATTTAGTATACTTCATACCTTTTAATCCTGGGGATGTGTATCAAGTATAGCTTCTGGGCCCACCTCATTGGTAGATCAGAGAGATTATTATAACCTCCCACCGATATAGTATCTCCTTTTGATGATGTTTAAAATGTATCACATGCTCAATTTCATCAAAGAGACTCATGAACTAGTCATTCCAATTCTCATTTGTCTGCTCGATGAGGTATTACTTACTTTTATCAGAGGGATAGTAAAAGTGTTACTCCGATGTGATAGGGTCCTCTTGATATAATTTTTAATATTGACTTTTCAACCCATCGAAGGGAATGTATAAATCCTCTTACCAATGTAATAAAGTCCCTTCGATGAATGTGGTTATAAGGTTTTTTTGATTATCAGAGAGATGGCTCAGTATGATGTCCTACCAATATAACACTCTCTTTTCAATAAATTTTTGCTTTGCAATACTATACCATTTTAGGGTTTATGTCTAGCTCCTTGCAGTGATGTGAGAAATATTAGGGTTACCTACTTGCCCTCTACAACATTGCCCCTTCATTTTGATGTAATTCTTGACATCAAAATATTTATAAAATTTGTGCTAGCTTCTGCTACAATAGTTTTAGCAAGCATTGTTCTTCCATTGCCTGGAGGATATGATATATGATTCTCTGATATGTTGGTTGATTGAACCGACACCAAGAGATATATGTATTTACAATTCTCTATAGGAGTTCAGCACTCAAACTCTATGTTTCTATATCTTCAACAACATGAATTGGCTATCCATTAACTCAATTTGCCAAGAATGATCTGAATCTTCAGTTCAACAAATCTTCACTGAACTCATGTGAATACTGTATCCCCCAACTCCACAATTTGTATGTGAAGGAAATTATAATTATTCTACTTTCAAATTCTCCCCACCTACGGCTATTGTTGAGCCTACAAATAGTGAAGCCAAAGGCTTTCGAGTAGGAGTCATTAGGTTTTCTCACATCATTCACATATTCCACTATGTAGGCATAGCGAGGAGCACACATTAAGGCTGCTTGGTTTGCACCATTTTGTAATACTTGGATATATGATCATTTCACTGTATATAGTCACACCCATTTCTACATTTCCATCACTTGGTTTTCCAATATTAATTGAGATAAAACAGGGTCTTTGGATGACCTCCCTTGTTGCATGATTGTTAAGTGTTTTAAGTAGAAACAAATTCATGATTTGAACACAAAATAATCAATACCATTAATTCATTCTCCTTATTAGCTCATTGATCTTTTGTTCATGACTTCCTGCATCATCACCCACAATGTAGTGGTTACATTCCTTCTTCAATTTACCAAATGGAGCACTTAGCTAAAACCTTTTCAATGAAAGAGTTATCAGTCAAAGGAATATGCTACTTATCTACCTTTCCGTAACCTCTCTTGTAAATGAACCCTTTTATACTCTTTAGATTGGGATATCCAAAGGTCACATATGGCTCAACCCGATGCAACATGTTCATTGTTGCTTTGTTCACTTTTAGAAAGATGCCATTGAATATTTGCCTCAAATGTAGAAGTTGGTGACTGAATATAGTTTTCTCCAAGAACCTTGCAAACTAGAGGATAGGGTGAAACTAACAAGAATGCCAAGGACAACATTACAATTGTATGTTGTAGAGTCATAGAATTAGGCATCTTGGATGGAACATGAAATCCTAAGCTTGTATGATGATGCTTTTGTATCACAACAAATGCCTACAAGAATTCTTGGGTAATCATCCTCAATAGCTATTCCATCCTTTGGTTCATCAGTATTCACATACTACAAAACACCCAATCAATTTGAAGGATATGCTTATGTACAATTTCTTCTTTCCTTGTTCTATGTAGATTTACAGTTACTTCAGATGTCTTTTCCAAAGAGCATGTAGGGGAGTTGGTCATATTTCCCTTTGCTTGCTGGCAGCGTTTGACCCTCACAAAGTAACTACATTTCTTGCAGTCTTCACAGTTACCTTTGCAAGAATGTATGAAAAACTTTTTTCAATAGCCTGTAACGTTAGAAAATGTCCCCTTGGGGGCTTTTCCCTCATAAGGTTTATCTCCCAGGCCTTTAGTATACATTTAGGACATCTTAGTTCATATTTTGGCATCCTGATGGAATGAGGCCTAGGTTTCATGATAAATTGGACCTAGGTGGATCCCTTGAGTTGTACCCTACCTAAAATAGGGAGGAGGACTTGGGTGCCCGCGCCCTAGTCTTGCCCTATTTTGGGGCAGCTCTAATTTTTGGGTGTCAGTTTATGACTGTTATTAGGTCCTTTTGCTAACACGGTAAGTTTTGATTTTTAAAATCTTGGCGAGAGTGCTTGTAGTTGCATATATAAGCATGTTTAGGGATTAATTTAGAAACTAGATTCCAATTAGAGGATCATTGTGAACTTTAGGCATTCTCAAGGTGATTCAAGGATTTCATTGTGTTGCAAGAGCAGACTTGTGTGTTTTGTGTGTTGATATTTGTAGATTTGAGTGTCAATTTCCTCATGGCATGAAGAGCCTCTTCCTCCATGAGAGCTTCACTACAAGTTGACATAATATTGTGTTTTCATCATTGATTCCTTTAGTTTTTGCCTTTACCTCACAAGGGCACGCACTCTTTATCTAACAATGGTGTTCAGAGACTTAAGTGTCCTCCGAGGCTTGATTGAGGCAAGCCTCTAAACACCACAACCCCCAAACCAAGTCTTGTATTGCAGGGTATAGGTGTCACATTTGGAAAAAGTGGAGTTGTAGGAAGGATTGGAAGGCATCAAGGATCTGGGATCTAAAAAAAATTTAGACACAAGAGTACTTCTAAGACTTGGGCACTCGCTCTAGTGTCCTCCGCAGACAGATCTCTAAAAATAGAAGTTACAGGGATGATCAGTGTCGGAAGGAGGTCTAGATTTTTAAAAAAGTAGGTACCTTGGACTTGGGCACCTGCTCTAGTGTCCTTGACTATTCCATTTCAGAACCCTGAAAACAAGTATTCTATAATTTGGTATTTTATTCCTATCTGTAAGAGCTTTTTCTGTCTTTCGTTAATTTGTTGTCGTATTTGCATAATTAGGATTTTAATGGTTAATTGGACATAAGAGAAGGAAAATTAATAATTAAATTCCCTAATCCAAGTTTCCCTACATCTGCAAGTGACCTAGGGTATGATAGTGCTTGTCACTCAACCCTAGATCCTTGAATGTATAGTGGAGAGGCAGATTTAAGCATCTAAAATTTAGAACATTAACAAATCCAATTTTCCCCTAAACATTTTGGTTAACCCATGTTTTTGGACTTAAATTGCAACTTGGTGAGTGTTTGTCTTCAGATTTGGATTGATTTCATTCATTCATTTGGTCATTCATTTCATTGCATTGAGAAAAATTCAAAAAAAAAATTAAAATTCAAAAATACAAAAAAATTGCATTGTTTGGCTTAATAAATTGCATCAATTCTTCCTAAATTTTCCTAATTCATGATTTTTGCATCAGATCTCATATAAACTATAGAAAAATCCAAAAATTCAAAATTTTTGCATTGCATTTTCATGATTTAATTGCTAGGGTTTTGTGGAAAATTTGACAATTTTATATAACCTAGTAATTCCAAAATCTAGGGTTAGTAAGCAAAATCTTTTATCATATTTTTATACCAATTTTAGAGGCTCATTCAAATTTTTATTTGTCTTTAGTCTTGCATTTTAGTGTGAATTTGCATTTATATTTAAAATATTTGCGTTTTTGCATAGAAAATTTTAACAAAAACTAGCAATTTTGATGCATTTTCATTAAATTTGCATGGGCATTTTGCATGTTAAGGCTTGAAAATCATTTTCAGATCTAAGAGTAAGACATTTTCATCATAAATCAGACTTAAAATCATTCACATAGAATTTTATCCCAAGATCTCAAACCTAGGGCTTCAAAAACAACAATTTGCACTAAAATTGGCCTTATCGACTCTCCAAACTTGCACCATAGATGTGTTGTGAAAGGTATTTTTATATTAATTTATTTTTTATTAGGGTAATAATTTTATTCCCCTCATAAACATATTCACAACACCCTTTTATCGGGCTCGTGTAGTGAAAAATTTGCAGAAAACCACACATTTTGGCTATTTTGGCTCTAGGGTTTGACCTACTTTTCACTCCAAGCATGTTGTGATCAATTTTATGGATTGAGGTGATGGATATTACTGATATTATTTTCTTTACATCATCATTTTCCTCACAACACCCTTTTTTATGCTCTTATGCATTGCGTTTTGGTGAAAAAAGTGCCTATTTTGATCTATTTTCACTATATTTTGACTTTGCATTAACTTGAAATCGCATCAAGATTGTGTTGAGAAGGCTACTATTTCTGTTTGAGAATGATATCAGACATATAACTTGCTTACCTTGACCTAAATACTTACAACACCCTTTGTTTCATTCATTTGCATTGAAAAAGTACAAAAAACCAAGCATTTTAGGCTTTTTTTGCATATAGTTTCACACTTGTCTTTTGCACCAATTTTGAAAAGATTTCAAAATCTGATTTTGCATCTCATTACAGCATCTTCATGTTATTCATCTATGAAATATTTGCATGAGTATATCCTAGATCTTAAAAATTTCTCTAATTTCACTAATGATAATCCTCATGTTCTAGAGCACATAGCTTCTGTAAGTGGTATTAATGCTTTTGTATGTTCTACATATGAATTGCAATTAATTTGTTATCCACATGATTTTAGTAGCTTCACACTATTCATGGGAGCATATCCTTTGATCTCAGAAGATTTAACTAAATTCATCTCTAGGAATACTCATGAAAATGTTGATAATGATTCCATAGAGCATTCAAGAACCTTAGATGAGAAGACTAGGGATAGCTTTAGTAATTCCACTACTCTCCCTGGCCAAGATGAAACATTAGTGAATGAAAAGATCCCTCTAAAAAAGAGCATTCCATGGGTAGAATATGAGCACTCATTTAATAATAATCAAATTCCTACCTCTGTGGATCATCCCACCAACCTTCTTCCTTTAGTTGATTGTCCACATATGGGAAGAAAAGACCTTTAATATCCCTCCTTTGTTTGATTATTCAATTCATTCAGACATCACTAAGGATGTAGCAATAGTGGATGAGGAAAAACCTCTCATATTAACTTTTTCAAGGATGGATGTTGAGATCACTCAAAATAATTTTCTTCTCCCACCACCTAAGAGGATAGTGAGTATGTGTAATAATGAACTTCAACAAGAAAACATTCCGCCTAACATTGAGTCAAACCAAGAAGCTTTTAAGAATGAACAAAAGAATAATTACAAAAACTTGGTAATAGTACCTTATGTTTGCTATTGGAAAGAGAATGATTTTGATGACTTCTAGCACAAACACCCTACAGGTAAGTATCCCTAACCCTTTATCTCTCTTGTGATGTACTTCCCCCGTGATGTGTTATATGTTGTTTTAGGCCTCCTGGAATGACCTCGAATTCTCCCATAAGGTTTGGGATACTAGGAGACTGCCTCTGTTGTGACCTTCTTCTATTTGTATCATCATTCTTCTAAAATTGCCTCTCTGATTTCATTGTTATGTGTTGTTTCTTACGGACATAGCATCATGGTTGGTGACTTGGGGGCACCCTCCTACATGACTATCCCTAAAACACTTGTTTCTTCTCTCTTATTTATTATTTCCCTTCCTCTAGTGTTTTCACCTAGTGGGCGGATGACAACAAACATTTATACTGATGCAGACCTAGTGTCCCTTTTGAGGGCAATAAAAAAATGGACTTAGTTCCTAATATGATGATGGGGTTGTATATTTTATTTGACGCTTGGCTAGTGGAAGCACTCATGCTTTCCACGTAGTGAATATTAATGATGTTTCTATCACATTTACAAACCTTAACAATACTGCTGCTTCGTACACCTTTGTTTGCCTTTGAATCTAGCCTCGATAGTACTCAATTCAGAGAGCTTCGTGATATAGCCCTTGTTGATAACTAAGGTGGGGTGAATCAGTTATCTTAATTATTTTAGCCTTCTGAACTTCCTTATCAATTAGTGCAGCATTAAATTAAATAAGCAAACATAACCATGAAATGGAAATAACATCAATACACATGACACAATGATTTTGACGTGGAAAACCCTGTTAAGGGAAAAACCACGGGGTGATTAACCCAAGATTGTATTCTCTGTTAGAAAAATAAGTTAGTACAAAATGGCAGTTGCTAATTAGGGCTCACTACCCGAGCACACTGCTCACAAGAGGCTCACTGCCTACAATAGTTAATACAAGGAAACTAGATACTTGAACTGATGAGAAGCATCCACATATGCTGAGGTTTAGTTCTGGTTAAGCCTAATATACTGATCTGCTACACTTCATTCTTACTCTCCTTAGGTGCTGCTGTCCTATTACATTTCAGACCTGTCTTACTACCTTCACACTGATCTTCTACTTTTCTTCGCACAATATAATATACTACACACACATTCATATCTAAATCCATCTGGTATATATATCCACACCAAGGATTTCATCCACTTTCTAGTCGGCATCTGAAATGCTTAATATTTTCCCAAACTCTGATCTGTCAGCTGAATCTTTACCTACCAAGTAATGCGGATCAAAGAGATGCTTATAGAAGTCATCAATCATGTTGACCAGTCATGAATGATACCTCAAGAAGCTTGATCACATCAATATCTCATCTAGATTTAGGTCTGATGCTCTACCGGTTAGTTCTTCCTCTATCTACTCTGCCAAACAGAAACCCAACACTCAAGTGCTCATGTCTCTTCACTTTTCTATCACTGGAGGCTCAATCCCTAGAATCTATCAGTCAATGTACTCCTATTGACTACCTCAAATCCATACTTTACATAGATACTTCCTTTGAGAGATCCAGACCTGACTATCGGACCCTGCTGCATACTCTGTTCTTACTTACCGGACCACAACACTTCTTCAATCTAACTTCTGGTATAGACACACCATGTTTTGTGGATGGGGGGGATGAACTTTGTTGCCATCAATGACAACACTTATGAAGCCATATAGTGTCTCTTGCCAACAATCTCCCCCTTTGGCATTGATGGCAACACTTAGTGAAAATGACTAAGTGTCACACTATACTCCCCCTTGGCTGATGCTCTATTCTTATGTACATTTTCCAAAGCTCCCCCTTAGCTAGATTCCTCATTTTTCACTATTCCTCACTCCCCCTTTGACATCAATGGCAAAGGGTGGGATCCGTACACTAAAATTTCTAGAAAAAAACAATTTATACTTAGTCGCATAAAACATATATACATGTTTTACCTACATATACTGAAATGTATATGCAAAAGTGGTCTTTAGCTATACCACTTCTGTCACCCAACTCTGCTTCATCCTGTCCAAAATTAAGATGTGACCACTCAACAAGAATGCAAAAGCTTCTGCCCTTTTTAGATCTGTCAGATCACTAGTCCAAGCTATAGTCTGAGAATCACTTAGAGCCTCATGCATGGCCTCTAACTTAGAGATAATGATCTCTCTTAGTTCACTCAACCTACTTATTCTATTTTTCTTCTCCTTCTCAAGCTTCTTAATTTCATTCAAGACTGCAATAGTCTGACATTCTTGATTTATTACGAGAGATGAGAGAGGATCAAAACTTTGAGACAAGCTTAGTAGTTTATCTTCTTCCTCTTTTACTTTCTTATCAACATCTTTGGTCACTTTGGGCCAGGATAAAAAAAATTTATAAATATTTCCACCATCTTTGAGAGCATTTTCTAAACTCTTTATCCCAATATCCATAACTCTCTTATCATTTGAGATTAGACCATGTACTTTAGAGAATCTCTTATCCAAAAATTCTTTCCTGACTTTCTCTTCTGCTACTTTCTCTAAAGAATCAAAATGAGTATTAACAGAATTTATAAGAGATTTTAGATTACCAGATGTGGAGGCTGTAGGATCCTTTTAAAAGGATAGCATGATCTTTTCCAATACACTAGATGCAGTTTCTATGAGCTCACAGTCTTCTGTGTGAGATTTCACCATTTTTTCTTTTGCCTTTGCTTGAGTGAAGGAAGCTAGTTTCATGGTTTAAACTGGAGAGAGGGAATCAAAATTAAATGGTCCTTGAAGGAATTCTGGTTCATCAAATTCCATCATCTCTTTGGTCAAGAACTCTTTGACTACTTCTGCTGTGTCTCTTGCCAGAGACAGAATTTTCTACCCTTCTGTAGCCTTACTAATGTCATCTTCTTTTTCCTTCTCCTCTGCTTCTTGACTGATCTTTTCTTCTACTCTTTCTTTTTCTTTGGATCCAGAGTTTATAGGGGAAACTAGAGGAGAGATGTTTGTTTGTTCATGAACCTCCTCTTCCAGAGTAGAGGAATCTAAGTCCTTACCTTTTTCTTCACCTGTCTCCTTTACCTCTTCTGCCACTGTCTCAGTAGATTCTTTTTCAACATCTATAGCCGAGGGATCATCACCTAAGTCCTCTATAATAGGAATGTTGAATCTTTTGTATGCATTCCGGAGGATCTCTTCCGTCTCTTTTGCTACTTTGTCAATTTCTCTGAGCATGAGCTGATTCATTCTGGCTTTGCTCCAGAACTCATCCTTACAATCTTTGAATATCATATTCTTCTGCTTAGGAGTGATTGAAGGATATAGCTGAATAGCTATCTGTTCTCAGATCTCAAGATCCTTTGCCATAGCATTATTCTTTCTTATTTCTAATTCCTTCTCTAAGCTTTTGGGAATGAGAGATATGATTTCAGTAAAAGCCTTGTTGTAGATATTCAGATACCTGACTGTGGCTTCTTGCAAGATCTTTTGGTCAGTTTCATTGTAATCATCATAGAATTCAGCCATTGGTTGAAGGTTCCCATCCACAATAACTAATTTTATGATGTCATCAATGCACAGAATAGGCTTCTCAACAAATTCTTCTGCTACTTCTTCAGTCGAGGGTTCATCAAACGTTTTCCTTTTCTTCTTGATTTTCTTTACTACCTCATCTGATTCTGTCTCTTCTTCATCCTTTTGGCTTGTGTAAGACCTTGTTGCCTTTATCTTGGTTCTCTTTTCTCCTTTTCCAAATGTCTAAGCTTCTGGTTTTGAAGCCTTTTGACCCTTGGAAGTGGTAGGTGCAGAGCTTTTGGTTGATCTAGTCCAGGAAGGGGCTTGCACCGGAGCACTTTCTTTTTCCTCCTTTTCCTTTTTTGCCCTTTCCATCCTTTCTCTATTTGCATCTAGTGACTCTTTTGAGATTCCATGCCTCTTGGCAAACTCTTCTACTTCCCTCCTTACTTTTCTTTTTATTTCTGGTTGTCTTAGCTCCACATGGATCTTCACACTTATATCTTCAAAGGTTCCAAACCTTTCTACTTTAGGATCCTTGGGTTGACTGAGCATGTGTTGAACATGTAGCTCAACAATTTTCTCATCTACTTCATACCCCATTGGCATGATCTAGACTATTCTTAGCTCTACTGCCTCCATTAGACATTGATCAGTTTCTATCATAAAGCATAATGTATCTTTATACTTTTCAACTAAGGATTGGGGGATTCTCTCTCTCACTTGCATCATGCTCTAAAAATTATTGAAGTAGCCCCAAAGTGTTGTATTATGTGCCTTGGCATCACCAAGCCCATGTATATAATCTCTGATTTGGATGGCTACTGGTCTATCATTCTACCATACCCAACCACTGGATCCGGGAAGCTCATTCATGAAGTAGAAGAACAAGCACAGAAATAGCCCACCATACTTGAAGGAGTTCTTCTTGTCCTTCTTGATCTTTTCTAGGTTTTCCATCAGTTGGTTCAGAAGGAGTTCATAAAGATCGTAATCTATATTTTTTCTCAACATTTCATAACTAGTGTAAATTGTAGTTTCGAGTACTAAATTTTCCCTGCTAGAGTGATATATCTTATAACTGATGATCATGGAGGCAAACTTGACATTTGGATCAATGATGTCTTCTATTGTCAGTGCTCTTTTGTCAAATTTTGATCCAGTAGCCTCACTCACAGTTTGATTCTTGATAGATTTGAGAACAGTAATCCCACCAGATGAGTGCAATCTAGTTACTGCCCTAATGGCATCCTTGGTTATCTTAAATGGTCCATTTAACCACATGAAATTATCATGCACTCTGCTCAAAATATATTGGACCCATTCTTCTTCTATAAAATAGGGGAAATGAATGCATTGTGCAAAATGCTTGTCCTGGATGGCTTTATACTAAGTTTTGAGTTCAAATGAGTCATCTATCAAATGCTTGTGATAGATATCAATCAGTTTAGATTCCCCAAAATCTTCAATAATCGCATGAATATATGCCCTAACATCTTATACATGCAGAACCCCATGTGGAATGCTTGAAAAGGTGCCTAGGAGATCAACTTCTAGGGATTTATATGGATGTTTCTTAAATTTAGGACGTGGCCTATCATTGATCTTTACAACATTCGGTGTAGTCATCTTCAAAGGATTTTACAAAGAAGTATTCAATAACAGAAAATACCTTTTGTGCTTCTAGGGTTCATTGAATGAGTCGGATTAATTTGCTAGATGAATCGACTTCAACGGTTGATCTTTTGAGAATTTGAGATAGTTTGTTGCAGAGCTCCTTTTCTCTTCTTCTTGAATGCAAATGTGCAACTGATGAGTGAATGAATCCTTTTATCTCTGGGAAAACCCTAATTTCATATTGCAATAAATGTGCAACTCAAGTCATTCTGGTTGCCTGGTTCTTCTTATTTTGAGAAAGATCTTTTTCTGGATCACTGAGATATACTTAGAGAAATCCTTGGTGATTAATAACAAATTATCTTTCTTTCCCTAAACACTTGATCTATCACAGAACAAGATGCCTCATATTTGAATCATACCGAATTTAACTATGATAATCCTATTTTACCGGATGACTATTAAACTAGATCAATCTTTTGAAGATTAGACTCTTCAAATCTTCCTGCGGATCTTCTATATCTTTACCAAGCTTTCTTCAGATGTTTTTATGAGAAACCTTTTATTCTGCAACTTCCCATGTGCCAATTTTAGGCACCAATTAACTGGCTGGGGGAAAATGTCTTTCCTTGTGTCTTCCCCTGAGCTAGATCTCACCTTTTAATTTCTAGAAGGAATATCAGCACTAGATTCTAGTGTGGATCCATCCCCTATATTCTCTGTACTTCTTTTTACCCAAATCTTGTTCATCTCACTTTTAACTTCATCTGCATTCACTTTTCCTTTTCCTTTGTCTTGATTCTGATTATGATGCACTGGACCCCTTTTGTCCTGATTCTTGCTTCTACATAATTTGGCAATATGACCAGATCTATTACAATTGTGGAAAACATTTCTTTGTATATTTGAATGATATCCTCTTGATCTGCATTGATTAGCCATATGTCCCATTCTATTGCATGCAAAGCATCTACCATTGAATGAATTGTTCATTTGCATATTTCTGCATTCATGAGATTTGTGACCATACCTTTTGTAGTTGAAACATTGTCCAGAGAAGGATGTATTGGTCTAATTTATTCTCTTTCTGCACTAATTAGCCTTATGACCAAAGTTATTGCAGTTGTGGTAGTATCCATTGAAGGATGGATATCTTTGAGCATTAGGTTGCCTTATCGGAGGTCTTCTAGGCATGTTCCTTGGATTTTCTGATCCAAAGTTCTTCTGACCGGATCTGGATCTTTCCCCTTTCTCGTATCCCAAGCCACACTTGTCATCTACCCTCTTTTGTCTTTCAAGAAGAACTTCAAGTTGAGCAGAAGTTATCTTGAATTTCTCTTTGTATTTATTTGCTGTTTCAAGATCCTTTTTAAGAGTGTCAATTTGATCCTCAAGTTTTTCTTCATTATCTCTACAATCTTCAAGATTAGATTCTAGATGCCTGATTATTCTATCCATTTTGTGGCAGTCTTCTGATTTCTCCTTGAAAAATTGTCTTAGATCATCTTCAATTTTTCTTTTCTCTTCAATTTCTTGGGTGAATTTCATAACTCCTAATTCCATTTCATGTCTTACCATAATGACTTCTTTTGATAACTTTTCACATATCTTGGTTTTCTCCTTCAGATCTTCATTTGTACCATTGTCTTCACTTTGATTTTCCAATTGCTAAAGTAGATCTTTTCTCTTTTTCATAGAGATACTCAGTTTCCCTTTTAGTTCATTTATGAAATCATCAGCCTGTTTGAGTCTTTCCTTCAATTCATTGACTTCAGAGTTTGATTGCTCAAGATCATGTAGGGTAGACTGAAGTTGTTCCCTCATACCATACACATCCATTTGAGTTCCTAGATCTTCCTCTAGCTATTAGGCTCTTCTGGAGGAACTTGGCTCTGATACCAATTGTTGATAACTGAGAGGGGGTGAATCAGTTATCGTAATTATTTCAGCCTTCTGAACTTCCTTATCAATTAGTGTAGCATTAAATTAAATAAACAAACATAACCATGAAAAGGAAATAACATCAATACACATGACACAATGATTTTGACGTGGAAAACCCTGTTAAGGGAAAAACCATGGGGTGATTAACCCAAGATTGTATTCTCTGTTAGAAGAATAAGATAGTACAAAATAGCACTTGCCAATTAGGGCTCACTGCCCGAGCACACTGCTCACAAGAGGCTCACTACCTACAATAGTTAATACAAGGAAACTAGATACTTGAACTGATGAGAAGCATCCACATATGCTGAGGTTCAATTCCAGTTAAGCCTAATATATTGATCTGATGCACTTCATTCTTACTCTCCTTAGGTGCTGTTGTCCTGTTACATTTCAGACCTATCTTACTGCCTTCACACTGATCTTCTACTTTTCTTCGTACAATATAATATACCACACACACATTCATATCTAAATCCATCGGGTATATATATCCACACCAAGGATTTCATCCACTTTCTAGTCGGCATTCGGAATGCTTAATATTTTCCCAAACTCTGATATGTCTGCTGAATCTTTGCCTACCAAGTAATGCGGATCAAAGAGATACTTATAGAAGTCATCAATCATGTCAGCTAGTCATGATTTATACCTCAGGAAGCTTGATCACATCAATATCTCATCCGGATTTAGGTTGGATGCTTTACTGGTTAGTTCTTCCTCTTTCTACTCTGCCAAACAGAAACCCAACACTCAAGTGCTCATGTCTCTTCACTCTGCTCATGTCTCTTCACTCTTCTATCACCAAAGGCTCAATCCCTCCAGAATCTATCAATCAATGTACTCCTATTGACTTCCCCAAATCTACACTTTATTGAGATACTTCCTTTGAGAGATCCAGACCTGACTATCAGACCCTACTGCATGCTCTGTTCTTGCTTACTAGACCACAGCACTTCTTCAATTTGACTTCCGGTATAGACACACCAGGTTCTGCAGATGGGTGGGATGAACTTTGTTTCCATCAATGACAACACTTATGAAGCCATATAGTGTCTCTTGCCAACAGCCCTACAGTTATCCTCAAACTCTAGATTTGTTGTATATACTTGGCTCTTTGTGTGGTTAATCATATGCATTGATGTTGTTGTTTATCATGATTTCATAGACACTAACAAGTTTCTTGCAGGGATGTGTTTGTGGGAACATTTGGTGATCATAAAGTACATGTCACCTCTAGGGGGCATGGGCTTTGTGAAATTCGGTGTTTCCTTGTGTGTTTTCTTCCTACCTTAACTTGCTTGATATCGATAATTGATATCAACCACCTTAAGGTGGGGGCATATGTAAGGTAAGCTATCTGTTATAGATGTTAGCAATGTGTTGACCTCAGATGCAAATACTTGCACCCCGAGGTAGTGCATCGTGCATCCTATGTTTGTTTGCAATCAATCAATCAATCATGTAAGCCATCTGCAGAGGCAGAATATCACATATATCCTTTTTCTTAAGCCCTCTGTAGAGGTTGGGATGGTGTATTTCTCAGAGTAGATTTTATCATCTTGTCATTTTTAAAAGTCCTCTACAGAGGCAAGGACTGGTTATATGACTAACTCAACCCTGAAGCGTGTTTTCATCAATTGTTGTGGCAAAACGCAATCATCGGTGTGTGCCTGTAATGTGCCTGAGATGGTGTTGGACCTAGAAATAGGTACACTCAATCGCTTGTCTGTCATGTTTTCTCCATGTCTTCCAGTGTGTGTGTTTTGGCGTGCTTGTTTTGTATGGCATGTTTGTGGCCCCATATGCAAAGACCAGCACCCTCGGGTAGTGCTTTCTACATTTTTGGTAGGTTTTGCATGTTTTGCATGTGTGTTGCCCCATATATACAGAGACCTGCGCCTTAGGGTAGTGCATCCTATATTATGGGAGGTTTGTTTACTTTCTAGTACTTGCATTTACATTTCATACATATAAGAAAAAGAAAAGAAAAGATATCATTTTTGTCTTCCATGCATTGATGTGTCTTCTATGCATTGACTATCTTCTCCATGTTCTATGTGATTGTAACTGTCTTCTCCATGTTTTGTGTGCCTGTTACTATCTTCTATGTGATTGGCGTGTCTTCTCCATGCTTGGTGTGTTTACTGTGTTTTTGACCTTACTTTAATGCATGTATTGGCCTTGCATTTATACATACATTAAAGTGGGGGCTAAATGTAACGTCAGAAAATGTCCCCTTGGGGGCTTTTGCCTCATAAGGTTTAGCTCCCGGGTCCTTATTATGCATTTAGGACATCTTAGTTCATATTTTGGCTTCCCGATGGAATGAGGCCTAGGTTTCATGATAAATTGGACCTAGGTGGACCCTTTGAGCTGTACCCTACCCAAAATAGGGGGGAGGACTTGGGTGCCTATGCCCTAGTCCTACCCTATTTTGGGGCAACCCTAATTTTTGGGTGTTAGTTTATGACCGTTATTAAATCCTTTTGTTGACACAGTAAGTTTTGATTTTTAAAATCTTGGCGGGAGTGCTTGTAGTTGCATATATAAGCATGTTTAGGGATTCATTTAGAAACTCGATTCCAATTAGAGGATCATTGTGAACTTTAGGCATTCTCAAGGTGATTCAAGGCTTTCATTGTGTTGCAAGAGCAGACTTGTGTGTTTTGTGTGTTGATATTTGTAGATTTGAGTGTCAATTTCCTCATGGCATGAAGAGCCTCTTCCTCCATGAGAGCTTCACTACAAGGTGACATATTATTGTGTTTTCATCATTGATTCCTTCTAAGGTGACATCTGACAACAATGTTCAAAGACTTAAGTGTCCTCTAGGGCTTGACTAAGGCAAGCCTCTAAACACCACAACCCCCAAACCAAGTCTTGTGATTGCAGGTTACATATGTCACATTTGGGAAAAGCGGAGTTGCAAGAATGATTAGTAGGCATCAAGGATTCGGGATCTAAAGAAAACTCAAACACAGGAGCACTTCCAAGACTTGGGTGCTCGCTCTAG
The DNA here is from genome assembly GCA_027924645.1 of Cunninghamia lanceolata. Lineage (NCBI taxonomy): Eukaryota > Viridiplantae > Streptophyta > Pinopsida > Cupressales > Cupressaceae > Cunninghamia > Cunninghamia lanceolata. The sequence goes on from BSBN01000016.1 coordinate 10,370,540, forward strand.
TGTCCTCTATAGATAGATCTCTAAAAATAGAACTTACAGGGCTGATCAGTGTCAGAAGGAGGTCTGGATTCCGCATAAAAGTAGGTACCTTGGATTTGGGCACCCACTCCAGTGTCCCTGACTATTCCGCTTCGAAACCCCAAAAATAGGTATTCTATAATTTGGTATTTTATTCCTGTCTACAAGAGCTTTTTCTGTCTTTTGTCAAATTTTTGTTGTATTTGCATAATTAGGTTTTTAATGGTTAATTGGACATAAGAGAAGGAAAATTAATAATTAAATTCTCTAATCCAAGTTTCCCTACATCTGTAAGTGACCAAGGGTATGATAGTGCTCTTCACTCAACCCTAGATCCTTGAATGTATAGTGGAGAGGTGGATTTAAGCATCTAAAATTTAGAACATTAACAAATCCAATTTTCCCCTAAACATAGCCAAACAAAAGAATGGGATTTTGTGGCAAGGATATGCACATTTCTATAGAAACTAGGAATAACAATTGTGGTTGATGTTATGGATGTCTCTGAACAAGAGGTTTGTGGAAGTTTTGCCCAAACAAACACCATCCAATGCATTTAAACTATCTTATTTGTGGAGTCCACTCCTCTTAATCCCACTTGAACTACAATTAAAATCCTCACTAACTGATATTGCCTTTATACTAATGTAGAACTTACATTCTTAACACCTTGTGCTTTGTATTTCCTACACTGAAACCTTTATAACGTCATAATTGTGTGAAGCATGTCAGGGCCCATTGTGGGCCTAGCTAAAAAAATTTCATTTTGAAACAAGTTTTTGTCATGAATTGACCCATGGCCACATCTATATGCTTCTAGCATGAAAAAAATTGAAATGGGTAACCATCATAAATTGCTTTCTTACACTTTGTACTGTGAGCAAAACAAATCAGGTAGCCTCTAGAATCACCTTGATAAACTAGTCAAACCATCTCCTGAAGCCATGAAAATGTACAAGCATGTAGATATTTGATCCAACAATTCATTACAATAAAAAGATTGGCAAGGTCCATCTAGATGTGCAAAATATTCAATGTCAAAGTAGCTCCTTCAGCCTTTTTTGGAACTATATCTGTCAAAAACCAATTAGGGCTCACCAAGTCACCATCCTGAAAAATACCAAATCACCTCCTAGGAAGCTGCCATTGGAAAAACTAGATCATTTAAGTGCATTAAGCATGTGTACAAAGGGGTTTCTTTCCAATCCACTTCTTTCATGAAATATTAAAAGCCAAAGTTGAGCCCCTAAAACTTTTCTGGAAATGCAGTCATCAAAATAGTGAAAATTCAATTTGCTTTTGATCTTGAAAAAATATCAAATGAGGTGTTGGGTCCTTGAAAATGGACATGGAAGTAGATTATCATAGGGAAAATTTGGGACACCAATTATTTTGCCATAAAAATCATCCAGTTGCTAGATATTGGCTTCCAAAGTTGACCTCCTGGGCAGATTTAACATTGCAAACAACAAAACTTTCCATAAATCTTCAACTTGGCAGTTTGAATCCTTGTCAAATCAGATCATGGGGAGATGAAATCAGGTTGACACACTTGCATATGGTAGATGAACATTTTTGCAAAGTGGTTTGGCATAAGAGTGAATAGGTCTCAAGTTATAGTCCTCCAAAGTAGGCTCCCGGGGCAGATTATTCAAGTACATTTCTAAGTGCTAAAGTTGATATTTTCATCATGGGCATGTAAAATTTTGCCAAAATTTTATAGTGCCAACAATGGCTCTTGCTTGGGGATGTATGCCCGTTGCGGGCATAACAAGATCCCAGATCTCTGGTGGAGTAGATCGATTGTCTTATGCATTGGGTAATAGAGTCTAACCTCTCTTCTGCTTTGAACTGATATGGTTTGAAAACCACACCTCAGTTGATGGCTCAAGGACACTAGAAAAGAGAAGCCTGAACTTACCATTGTCATATATCTTGTTCTGATCTAATTCCATCAAGCTCCATTTGGATATATTTATGAAATCATCATTTCGGTCACTGTCATGCATCATGAAATGATCTCCTAAATGGGTTGAAAACTGAGAATATTTACTATCTATCATGTAGAAAAGATCATCAAGTGCTATTTCATCATAAGTTTGCATAAAAATTCTAAAATCATTGTAGGGCTTGGTGGTGCCCACCTAGGATTAGGGTTTCAATCTCATCCCATTAGTATTGACCCCCATTTTTGCTTAAACCCTAAAGGTCGGTGGTCCTCTTTGCACTTTATGTTCTATTCTGTTGTTGACCGCTTATCTTAGGTACCCAATTTCCTAAGTCATAACTTTAAGCCTTCTAGATCATTCAGTGATAGGCCCCTTCTTCCTAGCAATACCACTCCTCGCCCGTCGCAGTATAATCCTTAAGTCTCAAGGGGGCCTGGGAGTGCCATGTGGCTGCTTATCACAGTGTCGTGCTACACCATTAGTGATGTCATCATCCCCTTGAGCATCCGCGATAAGATGCTAGTTGTCGAAAGGATGTGGCTTATAGCCATTATACCAAGGATCCCAAAGTGATGAATCAAGGGCTGCCAGGTGTCGAGGTGAGGGGAAATTTGTAGAAGGGTCGAGATCTAATGGTCTTGTAAGCACACAGGAGGATCCTATTAGCAAGGAATATTCCCTGTGCGGCTGCAATAGGGTGACATGTGGCCTAGTCATGCTTAAGGAAGAAAATGAAGGGGGGATGTGTGGAGGGCTTAGCATGAGCACACGGAGCCCAAAGGTGGTAGCCCATTCCGGACCATGATGGTGCGATAAGATGCCAAGTGTCCAAATCTTACGCAAAGAATGAAAAGTCAGTGAAGGAAAGACTACCCAATTGGCGTAATTCTATTGGTGAAGACTTTTTAACGGTGTTGATGTGGAATTTCAAGCTTGACAAGTGCTCAGCAACCGTTGATCTAACAGATGGCAAGCTCAAATCCATGGCCGAGGTTTAAAGCTTGGAGCAGCTATTTGTTGGTGCCATTTTCTATGTGCTTCCCACCCTGCATTAAATGAATTTGAAGTACGACTGAGACCTGGATGTCAAATCTGCTCCTAACCATTGAAGCCCAGGTCATTTCACCTGCTAGATTTTATCAAAAACATGACTATTTCAGCTACTCTCTTAGTTAAGGATCTAATGAGTTCATAGAAAATTTGTAAGGATCCTTTTGTTTCATTAAGGAGTTTGTCAGGTGGTAGATGGTCAGAAGCTTGTTGCTCCTTTAAAAGGAATCCATGGCCATTCTACAAAGGGGGTGGAAGTTTTTCAAGTCCCTTTCCTTTTGACTCTGAATACAAGGTATTCACGTTTTGGAGAGCACTTTCTTGTTATAGATTTGGTTCTTTGTCTGGGTGCAGAGGTATTTCCTATTTGTGAATGATAATTTTATGTATGATAATCTTTTGTTTAGATTGAGTTAAATGAGAAACACTTCATGTGTGTATTGTTTATGATTGTCTCCTATGATATTATTGTTTTCCTATTGAGCAAGGTTATCAAGGGTTTCCAAGTTCTTCAGTATAGACTTGCTATACTATGTATCTGATTTCTTGTGTCTGCTCAAGGAGCAGATTAAACAGGCTCTAGATCAGATGTAGGGGAAGGTGGGTAATGTCATAGGATCAATTAAGTACGATCATAGGTAATACTCTTTCTTGGACATATTGTTGTTAGGTAGTAATATTCTGTGTTGAGTCCTCTGGATATGAATCTCTATTATCATAAGGAAACATTTACATTTATAGGTTTGACTCTATTGCCCTGATAAAGCACTGGTCTAAGGATTTGTTTGTCCAAAGGGTCTGCAAAAGTCTCACAACTTCAATCCTAAATCATTTTAAAGAAAAAATTAAATCTGTCAATTTGTAGGAGTAGAATTAGGACCTTGCATGCTCTCATTCTCAACTAGTGTGATATGTCCAAGAACATTGCCAGTCTGGATACATCCTACAAATCTTGGTCCATACATGAGAGCATTATGCCTGTGCTAAAAAGTTAAATCTTCTGCTTTGAGCTATCCAAAGTTAAATCTTTTGTAGAAGAGATACCCCCTAGGTGTGGCATAACCTAAAGTGAAGGGGAGGCAGTTTACACAACCACCCATATCTGTTGGTCGAATCATACAGTGAGCTTGTCGATAAGAAGTGGTAAACCTTTAGGGTGCACTACTTGCGGATCTAGAAACCAATAGAACTGGCAACTCCATTGGGGATGTTGAAGTGAAAGTGTTATCTTGGAATCTCTAGTGAAGTCTGCCCATCTAAGTTGCAACAAAACTGGCGACTCAGCTAGGGATGTTGAAGTGAAAGTGGTGAAGTCTTACCCATCTGAGTCACAACAAAACTAGCAACTCTACTAGGGACAATGCCATATTCATAAAAAGAGTCTAGAATTTGATGGGTTTGGGCATTTGGTTTAGATTTTAAGAAGTTATCAGACCTGGAAGTGCCTTGTTGCAGAAAATTTAAAAATTTTATGTGTGGCTCTGCTGTTGGGGAACCCAGAATGAAAACATGCTTTAAAAGGCTTCAGTCTATTTGAATTTCATTCCTCTACAAGGAGGTGGAAAATTTGCATACAAAGAACCTGAGAAAGAATACAAAAAGTGTTAGATTTACATATTCTTAGCTAGGGAAAAGAATTTGCAATAGCTGCAACATATCCAGGTATTTTTTCATATTTTGGTTTTCAAAAAACCATGGTGTATGAGTTTTAAATGATTCCTTATTAAGTGAAGCTAGCATTAGTTAAAAGGGAAATAGTGGTGATAGGCTTGCATACTTTTGTATTTGTTGAGAATGTAGTTTGTATTTTCAAATGAAGTATGCAATGTTGCTGAAAAGACTCATTTAGAGGACCTTATGTAAGTTGAAACAATAGTTTGTATTTAAAAGGCCTAAGATCATTGTTGTAAAAGATGTCTGAGTTTCCTTGTGTAATTGCAAAGTCAATATCAAAAAGGGCTTGTAAAGGCATATAAAAAATGTATCATCAACCCCTACATCCTTGTGTGGACCCAAATATGGCAATGCATCAAGTGTTGTCCCAGCCATGTAATAAGAGAAACTTCAGCATTGACAAATATAGAGCTATTAATTTCAATAGCATTTTTGGTTACCCAAATGTCATACCATCTAAAATTAGAAAATATGCATCCCCGATCAGATCTAATGGTGGTGCCCACCTAGGATTAGGGTTTCAAGCTCATCCCATTAGTATTTACTCCCATTTTTTCTTAAACCCTAAAGGTCGGTGGTCCTCTTTGCACTTTATGTTCTATTCTATCATTGACTACTTATCCTAAGTACCCAATTGCCTAAGTCATAACTTTAAGCCTTCTAGATCATTCAGTGATCGACCCCTTCTTCCTAGAAATACTGCTCCTCGTCTATCGCAGCCTAATGATTAAGTCTCAAGGGGGCCCAGGGGTACCATGTGGCTACTTATCATGACATCGTGCTGTGTCATCAGTGACGTCATCATCCCCCTATGCGGCCACAATAAGATGCCATCTATTGAAAGGATGTGTCTTACAAACATTATACTGAGGATCCCAGAGTGACGAATCAAGGGCTACCAGGTGTCAAGGCAAGGAGAAATCTATAGAAGGGTTTAGATCTAACAGTCACGCAAGCACGTAGGAGGATCTTGTCAGTAAAGAATATTCGTTGCGTGATTGTGACAGGGTGACACGTGGCTTGATCATGCTTAAGGAAGCAAACGAATGGGGTACACGTGGAGGGCTTCGAGAGTGCATAGAGCCCAAAGGTGGTGGCCTACTCCCAGCCATGATGGTGTGATAAAATGCCAAGTATCCAAATCTGATACAAAGAATGAAAAGTCAGCAAAGGAAAGACTTCCTAATTGGCACAATTCTATTGGTGAAGACTTTTCAATGGTGATGATGTGGATTTTTAGGATTGACAGGTGCTCAATGACCTTCGATCTAACAGATGGCAAACCCAAATCTACTACCAAGGTTTAAAGCTTGGAGCAACTATTTGTTGGCACCATTTTTTGTGTGCTTCCCACTCTACATTAAATGAATTGGCAGCATGGCTGAGACCTAGATGTCAAATCTTCTCCTAACCATTGAAGCCCAGGTCATTTCACCTATTGGATTTTATTAAAAACATGATTGTTTCAGCTACTCTCTTAATTGACGATCTGATGAGTTCATAGAAAAGTTGTAAGGATCCTTTTGTTTCATTAAGTAGTTTGTCAGGTGGTAGATGGCTGGAAGCTTTTTGCTCCTTTAAAAGGAATCCATGGCCATTCTACAAAGGGGGTGGAAGTTTGTCGAGTCCCTTTCCTTTTGACTCTGAATACAAGTTACTCATGTTTTAGAGAGCACTTTCTTGTTATAGATTTGGTTCTTCATCTGGGTGCAGAGGTATTTCCTATTTGTGAATGATAATTTTCTATATGGTAATCTTGTGTTTAGATTGAGTTAAATGACAAACACCTAATGTGTGTATTGTTTATGATTGTCTCCTGTGATGTTATTGTTTTCCTCTTCAGCAAAGGTTATCAAGGGTTTCCAAGTTCTTCAGTATAGACTTGCTATACTATGTATCTGATTTCTTGTGTCTACTCAAGGAGCAGATTAAACATGCTCTATATTAGATATAGGGGAAGGTGGGTAATGTCACAGGATCAATGAAGTATGATCATATGTAATACTCTTTCTTGGACATATTGCTATTAGGCAGTAATATTCTGTGTTGAGTCCTCTAGATATGAATCTTTGTTATCATAAGGAAACATTACATTTATAGGTTTGACTTTGTTTCCCTCATAAAGCACTGGTCTAAGGATTTGTTTGTCCAAAGGGTCTGTGAAAGTCTCACAACTTCAATCCTAAATCATTTAAAAATTAAATTAAATCTGTCAATCTATAGGAGTAGAATTAGGACCTTGCATTCTCTCATTCTCAACCAGTGTGATATGTCGAAGAACATTGCCAGTCTGAATACATCCTACAAATCTTGGTTCATATATGAGAGCATTATGCATGTGGTAAAAAGTTAAATCTTCTACTTTGAGCTATCCAAAGTTAAATCTTTTGTAGAAGGGATACCCCCTAGGTGCGACATAACTTGAAGTGAAGGGGAGGTAGTTCACACAACCTCCCATCTCTGTTGACCAAATCATACAGTGAGCTTATCAATAAGAAGTGGTAAACCTATAGGGTTCACTACTTGCAGATCTGGAAACTAATAGGGCCATTGATGCAAACTAGGTAAAAAATGGTAATAGTCATCCATGTTGTTCATTCCATCATCTGATTGCCTGTCACATGGGTTTGAGAACTCTACTATATCAACACATTCTGATACAACCTAATCTGAAATATTTTCATTATCCTTATTATTTGGTACTGATGTCAACTTCTAATCCTTGCATTCATTACTATGCACTTCCAGACATACATCATCAGTATAGTTATTCTCTTCATGAGTTGGTACAACACCCTAATCGTTTGTAAGTGCTTCATTTTCCTCATATACTGGATTTGAAAATACATGCACATTATGTTCTGATATGCCTTGGCAAAACATCATTTATTTATTTTTTGTTATTTCATCATACAAGGGGTTTGAACAGATCTAAAAATCATTTTCAAATCTATACATTTCTTCCTCAAACTATTGATTCAGGTATTGAGGTGGGTGGGCTGGGACAACATGAGCATTTACACTTTGTAGACTACTCTCACCTTGTAATGTATACCACACATTTGCATATGTCATTTTTTTTGTTCGTTGGAATATACTAAGGCCCTAAGGCTTGTGTAAAATTTTCATAATTGTCATCAAACTGACTCAAGAACAACCTTTTGAAATCTTCCCATGAAGATATACTTTGCATGGGTAAGCTTTTACACCATTCTCTTGTATTATCCCTCAATGATCATGTAAAGAATTTAAGAATGATATCTTCTGCATAAATCTCAAAGTCCTCAATAAATTCACAAAATAGTTGTGCATACCTATGGGGACATCCCACAATAATGGGTTACACTTTTCTTGCCAAACTTGACATTGAAACCAACATTTTGAAGTAAATCTTCACTTTCTGACACCTATAGCTGCTAAACTATTAGGAATTTGAAGATGATGTGAACTAGTGATTTGTGAGATTTTGTTTGTAGATTCTAAATATATATATTTTTAAAAAATTGGAGTTAAATTGTAAAAAAAATTTCATCTCCTTTGATAACTAGTTTTTAATAGTAAACAACATTTTTTTAGAGTGATGTGTATTCTGTAGCACATAACTTTTTTTCTACAAAGGATAAAATTTTGATTCTTTTGAATTTAAATTGGTAACACTGATATATAGGGCATGCATTTAGTTTTATAATGTTTTGTTGAATATTTTTTTTAATTAAGTTTTGAAGTCAACCCAATTATAATTTAGACATAGGCGTATTCCGTAAAACATAACTTTTTCTGTATGTATCAAAATTTGAATTTTTTTTTGTTGAAATGAGGACACCAATACCTAGGGTATAGATATTTTTCAAAAAAAAAATCACTAATTTACTAATTTTCCATGTGTGTAGAATAGGAAACTGATGTTCAATGAAAAACCTACATTCACAAGAAATTAAAAAAATATATAATAATCAAATTAAATATATTTAAAATTATACATTTTGGGAAGATTGTAATAAGGACTACATACTTACAAAACATAAATTTTAAATGAATTCATTTTATCCTCCAAAAGGTAAATCAAAAGTGGGTTTTTATCAACATTTTAATAGGTGTAGAGGAGACTCCATTATAGGCATGGTTTAAAACTAGCAGGGTTCTATCCAAGGGGGTTTGAATCTAAGGGGGTTTGATCAAATCCTCTTCAATTAAAATCCTTTAAATGGAACCTTTCAAGGCTTAAATCATTATATTTTTTAAAAATATGTGATTTCAGCAAAAATCAGGGTGTCCCAGAAAGTGTAACCCATTATTGTGGCAGCACCCTATGAGTTGATTCATATTCTTCTCCATGAAATATAGGCACATGTTTTATGAGCTCAACGGGATAACGATTTGGGTAACCATGGATATTATTGAAGTTCAATGGTTTATCAATGTCTCTGACATACACTCTCCTCTGTGGACATGGTTGATATTGCTGACTATTCTGGTGCGGGTTGTGACATTGATAATGCCCAGCCTACTAATTATATTCATAACCTTGGTAAGCCACTAGTTTTTGACCAGGGGGGACAAGATAAGCATTTATTTGATTTGAGGCCTATGGTATAAAAAGGTCCTACTGTGTATGATGTGCATCACTCCCATTACCAAGATTTCTAATTGTGTTATGAGGTAATTGTAGGGTAAAAGGATCACTTGAATTCACATACCCATTCTCATTAGAGACCGATATATATTTTGAAGCATGTTTAGCTCTCAATTGTTGTAGTTCTTGAATCACTTTTTTCTCTTCTCTTAACAACTCCATCTTTCTCTCTTCTTTTGAAATATTTATTTTGACTGAAAATGATGTTATTACAAGATGTCTTTTTATTCTTCATCAAATTCCTTTTGAGAGTCGCCACCTCTTGTCAAAAGAGGAATGATTTTATCTTCTGGGTTTTTCTCCACCAGCAGAGTTATACTTTTTCAATTATTGAATCTTTGACTGGATAATCTGAAACCAAATTTTCTAGAGTTATCTCTAGTAGAGTCGCCGATTCTGTTGGTTCCCAAAATTGTAGATTACAAACCCTAAGAGAATGCCAGGCTCTATGGTCAGGTTTGCAATGTTTCAACCAACAAAATGGAGCAACCCTATGTGGTTTTGGACTCCCTACTCTTTAGGCTTTGTTAGACCTAGGTGGATGTACCTTTAGCAATTAAACAAATTTAAAGGTTGTGTGACTTCTTTAACTTTAGGGATCTATCCACACTGGAATGTAAATGTGAACTAAATGCAAACTTAATAGTTACTCCTACTCCTAATGTTTAAATTTTGAATATGTGAATAAAGTTTAAATGAAGTATTATTTTATAATGAATATGACTAGTGCTTTTTGGGCAATAGAGTCAAGATGTGTATGATAAATGTGTCCTCCCTTTTGGCTTAACTCAAATTATTTGACACTTTTCAAATGTTTATACCTTGTATAAACATGCAAGGTTGTCAATTACCGGGCTCTTCTTACAAATCCCAATGATATTTTTCTAGGTTACTGTGATCAATTAAAAGAATTTAATCCTTCCTTGAAGGAGCTAGTCAGATTAATCACATAAGAACAACAAATGTGCCCTAATAAATTAAGTATATCCTTGATATATTCAATTTAAATAACAAAGGAAAACCACTCTGGAGACAACCCAGATAACATATATGAATAAATATCAACAAGTAATTCAACACCAAAATGTTGGACACCAGATTATAATATTCTTTCTCCTTTCAATTTCTTCAAAAGATTTTACAATGTGCATCAGAAGCCTTCATTTTCTGGTATATTCTATCTACTATCATATCCTACTGATTTCTCCTACTGCTATTGATAATTGATTTTCTCTTATTTTTATACCTTGTATTTTAGGGTTATGACCCTTCACTCATGGTGCAACCTTTCATTATCTTTATTATCTTTGGTAAATGAAAGATTTAATTTAATCTTCCTTTGCATCAGTGAGAAATTAACTTTAATCATTAGTATTTCTCCTTTTGTTGGCAATCTTCACACTCACATTTACTCCTAGCTGGAAATGTTTCACCCTTAATTATATGCTCTTAAAAATATCCTCGGGGTAGAATAATCACCCACTCTATAACTTCTTTGGTGAAAATATTTCACTTCATTTTATGTCAAGGGGTAAAATAAATGTTCACCTTCTTATGAATATATTCAACTTGTTTTAATTGCAAAGATATGTTCTCTTGTGGATATATATTCACCCCACAAATATGTGCGAAATATGTTTATGATGTACATATTTTATTTTAACTTTATGGTTTTATTCCTTCACTCCATATTTCCACCACTTCATTTATGTAATGCTAGGGTTACATTTTAACATTGGCATATCAGAGTGACTTATATAAGCCTCTCTCTAATGTATGAAAGTCACTTCGATGTCCATTTAGTATACTTTATACCTTTTAATCTCAGGGATGTGTATCAACTATAGCTTCCAGGCCCACCTCATTGGTAGATCAAAGAGATTATTATAACCTCCCACTGATATAGTATCTCCTTTTGATGATGTTTAAAATGTATCACATGCTCAAGTTTATCAAAGAGACTCATGAACTAGTCATTCTAATTCTCATTTGTCCACTCGATGAGGTAAATTACTTACTTTTATCTGAGGGATAGTAAAAGTGTTAGTCTGATGTGATAGGGTCCTCTCGATATAATTTTTAATATTCACTTTTCAACCCATCGAAGGTAATGTGTAAATCCTCTTACCGATGTAATAAAGTCCCTTCAATGAATGTGGTTATAAGGTTTTTTAGATTATTAGAGAGATGGAGTATGATGTCCTACCGATGTAACATTCTCTTTTCAATAAACTTTTACTTTGTAGTACTGCATCGTTTTAGGGTTTATGTCTGGCTCCTTGGAGTGATGTGACAAATATTAGGGTTACCTACTTGTCCTCTATAGCATTGCCTCATTCATATTGATTAGATGCTTGACATCAAAATATTTATAAAATTTGCACCAGCTTCTGTTGCAATGACTTTAGCAAGCATTGTTCTTCCAGTGCCTAGAGGATATGATAAATGATTCTCTAATATGTTGGTTGATTGAACCAGTGCCAAGAGATATATGTACTTACGAGTCTCTATAGGAGTTTAGCACTCAAACTCTATGTTTCCATGTCTTCAACAACATGAATTAGTTATCCATTAACTCAATTTTCCAAGAATGATCAGGATCTTAAGTTTAATAAATCTTCGCTGAACTCACATGAATATTGTATCTCCCAACTTCGCATTTTGCATGTGAAGGCAATTGTAATTATTCTACTTTCAAATTCTCCCCACCTGTGGCTATGTTTGAGCCTATGAACAGTGAAGCCAAAGGCTTTGGAGTAGGAGTAAATAGGTTTTCTCACATAATTCACATATTCCACTTTGTAGGCATAGCGGGGAGCACACATTAAGGTTGCTTGGTTTGCACCAATTTGTAATACTTTGATTTATGATCATTTTACTATATCTAGTCACACCTATTTCTACATTTCCATCACTCAGTTTTCCAATATTAATTAAGGTAAAAGAAGCTCTTTGGATCACCTCCCTTGCTGCAAGATTGTTAAGTGTTTTAAGAAGAAATAAATTCATGATTTGAACACAAAATAATCAATACCACTAATTCATTCTCCTTATCAGCTCATTGATCTTTTGTTCATGATTCCTTGCATCATCACCCTCAATGTAGTGGTTACGTTTCTTCTTCATTTTACCACATGGAGTGTTCAGCTAAAACCTTTTCAATGAAAGAGTTTTCAGTCAAAGGAATCTGTTGCTTATCTACCTTTTCATAACCTCTCTTGTAAATGAGCTCTTTTATACTCTTTAGACGGGGATATCCAAAGGTCACATATGGCTCAACCTGATGCAACATGTTCATTGTTACTTTTTTCACTTTTAGAAAGATGACATTGAATATATCTACCTCAAACACAGAAGTTGGTGATTGAATATAGTTTTTTCAAAGAACCTTGCAAACCAGAGGATAGGGTGAAACTAACAAGAATGCCAAGGACAACATTAAGATTGTATGTTGTAGAGTCATAGAAGTAGGTATCTTGGATGGAGCATCAAATCCTAAGCTTGTATGATGCTACTTTTGTATCACAACAAATGCCTACAAGAATTCCTGGGTAATCGTCCCCAATAGCTATTCCATCCTTTGGTTCATTAGTATTCACATACTGCAGTACTCCCAATCAGTTTGAAGGATATGCTTATGCACAATTTTTTTTTTCCTTGTTCTATGTAGATTTACAGTTACTTCAGAAGTCTTTTCCAAAGAGCATGTAGGGGAGTTGTTCATATTTCCTTTTGCTTGCTTCTAACGTTTGACCCTCACAAAGAAACTACATTTCTAGCAACCTTCATAGTTGCCTTTGCAAGAATGTGTTGATGATTATTTTTACACATTCATAACAAAAGTTAAAATTCACAAAATGAACCTAAACTATCTTGAAAGATATGAAGAAATCAACTAAGAGTTCTTAATCCCAAGTTTCTATATGGTCAGGTCTTGACCTTGTGGACAATTCAATAGGTTAATGTGAAACTGTAATATTCAAGGGGCCTTACTTGATTTAAGATAATCTGTGACTTACTAGACTCAAATTATGTAAATTGTTGCAAATATAGACAAATTATGCATTCCTTTGCTAAACTTCCTACTATATTACAAAGCTTTGTATGATTTATAGTGAAACAAGATTTGCCTTTCAAATTGATATGAAAATTGTCAAATATCAACATAATTCTTCATGCTTCTTTCAAATGCAAGACAATTTCCTTAAGATTTCCATGTTTAAGGTAATTATTTTGAATGTTTGGAGAAAAGTTAGAGAAAATCAAGTTGAATATCATTTCACTACAGGATCTAAACATTTTGTTGCTCACATCTTTAAGAAATATAGAAAATTAATTAAATCAACATACTAAATATTCAAATGTAAGGTCCTGAGTATTTTCACGAACATACATTAGAGATTGCAAGATTTTAAAGGATAGTACTTCAAATACTAGTAAGAGTCAGAAAACACTCTGTAATAGATGCAGGATTCCAAGTTTACTTGTATTCAAAGCACAAAGACATATAGAATTTACAATGTATGAATGACCTTTTGTTCCAATAATCGAATTGCCAGAAAACTTACAGACATTTTTACAAATACAATAAGGAAACTAGACATTCCCCATATTCCTTAATGTAGACACAAGTGACCTCCTCTTCTAAACTAAAAGAAATACCTCTCTATTCAAATATTCAAACAAATTACAAGTGCAAGCTACAATTCAGAATCCCTATGTAAATATTATACAAGTAGCATAGCTTCTTATATAGAATTTTGAAGCTTCATACTGCTACAGCTATAAAATTTAATCTATGGTCAGTATTCAAACTTTCTTGATCAAGGGTGTACATTCATTCCTAACCATTTAACAAAATATCTTTGTGGTATCTTTTCTTGCTTCAAAGGATGCCATTGGAATCTTTTCAAAACAAGATGCCTGCTGACTACTTCCACTTTGTTGACCTTGCTCGTCGATACCCCTCAATTAACTCTTTCCTTGGCATTATTTGCCCTTTTTGATAATTTTCTACTCCTTCAGATATATCTTGAAATTATTCATTACACCTTCTATGAAAGTGCGATTCCCCTCGGGAATTCTTGTCCATATATAATCCTGCATTCTGACTCCTTTTTTCAATTTCTTCTCTTCCTTACTCAAACCTTCAACCTTTTTCTTATACTTCTTTATTTTGGCACTTGTTTCCATTATCAAATCAATCATTTCTTTACTCAAATAGGTCATCAAGTTCCCCAAACATGGTGCAAAAATAGCCTTAAACTCCTTTAATGCCTTTTGTAGTTCATATGCTGGTATGTCTAGGCATTCATGGTCAATGAGCTTCTCAATTATCTTCATATGTAACCTTATCATTTTATCTACTGTTTCCTCTAAATCTTGAGTAGTTGTGATACATCTTTTAAGACTATCATCTTCAAACTTTAATTCTAACCTAGCCTATGGTACTTGATTTTCCATAGGAGGAGTAATGACTCCTTCACTTATCAATTCATCTACACTTTCTTCAATTTCTTTCAGTTGACTCAATTCAGACTTGCATTCTTCCCTTCTGAATTGACAATTATGTATAAGAACACTGCATTTATTCTTCTCTATCGCAGCCACTTCCCAGCTTGTCACTACTTTCTTGGCCACCTCTTCTCCCTTTTGCATGAATTCTCTGAACCATTCTTAAAAAATATTGGCTTCAAGCCTTTTATTCTCCATGTCTTTTACTTAATCCTTTGACAACATTGCTATTTCACTAGATAACTCTGGTATTGTAGCATTGGGATTAAACATCCCTTTAATGAATTGTTGTAATTGGATAATGTGTCCTTTCAAATATTCATGTTTATCTTTATCCTTCTTTAACATTTCCACAATAGCTTGGTGCATATCTTCCTACTCATTTATATGTTGCTCTCTTGTTATCTGGCCTAGGTCAAAATTAAGTATTTTGTAGTCATCTACTATTATTTCTCCTTTGGTTTTCTCCTTTTGTGGTATGGCCAAATTCAGTGTTCTGGATCCATCCGGATACCTTTTTATTGCGGACATTGTTCTAGCCTTCCTCTTTTCTTTCTGTGGTACTGCACCACCCAACAGACTCTTT
Organism: Cunninghamia lanceolata; assembly: GCA_027924645.1. Lineage (NCBI taxonomy): Eukaryota > Viridiplantae > Streptophyta > Pinopsida > Cupressales > Cupressaceae > Cunninghamia > Cunninghamia lanceolata. Next base: position 10,385,964 of record BSBN01000016.1, read on the forward strand.
ATATCTATAGGTACTAATTGTACTTCCACCTTTTCTCTCCTAACTTCTAAACCTAACCAGGTCGGAGTCTCTATTGCACCCTCTTTATCCTTTTCTTCATTAATTACCTCTTCTTGAGACTTCTCTATTTCTCCTTGTTCTTGTTGTCGTTGTAACTGTTGTTGTTGTTGTTGTTGAGGGGGTTGTGGTTGAGGGGCTTGTTCTAGTACAATTGGATCATTGTACTACTTAGACTCACCCTCGTTATCATCCTCTTCAATTTCAGTGTCTCCTCCACCCTCATCCTTTTCCTCTGGGTTTTCTTTCTCTAAGGGCTCCTTTTCGTCTTCTTCTTTATTTTCTTGTTCCATATTTACCATACCCTCATCCTCTGTTTGCTTCTTAGGTTTAAAATTACCTTTATCAATATTCTCTATGTTTTCTTTGCTTTCAGGTTTATCTGCTATTTCCATTGCCTCCCTTGTTGTTTCAACTTTCTCTTGTACCTTTTCAGGCATGTTTGTTTGCTCTATATGTGAAGGTGAGCTTGTAGTCTCATCAGGTTCACGTGCATCTTTTTCTTGTTCATCCTTTTTTTCTATATTCTTTTCCTCTTCACTTTGTTCTCTAGACATGTTCAAAATATTTAACACATCTGCACCAGAAGTACTAGTTCATGTTTCTTCCTCAGCCTAGGCATGTGTTTCCTTCACTGCTTTCTCAAGTGTGTCCTCCCTTTCAGATTCTTCTATTTGATGTTCTACATCCTGCACATCCTTTATGATTTCTAGAGGTACAAGTGTACCAAATGGATCCAATGCTTCCCATCCTTCCTGTACATTTTCTTTTTTTAGATACTAGACTTTGTTCAACCTCTATGTAAGCTTGACCATCTTCTTCCTCTTCTTCACCCAAGTATTCATTGGATTGCTCCTCATCCCTACCAATTTATTTTCTTACCTTGGGATTCACCTCTCTGATCCCACTATCACTGCTATCATCTTCAACGTTAATAGTCTCTGTTAGTTTTTTGGCTTCATGTACTTTTGACCCATGCATCTTTTCTTTAGCCAATTTTGTTTTAACTTTAGCATATGTTTGTCTCTTTTCTCATGATGTGGTCTCACTAGTGATGCCACTCAATTTAGTTCCTATCTATGATGCACTTATAACATCCCCTTGTTTTGGTGTTTCTCCTTTAGATGTTTCTACTGGTATTGCCTTCATGACTGGCCCTGTTAACTCCTTAGCAGCTTGTGCATGTTTTGTACTGATATTATGGTCAAATGATTTTGCTTCTACAAATGTGCCCGATGATACTGCCACTGTCACCCCTAAGGCATATAGATCCATCAAAGTGGCATTTTTGTCTTTATCCATAAATTTTACCTCCAAAACTTTCCTCTTTTTCTCATAGAAACATTGGAGCTCATCTTGATGCTCCCTCACCCTCTTCTTAGCCTTCTTTGGAAATGTGGGCTCCACCCCTTCAGCTTTAAGATCTTCAATTCTATCCTTCAACCATGTTTTAGAAAACAAAATGATAGATTTGGATAATGCGTCCAAAGATTTACTCCATGGTTGTGACCAATCAGGCTCTCCAATAGGAGCAAGCCTGGCACTTTCATAACTATGGTGCAATAATTTGCTATCATCTTTAATTTTTAGGGGTACATAGATTTCCCCCATGGACCTCATTTGTTCTACTATCAGTCTTTTGTGAGCTCTCTTTCTCACTTCTCTGTCATTCTTGCAGTCTAACTAGTAGTCCTCCATGTGTATTTGATGTTTAAACTTAGGATCAATAGTACTTTGGATCCTATGAAAAGGATCAAACCTCCTTGCTAACTCAAACTCTTCAAATCCATAATATCGCAACTCCTTTTCTGAGTAGCCAACCACTTCTTCATTGTAACATGAATACCTACCAATTGCCCAAGAGAGATTAAGATTTCCTCTACCATACTTCTTTTTGTACATTTTGAAGGCATTCAAGTTTTGGCTTGAGAATTCTAAAACAACCAACTTGTTAGAAGGATACCTAGGCAACATAAAAGGATTTCCGTCAAAACCTTTAGTTCTAATATATGTGAAATTCTAGAATTGTATGTACCATGAACTATACAAACTGATTGTATCCTCTGCATCTACAGATAATTTCTTATCCTGCTCTTCTCTCAAAACCCTTACCATGTATGTATAAAATACATTGTTCACTAAAGCATACTTTCTTAGTGCATTATCCTCTTGTAGGTCTAGATAATGGTCATATACAAGATTTTGATCTGGGCCATTCCCTAGGGTCCCAACTTTGTCAATCCCATATATATATGGCTAAACCATTGCTACACATGAGTATAATACATATGAGGACAAATAGAAAGGCATTATCTTTTGTTTTCTCAACATTGCATGTTTCCATATGGCTGTGCTAATAGACTTAGCCTAGTGAATTTATCCTTGATCCTTCTTCACCTCCCTCATGAATTGGATAACAGTAAACATCCAAGGCTCACATTTAGTGGCATCTCTTAAGCTTACCAGTCTGCTTAACATTGTTATCATCAAATGTATCTCTTCTTTGAAATCTATTCTTTGCAAGTTCTTATGTACTCTTACTATGGCCTTGGGTTTATTTTTCGCATTATACCAACTGTAGAAGATCCTACTTCTACAATCCATCTCATTATTATTGAAGTATTCATTGTATTGGTCTATATCAATGTCTACCATTTTTTTATGTATCTCTAGGCCAAATGTTCTTGTGATCCCCTCCATAGATAAGTCTGCAATGACCCTATCTTTATGTATTACCCTCCTGGTAGCTAAGTCATATAGGTGTATACAGTCCAGACATAGGTCCTTAGCCTCTACAGCTAGCGGGAAACTTGCAACTCTATATAATCCACTTTCCTATATACACTTCATGTCAGGTGTAGCATCTATCATGCTAATCTTCTACAAAACATCCTCAGCATCATAATTTCTTATGTTGGTGTCTGTTCCTACTCCACTTGTGCTGATTAGTGAAGGGTAACCTCTATGTATTAGTAGCTCTTCTTTCTCTGTTTCTTTGCAAGGCATTTTTTCCTTTTTAACCTTTTCTTCACCCCCTATACCCACCTTCTTCTTTTTTGGGGCCATCCTATAAAAAATGTACTTTTAAATTGCTATTTTTACTTGATTTACCTAGGGTTTTACCATGAATTTTTTATTTTTACACTTACCCTGGCCTTTTGTCTTTTCCATTTTTGACTTTCGTATTATTTAAACCAAATCAACTAATTAACTATCAGAAACAGTAATTTAACATTTGCTTGCATTTTAAAATGAAATTACTGATAATGATTTTGCATTTTCAATCAACTAAACTGTAACAACGTTCAAGATAAATACCTATATTTTTGACAACTCAACCTTATAACCATTGACTCACTTTACCATATTTTTGATCTTTTCCCGTTTCTAAAATTCTGTCCCACGATGAAATTTTCGTTCAATTTATGTAACAGTTCTTCTTTCTGCAATTTTAATTTTAACAATGTGAATTTGAAAGAAAAACAACTTTTTATTTACCCTAACCCATTAAATTTCATCTTTCCATTGTTAGTTCAACATTAGTTATAGCAATCAATGTACCTACGGCTTCAGCTTTCTACTTCAATGTTTTATTTTTTAAACATTCTATCTGTTAGTCTATTCTTTGCATACATCACCTTCTTGTATGTCTCCTTGTATATCATTTCTTGTATGTCACTTTGTATTTTTTCAATATACAAGCCTACATGCATCACATTATAAACAATACTACCCTTTTTCATTATATCTGACCTTGTATCTTTTGTTTATATGTTATAATGTATGTAAAATAGATACAAACAATTATACAAGTGCGACCCATACAAACCCTCTTTACCTTTTAGTTCCTGACGGTGTCTTTCATTTCTTTGTATATCAGAATTGTATGTTGTTAACATACAATCACCCAAACATACAAAGCATTACCTTTATTTTATGTCCTTTTGAAAGCTGCGTTGTATCTTACCTTTTCACTTCTTTGCATCTTCACTTGTATCTCATCTTGTATATGCTCTTGTACTTCCATCTATCTATGCAGCATACAACTATGAGATACAACTTTGGGACCCACTTTACCTACCCGCTTGTATCTCCCCAGAACAACGACACTTGCATCTACACTTAGATACAACCTTCTATACATGCAAATTCTTATACAATCATCCTAGACTTTTCATTATTCTTAACCCTATTGTATAACCTTTTCAGATCCATACATGTATATAAAGCAAATGCATATTTCCAAAAACATTAAGGTACAATGCATCACTTACATCTGATTTAATTATCCTTTAAAATTCACACTTGTATGTATGCTAAGGATGCAATCCCGAAACATACAACATACAAACTATTAGACATGCCTTTTTCTCACCTTAATAAAACCATATTTTATATCCTCCTTGGGTCCACGAGTGTATATCACCTTGTATATTGCTTTGTATATCTCCTTTTAAAAAAACATAGAATTCAAGATACAATGCGAACTTAACAAATTATTCACTCCATTTCTGAAACTTATCGGGCCCAACTTGTATACAAAGAATAAAAACACTAAGTACATGCATACAAACTACCATGATATATAAACCTGACTGTACTCTATGTGACTTATACAATGACTTTACATACAAATGACTTTGTATATGCAACATACAAACCCTTCTATAATGTATTTTACCAAAAATACGTATATCTTACAGAATATTGGGAATTTTTTATTGGTTCAAAAAGCAATCCTCATTCATTTTTGACAAAAAATTCACCTCTATTGCCTTCTAGCACTTAATGCTAAATCTTTTCAATTTTTAACATGGTTTGTAACATTTACCTCTTTTTCCTTTACCACCAAGAAAGACCACACATAAGCAAAAAGTAATAGCCACAACAGGGGTCCTCATTTTGCTAAGAGGTAAAATGGGGCGTGTTGTGAGCATCACAACAACTAGCAACCAAACAAAACATTTAAATTTAAACCATTCAAGAAAATGAAATAAAATAAATTCATAACTTCCAACTTCCTTTTCTGCAGACCATTATTTAATTTGAGACTTAATGTATTCAATAAGATGCATGAATCTTCCAATTGAGTTTAAGTGGGTGCACATGATTAATAATCCTCATCTTGAAAATAAGTTGAATAAACCAATGATTGATATTGAACTACATATTTGATGTCATTCCCTTATAGCCAACCAGATAGAGCCTTGCTGCCAGCAGGCGTCCATAGCCTCGACAAGGTTATCGTTACAATTCTCCTAAGTAGAGCCCCATTACTAGCAAGCGTTTATAGCTCCAGTAGAGTTACTTAGATGACTTAATTTGGATTTTTAGTAAAACCCATTTTATTTATTTATTTATTTTTAACTTTGTGTAAGATAAAAATTCATAAGATGTTATCATTGTAAATTCATGATGCAAGGTGTGATCACTTGTTGAAATTAAGCTGAGATTTGTAATGGTAGCAAGGGTGACCTTTGATTTTTCACTTAACACCTACACTAGTATGTTCAACAAGCCCAATCATTTTAGGTGTGTCATCTTGAGAGACTTTCCTTGAATACTCAACCCACAGTTATTGAATATAAAACTTTACAAGTCAAACCATTTTTTACATTGATGAAAGTCACAACAAGTTATGCATAAGTTTCAAATAATTAACCTGAATGTTCTAAATTTTCTATTCCTTTCAATGGTTGTTAATTTGCTCTTGTATACTTCAAATCAAAACAAACATCCCTGCCAAGGAAACACAACACAAAAACCAACCAAACAATAGAACAAAAAAAAACAAAACGAACAACAAAATAAAAATAACTGTACATTGTTTACAATATGATACATCATAGGACAAACACCGTCACCTCAAGCCTGGAAGTAATGTTTCAAATGTTAGCCATTAACAAGTAATGGCACATCTTCTCCATTCAAAGTTTTAAGCCTAAATGTATTGTCTCCTATTATCTCTGTGACCTGTAGTGGACTTAACCACAATTTGTCAAATTTCCCATGATTTCCTTTCTTTTCATGTGCTTTATCCCAACACAACACTAAGTCTGATATTCAAAATGTTTTGACCCTCACTCTTTTGTCAAATCATCTTTTGACCATAGCATGATGTTTAGCAAATTTCTCAATAGCTTGATCTCTCTTCTCGTCCAATTGTAACATTTGGACTAACCTGGCTTCCCTATGATCGTCAAATCCTAAATACTCATTAGCAAACTTCTAGATAGGTATTCTTAAATTCACTGGAAGTATGGGATCAGTCCCATAAACTAGGTGATAAGGTGCATTCCCTAAGGATGACTTAACCTTAGTCCTATCTACCCACAACACATACTTTAACAATGTATTCCACTCTTAGGGATTTTTTACAATTAGTTTCTTGATTATATCCAGTAAAATCTTGTTTTTGGACTCAACTAAACCATTCCCCTGAGGATAATAATTTGAAGAAATTTTTAAAACTATCCCATACTCAAATGCCCATTTAGAAAATTTTAGAGAAGAAAATGCAGGGCTATTATCACATACCAGTGAATATGGAGCTCCAAACATTGTTATGATGTTTTCTTCAAGAAATTTGATAACTACCTTAGTAGTAGAAAACTTGCAACATGTGGCTTTAGTCCACCTTGTACAGTAGTTTGTCACTGTTAATATAAACTTATGTCCTACAGATGATGGAGGATTTATAACTCCAATGAAATCTAAGCCCCACTATGCAAATGGCCTAGACACAATGATCGACTGTAATGGATTAGCCTGATTCCTTCCCTTATCTGTTGTAGTCTGACATGGGTGACAACTTTGAATATGAATCTTTGTATCCTTAAACATTCTTGGCCAATAGTATCCCACTTTTAATATCTTATGCATAGTAGCCAAATGAGGACCATGAGCAGTTCCATACTTATCATGCAACTCTAACAATACCTTATCTACTTCAATTCTATTCAAACACCTTAAATATATACCTTCATGGTTCTTCTTGAACATAAGACCTCCTTGTATTATGTACCTTTGTGCTTTAATCTTTAAAGCTCTCCTTTGAGAAGACTTCATCTTACTTGGATATTTACTAGATATCATAAATGTATTCAAATCATCGTACCACCCTGATGCATCACTAGAATTCAATACATATTGCTGCTTTACCAATTTTGGATATGTGTTTACTATGGTCTATACTAATGCTTTCCCTTGAACTAGCTTCATTGGGATGATTTCCATATCAAATTCCTGGAATATTGTAATCCATTTGGCCCTTTTCTCTCTAGGCTCATTTTGCATCAGCAACATTTTTACTACTGCATCTAGTACTATGGCTTTGACTTGACTTCATAGGATGTAGTATCTAAACTTTTTCACTACCCTTAATAATCCAAATGCTTACCTCTCTGTATCTAAATACTTCAATTGTGTATCCTTCAAAGGTGCACTCATGAAAGCTATGGTCTTTTCTTCGTTATCTTCTCCTTTTTGTATTAAGGTAGCTGCAACTGAATGTGTGGATGCAAAAGATTATATGTAAAACAACTTGGTATAATTTGGACTTGCTAACATAGGAGCATTAGAAATGGCCTCCTTAATATCTTTGAATGTAGCCTTGGCCATTGGTGTCCATTCTATCTTTACATCTTTCTTGAGCATTGCATTTAATGGTTGCATAATCTCTGCAAACCCTGTAATAAACTTCCTAACAAAGTTAATCTTACCAAAGAAATATTTTAATTCCTTTTTACTGTTAGGTAATTGTAATTTCTGGATTCCTTCTACTCTGTTGGGATCAATGGATATCCCATTTTTAGAAATGACATGTCCTAACAATTTTCCTTCAGTTACACTAAATGAACATTTCTTTGGAATAAGAGAAATCCCGTACCTTTCACATCTTTTAAGCACCTTTCTTAAATCTTCTATATGAGTTGATAAATCTTTAGAGTACGCAGTTAAATCATCCATATAACTAACAATGCATTTACCTAACAATCCACAAAACACAATGTCCATGACTCATTGAAAGGTGGCACCTGCATTGATCAAACCAAAAGGCATTCTCCTATATACTTAATTACCCCACTTGCAAGTAAATGTAGTCTTCAATCTATCCTCTTTATCAACCAAGACCTAATTATATCCTAAAAATCCATCTAAAAAAGACATCATCTTAGCTCCATTTACTGCTTACAGCACTTCGTCTATTGGAGGTAAGGGATAATTATCTTTTTCAGAGGCTTTGTTCAAATTTCTAAAGTCAACACATAATCTAATGTCTCTACTTTTCTTTCTTATGGGTACTAAGTTAGCCACCTAGGTTGAATGTCTTAATGGGAAGATTATTCTAGCTGACAACAATTTTTTCACTACCTCAAAGATTAAAGGCTCCAAAATAGCATTCATAGGCCTCTATTTTTGCCTAAATGGTTTAACTTCTGGTTTCAAGGGTATTACATGAGTTATGATGGACGTATCATATGTCTTCAAATATTCATATGTCCATGCTATTTCGTGTTTGTATTCTTTCAAAACATCTACAATTTATTTTCTTAACTTCTTAGAGCAAGCCTTTCCAATCAGCACATTCTATGGACTTTGCTATGTTCCCAAGTTATAGGGATCACATTTACCCCCTTCAGTTTTGGGTAAATTTTTCTGCCTAACTACTCCATCAAAGTCAAAAAAAATTCCAACTCAATTATCCCCTTGGGTAAGAAATTGCTTTTCAAGTTTATTATGTCTTCTTCATCCCAAGACACATTAGGTCTTTCCTACTCATCAATTATCTAAGCTTCAAACACTTCATTACACGTAAGAAAATCCACAATTTGTTGATCCCCTTCAAATACCTAAAAATGAGTAACATTATTTGGTATACTTGGGACATTCACTAATTCTATGGTAAATCATTTTAGACCTGACAAGGTCAGGGGCTCTAAAGTGCTAGCAGCAACTGCTAACGCATCTAGTTTATGATTCCTCTCTCTAGGGATATGTTCTATGTTAAAGGCATCAAATGAATCAATTAAATCCCATAATCTATGCCTATAACAAACCATTTTCTTATAATTGCACGCATACAATTTCCTAACTTGTCTGACCACTAACTCAGAGTCTGAAAAAACTCTGACCATTCTTACTTTCTTCTTGATAGCCATAACAAGTTCATAAATCAAAGCTTCATATTCCGCTACATTGTTAGTACAAGGAAATTGTAGCCTATATGCTACTAAGAATGACTTACCACTAGGATATATAAGTTCAACACCTTCTCCTGCACCTTGTTTGGACTTAGACCCATCACATTTCAGTGTCCACATGCCACCTTTACTTCTTTGACCTTTCATTTTGGCATGCCTCACCCTTTCTATTACATGTACCATGACCTCTTGTTTATTCATGGGTGATTCATTCTGACCTACCTGTATATTTGCATTTTCAACTAGTAAATCAGAATGACAGACACTTTTCTCTTTTGCTTCTTTCTCTAAATCCTGAATTGGTACATCTATATTGTTGTGAAAACATAACTCAGTTTTCTCAGGATTAACCTTTTTATCTTATAGGTCCATTCCTTTTGTGCACTTTATGTATTGATATTCTATAATGTCTCTGCACATTCCACAATTCTCTTTAGAATGAGGCTTATTATGGACTCTGCACATATTTTTGTACAACTTGCACTGAACTGGATTTTTTTGTTCAATGCACCTTTCTATTTCCTGCCTTATGGTTTGACCAAAACTATTTAATGCATTTTCTTCCTCATCAGAGGAATTGTCACCAGACTCAATGAACACTACTATTTCTTTAGTGACAGGTTTTTCCCTAAAATTCAACATCATGATTTCTTCAATTTGTACTCCTTTATTGGTGACTCTATAAACACCTAGTTCAACAGAAGCATATAATATCTCATTTGTTCTATAATATTATGTAATCATGTGTTTCATTCTAGGCTCAACTTCTATCCTGATATGATTTGGAACACCTCTCCAAGTTAACCACATGTGTGAAAAATTAGTGGCCATATATCCATTTAATGTTTTGGACCAATCCCTACTTAATAACATCCCATAATTCATAGGTATATCCACTACCTGAATATCAATAAATTGACTCACCCTTGGATCTGAGGCTAACTGCATTTGGATGCGCATTAATTCACCTATCACATTGACCTCAGTTTTATCCAATTATGTAACGACCTTGGCAGATTTGGTAGGAGTCAGCCCTAAAGTTTTTCATATCCCTAAAAGCATTACATTGGTTAATGCACCAGAATCTACCATACAATTATGTATGTTATTTCCCAACATACTAATAGTTAACAAGAAAGGAGGAGCTTCTCTCTTGTCTATATACATGACTATGTTAGTGTTGGAAGGTTGTTCAGTTTTCTTACTTTTGTCTTTGGACTGTGTATCTCTACCAGGAACATTCATATCAGCAGAGACCTCACTTGCCACAGATGTATCCAAGGATTTTATGAAAGCATTTCTAACCCCTAGACTTTTCAAAAACTCACACAAAGGTATAATGATCTTGATTTTCTTTATTTCTTCAGATAAATAGCTCATCAACCTCACTATTTCCATTAACTTTGTTTTCCCTATTTGAACTTTTAATGCTATTGTCCCACCATTCCCATGATGGTTAGCTTTCAATATTGTAGGGTTATTATTGGCATGTTGATATGGAGTGTTGAAATTGTTGGGAGGAGTGGAGGTAGTGAAAGGACCTCCTGGCTTAGTGTTACTTCTTAGATTATAAGTATGATTTTTTTTAGATTGTTGAAAAGCCTGTACTTCCTCTGTTTCATATAACACTTCATTTTCAATTTCAAAGGGAAACTAAAACGCATTCAATACTAAGGATGATTCAGGGTATAAGTTCTCACAAAAGTAAGGTTCATCCTCTAACAGTTGATCCTCCTCCTTTCTAGTTGCAAAGGTGAAATTTTCTAAGACTAAAGTAGTCTCAAATCCTGAGGGTACTATTTCATTCCCTTTGGGAATGAAGAATTTAGATGTGGGAGCTTGTACATCCACATTGAAGATGCTAGCCGCTAGATGAAACTGAGGGCAATCTAATTCAGCATGTGCACTTATATTGTGAATCCTACACCAATTTTTTAATGCTACATAGGCCATTTGAATTCTAGCTGGTTGTTTTGCTTCCTTATTATCTAGACTCAAATGGAAAAGCTAGAGTGCCATTATTTGGCCCTGTGTTCCATGTCCTAGGTGGCTTTGGTTGATTCTAATTTCTATTGTTATTACCTCAAGTCTTGTTATCTACAGCATGTCCTTTGTTTTGCATTATCTGTCCCTGGTTATGATTTTGACTCTGATTATAATATGGTTTTGATTTGAACCCTGACCCTGGTTATAATTTTGGTTATGGTTCTGACTGTACCCTTGATTATTTCTACCATAGAAATTTTCATTTCTCAGTTGTGTCATTTTAGTGGTCAATCTTCTCAAGAGTGCAGTAATTTATTTGATCTCTTCCCTATCCTCTTGCACCTTTGCAACAAATGTATCTTGAGGAGGTTGGAAGAAAGACTGACCATTATTTTGATTGTTATTGGTACTATTACCGATATAGGGAACTACAGTCTGGATTGGGAAAGGATTATACACATGGGTGTATGTAGGTATTGGATTCAATAGTGGAGTATGATGCATAGGAACTCCATTCCAAGGTTGTGCTTGATTTTGCATTCTAGGGTTTCCTCCATTAAGAAAAGGACTATAGGTTGTTTATCTCATTTCCTGGTTTATTGCGGCTGCTTCTTTATAAGCTTTGGATATAGTATCTATATCAACTTTTCTTTTATCAAAAATAGTAGTTAATGGATCAAGAGCGACATAATACATTGCTAATAATGCATCTGGAGTTACTATGTAAGGAGAAACCAATCAGGAGTAAGCCTTTTGAAACCTATCATTAAAGTTATCAATCAACTCTCTTTCACCTCTTTTAATTGCAGCCAATTTCTGATACAAGGTGGAAGGATCGACTGGTCCCCAAAACCTAGACAAAAATGTCTCTTCCATAAGTACCCAAGAAGAAACATAACCATTGGGCAAGTTAACATACCAGTTAGAAGCCTTCTCATTAAAGGTGTAAGGAAACAATTTACACACAAAATCTTCATACTCTAGCCTGGCTCTAAAGCATGCCTCCTTGAATATCCTAATGTGATCTTCTAGATCCTGATGTAATTGATATTTAGGACATATCATTTCAGGGTTTTTTGGCATCTCATGATAATCATTGAATGTAATGGGATAGTTGACATTGAAATGCACCATTACAGGACCACATGGTGGGCTTGGACCTCTGGGAGTATCTGGATTTCTAGGTGGATTAGGACCTCTAGGAGGAATTAAACCAAGATTCAAAGATCTAAATGAAGAACTATTAGGACTCACTATGCTATGGATGTTAAAAGGTGATCCAGGAGGTGTTCTAGATGAGCCTCCTACACGTGGTATTTTAGGACTCTAGATTAAATTATTCTTGCCTTGTCTTTTGTCAGGAAATTGTATGTAAATATCATCTAAATTTGACCTAGACCTGGTCACCCTACCATTGTTATGAGCCAATTTTGCACAAATCCTACCTTAACTCCACTCAAGCCCTCCTTCTAGCACCAAAAACTGTTGATGATTGTTTTTACACATTCATAACAAAAGTTAAAATTCACAAAATGAACCTAAACTATCTTGAAAGATATGAATAAATCAACTAAGAGTTCTTAATCCCAAGTTTCTGTATGGTTAGGTCTTGACCTTGTGGACAATTCAGTAGGTTAATGTGAAACTATAATATTCAAGGGGCCTTACTTGATTTAAAATAATTTGTGACTTATTGGACTCAAATTAAGCAAATTGTTGCAAATATAGAAAAAATATTCATTCCTTTGCATAAACTTACTACTGTATTACAAATCTTTGTATGATTTATAGTAAAACAAGCTTTCCCTTTCAAATTGATATGAAAATTGTCAAATATCAACATAATTCTTCATCCTTCTTTCAAATGCAAGACAATTTCCTTAAGATTTCTGTGTTTAAACTAATTAATTTGAATGTTTTGAGAAAAGTTAGAGAAAATCAAGTTGAATATCATTTCACTATAGGATCTAAACATTCTGTTACTCATGTCTTTAAGAAATATAGAAAATTAATTAAATCAACATATTAAATCTTCAAATGTAAGGTCCTGGGTATTTTCACGAACATACATCAGAGATTGCATGCTTTTAAAGGATAGTACTTCAAATACTAGTAAGAGTCATAAAATACTATGTAATAGACATAGAACTCCAAGTCTACTTGTATTCAAAGCACAAAGTCATATAGAATTTACAATGTATGAATGACCTTTTGTTTTAGTAATTAAATTGCTAGAAAACTTACAGATATTTTTTATAGATATAATAAGGAAACCAGACATTCCGTGTATTCCTTAATGTAGACACAGGCGACCTCCTCTTCTAAACTAAAAGAAATACTTCTCTATTCAAATATTCAAAAACATTACAAGTGCAAGATACAATTCAAAATCCCTGTGTAAATATTATACAAGTAGCATAGCTTCTTATATAGAATTTTGAAGCTTCATATTGCTACGGCTATAAAATTTAATCTACAGTTAGTATTCAAACTTTCTTGATCAAAGATGTACATTCATTCCTAACCATTTCCCAAAATATCTTTGTGGTATCTTTGCTTGCCTCAAAGGATGCCATTAGAATCTTTTCAAAACAAGATGCTCGCTGACCGCTTCCACTTTGTTGACCCTACACGCTGATACCCCTCAATTAACTCTTTCCTTAGCATGATTTGCCTCTTTTCATACTTTACTACTCCTTCAGATATATCTTGAAATTATTCATTACACTTTCTATGAAAGTACGATTTCCCCCTAGACTTCTTGTCCATATATATTCCTGCATTCTAACTCCTTTCAATTTCTTCTCTTCCTTAAACCTTCAACCTTTTTCTTATACTTCTTTATTTTGGCACTTGTTTCCATTATCAAATCAATTATTTCTTTACTCAAATAGGCCGCCAGGTTCCCCCAACATGGTACAAAATTAGCCTTAAACTCCTTTAATGCCTTTTGTAGTTCATATGCTGGTATGTCCAGGCATTCATGGTCAATGAGCTTCTCAATTATCTTCATAAGTAACCTTACCATTTTCTGTACCTTTTCCTCTAAATCTTGAGTAGCTATGATGCATCTTTTAAGACTGACATCTTCAAACTTTAATTCTAACCTGGCTTGTGGTAGTTGATTTGGCATAGGAGGAGTAATGACTCCTTCACTTATCAATTCATCTGCTCTTTCTTCAATTTCTTCCAACTGACTCAATTCAGACTTGCATTCTTCCCTTCTGAATTGACAATTATGTATAAGAACACTGCATTTATTCTTCTCTATTGCTGCCACTTCCTAGCTTGTCACTGTTTTGCTTGGCCACCTCTTCTCCCCTTTGCATGAATTCTCTGAACCATTCTTCAAAAATATTGGCCTCAAGCCTTTTATTCTCCGTGTCTTTTACTTCATCCTTTGACAACACTACTATTTCATTAGGTAACTCTGGTATTGTAGCATTGGGATCAAATATCCCTTTAATGAATTGTTGTAATTGGATAATGTGTCCTTTCAAATATTCATGTTTATCTTTATCCTTATTTAACATTTCCGCAGTAGCCTGGTGCATATCTTCCCACTCATTTATATGCTGCTCTCTTGATATGTGTCCCAGGTCAAAATTAAGTATTTTGTAGTCATCTACTATTATTTCTCCTTTGGCTTTCTCCTTCTGTGGTATGGCCCAATTTATTCTTTTGGATCCATTTGAACCCCTTTTTATTGCTAACATTGTTCTGGCCTTCCTCTTCTCTTTCTATGGTGTTGCACCACCCAATAGACTCTTGATATCTATAGGTACTAATTGTATTTCCACCTTTTCTCTCCTAACTTCTGAACCTAACCATGATGGAACCTCTTTTGCACCCTCTTTCTCCTTTTCTTCATTAATTACCTCTTCTTGAGGCTTCTCTATTTCTCCTTGTTCTTGTTTCCATTATTATTGTTGTTGTTGTTGTTGTTGAGGGGCTTGTTCTGGTACAACTATATCATATTGTTGCTTAGATTCACCCTAATTATCATCCTCTTCAATTTTGGTGTCTCCTTCATCCTCATCCTCTTCCTCTAGGTTTTCTTTCTTTGAGGGCTCCTTTTCTTCTTCTTCTCTTCTTTATTTTCTTGTTCCTTATTTACCATACCCTCATCCTCTATTACCTTCATCAATATTCTCTATGTTTTCTTTGCTTTTAGGCTTATCTACTATTTCCATTGCCTCCCCTATTGTTTCAACTTTCTCTTGTACCTTTTTAGGCATGTTAATTTTCTCTATATGTGAAGGCAAGCTTGTAGTCTTATCAGGTTCCCTTGCATCTTTTTCTTGTTCATCCTTATTTTCTATATTCATTTCCTCTTCATTGTGTTCTCCATACATGTTTAAAATATTTAACACATCTGCACCATAAGTAGTAGTTCATGTTTCTTCCTCAGCGTGGGCATGTGTTTCCTTCACTACTTTTTCAGGTGTGTCCTCCCTTTTAGATTCTTCCATTTGATGTGCTATATCCTACACATCCTTTACGATTTCTAGAGGTACCAGTGTACCAAATGGATCCAATGCTTCCCATCCTTCCTGTACATTTCCTTTTTCAGATACTGGACTTTGTTCAACCTCTATGTAAGCTTGAGCATCTTGTTCCTCTTCTTCAACTGAGTATTCACTGGATTGCTCCTCATCCCTACCAGTTTCTTTACTTACCTTGGGATTCACCTCTCTAATCCCACTATCATTTCTATCTTTAACGTTAACAGTCTCTATTAGTTTTTTGGCTTCACGTAATTTTAACCCATGCAGCTTTTCTTCAGCCAATTCTATTTTAACTTTAGCATATGTTTGTCTTTTTTCTCCTAATGTGATCTCACTAGTGATGCCACTCAATTTATTTCCTATTTGTTATGCACTTATAACATCCCCTTGTTTTGATGTTTCTCCTTTAGAAATTTTTACTAGTACTGCCTTCATGACCTTCTGTCCTGTTAACTCCTTAGCAACTTGTGCCTATTCTACATTGATATTATGGTCAAATGATTTTGCTTCTACAAATGTGCCCAATGATACTGCCACTGTCACCCCTAATGCATATGGATCCATCAGAGTGGTATTTTTATCTTTCTCCATAATTTGCCTCTACAAATTTCCTCATAGAAACACTGGAGCTCATCTTGATTCTCCCTCACCCTCTTCTTACCCTTCTTTGGAAATGTGGGCTCCATCCCTTCATCTTTAAGCTCTTCAATTCTATCCTTCAACCATGTTTTAGAAAACAAAATGACAGGTTTGGACAATGCGTCCAAAGATTTACTCCATGGTTGTGACCAATCAGGCTCTCCAATAGGAGCAAGCTTGGCACTTTCATAACTGTGGTGCAATAATTTGCCATCATCTTTAACTTCCAAGGGTACATAGATTTCCCTCATGGACCTCATTTGTTCTACTGTCAGTCTTTTGTGAGCTCTCTTTCTCACTTCTTTATGATTCTTGCAGTCTAACCAATGGTCCTCCATGTGTATTTGATGTTTAAACTTAGGATTAATAGTACTTTGGATCATGTGAAAAGGATCAAACCTCCTTGCTAACTCAAACTCTTCAAATCCATAATATCACAATTCCTTTTTTGAGTAGCCAGCCACTTCTTCATTGTAACACAAATACCTACCAATTGCCCAAGGGAGCTTAAGATTTCCTCTACCATAGTTCTTTTTGTACATTTTGAAGGCATTCAAGTTTTACCTTGAGAATTCTAAAACAATCAACTTGTTAGAAGGATACCTAGGCAACATAAAAGGTTTTCCTTCAAAACCTTCATTTCTAATATATGTGAAATTCTAGAATTGTATGTACCATGAACTATGCAAACTGATTGTATCCTCTACATCTATAGATAATCTCTTATCTCATTCTTCTCTCAAAACCCTTACCATGTACATATAAAATACATCGTTCACTAAAGCATACTTTCTTAGTGCATTATCCTCTTGTAGGTCTGGATAATGGTCATATACAAGCTTTTGATTTGGGCCATTCCCTAGGGTCCCAACTCTGTCAATCCCATATGTATATGGCTAAACCATTGCTGCACATGAGTATAATACATACGAAGACAAATAGAAAGGCATCATCTTTTGTTTTCTCAACATTGTCTATTTCCATATGGATGTGCTAATAGCCTTAGCCTAGTGAATTTGTCCTTGATCCTTCTTCACCTCCCTCATGAATTGGATAACAGTGAACATCCAAGGCTCACATTTAGTGGCATCTCTTAAGCCTACCAGTCTGCTTAACATTGTTATCATCAAATGTATCTCTTCTTTGAAATCTATTCTTTGCAGGTTCTTATGTACTCTTGCTACGGTCTTGGGTTTATTTTCCACATTATACCAACTATAGAAGATCCTACTTCCACAATCCCTCTCATCATTATTGAAGTCTTCATTGTATTGGTCTATATCAATGTCTACCATTTTTTTATGTATCTCTAGGCCAAGTGTTCTTGCGATCCCCTCTATAGATAAGTCTACAATGACCCTATCTTTATGTATTACCTTGCTGGTAGCTAAGTCATATAGGTGTATACAGTCCAGACATAGGTCCTTAGCCTCCATAGCTAGCAGGAAACCTACAGCTCTATATATTTCACTTTCCCATATACACTTCATGTCAGGTGTAGCATCTATCATGGTAATCTTCTGCAAAACATCCTCAGCATCATAATTTCCTATGTTGGTGTCTGTTCCTACTCCACATGTGCTAATTAGTGAAGGGTAACCTCTATATACTGGTAGCTCTTCTTTCTCTATTTCTCTATGGGGCTTTCTTTCCTTTTAGACCTTTTCTTCACCCCCTATATCCACCTTCTTCTGTTTTGAGACCATCCTTTAAAAAACACACTTTTAACTTGTTGTTTTTACCTAATTTACCTAGGGTTTTACCATGAATTTTCTATTTTTACACTTACCCTAACCCCCCTTTTGTCTTTTCCACTTTTGACATTCATATTATTTAACCCAAATCAGCTAATTAACTATCAGAAATAGTAATTTAACATTTTCTTGCATTTTAAAATGAAATTACTGATAATCATTTTGCATTTTCAATCAACTAAATTGTAATGGCATTCAAGATAAATACTTGTATTTTTGACAGCTCAACCTTATAACCATTGACTCACTTTATCATTTTTTTGATCTTTTCCCATTTCTGAAATTTCGTCCCGTGATGAAATTTCTGTTCAATTTATGCAATAGTTCTTCTTTCTGCAATTTTAATTTTAACAATGCAAATCCAAAAGAAAAACAACTTTTTATTTACCCTAACCTGTTAAATTTCATCTTTCTAGTGTTAGTTCAGCATTAATTGCAGCAATCAATGCATCTACGGCTTCAGCTTTCTACTTCAACATTTTATTTTTTAAACATTCTATCCATTTGTCTATTCTTTGCATGCATCACACCTTCTTGTATGTCACTTTGTATTTTTTTAATATACAAGCCTACATGCAACGGATTATAAATAATGCTACCCTTTTTCATTATATCCGACCTTGTATCTTTTGTTTGTATGTTGCAATGTATGTAAAATAGATACAAATAGTTATACAAGTGCAAACCATGCAAACCCTCTTTACCTTCTAGTTCCTGATAGTGTCTTTCATTTCTTTGTATATCGAGATTATATGTCGTTAACATACACTCGCCCAAATATACAATGCCTTACCTTTATTTTACTTCCTTTTGAAATCTGCATTGTATCTTACCTTTTCACATCTTGACATCTCCGCTTGTATCTTGGCTTGTATATGCTCTTATACATCCGTCTGTCTATGCAACATATAACTGTGAGATACAACTTTGGGACCCACTTTACCTACTCACTTGTATCTCTCCTAAACAACAACACTTGCATCTACACTTAGATACAACCTTCCATACATGCAAATTCTTATACAATCATCCCAGACTTTTCATTATTCTTAACCATATTGTATAACCTTTTCGGATCCATACATGTATATAAAGTGAATGCATATTTCCAAAAACATTAAGGTACAATGCATCACTTAGATCTGATTTAATTATCCTTTAAAATTCACACTTGTATGTATGCTAAGGATGCAAGCCTAAAACATGCAACATACAAACTACGGGACATACCTTTTTCTCACCTTAATAAAACCATATTTTATATCCTCCTTGGGTCCACGAGTGTATGTCACCTTGTATATTTCTTTGTATATCTCCTTTTAAACAAACATACAAATCAAGATACAATGCGAACTTAACAAATTATTTGCTCCATTTCTGAAACTTATCGGGTCTGACTTGTATACAAAGAATAAAAACACTAAGCACATGCATACAAACTACCACGATATATATGTGACTTATACAATGACTTCACATACAAATGACTTTGTATATGCAACATACAAACTCTTCTATAATGCATTTTACCAAAAACACGTATATCTTACAGAATATTGGGAATTTTTTATTGGTTCAAAAAACAACCCTCATTCATTTTTGACAAAGAATTCACCTCTATTCCCTTCTGGCACTTAATGTTAGATCTTTTCAATTTTCAACATGGTTTTTAACGTTTACGTCTTTTCCCTTTACCACCAAGCAAGACCACACACAAGCAAAAAGCAACAGCCATAGCAAGGGTCCTCATTTTGCTAAGAGGTAAAATGGGGCATGTTGTGAGCATCATAGCAGAATGTATGAAAAACATTTTTCAACAACCAAACAGAAGAATGGGATTTTGTGGCAAGGATATGCACATTTCTATAGAAATTAGGCATAACAATTGTGGTTGATGTTATGGATGTCTCTAAACAAGAGGTTTGTGGAAGTTTTGCCCAAACAAACACCATCCAATGCATTCAAACTATCTTATCTGTGGAGTCCCACTCCTTTGAATCCTGCTTGAACTACAATTAAAATCCTCACTAGCTGATATTGCCTTTATACCAATGCAGAACTTACATTCTTAACACCTTGTGCTTTGTATTTCCGACACTAAAACCTTTATAACTTCATAACTATGTGAAGCATGTCGGGTCCCATTGTGGGCCTGGCTAAAGAAAAATCATTTTGAAACAAGTTTTTGTCATGAATTGACCCATGGCCGCATCTGTATGCTTCTAGCTAGCATGAAAAAATTTGAAATGCGTAACCATCAGAATCTACTTTCTGGCACTTTGTATTGTGAGAAAAACAAGTCAGGTAGCCTCCAGAATTGCCCTGGTAAATTGGTCAAACCATCTCTTGAAGCCATGAAAGTGCACAAGCATGTAGATATTTTATCCAATAATTCATTGTAACAAATAGATTGACAAGACCCATCCAGATGTACAAAATATTCAACATCAAATTAGCTCACTTAGCCTTTTCTAGAACTGTATCTGTCAAAAACCAATTAGGGCTCACCAAGTCACCATCCTAAAAAAATACCAAATCACCTCCTGGGAAGATTCCACTAGAAACTCTAGATCATTTAGGTTCATTGAGCATGTGTACAAAGGGGTTTCTTTCCAATCCACTTCTTTCATGAAATATTAAAAGCCAAAGTTGGCCCCTGAAACTTTTTTGGAAATGTAGTGATCAAAACAGTGAAAATTCAATTTGCTTTTGATCTTGAAAAAATAGCAAATGAGGTGCTGGGGCATTGAAAATGGACATGGAAGTAGACTATCATAGGGAAAATATGGGACACCAATTAGTTTGCCATAAAAATCATCCAATTGCTAGATATTGGCTTCCAAAGTTGACCTCCTGGGTAGAATTAACATTGTGCAAACAACAAAACTTTCCAAAACTCTTCAACTTGGTGCTTCAAATCCTTGTCAAATCAGATCATGGGGACTTGAAATCAGGTGGACACACTTACATATGGTAAATGAACATTTTTGCAAAGTGGTTTGGCATAAGAGTGAATAGATCTCAAGTTATAGTCCTCTAAAGTAGTCTCCTATGACAGATTTTTTAGGTACATTTCTGAGTGCTGAAATTGATTTTTTCATCATGGGCATGTAAAATTTTGCCAAAATTTTATAGTCTCAATAGATGGTTATGCATTGTGATAGCAATTAATAAACACAACTGAAAAAGAAGGATTTTTTTGCAGCTTGGAGTCTAACTTGACTGATTCAGCCAGTCCATGTTCCTCTGTTTCAACAAGAAGTTTAAATTTCATTAGGACTATTCTTTCAGTTACTTGGCATTTATCAAACTTATTTATGTAGAGAGTGGTGATTTATGATTTCAATTAAAAAAACTTGTTCTAATAAACCCCCTCATGCCTATATGTATGGTTCGGTGGTTGAGGTAGTTTAAGTTTTTAATTTTCAAGTTTGATATAAATTGTTCAATCGAAGATATAGTTACACATACAATGTTTATGTTTTTTACGATGAATGCATGAATAAAATATTCTAGCAAAATCTTATGTGATATTGCAAAGATTGTATAATGAATGAATTGGAATTAGTATGATTGTGTTAATCTGAGAAACTAAATTTGAGTTAGACCAATGGAGACAGTCACTTGAGCAAGGGCCACTCAAAGTAACTGTCCCTGACTTCATTTTCTGTATGTTACTTTATTATAACAGTCAATTCATAAATGCATTAGATTCTTCAAGGTATTCTAACTATTTAACTTGTTGTACTCTGAAGTAGTGTAGAGTGTATGTTAGGAGATAGGATAAATTATCAATACCAAGTTAAAACCTTAGTGTTCATTTCTTAACAATCATTAGTTATAGTCTTCTATTGCAAGTACTC
This sequence comes from Cunninghamia lanceolata, assembly GCA_027924645.1. NCBI lineage: Eukaryota > Viridiplantae > Streptophyta > Pinopsida > Cupressales > Cupressaceae > Cunninghamia > Cunninghamia lanceolata. The sequence goes on from BSBN01000016.1 coordinate 10,407,974, forward strand.
GTAGCAACAATATCAGCATTAATTCCTTTATCATTGTGCAGTTTGAATTATAATAACTATATTAGGATGAGTTAGATGATATGAATCTTTGAAATCACATACAATGATAGTACCATCACAAGCTTACTAGCCCTGGTCGATAATTCAATGAAGGTATTTTCAAGGTTATAGTGGATTGTTCAATTAGGTTGTTCCTTTGAATTGTGTGATTGTCACCAATTTTACTAAACATAGCAAAGCCTCTACATTTTTGGTGTTGTTGCCAGGGATGGTGCTACTTTTAGAGATTAGTTTGAGTTATTTCCAAGCTTTCCTAGTTTAAACATTTTTGCTTTTAGAAGATAGGATACTTACGTTTCATCCCACCAAATACCAGAACATTTCACTAACATTGTGTAGGAGTCGTTGCTATACAAAGTCATACCTATTGTATGCGGAGGTAGAGAGACACTTTAGGAAGGTTTCTCCCATCAACCCAATAGGCTAGAGTAGATATTGGTGACTACAGTGATCAGAACGAGGGTATTACTAAAGAAAATTTTTCCCTCTCATCAACATCTACTGATAAAATAGAAAGGACCTTCCTAACCATGGTTGATGTAGTGGATGATCAACCAGAACATGTGACTTTTGATTTTCCAATTACCAACCAAAAGAGGGTCGTTGCTTTGAAGAATATACCTCCTTCAGCATTACCAGTCTTCTATGGTTTGGTGACTAAGGATCTAGATACATTCTTATTCAAGTTTTATTTCATGTGTAGAAGCTATGACTACACAACTGATGCTCATAGGCTCAAGCTATTTCCTACTACCTTGAAGGATACTTCTTTGAGATGGTTTATGGGACTAGGCAAAGATTCTATACTAGATTGGGACACAATGAAAACAAAATTCTTGGAGAAGTACCAAGATTATTATAGAGGAATTGATAGGAGAAGAGATGATATTTTCAGGATGACTCAAAAGAGGATGAACCATTAGAAGATTATGTAGAAAGGTTCAAATTCTACCTAAAGAAGAATCGACAGAATAAACTCTCACATGAATCCCTAAAGCTTGTATTTTTGAGAGGAATCAATGATCATTACATGGATTCCCTTAATCTTATTGGGGCAGGAGATGTGTCTCAATTACCCTTTGATGATATCTGTAAAGTTTGTAGGAACTACTCAAGGTCCTTTACCAAGAAGATAAGGGGGGAAATAACATCTACCATTGGCAAGACATCTAATTCAATTTCAAGGGTGGAATTGAGTAACCTGCTGACCAACATGAAAGAAGATATTATAAGTCACCTAGCTACTCAATTTGATACTCTACACTTGAAGAAGAAGCATGAAGAGGTTGAGGCAATACTTACTGAATATTACCCCAACTATAGACAAAGGAAATCCAATTGCGAGTGCAAAAGGGTGGCTAGTATTATAGAAGACAAATTAGAGAAACCACATTTTCAACCATTTGAAAGTGAAGATGGGTACCTATTCTATGTTGCACAAAGAAATCCATGGCAACCAAGAGAAGGTATGTCATAAGACCCTCTAAGTTTTAATGCATCATTTCCAATTGGTAACCATAGTTTCTCTAGTTGGATCCCCTAGCCTTGGCCAAATAACCAAAACCAATGGCAAAACCCTCAACAATAGAAAACCCTTAGCAAAACTAGAATCAATAGCAACCAAATGTATGGCCACAACAAAATTTCCAAGGACCTAATTATAATCCTCAATGGATAGTACAACAAAACCAATGGAAACCACAATGGTAAAACCAAAATATGAATTACTCACAACCTTTGCTACCTTCTCAGCCACAACAATAGGCTATTATGCCCAATCCATCAAACCCAACATCTCAGCCACCAAGAGCACCACAACTACTTGCCCAACCTGCACCTAACCCCAATAACAAGCCTATTTAACAAGCATACACTAATGAGGCTATTCAATAGCCCACTTATGGAGTAGAGGTGAGTGATGTCCACCTTAGGTTAGGGAAAACACTAGTTGGGTCTTCATCTCCCCAAATCACTTAGATAGTAGATGAGGAACCCATAGCTAAAGATTTAGACAATACACCTATGGAGCCTAAGTCAAATCAAGTAAATTAGACTATCTCAGGTCCAGAACCTCCTTTTCTTGAGCGTTTAGACATTACGAAACATCATACTCATGCTTGGACATATCTATTAGGACAATGCAAGAATGTCAATATCAAAATACCCCTCATTCAATCTATCAAGGAAATCCCAATTTATACCAAAATAGTAAGTGACCTTTTCCTTAAAAAGCCAGGGAGAAAAAGGAAGGATCCTCATATAGCCCATGCCTTAGGGAACCTTGTTGAAATAATGTTAGGGAATATAACTGCCCCTAAATACACATACCCTAGTAGTCTAGTAGTGGATGTTAAGATAAATGGGACCCTCATCAAAAATACCTTGATTGACTTAGGGGCAGCCATTAATGTCATGACTAAGGAAACAATGCAATTACTTCAACTACCTAACCTCAGGCCTACACCAACTATTTTACAGTTGGCATGTAGGTCCATAATAAAACTTGAGGGGATTATTGAAGACATAGTCATAGCATTAGACTCGTGGGATTATCATGTAGATTTTATAGTCTTGCAGCCAAAGGTTAACCTTGCAGGATATCGACTTATCTTAGGAAGACTATGGTTAGAAAAAATTGATGCATTCATAGGTTGTAGGTCTAGGAACATGATAATATCAAATGGCACTATAACCAAGAAGTTGATCCTCTATCTGTCATCCCAACCTTATGAAAATCTAGAGCAAGTTGTATGGCCTACCTTGGAAGAAGAAGACAACTACTCCCTGCAAACTCTCATGACCATTGAATGTAGCCCCCTATTGGCAAACCAAGATGAGGATGATTTAATTTACCACATTATATAGAACAACTATGGTAGGGACCCACATCAACAAGACTGTCTGGCATGTCTGCAAGATCCATTGCAAAACATTATACCTGTAAATTCCTCAGAAGAAATATCCCAACTTTTTCACTGCAACAAAAGTGTGTTCCCAACATCATTGGATATGATCTTTCATATATGCAATCAACTTCCAAAACATTGGAAATCATGCCAGGTAAAATGTTGAATGTTAACAATGCCCTAACCAAAGAACAACATAATTCCTTGACCACTGTGTTGTAGGCACATTCATCGACCTTTGCATGGGATTACAATGACATGAAGGGAATTGATCCAGACTTGTGCATGCATAGGATTTACATTAATGCTGGTTTTAAGCCAATTAGACAACCTCAAAGGAGAATGAACCCTACCTTTCGAGAAATAGTTAAAACCAAACTACAAAATTTACTTGATGCAAGCTTCATTTACCCTATTTCCAACAACCAATGGGTGTCACCTTTAGTCATTGTTCCTAAGAAAGGAGGTAAATGGAGGGTATGTGTAGACTATAGGGAGCTAAACACAACCACTAGAAAGGATCACTTTCCAATCCCTTTCATTAACCAAGTACTTGATTCCCTAGAAGCTAAAAAGTACTTCTCCTTCTTAGATGGCTTTAGTGGCTATAACTAGATAAACATAGCTCCAGAAGATTAGGATATGACTACATTTACATGCCCTTGGGGTACTTATGCTTATTATGTTCTTCCCTTTAGATTATGTAATGCCCCAACCACATTCTAGATGGTAGTGCTAAGTATCTTCTTAGATTATGCTCATGATTCCATGGAGATTTATATGGATGACTTCACCACCTATGGAGAAACATATGAAACAACACTTAGCAATCTAGAGAAAGTTCTAAAAAGATGTCAAGAACACAACCTATCATTGAGTCATGAGAAATGTTTCATGATGATGACTCAAGGGATTATTCTAGGACATTTTATATCAAGTGAAGGAATTCAAGTGGATCCCCATAAAATTGAGATCATTTCTAGACTTCTTGTGCCACAAAAGCAAAAAGATTTCAGGAGCTTTCTAGGCCATGAAGGCTATTATAGGAGATTCATTCAAGACTTTAGAAAAATTGCAGCACCCTTGTTTACTCTGCTCACAAATGATATAGAATTTGACTGGACCACAAAATGTCAGCACTCTTTTGAGACACTTAAGACAACCATGACTTAAGCACCTATCTTGAGAGGACCAAATTGGACATTGCCTTTCCACATACACACTGATGCTTTTGATTTTTCTATAGGATCTATATTGGGTCAAAAGGAAGGTAATAAGGAGTACGCTATCTATTATATCAACAAGAACTTATAAGGAGTAGAACTTAACTACAGTGTCATAGAGAAAGAGATGCTAGCAACTGTCTATGCCATTAACAAGTTTAGGCATTATATCACTAATTATCCAGTCTTTATCCACATAGATCATACTACAATTAGGTACTTAATGAACAAACTTGTGGTTGGAGGTAGACTAGTTAGATGGTTTCTCTTACTATAGGAGTTTGATATAACAATAGTGGATAACCTAGGGAAAGCTAATGTGGTGGTAGATCTTCTATCTAGATTGCCTACACAATTAGAAGAAGGTGTTGTAGATGACTCTTTTCTAGATGAGCATTTGTTTTCTCTCAATATACATACACCATGGTTTGCTGACATTCCAAATTACTTAGTGGCATGGCAGATACCATCACATTTCTCTCCTAGGGAGAAGAGGCAGATTGTGCATAAAATCTTTCCATACTCCTGGATTGTTGGTTATTTATATATACTAGTCTAGATCACATTATGAGGAGATGTATAAGAGAAGACGAGGTCTTTGACATCCTAAAAGATTTCCATGATGAGCCATGCGGGGGTCACTTTGCAGCCAAAAGGACAACATTTAAGGTCTTAACAACAGGCTATTATTGGCCAACTCTCCATAAGGATTCAATAAAGTATACAATGAGTTGTGGCTGATGTCAGAGAATGGGTAGACCAACAAGGATAGATTAGATGCCTTTGCAGCCACAAATTGCACTAGCACCATTTGATAAATGGGGTCTAGACTTCATTGGCCCACTTTCACTAGCATCTAATAACAAGGAATATAATTTAGTTTGCACTAATTATCTGACAAAGTGGATTGAAGTCAAATCATTCCAATTTGCAAGAGATGGGAATGTAGCCAAGTTCTTGTATGAAGATATCTTCACTAGGTATGGAGCCCTAAGAGAAAATGTCATTGATCAAGGTCCCCAGTTCACTTCTGGACTCATTTCTACATTAGTTAAAGAATATGGAATCAAACATAGAAAGTCAAAACCTTATCACCTCCAAGCCAATGGAAAGGTGGAGGTTACAAATAGCAAGATTGAAAACATTTTGACAAAAATAGTGCAAATTCACAAGAAAGACTAGACAATCAAATTGTTAGAGGTAGTGTGGGCATATAGGACAACATGGAAAACAGCTACAAGCTTTACACCTTATGAATTAGTGTATGGAAAAATAGTGGTCCTGCCAATTGAATTTGTATATAAAACACTTAGGATAGCAGTAGACCTAAAAATGGACTTGATAGAAGTACAAAAGGAGAGGCTACATATTTTGAATGGGCTAGATGAAATTAGAATGGAGCTATCCATCACACAGAGATAGTTCAAAAATAGAGGACTAAATGGCATGACTAGTTTATCAAGACCAAACCATTCCATGTGGGTGACTGGGCTTTACTTTATGATTCTAAATACAAGGATTATAAAGGCAAGTTACAGTCTAGATGGTTAGGCACCTATGAGATACAACTATTTCCCAATGGAGCAGTCAAACTACAGACCATAGATGAGGTTAGGTTTTCACTATTGGTTAATGGTCACATATTAAATCTCTACACAAAGCTAGTGACACGATATGCTTTTCTAAATCAATGCTTTATTCCTAGTCCTGATTCAGATATAGCCATGTTATCACTAGACAATAGCCTAGAAGTAGATACTACTAGTTCTCATAGTGACTTAGCAGATGAGCTACACTGGTCACCTCCTGAGGTCCCTCGAGTATAATTTATTAACTTTCTTCATGTGCACACACAACACCGGTTCCACTATCTTCATGGAGCTAGTTTTACTATGTCATAGGGACCTGTAGCAAGCAAAATTAAAGCTGCCACAGTTCACTTTGGGACCTATTGATTAAGGTACATGAGTAGCTATCTGCTAGAACATTCAAATTTTGTATAGAGATAATTACACTTCTTCATCATTTATTACACTTTTCCAATGCATGCAGCCACCATCTGGCCCATTACTACATGTGAGCTTCCTCAACTTGTTCACATGTGCCAACATGTCATTCATTCAACCTTCTACCATAATAATGATTTAGCATCCAATCAAATTCATGTTACAGATGCATTTCACAAAGCTACACTCATGTGGAGCTCCGTTCACGTCACCTCAATAGGTACATACACTAAACTTCCATCATTAACATAGAGTTTCACTACATTCTATATGTGATTGCATTTAATTTAGAAAAATTCTCATTATTAAACTTATTTCCATATTCTTGAAATCATTACACTCTGTCTCGTACATGTACAGAAGTAAGAAGACTTCCAAATTTTTAATTGGGGAGAGGGATAGCATATGTTTTAAAACAAAATTTTTGTTTGTCACCAAAAGTCAACCAAACATAGTTAGATACAACCTTTTTCCTTTGGCCTTCTTGCATCCATAACCTTTTGTCTTGTCAACTTTCTAGTATTCTGAGTCAGTTCAAGTTTAGTGCATGCAAGTTAATAGAAGGTTTCAATAGAGGGTTGTGAAAATTTTGAATTTGAGTTACATTTCAAAATGGGAGGTGATCTTATTAGAAGAGAACCAACAATCCATTAGATAATATTGGAAGACTAGTTACCCTTGCCAATTTTTACCAAAGCAGGATGGCTCAATTATTTTTTGAAGCTCATATAAAATAATGAAGGAATGAGAAGGCAATTTGTAGCTACACTACAACATGATGAAGCCACTATCAAGGGTTTGAAATTAGATGCTTTAGAAGCTTCAATTGTAGAAATATCTAGTTTACCTAGGGATGGAAAATAATTCCCTATCAAAGTGGATGTAATAGCTGCAAGAGATGAATTCAGCGAGGTAGGGGAGCACATGGACTCAACATCATAGGGAACTAAGAGATTATCTCTCACATGAGTATGGGATTCTTGTGTTATTCATATTATTAAGTACATTACCTGTGATAATAGACAGTCTCTTTAATATATTGTGCATCTTAAGTTGTTGAGTCACCTTCGCCATAATAGAGTAGTCAATGTACCCAAATTCTTGTATAATCTCTTAAAAAGAATGGGATATGAATATCAACGAAAGTCAAATAAGTCATCCTTGTCACATGATTGTTTAATTACCTTATTAGTGAAAAGGAGCCTTAGTGTTCAATATTCACAAGTGCCCAGGGAAAGATTTTTGAAGTGTAGAAACATTAATGATATTCTAAATGAGCCAGCAGTACCAGGGAATGTAGAGTCACCTACTACATCTTTAAGGGAAACTCCTCCTATTACACCTGCTGTTTCACATACCCACAACAAGGGAGGAACATGGGAGTAAGATGCACTAAATTCACCACATGCAATATGTGATCGACCTGTAGCAGAAGAGGTATATCAAACCCCATCTTCTAGTAAAACACGCACCACTAGGACACCAAAAACTAGAAAGAAGAAAGGTGGTTCTTTTGTGCTTTCAAAAAGGCCTAAGAAGAAACCCACACCACTAAGGCATTCACACCATCTAAAGAGAAAAGGTGTTATGATAGGTAGTGTGGAAAAACTAGGAGAAGAGAAAGACGATGTTGTGACAGTGGAAACTGACTGAAAATGTGCAAGTTCCAATTAAAAGGAAATGGTATATATCTACTACCTTTGAATTAGAGTCAGAGGATATTTCTGTTGCAAAGAAAACTAGGAAGAAAACCCCAGATAAGCTTGATAATGAGGGTTATGAGTCCACAGGGGGTGGTGATGAACAGTCTTTAAAGGATGAGGAATTATTGCTTGAGGAAAGAAATGTCAAAAGAGAATTGTAGGAAGCCTTTGAGAGAATTAAGCAACTGGAAGAACTAGTCAAAACTTATGAGAAAAGGGACAAGGAAAGAGAAGAAAAAATCTAGGAGTTGAAGGAAAAAGTTAATACTCATGGACAAGGAACAAAATTGGATATACTTGCAGAACTAGCAATAGTTGTAGCATGCAATAAAGAATTGGTATCTAAGGAAAAGAGACCCGCTGTCACAAAAACCCCAACTTGCCATACAATTATGTCCTTGGGATATCAATTGTGGAAAATTACTGAAAACTTTTCCAAACAAAGAGAGGAGTGGAACAAAGAGAAAGAAGCAATGATTGCAGAGCATACCCAGGCATTGGAGAGGAAAGATATTGAATTGAGAAGAGTAGTAGTCAGAATGGAAGAGGTAGCAGATAAAGCTACCCAAATTGTTAAATGCAAACCCTCAACCAAAAGATATGCTTTGTTTCTATTGGAAAAGTTTTTAAGTTTTCAATTTAGTAAGTTGATTAGTAACAAACCAGTTGCCATGAGTAGAAAAATGACTTTTCTAAATGTTTTTGCTACTACCACACCAGAAAAGCAAGACTAGTTATGTGAGTATTACCTGTATAACTATGTTGTTCCTGATGATGTAGAATGGAACCCATTAGGTTTTGTGGGGGATTTACAATTGAGGGTACTTGCATCCTATTTCATAAATGAGAAGTTGAGGGGTGAAATCATGCAAGCATATACAGAGAGAGAAAAAACAATAGCTCTCCCAATTAGGAGAGAATCCAAAACCCTTGACTTAATCTTTGGAGAATGGAAACAACTTTTGGAACATAAGGGTGTAAGCAGGGTAATCATGAATTTGAGGCTATAGGATTATCATAGGATACAACATTTAACTATTGGACTCATCCACAATTGTTATCAGTTTGTGCAAGATAGATGGGATAGTTTAACCCTTGAGTTACAAAGGAAAGAACCCCACTCTGTTCACAACTTTATGGCCATGTTTAAAAGAGTATGGAAATATATGGATATTGCCATAGAACAGGGACTTAAATGGATACCACTTACCTTCCAGCTACCAATGCTTCTATACCCAGTGCCACATTTGATAGGGAAGAAGAATGTAGAGTGTGAGAAGGTAGAGGTTACCAGGATGAACAGATTGGCATACCATAATGGCTTTTACTTGGATTAGGTTGAAGGAGTGAATGTTGTTATAGACCTCAAGGAAATTACTTTGCACTACAACCTCTAGTCCTAGTTGATTTTCTTGAGGACAAGCAAATAGGTAGTTGGGGGGAAATGATGGGTCTAGTTATTGGCTAGTTTTCTTATGTTTTTATGCAAATTCTCAGACATTTTTAGACATTTATCCTATACATATTCCTACACTTTGCTATCTTTTATGTTTATTATGTAGACCTAAACCTAATTATTAACTATATGGAATATGGTTTTAATATGATGAATTGTGCATTATTATGTGTGAGAATGTATGGATTGTAAATGATATCTGTGCTTGATTATGGTTTTTAGTATTGTGTTCATGTTTTGTGAACTAACTCTTGCAGCTGGAGAAGATGGACTGTAGCTCATAGCAATTGCAAGGTGTAGTCCACAACCAAAAGAGTTCCCAGATAGCAGAACAAAGGAAATTCCAATATAAATTAAATGCAACAACTACAACATGGAGATACTTGGTGGAGATGGTTACACATTGTGATAGCAATTAATAAAGACAATTGAAGGAGAAGGATTTTGTTACAACTAGGAGTCTAACGTGACTAATTCAACCAGTCCACATTGCTCTATTTTAGCAATAAGTTCCAATTTCATTAGGACTCTTCTTTCTTTATTTTTCAGTTATTAGTTACTTGTCATTTATCACACTCATGTATGTAGAGAGTGGTGATTTATGATTTTAGTTCAGAAACCTTGTTCTAATAAACTCCCCCATGCCTATATGTATGGCTCGGTGGTTGAGGTAGTTTAATTTTTTAGTTTTCAAGTTTGATATAGATTGTTCAATCACAGATATAGTTACACAGACAATGTTTATGTTTTTGACGATGAATGCATGAATAACATCTACCAGCAGAATATTATGTGATATTGCAAAGATTGTGTAATGAATGAATTGGAATTAGTATGATTGTGTTAATCTGAGCGACTATATTTGAGTTAGACCAGTGGAGACAGTCACTTAAGCAAGGTCCACTCAAGGTAATTGTCCCGCACTTCATTTTCTATATGTTACTTTGTTATAATAGTCAATTCATAAATGCATTAGATACTTCAAGATATTCTAGTTCTTTAACTTGTACTCTAGAGTAGTGTAGAGTGTATGTTAGGAGATAGGATAAATTATCAATACCAAGTTAAAACCCTAGTATTCATTTATTTATAGTCATTAGTTATAGTCTTCTATTCCAAGTACTCATAGCAACAATATCAACATTACTTCCTTTATCATTATGTAGTTTGAATTATAATAATTGTATTAGGATGAGTTAGATGATCTAAATCTTTGAAAGCACATACGATACCAGTGCCATCACAATCTTACTAGCCCTAGTTGATAATTCAATGAAGGTCTTTTCAAGGGTTACAGTGGACTGTTCAGTTAGGTTGTTCCTCTAAATTGTGTGATTGCCACCAAGTTTACTAGACATAGCCAAGACTCTACATCAGCCATGACATTCCTTCCTTGTTCTATCCAAGCAATGGAAAACACATCAAATTATTCTATGGTATCATAAACAACATTCCTATATTGCTTGAGTCTCTTCTTCTTTGAAACATACTTCGATCTTATTTGTGAGATGACAATCTATGAATCCCTTAGAAATTTAATATTCCAAATTCCATGTTTGATGACCAACCTTAGTCCTAACAATAAGGCTTCATATTCTGCCACACTGTTAGTATATTCAAACCCTAACTTGAAAGATGACCTGAAACTTTCCCTATTAGGATACATAAGGATTATTTCTTCCCTTGATCCATCTTTGGAGGAGGCATCATCAAAGTGCATTTGGCATACCTTATTATCATTAGAGAGCTCTTGAATTTGTCTGTCAATAGGTGTTTTCTTTTCTTGGTGAAGTTCAGCTGCTTCTATTATGAAACTGCCCAGATTAATATCAATAAAGTATGCCATCTCATCACCCTCCTCTATTTCTTCTAGGATGGAGGGATCCCTCTTTTCTCTATCTAGCCTCACTTCTTCTCCATCAATAGGAATCATCGTATAAGATGATTCCATTCAAATACTTCCTCCTATAGTTGATGCCCACTTCCTTGAAAACAACATCGCATATTAAGGAGGGATGTACACCACAATCACATTCATCTTGTAACTCTTCCCTAGGAAAGAAACTAACTTAAAGTATGTATTCTTCATGATACCAATAATCAAGACCTCCCTAGAGTCTATTGCAAAGCATTTTCCATATGATTTAGTCACCTACAGATGTGACTCATTCATAACATGCAATGGCATGATATTTGTGGATGCTCCAAAATCTATCATATAATTCTTTATCAATTGATTTTTTACAACTAGTGTAACATAAAAGGGATCCACTTGAGATGGGCATTTATGCAATGTAGTTCCTAAATATACCTTTGATATTTTAGCATTTGGATCTATATGTTTCTTTGTTGATGGCTCATCCTTCTTTCTTTGCATGCCATGATCTAAAATGACATCCTGATGCTGGGATGTTGTTTCACCAATAAGAGATAAAGTTTTGTCTTTGTGTTCAGTTATCCTCATCATTTCTAACAGAGGTACATAAACCTTAATTTAGATGAAGACTTGAGCCATATCTAATGGAACATACTTAGGCATAAGGAACACAAAAAACATTATTCATAGTAGCAATAGGGATAGATGTAAAATCTACCCTCTCCCTTGTTGCATCCTTCTTTCTACTACCTTTATTAGCAACATTCTTATAATTTGACTCATTTTCCTTGTGGCTAGAATCAACCCTGACTATTTCTTGATTCTAAACATTAGTTTTTCCTTTCATTCCCCTTATAGAATTGGGGGTTTGTTGTATGTCTTTCCTTTCTTTGATGAATAAACTTCCTGCAACCCTTGCAATACTAATCTCACTTTGGTTTTTTCTATTTCTTAAATTGTAATTGATTTTAACTTTAGCTATAATAGTTCCAATGAGGGATTTGATTTCTTCATCTGATGGTCTCCTTAGTTGAAATTTACAAACCTCTAAGTTCAAATTGAAACATTGTGTTTCTCTTCTTCATCATCCAAGAAAACTTGTTGATTATATGAAATTTCTACACATATCCTATCTTCAACATATAATTTGAGACCACCCTCTTCTACAAAGGAGTACTCATCATTACTTGTAAGCAGTTGTCCTCTAATTCTTCCACCATGGTTATGGTGATTTCTTACATTTGCATTTCCATCTACTACCCCAGGGTTATTTACAAGACCAACATTGTTCAAGCTATCTACTCTTCTCAAGACCTCTGAAGGTTTCTTAGCCCCTAACCTCACTGGATTTGATTTAAGAGTATATAGCTCTTGGAGTAGATTTTGATCTCAAGGAGCATTATCATCATTCTATTCTTCTTCACCAAAATTTTCACCATCCACTCCTTCATTAATTCTTATACCATCCCATCCTACATTATAACCTTCATATGCTAAATCCCTATACCAATAGGGACATTCACTTGCCCTAGGAGGAAGTAATTAACTATATTCACATGAGGGTCTATTTATTACATTTGAATTTAAAAGGGCATCTCTATCTAGAAGGGTTCCATTGAGTCCATCCTCGATTTCTTTTCTTTCCTTTTCTCTTTTAATTTCCTTTAGCATTTCATAATGTTTAGTGGCATACCACATTTCTTCTTCTCTAGATTTGTTAATTTTAGAGGCAAATACATGAATAACCAACTAATCTTTTCTTTGCAATTAAATATTTAGCATCTTTGAATTGATCAACATTTAGGCTAGATGACTTACCTACTTTTTTCTTTTTCCATATGGATGGTGCTTTATTCTTCATTTCGCTTGCCAACTTCTTTCTTGGGTCACTTTAATATAATGATCTTCTACCATCTATTAAGAATAATTTAAGGTTCTTTCAATATAGAGTCAAAACCCTCCAAAGGAATAGATAGGAAGAATTCACAATACAATATCAGACACAGGTTGACTTAGACTTGTTGATATTTGTACTTATAATTCAAAGATTTTTAGAGAGGTACAAATACCTATATAGAAAATCAATATTTTAAAAATTAAGGGAACAAAACATAGTCATGAATCAAGACAAGACTTAGATCTAGCTAACCCTAGTAGAGTTGTTAATCTATTGGGTCTCCAACCTATATCTCAACAATTCATAAAGATTTATAAGAGAATGTGATTGGAATTAATGGAGGACTGACCAATGAATGGGAGATAGATTTAGTATGATTACAACACACTTGCAATGCAAGCTCTTTTAGGAGTACACAAAATGTCAATTCTCATTCACATCCCATGACCTTTCACATCCTCCAGCTACTTATTTATCAAGCCTCTTTGGAAGTTATCCAATGTCAATTTTTCATGTCAGCCAATAACAAACTAACTGTTGAAGCCTTTATTAAATATAGGCCAATTTTCCCCTGAGTCATGCAAGAGGGGCTCTGCCCCCTGCAATCCCTCATTAATTATTTTGGGGAGAAACTACAGCTAACAAAGTCACCAAATTTTATCTTGCTACATGTACACAAGGTGCTGACATATGACAAAACTATGCCAAGTCGACATGGGATCCTACAACATAGTGCTGAATAAATAAATACAACATTAGGAACTTGCAAAGATTGAGACACTTTAATTCCAAACATTCTCCCACTTGTCAAACACCTTTCAAGTGCCAATAGAATGACAAGACTTAATTGCTAGGGGCTGAGAGGCCCATAGATTCTAAACAACATTTGAACTTCTTCGTACTCACAGGTTTTGTCAAGGCATCTACAACATTCATCAAAGTGTCAACTTTCTAATAATTCACCTTCCCATCCTCTACCATGTCACAAACAAAATGGTACTAGACATCAATATGCTTCATCCTTGCATGGACATTATGATTCTTCACCAAACATATGGCACTCTGACTATCACAACAAATGGTAATCTTCCCTGCATCAAACCCATCATCAGAACATAATATTGTAATCGAAATGGCTTCTTTATAGGCATGAGTTTCTATAATGCACTATGCTTTAGTAGTGGACAAAGAGACCATAGGTTACCTCTTACTCATACAATTAATAGCACCACCAAACATAGTGAATATACATAAGAACTGGTGGATCTCTTGCTGTCAATATCACTTGGCCAATCTGAATCCATAAATCCTCAAATACAAAGTGAATGGCAATCCCTTATAGGATAACCATGATAATATAAGGAATACTAAGAAATATCCCACAAGTCTCTAAACACTCTCTTCACTGCATCCCAATGCACCCATCCAAGATTAGCCATAATTCGACTAAGGACTCCCATGGCTTGGGAAATGTCTAGTGTTGTACAAACCATAGCATACATCAAGCTGCCAACCACACTAGCATAAGGAACTCTGTTCACATCCTCCATCTCAGAGGGAGACTTCAAACAATCTGTAACAAATAACTTTGTCCCCATCACAATAGGAATAGTCAATGGTCTACAAGTTTCCATGCTGAATCTTTCCAACACGGTGTTCACATACTTACTCTAGCATAACCATAGTTTTCTATTAGCTCTGTCTCTTCTAATTTTCATTCCTAGGATGTATCTGGCTGCCCTAAATCTTTAATCTCAAACTATGCTAAAAATTGAGACTTCAAATTAGAAATCAAATTCTTACCATTCCCAATGAACAAAATATCATCAACATATAATGAAATAATGAAAATATGATCATTATCCATATTAAAGTAAACACAATGAATTGATTTTGATCTTAGAAATTCCAAACTCAACACAAAGCCATCAAATTTTTGGTACCACATCTTAGGAGATTGCTTCAAACCATACAAAGACTTTTTCAACTTACAAACTAGATTTTATTTAGCTTTTACCACGTAGTGCTCTAGCTGTGACATATAGATTTCTTCCTCCAAGTCACTATGAAGGAAAGTTGTCTTCACATCCATCTATTCAACTTCTAAATCGTATGTTGTAGCAAGTGAAAACAAGAATCTGATAGATGTGGGATTTGCAATGGGAGAGAAAATCTCACCATAATCTATTTCCTCAACCTGGGAATAACCTTTCACAACCAACCTTTCCTTAAACTTCTTAATGCTACAATCTAAACAAAATTTCTTCTTGAACACCCATTTCCATCTAATAGGTTTGCATCTATCAGGCAAGGGCACTAGATCCCAAGTATTGTTTTTCTCCAAGGAAGCCATCTCTTCTTCCATGGCCTCTTTCTAGGAATCTGTATCACTTGAATACCCACAGCCTCGCTTACGGTCCTGTTGTGGTCCTCACAACACACCCCATTTGTGATCAAAATAGGGACCCCCCTTCTTTTGTCTTGCTAATTGAAGTACATTGCTTTATCATGACTTTGGAAAAAAGGCTAGAATTTCTATTTTGGACTCCCTATGATTCACACTTAGCCTTTATTTTAGTTTTTTGTTGTCAGATTTTCATAATTTGGCCTTCCGGTGCTCTCAAAGGAGGAGGTCTGGGGCTTCGATGGCTTTACTTGTTGATTTGGTTTTATTCCCCATTTTCTAGAATTTCCCTTCGAAATGTCAAAGTTTGTCATGATTGCATGATAGTAAAACCATCTCTAATGCTCCGGTTGATGGACTGTTGCTGGGAGCATACAAACATCATTACCTCAGGGTTGGTCATCTTTGAATGACTATGAAGCATTCCTTGACGACCCAATCTAGAGGATAATAGTGTGGAGTTGGTAGATCACCTGCGTAGCACCAAAGACAGGCCTTTAGCTTGCCAATTGGATAGTTTTGTGGTGTGGGATTTGATTTCCCTCCACCTACCCTTTGGTGGTGCATTAATGGCAGCCTCCCGCACATGCAATGACACTCTTTTATTGCTATTTTGAGCTCATTTGTTTCCACTCAAGCTTTTTAGAATCTATTTTCTCTCTATGCTCTGCCAATCTAGTTTTCACATTGTGATCTTTTCAACCTTCTACAACATTTTCATGATTTAGATTAAAGTGCATTGCTGTTGGAGTGTGGATTTCATGTTTTTCGACCCCTTCATTGAATTTTTACACATTTTTTAGGTTGGTTACGTTTATTCCTCACCCTATTTGCTTTGCATGCTTTAATTTTGGATTTGGGGTTATGGCCATGATTTTACTGGTTGATTTGTGCTTAAATCTAGTCATTTTGCATCGTTTTAGTTATTATTGAGTGTTTTATGGAAGGGTTTTAGTTTTCCACATTTTGGGACCATTACATCCATTTTGTTATTATGCACGTTGGTCGAGGCTATTTGTACCTTGTGCTTTTGGATGGTCAGAACGGTGGAGATCGGGCTTCTGAAATTTCATCTTTCCCTCTTTGGCTATTTAGGGTACCTTTTGCTTTCATTGAGCATTAGAACGATAGATATCAGACTTTTGATATTTCACCTTTCTCTTTATCAACCTAAGGTTCTTCCTTCCGATCCTACATTTGCCTTTGTTTACTTAATGACTTGTTGGGGTTCGGGTGTCAGGGGTTCATCATTTCCTTTTCTAGTTCACGTCGATAGGTGTCGCTCTCACCTCTCGCTCTCCATTCCTTAGTAAGGCATTAGGTTTCAGATGCTAGAGCCCCATTTTTGTGGCTTCTTGTTTGGTTAGAGATAGCCTTCAAACTCTGTGTCACAATTGTTTACTAAAATGTTGAGGTTCAGGCATTGGGCCTCAATGTCTCTCCCTTACATGTTGCTTGACCATAGAAGGAGTAAGTCCTGCCTCCTAACTCCTAGCCATTTAGACTTTGTCAGAGTTTGGAGTTTAGTCTAATGCTTTGACAATAATTCTTTGAGACTACTTTTTTTAAGTTTCACCATTGGGCCTTCCTCTTCTGCTCTTCCCATTCTTTAGAATAATAAAGGAGTAGGACCTGATCCCTGATCTCTGACTCTTTCTAGTATAATGTATTTTCACTATTTTATGGCATTTTTAATAATGTTTATAATGATTTAATAGTGGCTAACTATGGAATAAGCTTGCAACACTAGTGATTGGTGGTGTGTATGAATGTAGGGGAAATGGTTGAAGCACGACCACCACCACCTTTGGTAGCAAAAAAGAAGCTAGAATTCAAGGGATATCTACCTGCCTTCAAGTTTTCTAACCCTTATCTGAAGATTGGAGACACACATATTGGACACCCAAACCCTTGTGGCTACTAGTAGCAACTAAGTAATGAAGACAACAAGTCTTTTCAGACACAGTACATGGAAAACTCTAGATTACTTTAGGTGGCCGTATTTCCAATCTCTGTATAAATACTTGAACTAGTATTGGCATGTGCCCTAGAGTATAAGGCTGGTAGCAAAAGGGTGATTGGACTAGTAGGAAACACAATGTTGGATATTTCTTCTGACATGGTAGATAGAGTATTTGGTCTACCCACATATGCAGACTATGACAAAATTTTAAAGAAATTAGCATTGACCTTCTACAACAATAAAATTACCATAGCCACATGTTACATGAATCGACATCTTTTGATTACGCAAAGGAAACATCCATTGAATATGGTTCTAGTGAAGCCATAGAGTGAATTCAAACAAGATGGGTGGGGATTTATTGCCCTCTTGAGCACAATATTTGGGGTGCCTGCTGCTAACAAGTGGTATCCATGGATGTGCCACTTCCAAATCAAAATCATAGATGGTAAGAGGATTGACTGGGGATCATTTATAAGTGACAAGTTGGATGAGCAACATTTTGAGGTCACTGAAACAAAGGAGTTCTACATGACCTCTTACTTGGTCTATCTGTTGGCCTATCAGGCCAGTTTCTTATGGCTACTGTAAGTGGGCTCCCTCTAATAGGGAAAAGTCCTGAATTACAACCACTTTCCCTGGTTGGAGTTGATGACCAGCATGAAAATCTACTATGTTGTTAATGATGCCTTCATTTATGTAGTGATCAAGGGATTAGAGAATGACTGTGCAAAGAGGCTATCTCGTGAGGCAACATAAGAGCTGGTAAACTGGGGAAGCTAGTACATTTATTTTTAGACTTTCACCTACATCAGAGTCATGGGGTTTAATAAGGCCCCTTACAAGATGCCTAGATACCCTAGTAATACAGTCATACTATTGGAGGTATGTATGCAAGTACCTGAAGTATACAAATTGATTGCTGAAAAGTACAAGTCCAACTTTAAGTTTCTAATCAAGATAGGAGAGTACAACTACAAAAACATGATAAATGCAAAGAATGCAGAGGCAGAGCTTGCCTTCTTATCTTTGAGATCCTTTGATAACATTAGGAGTAGGTTTACCTGAATTGGGTGGGTCAGCACCTTAATAGGGAGTTGATATGTTCATGAGTATGATATTAAGGATCATTGGGAGAATTGTGTTGATGACCATGAAGTCAAAAAGAGGGAATACTACTGATAACCTCCATCTACTGAAAAGGCTAGATTGCCCTCGACTCCTCAAAGTTCCCAAAGGGATGGAGGAAGATGATGTAGTATTGGACCCATCATATGAGAATCAAAAGGTGTATAACCTCCCCTTAGCCCCAATCAGATGGGATCAAATTGAAGACACATCAATGGATAATAGGGCTAAGGAGGTGCTAAGGAGAACTAAGGCTTGGATGAAAAAACCATATCCTATGCTCAATCCTAGGCTAGCCAAGGATGCAAAAAGCTCTAAAGGAGGTAGGCAGATAGGGAAAAAGAAAGAAAAGCAAGTACTTGTGGCTCTAATTATTGAACAAACTAACCTTTTTACAGTTTAAGAGAAGCAAAAGGTAGTGGCAGTTAATGTAGAATCAGAAGAAGAAGAAGATATGGTGCCCCTAGCTAGAATAGCTACTACAAGGGCCTCAAGCTGTGCTTCTAAGGGTGTCACCATAGCACCAACCCTGTCTCCTCCTATGTTAATCTCTACAGCTACTGCAACTAATGTCAGGATTGAGGTTCCTTCCACTACACCACCTTCATCTCCTACTCACCAAGCTCCACTACTAACTCCTCCCATTTCATCACAACCTTCCATTCCTCGGTCTCTTACCCTTTCTCAATCTCCTTCTTCCCTCTCCACCCCTCCTAGCACTCATATTCCAGTGGCTCCTAGACAAATAGTTGAAGAGTAGAAGGAGAGGGAAGGTACTGCTACTCCTAGGCAAGAGAAGGAAGGAGCTGCCCCTCTGGCTACAGTACAAAGTCAAGAAGACATCCCAAAGGGAGTAAAAGATATCCTAGAAGGAGTAAAAGTTGCATCATATGAAGATCTAATTACCAAAGAAGGGTAGAAAATAGGAGTACCTATAGAAGAACCTAAAGACAAAGTAGAGGAAGCACTTGAAGAGCTTCTGGGTAGCCAAGGGCCCACTTTGGAGAAGTTGGTTGGAAACATGTCTATTAAGTAGCATGAAGAAGAAGGTAGGGAGTTTGATGATTCAAGGAAAACACAAGTCTTAACCCCCTCTTCTACAAGATCAGCATCTCCACCTCCAGCTCCTTCTCCACCACATGATGCTACTATTGAGTTAGGCCTCCCTATCTGGCTAAATAAAATAGTGGAGAAGAGGAAGAGAACATATGTTGAGGAGGAAGATTTGGCCACTATGACCCAAGTATTAGGGGTACCTTCTAAGGGTAAGAGATCCATAAGCCTCTCACACATAGCAACCAATACGCAAGGAATTAGGATTGTCCACATAGCAACCCCATTTGTTGGTAAAGAAGAGGCTACAATGACCTTGGAAGATTACATCATACAACAAATCATATTGGGCTCAAGAACCCAAGAAGGAGATAAGAATACCCTAACTGATGTTGTACAAATAGTTTTGGATAGAATGTGAAGGGATGAGGTGAATAAGGAGGAATTGAAGAACGAAGTTGCATAGCTATCAGCCTATGTCACTCATCTAGTAGGATGAATTGATTCCTCAACTCCTACTCCTACCTTGATGGAAGTGACAAACAAATAAAGTACAAATCATGATCTCTTAGGTATCTTGCCTGTAGCTACTACCTAGAAAGACTCACTAGAGACCCTCGAGAAAGCCACCATGAGGGAAGCTTTGAAAATGTATAATAGTATATAGCATGAACTAGAGGATTTTAATGGGCTAATGCACAATATTGATGATGAGGTCCTACTTTGGGAAGAATATCTCCCAATTTTAGAGAAGATGGAGGCTACACCTCCAAATACAACTTTGCAGTTAGGGATATTAGACAAAGGAGATTTGAGAATAATACTAGAGTGGATCAAAGCTGAGAAGCTCTGAGTTAAATTTTTACAGACATGTAAAGGTAAGATTCAAAAGATTGATGTAGCTAAGTAGGGCACCAACATGGTAGAGGCCTTAATAAATTCTATTCCTTGCTAGCTTGAGGATAGTTCCTTAGTGATTCTACCTACAACAAGAATAATAAGGGAGTTCTTAGGGATCTTTCAGTAGCAACTCACAGAGCCAGGCATTGATAATATGATGAGGTTGAAGACTTTCTTCACTAAATTTCAAGAACAACTGGTTGGATTATCAGGGATCCTATATAATCTCAAAAGGTCATCATACTCCCAGCTTAGATCAAAATCAAATATCACAATGGACCTAGAATGAGTGATATCCAAGAGGCCACCACCAACTTCAAAGGTCAGTTTGGAGAGGAACCATAATATCCTTGTTCTTCATAGTGATCTATTTTTTATTCTTTCTTTCTTTCATTCTTTGATGAGGCCGATTCCATTGGTGCTTGGTAGCTTCATTATGGACGACAAGGGCTAATTGTGCATTGTAATTTGTGTTTAAGAGCACTTTCAAGCTAACTAGGGCCAAAACGTGTAAATGTAAATAAGTGAACTCACATATATAATAGAGAATTTTTAACACTTGTGAAAAGGGGGAAACATAGAGAACTTGTACGAGCACAAGTTATGCTTGTATTTTGGCTTGTAAGTGGTATATCTCAATTGCATATAGGGTTTGTGAATACCATTCTTTTGTAATCTACCAGATGCTGCCTATCAATAATAAGATTATTTTCTAAGAATCATTCCTATGTTTCTTCCCTATGGCGGTAATGTACTTGCATTTCTTTTCCTTGCATATGATTTTCCATTAGTTGATGTTGTGCTTAATCTGATAAATCTTAAGTGTGGTAAGTGAATGAGGGTTTTGGATTCTGCGCAAACAAAATGATGTCTCCAGGTTCCTTGTTCTCTTGCTATTTTCCTTAGAATCTTGCACTTGCACTAGTTATGATTATGTGAAATACTGGTCACCCAATGCTTATTTAATCAATCCTATTATTGTTCATTATATGAAGTGAAAATACATGTGTAGAGGCTGTCCAAGCTCTTTTATTTTCTTTTCTTAAACCCTAAACCCTATTTTTTCCTTTGTTTACATAACCTAGGATTAGATTAGCTTCCCATACTCCATTGAAAATCTACCTATTAGAGGACTCATTAGTTTTCCATATTGTTATTACCAACATATGCCCCTTGAACAAACATTCACATTGTCCACTCTGCTATTCTAACACTACTATGACCCAGCAAAATAGGAACCTTGGGGTAAAAACCTTTTACATTGTTTACCTTTAAGGAGAAGTAGAGTGAACCTTTCGTTCTACTTGAGTTGATGTGTCAAAACAACCATCAAAAGAATTGGTACTAGAAGGAGGGCTTGAATAATATAGATCCATCTAGGGTTTCTCTGACCATTACGAGAAGATTAACTAGATCATGGTTAGTCGGTGAACCCAAATTCCAAGAGCTCTAACATCACCATAAGATCAGGAGTGATCATAAGTGGTGAAGGTTAAACTCTAGGTTTGTCATCCTAGATAGATCTAAAACCCTAGAAACCTTCCTAGAAGAACCACTCTAGGCACTAATGGCCACATACTTCTGGGTGGACCACTCACCCTTGTCCTTGGTGGCTCCTCTCCATCCTATGCCTAAAAATCCTAAGAGACTCTACCCTATCTTCATTTATGGAGAGAGTAATTTAAGTGTCGAAGAACACATTTAGGCTTTCAAAGAAGTTGTTGCCATAGCTTCTATTCCCCATCTTGATGTGGTCCTATGCCTCTTCCCTTATTCTCTACGACAGGTTCCCTTTTCATGGTACCTACAATTACCTATAGGATCTATTGATACTTGGGAAAAGTTGGAAGAATCTTTCACAGATCAATTTAGGGTATACACTAACCCAAGTTTTATATATCAGTAGTTTGCCTCTTGCAAGATTCAACCTAACGAACCCCTAACTATGTTCAACACTAGATTCCATAAACTCTACAAGAGGCTAACTCAACCTTATGTGGTTGAAGAGGCAGCTACAATTCAAGTTTATCTTAGAGCCATTGACCCTTTCACAGTTGTTTTATTGAATAGGACTCAACAAAACATAGATACCCTAGCAAAATTTTATGCTGAGGCCTTCAAGTTACACAAAGAAATGTACTTTGTCACTATAGGGGATTTTGGGACTATGCCTTCCCTAGGTTTTTTAGGAATGCCTAATTAGATGCATGTTATCAACCAAGCACTCACTAATAACACTCCCCTGATGAATCTAGTTCCAATGGGTAATTCACTGTTTGGACCACAAATCAACTATGCTCAGCCTTTAAATTAGATTGGTCCAAACCCTATGTTGCCTACCCTGGGACATGCTTATAATAGTCAAGTTACAACATCCCACCCTATTCCCTTAGTCTTTGATCAACCTACAATGAATCATACTAGCATGGTTAACTCTCAATACACTTACCAGGCTAGCTCATCTATAGTAGCCCCACATTTGTGCACAAATTGGACTTCATAATTGGCATCATTATTAGAGGCTATAAAAAAGCACTAGCCTAGGTTACCAATCAGATCACTAGATTTAAGATTAGTAATCATAGGGATTCACATCAAAATCAGAATAATCACAATCAAGGACACAATAGGGTTTCAATTCTCAAAGGTATAATAGGACTTGGAACATAAGGCTAAACAATGGAGGAGTACCTTCTCCCTTAGATCAAACAAATCTAGTAAACTTCACTGAGATAAAACATTAGTCATATTGGTGTAGGTTGCATGACACCTCATATCACTCTCAGCTCAACTATGATGAAATGTCCAAGATAACATAGATACAGTTTCAAGATGATAGACATATATTGTAGGAAGAAAATGATAACCCTCCTAGAGATATACGGTCTACCTTACAATTTGACACATATGTTTTCCCTTATGAAGAGGACAATGAACTAGAAACTGAGGTCCAAGTATACCAGCAGTTCAAAAGTAACTACTACTTGAGGAATAAAGGTAAAGAGCCCCTTACTACTTCCATCCCACCAAACTACAGTAATGTCCCACCTAATCCTAATGCAGATAACAATCCACCTCCTCTAGTGGGGCCCACAGATGGAGCTTTTAAAGCCAACCAATACAAGCGATATAATATGATAGGTTCCAAATATGACCTCATGGATGACTTAAAGAAAAACAAAGCCAACATGTCAATCTTGGATGTAGTATAGGAATGTCCAAACCAACAGGAAACTTTGCTCAAACTCTTACAAGGGAAGGATTAGGCCAAGCAAATAGAGGTGAAGGCTACAATTGATGATATCTTGCCAACCTTATACAAGGAAAAAATAGGTACACCTCCTTTCTTGCTGAGCCTTAGGATAGTTGTAAAAAACTTAGACAATTACTTAGTTGACTCTAGAGCCTCATGTAATGTCATGCCTTATTCAATTTGTCAAAATCTCAATATCACAGCTATTAAAACTAACCAAAAGGTGGTCTAGTTAGATAAGATTGAGGTGAATGTGGTGGGTGAAATCAAAGATGTTCACATACAACTAGTGTCTAAACCTGGCATCCAAAGCCATATTGACATCCAAGTAGTTGATATTCCTAAAACCTGTGGCATGTTGCTAAGTAGAGACTGGACTAGGAGATTGAATGGCTAATTTGCTACTAATTTCTCACACATGTGGATCCCCTAGAAGGGAAATTCTAACAAAATTTAGGTCCTTAGTGAACCTAAACTGAAGCACTTGATCATTGAATATAATGTCCCTAACAATGTGTTTTCCAGATGTTGATCTTGGAGTTTATAGAGAGATTATGATGAGTCTAACTATTGAGGAACATGATAAATGCTTCTTATAGGAATTCATGCAAAATTTATCACATGATAAGGAATTCTTGGGATCACAAACTCAAATAGTAGAACTATTACTTCCAGGCTGGTGCAGGGTTCATCAAGAACCCCATTTTGAGCTCTCCTATTTTGAATGTCTTATAGTAGTAAACCTCATTAAAGCTCAAGTAGAGATAAATACAATGACTGAAGATGAAAAGATCAAACTAGAAGAAAGCATTGTAGAAGTTGAAGAAACAATCATAAAATCTCCCAAAGAAGCCATCATAGTCTTTCATGTTGAGGCTATTGAAGAAACTAAACAAATTAAGAAGGCCTCCCCTCACACAAAGTTGGTCCAGAAGGCATTTCCACGCAGGGAAAATGCATTGTGGACTCTCATATATGATGGTTCCAAGTGTAAACAAGGATATGGAGCTGGAGTGGAATTGGTAAACCCTAAAGGGAGATCATTCTTTGCATCATATAGATTACAATTTCCTTGCACTAATAGTATAGATGAATATGAGGCTCTCTGATAAGGGGATTGTTACTAGCTCACCAAAAAGGTGCCAAGCTGCTGAGGGTGTAGGGAGATTACTAGTTGATAACTAGGCAAGTAAGAGGAAAGTATACCTTCCATGACAAAAGAATGAATACATATAGGAACAAAGTCATAAACCTCATCAAAGATTTTCATGCCTTTGACATAAAGTTTGTACCTAGGAATAAGAACGAGATGACTGATTCACTGGCAATTGCAGCCAGTACACTAGAACCAATAGCAGGCTCAAAGCTAAAGAAATTCTTAGTGGAATTGGTACTGAGTCTAGCAGTCCTAGACAATGTCAGGCACTTTTAGGTATTTGATGATGATAAACATATTCTAGATTTTATCACTAACACCGGTGTTTTTTAAGCACAAGTAATTGATGAATGCGACCGAGACCCCTTCGAAGTTGATGAAAAGGAGATTATCAACCTAAAGACAAAAAACATTCCTAGAGGTTTAATCACACTGGAGAGATTGTTTGATCCAGATCAGAGGCATAGGAAAATAACTCATGAGAATTTAGAAGGTGGCGAGTATGATATTGTTAACTTGGGAGATGAGCAGTAGGCCAAAACTATTTTTATTAGAAAAGCTTGTTAGCCTGAGGAAAGAGAAGGAATCATCTAGGCACTGAAAGACTTCAAGGATGTTATAGCATGGACCTACAAAGATCTGAACACTTTTGACACGTCTATCTTCAAGCATACAATTCCTCTAAAGCCCAACTCTAATCCATTTAGACAAAATCT
Source organism: Cunninghamia lanceolata (assembly GCA_027924645.1). Classification (NCBI taxonomy): domain Eukaryota; kingdom Viridiplantae; phylum Streptophyta; class Pinopsida; order Cupressales; family Cupressaceae; genus Cunninghamia; species Cunninghamia lanceolata. The sequence goes on from BSBN01000016.1 coordinate 10,433,674, forward strand.
CTAGCCTATCAATGCTCTACTGGAACCCCTGATATTCAAAGAGGTATAGAAACTACTTTCCACAAGGATCATATTCCTTGTGAGACACTCTACTTGGGTATGCAACTTGGCTCCTGTTAGAAAGAAGAATGGAGAAATAATGCTCTATGTGGACTTCAAAAATCTGAACTGAGCCTCTGAGAAGGACAATTATCTGTTATCTTCCCTTGATGAAGTATTGCAAATCATCAATGGTTCCCAAATGATGTCATTTCTAGATGGATTCTCAGGATACAATTAGGTCATGATAGAAGAGGAATATAGATTGAAAACTACTTTAACTTGTAAATGGGGTAATTATGCTTACATAAGAATGCCTTTTGGTTTGATTAACATAGGTGCTACTTTTCAAAGGGCCATGGACATTGCTTTCAAAGGATTAATTAGAAAGTGCATTATAATATATATGGATGACTTGACTATTTTCTCTAAGAATAGAGGTGACCATGTTAATGACATAAGAAAGATCCTCCAGATGTATAGGCAGTATGGGGTTTCCCTAAAACCTAAAAAGTGCATATTTGGAGTAACAGAAGGGAAGCTCTTTGGACACATCATTTCTGAGGAAGGAATTTCTATTGATCCAGAAAGAGTAGAAGAAATCCAGAAGATTCCCTTGCTAGGTAGAAAAAAGAACTCAAATATTTCACTGGTAAGATTAATTTTGTCAGAAAGTTCATCACTAGATTTGCTGAAATTGTTAAGCCTTTGAATGATATGTTGAAAAAAGATGCTAAGATACAATGGCCTGTTGAGACAAAGCAAGATTTTACAAAAATGAAAAGTGCCATTGCTCAGGCCCCTGTGTTAACTAGCCCAGACTACACCCTCCCCTGTTATATTTATTCCTTTATGTCTGAGAACTTGTGTAGGTGTTTGAACGTAGAAGAAAGGAGAAGGAGATGAGAGACTATTGCATTTATAAGCATGCCTTTCAAAGATGTTGAGACTAGATATTCTTATTTGGAAAAATAGGATTATGCATTGGTTAGGGCTGTGAAGAAATTTAGACACTACATACTCAGGAGCATGGTTAAGGTAGTTGTCCCAGAACGAGTAGTTAAATCCTTGTTGATGCAAAATGAGCTAGGGGAAAGGAGAGAACTTTAATTATCACTTTTGGAGAACTTGGGATAGAATCCCCATGATAGTAAGGCCTACACCACAACATGCCTTTCTATTTTATCTTAGAGATTTAGATAGCGAAATATCTATTATGATTCAGGCTCTCGGTGGATCTACCCTTCCCAATGCTTTTGAGATTGTTGTTAGACAAGAAAACTACCTTATTCTAGCAGGGAAAATACCCCCAAGGCCTCCCTCACCCATTGTCCCTCAAATCCAGCCACCTGAGCCCATGCCAGTTCCCTTTTTTACTGTAGTCCCAACTATTCTAGCCATAGAACACTAGGTTGTTGCTCAAGATCCTGCTATTCCAACTCATTCTCAAGAGTTTTAAGAGGGTAGAATTATGCTACAAGTTGTTGGCAAAGAATTTGTTAATATCAGGAGGCAAATCAGTCAAGATCATAAGCCATACAAAGCCCCGTATCAGTCTAATCATCCAAGTAGGCAACTCTTCCAAACTGATCCACAAGCCCCAAGAAGAAGTTGTAACCCTGAGGTGGTTTTGATGAATTGGCAAAGCACTGATTTTTGTGATGTGAATTACCTCCATGGCCAAGAGATGCGTTTTGAATGCAAACAGACTCCTCAAGAGACCAAAATCTTGAGTTTTAGAAGTTCTAATTCTACTCAGGAGCCTGTCTGCATTCAATACCAGTCCATTAGTCCTCATTTTCAGCCATATCAAAAAACTAGACCACTTGAAATCACGAATGTCAGGCCAGCATCTGAAAAGTCAAATAAAGAACAAGAAGCTTCTGCTATTTGTCCTACAGCCTCAGCTGATTATGAGCATAATGAATGTAAAAAGGAAGTTGATTCAAAATTGATCCTGAATCCTTTGCATTTTGATTCTTTTGACAAGTTTTCTAATGCTTTTTATAAGATGAATCAAAGTAGGATGTGGAGCTTAGAGGGTGAAAGTCTCCAATTGCAAAGACAAATTGACCAAGTTAAAATGGAGAATAAACCAGAAGAGGGAGATGATTCAATTTTCTTGTTCGATCAACTACCCACTTATGTTGATGATAATAAGGATAGCATGCACGAATCCCATTTATCAGCTTATTCGGGATAGCCAAAAAGTGTTGCAGAGAGTCATGTGTTGCTATTTCGTAAAAATCGTGACTACCAGGCTAAACACAAGGTTGAATCAAATCAAATCCTTTATGAGGATGAGACATTTAGTTTATTCTTAGAGATTCCATTGTACTATAATGAAGAAGCTGATATGAACGAGACTAAAGTAGCTTCCCGTGCTGAGCAATTAAGTCAACCGACTAAAAATGATCAAGCTATCCAAGATAACTTCACAATTGATTGTCAGGATCCTGACTGTTCGACTTGCAGAGAGATTTCCACAATACTAATTTCTTGTAGCAGTCAGAAGTCCAAGCTAGTTGATGATAAGGATAATAAGCCGTTTGAAAAGAATTAGTTAAGCAAGGTACAGATTCAAGAAGACTCTAGTAAGGATAGCCATGACACAAAGGAGCTTGAAACTGATGTTATGCTATTTGATGGTATGTTGAAAGAGGTTAGTTCATCATTCAAACACTTGCCTTCATTTATTGAAGAGGAAATTCCTGTTTCTGAATGTTCTTCCTTGGTTAATAATGTGTGTTATGAGACTGGTCCAACTCTAGTTAAGAGCGTATTTAGAGTTGATACCTTCGACAAGCTGTTACCAACCTTGACAGAGGAGGATAACCCATTAACTGAAGAGGAGGAAACCACATGGCAGGCTATCATGCAAGGTATGGATCATGCTATTGTTTCTAGTCCTAAACCTTTGAGAGGCTGCCCTATTAGAGATTTGGCCAATCAAGTGACTGATAGCTTTTAGAGTGTTTTCAGTGCCCCTAAGGATGAGATTGCAATTGAGGGACAGCAGATTCAATTTGCCCATTCATGGTCAACTAGAGGTATACCCAAATAGGATCAAGAGTTTCAAACCTTTGATTGTATTCTACAAGTTGCAGTACTTCAGTTTATAAGGTGTATTCTTTTGTTTTGCTCCTTATTGCCAGATTCTAAGCATGAGAAGCATCCTGAGTTGATTAGGAAAGGAAGTTATTTCACCTAATTCATGAATGGTTTTGTTTAATCAGTCATTCCACTTGATTAGAGTAGGTTAGAGTAGTGTTTTTAGCCAATAAGTGCTTCATTTCACATTTTCTTTCAGTTAGTTTTGTTTCTCTAAGTGCAGTTGCACAGTTTTCTGGCCATCAGGGCCTGTTAGTTTGTTTGTTTTCAGTTTTCTATTGCTATTTGAACTGGTTGGAGAGCTAAATTGCAATGCTTTCTGAGTTTTGAGAAGAGCAGAGTATGCCTCAGTGCCTAATGGATATTCAAGGCAACTAATCTGATACTTAGCAGGCAAGCATATAGCAAAAGTCACCAGAAATGTTACCATTTTTTCACCATAGCTCAAAATTGGCAGAGTTGATGCAACAAATTCATTTTTAGAGTGAAGGTATAGGGTAAGTCATGTAGCTTTCTGATGGCATATCATAGCATGTAAAGTAAAATGGGCTCCCACAAGGGTTGAGCTCAGCATGCTGCCCCCACGTCCTAAGAGGATTGTGGAAAGAGTCTCAAGGAGCAACAATGTCACATAAAGACCTTGCAAGATAAAGACAGCTGTCACATGTTTTGATCATATCTAAAAAAGTGTGATCTAGGTTTTTGAGATTTTTGGATATAAATCAGATGACAATAAGATGCAAAAACCCTTTAAATTTCTCACCAACCCAGTTTGTAGTTTTTGAGGAACTGTCAGAAGCACATTAAACAACAAAATGAATATATAGTCGCGCATTTTAGTCATATCTCACAAAATATGATCTGGATTTTTGTGATTTTCAGACATAAATGAGAAGAGAATAAAGCACAAAAACCCTTTAAATTTCTCACCAACCTAGTTTGTCATTTTTGAGTAATCTTCACAATGGTGGACCCTCTTTGTTTTGCAAATTTGAAGCTGCAAAAAATTATTGTAAAATGATATTTAAAGCAATATCCGATAAATTGCTTATAAATATTCATTATTTATGCAATTAAAACAAAGTAAAGAAAACAATATCTTTTTTTTTTACTTTGCTTTCTTTTGGGAAGATATGCACAAAAAAAAGCCTTGTAAGATTAGGCAAATCAGAAAGAAAAGCTGTACCACCTATTGTAAGACAAATATTAAAGCAATGTTATTTATAAATTGCTTTTAATATTTCATCATTTTATGCAGTTAAAACTATTAAAGCAAATCAAATATCTTTTTTTGGATTTGCTCTATTTTGAGGTAGATGAGGACAATAAAAAAAAACTAAGCTTTTATTGAGCAAATAAAGCTTGTTTTAAAGCAGATTTTGGTGAGGTCTACCTTGAGGAAGATTTTGGCAGCTTTCATATATAGATTGGAGGTGATTTGAAAGTTTTATTTTTGGCTTTTTAGTGGAGCTCAAAAATGGATCAATTTTTCTATTCTAGGAAGATTTCTCAGCTTTTTCCTTGGGAGATCTTTGGAGTTATAAATAGGGGAGAAAGACTTAATTTTTAGAGGTTGATATCTTTGTTTCTTCTCTCATGAGCATAGACAGAGAGTTTGTAAACTGATATTGGCTCATATTTTTTAGAATTAGATGTACCACTTTCAGTTCAATACAGCAAAGCTTTCCTATTTCACATTTGTTGCCTCTTTTATAACTTTGATTTGATGTTTTCACTATAATTATGATGTCTAATTCTCTGATTATGTCTCGATGTTATTAAAATCTGTGTAGATATTGCCCATGTAATCCAAGTTGTGTGTTGTGTTTTAATTAAACCTTCATACAATGTACTTTTGGATTGTTAGACTTAGGTGAAACTGAGAATGTTTCTATCTTGAGAGTTGTTTGTGGGTAAAAAATTTAGATTTTTAGACCATCTTTAAATAAAATAGAATTTCATTTGATTTATTCCTCATCCCTTTTCTCAGACAAGTGATTAGTTTAGAAAGATCATAAGGAGAACCAGCTCACTCTAGAGATTCACTCTTGCTATAGGAAACCCACATCCTGAGAGTGTTTCCATGTTTCAACAAATAGCTAAGTCTTTTGTAGGCTTAGCATAGGGTGCATATATGATTGATAATAGTTTTTGGCATGCATGGTGGGATAAAAGTACATTACATTCTTTGCTATTTGGTATGCAAAGCACGGTGTTCAACCATTTAAAGGTAAAATTAGCATACTTGGTGAATCAAATCTCTAGTTTTCACATGCAGATCCAGTGATCAACACATGAAGAACAACACATGCTAAAGAATCAGGTGTTTTCTTCAGTATCAACAACCTTTGGAGGTAATTTTTTTAACATCCTGGTGACTCTAAGTAAATGGCTAGACCGTATCATTTTGTTGCATTTAATAGGGCCAGCCCATTACAACTTGCCCAAGGTGATGACATTCTAGTTGTAGCCCTCAAAGGATTGCCATATTTCACCAGAGAAGATCACATCACAGCTATTGAGCATATTCAAGATGTTGTAATTCTATGTTTGGTGCAAAATATTATCCACGAGAACGTGGCAATCAGACTCTTGTCTGTATCATTGAAAGGGAAAGCTTTACAGTAGTTTTGAGGACTCACAATAGGCTCAATCATGTCATGGCATCTACTGGGAGATGGATTACACAAGTGCTTCAACACAGTGTTCTTCCTTGGTTAATAATGTGTGTTTTGAGACTGGTCCAACTCTAGTTAAGAGTCTATTTAGAGTTCATACCTTCAACAAGCTGTTAGCAACCTTGACAGAGGAGGATAACCCATTAACCGAAGAGTAGGAAACCACATGGCAGGCTATCATGCAAGGTATGGATCATACTATTGTTTCTAGTCCCAAAACTTTGAGAGGTTGCCCCATAAGAGATGAGGCCAATCAAGTGACTGATATCTTTCAGAGTGTTTTCAGTGCCCCTAAGGATGAGATTACAGTTGAGGCACAACAGATTCAATTTGCCCATTCATGGTCAATTAGAGCTATACCCAAATAGGATCAAGAGTTTGAAACCATTGATTATATTCTGCAAGTTGCAATACTTCAGTTTATAAGGTGTATTCTTTTGTTTTGCTCCTTATTGCCAGTTTCTAAGCATGAGAAGCATCCTGAGTTGGTTAGGAAAGGCAGCTATTTCACCCAATCCATGAATAGTTTTGTTTAATCAGTCATTCCACATGATTAGAGTAAGTTAGAGTAGTGTTTTCAGCCAATAAGTGCTTCATTGCACATTTTCTTTCACTTAGTTTTGTTTCCCTAAATGCGGCTGCACAATTTTCTAGCCATCAGGGCTTGTTAGTTTGTTTGTTTTTCAATTTTCTGTTGCTGTTTGAACTAGTTGGAGAGCTGAATTGCAATGTTTTCTAAGTTTGAGAAGAGCAGATTATGACTCAATGCCAAATGGATATTCAAGGGAACTGATCTGATGCTTAGTAGGCAAGCATATAGCAGAAGTTGCCAGAAATGTTACCATTTTTTTACCACAACTCAAAATTGGCAGTGTTGATGCAACAAATTCATTTTCAGAGTGAAGGTATAGGATAAGTCTTGTAGCTTTTTGATGGCATATCATAGCATGTGGAGTAAAATGGGCTCCCATAAGGGTTGAGCTCAGTATGCTGCCCCCAAGTCTTAAGAGGATTGTGGAAAGAGTCTGAAGGAGCAGCAATGTCACATAAATACCTTGCAAGATAAAGACAATTGTCACGTGTTTTGATCATATCTCAAAAAGTGTGATCTAAGTTTTTAAGATTTTTGGATATAAATCAGATGACAATAAGATGCAAAAACCATTTAAATTTCTCACCAACTCAGTTTGTAGTTTTTGAGGAACCGTCAGAAGCACATTACACAACAAAATGAATATATAGTCGCATATTTTAATCATATCTCACAAAATATGATCTAGGTTTTTGTGATTTTTAGATATAAATGAGAAGAGAACAAAATACAAAAACCCTTTAAATTTCTCACCAACCTAGTTTGTCATTTTTGAGTAATCTTCGCATTGGTGGACCCTCTTTGTTTTGCAAATTTGAAGTTGCAAAAAATTATTGTAAAATGATATTTAAAGAAATATCCTATAAATTGCTTATAAATATTCATTATTTATGAAATTAAAACAAAGTAAAGAAAACAATATCTTTTTTTTTTTAGTTTGATTTCTTTTGGGAAGATATGGAAAAAAACAAGCCTTGTAAGATTAGGCAAATCAAAAAGAAAAGTTGCAGCACCTATTGTAAGAGAAATATTAAAGCAATGTTACTTATAAATTTCTTTTAATGTTTCATCATTTTATGTAGTTAAAACTATTAAAGCAAATCAAATATCTTTTTCTAGATTTGCTCTATTTTGAGGCAGATGAGGACAATAAAAAAAAACTAAGCTTTTATTGAGCAAATAAAGCTTGTTTTACAGCAGATTTTAGTGAGGTCTACCTTGAGGAAGATTTTGGAAGCTTTCATATACAGATTGGAGGTGATTTGAAAGCTTTATTTTTGGCTTTTCAGTGGAGCTCAAAAATGGATCAAATTTTCTATTCTAGGAAGATTTCTTAGGTTTTTCCTTGGGAGATCTTTGGTGTTATAAATAGGGGAGAAAGACTTAATTTTTAGAGGTTGATATCTTTGTTTCTTCTCTCATGAGCACAGATAGAGAGTTTGCAAACTGATATTGGCTCATATTTTTCAGAATTAGATGTACCCCTTTTAGTTCAATACAGCAAAACTTTCCTGTTTCACATTTGTTGCCTCTTTTATAACTTTGATTTGATGTTTTCACTATAATTATGATGTCTAATTCTCTGATTATGATTTAGTGTTATTAAAATCTGTGTAGCTATTGCCCATGTAATCTAGGTTCTGTGTTGTGTTTTAATTAAACCTTCATACAATGTACTTTTGGATTGTTGGACTTAGGTGAAATTGAGAATGTTTCTTGCTTGAGAGTTGTTTGTGGGTAAAAAATTTAGATTTTTAGACCATCTTTAGATAAAATAGAATTTCATTTGAGTTATTCTTCATCCCTTTTCTTAGACAAGTGATTAGTTTAGAAAGATCATAAGGAGAATCGGCTCACTCTGGAGATTCACTCTCGCTATAGGAAACCCACATCCTAAGAGTGTGTCCATGTTTCAACAAATAGCTAAGTGTTTTGTAGGCTTAGCATAGTGTGCATATCTGATTGATAATTGTTTTTGGCATGCATGGTGGGGCAAAAGTACATTACTTTCTTTTCTTTTTGGTATGTGGAGCAAGGTGTTCAACCATTTAGAGGTAAAATCAGCATACTTGGTGAATCAAATCTCTGGTTTTCAGATGCAGATCCAGTGATCAACACATGAAGAACAACACATATTTAAGAATCAGGTGTTTTCTTCAGTATCAACAACCTTTGGAGGTAATTTTTTTAACATTCTTGCAACTCTAAGTAAATGGCTAGACCGTATTGTTTTGTTACATTTAACGGGGCCATCCCATTACAACTTGCTCAGGGTGATGACATTCCAGTTGTAGCCCTCAAAGGATTGCCATATTTCACCAGAGAAGATCACATCATAGCTCTTGAGCATATTCAAGATTGTAACTCTATGTTCAGTGCAAAATATTATCCAAGAGAACATGGCAATCAGACTCTTGGCTGTATCATTGAAAGGGAAAGCTTTATAGTGGTTTTGATGACTCATAGCAGGCTCAATCATGTCATGGGATCTCTTGGGAGATGGATTACACAAGCACTTTGACGACAAATATGATCTTTTGTGTCTGCTGCAGAGCAGTTGAGTACAATCAACAGGCATCCGCATGAACAAATGTGAAACTTTAACTATCAATTTTGGAGAACTTGGGATAGAATCCCTGTGACAGTAAGGCCTACACCACAACATCGCTTTCTATTTTATTTTAGATCTTTAGATAGCAAAATATCTATTATGATTTAGGCTTTGAGTGGATCTACCCTTCATGATTCTTTTGAGATTATTGTTAGAGTAGAAAACTACCTTATTCTAGCAAGGAAAATACCCCCAAGGCCTCCTTTACCCATTATTCTTCAAATCTAGCCACCTCAGCCCATTCCAATTTGCATTTTGACTGCTATCCCAACTGTTCCAGCCATAGAACACCAGGCTGCTGCTCAAGATCCTGTTGTTCCAGCTCATTCTCAAGAGTTTTAAGAGGGTAGAATTATGATGCAAGCTGGTGGCAAAGAATATATCAATATGAAGAGGCAAATCAGTCAAGATCATAAGCCATACCAAGCCCCATATCAGTCTAATAATCCAAGCAAACCACCCTTCCAAGCTGATCCACATGCCTCAAGAAGAAATTGTAACCTTGAGGTAGTTTTTATGTATTGGAAAAGCACTAATTTTTGTGATGTGAATTACCCCCAAGGCCAAGAGATGGGTTTTGAATGCAAAAGGGCTCCTCAAGAGATCAAAATCCTGAGTTTCAGAAGTTCTGATTCTACTCAGGAGCCTGTCTGCATTCATGACTAGTCTATTACTCCTCAGTTTCAGCCATATCAAAAAACCAGACCGATTGAAATCACGAATGTTAGGCCAGCATTTGAAAAATAAAATAAAGAACAAGAAGCTTCTGATGTTTGTCCTACATCCTCAGCTGATTATGAGCATAATGAATGTACAAAGGAAATTGATTCAAACTTGATCTTGAATCCTTTGCATTTTGATTCTTTTGACAAGTTTTCTAATGCTTTTTATAAGATGAATCAAAGTAGGATGCAGAGCTTGGAGGGTGAAAGTCTCCAATTGCAAAGACAAATTGCCCAAGTTCAAATGGAGAATAAACTAGAAGAGGGAGATGATTCAATTTTCTTGTTCAATTAACTAGTCACTTAAGTTGATGATAATAAGGACATCATGCATGAATCCCATTTATCAGCTAATTCAGGATAGCCAAAAGGTGTTGTAGAGAGTCATGTGTTGCTGTTTCCTAAAGACCATGACTACCAGGCTAAACACAAGGTTAAATCAAATAAGATCCTTTATGACGATGAGACATTCAGTTTATTCTTAGAGCTTCCATTGTATTGTAATGAAGAAGCTGATATGAACGGGACTAAAGTAGATTGCTTTGATGAGCAATCAAGTCAACTAATTGAAAATGATCAAGCTGTCCAAGATAACTTCACAATTGATTGTCAGGATCCTGAATATTCGGCTTACAAAGAGATTTCCACACTACTGATTTCTTGCAGTAGTTAGAAGCCCAAGCCACAATGATGATAAGGATAATAAGCAGTTTGAAAAGAGTCAGTTAAGCAAGGTACAGATTTGGGAAGACTCCAGTAAGGACAGCCATGACACAAAGGAGCTTGAAACTGATGTTATGTTATTTTATGGTATGTTGAAAGAGGTTAGTTCATCATTCGAACACTTGCCTTCATTTATTGAAGAGGAAATTCCTATTTCTAAATGTTCTTCCTTGGTTAATTTTGAGACTTGTCCAACTCTCGTTAAGAGTCTATTTAGAGTTGATACCTTCGACAAGCTATTAGCAACACTGATAGAGGAGGATAACACATTAACCGAAGAGAAGGAAACCACATGGTAAGCTATCATGCAAGGTATGGATCATACTATTGTTTCTAGTCCCAAACCTTTGAGAGGCTGCCCCATTAGAGATTTGGCCAATCAAGTGACTGATAGCTTTCAGAGTGTTTTTAGTGCCCCTAAGGATGAGATTACAGTTGAGGGACAACAAATTCATTTTACCCATTCATGGCCAATCAGAGGTATACCCAAATAGGATTAAGAGTTTCAAACCTTTGATTGTATTCTACAAGTTGTAGTACTTCAATTTATAAGGTGTATTCTTTTGTTTTGCTCCTTATTGCCAGTTTGTAAGCATGAGAAGCATCCTGAGTTGATTAGGAAAGGTAGTTATTTCACCCAATCCGTGAATGGTTTTATTTAATCGGTCATTCCACCTAATTAGAGTAGGTTAGAGTAGTGTTTTTAGCCAATAAGTGTTTCATTGCACATTTTCTTTTAGTTAGTTTTGTTTCCCTAAGTGCAGCTGCGCTGTTTTCTAGCCATCAGGGCTTGTTAGTTTGTTTGTTTTTAGTTTTTTGTTGCTATTTAAACTGGTTGGAGATCTGAATTGCAGTGTTTTCTGAGTTTGAGAAGAGTAGAGTATGACTCAATGCCGAATGGATATTCAAGGCAATTGATCCGATGCCTAGCAGACAAGCATATAGCAGAAGTCATGAGAAATGTTACCATTTTTTCACCACAACTTAAAATTGGCAGAGTTGATGCAACAAATTCATTTTTAGAGTGAAGGTATAGGATAAGTCATGTATCTTTCTGATGGCATATAATAGCATGTGGAGTAAAATGGGCTCCTAGAAGGGTTGAGCTTAGCATGCTACCCCCAAGTCTTAAGAGGATTGTGGAAAGAGTCTGAATGATCAACAATGTCACATAAAGACCTTGCAAGATAAAGATAGCTGTCACATGTTTTGATCATATCTCAAAAATTGTGATGTAGGATTTTTAGATTTTTAGATATAAATCAAACGATAATAAGACAAAAAAACCCTTTAAATTTCTCACCAACCCAGTTTGTAGTTTTTGAGGAACCGTCAGAAGCACATTACATAGAAAAATGAATATACAGTCGCATAGTTTAATTATATCTCACCATATTTGATCTGGGTTCTTGTGATTTTCATACATAAATGTGAGGAGAATAAAGCACAAAAACCCTTTAAATGTCTCACCAACCCAGTTTGTCATTTTTGAGTAATCTTCACAATGGCTTACCCTCTTTCTTTTGCAAATTTGAAGCTACAAAAAAATATTGTGAAATGATATTTAAAGCAATATCCTATAAATTGCTTATAAATATTCATTATTTATGCAATTAAAACAAAGTAAAACAAACAATATCTTTCTTTTTTTAGATTGATTTCTTTTGGGAAGATATGGACAAAAATAAGCCTTATAAGATTAGGCAAATCAGAAGGAAAAGCTACAGGACCTATTGTAAGAGAAATATTAAAGCAATGTTATTTATAAATTGCTTTTAATATTTCATCATTTTATGCAGTTAAAACTATTAAAGTAAATCAAATATATTTTTCTAGATTTTCTCTATTTTGAGGCAGATGAGGACAATAAAAAAAACTAAGCTTTTATTGAGCAAATAAAGCTTGTTTTAAAGCAGATTTTGGTGAGGTCTACCTTGAGGAAGATTTTGGCAGCTTTCATATACAGATTGGAGGTGATTTGATAGCTTTATTTTTGGCTTTTTAGTGGAGCTAAAACATGGATCAAATTTGCTATTCTAGGAAGATTTCTCAACTTTTTCCTTGGGAGATCTTTGGAGTTATAAATAGGGGAGAAAGACTTAATTTTTAGAGGTTGATATCTTTATTTCTTCTCTCATGAGCACATACAGAGAATTTGTAAACTGATATTGGCTTATATTTTTTAGAATTAGATGTACCCCTTTTAGTTCAATATAGCAAAACTTTCTTGTTTCACATTAGTTTCCTCTTTTATAACTTTGATTTGATGTTTTCATTGTAATTATGATGTCTAATTCTCTGATTATGTCTCGATGTTATTAAAATCTATGTAGCTATTGCCTATCTAATCCAGGTTGTGTGTTGTGTTTTAATTAAACCTTCATACAATGTACTTTTGGATTGTTGGACTTAGGTGAAATTGAGAATGTTTCTTGCTTGAGAGTTGTTTGTGGGTAAAAAATTTAGATTTTTAGACCATCTTTAGATAAAATAGAATTTCATTCTAATTATTCTGCATACCTTTTCTCAGACAAGTGATTAGTTTAGAAAGATCATAAGGAGAACCAGCTCACTCTGGAGATTCACTCTTGCTATAGGAAACACACATCCTGAGAGTGTATCCATGTTTCAACAGATAGCTAATTCTTTTGTAGGCTTAGCATAGGGTGTATATCTGATTGATAATAGGTTTTGGAATGCTCGATGGGACAAAAGCACATTAATTTCTTTGCTATTTGGTATGCGGAGCAAGGTGTTCATCCTTTCAGAGGTAAAATTAACATACTTTGCGACTCAAATATTTGGTTCTTACATGCAGATCCAGTGATCAACACATGAAGAACAACACATGCTGAAGAATCAGGGGTTTTCTTCAGTATAATAAAGAACAAGAAGCTTCTATTGTTTGTCCTGCAGCCTTAGCTGATTATGAGCATAATGAATGTACAAAGGAAGTTGATTCAAACTTGATCCTGAATCCTTTGCATTCTGATTCTTTTAACAAGTTTTTTAATGTTTTTTATAAGATGAATCAAAGTAGGATGTAGAGCTTGGAGGGTGAAAGTCTCCAATTGCAAAGACAAATTGCCCAAGTTCAAATGGAGAATAACCTAGAAGAGGGAGATGATTTAGTTTTCTTGTTCGATCAACTGCCCACTTATGTTGATGATAATAAGGACAACTTGCAGGAATCCCATTTATTAGCTGATTCGGGACAGTCGAAAGGTGTTGCAGAGAGTCATGTGTTGTTGTTTCCTGAAAACTGTGACTACCATGCTAAACACAAGGTTAAATCAAATCACATCCTTTATGAGGATGAGACATTTAATTTATTCTTAGAGCTTCCATTGTATTGTAATGAAGAAGCTAATATGAACAGGACTAAAGTAGATTGCCTTGCTAAGCAATCAAGTCAACTGACTAAAAATGATCAAGCTGTCCAAGATAAATTCATGATTGATTGTTAGGATCCTGACTATTTAGCTTGCAGAGAGATTTCAAAACTAATGATATCTTGCAGCAGTCAAAAGCCCAAGCTAGTTGATGATAAGGATAATAAGTAGTTTGAAAAGAATCAGTTAAGCAAGGTACAAATTCGGGAAGACTCCAGTAAGGACAGCCATGACACAAAGGAGCTTGAAATTGATGTTATGCTATTTGATGGTATGTTGAAAGAGGTTAGTTCATCATTCAAAAACTTGCCTTCATTTATTGAAGAGGAAATTTTTGTTTCTAAATGTTCTTTCTTGGTTAATAACATGTGTTTTGAGACTAGTCCAACTTTGGTTAATAGTCTATTTAGAGTTTATACCTATGACAAGCTTTTAGCAACCCTAACAAAGGAGGATAACCCATTAACCAAAGAGTAGGAAACCACCTGGCAGGCTATCATGCAAGGTATGGATCATATTGTTGTTTCTAGTCCCAAACCTTCGAGAGGCTGCCCCATAAGAGATTTGGCCAATCAAGTGACTGATATCTTTTAGAGTGTTTTCAGTGCCCCTAAGGATGAGATTACAGTTGAGGGACAATAGATTCAATTTGCCCATTCATGGCCAATTAGAGCTATACCAAAATAGGATCAAGAGTTTCAAACCATTGATTGTATTCTGCAAGTTGCAATACTTCAGTTTATAATGTGTATTCTTTTTTTTGCTCCTTATTGACAGTTTGTAAGCATGAGAAGCATCCTAAGTCGATTAGGAAAGGCAGTTATTTCACCCAATCCATGAATGGTTTTGTTTAGTCGATCATTCCACATGATTAGAGTAAGTTAGAGTAGTGTTTTTAGCTAATAAGTGCTTCATTGCACATTTGCTTTCACTTAGTTTTGTTACCCTAAGTGTGGCTGCATAGTTTTCTGGCCATCAGGACTTGTTAGTTAGTTTGTTTGCAATTTTCTATTGCTATTTGAACTAGTTGGAGAGATGAATTGTAGTGTTTTCTAAGTTTGAGAAAAGTAGAGTATGACTCAATTCCAAATGGATATTCAAAGCAAATAATCTGATGCATAGCAGGCAAGCATATAGTAGAAGTTGCCAGAAATGTTACCATTTTTTCACCACAGCTTAAAATTGGTAGAGTTGATGCAACAAATTCATTTTCAAAGTGAAGGTATAGGATAAGTCATGTAGCTTTTTGATGGCATATCATAGCATGTGGAGTAAAATGGACTCCCACAAGGGTTGAGCTCAGCATGCTGGAAGTCTTAAGAGGATTGTGGAAAGAGTTTGAAAGAGCAGCAATGTCACATAAAGACCTTGCAAGATAAAGATAGCTGTCACATGTTTTGAACATATCTCAAAAAGTGTGACCTGGGATTTTGATATTTTTGGATATAAATCAGAAGACAATAAGATACAAAAACCCTTTAAGCTTCTCACCAACCCAGTTTGTAGTTTTTGAGGAACCGTCAGAAGCACATTACACAACAAAATGAATATACAGTTGCATATTTTAATCATATCTCACAAAATGTGATTTGAGTTTTTGAGATTTTCAGACATAAATGAGAAGAGAGTAAAGCACAAAAACCCTTTAAATTTCTCACCACCTAGTTTGTCATTTTTGAGTAATCTTCACAATGGCGGACCCTCTTTGTTTTGCAAATTTGAAGCTGCAAAAAATTATTATAAAATGATATTTAAAGCAATATCCTATAAATTTATTATAAATATTAATTATTTATGCAATTAAAACAAAGTAAAGCAAACAATATCTTTCTTTTTTTACTTTGCTTTCTTTTCAAAAGATATGGACAAAAATAACCCTTGTAAGATTAGGCAAATCAGAAGAAAAAGCTGCAGCACCTATTGTAAGACAAATATTAAAGCAATGTTATTTATAAATTGTTTTTAATATTTCATCATTTTATGCAGTTAAAACTATTAAAGCAAATCAAATATCTTTTTCTGGATTTTCTCTATTTTGAGGCAGATGAGGAGAATAAAAAAAACTAACCTTTTATTGAGAAAATAAAGCTTGTTTTAAAGCAGATTTTGGTGAGGTCTACCTTGGGGAAGATTTTTACAGCTTCCATATACAGATTGGAGGTGATTTGAAATCTTTATTCTTGGCTTTTCAGTGGAGCTCAAAAATGGTTTCTTAGCTTTTTCCTTGGGAGATCTTTGGAGTTATAAATAGGGGAGAAAGACTTAATTTTTAGAGGTTGATATCTTTATTTCTTCTCTCATGAGCACAGACAGAGAGTTTGTAAACTGATATTGGCTCAAATTTTTTAGAATTAGATGTACCCCTTTCAATTCAATACAACAAAGCTTTCCTGTTTCACATTTGTTGCCTCTTTTATAACTTTGATTTGATGTTTTCACTGTAATTATGATGTCTAATTCTCTGATTATGTCTCAGTGTTATTAAAATCTGTGTAGCTATTGCCCATCTAATCCAAGTTGTGTGTTGTGTTTTAATTAAACCTTCATACAAAGTACTTTTGGATTGTTGGACTTAGGTGAAACGAAGAATGTTACAGGCTTGAGAGTTGTTTGTGGGTAAAAAATTTAGATTTTTAGACCATCTTTAGATAAAATAGAATTTCATTCTAGTTATTCCTCATCCCTTTTCTCAGACAAGTGATTAGTTTAGAAAGATCATAAGGAGAACCAGCTCACTCTAGAGATTCATTCTTTCTATAGGAAACCCACATCCTGAGTGTTTCCATGTTTCAACATATAGCTATGTCTTTTGTAGGCATAGCATAGGGTGCATATCTAATTAATAATTATTTTTGGCATGCCCGGTGGGACAAAATCACATTACTTTCTTTTCTATTTGGTATGCAGTGCAAGGTGTCCAGCTTTTCAAAGGTAAAATAAGCATACTTGGTGACTCAAATATCTAGTTTTCACATGCAGATCTAGTGATCAATGCATGAAGAACAACACATGTTGAGGAATCAGGTGATTCTTCAGTCTCAACATCCTTTGGAGGTAAATTTTTTTTAACATTCTGGTGACTCTAAATAAATGGCCAGACCATATCCCTTTGTTGCATTTAACGGGGGCAGCCCGTTACAACTTACTCAATGTGATGGCATTCTAGCTGTAGCCCTCAAAAGATTGCCATATTTCACCAAAGAAGATCACATCACAGCTATTGAAGATATTCAAGATGTTGCAACTCTATGTTCGATGCATAATATTATCCAAGAGAACCTGGCAATCAGACTCTTGGCTACATCATTGAAAGAGAAAGCTTTGCAGTGGTTTTGAGGACTCACAGAAGGCTCAATTATGTCATGGGATCTACTGGGAGATGGATTGCACAAGCACTTTGAAGACAAATCTAATCTTTTGTCTCTGTTGTAGTAGTTGAGTACCGTTAAGAGGCATCCACATGAACATTTGTCAAACTTTAACTATCACTTTTGGAGAACTTGGGATAGAATCCCCATGACAGTAAGGCCTACACCACAACATACCTTTTTGTTTTGTCTTAGACCTTTAGGTAGCAAAATATCTGTTATGATTCAGGCTCTGGGGGGATCTACCATTCCCGATGCTTTTGAGATTGTTGTTAGAGCAGAAAACTGCCTTATTCTAGCAGGGAAAATACCCCCAAGGCCACCCTTACCCATTGTTCCTCAAATCTAGCCAAATGAGCCCATGTCAGTTCCCTTTTTTACTATTGACCCAGCTGTCCTAGACATAGAACACCAGGCTGCTACTCAAGATCCTACTGTTCCAACTCATTTTGAAGAGTTTTAAGAGGGTAGAATTATGCTGCAAGCTATTGGCAAAGAATCTTTTAATATCAGGAGGCAAATCAGTCAAGATCATAAGCCATACCAAGCCCCACATCAATCTAATCATCCAAGTAGGCCACCCTTCCAAACTAATCCACAGGTCCCAAGAGGAAGTTGTAACCCTGAGGTGGTTTTTATGAATTGGCAAAGCACTGATTTTTGCGATGTGAATTACTCCCAAGGCCAAGAGATGGGTTTTGAATGCAAATAGACTCCTCAAGAGATGAAAATTTTGAGTTTCAGAAGTTTTGATTCTACTCAGGAGCTTGTCTGCATTCAAGAATAGTCCATTAGTCCTTAGTTTCAGCCATATCAAAAAACCAGACCGATTGAAATCACGAATGTCAGGCCAGCATCTGAAAAATCAAATAAAGAACAAGAAGCTTCTGTTGTTTGTCCTGCAACCTCAACTAATTATTAGCATAATGAATGTACAAAGGAAGTTGATTCAAACTTGATCCTGAATCCTTTGTATTTTGATTCTTTTGACAAGTTTTCTAATTCTTTTTATAAGATGAATCAAAGTAGGATGCAGAGCTTGGAGGGTGAAAGTCTCGAATTGCAAAGACAATTTGCCCAAGTTCAGATGGAGAATAAACCAAAAGAGGGAGATGATTCAATTTTCTTATTCGATCAACTACCCACTTCTGTTGAGGATAATAAGGACATCATGCTGGAATCTCATTTATTAGTTAATTCAGGATAGCCGAAAGATGTTGTAGAGAGTCATGTGTTGCCATTTCCTGAAGAACATGACTACTAGGCTAAACACAAGGTTGAATCAAATCAGATCCTTTATGAGGATGAGACATTCAGTTTATTCTTAGAGCTTCCATTGTACTGTAATGAAGAAGCTAATATGAACGAGACTAAAGTAGCTTGCCTTGCTGAGCAATCAAGTCAACCAACTAAAAATGATCAAGTTGTCCAAGATAACTTCACAATTGATTGTCAGGATCCTAAATGTTTGACTTACAGAGAGATTTCCACACTACTAATTTCTTACAGCAGTCAAAAGCCCAAGCCAGTTGATGATAAGGATAATAAGTAGTTTGAAAAGAATCAGTTAAGCAAGGTACAGATTAGGGAAGACTCCAATAAGGACAGCTGTGACACAAAGGAGCTTGAAACTGATGTTATGCTATTTGATGGTATGTTGAAAGAGGTTAGTTCAAAATTTGAACACTTGCCTTCATTTATTGAAGAGGAAATTCTTGTTTCTGAATGTTCTTCCTTGGTTAATAATGTGTGTTTTAAGACTGGTCCAACTCTAGTTAAGAGCCTATTTAGAGTTGATACATTCAACAAACTATTAGCAAACCTGATAGAGGAGGATAACCCATTAACTGAAGGAGGAAACCACATGGTAGGCTATCATGCAAGGTATGGATCATACTTTTGTTTCTAGTTTCAAACCTTCGAGAGGCTGCCCCATTAGAGATTTGGCCAGTCAAGTGACTGATAGCTTTTAGAGTGTTTTTAGTGCCCCTAAGGATGAGATTGTAGTTGAGGGACAATAGATTCAATTTTCCAATTCATGGCCAACCAAAGGTATACTCAAACAGGATCAAGAGTTTCAAACCTTTGATTGTATTCTGCAAGTTGCATTACTTTAGTTTATAAGGTGTATTCTTTTGTTTTGCTCCTTATTGCTAGTTTGTAAGCATGAGAAGCATCTTGAGTTGATTAGGAAAGGTAGTTATCTCACCTAATCTGTGAATGGTTTTTTTTAATCAATCATTCCACCTGATTAGAGTAGGTTAGAGTAGTGTTTTTAGATAATAAGTGCTTCATTGCACATTTTCTTTTAGTTAGTTTTGTTTCCCTAAGTGTGGCTGCACAACTTTTTGCCCATTAGGGCCTATTAGTTTGTTTGTTTTTAGCTTTCTGTTGCTGTTTGAACTGGTTGGAGAGCTGAATTGCAGTGTTTTTTGAGTTTAAGAAGAGCAGAGTATGAGTCAATGCCTAATGGATATTCAAGGCAAAAGATCTGATGCTTAGCAGGTAAGCATAGAGAAGAAGTTGCTAGAAATGTTACCATTTTTTCACCACAGCTCAAAATTGGCAGAGCTGATGCAACAAATTATTTTTTAGAGTGAAGGTATAGGATAAGTCATGTAGCTTTCTAATGGAATATCATAGCATGTGGAGTAAAATGGGCTCCCACAAGGGTTGAGCTCAGCATAATGCCCCCATGTTTTAAGAGGATTTTGGAAAGAGTCTGAAAGAGCAGCAATGTCACATAAAGACCTTGCAAAATAAAGATAGCTATCATGTGTTTTGATCATATCTCAAAAAGTTTGATCTAGGTTTTTGAGATTGTTGGGTATAAATTAGACGACAATTAGATGCAAAAACCCTTTAAATTTCTCACCAACCTAGTTTGTAGTTTTTGAGGAACCGTCAGAAGCACAATATACAGTAAAATGAATATACAGTCACGTGTTTTAACAATATCTCACAAAATATGATCTAGGTTTTTGATATTTTCAGACATAAATGAGAAAAGAATAAATCACAAAAACCTTTTAAATTTCTCACCAACCCAGTTTGCCATTTATAAGTAATCTTCGCAATGGCGGACCCTCTTTCTTTTGCAAATTTGAAGCTGCAAAAAATTATTGTAAAATGATATTTAAAGCAATATCCTATAAATTACTTATAAATATTCATTATTTCTGCAATTAAAACAAAGTAAAGAAAACAATATCTTTCTTTTTTTAGTTTTCTTACTTTTGGGAAGATATGGACAAAAATAAGCCTCGTAAGATTAGGCAAATCAGAAGGAAAAGTTGCAGCACCTATTGTAAGACAAATATTAAAGCAATGTTATTTATAAATTGGTTTTAATATTTCGTCATTTTATGTAGTTAAAACTATTAAATCAAATCAAATATCTTTTTCTAGATTTGCTCTATTTTGAGGTAGAAGAGGACAATTAAAAAACATTGAGCTTTTATTGAGCAAATAAATCTTGTTTTAAAGCAGATTGTGGTGAGGTCTACCTTGAGGAAGATTTTGGTAGCTTTCATATATAGATTGGAGGTGATTTGAAAGATTTATTTTTGGATTTTTAGTGGAACTAAAAAATGGATCAAATTTTCTATTCTAGGAAGATTTCTCAGCATTTTCCTTGGGAGATCTTTGGAGTTATAAATAGGGGAGAAAAACTCAATTTTTAGAGGTTGATATCTTTATTTCTTCTCTCATGAGCACAGGCAGAGAGTTTGTAAACTGATATTGGCTCATATTTTTCAGAATTAGATGTACCCCTTTCAGTTCAATATAGCAAAGCTTTCTTGTTTCACATTTGTTGCCTCTTTTATAACTTTGATTTGATGTTTTCACTGTAATTATGATGTCTAATTCTCTGATTATGTCTCGATGTTATCAAAATCTATGTAGCTATTGCCCATCTAATCCAGGTTGTGTGTTGTGTTTTAATTAAACCTTCATACAAAGTACTTTTGGACTGTTGGACTTAGGTGAAACTAAGAATGTTATAGGCTTAAGAGTTATTTGTGGGTAAAAAAATTAGATTTTTAAACCATCTTTAGATAAAATAGAATTTCATTCTAGTTATTCCTCATCCCTTTTCTCAGACAAGTGATTAGTTTCAAAAGATCATAAGGAGAACTAGCTCACTCTACAAATTCACTCTTGCTATAGGAAACTCACATTCTGAGAGTGTTTCCATGTTTCAACAGATAGCTAAGTCTTTTGTAGGCTTAGCATAGGGTGCATATATGATTGATAACATTTTTTGGCATGCCTGGTGGGACAAAAGCACATTGTTTTCTTTTCTATTTGTTACGCAGAGCAAGGTGTTCAACCTTTCAGAGGTAAAATCAGCATACTTGGTGACTCAAATCTCTAGTTTTCACATGCAAATCTAGTTATCAACACATGAAGAACAACACAAGATGAAGAATCAGGTGTTTTCTTCAGTATCAACAACCTTTGGACATAAATTCTTTTTTTTCCTGGGGACTCTGAATAAATGGCTAGACTATATCCTTTTGTTGCATTTAATGGGGGCAACCCGTTACAACTTGCTCAGCGTGATGACAATCCAGCTGCAGGCCTCAAAGGATTGCCATATTTCATCGGAGAAGATCACATCACAGTTGTTGAGCATATTCCAGATGTTGCAACTCTATGTTTGGTGCATAATATTATCCAAGAGAACATGGCAATCAGACTCTTGGCTGCATCATTGAAAAGGAAAGCTTGACAGTGGTTTCTGTTAGACTTAGGGTACACAACTAAGAGGGGGGGTGAATCAGTTGTGCAAAACTTTTCTTGCAATTACATACTTAACTCCTTTTAGCAATTCAGTAGCATAATAATAAATTAACCATGGAAATATAATGCAACAAATCAAGAGCAGAAACACATCAACACATGAGACACCAGAATTTTGACGTGGAAAACCTGGTTAAGGGAAAAACCATGAGGTGATTAACCCAAGAATGTATTCTCTATTAGAAGAATAGAAAGAACAAAATGGCACATGCCAATTAGGGCTCACTGCCTGAGCACACTACTCACAAGAGGCTCACTGCCTACAAGAGACACACTGTCTACAAAGATATAAATATCACATACATGAACTAGAGAATAGCATCTTCACCATGCTTGAATCAGTTCCATTTAAGCCCAATACTTCTGCTCTACCTTTCTCTCTCCTCCTTGCTACCACACTCTCATCGCTCCAAGGACAACTTTGAAATGACTTTGTAATCCCTTATTTATACAAGACATCAACTTAGGAATGAACATCTAAGTCAGCAAACATCAACAAGAACATCTGTAGGATGTGTAACTCATCTGGTCAGCCAGTCTCAGAAAGAACACCATCATCTAGAAGTTATTCTTCAATGCAAGATCCTAATTCAATGCAGACCACCAACACAAACTGGACATGATCCAAAGACCATCACAAGCTTGCCTGAATCACCAAGAACATCCACACTTCACCTACTTACTGAAATCCTTCTCTCCTTCATCCGAAACCTCAAGAACACAGTCTGTCATTACTGTCACAAAGGAGTAGATGCTTGCGGACCTTCAAACCATGAACCAATCAAGTTGACACTTCACAGAGACTTCCTTAACACTCCGTGAAATCTGTAGAATAGGAAAATGCATTTCTAGATCTCACCGGACCTATCTATATCACTCTGTCACCACTGAGCATCTGTTGGAACCAGTCTTACTTGAGTGGCCACAACTTCTTCAGATCTTCATGCGGACCTTTGAAATCTCTACTGGACCACCTTAAGACATATATCTACAAACCCTTTAAACCAAATCCTCTAATCCTCATCCTATCTTGGACTTTTACCTTACTATCATCATTATTCTTCACTGTTCCTGATTGAGGCTAATTTTCTCAATATCCTCAGCACACAGCTCATCTAATCCTTATCATTAATGCAATAGGAGTATGTTGACATCAATGACAACACCAGTTAGGCCCATACTTTTAAAAATCTCCCCCTTTGTCATTGATGGCAACATATGATGTGAAAAACCATCAAGACAAGAACTTCTCCTTACTATCACAACTCCCCCTATCAGTAACAATCATTCACATGTTTTCTCTCCCTTTACTGCTCCCCCTTTGATCAGCAACCACTTGTTTTTCACATGTCTTTTGTCCCCCTTTGACATCAATGGCAAAGGTTACATACTTGCAATTTCAACACTTTAAAATCATACCTACTGCTCCCCCTGAGTAGTAGCTCCCCATCATCATTCTAGATCACAAGATATGACTATGATATCTACTAGACTAATGCACCTCAGTGCACCTTAGTTCATCATCGGAGGGGCAATAACCCCTAACTTCTCCTGGAGATACTAAAAATAGTCCTTAGGTAGAGGTTTAGTAAAGATGTCTGCAATCTGATCCTTGCAAGGCACAAACTCCAATCTGACTTCATTCTTGTTCACTTGCTCTCTTAAAAAGTGAAACTTTATGGATATATGTTTAGTCTTTGAGTGCAACAGGATTCTTAGATATGTTTATTGCACTTGAATTATCACAGAAAATTGTGATAGGTTCCTCATATTCCACTTTGATATCTCTTAGCATCCACTTCATCCATAAAACTTGAGTGCAACTACCTACTGCTGCAATATATTCTACTTTAGTTGTAGACATAGATATTGCCTCTTGTTTCTTGCTTATCCAAGAAATGAATCTCTTCCCCAAAAAGAATGCTCCACCACTGGTACTCTTCCGGTCATCCACATCTCCTACCCAATCTACATCTATATATGCATGAAGAGAGAAATCATGATCTCTAGGATACCATAGACCATACTCAACTGTCTCTTTTAGATATCTAAAAATCTTCTTGATTGCCACGACAAGAGATTCTCTATGATCAGCCTGCATAATGTCAAGTCTAGTTTGAGTGAGATACAATAGTCCTCCAATCATTGACCTATCCTTTGTCTGATCAACCTTAGGAGAATCATCATCTTTTCTCAATTTACATCTAGTTGCCATGGGAGTATTCATTGGTTTTGAGTCTTCCATCCCATATTTCTTCAACAATTCTTTCACATATTTGGTCTGAGAAATGAAGATTCCTTTCTTTGTTTGAGTGATTTGCAGACATAAGAAGAAATTAATTTCACCAAGCATGGACATCTCAAACTCACTTTTCATTTGATTTGCAAAAGTTTTACACATACTATCTCTTCCTCAAAAAATGATATCATCAACAAACACTTCAACAATTAAGATATTTTCATTATCAATTTTGAAATATAAATTACTATCAACAGTACCTTTGTTGAAACCAATCTTCAAAAGATGCTTATCGAATCTTTCATACCAGGCTCTTGGGGCTTGCTTCAGTCCATATAGTGCTTTCTTCAACTTGCAAACCATATCGCCATGATCAGATAATTGAAATCCATCTAGTTGCTCTATGTACACTTCTTCTTCCAAGTCACCATTTAGGAAGGAAGACTTGACATCCATCTGATACACCTTGAAATCCTTGAAGGCAGCAAATGCAAGAAATAATCTGACTGCTTCAATTCTTGCCACCGAAGCAAAAGTTTCTTCAAAATCAACTCCTTCTATTTGAGAGTAACCCTTGCAGACCAATCTAGCTTTATTTCTGATTACTTCACCAACTTCATTCAGTTTGTTCCGAAAGACCCATTTCGTTCCAATCACATTCTTGTTTCTAGGTCTGGGAACAAGATCGCAAGTGTGATTTTTCTCAATTTGCATCAACTCTTCCTCCATTGCTTTAGTCTAGTTTTAATCATTGCAAGCTTCATTCACTGTCTTAAGTTCAATCTTTGAAATCAGACAATACTCTTCTGAATCTTGAGCAATTCTCCTTCTTGTTTGTACTCCTTTTCTTTTATCATCTATGATCTGATCTTCAGAGTGGTTTAGTCTTACATATCTGGGAACTTTGGGAATTTCTTGTATTTCTGATTCTTGATCAGGCTCATTGAAACTCAACTCTTCTTCCTGATTTACCAGATTAGTTTGGATCTAACTTCCAGAGGAGGCTTGGGTTCCTTGACTTAAAACACCATTCTAATCATCTTCATCATATTCATAAAACGTTCAGGGTTTCTCAAGTCCCTCATCAACCTTCACATTTGTACTTTCTATCATCTTTCTCAGTCTCTTGTTATAACACTGGTATGCTTTGCTTTGAGTAGAGTAACCCAAGAACATTCCTTCATCACTTCTAGAATCAAACTTTCCAAGATCTTCATCTCTTTTAATGTAACATTTGCTACCAAAAACTCTAAAATACCTCATAGTAGGAGTGATGCCAAACCAAAGTTCATATGGAGTCTTACCAGTATTGCTTCTAATTTGAACTTGATTGAGAGTATAGACTGCAGTGCTAACAGCTTCCCTCCAATAGATCTGAGGAACATTTGCTTCCATCATCATGGTCCTAGATGCTTCCTGGATGGTTTGGTTCTTTCTCTCCACTACTCCATTCTGCTGTGGAGTCCTAGGAGCAGACAACTGTCTCTTTATTCCATGTTTCTCACAGAACTCTATGAACTCACCGGATATGAATTCTCCACCTCTATCAGACCTTAGACATTTCAATCTTAATTCAATTTCATTCTCTACCATAGCGTTGAATATTTTGAATTTATGAAGAGCTTTTGATTTCTCTTTTAGAAAGGTTACCCACATCATCCAAGAATAGTCATCAATTAGTAACATGAAGTATCTATCACCTTGCATACTCCTGATTCTTACCAGACCACAAAGATTAGTATGAACTAAGTCCAATAATCCGGTAGAAGATAGTTCCTTACTTTTGAATGAGATGTTGCTTAGCTTACCCAACTGACATTTTTTGCATAAGCTATTAGTAGGTTTCACCAATTTTGGAAGATCTCTTACATCCTAAGTATTTCTTATCTTGATGATATTATCAAAATTCACATGACACATCCTCCTATGCCATAACCAACTCTGATCAACTTGAAAAAATAAGCAACTTTTACCAGTACCAATCAAGTGGAAGATAATACCTTTAGTTTGAGTACTAGATGCAATCTCTATTCTAGAGCTTTCAAAGATCTTGCATTTTCCATTCTTGAACTGGAGATCATAGCCTTTGTCCACCATCTGTCCAACACTCAGAAGATTGTGCTTCAATCCTTCAACATACAGTACATTACCAGTTTTGTTTCTTCCATAAAGAGAAATAGTTCCTCTACCTCTGATTCTACCAGCAGAATTATCACCAAACTTTACCACTCCTTCTTCATACCTTTCCAAATCTACAAACATATTTTTGTCACCTGTCATATGGTGAGAGTAGCCACTGTCAATGACCCAATCATCCTTCTCTTCAACTTAGACAGCCAGAGCTCTTTCCATAGTCTTATGATTGATAGATACATAGGACATTGGATCTTCTTCCTTGATGGCAATGAACACCCATTCATTTCTGGATTTGTTTCCTATCTCTGATTCATCATCTGTTACTCCTTCATTATCATCATCTTCATGTACATAGTAACAGTTTATTCGAAACCTTCGCTTGTTAGGATTTTTCCTTGAAAACCTTTCCGGACACCTTGAGGCAAAATGACCAATCTTATTGCAGTTAAAACACTTAAAAGGTAGTTTTCCTTCATACTTACTGGATCCTCTTGGCAGCCTCTTTGCAATAAGGGCTTCAATTTGAGCAGTTTCTACTTCTTCTTCTTCTTCTTCAAGATCGTTTCTTGCTTTTTCATATCATGACAACTTCCTTGATGAATTCTCTCCTGAATCAAACCTTTGTTTACCTTTAATAGAGGCACTGGCTTTGAATGCAGACTCAGTCTTGGGGGGGTCATCTACAAACTCTGTCATTTCAAATGTAGCCAACTTTCTTGCCATTTGATCTCTTGTGATAGTTGTATGGGCTCTAAATTCTTCAATGGCAGCAGCCTTGATTTTGTAAGAAGCAGGTAGGGATCTGAGAATTTTGCCAACAATCTCATTTTCATCTAGGACTCCACCAGCATTTCTAATTCCACAAACAATCTCATTTACTCTTGGCATAAAAGTAGTAATATTTTCATCATCTCTCATCTTTAGATTTTCAAATATCCCTTTCAGACTCTGTAACCTTGCACATTTAACATACTTGTCTCCTTCATGCAAAAGTTCTAGTTTTTGCCAAATCTCAAAAGAAGTTGGTAGGTCAATAACATTTGAGAGCTCTGAATCAGATAATGCACTTAGAAGAGCCTCTATAGTTCACAAATTTTTTTCAGCATCTATGATTTCATTTAGGGTTTTCAAAACACCCTGTGGAGGTACATACTATTTTGTAGCCATGGTCTAGTACGCCATTCCCATACATTGCAAGTGACATTTCATTCGAGCCTTCCAGATATTAAAATTGCTTCCATCAAACTTCAGACTATCCTTCTTGTAGGACATCCTGGATCTCCTCAAGTAGTTAAGCTCCTTTTAGAGGAATTTGGCTCTTATATCAATTGTTAGACTTAGGTTACACAACTGAGAGGGGGGGCGAATCAGTTGTGTAAAACTTTTCTTGCAATTACACACTTGACTCCTTTTAGCACTTCAGTAGCATAATAATAAATTAACCATGGAAACATAATGCAACAAATCAAGAGCAAAAACAAATCAACACATGAGACACCAAGATTTTGACATGGAAAACCCGGTTAAGGGAAAAACCATAGGGTGATTAACCCAAGAATGTATTCTCTGTTAGAAGAATAGAAAGAACAAAATGGTACATGCCAATTAGGGCTCACTGCCCGAGCACACTACTCACAAGAGGCTCATTGCCTACAAGAGTCACACTGTCTACAAAGAATAAATATCACATACATGAACTGGAGAATAGCATCTTCACCATGCTTGAATCAGTTCTATTTAAGCCCAATACTTCTACTCTACCATTCTCTCTCCTCTTTGCTACCACACACTCATCACTCCAAGGACAACTTTGAAATGACTTCATAATCCCTTATTTATACAAGACATCAACTTAGGAATGAACATCTAAGTCAGAAAACATCAACAAGAACATCCGCAGGATGTGTAACTTATCTGGTCGGCTAGTCTCAGAAAGAACACCATCATTCAGAAGTTATTCTTCAATGCGAGATCCAACTTCAATGCAGACCACCAACACAAACTGGACATGATCCAAAGACCATCACAAGCTTTCCTGAATCACTAAGAACATCCACACTTCACCTGCTTACTAAAATCCTTCTCTCCTTCATTCGAAACCTTAAGAACATAGTCTTTCATTACTGTCACAAAGGAGTAGATGCTTACGGACCTTCAAACCATGAACCAATCAAGTTGACACTTCAAAGAGACTTCCTTAACACTCCCTAAAATCCACAAAATAGGAAAATGCATTTCTGGATCTCACCAGACCTATCTGTATCACTTTGTCACCATTGAGCATCTGTCGGAACCAGTTTTACTTGAGTGGCCAGAACTTCTTCAGATCTTCATGTGGACCTTTGAAATCTCTACTAGACCACCTTATGACATATATCTACAAACCCTTTAAACTGCATCCTCTGATACTCATCCTATCTTGGACTTTTACCTTAATGTCATCATTGTTCTTCACTATTCCTAATTGAGGCTAATTTTCTCAATATCCTTAGCACACAACTAATCCAATACTTATCATTAATGCAATAGGAGTATGTTGACATCAATGACAACATTGGTTAGGCCCATACTTGCAACAGTTTCAAGGACTCACAATAGGCTCAATCACTCCATGGGATCTACTGGGAGATGGATTAGACAAGCACTTCGAAGATGAATCAAATCTTTTGTCTCTGCTGTAGCAGTTGAGTACCATCAAGAAGCATCCGCATGAACATATGTCAAACTTTAACTATCGCTTTTGGAAAACTTGGGATAGAATACCCATGATAGTAAGGCCTACACCACAACATACCTTTCTATTTTATCTTAGAGCTTTACATAGAAAAATATCTATTATGACTCACGCTCTGGGTGGATCTACCCTTCCTGATGCTTTTGAGATTGTTGTTAGATCATAAAACTGCCTTATTCTAGCAGGGAAAATACCCCCAACACCTCCCTTACCCATTGTTCCTCAAATCCAACCACCTGAGCCCATGTCAGTTCCTTTTTTGACTACTATCCCAACTGCTCTAGCCATAGAACACCAGGCTGCTACTCAAGATCCTATTGTTCCAACTCATTCTCAAGAGTTTTAAGAGGGTATAATTATTCTACAAGTTGTTGGTAAAGAATATATTAATATGAAGAGGCAAATTAGTTAAGATCATAAGTGATACCAAGCCCCGTATCAATCTAATCATCCAAGCAGGTCACCCTTCCAAACTGATCCACATGCCCCAAGAAGAAATTGTAACCCTGAGGTGGTTTTTATGAATTGGAAAAGCACTAATTTTTGTGATGTGAATTACCCCCAAGGCCAAGAGATGGGTTTTGAATGCAAATAGACTCCTTAAGAGATCAAAATCCCAAGTTTTAGAAGTTTTGATTCTACTCAGGAGCATGTGTGCATTCAAGACTAGTCCGTTAGTCCTTAGTTTTAGCCATATCAAAAAACTAGATCGATTAAAATCACGAATGTCAGGCCGACATCTAAAAAATCAAATAAAGAACAAGAAGCTTTTGTTGTCTGTCCTCTAGCCTCAATTGGTTATGAGCATAATGAATGTACAAAGGAAGTTGATTCAAACTTGATCCTGAATCCTTTGCATTTTGATTCTTTTGACAAGTTTTGTAATTCTTTTTATAAGATGAATCAAAGTAGGATGTAGAGCTTGGAGGGTGAAAGTCTCCAATTGTAAAGACAAATTGCCCAAGTTCAAATGGAGAATAAACTAGAAGAGGGAGATGATTCAGTTTTCTTGTTCGATCAACTGCCTGCTTATGTTGAGGATAATAAAGACAGCATGCGGGAATCCCATTTATCAATTGATTCAAGACATCTAGAAGGTGTTGCAAAGAGTCATGTGTTGTTGTTTCCTAAAGACTGTGACTACCAGGCTAAACACAAGGTTGAATCAAATTAGATCTTTGCAAGGATGAGACATTTAGTTTATTCTTAGAGCTTCCATTATACTGTAATGAAGAAGCTGATATGAATGGGACTAAAGTAGCTTGCCTTGCTGAGCAATCAAGTCAACTAACTGAAAATGATCAAGCTGTCTAAGATAACTTCATGATTGATTGTCAAGATCCTAACGGTTCAGCTTGCAGAGAGATTTCCACACTATTGATTTCTTGTAGCAGTCAGAAGCCTGAGCTAGTTGATGATAAGGATAATAAGTAGTTTGAAAAGAATCAGTTAAGCAAGGTACAGATTTAGGAAGACTCTAGTAAGGACAGCCATGACACAAAGGAGATTGAAACTGATGTTATGCTATTTCATGGTATGTTGAAAGAGGTTAGTTCATCATTCGAACACTTGCCTTCATTTATTGAAGAGGAAATTCCTATTTTTGAATGTTCTTCCTTGGTTAATAATATGTGTTTGAGACTGGTCCAACTCTATTTTGAGAGGCTATTTAGAATTGATACCTTCAACAAACTGTTAGCAACCCTGATAGATGAGGATAACCCATTAACTAAAGAGGAGGAAACCACATTGTAGGCTATCATGCAAGGTATGGATCGTACTGTTGTTTCTAGTCCCAAACCTTCGAGAGGCTATCCCATTAGAGATTTGGCCAATCAAGTGACTGATAGGTTTCAAAGTATTTTTAGTGCCCCTAAGGATGAGATTGTAGTTGAGGAACAACAGATTCAATTTGCCCATCCATGGCCAATCAGAGGTATACTCGAACATAATCAAGAGTTTCAAACCTTTAATTGTATTCTACAAGTTACAGTACTTTAGTCTATAAGGTGTATTCTTTTTTTTTCTCCTTATTGCCAATTAGTAAGCATGAGAAGCATCCTAAGTTGATTAGGAAAGGAATCTATTTCACCCAATCTATGAATGGTTTTGTTTAATCAGTCATTCCACCTCATTAGAGTAGGTTAGAGTAGTGTTTTCAGCCAATAAGTGCTTCATTGCACATTTGCTTTCAGTTAGTTTTTTTTTTTGTAAGTGCAGCTACATAGTTTTCTAGCCATTAGGACTTGTTAGTTTGTTTGTTTTCAATTTTCTATTGTTGTTTGAGCTGGTTGGAGAGATGAATTGCAATGTTTTCTAAGTTTGAGAAGAGAACAATATGAATCAATGTCCAATGGATATTCAAGGCAACTGATCCGATGCTTAGTAGGCAAGCATATAGGAGAAGTCGCTAGAAATGTTACCATTTTTTCACCACAGCTCAAAATTGGTAGAGTTGATGCAACAAATTCATTTTTAGAGTGAAGGTATAG
Source organism: Cunninghamia lanceolata (assembly GCA_027924645.1). Taxonomy (NCBI): domain Eukaryota; kingdom Viridiplantae; phylum Streptophyta; class Pinopsida; order Cupressales; family Cupressaceae; genus Cunninghamia; species Cunninghamia lanceolata. The sequence goes on from BSBN01000016.1 coordinate 10,465,317, forward strand.
GATAAGTCATCTACCTTTTTGATGGAATATCATAGCATGTGGAGTAAAATGGGCTCCCACAAGGGTTGAGCTTAGCATGCTGCCCCCAAGTCTTAAGAGTATTCTGAAAAGAGTCTGAAAGAGTAGCAATGTCACATAAAGACCTTGCAAGATAAAGACAGCTGTCATGTGTTTTGATCATATCTCAAAAAGTGTAATCTAGGTTTTTGACATTTTTGGATACAAATTAGATGACAATAAGACACAAAAACCCTTTAAATTTCTTACCAACCGAGTTTGCAGTTTTTGAGGAACCGTCAGAAGCATAATACACAACAAAATGAATATACAGTCGCCTGTTTTAATCATATCTCACAAAATGTGATTTGGGTTTTTGAGATTTTTAGACATAAATGAGAAGAGAATAAAGCACAAAAACCCTTTAAATTTCTCATGAACCAAGTTTGTCATTTTTTAGTAATCTGGACAATGGCGGACCCTCTTTCTTTTGTAAATTTGAAGCTGCAAAAAATTATTGTAAAATGATATTTAAAGCAATATTCTATAAATTGCTTATAAATATTCATTATTTATACAATTAAAACAAAGTAAACAAAATAATATCTTTCTTTTTTTAGTTTGCTTTCTTTTGGGAAGATATAGACAAAAATAAGCCTTGTAAGATTAGACAAATCAGAAGGAAAAGCTGCAGGATCTATTGTAAGACAAATATTAAAACAATGTTATTTATAAATTGCTTTTAATATTTCATCATTTTATGCAGTTAAAACTATTAAAGCAAATCAAATATCTTTTTCAGGATTTTCTCTATTTTGAAGTAGATGAGGACAATAAAAAAAAACCGAGTTTTTATTGAGCAAATAAAGCTTGTTTTAAAGCAGATTTTGGTGAGGTCTACCTTGAGGAAGATTTTGGTAGCTTTCATATATAGATTGGAGGTGATTTGAAAGATTTATTTTTGGCTTTTCAGTGGAGCTGAAAAATGGATCAAATTTGCTATTCTAGAAATATTTCTCAACTTTTTCCTTGGGAGATCTTTGGAGTCATAAATAGGGGAGAAAGACTTAATTTTTAGAGGTTGATATCTTTATTTCTTCTCTCATGAGCATAGGTAGAGAGTTTGTAAACTGGTATTGGCTCATATTTTTTAGAATTAGATGCATCCCTTTCAGTTCAATATAGCAAAGCTTTCTTGTTTCACATATGTTGCCTCTTTTATAACTTTGATTTGATGTTTTCACTATAATTATGATGTCTAATTCTCTGATTATGTCTCGATGTTATTAAAATATGTGTAGCTATTGCCCATCTAATCCAGGTTGTGTGTTGTGTTTTAATTAAACCTTCATACGATGTACTTTTTGATTGTTGGACTTAGGTGAAACTGAGAATGTTACAAACTTGAGAGTTGTTTGTGGTTAAGAAATTTAGATCTTTAGACCATCTTTAGATAAAATAGAATTTTATTCTAATTATTCCTCATCCCTTTTCTCAGACAAGTGATTACTTTAGAAAGATCATAAGGAGAACCAACTCACTCTGGAGATTCACTCTCGCTATAGGAAACCCATATCCTGAGAGTGTTTCCATGTTTCAACAAATAGCTAAGTCTTTTGTAGGCTTACTATAGGGTTCATATCTAATTGATAACAGTTTGTGGCATGCCTGATGGGACAAAAGCACATTGCTTTCTTTGCTATTTTGTATGTAGAGTAAGGTGTTCATCCTTTCAGAGGTAAAATCAACATACTTGGTGACTCACGTCTCTAGTTTTCACATGCAGATCTAGTGATCAACACATGAAGAACAACACATGCTGAAGAATCGGGTATTTTCTTCAATATCAACAACCATTAGGGGTAAATTTTCTTTTTTAAACATCCTAGTGACTCTAAATAAATGGCCAGACCGTATCCTTTTGTTGCATTTAATGGGGGCAACCCATTACAACTTTCTCAACGTGATGACATTACAGCTGCAACCCTCAAAGGATTGCCATATTTCATCGGAGAAGATCACATCACAGCTGTTGAGCATATTCCAGATGTTGCAACTCTATGTTCGGTACATAATATTATCCAAGAGAACATGGCAATCAGAATCTTGGCTGCATCATTGAAAGGGAAAGCTTTGCAGTGGTTTCGAGGACTCACAGTAGGCTTAATCATGTCATGGGATCTACTGGGAGATGGATTGCACAAGCGCTTTGAAGACAAATCTGATCTTTTATCTCTGCTGCAATAGTTGAGTACCATCAAGAGGCATCCGCATGAACATATGTCCAACTTTAACTATTGCTTTTGGAGAACTTGAGATAGAATCCCCATGATAGTAAGGCCTACACCACAACATGCCTTTCTATTTTATCTTAGAGCTTTAGATAGCAAAATATCCGTTATGATTTAGGCTCTGGGTGGATCTACCCTTCCTGATGCTTTTTAGATTGTTGTTAAAGAAGAAAACTACCTTATTCTGGCAGGGAAAATACCCCAAGGCCTCCATTACCCATTGTTCCTCAAATCCAACCAACTGAGCCCATGCCAGTTCCCTTTTTGACTGTTGTCCAAGCATTTCTAACCATAGAACACCAGGCTGCTACTCACGATCCTATTGTTCCAGCTCATTCTCAAGAGTTTTAAGAGGGTAGAATTATGCTGCAAGCTGTTGGTAAAAAATTTGTTAATATCAGGAGGCAAATTAGTCAAGATCATAAGCCATACCAAGCCCCGTATCAGTCTAATCATCCAAGCAGTCCACCCTTCCAAACTAATCCATAGGCCCGAAGAAGAAGTTGTAACCCTTAGGTGGTTTTTATGAATTGGCAAAGCACTTATTTTTGCAATGTGAATTACCCCCAAGGCCAAGAGATGGGTTTTGAACGCAAACAGACTCCTCAAGAGATCAAAATCCTGAGTTTCAGAAGTTTTGATTCTACTCAGGAGCCTATTTTCATTCAAGACTAGTCCATTAGTCCTCAGTTTCAGCCATATCAAAAAACTAGACTAATTGAAATCATGAATGTCAGGCCAGCATTTGAAAAATCAAATAATGAACAAGAAGCTTATGTTGTTTGTCCTACAGCCTCAGCTGATTATGAGCATAGTGAATGTACAAAGGAAATTGATTCAAACTTTATCCTGAATCCGTTGCATTTTGATTCTTTTGATAAGTTTTCTAATGCTTTTTATAAGATGAATCAAAGTAGGATGCAGAGATTGGAGGGTGAAAGTTTCCAATTGCAAAGACAAATTGCCCAAGTTCAAATGGAGAATAAACTACAAGAGGGAGATGATTCAGTTTTCTTGTTCGATCAACTGCCTGCTTACATTGAGGATAATAAGGACAGCATGCAGGAATCACATTTATCAGCTAATTTAGGATAACTGAAAGGTGTTGCAGAGAGTCATGTTTTGTTGTTTCCTGAAGATCGTGACTACCAGGCTAAACACAAGGTTGAATCAAATTAGATCCTTTATGAGGATGAGACATTTAGTTTATTATTAGAGCTTCCATTGTACTGTAATGAAGAAGCTAATATGAATGAGACTAAAGTAGCTTCCCTTGCTAAGCAATCAAGTTAATCGACTGAAAATGATTGAGCTATCCAAGATAACTTCACAATTGATTGTCAATATCCTGACTGTTTGACTTGCAGAGAGATTTCCACTCTTCTGATTTCTTGCAGCAGTCAGAAGCCCAAGCCAGTTGATGATAAGGATAATAAGTAGTTTGAAAAGAATCAGTTAAGCAGGGTACATATTCAGGAAGACTCCAGTAAGGACAACCATGACACAGAGGAGCTTGAAACTGATGTTATACTATTCAAGATGGTATGTTGAAAGAGGTTAGTTTAGCATTTGAACACTTACCTTCATTTATTTAAGAGGAAATTCCTATTTCTGAATGTTCTTCCTTGGTTAATAATGTGTGTTTTGGGACTGGTCCAACTCTGGTTAAGAGCCTATTTAGAGCTGATACCTTCGACAAACTGTTAGCAACCCTGACAGAGGAGGATAGCCCATTAACCAAAGAGGAGAAAACCACATGGTAGGGTATCATGCAAGGTATGGATCATACTATTGTTTCTAGTCCCAAACCTTTGAGAGGCTGCCCCATTAGAGATTTGGCCAATCAAGTGACTGATAGCTTTCATAGTGTTTTCATTGCCCCTAAGGATGAGATTACAGTTGAGGGACAACAGATTCAATTTGCCCATTCATGGCCAATCAGAGGTATACCCAAATAGGATCAAGAGTTTCAAACCTTTGTTTGTATTCTGCAAGTTGCAATACTTCAGTTTATAAGGTGTATTCTTTTGTTTTGCTCCTTATTGCCAATTTGTAAGCATGAGAAGCATCGTGAGTTGATTAGGAAAGGTAGTTATTTCACCCCATCTGTGAATGGTTTTTTTCAATTAGTCATTCCACCTGAATAGAGTAGGTTAGAGTAGTGTTTTAAGACAATAAGTACTTCATTGCACATTTGTTTTCAGCTAGTTTTGTTTCCCTAAGTGCGGTTGCATATTTTTCTGGCCATCAGGGCCTGTTAGTTTGTTTGTTTTCAATTTTCTGTTGCTGTTTGAACTGGTTGGAGAGATGAATTGCAGTGTTTTCTAAGTTTGAGAAGAGTAGAGTATGACTCAATGCCCAATGGATATTCAAGGCAACTGATCCGATGCTTAGCAGACAAGCATAAAGCAGAAGTCACCAGAAATGTTACCATTTTTTCACCATAGCTCAAAATTGGCAGAGCTAATGCAACAAATTCATTTTTAAAGTGAAGGTATAGGATAAGTCATGTAGCTTTCTAATGGCATATCATAGCATGTGGAGTAAAATGGGCTTCCAAAAGGGTTGAGCTCAGCATGCTACCCCCAAGTCTTAAGAGGATTGTGGAAAGAGTCTGAAAGAGCAGTAATGTCACATAATGACCTTGCAAGATAAAGACACTTGTCATGTGTTTTTATCATATCTCAAAAAGTGTGATCTAGGTTTTCAAGATCTTTGGATATAAATCAAATGACAATAAAACACAAAAACCTTTAAATTTCTCACTAACCCAGTTTGTAGTTTTTGAGGAATCGTCAGAAGCACAATACATAGCAAAATGAAGATATAGTCGCATGTTTTAATCATATCTCACAAAATGTGCTCTGGGTTTTTGATATTTTCAAACATAAATGAGAATGGAATAAATGACAAAACCCTTTAAATTTCTCACCAACCTAGTTTGTCATTTTTGAGTAATCTTCAGAATGGCAGACCCTCTTTCTTTTGTAAATTTGAAGCTGCAAAAAAAATTATAAAATGACATTTAAAGTATATATCGTATAAATTGCTTATAATAATTCATTATTTATGCAATTAAAACAAAGTAAAGAAAACAATATCTTTCTTTTTTTAGTTTGCTTTCTTTTGGGAAGATATGGACAAAAATAAGCCTTGTAAGATTAGAAAAATCAGAAGGAAAAGTTGCCGGACCTATTGTAAGACAAATATTAAAGCAATGTTATTTATAAATTGCTTTTAATATTTCATCATTTTATGCAGTTAAAACTAATAAAGAAAATCAAATATTTTTTTCTAGATTTTCTCTATTTTGAGGTAGATGAGGACAATAAAAGAAAAGCTTTTATTGAGCAAATAAAGCTTGTTTTAAAGCAGATTTTGGTGAGGTCTACCTTGAGGAAGGTTTTGGCAGCTTTCATATACAGATTGGAGGTGATTTGAAAGCTTTATTTTTGGCTTTTCAGTGGAACTCAAAAATGGATCAAATTTTCTATTCTAGGAAGATTTCTTAACTTTTTCCTTGGGAGATCTTTGGAGTTATAAATAGGAGAGAAAGACTTAATTTTTAGAGGTTGATATCTTTATTTCTTCTCTCATGAGCTTAGACAGAGAGTTTGTAAACTGATATTGGCTCATATTTTTTAGAATTAGATGTACCCCTTTTAGTTCAATACAGCCAAGCTTTCCTATTTCATATTTGTTGCCTTTTTTTATAACTTTGATTTGATGTTTTCACTATAATTATGATGTCTAATTCTCTTATTATGTCTTGATGTTATTAAAATCTGTGTAGCTATTGCCCATCTAATCCAGGTTATGTGTTGTATTTTAATTAAACCTTCATACAAATTATTTTTGGATTGTTGGACTTAGGTGAAACTGAGAATGTTACAGGCTTGAGAGTTGTTTGTGGGTAAAAAATTTAGATTTTTAGACCATCATTAGATAAAATAGAATTTCATTCGAGTTATTCCTCATCCCTTTTCTCAGACAAGTGATTAGTTTAGAAAGATCATAAGGAGAACCAGCTCACTCTATAGATTCACTCTCGCTAGAGAAAACCCACATCCTGAGACTGTTTCCATGTTTCAATAGATAGCTAAGTCTTTTGTAGGCTTAGCTTAGGGTGCATATCTGATTGATAACAAGCACAAGTAAGTGTAGATAAGCTAATAGTAAATGTAATAATGACATAGTGGAATGTGGATGGCTTGAAGATCTAAGTCTAGCATCACTATGTCAAAGAACTTATCATGGAAAGAGAGATATAAGGAGAGCATGGGATTCATGATAGGGAGGAGGTAAGTAGCATGATAGAGTTCAATACACGTGAGACATGAATCATATACATGAATGTACATAAGGCATGAACCATACACGTAAATACATGTGATATACACAAAGTATGCACATGGATAAATGTAAGTCACGAAGCATTCACATGAATATATGTAAGGCACAAAGTATACACATGAATACACGTAAGTCATGAAGTATACACTTGAATACATGTCAAGCATGAAGTATACACATTAACACACTACAAGGACCATGAGGAATGAAGCATAAACACACATACCACAACGGTTTGGGTAGCTAGAAACATATATCTGTTTCTAGTTGTACAAAATGGATATCCATTTTGCATTTACCAAAGCAAAATACATATCCATTTCTAGCTGCCCAAAATGAATATCTGTTTTGCATTTACCGGAGCAAAAAAGATATCTGTTTTGCATTTACTGAAGCAAAAGAGATATCTGTTTTGCCTTTACCAAAGAAAAATGGATTTTTTTTTCCATTTACCAAAGCAAAATGGATATTTATTTCCATAGTTGACTTTCCCTAAATTCTAACGTTTTTGTAGGTTTCACTCTCTTCTTCGAACTTCACCCTTCATGCTGATGACTTTTTTTAAGCAAAATTGATAAAATTAAAAGGGTTTATTGAAGAAATTGTTAGCTTTCTAAAAATATAATATTTTCTTAGTTATCATTTTATTAAATATTTATTAATAATTTTCTATATAGTGTGTGTCTGAAATCCTGATGAACACACTGATTGAAAAACATCCATAACTTTCAAACCATTTCACCTTTTTGAGATCCGAAAGCTGCGCCACACTCTATGTTTTTCTTGCTATAGGTTTAAAAAAATTGAATTCTAATTTTTTTGATTAAGTTAGGTTGGCTAGAAAATTACTTTTTAGTTTTTTAAAAAGTCACAGTAAAAAAATCATAACTATTTATTTTATTGGAAAAAAAATTCAAAAAAATATGCATCACATTTGGGCATGAGTCCTCTACTTATTTTGAAAGATTAAAAAAAAAATATTTTTTCTCATAGTTAGATTGGCTGGAATGACACCCACTTTTTATTTTTTTCTGAAAAATTTAATAGTTGTTCATTGAAATATTCATTTTTCACTAATTGGATTTAATTTGAAAAAAAAAGGTAGCCCATAAACTAGATTCAATTCTCTACAAATTTTGTTCTTACATCTTTTTCAAATTGTGTAGATAATCCATTCAAATTTTCACATGAACTTCATTAAGTCTGATTTTTTGTATTTTCATTGCCACTTAGAGGTATAGTTTGGCCCATCATGATCCTGCACATACCCATATATATATATATATATATATATATATATATATATAGAGAGAGAGAGAGAGAGAGAGAGAGAGATCTGTCAGTACCATATTATTCTTTGGTGTCTCATTGTTATAATCTATCTGTGATACTCTATGTATGTTATTCTTTGTATTTTGTTATCAATCTCTAACTACTTGACCGAGGTATATACTGATTACAAAGACTTGACTAAGGACCGGATCTCTAGAATGGTATTCCTCCCCATTTCTTTTTAGTAGGCCTCTCACCCTAATTTTAGGGACTAAATTTCTAATTAGTGGAATATTCATATTTAAGGATCTTCTATGTTTAGATTGGTTTAGAAACTTCTCAATATAAAAAATTCTATTAAAAGGTGGAATAGATTCTCCTTTGGCAATGTGTTAGAGTAGAAAAAGGTTCTTACTATCAATTTGTCAGAGGTCCAAAATAAAATGGCTAAAGGAGATAGTTCAGAGGATATTTTTAATTTAAAAAAATCTTTTACTTAGGAATGGTCTGACATTGTGAGGAGGGAGGAAATTTTTTGGAAACAGAAATTCAGATTCGAGTAGTTAAAATAAGGAGATATGAATACTACCTTCTTCCATCAATTTACTTTGTGCCATAAAAAAAGAAATACCATTTATACGCTGCTAGATGAGGAAGGTTTTGAAGTTAGATCAGATGAACATATTTGGTAGGTGGACTCTAGATATTCCCAAGCTTTTTTATCTCTTCAACCTATTAATTCCTCTCTTGCAGTTGTGGAGAAGTTGTTGGACAATATTCCCACATTGCTATTAGCAGAGGATAATTTCTTCCTTACTAAACCTATCACTAAAGAGGAAGTCTAGGCTGTGGTCTTCTCGATGGGTGCCTTTAAGGTTCCAGGCCCATATAGTTTTCCCCTATGTTTTTTTAGGAATTTTGGGAGATTATGGGGAAATCTATGTCATTAATGCTACTAGAGATTTTGTTAAGATAGTGAAACTCCTAAAACAACTTCACAATACTTTTATTGTGCTAGTCCCTAAGAAGTCTAACCCTATTTCTATGGTCGACTTTAGACCTATCAGCTTCTGCAACATGGTTTATAAGGTTTTCTCTAAGATCCTTGTTTTAAGGATTAAACCATTTCTTGACAAGCTTATTGTTGGTAATAAAAAAGGATTCATCCCGGGTAGACAAATTCTAGATGCTGCAATCTCCACTAATGAAATTCTACACTCTGTGAATAGAAGCAACATACCTAGTATGGCTTTTAAGATTGACATTTCTAAGGCCTATGATAAAGTCTCCTGGGATTTCTTATTTTGTGTCTTGTAAAAAATTGGCTTCTAGGAAAGAGTAATTAGACTATTAAGAGAATGTGTTACTACGATCAAATTCTTGGTTCTTGTTAATACGATTCCTAGAGGATTATTTAATTCTAGAAGAGGTCTAAGACAAGGTGACCCTGTTTCCCTTTATCTTTTTATTTTGATGGTGGAGGTTCTAGGGAGGACTATGATGAATATGTTAAGTTTGGGAAACCTCAAAGATATAAAACTGGCTACTTTTGTCTAACCTTTAGCTATCCACCAATTTGTGGATGATACTATCCTTTTTGGTATTGCTTCTGTGGTGGATGATAGGAGGTGGAAATAGTTATTAAATGAGTATGTGTAAGTGTAAGAAGATGGGGGGCCAAAAATGGGTCTTAAGTGGCCACTTTTTTAAAAAAATCAAGAAATTTTCTTGCCTTGGATGAGAAATTGAGCATAGTTAGACTCAAAATTTTAAGATGCAACAAAAACAATGTTCGTAGTGATCCGAGCCTACTTTCTAAACTACTAATTTATTTTGAAAATGGTATAGATTAAGGGGTTCAAAAGAGGGAGCCACAGAAATTGGTGTTGTTTCTGTCAAAAAAACATAGTATAGCATGTTCTGTGGCTCCCTCAAAAGATTAACTTTTTTTAGTAATTTTCAAATTGCTTCAATGAGAAATTAGCTAACAACATGTAGTTTATGCCTGATTTTTCTCATAAAATTTTAATGAATATTTAATTTTTTACTAATTTTCAAAGTGGACACATGCTGAAAAATAGAATTTTGGCCATGCTACCCCTATAAAATTTGAAAACTAATTGAAAATCATTTTTTTAATATGTGTAGACTGGAGTCTAGTTTCTAAAAATATATTTTTTTTAAAATTTCAATGAACGATTAATTTACAATGAAAAAAAGACCAAACATTGGTTTTTCCCCAAAAACAGACACACAAACAAAAGAAATTAAAGATGAAAGGCTTAACATTGTCAAAATGTGAAAAAAATTACATTGTTAAATAGCTAAGAGAAAGCCTAACATTACCCAGTTGTTCAAGTTGTTTGACCTTGAAACACATGCAAATTTGAGGGTTAGAATGAACAAAAAATATGTTAAATCCTGTAGAATATGCAAAAACACATCTTTAGACATTGGGAAGGAACTCCAAGCCTTTGGGTTAGAAATCCAAAGCAAATCCCAAGCCTAAGGCTTGGGATTCCCAAAGAAAAATATAACGTGAGCACGTTATAACGTGCTCGTGTTATGTTTTATTTTGCATTTTTTCCCTTTTTGCAAAAGTTTGTCTGATGTTTGTCATGTTTGACATAACGTGAGTGCATTATAATGTGCTTGCTTTATGTCTCCCTTGGAATATTTTATGTTCAAGGTTATTAACCATGTGGGTAAGTGTAAGAAGTTGGGTCCACATAGAGGGGAAGTCGTGAGCAAAAAAGGAATCCTGATAGAAATGGGTACCCATTTTAAAAGAAACAGGTGCTCGATCCTAAATGGGTACTCACTTAGGAATAGGTACCTATTTAGGAATGGGTACCTATTTCTATATAGATATTCAAATTTGAAAAAAATCATGGGGTAAGTGCAAGAAGATGGGGGGCCAAAAAGTGGCCAAAATAATTTTAAAAAAATTTAAGTCATAACGCGCTCGCGTTATGACCAAGTATAAATGAAAAAAAAAGCAAGTGAATTTCATTTCACTCTCATTTTCTCCTCTGCCCACGGCTTCTAAACCCTCAAAAACGTGCTCGCGTTCTGTAAAATGTCAATCAACACAAAAAGCTTATCAATTCATCGCCAAAATGCCGCTGCGACGTCAAGCACGCCAAAGGGGTGAGTTATCTTTGTTTTTTTGTTTGAATTTCTTTCTAAATAGGTAGGTTTTTGTTGATTTTTGATGTATATTTCATTAATTGTCAGGAAATGTTAATGCACCTCCTCCTCCTCCTCCTCCTCCTCAAAATCCACAAAATCCTGAGGAGGAAATACCTGCAGAACAACAACCTCCTCCATTCATTCCTTGACATGCGCCTGGAACACAAGATAATATAATGAGGCAAATTGAAAACAACAAAAAACAAATTGAAGATATAATTGCAAGGTTGAAAGATCCTTCCACTTCAACCTTACATAGGTCCACACTTGCCGAATCTCTTGAGTCTATGTTATCAAATGTAAATTCAATTAGCAAGCAAATAACTAGTTGGACCGATAAAAAGAGAGAGTTTAGAGATTACTATGTAGATAAATTGTCATACCAAGATGTCAAAAAATTACAAATTACAAAATTAGACTTATGTTCAATTTTCACAAACCCACAAACAAATCAACCTCCACCCATTACATGCAAGAGGTTCCCTATCCATTGGTGCAACAACCAAGTGATAAGGGACAATTTCAGGCAGAGGTGGTGGATGGTTTTTGACCATCCTCCATGCAATAATAATGAGGTCCCACAATACTTTTTGAGGAAACTCTACTGCGAGTTTGTCCTCAATAAAGTGCCAAACTATTTTGATATGCGGGACTTCCAGGGCAGAGGTGGGGGCTCAGCACAGAATAGACCAGGGGCACGTCTTGACCCACAATGGGTAGTGAGATGAGTAATCAGCAGACTAGCCCACGAGCATGTTTCTATCCCTTCCATTGTGAAGGAGAGTGTTGAGGTTGATACACTGAGGTTGATTAGTGCCTTGACCCAGAGCATCATAGAGCATGTCGATCCTGCAACACAGAGTGGGTTGGGAGATAGTGCGAGGAGTAGGGTCCCACCGCATACTTGCCAGGCTTGCGGGTCAGCCTGTGGTTATGACCCCATGGACAGTCAGGACGCAGGTGCATAGGCTACATCTGCAGCTGAGCAGATGGTGATGACAGATACCCTCCTAAGTGAGACTTTCGGCCTTGATACTCAGGAAAATATTAGCAAGTTTATTGAATTTAATTTATTAAATTTCATTTTTGAAATACAAGATTAACTAATTTAAATTGATGATTTTAATGAAATTTCAGGGTCATAGCGTCGATGCAATTTTCAGTGGTTCTCCACCTACATTTTTCACTAGATCATCTAGTGTCGAGGTATGTAACTAGTAAACAATTATAAATATTACATGTGAATAGCATCGTTATATGAATGGTATTCTAATTTCTGATTTTGGATGTTGAATAGGTTAATACTGTAGATTTCATGGCAACACCTGCCAGCGGTGGTAGACTTCAAAGCTTTACGGAGGTAATAAAATAAATAGTTTAATGAATGAATTGTACTTACTAAATTTTTGTATGTGATTTGTGTGTTTTATTGTGTGTACTTCCATGTTTAGATGAACGTGTGTGTATGTTAGGAGCCATGATTTGCATCACTATTATAGTTTTCATAATTGAATAATGTTTTATTTCCAGATGATGCAGGCTGCGGAGACACCTCCCCATGTTCATAGGGCAATGGAGCAGGGTGTGGCCTCTGTGATTCATAGCTCTATGGCATTGACAGGGGTATGAGGCAGATTAGTAAATTTCAATTTACATTCATTGTTATAGTTGTCTATTTTTGAAAAATTAAAAGATTATTGATTTGAAGTTTAATTTCTATCTGGATGGTTTCTATAGGACATGACATCACCAGGGCCTATTCCTGCTACTGAGGTAAGCAAGGAGATAGATTATATGTTAGCGGTAAGTGATTATTTTGTTAAATGTTTCATTTTTTTATAACATGTAATTTCTATATATTAATGTCTATACTTTTTTTTGTAACAGGTAAAGGTGCAGGAAGAACTAAATAGGAGGAGTAGCCCTCGGGTTCATAGTAGACCACCCACATGCATGTCTCCATCCCTTAGAAGATCAAAGGCTGCTCGTGATTTATTCTCTTCACCAGCCAGAGGGGAATGACTTTTTATTGTGTTCCTTTGTTGTATGCCTATATGGCATTTGTGGACATATATTTTGTATTGTACATAGTTGACATTGTATGTCTATATGGCATTCTTGTAAGCCTATATGGCTATTTTGTATATATGTTATACTTATATCGACAGAAATTGATGTATGCCTATATGGATATTTGGTTAATACAAATCTTTTTTATTGATGGCGTCCATACTTGCATTATAAATCCACTTTTGAATGGATATTTGTAGATGGCTACTTCAAATATTTAAAGTCTGATTGTATTACATAGGATGTTTGCATTTTCTTTGATAGGCTTGATAGGCCATGGATTACATGATGGTGTTTGATGGAAAAGTATGGTAGAAGACTCTAGTTCATTCTTAATAGGCTTGTGATTGATAATATCTTTGCATGATTGCACTTGATCTTGGATCATGGGCATGTTGTTAGGATTTTGATTGCATTGTGATGTTTGATGGATAGGCATGGTGTAAGACACCCAACTAGTTCTACGAAAATTTTTCCTTACTTAAACAATTTTACTTGCTATCAATTCATCAACTACTTCAACAACACAAAGATATACATCAAAGATAACTACTTGAATGAATCAACCTTAGAGTTGGGTACTTGTTTAGTTATTTGACTCAATCAACTTGCAATGTCTTATTACATGGATAATGCTTTCAATAGCATGAAGTTACAACTTATTCAATGGAGATGCAAAAGAAAGGCCTTGAATCCTTGATGTTTACAATGGCGTCTACACTTGATCAACTCAATCAAACTCAATGATGTCAACTGAATGTCAACACCTCACAATATCACAAGGGAGCATCACCTTGCTCGTTGCATGGATGAACATCATAGTTGCAAGACTCTTAGGGTTAGGCACCAACTGAAGGTAGTAGAGACCAGACTAGGCGCCATCCTAAGCTGGGTGCTTCCTTGAGGTGGTAGAGACATGGATGAACGTCTGGTGGGGTTTGATGACTGTATATTGACACTCAAATTCACTTAGGTGCAATATTAGTGTTCTTCTTACTAGGCACCAGATAGGAGGATTCTCAGGGGTTTTGGCGCCTAGGTTACAACTTGTCAATTTCTCAAAGAATCTTTGAAACACTTAACTTCCAAGGATTATCATCTTACCCTCTGATGGAGTGCCTTGTTCCAAAATTGGTCTTGGGGACTTGCATCTCTCTTAGGTGCATGTTTGGAGTAATGTCAACTGGTATCAGCACCTATTATCTCAATTCACACTTGACATCAAACTTTTGAAGCTCTTTTACCCTAGCACCTTTATCTTCTATCAAGCGCCTAACATTCTGGAGGTGAATTCCATCTTAATCCAGAACCACGCCTTAGGAGGATGATTGAACCCTAGGTGCCAATTTGAGGTTGCAAGAGCATAGGTATGTGCCAAGTAGAGTTTGATGCTCAAAACATTAACATTATTCAGTGAAATCTTTTTTTGACTCTAGGCACCATTTGGAGGCTAGAAAGAGGGAAGTTGACACCAACTGCATTAGGTGCATTTCTGAGGTGATGGAGACTAATAAGTGTGCCTTGTCCTCTGGCTCTATTCCTTGTTAACTTTACAACTTAGATTATCTGAACAACACTGAGAATGCTTCCCTTCTTCCTGATACAAGTTGAAAGATCCACTGGGTGCCATTTCAGGTGTTTGGAGAGATCATCAACCAAGGGTGCTAATAGAGCCTTTGGCAAATCAAAAGAGCACCTTACTTAGATTTGATTTCTGGATGCCAGAATTGAGGAATTTTGCGCCTTGGCTAGGAGTTTCTCATTTCAATCTTGATTATTCATCTAAGTGACTTTCCTTAGCTCCCAAGCCTTTAATCTATCCATTACCCCCTGCTAGGCACTCAAAATAGAGTGTTAACGCCTTATGAAGGTTAGGCGCATTCTAAGAGTGGGGTAGGCAAGTGAGGGTGCCAGACCAGGCCTTGAGACTTCTCTCCTCATCAAAGGCTTTCAATCCTAGGTGCCAAATCCAAGGAGTTCCAACCAACACATGCGCCTAGTGCTGTGAGTTCACCCAAAGGACATCTTTAACTTGAAAACTTTCAATCTTCATCCATCTATGCTAGGCACTCAATTGGAGGATCCCTAGAAACATGTATAGGTGCCTTGAGGTTCTTAGGCGCTTAATTTGGATGATCCTTGTGCTAGGTGCTTAGTAAGGAAAACTGGAGTGAAATGGGCGCCTAGGCTCCCAAGCTTCCATACTTAGTCAAATTTTAGGGTTCTGACCTTGTTCCTGCAAAACAAACAGATAGAGTTAGTCTGAAACCAATTCATTCCCTCATCATTTGGAATTAGCCTCTGGGAATGAGGAATATGCTAATCCATTATACACTTGATGATCAAGCCGGGAATGGGGACATGGCACATGGTACTAGGCTAATCATTTTGGGTTTTGCATGAGCCTCGGACAAGGTAATAGGCATAGGGTTTTTATCTTGCATAATGATTTTTTCAAACCAAGGGTCCATGATGGAAATGATTAAGGATGATAGAATGTTTGGATTTTGGACTTTGAGATGTTTATTGTTGTAAATGTTTATTGTTTGGACTCAAATTTTGTTAAATGGTTGTTTGAAAGAGGACACATCAAACACAACAATAAGATTGGTTTAAGTATGGATGCAAATGATGTTTACTAGTTTACTAATGTGATGATGATTACTAATGTGATGATGATTTTGCATGTTTTCAATGGTTGGGATCTACAAGTTATGCATTTTTTTGGGATGCACACCTCATTGATTGTAGTGGGATGACTTGAATGCATATTGCCTATATCCACGGGATGACTTTGTTATTTTTCCTTGTCTATGCTCATTTGCACATTGGTATGTTGCATTGGGATGAGAGGATGGATGTTACTTTGATAGTGATGTGTATTCGTCACCTAGTGATGGATGATCTTATATAGTGGTTGGATGTAATGGTTATCTTCATGTGGTTGTAGATGTTGATCCTTGGTTTAGAGGTGTTTGGTAGTGTGTCTTGGTGGACTCTTGATTCTAGATTAGAGTATTATCATGATACAAGTTCTCTTGAGACTAGGATGTCTGTATTGGTGCATGTGATCTTCTAGGAGGAGATGTTAGATCATGATGTCATGTTTGGATACCTAATTTTGTAGTTGGAGTTTTGACAGTGGTCTTGTTGGTTCTCTTGGTATTGAGTACATTGGTCATGTGCTTGGGAGCTTCATGATAATGTGGTGTTGCATTTGGAGCTTAACATGGATTGATTGGTTGTAGGTTCTCATACATACTTCAAGACTTGGGTGAGGCTAGAGTTCTCTTGGGATTAGAGACACTTGTTGAGATGGTTACCCTTTAGAGGTTTTAGCAGCAAGACCAAGGAGACTTTCACTTGGATATGGGCGTGAGTTAATTATGGACGTAGAGAAGATTCTTATTGGTTCTAGAGGGTTCATTCGAGGGGTGTCTCTAAACATGCTTTTTCTTAGGCGCTAAACTGGAGTTGTCTAGATGCACAAGTGCGCCTCCCTCAATGAAGTTCCTTTTGTTAACTTAGTTCATCCTAGTGACTCAAGGGGTTGTTATATTCTTTAGGCGCAATCTTTCATAGACTAAAACATTCACTCCATGTTAAGGCGCTCAAAGGAGGCTCTGGAGATGGAAAATGGTGCCTTAACTCACTTATGTATATTTTGGACTTTTAGGCAATTGCAAGATGTCTTGGAGGGCTCAATTCTTCAAGGTGCCCATTTTGTTCACCACTTGTAGCATCACTTGTTCAAGGTGCATGTGTGATTTGGTCAAAAATAGGCACCTAGAGTGAATAGGCTTTCATCCTGACTTAATACACTGCCTCCTTCTGATGATTTTTGGGGCAGCAGAAAACCTTTCACCACGAGCAAATTCCTTAGAGCTATAAAAAATTGAGAGAAGTTATTGTAGAGGCACTCTACATGATCACGTTGCCTCAGACAGAATGTTTCTAAGTGACACGGTTTTCAAGTAACATCTCGTCAAAGATTGCTACCTTTTTGCACTTTGGACTCTTCAGGGATATCATGGGTACAATGTAGCTCAGACTGTTTCGACATGTTTGGGTGAAAAACAGGACCATGCCTAGCGTAAATGTACCCATTCGGATGCATTGGAATAGTCAGTTTGGTCGCATCAGGAGTAGGACAAAAGTTACACCCCTTTGCAACTTTAAACTGCCTCCTTTTGATGATTTTTGGAGTAGCAGAAAACCTTTCACCATGGGCAAATGTCTTAGAGCTATAAAAAACTGAGAGAGGTTATTGTAGAGGCACTCTACATGATAGAGTTGTCTTAGATAGAATGTTTCTAAGTGACACAGTTTTCAAGTAACATCTCGTCAAAGATTGCAGCCTTTTTACACTTTGGACTCTTCAGGGATATCGTGGGTACATGTAGCTCGGACTGTTTCGACATGTTTGGGTGAAAAATAGGACCATGCCTAGCATAAATGTACCCATTCGGATGCGTTGGAATAGTTAGTTTGGTCACATCAGGAGCAGGACAAAAGTTACACCCCTTTGCAACTTTACACTGCCTCCTTCTGATGATTTTTGGGGCAGCAGAAAACCTTTCACCACGGGCAAATGCCTTAGAGCTATAAAAAACTGAGAAAGGTTATTGTAGAGGCACTCTACGTTATCGCGTTGCCTTAGACAGAATGTTTCTAAGTGACACAGTTTTCGAGTAACATCTCATCAAAGATTGCAGCCTTTTTACACTTTGGACTCTTCAGGGATATCGTGGGTACTATACTTTATACTTCGCATCATTTCAATGAATAGTTGACATCTTGCAGTCTCATTTAACTTTTCAAAGAACAATCTCCAAATCTTATTAGCATATCTTCTACAAGTGCGTTTTGGAATCTTACCTTCCATTGGCTATAAAATATTCTCATCAATATCAATCAAATACTTTGGCTTTCTATGCAAAACTCTAGGTGGTGTCAAGTTAGGTAAATTCATCTCAACATTAGGAATTTCATCAATATTTAAATGAGATGGGTTAGATGGCATACCTTCGATTGAAGATGGAATAGATGACATACCTTGAGGTTGAGGTGGGAACGATGGCATACCTCCTTCATCACATGTGAGTGACGATGTACTCTCAACTTGAGATGTGGTAGATGGTGTCCCTACATGTTGACTTGCGGTAAAGGACATGTCTCCAACTATGGTATTCAAATCTCTCATACCACGAAGTTTTTGCATTCGTTCTCTTTGTGCCGCCAATACCATATCTCTTTGTGATGGTTGTGGTTCCTCTTCAATTGGTATGTCTTCATTTATCGTGTCCAATTTCCTCTTCTAACGAAGTTCCCTCATAGCCATTGCTTTCTTTGCATTCTTAGCTTCTATCTCTTCCTGTGTTGGTTTAATTCTTGATCGTTTCCTCGGCATGACGAAGAATTTGTCTGTAGCATGATAAAGAGACCAATATTAGTTCCTAAGAAATGAATACATGATAATAGTGGGATTGTATTTTTTTTATGTTGTAAGGATTTATTCTTGTATAGTTTGACATCTTGGTATGAACTAAGGTTTGTTTATTACACATAATTATTAAAGAGCCCAAGTGTAGAAAATATACATGGCATCATGTGAGATTGTAGGTTGCTTTCTTGATTAGGAATGTGTCTATTTTAAACATGTATGATAAAGCATGATAAAGTAATTCAATCTAAAATAAGGAAAATGTAAAGAACATGCATGTAAAGACTTGACATACCTAAAAAATGAAGATTTGAATGGAGAGAGTACCCAATTATGTAGTGTTTTTATCTTCTTGCATCAAACTCAACAATTTGAGTTTTTCACCACTTGCTTCCTTTTCAATGTTAAATTCCTAAAATTGAATCACAATTAACATTGCAACAGTACAAAAATTGAAACTTGAATAGATATATATCAAACTTGGTGTGAAAACTATGTTATTTCCTCCTTCTCAAGTTGGTAAAGCAGAAAAGGTGGTGGAAAGATCATGCAAAGGTGGTACAATGTGTCAAATGTGCATGTGAACTTCCTAATAGCATGAAAGCACTTCTTTTTTGTCAGAGCATGTGTAGAATCAGTAAGAAAACAGAGCATGTGGGCCTGGATCACGGGGGTAACCACTTTTTTACCGTTTCAATAGAAATATAACATGCGAGTGCATTATAGAGCGCGTTATAATGTGCTTGTGCTATAATGCACTCACATTTTGTCCTGCTATAGATTCATCACATCCTTTGCATTGATCACAGCTTTTTCCTGTAAGGGCTTGCCAGATGCTCCGCCATATGATAGGCATAACAATGAAGGGCCAAGCCCTCATAATCAAGTTTGTGATAGAAAATGCCCTCAACCCTCAACGTCAAACCCTAATCCCTAAACCCTCAACTCTGATCCCTCGACCCTCAACCCTCAATGTCAAATCTTAATCCCTAAACCCTCAACCCTATCCCTAAACCCTCAACCCTCAACGTCAAATCCTAATCCCTCAACCCTCAACCCTATCCCTAAACCCTCAACCCTCAACGTTAAATCCTAATCCCTCAACCCTAATCCGTCATCCCTCAACTCTAATCCCTCATCCTTAAACCCTAAATGTTATCCCTAATCCTACACCCTCAATAGACTCGATACTATACCTTAAACTCTAATCCCTTATCCCTAAACCCTCCAACCCTATCCCTAATCCTTACAACCCTCAACCCTAATCCCTCAACCCTTAACTCTGATCCATCAACCCTCAACACTATACCTTAAACCCTAATCCCTTCAACCTCAACCCTATCCCTAAACATTTGACCCTCAAACCTCAACCCTCAACCCTCAACGTCAAACCCTAATCACTCAACCCTTAACTCTGATCCCTCATCTCTGAACCCTAACCCTAAACCCTCAACCCTCAACATCAAATCCTAATCCCTCAATCCTTCACTCTAATCCCTAAACCCTAAACCCTATCCCTAAACCCTCAACACTATACCTTAAACCCTAATCCCTCAGCCCTCAACCCTAAACCTTATCCCTAAACCCTAATCCCTCAACCCTCAACCCTAATCCATCATCCCTCAACTATAATCCCTCATCGTTAAACCCTAAATGCTATCCCTATTTCTACACCCTCAACAGAATCGATACTATACCTTAAACCCTAATCCCTTATCCCTAAACCCTCCAACCCTATCCTTAATCCCTAAATGCTATCCCTAATTCTACACCCTCAACAGACTCGATACTATACCTTAAACTCTAATCCCTTATCCCTAAACCCTCCAACCCTATCCCTAATCCTTATACCCTCCACACTCTACTTTAACCCTAATTCCTCGACCCTAAACTCTATCCCTAAACCCTTGACCCTCGAACCTCAACCCTCAACCCTCAACATCAAACCCTCATCCCTCAACCTTTAACTCTGATCCTTTGACCTTCAACCCTAACCCTAAACCCTAAACACTCAACATCAAATTCTAATCCCTCAACCCTTCACTCTAATCCCTAAACCCTAAACCCTAACCCTAAACCCTCAACACTATACCTTAAACCCTAATCCCTCAACCCTAACCCTAAACCTTGTCCCTAAACCCTCATCCCTCAACCCTTAACCCTAATCTGTCATCCGTTATCCCTCAACTCTAATCCCTCATTCCTAAACCCTAAACGCTATCCCTATTCCTAGACCCTCAACAGGCTCGATACTATACCTTAAACCCTAATCCCTCTACCCTCAACACTCTTATTTAACCCTAATCCCTTGACCATTAACCCTATCCCTCAACCTCAACCCTCAACCCTCAACCCTCAACTCTCAACATTAAACCCTAATTCATCAACCCTAAACCCTAATCCCTCAAACCTAAACCCTATCCCTAAACCATCAACCCTCAACAATATACCTTAAACCCTAATCCCTAAACCCTCAACCCTAAACCTTATCCCTAAACCCTAATCCCTCAACCCTCAACCCTAATCCCTCATCCCTCAACTCTAATCCCTCATCCCTAAACCCTAAATGCTATCCCTACTCCTAAACCCTCAACAGACTTGATACTCTACCTTAAACTCTAATCCCTTATCCCTAAACCCTCCAACCCTATCCCTAATCCTTATACCCTCCACACTCTACGTTAACCCTAATTCCTTGACCCTCAACCCTATCCCTAAACCCTTGACCCTCGAACCTCAACCCTCAACCCTCAACATCAAACCCTAATCCCTCAACCCTTAACTCTGATCCCTCAACCTTCAACCCTAACCCTAAACCCTAAACCCTCAACGTCAAATTCTAATCCCTCAACCCTTCACTCTAATCCCTCAACCCTAAACCCTATCCCTAAACCCTCAACACTATACCTTAAACCCTAGTCCCTTAACCCTAAACCTAAACCTTGTCCCTAAACCCTAATCCCTCAACCCTCAACCCTAATCTATCATCCATCATCCCTTAACTCTAATCCCTTATTCCTAAACCCTAAATGCTATCCCTATTCCTAGACCCTCAACAGGCTCGATACTATACCTTAAACCCTAATCCCTCTACCCTTGACACTCTTATTTAACCCTAATCCCTTGACCATTAACCCTATCCCTCAACCTCAACCCTCAACCCTCAACACTCAACTCTCAACATTAAACCCTAATTCATCAACCCTAAACCCTAATCCCTCAAAACTAAACCCTATCCCTAAACCATCAACCCTCAACACTATACCTTAAACCCTAATCCCTCAACCCTCAACCCTAAACCTTATCCCTAAACCCTAATCCCTCAACCCTCAACCCTAATCCATCATCCCTCAACTCTAATCCTTCATCCCTAAAGCCTAAATGCTATCCCTATTCCTAAACTCTCAACAGACTCGATACTATACCTTAAACTCTAATCCCTTATCCCTAAACCCTCCAATCCTACCCCTAATCCTTATACCCTCCACACTCTACTTTAACCCTAATTCCTCGACCCTCAACCCTATCCCTAAACCCTTGACCCTCGAACCTCAACCCTCAACCCTCAACATCAAACCCTAATCCCTCAACCCTTAACTTTGATCCCTTGACCTTCAACCCTAACCCTAAACCCTAAACCCTCAACGTCAAATTCTAATCCCTCAACCCTAAAACCTCAACACTATACCTTAAACCGTAATCCCTCAACCCTAACCCTAAACCTTGTCCCTAAACCCTAATCCCTCAACCCTCAACCCTAAGCTGTCATTCGTCATCCCTCAACTCTAATCCCTCATTCCTAAACCCTAAACGCTATCCCTATTCCTAGACCCTCAATAGCCTTGATACTATACCTTAAACCCTAATCCCTCTACCCTTGACACTCTTATTTAACCCTAATCCCTTGACCATTAACCCTATCCCTCAACCTCAACCCTCAACCCTCAACTCTCAGCATTAAACCCTAATTCATCAACCCTAAACCCTAATCCCTCAAACCTAAACCCTATCCCTAAACCATCAACCCTTAACACTATACCTTAAACCCTAATCCCTCAACCCTCAACCCTAAACCTTATCCCTAAACCCTAATCCCTCAACCCTCAACCCTAATCCCTCATCCCTCAACTCTAATCCCTCATCCCTAAACCCTAAATGCTATCCCTATTCCTAAACCCTCAACAGACTCGATACTATACCTTAAACTCTAATCCCTTATCCCTAAACCCTCCAACCCTATCCCTAATCCTTATACCCTCCACACTCTACTTTAACCCTAATTCCTTGACCCTCAACCCTATCCCTAAACCCTTGACCCTCGAACCTGAACCCTCAACCCTCAACATCAAACCCTAATCCCTCAACCCTTAAATCTGATCCCTCGACCTTCAACCCTAACCCTAAACCCTAAACCCTCAATGTCAAATTCTAATCCCTCAACCCTTCACTCTAATCCCTCAACCCTAAACCCTATCCCTGAACCCTAATCCCTCAACACTATACCTTAAATCCTAATCCCTCAACCCTAACCCTAAACTTTGTCCCTAAACCCTAATCCCTCAACCCTCAACCCTAATCTGTCATCCGCCATCCCTCAACTCTAATCCCTCATTCCTAAACCCTAAATGCTATCCCTATTCCTAGACCCTCAACAGGCTCGATACTATACCTTAAACCCTAATCCCTCTACCCTCGACACTCTTATTTAACCCTAATCCCTTGACCATTAACCCTATCCCTCAACCTCAACCCTTAACCCTCAACCCTCAACTCTCAACATTAAACCCTAATTCATCAACCCTAAACCCTTATCCCTCAAACCTAAACCCTATACCTAAACCATGAACCCTCAACACTATACCTTAAACCCTAATCCCTCAACCCTCAACCCTAAACCTTATCCCTAAACCCTAATCCCTCAACCATCAACCCTAATCCCTCATCCCTCAACTCTAATCCCTCATCCCTAAACCCTAAATGCTATCCCTATTCCTAAACCCTTAATAGACTCGATACTATATGTTAAACTCTAATCCCTTATCCCTAAATCCTCCAACCCTATCCCTAATCCTTATACCCTCCACACTCTACTTTAACTCTAATTCCTCGACCCGCAACCCTATCCCTAAACCCTTGACCCTCGAACCTCAACCCTCAACCCTCAACATCAAACCCTAATCCCTCAACCCTTAACTCTAATCCCTCTACCTTCAACCCTAATCCTAAACCCTAAACCCTCAACGTCAAATTCTAATGCCTCAACCCTTCACTCTAATCCCTCAACCCTAAACCCTATCCCTAAACCCTCAACACTATACCTTAAACCCTAATCCCTCAACCCTAACCCTAAACCTTGTCCCTAAACCCTAATCCCTCAACCCTCAACCCTAATCTGTCATCCGTCATCCCTCAACTCTAATCCCTCATTCCTAAACCCTAAACGCTATCCCTATTCCTAGACCCTCAACAGGCTCGATACTATACCTTAAACCCTAATCCCTCTACCCTCGACACTCTTATTTAACCCTAATCCCTTGACCATTAACCCTATCCCTCAACTTCAACCCTTAACCCTCAATCCTCAACTCTCAACATTAAACCCTAATTCATCAACCCTAAACCCTAATCCCCCAAACCTAAACCCTATCCCTAAACCATCAACCCTCAACACTATACCTTAAACCCTAATCCCTCAATCCTCAACACTAAACCTTATCCCTAAACCCTAATCCCTCAACCCTTAACCCTAATACATCATCCCTCAACTCTAATTCCTCATCCCTAAACCCTAAATGCTATCCCTATTCCTAAACCCTCAACAAACTCGATACTATACCTTAAACTCTAATACCTTATCCCTAAACCCTCCAACCCTATCCCTAATCCTTATACCCTCCACACTCTACTTTAACACTACTTCCTCGACCCTCAACCCTATCGCTAAACCCTTGACCCTCAAACCTCAACCCTCAACCCTCAACATCAAACCCTAATCCATCAACTCTTAACTCTGATCCCTCGACCTTCAACCCTAACCCTAAATCCTAAACTCTCAACGTCAAATTCTAATCCCTCAACCCTTCACTCTAATCCCTCAACCCTAAACCCTATCCCTAAATCCTCAACACTATACCTTAAACCGTAATCCCTCAACCCTAACCCTAAACCTTGTCCCTAAACCCTAATCCCTTAACCCTCAACCCTAATCTGTCATCCGTCATCCCTCAACTCTAATCCCTCATTCCTAAACCCTAAATGCTATCCCTATTCCTAGACCCTCAATAGGCTCGATACTATACCTTAAACCCTAATCCCTTTACCCTCAACACTCTTATTTAACCCTAATCCCTTGACCATTAACCCTATCCCTCAACCTCAACCCTCAACCCTCAACCCTCAACTCTCAACATTAAACCCTAATTCATCAACCCTAAACCCTAATCCCTCAAACCTAAACCCTATCCCTAAACCGTCAACCCTCAACACTATACCTTAAACCCTAATCCCTCAACCCTCAAGCCTAAACCTTATCCCTAAACCCTAATCCCTCAACCCTCAACCCTAATCCCTCATCCCTCAACTCTAATCCCTCATCCCTAAACCCTAAATGCTATCCCTATTCCTAAACCCTCAACAGACTCGATACTATACCTTAAACTCTAATCCCTTATCCCTAAACCCTCCAACCGTATCCTTAATCATTATACCCTCCACACTCTACTTTAACCCTAATTCCTCGACCCTCAACCCTTGACCCTCGAACCTCAACCCTCAACCCTCAACATCAAACCCTAATCCCTCAACCCTTAACTCTGATCCCTTGACCTTCAACCCTATCCCTAAACCCTAAACCCTCAACATCAAATTCTAATCCCTCAACCCTTCACTCTAATCCCTCAACCCTAAACCCTATCCCTAAACCCTCAACACTATACCTTAAACCCTAATCCCTCAACCCTAACCCTAAGCCTTGTCCCTAAACCCTAATGCCTCAACCCTCAACCCTAATCTGTCATCCATCATCCCTCAACTCTAATCCCTCATTCCTAAACCCTAAACGCTATCTATATTCCTAGACCCTCAACAAGTTCGATACTATACCTTAAACCCTAATCCCTCTACCCTCGACACTCTTATTTAACCCTAATCCCTTGACCATTAACCCTATCCCTCAACCTCAAACCTTAACCCTCAACTTTCAACATTAAACCCTAATTCATCAACCCTAAACCCTAATCCCTTAAACCTAAACCCTATCCCTAAACCATCAACCCTCAACACTATACCTTAGACCCTAATCCCTCAACCCTCAACCCTAAACCTTATCCCTAAACCCTAATCCCTCAACCCTCAACCCTAATCCCTCATCCCTCAACTCTAATCCCTCATCCCTAAACCCTAAATGCTATCCCTATTACTAAACCCTCAACAAACTCGATACTATACCTTAAACTCTTATCCCTTATCCTTAAACCCTCCAACCCTATCCCTAATCCTTACACCCTCCACACTCTACTTTAACCCTAATACCTTCAACCTCAACCCTATCCCTAAACCCTTGACCCTTGAACCTCAACCCTCAACCCTCGACGTCAAACCCTATTCCCTCAACCCTTAACTCTGATCCCTCATCTCTCAACCCTAACCCTAAACCCTAAACCCTAAACCCTCAACCCTCAACGTCAAATCCTAATCCCTCAACCCTAAACCCTATCCCTAAACCCTCAACACTATATTTTAAACCCTAATCCCTCAGCCCTCAACCCTAAACCTTATCCCTAAACCCTAATCCCTCAACCCTCAACCCTAATCCGTCATCCCTCAACTCTAATCCCTCATCCCTAAACCCTAAATGCTATTCCTATTCCTACACCCTCAACAGAATCTATACTATACCTTAAACCCTAATCCCTTATCCCTAAACCCTCCAACCCTATCCCTAATCCTTATACCCTCCACACTCTACTTTAACCCTAATTCCTCGACCCTCAACCCTATCCCTAAACCCTTGACCCTCAAACCTCAACCCTCAACACTCAACGTCAAACCCTAATCCCTCAACCCTTAACTCTGATCCCTCGACCCTCAACACTATACCTTAAACCCTAATTCCTATCCCTCAACCCTTAACCCTTAAAACTTAAACCCTATCCCTACACCCTCAACAGTTGACACTATATCTTAAGCCTTAAACCGTCATCCCTAAAGCCTCAACCCTCAATCCTTAAACCTTCAACCCTAAACCCTATCCATAATCCCTCTACCCTCGACACTCTAACCCTAACCTCGACATTAAATGCTAATCTATCAACCCTAAACCCTAATCCTAAACCCTCAACCCTCAACCCTCGACACTATACCTTAAACCCTAATCCCTCAACCCTCAACCCTAAACCTTATCCCTAAACCCTAATCCCTCAACCCTCAACCCTAATCCATCATTCCTCAACTATAATCCCTCATCCCTAAACCCTAAATGCTATCCCTATTCCTAAACCCTCAACACACTCAATACTATACCTTAAACCCTAATCCCTTATCCCTAAACCCTCCAACCCTATCCCTAATCCTTACACCCTCCACACTCTACTTTAACCCTAATCCCTCGACCCTAAACCCTATCCCTAAACCCTTGACCCTTGAACCTCAACCCTCAACCCTCAATGTCAAACCCTAATCCCTCAACCCTTAACTTTAATCCCTCGACCCTCAACCCTATCCCTAAACCCTAAACCCTCAACTGTAATCTGTCATCCCTCATCCCTAAACTTTAAACGCTATCCCTATTCCTAGACCCTCAACGGGCTCGATACTAAACCCTAAACTCTATCCCTTATCCCTTAACCCTCATGATTAATAGCCTTGGATGTAAAAAAAATTGAGGGGGACATAACGTGAGAACGTTATAACGCGCTCGCGTTATGTCAAACATGACAAAAGATAGACTTGCGGGAAAGAAAAATGCAAGGCAAAACATAATGCGAGCGCGTTATAACGCGCTTGCGTTATTTCTTGCTTTGGGAATCCCAAGCCTTGGGCTTGGGATTTGCTTTGGATTTCCAACCCAAAGGCTTGGAGTGCCTTATGAACAGTCACAGATGTGTTTTTCTATATTCTTCAAAATTTCACATAATTTCATTCATGCTAACCCTCAGATTTGCACGTGTTTCAAGGTTGAACAAATTGAACACATGGGTAATGTTAGGCTTTCTCTTAGCTATTTGACGATGTGATTTTTTTCACATTTTAACAATGTTAAGCCTTTCATCTTTAATTTCTTTTGTTTGTGTGTCCGTTTTTAGGCAAAAACCACTATTTGGTCTTTTTTCATTGTAAAATAAATATTCATTCAAATTTCAAAAAAATTACATATCTAGAAACTAGACTCCATTCTACAAATATTAAAAAAATAAAAAAATAATTTTCAATTAGTTTTCAAAATTTATAGGGGTAGCACGGCCAAAATTCTATTTTTTAGGATGTGTCCACTTTAAAAATTAGTAAAAAATCAAATATTCATCAAAAAATTATCAGAAAAATTGGGCATAAACTACATGCTATTAGCTAATTTCTCACTAAAGCGATTTTAAAAATACCAAAAAAAAGTTGACCTTTTGAGGGAGCCACAAAACATGCTATGTTATGTTTTTTTGACAGAAACAACACAAATTTCTGTGGCTCCCTCTTTTGAACCCCTTAATCTATGCCATTTTCAAAAAAAAATAGTAGTTTAGAAAGTAGACTTAGAGCACTACGAACATTGTTTTGGTTGCATCTACAAATTTTGAGTGTAACTATGCTCAATTTCTCATCCAAGGCCAGCATTTCCTGACTTCAGAAAAAAAGTGGCCACTTAAGACCCCTTTTTGGCCCCCCATCTTCTTGCACTTACCCCATGCACGCTTTTATTTCCCAAACAAAAGGAATAGGTACCCATTTTAGAATGGGTACCCATTCCTAAAAGCTTAGGTTTGGGAAAGGCATGGTAAGCTAGCCCCTTGCCTTGGACTTGCAAGTTTTTTTCTAAGTACAGAACAAGAGAAAAGATTGAGTTTACCTATATGGTTGATGACATTTTTTTTCTAAATTTTTTTATGAAATTAAAACCCATTATAGATGACAGTGTCTAGTTTTCAAATATGTAATTTTTTTATTGGACTTGTTTTTCTACTTATTATTTAATTTATGAGCAAACTGGTCCAAAAATGTGAAATGACAGGTGTTTGTATTTTTTAATAACTTTTAATTTTTAAATTTTTTTGAAACAAAAATTATATGTCATCAATCTACACATCATTCTTTACACAATAAAAAAAATTGGTTTTATGATTAGTTTTGTTCAAATTATGTTGGTCGTACACGAGGGTTTTTTAAAACAACAATTAGGGCCAATAAAAAATTAATAAAAAAAATTTGGAAAAAAATTATAAAACAATATCCTCATCAAAATTCACTATACTACACATCTTTTCCCAAAATTATTTAGAAAATTACTTTTATTGAGGTCAAATTATGTTGGTCGTACATGTGCATAGTATGTAAAAAAAAGTGACTTTTAAATAGTGGTTTTTAGAAATGCCTATTGAAAATCAATTTGTGTTATATGGGTATTAAAATAAATTACATATTTGAAAACTAGACTCTAAGTACTACATTTAAAATTCCTAACCTTTTTTAAGATTCAATCTTTTAAGTGCCTCAAATGTTTAGATTAAATGTGATGAATTCTGAAAATTAGGGAAAACACTTCCACTTTTTAGCCAAAAAGTGGACCCAACTTCTTGCACTAACCCATGTGTGTATGTATCTATGTATGTATGTATGTATTTATTGATGTATGTATGTATACCTATATGTATTTATGTATACTTATATGTATGTATGTATGTATGTATATATGTATGGTTGTATGTATGTATGTATGGTTGTATGTATGTATGCATGTTTGTATGTATGCATATATGTATGCATGTTTGTCCATATGTATGTATGTATGTATGCTTGTATGTATGTATGTATATAAGGGTTTTGGGTTTAGGGTATATAAGGACCTAATCCCATAGATTTTTTAGGGTTGAGGGTTGAGGATTGAGGGTTGAGGTTTAAGGGTTGAGGGTTGAGGCTTTAGGGATGAGGGTTAAGGGATTAGGGTTTAAGGTATAGTGTCGAGGGTAGAGGAGGGTAGAGATGGGGTGAGGTAGATAGGGGAGGAGAGGGGTGGTTTAGGGTTTAAGGGTCAAGGGTTTAGGGTTTGAGGGTTGAGGGTTTAAGGTTAAGGGATTAGGGTTTAGGGTTGAGGGTATAGGGTTTAGCATTGAGGGATTAAGGTTTAAGGTTGAGGGTTGAGGGTTTAGGGATAGGGTTTAGAGTTTACGGCTAAGGGATTAGGGTTTAAGACCTTGAGGGATTAGGGTTTAGGGTTGAGGCTTTAGGGATTGTGTTTAGGGTTGAGGGTCAAGGGATTAGGGTTAAGGTAGAGTGTTGAGGGTAGAGGGATTAGGGATAGGGTTTAGGGTTGAAGGTTTAGGGTTGAGGGTTTAGGGAAAAGGGATTAGGGTTTAAGGTGTAGTGTTAAGGGTTGAGGGTTTAGTAATAGGGATAGCGTTTAGGGTTTAGGGTTGAGGGATAAGCAATTAGGGTTGATGGTTGAGGGATTAAGGTTTAGTGTTGAGGGATTAAGGTTTAAGGTTGAGGGTTGAGGGTTTAGGGATAGGTTTAGAGTTTAGGGATAATGGATTAGGGTTTAGGGCCTTAAGGGATTAGGGTTTAGGGTTGAGGCTTTAGGGATTGCATATTGGTTTGAGGGTTGAGGGATTAGGTTTAAGGTAGAGTGTTGAGGGTAGAGGTATTATGGTTAGGGTTTAGGGTTGAAGGTTTAGGGTTAAGGGATTAGGGTTTAGGGTTGAGGGTTTAGGGATAAGGGATTAGGGTTTAAGGTATAGTGTCAAGGGTTGAGGGTTTAGGAATAGGGATGGAATTTAGGATTTAGGGTTGAAGCATTAGGGTTTAGGGTTTAGGGATAAGGAATTAGGGTTGATGGTTGAGGGATTAAGGTTTAGGGTTGAGGGATTAAGGTTTAAGGTCGAGGGTTGAGGGTTGAGGGTTTAGGGTTTAGCGATAGGGTTTAGAGTTTAGGGATAAGGGAATAGGTTTTAGGACCTTGAGGGATTAGGGTTTAGGCTTGAGGCTTTAGGGATAGAATTTAGGGTTGAGGGATTAGGATTGAGGGTTTAGTGATAGGGTGTAGGGTTTAGTTAAGGGTTAAGGGTTGAGGATTGATGGATTAGAGTTTAAGGTATAGTGTTGAGGATTGAGGGTTTAGGGATAGGGTTGAGGGTTTAAGGTTGAGGGATTAGGGTATAGGGTTCAAGGATTAGGGTTAAAGGTATAGTGTTAAGGGTTGAGGGTTTCGAGATAGGGTTTAGGGTTGAGGGATTAGGGTTTAGGGTTGAGGGATTAGGGTTTAAGGTTGAGGGTTGAGGGTTAAGGGTTGAGGGTTGAGGGTTGAGGGTTAAGGGTTGAGGGTTTATGGATAGGGCTGAGGGTTGAGGGATTAGGGTTAAGGTAGAGTATTGAGGGTAGAGGGATTAGGGATAGGTTTTAGGATTGAAGGTTTAAGGATTGAGGGTTAAGGCTTTAGGGTTGAGGGTTAAGGGATTAGGGTTTAAGATATAGTGTTGAGGGTCAAGGGTTTAAGGTTTAAGGGTTAAGGGTTGAGAGATAGGGTTTAGGGTTTAGGGATAAGGGATTAGGGTTTAAGGTATAGTGTTGAGGGTTGAGCGTTTAGGAATAGGGATAGCATTTAGGGTTTAGGGATGAGGGATTAGGGTTGAGGGTTGAGGGTTGAGGGATTAGGCTTTAAGGTGTAATGTTGAGGGTTGAGGGTTTAGGTTTGAGGGATTAGGGTTTAAGGTATATTATTGAGGGTTGAGGGTTTACAGATAGGGCTTAGGGTTGACAAATTAGGGTTTAGGGTTGACGGATTAGGGTTAAGGGCTAAGGATTAAGGGTTGAGGGTTTAGCGATAGGGTTGAGGCTTGAGGGATTAGGGCTAAGGCAGAGTGTCAAGGGTAGAGGGATTATGGTTTAAGGTTTAAAGGTTAAGGGTTGAGGATATGGTTTAGGGATAAGGGATTAGGGTTTAACCTGTAAGGTTTAGGGTTAAGGGATTAAGGTTTAAGGTTGAGGGTTGAGGATTTACGGATAGGTTTTAGAGTTTAGGGATAAGGTATTAGGGTTTAGGACCTTGAGGGATTAGGGTTTAGAGTTGAGGCTTTAGGGATAGCATTTAGGGTTGAGGGATTAGGGTTGAGGGTTTAGTGATAGGGTGTAGGGTTTAGTTGAGGGTTGAGGGATTAGGGTTTAAGGTATAGTGTTTATGGTTGAGGGTTTAGGGATAGGGTTTAGGGTTTAGGGTTGATGGATTAGGGTTTAGGGTTGAGGGATTAGGGTTTAACGTATAGTGTTGAGGGTTGAGGATTTAGGGATAGAGTTTAGGGTTGACAGATTAGAGTTTAGTGTTGATAGATTAGGGGTTAAGGTTGAGGGTTGAGGGTTGAGGGATTATGGTTAAGGTAGAGTGTTGAGGGTAGAGGGATTAGGGATAAGGTTTAGGATTGAAGGTTTAAGGATTGAGGGTTGAAGCTTTAGGGTTGAGGGCTAAGGGATTAGGGTTTAAGATATAGTGTTGAGGTTCAAAGGTTTAAGGTTGAAGGGTTAAGGGTTAAGGGATAGGGTTTAGGGTTTAGGGATAAGGGATTAGGGTTTAAGGTATAGTGTCAAGGGTTGAGATTTTAGTAATAGGGATAGCATTTAGGGTTTAGGGATGAGGGATTAGGGTTGAGGGTTGAGGGTTGAGGGATAAGGTTTAGGGTTGAGGATTGAGGGATTAGGGTTTAAGGTATAGTGTTGAGGGTTAAGGGTTTAGGGATAGAGTTTAGGGTTGATAGATTAGGGTTTAGGGTTGATGGATTAGGGTTTAAGGTTGAGGCTTGAGGGTTGAGGGATAGGGTTGAGGCTTGAGGGATTAGGGTTAAGGTAGACTGTCAAGGGTAGAGTGATTAGGGTTTAAGGTTTAAAGGTTAAGGGTTGAGGGATAGAGTTTAGGGTTTAGGAATAAGGGCTTAGGGTTTAACCTGTAAGGTTTAGGGTTGAGGGATTAAGGTTTAAGGTTGAGGGTTTAGGGTTTAGGGTTGAGGGATTAGTGTTTAGAGTTGAGGGATTAGGGTTTAAGGTATAGTGTTGAGGGTTGAGGGTTTAGGGATAGTGTTTATAGTTTAAGGATAAGAGATTAGGGTTTAATACCTTGAGGTATTAGGGTTTAGGGTTGAGGGATTAGGGTTGAGAGTTTGGTGATAGGGTGTTGGGTTTATTTGAGGGTTGATGGATTAGGGTTTAAGGTATAGTGTTAAGTGAGACCTAGATGGCTAAGGATGGATGGAGAGGTAGACAAGGAGCGACTAAGAGATGTAAATAGGGGAGAGGTTGAGAGGTGAGGGGGAGAGATAAGTGAGATATAGAGAGGTGAGAGATAGGACACAAGCTAATGGAACTAGAGGTGAGAGATATTGCAAAGTTGCTATTAAAGGTGAGATAGGCACAAATATTTATAGGCACTCCTTTCTATAACATTTTGCAATATATCTCACCTCTAGCTACTTAGCACTTCTTTGCCATGATAACTTAGTGGAACATTATAAAGAGACTACATTTAGTTATTTCACTTCATAAGTTTCAAAATAAAATACCTAGACCACTACAAAAAGAAGGATGTTGATCTCTTGAATTATACACATTCCAATCACTCCACTTATGAAGCATCAATCTACTGGTATTGGGATCAAGGAACCCTCAATAACACATGAACTCTCTAAAGTCCTTTCTACTTTAGACACATATTTTTCTATGGATCAATCTATAGCAGGACAAAATGTGCTCACATTATAACACGCTCACATTTTGGCTTGCTATAGAAATGGTAAAAAGGCTTGGACCCCTGTGATCTAGGCCCACATACTCTATTTTCTTCTGTTTATGTGTGTGCTCTGACAAAAAAAAAACATTTTCATGTTGTGAAGTTCACATGCACATTTTACACATTCTACCACCTTTGCATGAACTTTCCACCACCTTTTTCTGCTTTGCCAACTTAAGGAGGAAATAACATAGTTTTCACATCGAATTTGATATTTTTCACATGATGGTGTAGGAGCATGTATCAAAAGATCCATAGCACATGAAGAGTTAAAGTATAAAGACAATACAAAGTTGATAGATGCAAAATCAACCGTTGAGTGGTGTAATGCCTCGATGGGTCCATGTAATGAAGGTAAGTCTTTAGTTCATAGATTTTTTTGATTGATAGATGATACTAACATTGTACCATACAAGGACTATTGTACACTGATAGGATCAAGTGAGATACACTCTTTTAGAAGCTCAATTGTAGGTTCATGGAGTATCCATACGCAAAAGATGGCATGCTTTTGTTCTTCATGTACAATTCAAGCCTGGAATGAGTGCGAGTCAAAGGACTGGGTTGATGAATGACAGTTATCTTAGCCTAGTTGATATGTATTGACCCCTGATGGAATTGGAACTGATAGAGATGGAGTTATTAGTTGACTTTGACCACATATATGATCTAGTTCAACCAGGTAATATATCTACTTGCATATTTTTTGAAATTCCTAATGTTATCTTACTTTGTAGTGTTTTTGTAATGTTGACTAATTTCATCTAATTTGCTACACATATCATTGTAGGGAATGTTTATATAGTTATTGCAAATGAAGATAAAGAAGAGGGAACAGATTATTACTTGTGTCATTGTGTTGAGGCCAAAAAGAAATTAGAGGCCCCAGTTACAAATAGATAAAAAATCAAATACCCTAAAGGCTCAATGGTTGTTACTGGAACATGGCTTAGAAGGTACCCACATAAGAATATTAATATTTGGTAGTTGTTTTAGGATTTTAACACGCATTGGAAGATTCTTCATTACTCGAACCTTGTCATGGCATCCAATGTTCATTTGATACAATATCAGGGTAGACCTTTGAACAAGACCTTGTGGAAGGT
Source organism: Cunninghamia lanceolata (assembly GCA_027924645.1). Lineage (NCBI taxonomy): Eukaryota > Viridiplantae > Streptophyta > Pinopsida > Cupressales > Cupressaceae > Cunninghamia > Cunninghamia lanceolata. The sequence continues at coordinate 10,500,015 of BSBN01000016.1, forward strand.
GTGTGAGTTTGACCATGAGGCAATACTTGACACAATAAAGAGTATAACAGACCTAGATGGTTTGTTGGATTAATTTGTAAGTATTCACATTGATTTTATAAAGTCATGTTACATTGACTTGTAAGTATGCACATTAATTTGTAAGTTTACATAGGTTTGTCTTTTTTTATTTGCTACTACATTTTTACACATATACAGTGAATATTGTGATGAATATGTTTGTCATGTTAATTTCAAAGTGCTTGGATGTTAGTAATTTAATAATGAATACATAATTGTGTAGGTCTATTGGTTGTGTATTGTTTGATGATACCATTATGCTTGCATGATTATGCTTTGATGATACCATTATGCATAAGTGATGGATGAAGTTGATCTTGAGAGTAATGTATAAAATCTAGGTAATGAATAAAATCTAGGTGTCTCTAGGTGTCTTGGTTTCTAACTAGATAATAGGTATTTCTACTTGTGTCTTAGGTATATACTATATGTCAACTAGGTAGATAGAGACTAGAACAAGGTATTTAATCTAATCTAGGTGTCTTAGGTAGATACTATATATCAATGACCTATCTAGAGACTAGAATAAGATATAATCTAGAATGATCTAGGTGTCTTCTACGTAGATAATATATATCAACTACCTGTCTAGAGACTACAATAAGGTATAATTTAATATAGGTGTCTTAGGTAGGTACTATATGTCAACTAGGTATACTATAATAGGTGTCTTAGGTATAACTATAATCTAGGTGTCTAGGTGACTTAGGTCTAGACTATGATAAGGTATAAAGACTAGGTATCTTAGGTCTACTATGTCTATAAAATCTAGATACATACTATACAATAGGTGTCTTAGGTGGCCTACGTCTACTAGAATACATGTTTCTTAGGTCTTAGGTGAGGCCACATGAGCTTCCACCTTCACATGGTTGGCCTTGTCAGTATAGAATATTTATATTTCTTGAAGCTAAGGGAAGCCCTTTTTCTTGTACATAGAAGTTATAAAAAAACTAGAATTAATGCATTGATTAAGTTATTATTTGGTGCTCTTGATGAAATATGTATGTGTTCCCTAAGTTTGATCATCATGATGTTGATCCTCATGATGTTGATGTTGATCACAAAATATGGTGTTAAGGTCATGTTGATGTTGATCACAGAATATAATGTTAAGATCATGTTGATGTACCAGTGATCTATGTTAACCTCTCTCAGTTTTTTATATCTCTGAGGCATTTTCTTGTGGTGAAAGGTTTTCTGATGCCCCAAAAATCTTCAGAAGGAGGCAGTGTAAAGTTGCAAAGGGGTGTAAATTTTGTTCTGCTTCTGATGTAACTAAACTAATAGTTTAAACACATTTGAATGGGTACTTTTAGGCTAGGTATGGTCCTATTTTGCATCCAAACATGCTGAAATAGTTTGAGCTACATTGTACCGGCGATATCCCTGAAGAGTCCAAAGTGCAAAAAGGGAGCAATCTTTGATGAGATGTTTCTTAGAAACCATGACACTTAGAAATATTTTGTCTAAGTCAACGTGATCATGTATAACCCCTCTACAATAACCTCTCTCAATTTTTGATATCTCTAAGGAATTTGCCCATGGTGAAAGGTTTTCTACTGCCCCAAAAATTGTCAAAAGGAGGTAGTGTAAAGTTGCAAAGGGGTGTAACTTTCATCCTGCTCTTGATGCAACCAAACTGATAGTTCCAACACATATAGATGGGTACATTTAGGCTAGGTATGGCCCTATTTTGTACCCAAACATGTCAAAACAATTCGAGCTACATTGTACCGGTGATATCCCTCAAGAGTCTAAAGTGTAAAAAGGCAGCAATCTTTGACAAGCTATTACTCAGAAACCATGACACTTAGAAATATTTCATATGAGGAAACACAATCATGTAGAACCCCTCTACAATAACCTCTCTTGGTTTTTGATATCTTTAAAGTGTTTGCCTGTGGTGAAAGGTTTTCTGATCTCCCAAAAATCATCAAAAGGAAGTAGTGTAAAGTTACAAAGGGGTGTAACTTTTGTCCTGCTCTTGATGTAACCAAAATGATAGTTTTAACACATCCAGATGGGTACATTTACCAGTGATATCCCCGAAGAGTCCAAAGTGCAAAAAGACAACAATCTTTGACGAGTTGTTACTTAGAAACCATGACACTTAGAAACATTTCATCTTAGGAAACACAATCGTATAGAGCCCCTCTACAATAACCTATCTTAGTTTTTGATATCTCTAAGGTGTTTACCCATGGTGAAAGGTTTTCTGCTGCCCTAAAAATCATCAAAAGGAGGTAGTGTAAAGTTGCAAAGGGGTGTAACTTTTATTTTCTCCTCATGTGGTGAAACTAACTATTCCAACATGTTTAGATGGGTATGTTTAGACTAGGCGTGATCCTTTTTTGCACCCAAACATGTTGAAACAGTCTGAGCTACATTGTACAGGTGATATCCCTGAAGAGTCCAAAGTGCAAAAAGGCAACAATATTTGACGAGCTATTACTCATAAACCATGACACTTAGAAACATTCCATCTAAGTAAATACAATCATGTAGAGCCCCTCTATAGTAACCTCTCTCAGTTTTTGATATCTCTAAGGTGTTTGCCCGTGGTGAAAGGTTTTTTGCTGCCCCAAAAATCGTTAGGAGTTAGTGTAAAGTTTTAAAGGGCTGTAAATTTCTTTCTGCTCCTCATGTGGCCAAATTGACTATTCCAACGTGTTTAGATGGGTACATTTAGGCTAGGCATGGTCCTGTTTCACACCCAAACATGTCGAAACAATCTGAGCTACATTGTACTAATGATATCCTTGAAAAGTCTAAGTGCAAAAAGGCAGCAATCTTTGACGAGTTGTTACTCAGAAACCATGACACTTAGAAAAATTCTATCTAAGGCTATGGGATCATGTAGGGTCCCTCTACAATAACCTCTCTCAATTTTTTATATCTTTGAGGCATTTACCCATGGTAGAAAAAATTTTGCTGCCCCAAAAATGGTCAGATGCATGCAGTGTAAAGTTGCAAATGGGTATAACTTTCATTTTGCTCCTCATGCAACTAAACTAACTATTCCAACACATTTAGATAGGTATGTTTAGGCTAGGCATGGTCCTATTTCACACCCAAACATGCCAAAATAGTCCGAGCTACATTGTACCAATGATATCCTCACACATTACCTTTGCAATAACTGTTATAGTCTTCACATGTCAACATGCATCTTATGGTTGTTAACATACTTGTTCTAGTAGTCAACATAGTCATATATGAACTACTTGTTCTTTTATCTTAGTTCACCTTGACTTTGTTCTCTGGTACTATCTCTGTAGGGTTTGTTTTAGACCTTCAATGCATTGTTCCATCACTACAATCTTAGACCCCTATTAGGCTTGAAATAGACCTCTATTAGCCTACTTTCCTAAACCTTAATATCATCTTCATGTTGTCATATCCATGTTGTTCAACCCTCATTTTCTTCCACCTTTAGGTCACTATGTTATTAGGCTTGAACTTAGACTTCTGTGATATTTGAAACCCTCTACACTTCATGGCTCTATCATTATGTAATGATCTTGTAACATTAGAAAATGTCCCCTTTGGGGATTTTCCCTCATAAGGTTTAGCTCCCGGGTCTTTAGAGTGCATTTAGGACATTTTAGTTCATATTTTAGCATCCTGGTGGAATGAGACCTAGGTTCCATGACAAATAGGACCTAGGTGGACCCCTTGAGCTATACTTTTCCCAAAATAGGGGTGAGGACTTGGGTGCCCATGCCCTAGTCTTGCCCTATTTTAGGGTAGCCCTAATTTCTAGGTGTCAGTTTATGATCGTTAGGAGGTTATTTTATCGACACGGTAAAGTTTGATTTTTAATATCTTGGTGGGAATGCTTGTAGGTGCATATATAAGCATGTGTAGGCATTCATTTGTAAACTAGATGATTACTACAATGCTATTGTGTTCTCAAGGTGATTTAAGGCTTTCTATTGTGTTGCAAGAGCAGACTTGTATGTTTTGTGTGTTGATATTTGTAGATTTGAGCTTCAATCTCCTCATGGTATGAAGAGCATCTTACTTCATGAGAGATTCACTACAAGGTGACATATCATTGTGTTTTTATCATTGATTCCTTTGGTTTTAGGCCTCTACCTCACAAGGGCATGCCCTCTTTATCTGACAATGGTGTTCAGAGATTTAAGTGTCCTCCAGGGTTTGACTGAGGCAAACCTCTAAACATGACAATCCCCAAACCAAGTCTTGTGATTGTAGGTTATAGGTGTTGCATCTAGAAAAAAGTGGAGTTACAGGGAGGCTTGGAAGACATCAGGGATTCATGATCTAAAGAAAAGTTAGACAAAGAAGCAATTCTAGGATTTGGGTGCTCGCTCTAGTGTCCTCTACAGATAATCTCAGGAAATAGAAGTTACAGGGTTGAGCAGTGTTAGAAGGAGATCCAGATTACCCCCAAAAGTTGGTACCTTGGACTTGGGTACCCACTCTAGTGTCCCTGACTATTCTGTCTTGGAACCCTGAAAACAAGTATTCTATGATTTGTTATTTTACTCTCGTCTATAAGAGCTTTTTCTGTTATCTGTCAATTTGTTGTCGTATTTGCATAATTAGGGTTTTAATGGTTAATTAGATATAAGAAAAAAAAATTGATAATTAATTCCCTAATCTAGGTTTGCCTTCATTTACAAGTGACCTAGGGTATGATAGTGATCACCACTCGACCCTAGATCCTTCAATGTTAGGGTGAAAGGAGGATTCAAACATCTAAACAACAAAAGAATAACAAATCCAATTTTCACCTAAACATTTTAGTGAACCCATGTTTTTGGACTTAAATTGCAACTTTATGAGTGTTTGTATTTATATTTGGATTGATTTCATTCATTCATTTGGTCATTTATTTTATTGCATTGAAAAAAATTTAAAAAAATTGAAAAATTAGAAAAATACAAAAAAAATTAGATTGTTTGGCTTACTAAATTGCATCAATTCTTTCTAAATTTTTCTAATTCATGATTTTTGTATTAGATATGATATAAACTACATAAAAATCCAAAAAATTAGACATTTACCTTGCATTTTCATCATTTAATTGCTAGGGTTTTGTGGAAATATTGACAATTTTATATAACCTAGTAATTCCAAAATCTAGGGTTTGTAGGCAAAATATTTTATCATATTTTTATACTGATTTTAAAGGATCATTAAAATTTGAATTTGTCTATATTCTTGCATTTTAGTTTGAATTTTCATTTAAATTTAAAATATTTGCATTTTTACATAGAAATTTTCAACAAAAAACTAGCAATTTTGATGCATTTTCATTAAATTTGCATGGGAATTTTGCATGTTAAGGCTTGAAAATCATTTTCAGATCTGAGATTAATTAAATTTCATAATAAATCAGACTTCAAAGAATTCACATTTAATTTTATTCCAAGATCTCAAACCTAGGGCTTCAAAAACAACAATTTTCACTAAATTTGGCCCTATTGACTCTCAAAACTTACACTGTAGGTGTGTTGTGAAAGGTATTTTGGAATTATATTTATGTTATTAGGGTAATAATTTTCTTCCCCTCATAAAAATATTCACAACACCATTTTAATGAGCTCTTGTAGTGAAAATTCGGTGAAAAACTACATATTTTGTCTATTTTTGCCCTAGGGTTTGGCCTAGTTTGCACTCCAAGTGTATTGTGATCAATTTTATAGATTTTGGTAATTGATATTACTGATATTATTCATTTTAACTCCTAAAATTTCTTACAAAACCCTTCTACTAGGTCTTGGAGTTGAAAAACCATGAAAAATTGCATATTTTGCTATATTTTCACTAGGGTTTTACCTTAAGTGGCACTACAATCATGTTGTGTTGGGTATTTTTGCATCAAGTGGCTGTTATTTTAGATATTATTTTCTTTCCATCATCATTTTCCTCACAACACCCTTTTTTATGCTCTTTTGCATTGAATTTTGGTGAAAAAGTGCTCATTTTGACATATTTTCACTATATTTTGACTTGGCATTATCTTGGATTTGCATCAAGAGTGTGTTGAGAGTGATTGGATTTTTGTTTTGGACTAATATCAGACATATAAATTGCTTCCCTCGATCAAACTCCTTACAACATCCTTTGTTTCATTCATTGGCATTGAAAAAGTATCAAAAAATCAAGCATTTAAGGCTATTTTTACATATAGTTTTCCACTTGACTTTTGCATCAATTTGAAAAGATTCTCAAAATTTGATCTTACATTGGAATGGCACCTTCATGTCATTTCTCAATGGTATATTTGCATGCATTTATCAAAGATCTTGATTTTGACCAATTTTTAATCCTCATGGGTGAACATCCTTTGATATTAGAATATTTACCCAAATTCAACTGTAGGAACACTCATGAGAAAGATGAGAGTGAAAAACCTTTTTCTACCATAGAGTATGATGGTGATAATGTACCTTCCTCTCATCCCATTACTCTCCCTGGCCAAGATGTAGCATTAGTGGATGAGAAAAGGTCTCTCAGATTAAATACTTTAGGGATGGATGTTGGGTGCAATCAAGTGGGAAATAGTGTTAATTCGATACTTATTAATAGTCTTGGTAGTACTATTCCTAAAATGATTGTTAGAGGGGCACTTAGTGCACCCTCTTGCTTAAAACAGGTGATTACTGTTAAAGGTGTTCAAAATGCATTGCAACAATCACACCATAATGTGATTGCTCACGCATACAATACCCATAATAACAAGCAAAGTAACCAAGCACCGCATGTGCCTATCCCTCTTCCATGTTCTCAACCTATGCTCCCTCAACCACCTTGTCTTACTCATACAAATGGTCAAGAGTATGATCTTGTCAAACAACTTCGTGCTACTCCGGCTAAGATCTCTCTTTGGGATTTAACACAAACATCACCTACATACCATGGAATGCTCCAAGAAGCTTTACAAAAGGTGATTGTCCCACCTACTACTAAGCCTAATGATGTAGCAGCTGTATTGGATAGTATGCATGCTACAAAAATAGATATTCTTTTTCAACCACATGAATTACCATCAGTCAAAGTTCAAAATCAATATAATCCTGTTGTAATCTTTGTTACAATAAACAAAACATTGGTTAAGAGAGTTATGATTGATAATGGATCAACTCTTAATGTTTGTAGCATTGACTTATTACATAAGATTAAAGTTAATATATCTACCATCAAGCCAGAATCATTAAGTATTCATGGTTTTGACAATGTTGGATGACAATCTGTGGGCACTATAACTTTACCTATACAAGTGGGACCTGTGATTGTGCATACCTTGGTTCATGTCATGCTTTGTTCTTTATCTTACAACATGATTCTTGGTAGACCTTTGATTCATGCATTAGGGGCAGTCCCTTCCACCCTGCATCGTTCGATCAAATTTATATTCAAAGGAAAACTTCATACTATTCATACTAATCTTGAACCAGATAACTGTTTACATATTGAAAAGCAAAAATTAGTTTACAACCATATGAGCTTAAACAGTTTGCGAGGTGATCCACCAATGACTAATGTTGTCCAAGACTCTCAACCACCGAATGCACTTGTTGGTGATGATTGGGGTTCACTAAATTTTAATCCTTGTGATATAGGGGAATATAAACTTAATAACCTCAACACAGCAAAAGTAGCATCGATCTCGTCTAAGCAATCTTTTAAAGCATCTAAGAACAACAAAGTCTCCTTGGTTGAAAATAAAAACAATACTCTAACTTACACTACAAATTATGATACCTACGAGGCTTCACCTTCTTCTAAGGAACTGGATTCTCTGTATTGTTGTGGATTTCAAATTTTGTACAAACATAATGACTATGTAGGTAAGGGATGTGGTGTAAATCAACAAGAAATTCGAGTACCTATAGAATCTACTTCAACACATTACTCAAGTGGCATCGAATATAATCCTTTTAATGAAAAGAAAGCTTCTCATCGTCCTAAACTTAATGTTAGTTCAACAAGATCAAAATAACATGATAGATATGTTTGTTCTTAATGATGGCGCTAACAAGTAAGTATCTATAAACATTTATTTCTATCATAATGTTCTTCCCCCGTGATATTTTATGTGTTGTTTAGGCCTCTTGGAATGACCTCAGATTCTCCCGTAAGGTTCAGGATACCAGATGACGCCTCTATTGTGACCTTCTTCTATTTGTATCATCATTCTTCTAAATTGCTCTCTCTAATTTCATTGTTGTGTGTTGTGTCTTACGGACATAGCCTTGTGGTTGGTGACTTGGGGGCACCCTCCTACATGATTGTCCCTAAGGTACTTGTTTTCTCCTCTCTTATTTATTGTTTCTCTTCCTCTAGTGTTTCCATCTAGCGAGCGGATGATGACAAACATTTATACTGATGTGGACCTAGTGTCCCTTTCGAGAGCAATCAAAAAATGGACTTAGTTCCTAATATGACGATGGGGTTGTATATTTTATCTGACGCTTGGCTAGTGGAAGCACTCATGCTTTTTGCGTAGTGAATTTTATGATGTTTCTATCACATTTACAAACTTTAAGAATACTGCTACTTCGTGCACCTTTGTTTGCCTTTGAATCTTGTCTTGGCAGTACTCGATTCAGAGAGCTCCGTGATATAGCCCCTGGTTATCCTCGAACATTGAATTCGTTGTATAACCTTAGCTCTTTGTGTGGTTAATCATATGCATTGATGTTGTTGTTTATCATGATGTTGTAGACACTAACATGTTTCTTGTAGGGATGTGTTTGTGGGAACATTTGGCTTTCGTAAAGTACATGTCACCTCTAAGGGGCATGGGCTTTGCGAAAGTTGGTGTTCCCTTGTGTGTTTTCTTCCTACCTTAACTTACTTGATATTGATAACTGATATCAACCACCTTAAGGTGGGGGCATATAATGTAAGCTGTCTGTTATAGATGTTAACAATGTGTTTGACCTCAGATGCAAAGACTTACACCCCAAAGTAGTACATTGTGCACCCTGAGCTTGTTTGCAATCAATCAATCATGTAAGCCCTCTTTGGAGGTGGGATATTGAGCATATCCTTTTTTTTCCTAAGCCCTCTGCGGAGACGGGGATGGTGTATTTCTCAGTGCAGATTACATCATCCTGTCATTTTCAAAAGTCCTCTGCAGAGGTGGGAAGTGGTTCTGTGACTAACTCAACCCTTAAGCATGTCTTTGGTGATTGTTGTGGCAAATCCTAATTGCCAGTCTATGCTTGAGATGGTGTTGGACCTAGAAATAGGTACACACCATCGCTTGTCTGCTGTGTTTTCTCTGTGTCTCCAAGTGTGTGTGTGTGTTTCCCCATATATACTGAGACCTGTGCCTTAAGGTAGTGCATCTGGTATTATGGGAGGTTTGTTTACTTTCCAATACTTGCATTTGCATTTCATATATATGAGAAAAAGAAAAGAAAATTTCTTTCTTCCATGCATTAATGTGTCTTCTATGCATTGACTATCTACTCCATGTTTTGCATCACTGTAATTATCTTTTCCATGTTTTGCATGCCTATTACCATCTTTTATGTGATTGTTGTGTCTTCTCCATGCTTGGTGTGTTTACTATGTTTGTGACCTTACTTTAGTGCATGTTTGGGCCTTGCATTCATACATACATTAAATTGGGGGCTAAATGTAACATCAGAAAATGTCCCCTTGGGGGCTTTTCCATCATAAGGTTTAGCTCTCAGGTCTTTAGAGTGCATTTAGGATATTTTAATTCATATTTTAGTATCCCGATGGAATGAGACCTAGGTTCCATGACAAATAGGACCTAGGTGGACCCCTTGAGCTGTACCCTACCCAAAATAGGGAGGGAGGACTTAGGCACCTGCACCCTAGTCCTACCCTATTTTGGGGAAGCCCCAATTTACGGGTGTCAGTTTATGACCATTAGGAGGTTATTTTTCCGACGCGGTAAAGTTTGATTTTTAATATCTTGGCGGGAATGCTTGTGGGTGCATATATAAGCATGTGTAGGTATTCATTTGTAAACTAGATGATTACTAGCAAGCTATTGTGTTCTCAAAGTGATTCAAGGCTTTCTATTGTGTTGCAAGAGCAAATTTGTATGTTTTGTGTGTTGATATTTCTAGATTTGAGCTTCAATCTCCTCATGGCATGAAGAGCATCTTCCTTCATGAGAGCTTCACTACAAGGTGACATATCATTATGTTTTTATCATTGATTCATTTGGTTTTTGGCCTTTGCCTCACAAGGGCATGCCCTCTTTATCTAAAAATGGTGTTCAGAGACTTAAGTGTCCTCCAAGGTTTGACTGAGGCAAACCTCTAAACACCACAACCCCAAACCAAGTCTTGTGATTACAGGTTATAGGTGTCACATCTAGAAAAAGTGGAGTTACAGGGAGGCTTGGCAGACATTAGGGATTCAGGATCTGAAGAAAAGTTAGATAAAGAGCACTTCCAGGACTTGGGTGCTTACTCCGGTGTCCTCTACAGATAGATCTCAGGAAACAGAAGTTACAGGGCTGATCAGTGTCGGAAGGCGATCTAGTATCCCCCAAAAAGTAGGTACCTTAGACTTGGGCACCTGCTCCAGTGTCCCCGACTGTTCCACCTGATCTAGTATTCTGTGATTTGCTATTTTACTCCTGTCTGCAAGAGATTTTTCTATTATCCATTAATTTGTTGTCATATTTGCATAATTAGGGTTTTAATGGTTAATTGGACATAAGAGAAAGAAAAATTAATAATTAGTTCCCTAATCCAAGTTTTCTTTCATTTGCAAGTGACCTAGGGTATGATAGTGCTCAACACTTGACCCTAGATCCTTCAATGTTAGGGTGAAAGGAGGATTCAAACATCTAAACAACAAAAGATTAACAAATCCAATTTTCACCTAAATAGATCTACACTACACCTATCTTGCTTATCATATTTCATAGCAATCTTGCAAAGAGTTGGGGTAGTGGTATGCAATCTTCTGCAAGATCAATACAATGTCATAACAAGGCTTTCAAGCTTAACAAGTTTTTGGGTAGGGAATTGCTTTATGGAATTAGAGTCAAATTGGTAAATGTGATGACATGATACATATTAACATGGTGAGATGAAAAGTATACATTTATAATATTAACCACATTCTTAAAGGTATTGTTGATGACTTATGGAAGGCTATAGCCCCAATGTTATGTTGCATACTCAAATTAGGTAAGACTCAATGTACTCTCATAACCTCGCCTTATACATGAAAGAGGAATTACATTTAATAACCATAATGGTCATCAGGTGCTCATAAGCATATGATTTTAACTATCTTATTCAAGACAACAAACATACTCTTTGCATCCCAATATGGTATAATAACAAGGAATTAAGAAATATTTTCAATTGAGCAACTTGTAAAGAATATGGATCAACATACCAAGGAGAAACCATATGAACACCCTTTTGGAACATAGGGAAATGCAAATATCTATGTTACAATAATCAAGTCTCTTTTCAATATACCAACACGATATATTTGTAGAGTATAATTTTTGTTATATGTGAAAAACTTGCTTTCCATTTATCCATTTAACCAATCTTCCTTTCTGTATTTTCTTGAGCATTTCTAGTTTTGAGAGACTAAAACTTTCAACCCAAAACTCAAATTCCTTTATCATCAATTGGGATGGATTCTTTGACAATTAAACTTTAAAACCTAGAGGCATACAAAAATGATCTACACTACACCTATCCATATTACATAATGATCAACAAAAATGATTTGTATTAACCAAATATCCATATAGGCATACATCAATATTTGTCGATATAAGTATAACATATATACAAAATAGCCATATAGGCTTACAAGAATGCCATATAGGCATACAATGTCAACTATATGCAATACAAAATATATGTCCACAAATGCCATATAGGCATACAATGAAGGAACACAATAAAAAGTCACCCCCCTTTGTCCAGTGAAGAGAATAGATCATGGGCAGCCTTTGATCTTCGAGGGGATGGAGATGAATATGAGGGTGGTCTACTACAAACCCAAGGGCTGCTCCTCCTATTTAGTTGTCCATTAATCTGTAACTGTTACAATATAAAGTATAGACATCAATATATAGAAATTACATTATAAAAAAATGAAAAATTTAACAAAATAATCACTTATCGCTATATGAAAATCTATCTCCTCATTTGCCTTAGTACCAGGATTAGGTTGTGGTGATGTCATGTTCTATAGAAACCATCTAGATAGAAATTAAACTTCAAATTAGTAATCATTTGATTTTTCAATAATAAACAAATATAAAAATGAATGTAATTTGAAATTTACTAATTTGCCTCATACCCTCGTCAAAGGCATGGAGCTATGAATCGTAGAGCACAAACCATGCTCCATTGCCCTATGAACATTGGGAGGTGTCTCCGCAGCTTGCATCATCTGAAAATAAAACAACATTATTCAATTACAAAAACAATAATAGTGATGTAAGTCATGGCTCCTAACATACACACACATTCACCTAAACATGGAAGTGCACACAATAAAGCACACAAGTCACATGCATATATACAAATTAGACAAAGATTCGTGAATATTGTGTGGTATAAGGGTCAACAAAGGAGGGACCATAGTAGCATCAAATTTTAGGTTTAAGAAGTCAGAGAGGGACTGAAGGTGTTAGTTTAGGTTTAGGTTGGTGGTAAGGTGGGGTAGGGTTGTGATCAAATTTTTGTTTGTTTGGTAGTCATAGAGGTGAAAGAGGTAATTGGCATGAGGTTGAGGTGGACCAAAAGGGGTTGACAAAAAATAATCTAAGGAGAAGTGTATTAAGGTAAGAACTAGTTGGTATGAGCTATGAGAAATGGTGAAGACATTACCATCATGGGGAATTTTAGAGTCAACAAAGGAGGGACCTAGATGATGTTGGAGTCAATCATATGCTATATAAGATGTCATACGCTCATACCCCTTTCTGGTGTCATGTCTTGGGGTCTAATTGGTGGTAATTGGGTGAGTTTATTAGAGAGAATTTGTCAAAGAATAGTATGGAGGGGATCAACAAGCTTTGGTAGACATGTATGGAAAATGTGGTAGCATAGACACTTAGCAGTGAGCTATTTGAAAAGATTCTTCAAAGAAATGTGGTCTCATGGTGATGTCCTTGTCTAACCATCTGCTTGTGATGGCATTCCATGAGACCACATTTCTTTGAGGCATTTTTTCAAATAACTATATTGTAATTAAAATTTTGTCATCTATCAACATCTAGTTATTAGTTATGCAATGTCTAGTAATGCTTTGAGTTTGAAAGATGTACAATGAAATGTAACCAATGAATGAATATAAAATACAAAAATCTATTAAGTACAATTCATTAATTAAACTATTTATTTTATTACCTCTGTGAAGCTTTGAAGTCCACCACCACTAGAAGGTGTTGCCATGAAATCTTCAATATTAACCTATATTCAACATCCAAAATTAGATATTAGAATACCATTTATATAACGATTCTATTCACATGTAATATTTATAATTGTTTACTAGTTACATACTCTAACAATAGATGTCCTAGTGTAATATGTAGGTGGAGAATTGCTAAAAACTACATCAACATTATGACCCTGAAATTTCATTAAAATCATCAAACTAAATTAGTTAATCTTGCATTTCAAAAATGAAATTTAAGAAATTAAATTCAATGAACTTGCAAACATTTACCTGAGTATCAAGGCCGAAATTCTCACTCGGGATGGTATCTGGCATTACTATTTACTCAGCTACAGATGTAGCCTGTGAACCTGTGTCTTGACTATCCATGGTTTCATAAGCACAGACTGACCCGCAAGCCTAACAAGTATGGGGTGGAACCCTACTCATCAAACTCTCCACCAACCCACGTTGTGCTACAAGATTGGCCTACTCTATCATGCTCTAGGTCAAGGCACTAATGGACTAAAGGGTCTCGACCTCAGCACTCTCCTTCACAATGGAAGGGATAAACACATGCTCATGGGCTGGTCTAGCGAGTGCTCATCTCATTGGCCATTATGGGTCAATGTGTGCCCCTGGTCTATCCTGTGCTGACCCCCCACCTCTACCCTGGAAGTCCCACATATCAAAATAGTTTGGCACTTTAGTTTTGACAAACTCCCAATAGAGTTTCCTCAAAAAGTATTGCGGGACCTCATTATTGTTACATGGAGGATGGTGAAAAACCATCCACCACCTCTGCCTAAAATTGTCCCTTATCACTTGGTTGTTACACCAATGGATAGGGAACCTCTTGCATGTAAGGGGTAGTGGTTGATTTGTTCGTGGGTCAAATGTAAAAATGGAACACAAGTCCAATTTTGTAATTTGTTCATTTTTTACTTGCTCATATCACAACTTGTCTTCATAGTACTCTCTAAATTCTCTCCTCTTTTCTGCCCAACTAGATATTTGCTTTCTAATTGAATCTACATTTGATAACATAGATTCAAGAGATTGAGCAACCATGGATCTATGCAAGGTTGAAGTTGTATGATCTTTCAACCTTGCAATTATGTCCTCAATTTGTTTTTTATTATTTTCAATTTGCTCCATTAGATTTTCTTGTGTTCCAAGGGCATGTTGAGGAATGAATGGAGTGTTTGTTGTTGGGGTTGTTCTTCAATAGGTAATTCATATTCAGGTGATGGAGGATTTTGTGGATTTTTAGAAGGAGGTGCTTTATCAATTCCTGTTAATCAAGAAAATTTAAATAAAAAATCAACTTAAACCTACCTATTTAGAAACAAATTCACACAAAAAATAAATACAACTCACTCCTTTGGTCTCTTCGATGTCATGGCAGCATTTTGGCGATGAATTGGCAAGAATTTGGTGTCAAAACTAGTCTCTAATAATGCAGGTGTGCTCCTTAGGGTTTGCAGATTGTGGGTGCAAGAAAATGAAATGAAGAAATGAGCCTCAACGCAGGTTTTTTTTTAAATACTAAAACAAAATGTGCTCGCGTTATAATGTGAGCGCATTATGGTTTTATGTTAGGCTTAGCATCACCAAACCATAACACGAGTGTGTTATAACACAAGTGCGTTATAATGCCCTTGCATTATGTCTTACAATTTTTTTAAAAAAAATTGGCCACTTCTTGGCCCTCCAACTTTTTACACCTGCCCGTATGACGTTGTTTCTGGTAAAAGTACTAATTATGAGAAGAGAGAAATCTATTTCCTTAACACTATCAATGATATAGAGCATAAAATTAACGCCATTTGGGTTGCTCTAGTGCTCAAATTCCTACTAATTACCTTGGGCTCCCTTTAACAATGAAAGAAATCACTCTGACCTTTTGGAATTCAGTTATGGAAAGAATTTAGAAGAAACTAGCTAGATGGAAAGGTAAACTTTTAAGCCAAGTAGGTAAATTTACCTCCTGAAAGCCTCCCTCCAAGGTATTCCTATTTACTTTCTTAGTATCTTTAAGATCCCTAAGTATTTACTTGAGAAGTTTTAGCATATTTAAAGGAATTTTCTCTGGACAAGCATTGAAGATAAAAAATATTGCTCTTGTTAACTGGGATAAGGTTTGCCTCCCTAAAACTCACAAGGGACTTGGAATAAAAAAGGTTCATTTGACCAATAAGGCCTTAGTAGCCAAGGTTGGTTAGAGCCTTATCAAAGAAAGTAAGGATTGGGGAATTATTATGAAGGCCAAACATAGATTAGAGGTATTTCAGACAGCAATTTCCTTTCAAAACTGGGTCTCCCTAAAGGCTCAGTGATTTGGAATAGTGTCCTTAAAACCAAAAGTCTTCTTAAAAAAGTATCAAATGGAAGCTTTGGAATGATAGATGTATTATATTCTGGGAAGATAGATGGTTGGTGGATCAACCTCTTATAGGTCTTCAAACTTTTGATACATTGGTAAATCTAACTAGTAATTTTTTTGGTACCTTGGTTTCTGACTACATTCTTCAAAATGGTACTTTGAATTAGTGGAAGAGCTTGTTTGATTTCTGCCATAACTAGAGTGATTTGAAGTTAATTTCTATAGATCTTCAAAGGGAACTCCAAAAGTACAAAAAAACTATTTTTCCTAATGTAGATGATATAATCTCGGATAAAGATAATAGGGGTATATTCACTATCAGAATAGCTTATGGTTTGTTGTTATACCCAGGTGAAGATGGGTTGTGGTCCAAGATCTAGAATCATAGGTTGATCCCTAAAATAATTTTTTTTTTCTGGTAGGTTGCTAATCACAATAAAATCCTAACCCTTGACAATCTTCAAAGGAGGGGGTTTCAACACCCTAATCGGTGTATTCGTTTCCAAAAAGAGGATGAATTTGTTACTCATTTGTTCTTTCATTGTGACTTTGCCACAAACATATGGGGTTGGAAAATGCATAATTTGGGTGTTGAATAGGTTATGAATGACAATTTGATTACCTTTGTTAATGAATGGTACTCCCCATTCTCCTACCTAGTTGTTAAGGATCTATAGAAAAAAATTTCCCCCCATATTGGGTGGAACATTTGGAAAGAAAGGAACAATAGGATCTTTTGAAATTCTGGTAGGACCTCTCTTGAGGTCTTTCATGGTTTTTCTAATCTTCTCTTAGAAAATATTTCCACTTGCAACATAAAAACTCTAGAATGTACTAATCATATGGAGGTCAGTATTGTAAAAAAGTGGGGCATTTCTAGGGACTTAACTAAAGTTGACAGATCTAAATAGATAGCTTGGGAAAATACCCATTGGCTCAGACCTCCCATAGTTGATTGGTGTAAGTTGAATTTTGATGGGGCTGCAAAAGGGAATCTTGGTCCTTCTAGTAGTGGGAGAATTATTAGATCTGATAAGGGTGACTTCTTAGATGCTTTCATAGGTGGGTTAGGAGTTAAATCCAATAACAAGGCGGACGCTATGGCCATGTTTTGAGGAGTAAAATTGGTGCTTTCTTTGGGTATTAGGAAGTTATAGGTTGAAGGTAATTCAAAACATATGGTGGATGCTATTTTGAACAAATCTAACCTTGGTTGGCAGCTTATTGACATTGTCAATGACACTAAAGGTCTCCTCAATGGGATTTGAGGGGTATGAAATAACCCACATTTTTATGAAGGGTAATCAAGTTATTGATGTCATGGAAAACCTTTGTGTAAATCTTAGCTCATGGTGATGTTGGAAGAATATTGAGAATATCCCTAGTAATATCCAGACCCTCCTTACTAAAGATTTGAATCCTCATGGAATATCATGAAAGAATTTATTCTGGCTAGTTTTTTAATGGTGTTAAGTTGGATGTTTTGGCCTAAGTCTTACCCTGACAATTCAACTTTTGCTAAGTCAATCCTTCATCCTTCGTTTCCATGTTCAGTTGTTACTATCCTAACCAAGTGGCTTGCATGCGTATGATTAGATTTGAAATCTTTTGACTTGCCCCTCTCTCTCTACTGAGGGCATCAAATCTTCCCTTTCTAGTGCAATGAAATCCACATAAAATCTTTTGACCTAGTGGACACACGAAATCTTTTTAGTATTAGAATTGTCTGGTCCTCCACTGCTTGAAGTATCTACTTATTAAGATCGACATGGTCACAGCAACCCTATTGTTTCTTTAGGCAATGACAAAAGTGAATGGGGGTGAGTGAAGTGGGGTTTTTGCGGGGGTATTTAGCTTTGGAAATGGCAGTGAGTGGAGTTGCATTTGTAGTGGAGAATATCCGCTATTGCGCTGCAAGTGGTCAGCTACCTCTGTGGAGATTGTAGGGGTTGCCCGTTCCTATCACCATCCAGTTTGATCCCCGTAGAACCCTGGTAGTAAGGTATATACGTTGTTCCACTGTAGGTGTATAGAGAGTATGGCTATGTATTGTAGAGTATATGGGTATTGGTTACTGTGTGTTGAGGATTGTGTAGTGTGGGTGGTCTGTCTCTATCTCTGTCTGCCTGTCTCTATCTATCTGTCTGCGTATCTGTAGATGGTGGTATGAGAGTGGCTCTGTGTCATGTGTAGGTTGAGGGTTGGGTGTTAGTGGGAGGTTGGTCTGGGTGTGTGTAAAGTGTGGGGCCCCCGGTGTCTTTCTGGAGGGGGTGGAGGTTTAGTAGGGGTTTGAGTGAGTGTGTGGTCTGGGTGGGTGAGATGTGATGGGTGGGTGAGAAGAGTGGGGGTTGCTAGGTGTGCGAGCGAGGCGGTTGATTCTATATGTAACATGTGCGGTTGGGGTCGGTCGTGCCTGGGGTGGCTTTTTTGTGGGCGCCTTGCTCCTGTCCTTCTGGAGTTGGGGTGGTGGTTTTGAGTGGCTGAGGGTTGGAGCTGGGGTGTGTTTAGGTCAAGTTGAATGGATTACTAGGTAGATGAAGTGGAAGGTTTATGATGTGAATTAGCATGAAAGAGTGGTAACTACTCAAGGGTGAAGAGTGGGATATTTTCATTTAAGGGTGCAATGTTGTATTAAGTACTCCCCTGACATGATCCATCATTTAAGTTCATGCCACTTGAAGCTTGGTCATCATTTCACCACACCTGTGGATGGGAAAGGTTTAAGATATTTCCATAATGAAACTAATAATCAGGGAAACTTGAGACATTTTAGAAGGAAAAGAAGGGACAATGAGAAACAACATTTGGTAGATATTTTTAACAATTCTTTTCCTCTACACTTGCATTTGAATTTTCTCTATTCTACCTGGGTTAGAATTAATAGAATGGGAGGAGATAGGGTTAGAACTGAGTCCATTTCCTGTGAAGAGGTTAAACAAGATGGTACTCTGTGGTATATTTACAATAAAGGAGGGGTGATGTTGTTCTTGGAAAGGTTAAATAGGTTTGATGAAAATCTCTCTATGTAATTTATAGAGTCATGGGATCATCACCATGTTCAAGTTGGAGGTGTTGGTTTTAAAGTGAATGAGGACATCATTGGGTAGGCTACTTACATGAGTTGTAAAGGAAAGAAAGTTTAGAGGCAAAATAAAGTGCCTGATATAAACATGGCCATTTTCTTTAAGACAAGAAATTGGTCAAATTGTAGGGTGCCTTCGAGAGGGAAAAATTACCTAACCCCTGGGATAAGGTATGTTTTGTCATCATGAAGCACTTCACATTAGAAGGGAAGTTTAGATACTATTTCCATTACCATTTCTCCCTCTTAAACTATTTTAGACATAAGTTTTTCATAGTTTTCCCTTCTATCTATTATCTTCTCTCGAATCTTTTGTTAAAGAAGCCAAATAAGTTCATGTCAAAAATCTTGAAAAACCCACCATCCCCCTTCACCAGTGTTTAATATCTTGACTGTACCACTTTCATTTGATCCTTTGTCCTCCTAATCCCATTAGAGTTAGTCTGGTAGAGCATACCCCCTAGCATTATTGTGAAAAAGCATGTTGAAAACCCTACTACGCGGATGAATCCCCAAGGGTTAAGAGTAAAAAAAAAAAAATGTTTCTTTGTAAAATGAGAAACTAGAGCATCCTTTTGTGGAGGAAGTTATTGTCCCTAAGAGTTATGTGTCAAAACCTTCTTTGGACCAATCCCAAATTGAGGGGGATAAAGTTGGGGATAAATAGCTGGGCTCTGCCACTAAATCTAAACCCCCCTCAAAACAAGATAAAGGGAAAGCCACTTCCAAATCCCAAGGGAGAAAAGCTAAGTCTTAGGAGGAGGCTACTATTGGTCTCTACTCCCTTAAGCAAGATTCTATTAAACAAGGGGAAATGTCTTTTTCTAAAAGGAACCTTGAAGAGGAAATGAATTAAACCAGCAAAAAACCTATTGGGATCCAAGATGAGGAAGGAGTTAATTATATTATGGAGGATAGTAAATTTATTGACTTGAACTTGTTTATTCCTACTACTGAAAAAGAACTCCTATTAGACGACAAGGGAAATGTTATGTCCACTAGTGTTAAAGATAAGAAAGATCTAAGCGTGAGAAGGTCTAACCGAATTGCTGGTATCTAGACTTCTAGTCTTCAAGGGATAGATATCTCTAGTGATTCCTAGTTTGAAAAAGAAAATATGGAGGAGGATAATGTGACTCGAAAGGTTTCTAACCAAGGGGGAGAGGGAAATAGTTTGTTTCCTAAAATGAATGAACCTGACTTTGAACAATATATGGCTGACTCACTTCAGAAGCCACCTTTTGGTAAGAAGGGATGTGATTTATGTGTACAAACTGCCAATGAGGTGATTTCCCTAAAATCCAAGATAACTGAGCTAGAGAGCAATTTTGGAAGATCATGGCTCATTTTAGTACCAAAGTTACACATTAGTCAGCTACTACTTTATTTGTGCTGCAAGACTTGGAACTTACAAAGCATGGAATTGGGACTGAGTGTATGGGGAAGTATGAGGAAATGCATAAATATCTTATTGAAGATTGGGCAAACATTTTCCAATAGTCTCTTGTGTTTTGTTTTAGTCTACTAGTTTTTTAATTAGTATGTTTTGAACTCTATTTTTTGTTTATATTGTTAGTCTACTATTTCAGCATTATTTCTGGCATGTTGGGGCCTTTTTTGCTATGCCTTGGTGGTTGCTTTTGTAAAGGGATCAAGATGCTCTTTTCCTGCTTTCTTAATAAAAAACATTAACTAACATTAAATTTATTTATTTATTCATCTAACCTTATTTATTATACTAAAGATGTAATAAAATACCAACATTTAGCAAACTATCAATAGAGTCAATTTTTCTTCCACATATTGAATTCCTTTGGCATTTAAACTTCTTGGATGGACTTTTTTGCATGGTATGATATTTGTATTGGGAAGCATTTAGAAAATGATCTATAGAATTTTTTTTCTTCCAAATATTAAAGTCCTTTGGCATCTGATCTACTAAGTTAGATTATTTCAAATGGTAGGGGATTTGTATCATTTTTCCATAATAGGCATAACCTCTTATCTTATCTTCTACATTTTAACTACATTCAAGGATTATTGCTTTTTAAAACAAGTTGCAATTAATAATTTTCTCAAAATGTGTCATAGATGCTACTCATTGCATTATTTTATTTTTTTGTATGTTTCAAAAGAGACTAATTATAGGAATAACTGAGAATGGTTTTGTTACTTTATATGGATTAGTATCCTTTTGACTATCTAAAAATATTTATTTTACATGTTGGCTACTTGTTTTACTTTGACATACATCTCCCTAGTAGTTTTCATGCACATCAAAGTTAGGGAAAAATTTAATGGTGAAATTTGTGCACATTTGCACTTTTCCCTTAAGTTTTGAGCTGACTTCGGTTAGGGAGTCATAAATGTAGTTATTAGCCAACAAGTGGCATAATCTTACATGAAATTGGCTCATTACATTTTGTATCCTAATCCATTTCAATACTTATTACCAAAGATTCATCCTTGATCCCTAGACCTATTATCCTCCACCTTAGATAAGATTCATTCGTGTAGGCTTGAACTAGGCCACTTTTCAATTATTGATCTAGACCTTCACATTATAAAATCCAAAATTAAAATTCTTATATTGCCAAACATTTTAGTAGCCATTGTGAATTGACATAGTGCATGTTATGCCATATTAGGTGCTTGGTGTCTGTATTCAGAGACATTTGATTATTCATTTATAAAAATAAATATGGGGAATTCTTGTTTAGCACATCTAGGATCTGATATTTTAATCAAAGCACATTTAATAAGAAGATTGCCACTAATTAATGTCAATGCTCAATTATTTTTAGAATTCATTTATCATCATTTTATGTATTACTTTTTGTAAATTAATAAATAAAAATTGGACGATTTTTTCTTCATATGTTTACATATTATTTATCCAACATATTTAATACACATTTAATCATAGATAATAACTAATTAAAATTCAGAAAATATGCTGAATAGACATTGTCACATTCTTGTACACTTTAGTACTTTGAAATAATGGTACTACATTCTCTTTAGAAGCCAACACTCTACTTAAATATCATCTATTTCAAAGGTCATGCGACTATGAGGCAGAGGCCTCCTATCTATAGGGCTCAACATGGAGATCCTGGGTGGTATCCCTCATCGTCAAGTAGAAACCTGAAATAGTCAATAGCAATTTTACACCTCATTCACAATAAAAAGTGGCAAAATATTCTCCTATTTTTATTGGGCAAAATTAACCTTTGACTGTTGAAGTGGAAGTAGTCCTTCATTAACCCTTCCATTTAGTTATCAGTAAATATCTTACTATGCAGCCGAGTATAATCCATCTTTCTAGGAGATGCACTTTAACTTTCCATCGTTATTTCTTTCCATCGAGTTTGGTGGGGAAAGAAGAGACATAAGCCACACCCGACATTGCTCCATCACGCCAAGTTGACCTCATCTGCACATTTATCAAATTTGAAGTTGGTGGAGACGCCGCCAAGCTTTTTGCTTCTTTTTCTTCTGCAACACAATTTCTCCACTCTACTTAAATATCATCCACTTCAATGGTCAAACAATCAATAGCAAATTTACACCTCATTCACAACAAAAAGTGGTAAATATTTGTCCTATTTTTATTGGTTAACATTGACCTTTGACTCTTGAAGTGGATGATATTTAAGAATACTCTTCTCAATCAACTTTATCTGTAATGTGCTGCCACACAAAATATCTTAAAGCCTCGGAAATGTATGTGACCATAAAGACATATCGAGCTTTTCGATGATAAATATTTATGTTGTGTGAAAGCTGATTAATTGGTGACATTACCGAGAATTCTATGAGATGAGACAATAAGGATATATCCGTCGAATTAAATAAGAAATCCAATATGATACGCCGGCTTCATCATAATCTGGATTTAGAAATTACTGTAGAGCGAAGGAGTGCATCAATTAAACCGGAGAAATGGCAGTAGCGAAGGATTCCCAAATTTGTCGGCTTAAATCAACCAAGCATATCCGTCTTCAAATATATGACAATTAAACGAGAGCAACCCACGACTAATAGCCCTTGTTACATCTATAAATACCTATCAATCCATGCTCCATACACAAATTGCAAGAAGAATCATAAGAAATTGTAGTAGAAATTACTAGAGATAAGAGAAGATGGTGGCTGGAACCGTAACTATTGAAACTGAGTCTGAGGTAGGGGCAAAGAGACTGTGGAATGCACTGGTGAAGGACCATGATCTCATTGCCAGGGAAATACCAGAGTTATGCGCAGGAGTCACATTTCTAGAAGGCAACGGAGGAGTCGGCAGCATCAAGCAAATCAACTTCACCCCTGGTATGTATGCAGTTGTATAGGACATATATTCCTTAAATACCATTCCAATCGTTTAATTAAAAAATGTTGGCGTAGGCTCGACGGAATTTAGCTATGTGAAGGAGCGCGTGGACGTTCTTGACGAAGACAACTTTGTTTATAGCTACACCGACTTGGAGGGAGGAGAGCTGGGGAAGAATTTGGCATCTGCCAACTTCACGCTGAAGCTGAGTCCTAAAGCAGATGGTGGAAGCGTTGTGACTCATATCTGCAACTTTGACACCCTTCCTGGCATTCCTCAGGAGGAAGCCAAACTTGAGGCGATGAAGGCCCAGCTCATCGCTTTGTTTAAGAAGATGGAGGCATATGTCATCTCCAACCCCACTTTATACAATGCATAACATGTTTCGCTCAATTAATAATGACCAATGGGAGAGCTGTCCCATTTATGTGTTCTGTTTGGAGTTTTCAGTCCTTAGGTCGGTAAAACAGTAGACTTTTCTTTTATGCACCCTATGTTCTAGTTTTATATATGGTTTGTCCTCTAGATGGAAGAGGATTCAGTGCTGAAGGTTTGTGTCTTCAAGACAAAAACAATACCTGTAAGCTTTACTTGGGATGTTATACATTGAATTGATATCGAGTTTAAGATAATCTCAAAATTTATCTTTACATTTAAATATGGTTTGATTTATTTATTTCCTAAATAAGGTCATCTAAAAGTATGTATAGTTGAAAAGGAAAATAAATATCTTTGACTAGAGAACAAAATTTTTTAAGTTTACAGGAGAGAAAATACAAAATTTATTTTATAAAAATTAAAATAAAATAGAAATGTAATAGATGTATGGAATTAAATATTTTGAAAAAAAATAAAATAAAATAATGATATCTAGTCAGAAATATTATGACAAATATTAGTATGTGATTTAGTAATAGTGCATGAATATCATTGATGATTAAACAAATGTCTAGGAATTGATAAATGTTATTTCTATTGACTTGGGTCACTTCCAGGATGTCAAATTGATTCCACAAGTGTAGATCTTATCTGTCCCTCACAAATCTAGTTTTTGTGTATGGATTTGATTTTTGCAAACTTTGAGAATGTTTCTTTAACTTGCATTGATGTCCTTAGTCTACCCCCGTCATTCCTCCCTCCCACTCCTACCACAAAAAAAATAGTTTTGGTGTTTGATGGTTTGCACTTGGTAGGGACAATTCCTTTTTTTGTGTCAAACCTTGTAAGGATACCATTTTAATAACTAGATAAAAGATTGTGGACAACAATTTCAAACATACACTATGACCTAGATGCTTACGTAATGCAAATTTTCCAAAAAATGCTCTTGATAATGCATGTAAGTAGTAAATCATAGCTCTAAGATTTAAGAGATCTCAATGATTAGATCATCTAAAATAGACCAAGTTTACACCTTTAAATATAACACCAAGGGTTGCAAACAAAACATTTTACATGTGAAGTCAACACAAAAGGGTCATGAATGTTAGAATAAATTAAGGTTTACATTTATTAGTTAAATGTTAGTTTATAAGTTAGGTTTTGGGAAGTTACTTTCCCGTAAGAAGTTATATACGGGAACAATAAGGCTTTAAAAAGCCATTGAATTGTATTGCAACATCATCCAAAAGACAATAATATATTATTCTATAGTTTTTATTTTACTGTACGAAGATGGTTTGACCAGATGTATTCTTGCTCACCAATTTTAATATGGTATCAGAGCATTGTTGATTCATGTGCCCATGTGTTGAGATTGTGTTGTCAAGAATATTTTTAATTAGGTGATGGTAGATTTGGAAGAAGATTTTCACTGGAATTGAATGGGGCTTGAAGATCCTCTATTTCATGAAGCTTTTTCGGTGTAAAGCATGGAGCAAAGGCATGAATAATATGAAACAATGATTTTAATTATCTATTGGTATTTTGTTTTGATAACAGTTTAGTAAAATTTTGATATCTCTTTCATTTCTCAATGAAATTTCAACATTCAAAATATTTTTGAAAGTAGAAGAATAGGAGCATAAAACCCAGAAACATTCTAAAGAATTTAAAAATGTTTCCTAAGCAGTTTACAACACAATTTTGGCATCTGAATCTACTCATGGAGTGTTGAATTTTGATGCCGACCGCTACAATTTTCAGATTTAAACATATTTTTTTTATTGTTGCATTAACTATTGTCAAGCATTAAACATTCCTCTAAAGCATTGAAGATTTGATGAGGCATTTGTCAAAGGCATATTCTGAGGCATTTTGAAAGACTATGTAGGGAGTTAAAACAAGTTTATTTACATGAATGCCAAGCACACAAGTTTGGTGAAAGTGGCTAAAGTGTCTGCCCATATGAAAGAATGAAACAATGTTTGGTGAATACTATTATTGCAGCATATAGAAGACATTCCTCGGGTGAGTTTAAAAATTGACTGAAATTTATTAATGTTATGCTTTATGAAATGTGAGCCAATGTGAAAAAGAAAAAGATGTGTTGATGGGTAAAAGACATACATGAGAAGTAAAAGAAGCATTTATAAGTTTATGTTTCATGAAGTTTAAAACAAACATTGAAAAGTTTTCACCTAGAGTAAAACAATTTTGTTTGGAGAAAGTTAAAAAGTTTTAAGGAAGAAATTTACAATTTCTTTTGGAGAAAAGTTTTTAAAAGGGAGACATAAGTATTAAGGAAAGGGTATTTAAAATATTTACTTTTGTGGAATTAGGAGAAATAAGGGGAAGTATTTAAAAAGATTAATTTGGAGGTAAATTTAATTTTTGTGGTAAGATAATGTTTTAACATTTGAAAATAGCCACACATTATGTTTGTGGTTTCAATGCCATCCATGCTATCATTGATAGAAATTTGATAGACTTGCATGCTTGTGCTTTTGAAGAGACTAAAGCAAATGGATAGAGTATAAGCATATTATATTAGAGGTAGGAGGCATCAGAGGATGGAGGATTTTTTATCATCTCAAGTTAGCTTCTCACTTTGAGATGATACTTTGCATGAGAAGCATTTTTGGTTTTGGCTATTTTGTTTTTTTCTTTGTTGATGCTGACGGAGCTGACAGATTTGAAGAATGTATGTTTTGTGAAGATTTTGTTTTGGAGATAGGTTTGGGATTTGGTGTTGAGCTCAATATGGATTATTGTCTAGTGAGTTTCAAAGAGTATATGATCAAGAATTATACCCTTTCGCGGTCACTAGACAATGGCAGAGATCTATCGTATCTCTTAGGGTTCAGTGTTGAATAATTCTTGACTCTGTGATTTGAGATCTTGGGACTAAAGAGCTCAAGAACATAGCTCAAAGCTATGCCTTTCCGAGGGTAGACGAGATAGCATGATGGAGCCCCGTTTGGTTTAGGATTTGTTCTTTGGGAGAAGATCTTCTATAAAATATGTATTCATATTATGTAATCAGCTTTTTCAATATGTTAGCATTCAGGGGGGGTCCCTTGGTACTATTGTAGGAACAATGTAATAAAGGGGGCAATGTTAGTTTTATTACATGTAAACCTTAAGGGGGGGTGTTAGAATAAATTAAGGTTTACATTTATTAGTTAAATGTTAGTTTATAAGTTAGGTTTTGGGAAGTTACTTTCCTGTAAGAAGTTATATACTGGAACAATAAGGCTTTAAAAAGCCATTGAATTGTATTGCAACATCATCCAAAAGACAATAATATATTATTATATAGTTTTTATTTTACTGTGCAAAGATGGTTTGACCAGATGTATTCTTGCTCACCCATTTTAATAATGAAATGGTAAAGTTAGTCCCATTATTTGAATAGAAATTTTAAAAGTTAAGGGGTTGTAGCTACAAGTATGGAAGTTAAGGTGATGGGATGGACATATGATCAGATAGCAGATAACAATGGGCCAATGTATAAGAGAGGCCAAGTGTCATCTTCTTCCTTATGCTCTTCTAGGCCAAGGGAGCATTCCATAAGGTTGAATGCAAGATAATTAAATAGAAATAGTAATAACACAAACCATGATTGACAATAAGCCTCAATGTTGGTTTATATCATAAACTCTCTTTAAACAAATATGCAAAGTGTATATGCAACTTAAAATGTACAAACTTGTATCCCCTTTAATGTTTTTGGATAAGAACTTACTTCACACACACTTGCAAGAGTAATAATAGTGGAAGACCATGTGATGATTATTCTTCATCAAGAAAAAAAATGATTTACAAAGTTAGAGGGATAGATTATCTATAAATCAATAGTTTTTAGTGTTTCATTATGTTTTAACTTGTTAGAAAACTTTATTTTCTCAAGGGTAAAACATGACAGATCCAGATAGATTAATTTTCTCTTGCTATTAAAATAGTAGTAGATTAGTTTCTTTCCTCAAAGAGCTAGTTCTTCCTATTGTGATGTCATTCAAGGCATTTGACATACAGAACTAGACTTTTCTTTATTGGGTCAATTTTCTTACACTATATTTTGGTGAACTCAATGCTCTCCAAAATTAATTTTCATACAACAAATCTTCTTTCTCTCTCAACTTTCTCAAGTTATCCTATGACAAGATTCCATAAAAGTAGAAGTGGCTTTTAACCATGAGGCCACATTGTACATTACTTCTCATTATTAGGTGCGGGACTTAGACAAACACTTGGTATCTATTATCATTCCTTTCTAACTAGTGAGAACATGTGCAATATCATTTCCCCTATTTTTTATTCCCTTCATGCCATGTTGATAAACAATCTTGATCATCCTAACTTATTTCCTTGTATTTCTCACATCATGCATATCGATGTTCCAGTTTTAACAAATTATTGTGCGGGTAGTCAACACTCACATTCTAACATCACAAGTCAACAAATGCCTATTCCTAGTGCCCATATGTTCACATATTCACATATGGCCACTAGTTCTACACAATATCATCAAGTGGACCCTTGTTCTTCTCAAATGGTGTGGAACCCCCTTAATCAATATGGGTTTGTTCCCCCTTCCCAACCTTTGTAATTTACTTTTCGTAGTGGGCACGTCAATGCTTCATAACCCTTACCCTCATAGCATATGACCTCCATGCCTATACCTACTTTTCCCTTCATAGACCCCACTATCTCTATTTCTACCACCCACCTTATGTGCACAACAAGCCCCATGATAAATCAAATCTTAAAAGAATGTGTGGAACCTTCAAAATTAGCTTGCATCACTTTATAACCCTTTTGTATAGTTGAATTTCCCCTCATACTATCACTATAACCTTCTATTCATTAATATTCTTTCTAACTAGCTACCTATAGGTTTTGAGGTACGTCAATTTAAGAAGTATAGCCACAAATGCATGTTTGCCTTCACTATGCTATGTAGCGATTCTATCTTTCAAGATCAGTTGCTACCAAAACTTTTCCCATGGTCATTGAAAGTCACTATGTTCGACTAGTTTTACTCACTACTAGACCACTCCATATCCTCTTTCAAATAGTTGGTCAACCAATTCATATAGAAATTTCAAGAGAATATAGGCACTCATGTCACATTCATTGACCAAGTGCACTACAAATTGAGTTCTTAGGAAAAGGTTACTGACATTATCTATATGTACCAATCTTTATTTTGTCAAATTCCATATTCATTTCTTGATTTAGACATGCAGTGGATTTTCATCAAAAACCTATAGCCTCTAATTAGGGATAAAACTATTCATATGCAATATCCCTCATTCACTCATTTACGCATGACTCTAAGATTACTTGCAGACAATAAGCTATTTTGAGGCACTAGCATTGTAGGCTCCTGCTAGGCATTCATATTCTTCATTTAATAATTATGAAAAAAGATAAAAATTCCCTCAAAAATAACACATCAACAATTGTTAACAACATTTTGTCCACAACACCCTCATCTACTACTATCTCTTTTTTCATCTAGACAATAGTGAAACATATAGTTTACACCACTACCTAAAGTTCTTTATTATATTGTATAGTACCTCTTAAATAATAACTATCTTATTAATCTTTATCTATAAATCTAATCTTAATAAAAATTGACTTTGTATTTATCTTTATCTTATAAACCTAATCTTGGTGTGTAAAACTAATCTCTGCAAACTTTTAGAATATTTCTTGTAACTCGTTCCTTGATGTATTTTGTTTCCCCCATCCTTGCATTCTCTCCCTCTTGCTACAAAAAAACTAGTTCTTGTGTTTGATGGTATGCACTTGGTAGGGATAATTTCTTCCATTGTGTCAAACCATGTGAGAATACTATTATAATGACCAGATAAAATATTGAGGACAACATTATGAAATATGTTACATGACCTATATGCTTATACATTGCAAATTCTCTAGGAAATTATGCTCTTGATAATTTGTGCAAGTAGTAAATCGTAGATCTAGGGTGCAAGAGATATTAATGATTAGATTGTTTACAATGAACTAGGGTTATCCCTTTAAATACAACACCAAGGGGTGCAAACAAAACATTTCACATGTCTGGTTAGCTCACAATGGTCATAAAGAGGTAAAGTTAGAAGAATATTATATTTAAATTTAAAAGTTAAGGGATTCATTTTTACAAGTGTGCAATTGATATAGATCACTTCCTTAGTTATGTATCTAATCTAGAGAAAGAAAGGGGTAAACTAGAGGTCAATATTAGACCTTAGTAAAAAGTGGAGATAGGAATAGATAAGGGTAACTTTATTTCCCAAATCTTAGTGAAAACATGTCATTTATATGCTTGTTATTGCTTAAATCTTAACTAAGCCAAACTAAGACCAAAAAAGTATGAAAAGTCTAGAGTATAGATTTTTAACTATTACACTTTGCTTCCACTTTGACTAGCATGTGAGCTATCATGTGAATGCATGTAAGTGTAAACAAAAGCAACCAATAAGAATTTAAAATCACTTAAACTCGTATAAGAGATACATATATGGATCAAGGTTCTACCTTATTAGGTTTGTTCTCTCCATCTTGGAGACCTATAAAATTAAAATTAAAGAAATGAGTAGCATCATGTAGACATTTAAAAGAATAATGTACTATCTATAACCAAAAATTAATGTAAAGAAAGGTAGAGTTATATATATTCCTCTTAAATACATGGGGTGGATAGGTAGCACATTGGGGAACACAAAAAATGTTTGATACTATCTAGAAATCATAGTAAGTCATGTCGCAGTTCTAGGATGATGGTTAGATAATAGCAACCTTAGTTATATCACTTGGTCACTTGCACTCCCTCCAAGTAGCTATATACCAAGGATGCAAATAGATTGGAGGAGAGTGAGTAATACTATATAAGACAAGCTAAACCTAATAAAGTTTTATGATCATAGAAAAGATAGTGTCACATGACACCAAAATGTAATAATATATGTTCATCAAAGCCTCATAAATGATAGGAAACAATTATGCCCCCATTGATGCCCATATTATGGACAAAAATAAATCCATGAACTGCTAGATAGAGGTATTATGTAAGATACAATAAAGATAAGATATTATTACAAGCATGATAAGAATAATATGAATAGATTGGATTAGTACAAATTTGTAGAAGATGAACATTATAGTCCTAGGTGATCCTATTTTTGGTACATGGGTGATACTCACTTGTAGAGAGTTCCTAAAATAAGAGTTTGTCTACATAATGCAATGCGGTAAGATGTGTTGAGTTTCATATGTTTGGCTATAATATGCATGTCAGTTCACATGTGGTGATGTTGTATTAGCAATGAGGACATGCTCTATGGTTTATTGGATTCATAGATAGGAAGATTATAGCATTCATATATGGTAGAGTAGTCCTCATGTATTCCAACTAGAACACATCTCAAATATTTTTTAGGGTGTGAGGAATTAGGGCTTATAATTGAGGAGAGATATTCTTAATTTCCACCCACCTTCAATTTGACGTAACAAGGACCTCACAAGGAGTTGGCTCAAGATTATATGTTCCCAATGACTTCTTCAAAACCCTCTTTTGAATATTAGAGATTTTGTAGAAAATAAGGAACAAATCCTAGGACTAAACTAGTTTTCCAAAGAACACATATATTCCATAATTTTATTACCCCAAAAATTAACAACCCACTCGTCAAAAAACATTTTGATAACAATGCATCTTTATCTACAAAACTGAAGAAATTAGCAATCCTTTGAACTATCTCTTCTTATTTTTGACCACTTCCACTATATTAGGGTTCAATATATTAAAAATTATTTTAGTGTAAGTACATGCAAATGGGGGACATTAGTGGCTAGCCTTGAGATTTTCAACAAAATGTGTTTGCATTATGGAAAACATAATGTGAATGTGTTTTAATGCATACACATTTTTAAAATTCCTTGAATTCAAATTTGTTACATGATCCTTGTCATTTAGGCTTGACAATTCTTGTGGCTCCTAAATTCATGTTTTAACATTAAACAACTCAAATTTAAACATCACCCTCATCAATTTTACATGTTTTACAATAAAATTTTACTAAACCACCACCAAAACAAAGAGATATTTCCTATCTTTCTATCCATACAATTTTTTTAATATAAATTGAATATGCTAAGGTATTTATTTTTATTTTCTTTGAAGAGTGTCTTCATGTTCAATAAGTACCTATGGATTGATTTTTTATTGTCTTTTGAACCACTTATCCAAATTTGAATTTTTTTATATAGGATTATTTTACACTTCATTATATACAGATTCAAAAATAATATATAATGTATTTTTTTATTAGTTTTGTGAAAGATATGTAATGCACATGCTCAATGATGTAATTTTTAGGATGCATCCACTTCAAAAAATCACATAAAATAACATATTCAATAAAAATATACACTTTCAAGTACTTGATCTTGGCTATATTTCCATGAACTATTTTTTAAAATACCTAATGTAGAAAAAAAAAATAGGAGAGGCATACACGGGACACTATATTATATTTTAGTGATAAAAATAGGAACACTTTTGTGTGCAGTCAAAAAATTTCAACCACTTAACCTTAACCATTTTAAAAAAATATTTTATAGTTTAGAAACTAGATTCTAAGTACTACAGTTCTTGTTCTTATCATATCCTCAAATTTTGACTGTACACATCTTGAATTAATTGTCTAGGTTCATCTTTAGCTGATTTCAGAAAAAAAAAAAAAAAAAGTGGACACTTTTGATCCCCTTTTTGTCCCCCATTTCCATGCACTTACCCTTTAGGAGAGGAGGATTCCTCACTAGATTATTTTCCTCTACTATTTGGGATTTTTCCTTCAATGATGTTGTTAACACCTCTACCATAAAAGTAACATTCTATAAAACTATATGTCTTTAGAACTAGCATCACTTCGTCCACCCAAAGAATAATTCTATAGGTTTTCCTTCCACCTTGTAGTATTAATGCCTTCTTTATTATTTTCACCTTTTTCATGGCTCTAAATATTAACATACACACCATAACCTCCCTTGAATCATGACTTTCTAAAGTGTTCCATTAAATTGCTTATCACATCATATCTTTCAAGCCACAAAGTTTTAGCTATGTGTCTAGTTTTGGCAGAAATGGGGGGATAGAGGAAGGTATTTCAAGTATTATTTAGCGAATATTGACCCTATTATTAATTTTTGATAGCAATTACTACTTTCATGCAAACATGAGATTCAATACATCCACCAAAAACTATAATTTAACAGTTCAATATTTTAAAAAACTTCATGAACTTACCCAATTACCATAGATACATCATAATGTTAATTAGCACAAACAATGGAAAGATAAGAAAAAATTAGATCAAATCAAACAAAGGGAACTAAGGAGAGCTAAGAAAGAAAGAAGAACAAAGCAATTTAGATTACTAGTTGTTTCCAATTATAGAAGAAATTGTAGCTATAATAGCAAAAATGGTGGTAACCCTAAATATGGATAATTTGATGTTCCAAAAATACTTATTCAAAACACTCATTTGCATATTAGTGTTTTTCAAGAAAATAATGAACAAATGCTAGGACTAAACCATTTTGTAAAAGGAAACATATATTTCCACTTTCTTTCCCCAAACATTAACAAGCCACTCATTAAACAACATTCTAGACAACAATGCGTCTTTATCTATGCGAATAGAAAAAATAGCAATGCTTTTAAGTCTCTCTTCTTATTTTTTATCACTTCTACCATATTAGGGTTCAATTTGGTGGCAATCATTTTTAAGACATGAGGATTCCTTACCCAATTCATTTCCTTTTCTAATGGTATTTTCCTTATAGATGTTTTTGACACCTTTACCACAATAGTAACTTTCTACAAAATTAGATACATTCATTGGAACTGTATACATTGTCCACCCAAAGACCACATCTATAGGTTTTCTTTCCACCTTGTAGACAATTAATGTCTTCTTTCCCATTTTCGTCATTGTCATAGCTTTGAATATTAACATACCCACCATTACCTTCCTTGAGTGATGATTTTTTAGAGTGTTCCGTTAAACTACTTATAACATCATATCTTTCAACCCACAAAATCTTATATTTGCATTTAACTTGGTGGAAGTTGGGGTGATAGAGGAAGGGACATCAAGTATTTTTAAACTACTATTGACCCTAGTATTAGGGTGAACCCACAATAGTGTGTCCCACTTGTGTTATAGGGCAAAAAATTGAGCCCAAGGCACCAAAAAATATAAAACACCTTCAAATGAAGGTCCAACTTGAATAAAGGTGCTTTGACCTTCAAATGAAGGCATTGTTAGTGTAAAAAGAGATATTACCTAGTTAGTCATTCCCTAGGTCATCTTCACACTAGTCCACATAATCTTAGTTATGTGTCATTAGGTGCATTTAATAATGTAGATCCAGGTGCATTTAATATTTTTGCACTAGTTATCTCATGTCATAGCATTAAGACACTTGTTATCTTAGAAGTTGTCTAACATGCATTTATTTATTAGTGGTGTCTAGGTGCATTTATTATTTGTGTCATCTAGTTTGTTTTTCCACTGTTGGCCTTGTGCCTCACCTCTCAACCTTGGTTATATAAGGGATGTCTGTCATTGTACATTTCATGCAATGTATGTTGTATAAAGTCAAGATTTGCATCTTGTAAATGTTATGCATCATTATTCATGGCAATAATGGTTTTTCTCTCTTGTTGTGGAAGATTGAATTGATTACAGGTGGTCCTAGGAGAGCTTGAGTCCATTATCAAATCTTACATGGTATCAAAGCTCATGAATTAGCTCTTACATGGTATCAGAGCTTCAAATCTACAATCTCTTTCCATCTTTATTGAGAGTTTCTACAAGGAAATATTTTTTGGTGCATCCTGGTGCAATCTTCTAGGTTTCAGTGTGCCTTTGCTTGACTTAGATGGTTGATTCAACTTCTACATGTCATTTTTTGTTGTTGTAGGTAATTTTTGCATTAGATCCATATCTTCTACATGTCGGAAAGAAAAAAACTTTCTGGATTTTGTTTGCCACATCTAAAAATTGTTTGGGTATCTATGAGTTTTTGCATACAACAAACAAATCGTACACAAACTTAATCAGAAATTTTTAGCAGGCCCCCTCTCCATTGGCATTTTGATTTTGGCAGTCAATCTTTGTAGGCATGTAACTTGCTCATATTTACTCCTTTTTAAAGCAATTTTTTTGGTTTTCAGCTAGAATTTCACAGGCTTCACAGTGGTGCAATCTAATTTTGGTTTTGATGCATAGTGTTTTTCCCTAAATTGTAGATTTTCATCTCTGTTGCTGAGTAGTTCCCATTTTTGGAACTTCTGGGCTCTGTTTGGGCTTGTATGGTAACATTTTTTGGTGGTTTTTTTGGAAGTACATAATTTTTTGAGTAATTCTCAGATTTGTAATCTATTTGATCCTATTTTTCTTAGAAATTATACTTTTAGTTTATCCTAATTTTGGCATTTGCATGCACTAAGATCAAAATACAATTTTGCTATTTTGGCTTGTGGAAATTGTAATTGCACTAAGTGTAAAGTGTCATGATCATATTTTTATGGTGTAATCATGTCTCCTAGTTTGTGAAAATTAAAATGTGATTATTATGGGAGAAAAAGACATACTGACAATGAATGCATAGAAAAACAAATTGATGATTTAAGATTACAAATTGCGCTTCATTAATTGAGACAATTGTCTATTGTGAATGGAATCAGTTGCCAAATTCTTCTAATCCAACATGTGCAGATCCATCTCCAATACCTATTGCTATATTTGAGTCCAATGATTCTTCTTTCAAAGCTTCCAATGATTCCTTGTAGCAAGATGTTTATTGTTTTCCAAATCTACCTCATTGGGACTCTTATCTTGCATACATATCATTCTTGTTTGTGGAGTCTCACATTTCTTATTTGGAGGACACACTTGAGGAGTTATCTCTCCGCTTTGATGATAGTTATGACACAACTGTTATCACCTCATATTTTTCTATAGATCTTGATGATTTTTAGTTTCCACTTGGTTCTAATTTGTGACCTTCATCAGTTAGGCTAGGGACTCCTGATTTGATTGTGATTTCTTTCGACTTCAACATGGAGATACATGAGCAATTTTTAGAGACATCATATTTCATGAGACTTCTTCCCTCTTCTCTTGTTTTAGAGTTGGAGTTTCTTCCCAAGGGGAGAAATGTTCTTTGTAGGTTTTGGATCCTTTTTGGTCTTCTTATTCGAGCATTCACCATTGGCATAGGAGCTACTTCGTTATGGGGGAATATCTTGTCTCATTCATTCTCTCCTATGGGGTCATAATTCATTGTATATTTGTGATGGATGGTGTACTTGGGGAATATTGAGTCCTTTCATCACTTCATCACTTGTACATGTTGTTACTTCAATCTCACTTTTGGAGAGGGGTTTTGTCACATGAGGTTTTCTCCTTTTCTCCACTTGATATTTGTTGTTCATAAGTACCTCACATAGCCTCATAGCTAGGACTCATCCATGCATTCATGCCTAGTTTGGTTCTTCCTAAGTTGCACTTAAGGGGGTTGCCTATGTAAAAAGAGATATTACCTAGTTAGTCATTTCGTAGGTCCTCTTCACACTAGTCTAGTTAAGCTTACATAGGTGTCATTAGGTGCATTCAATAATGTACATCTAGGTGCATTTAATATTTTTTCCCTAGATGTCTCATGTCATAGCATTAAAACACTTGTCATCTTAAAAGTTGTCTTACATGCATTTATTTATTAGTGGTGTCTAGGTGCATTTATTATTTGTGTCATCTAGTTAGTTTTTACACTATGTCGATCTTGTGCCTCACCTCTCAACCTTACCTATATAAGGGAGGTCTCTCATTGTACATTTCATGTAATATATGTTGTATCAAGTCAAGCTTTGGATCTTTTAAACGGTATGCATCATTATTGTTGGAAATATTGTTTTTCTCTCTTGTTGTGGAAGATTGAATTAACTATAGGTGATCTTGGGAGTGCTTGAGTTCATTATCGACTCTTACAAGTACCTTCTAAAGTAGGTGGTGACCTTCATACAAAGGTCCTTTTTTATTTATTTATAATATTTCATGTTCAAAACCTTCATTCAAAGGTATGAAGGTATCTTCGAAAGGTACCTTTAAATGGAGGTATTTTTATGCCCTTTTTTTCTCACTTGTTTATCTACATAAATTTCTATTTTGAAGCCTAGTATGGACCATCAAACTAAGTCATTAGGACATGAGATTTTGTAAGATCATAGTCTTCAAAATAAGATTTCCAATTTTTTTGAATATATTTGATTTGATTATTATATTTATTTTCTATTATCTAGTGAACATAGGTTTTCACCAAACATCAAGGTCTTTATTCCACACATGTGGAAAAATAAAAGAATAGAAAAATATTTTAAAATATGTACACTACATATTGATGTATCTGTTTCAACAAAAAAAAGAAATTAATCTAGGTATATACAAAAAAAATATGCATTATATGTTTTAATTACATTTATTCTCATATAATAAATTAATAACAAATAAAAATATGCAAAAAAAATTATGAAAAAATATGTGTACACTAGATATTGATGTTTGGAATCTATGTTTAAAAATTTGTAAATTTATCCTTTCTATAAAAAATGTTATGTATTATGGAGTAAATGTCACTTTTAAAAATTACTATTAATTATAAAAAATAAGTTACTAAAAGTTAATAAAGATTTCACAAATTATTTTTTAATTTTTTAAAAAATATATTTGGAATCTACATAGAAATCTCAAAAATCACTAGTTCACATCATCTTCAAATTCTTAGGAGTTTACTTGCTATAGATGACATAAAGTGAAAATTTGGTTTAAAATGTTGATTTCAATGTCCCACTTTGGTCAAAAAGTGGGACACACTATTGTGGGACAACCCATTAAATTATAATAGTAATTACTACTTTCATGCTAGCATAAGATGACACTTGTTAAAATTTGTAATTGAACAATTCAAATTTTAAAGAAACTTTATGAACTTACATAATTACCACCCATGAATCAGAAAGTTAAGTAGCACAAATAGTGAAAAGGAAAGAATAAATTAGACCAAATCATACAAAAAGAACTAATGAGAGTGAAGAAATGAACAAAAATAAATTAATGAAGAGTACTAGTTAGATCCAATTATAGGAGAAAGTGTATCTTTAAGAAAAACAATGGAGGATGAATGTTCATCTTCCTCACCAAACTCTAGAGCACCACCTTCACTTCCTTAATTCCTCAATATTGTTTCTTTCAATAATTGATTGTGTTTATGATTATCGAGTGGTGTGTTTGAATTTACCATTAATATTTGATTGTGTATATTCCTACTACATAACACAAATGCTACTAAGGTATATTTAATTTTATGGTGTTTAGATATAGGTTAAAGGGGGAAGGTGGAATCAAGTTTTGTGCATAAATTGGATAAACAATAATCTTGGTTATGTAGCTACTAGCCATACCCTTATCTTTTAAGTTAATGAAATAAATTAGAAGAATGATTAATACAATATAATTTATTTTCAATAAATATATTTATTGATTAAATTATAGTTGAAAATGAAAAGAAGATAAATTTTATATAATTAAGAGAATCATACTCAAACAACATTTGAGGATATTTAGAATCAAATAAATAAAGAAGAAGAATTATGTAATTTAAAATAATGCAAGTTTAAATTAAAAAATGGCTTTGAGGATAGATATTGATCAATAAATAAACATTAATTAAAATATTTAAACATTGAGTTCTTCAAATTTGAAATTCAAAATGTTGTCTTGTCAACCTTTTCACTAGTTATTGCAAGTCAATTTAGTGTATGTTATGTTGATTTATGTGCTTGGTTTCTTATTTAAAGACATATAATTATTCATTTGGAAAAGAAATTTTGGGATTCTTATTGACCTCTTTTCTAATAGTTTGCAGAATAAAAACAAAATTATTTATCATTGAAAAGCTTGATCAGTTCTCGCTCACTAAGAATAGTTTGGAGAATTAAAAAAATATAGCAACATTTACATCAAAGCACACCATCTTAAGTCTATTACATGTTCTCCTTTAGTCTATGAATCTTTTCCTTAGAAATGTAACATCAGTCCCCTAGGGGTCTAATTAATGAGAACATGACCTTCATAATTTGGCAAATTCTCCAAAGTTATTTGTGAACATTGCCCATCCTTACACTAAAAAAACATAGAAGATTGAAGCAAGTGAATCTTGAGAAGCCCCATTTTTTTAGATCATGTCTATGAGCATCAATTTAGATCCATCTACAAGTTTAAGTCCATACACACAGTGATCAAGTCCACATATATGTAGGTGAAATTAAAGGAAGAACAACTAATTTACAAAATCATATGTCTTCATCTAAATCGATTTTAAAAATAAAAAATATTAGTAAATTAGTTCCTAACATTTCACACATTATAGACTGTTTAAAAAATTAAGCATGAAGGGGAGTGGGAGCGAGCACGCACGAGGACGGAGCCAGAGTTTTTTGCAAGGTGGTAGCTGATCACCCATGCAGGGAGAGGATGAAGATGGAGAGGATGACGATGGAGGATCTAATGCATGGCATCTCTTCACGGAAGAAGAAGAGGAGGAAACTCTCCTGGATATTTGGTTGGAGGTGCAGTGGTCTGTGGTGCAGAAGGGGCCTTCTATGGCTCCTTCAAATTCTAATTTTTTTGGGCTTTGTGGGGTGCTAAAGAAGGGTTTCCTTTCTCCTCCAATGGTCCTTGCAAAGGATGTTAGGGTTTCTACTAAGGGGAAGGTGTCTGGAGTGTTGGCCTCTTGCCCTGTTTTTCTTGTTTCCAATCAGGTAAATCTAAATGACTGTGTTTTGCCTTTAGATTTGGTGAGCCCTCCTAGGGTGTTGTCGCCTTGCTTGTTCTAGGGTTGTCATGGAGAGGGTAATCCTACTTTGGGTCCCCTTTCTAAGTAGGTTTTACAGGATCTAAACCTGTAAATCAACTCATCAGCTTATACAGATCAGTTTGGAGATCCCTTGGCTCAATCGTTGGAGAGGGGATTCCTCTTCTTCTTTGCATGCTTCTGACATTTGTTTAGGTGTTTCTCCAAATGCTTCAGATGGTTCTTGCATCTTTCTGCAGGTCCATGATGAGGATGTTGACAAAGCTATTGCCTGCATGGAGAATGCCCTTATTGGGAGATTCTCGGGCTTTTGCCCAAATATTGATGTGGTTAGAAAATGGGCTCAAAACAGACGGGGTGAATTTGATTAGATTAGTGTGCCTGCCATGTCTAATGGATTTTTCCTTTTCTCTTTTGGATGTCCTGAGGAAAGAAAGATTGTCCTGCAGGGAGGTCCTTGGTTCCTTGGTAAGTCAGATCTACTATTGAAAAGATGGACTCCTAGTTTTGATGCAGCCAAGGAAAATTTCAATAGGGTTTCTATTTGGGTTAGACTCACAAGGCTTCCTTTAGAGTACTGGGCTGAAGCCATAATCTGACGTATAGCAAATGCTATAGGTCACTTTTTATCTATTAACCATGTTACTAAATATATGAAGCGTCTTGTCTTAGCTAGATTTTGTGTGACTGTTGATCTTGATAAGGTATTGCCTGAAGTCATTACATTGTGCTCCAAATTTGGTATTTGGGAGCAGATAATTATTTACGAGACATCTTCGCAGGTTTCTTTGCTTTGTCATAATACTACGAACTTCTCCAATTCCTGTAACCAAACTCATGAGCATGGGAAAGAGTGTGAAAATAATGATAATAAATGTTATGCTACAAGGAATGAATGAAAAGATAAGGATATTGTTATGGTTGGTCCTGGTGGAAATGAGCAGGTGATTCCTTTGAAGGATAAGTATAGGTGTCCTTTGGTTGAGCTTGGTTCAGCTTCTAAAAAAGGCAAGACAACTCAATTTCCTCATCAGATTTCTTTGATGAGGTTTGGTTTTAAACCACCATGATTTTGTCTAGGGCTGCCCCTTTGCTGCAGCCTTGCTGTGTGTAAGGCTTGCTTCTTTGTTGTTTCTTATTTCATGTTGTAGTTGGTTCTTTCTTGATTCATGTGGTTGTACAAGGTTTTGGGGCCCTTTCAAAACCCTTTCCGGTTCATAGCTCCGGTTAAAAGTGCTTATATTAATCAAAAACATTTCACACATTACTTTTTAATTATCAATCACCAAACTAAAAGTCACATTTAATTTATTTTAATTTAAGGTTTATTTAAATAACAATCCTCACTATATTATATAGAATAATTTGTCGTTTGGCTTGAATAAATTATCCTAGATTTTTTCCAAGGGTATGATTATTTCCCTCACTTCGACATAAGTTCAAATCTATGGGGTAATCGGCAAGGGACATAACTGGCATTACTTCAAGTATCATTGGTAGATGATCAGACCCCAAGAAGGAATGCATGTGAGGTCGGATATTCTTGATATCCACTAATATGGATTCTTAGTGATCGAAAACCGATCAAGCTTTTCGATTTTAAATAGGCCTCGGAAATGTAAATGATCCCTTATGAAAAAGCTGACAATTTGGTGACATTACCGAGAATGTATATGACACGAGACACTAAAGATAGATCTATTGAATTAAACAAGAAATTTTATACGATACGCCGGCTTCGCGATATTCTGGGTTTAGAGATTACCTTGAGAACGGAGGAGTGCATCAATTAAACAGTGGTGATTGAGCAATGAAATATTCCCAAATTTGTCAACTTAAATCAACCAAGCATATCCGTCTTCAAATTTATAATAATTAAACGAGACCGACCTACGACTAGTAGCCTTTGTTACATCTATAAATACCTATCAATCCACGCTCCTTACACACAAACTGTAAGCAAAATCATAAGAATTTTTAGTAGAAATTACTAGAGATAGGAGAAGATGGTGGCTGGAACTGTCACTATAGAAGTTGAGTCTGAAGTGGGAGCAAAGAGACTGTGGAATGCACTGGTGAAGGACTATGATCTCATTGCCAGGGAAATGCCAGAGTTATGTGCAGGAGTTACATTTCTCGAAGGCAACGGAGGGGTCGGTAGCATCAAGCAAATCAACTTTACTCCTGGTATGTATGCAGATGTATAGGACATCTATTGCTTAAATACCATTACATTTTTTTTAATTTGAAAAAGGTGTATTTAGAGTCTGATATGAAAGTGTTAGTGCAGGCGCCACAGAGTTCAGCTATGTGAAGGAGCGCGTGGATGTTCTTGATGAAGACAACTTTGTTTACAGCTACACCGACTTGGAGGGAGGAGAGCTGGGGAAGAATTTGGCGTCTGCTCAGTTCACCCTGAAACTGAGTCCGAAAGTAGAAGGTGGAAGCGTTGTGACACATATCTGCAACTTTGACACCCTCCCTGGCATTTCTCAGGAGGAAGCCAAACTTGAGGCGATGAAGGCCCAGCTCACCGCTTTGTTTAAGAAAATGGAGGCATATGTCATCTCCAACCGCACTTTATACAATGCATAACATGTTTCGCTCCATTAATAATGGTCCATTGTAGACCTGTCTCATTTCTGTGTTCTATTTGGACTTTTGAGACATTTTAGGTGAGCCAAAAGAGGAATTGTTTTTCTATGAGGCTATTTTAGTTTTATGTGTTCCATTTGGACTTTTCACGCATTTTGGAGAGTCAAAAGAGGAAGTGTTTTTCTATGGTGCTATTTTAATTTTATGTATGGCTTGTCTTCTATATGGAAGAGGGTTCAATGCTCAAGGTTTGTGTTTTGGAGAGAAAAACAATACCTCTAGGCTTTACGAGCCCTCTAGATTCAATTGGTATCTAATTTAATCTAATCTGAAAATTTATCTTTATATTTAAATATGGTTTGATTTATTTTCTCTTCTTAAATATGGTCATTTAAAATAATGTATAGTTGAAAATAAATATGAACAAATTTTTTTTATATAAATTTGCGGTGAAGAAAAAAATAATATAAGAAAATTTAAAATCTATTTAAGATTTAAAAAAAATTAGAAACGTAATAAATGTATGGAATTAAATATTTTGACAAAATAACATGATAAAAAAGAGTTGTAAGTTAGTTATAGTCCTTGCCTAAGGCTATAGGGTTGAGGGGGAATTTATGGGGTTGTAGATATTAGATATGTTTGCAATTGAATATTTGAACAACCAAAACTATTATAGCAACATCAATGCAATTTTTTATACCATTGTTCAAACAATAATTTACAAATTTATTGTAGTTGTTTTGGTGATATGAGCATAAGTATATTCAAATTTTGTGAGGTCCTATTTATTACCAATGATCCCAATGCATTCCTGAGAGCACATAACAATATTTAATGAATCAAAAGCAAGGTGCATTGTAGTTTTTTTTGTAGGGGAATGAAACACATGGTGAGACATGCGATGTGATGCGTGGTCATAGCATGCACCACTATAATCTCCATCCACATGAGTTTCACTCCATCCATGCAGTAGGTAAATCTAGGGTAATTGAACTCATGACCATCATCTTTGTTTTGTATTGAAAAATAAGTTGTGTTTTCTTTTTCTTCTAATTTTTATAGTTTCCAAATTCTTGTTTTTTTAAGTACATTTCATAAAATTGTTTTTATATAATGGTCATTGAAAGAAAAATAACAATGTGCACAACTTGTTAATAGTGCCTTTTTAAATTAGAATATAAGAATCATATATAACATTATAGTGAGGTCACTTGATCAATGAATGTAAACTCCTAAGGAACCAAGAACCTAAGAATGGGAGTGTGGTAGTGCCTAATACTGAGGACTACCCTTTCAAAGAGGACTTGCTGAGCATCATTGAGTCCCCATCAAAACTAAAGGAACTGGACATACCTAAGGATAAGGGCACCCTAGGTGCTGAACAATAGCTATTGAACCTACTGACCAACAAAACTAGGGAGGTTCTAGCTAGTTTAGAAGAGGCGAAGAAGGGGAGATCAAGGACCAACCCCCTACTGCAGGATTTCAAGTGCTTGAAGGTAGTCCCTAACTAAATAGGAAGTGATGGAAGAAGGGAAAAAGATAGAACTATCCCCACCTAGAGTTCTATCACCTGGAGCTAGCTTGAGTTCTACTTGGAGTAATTAGGAGGGGTGGGTAACACCTAAAAAGAAGGGAAAAGGCTATTAAAAAAAATGGCAGATGTAGGGATAGATGGGAAGGCTCGAAGACCCTCATAGAGGGAAACCAGACAAAGTGAAGTAACCGAGGAAATAGCCATTGGGAGACAAAGCACTCTAGAGGCTCTCTCCAGACAGGGTCATAAATGAAGGTCCTCTCCTAGAATGTGAGGGGGCTCAATAGCCCCCAAAAGTAATTTATAGTTAAAAACTACATTTATGAAAATAACGTAGATATTATCCTCCTTTAAGAGGTGAAAACAC
The DNA here is from genome assembly GCA_027924645.1 of Cunninghamia lanceolata. Taxonomy (NCBI): domain Eukaryota; kingdom Viridiplantae; phylum Streptophyta; class Pinopsida; order Cupressales; family Cupressaceae; genus Cunninghamia; species Cunninghamia lanceolata. The sequence goes on from BSBN01000016.1 coordinate 10,544,102, forward strand.
TTGAAGAAAACTTCAAAGTTGTTTCCAACAATATTTGGCCCACATCAGACTACCTAATCAGCCCCTTTATGGGTGCTTCGAGGGGCCTGGTCACTATGTGGAACAAACACCTCCTCACTAGTTGCTATTGGTCCCATAGTAAAAGCAGTCTTGAAGTGAAATTCACCCTCAACAAGAAATCCTGGAAACTTATTGTTGGTGTATAAACCTCTAATCATAGGTGTTTACACTAACTTAATCATAGTTAGGCAAATTATCCACATGTGTTTTGATTTTGTCAATTTATTGTTAGTCACTTTATAGAGGTGTTGACTTGCATCGACACCTCACACTACCTTTGTGGGTGGTTACTCACCACCATGGAGTCCTATCCTCACTTGGTGGATAATCAAGTACCCACACTCACCTATTTATACTTCTTCATTTGTGAATACATTTGGTCGATTTCATTTGCAATCTTGTGCTTGTTTGTTTTTCCACGATCTTGGTAGTTTCTACTTGGTATCAGAGCCTTGCTGGAATAGCTTCGAGCTGACTTTGTTGTGAAAATCATCCACATTCATGCTAAAGCTCAATCTGTGAGGTGTTGTTTATTGTTTGTTTGGTTTTTATCTATTAACTATGTATGTCTGGTTTGCTTTGCAAGAAGACTCGGGGGTGTGTGCAAAAAGGCTGACCCATGGCCCTTTGTTTTGATACAGTCGTCACCGGCTAATAGGAGACAAAGCTCCCAAAGTGAGCACGTATTCTTCTACTCGGAGGGATTGCATTGGCTGGGCTTCAGAGACCAAAGACGCCCATACTCAGGCTGGTAAAAGCGACGAATAGTGCCCATTTTGGTGCTTGCAAACATAGGCGACACTGGCAGGTGCTATATGTGTTTTGTGGTGGAGTTTGAATCCCACATCGATGACTCTATTAGACATGTCCAGTGTGCCTTGTTTCAAAAGGCCAACTTCAATCTCCTTCACCCATCATCGGGCCTGTAAGGAGGAGCTTCGAACGACACACAGAGGTGTGCTCATAACACCTACCATTCAGCGTGAAATCTCCCTCAATCGACCACCTCTATGCCTTCTCTCATCCACGCATGCCCTTTATCGAGTCTCAGGGCATCAAAACTGCTCTTGTCGACCTGTTCTCACCTCCAACGGCTCACTCAACTCCAAATCTGCCCACAAAGACAGCCTCTGTCAACAGTTTTTTACCAGAGTCCTATTCAGGACTCTTCTTAGCCGATCAATCAACCAACTCAGCCTCTTTGACCCCATCACATTACTTTTATAGTTAGCCTTGTAAGTAAACAACTAGTGGTTCCAAGGTTACTGTTAGCATTGGTAGCATATTTTGTAACCTTAATAATTTTTGGTTATCTTTGTAATATGCTAACTTATAATACTCACTCTAGCAAAGATTATAACCTTAGAAGTTTGATTGACATTGTATGTCACATTCACACCTAGTTGTTATGATACTCAACAAATAATTGTAAAGGGGCATTAAGTTAGTTTTTTTAAAAAAATATGCACTCAACATAAAGTGATGCTTAATTATGGGGTGTTATACCTAGAGGTTATTTTATTTTGGTTTAGTTAAAAATTTGTACAAGAGGAATCAATTTTCTCTTTTGCAATGAATTTGGCAAATGGTGGGTAATCATAATGGTTTTTGTCATTTTTTGAGGTTTTTAAAGGTATATGTTTTTTCCATCCACCTCTTGACATAAACTTTGAAGAACTTGTAGTACCAAGAATGTTTGTCAATGCACTCACATAAAGTGCCACACAAAACTAAATGAGTGTTTTCACGTGGAGGGAAGTTTGAGAAATTATTGTAGATACACTAAATTATAAAGTCTATTAGGGAGTATATCATCACAACATAGATTTTTTATTCTCACCTCATGTGAGTGTGTCTTAGAGCACACCTTGTACATCTCTTCATTCTTTGCACACTCTCGATCTCAGTTTGTCTATTCATATTCTCTTAGCATTAAGGGGGGACTATGATGTTATGCTAATGCTTCTTTCAATGAAGCAGAATCTACTTTTTGGAAGGCCTCATGAATCTTCCTTCTAATCTTGATCTCTCATATAGGGGATTAATTCAATGGATCACAGTTTGAGGTTCTAGTACTCCTAACCATAGTACTATCTATATTATCAACTTCACAGAGTTTGGTTGACTTTGTGTACATCATCAAGTAGTGTTCCAATGTTCACTCATGCAGCATCTTTTATCTCTTATCTCAATCTATGGTTCTTAAAGGTTCGTTGATTCTAGCGATTTCCAGTCCATCATTAGTAGAGTTTGTAAACTTCGACATGCTTCAGAGTTCTTCATCATGATGTTCAAATCATCGAGGGACATATTTTTAGAAGGTCTTCAATCCTTCTCTTTTTTCTCTTTTGGGGCGTAGTTTTCTCCCACTGGGTTTTCTATCCTTCTCCATTTTTGAGAGATTTGCATTGTGCATGGGTACCTCACCAAGCTAAATAGCTGGGACCCATTTTTCATAAAACTCACCTAATCTATTCTTAAGGGGGGGTGTTGGTGTATAAACCTCTAATCATAGGTGTTTACACTAATTTAATCATAGTTAGGTGAATTATCCACATGTGTTTTGATTTTATCAAAGTTGTTAGTCACTTTATAGAGGTGTCAACTTGCATCAACACCTCGCGCTACCTTTGTGGGTGGTTACTCGCCACCACGAAGTTCTATCCTCATTTGGTGGATAATCTGGTACACACACTCGCCTATTTATACTTCTTCATTTGTGAATACATTTGGTCAATTTCATTTTCAATCTTGTATTTGTTTGTTATTCCATGATCTTGGTAGTTTCTACACTTATAAACATCTATGCTCTCAACACTAGGAGTGTCAGGAAGGATCTATGGAAAGATTTGATAACTAAATGCTAAGAAAAAGAACTAATTAGATGCTAGTTGGTGACTTTAATACCCCTCTTTTCCCATCGAAAAAGTCAGTGGGTATTACAGACTTCTCTGACAACATGGCAGATCTGGCAAACTTTCTTCACTAGATTGGGCTGATGGATGTGGAGGTTAACAATCAACTCTTCTCCTGGACCAATAGGAGAAGGGGAGATGAGCTGATCTAAGTTAAATTAGACAGACTCTTGATTTCATCCAATTGGGACATTGTGCAACAATCCATTTTGACTGCCTTGCCTCGTACCATCTCAGACCACAATGCTCTTTTATTCACTTGGAGGGAAGGAGTTCCTAAAGGCCCATTTCTTTTCAAATACAAAATTATGTGGACTTCCCACCCTGATTTCAATGACTGCATTGCTAACTGGTGGAGTATCAAAGTTCATGGATCCCCCATGTTTAGACTCACCCAAACACATATTCATGTCAAGTAGAAAGTTAAATGCTGGAACAAGTTCTACTTTGGTAATGTCATGTGACCCAGAAGAAAGACATTTTTGATAGCCTCTTTGACATCCGAAACAAAATGATCAAGGGGGACAAGAGTGAGTCTAACTTCAATAGGGAAGAGGCCTTTCTTAAAGAATGGAGGGAGATAATGAAAAAAGAAGAGATATTTTGGAAATAGAAATCTAGAGTCCAATGGCTGACTTAAGGGGATAGAAATACTGCCTTCTTCCACCAGTCGGCCATGAAGCACAAAAAATGAAATAGAATAACAAAATTGCTGGATGAAAACAATAGAGAGGTCAATTCGGATGAAGAATTGGGTCAACTAGCCTCTAACTACTTTAGGAACTTCCTTTCTGAGTAAAGGGTCATTCCTAACCCTGTCCATGAGGGGAAGTTGTTAGAAAAACATTCCCTTAATTCTCTCAACTAAAGACAGATGTGCTCTTTTGAAACTAATCTCCAGTGAGGAAGTGAGGGTGGTGGTTTTCTCTATGGGGCCCTTCAAAGACCCTGGACCAGACATGTTCCCCCTAGCTTTCTTCCAAGAATTATGGGACATTGTTGGTTTGGATGTTACTGGGGTTGTCAGAGATTTCTTCAAGACAGGTAAGATCCTCAAACATATTAACTCCACTTTTATAGTTCTCATCCCCAAGAAGAATAATTCTAAGACTATGGCTAACTTCCACCCTATAAGCCTCTGTAACACTATCTACAAGATTAGCACTAAGAACCTGGTCCTCAGATTACAGTCATTACTTGATAGTCTTATTACTCAATGCCAGAAGGGGTTTGTCCCTAGTAGATAGATTGTTGATGCTGCCATCACCACTCACGAGATTATTCACTGGATGGATAGGAGCAATATCCCTAGTATGGCACTTAAACTTGATATATCTAAGGCCTATGATAGAATTTCATGAGATTTCCTATTCAAAGTGCTAAGGAAGTTTGGGTTCCAAGTTAAAATGTTAAAAATCTTAAGTGAATATGTGACTACTGTTAAGTATTATGTGTTGGTCAATGGGTCTCACCAAGGATATTTCAATGCTGGTAGAGGTATTAGGAAGGGGAATCCCCTATCCTCCTATCTATTCATTATCATGGCGTAGGTCATGGGGAGGAACATTCTAAAACTTCTTGATAGTCAGGATCTCAAGGGTGTCAGATCTGCGTCTATAGTGGGGCCCATGGCTGTCCAACAGTTTATGGATGACATCATGATATTTGGTGTTGCCTTAGTGGTGGAAGCAAGAAGATGGAAAAATCTTCTAAATGACTATCCTGACACCAAGGGACAATGCATAAACTATGAAAAGAGCAATGTTTTCTTTTTCAATGTTGATAAAAAACTCCAAGTGAAGATTAAAGATATTTTGAACTACAATAAGGCCACTCTGCCAGCTATTTACCTAGTTCTTCCCCTTACTGTCAAAGAAGTGACCCTCTCTTACTGGAACTCTATCCTTGAAAGAATAAAAAAAAAATGGAAGGATGGAAGGGAAAGCTTTTGAGACAAGCAGGAAAGTACCAACTTCTGAAGGCTTCCCTCCAAGGAATCCCCAACTACTTTCTCACTTTGTTTGAGATGCCCAAATATATTGCGGAGAAGTTTGAGAAAATTTAAAAAATATTTCTCTAGACGAGGTGGAGGAAAAGAAGAGGATCTCACTCATAGGCTGGGACAAAGTGTGCCTTCCCAAGACTCAAGGGGGCCTGGGTATAAGAAAGATCTAGTTGACGAACAAAGCTTTGTTGTCTAAGGTTGGGTGATGTTTCTTAAAGGATCAAAAAGACTGGGCTCAGATCATGAGAGCCAAGTACCTACACAATGGGGATAGGAAAGGCTTCTTAGAGAGGGAGGGTCTCCCAAAAGGCTCCATTATTTCGAACAATATGATCAAAACTAGAAACATCCTTTCTATAGGCATAAAGTGGAAGCTTGGCAAGACGGACAAGAAAAGTTTTTGGGAAGATAATTGGCTTCAAGGGGTTCCTCTATCCAACTAGGGAAATACGAACCTTAAAGTTAGAACTACCACTCATTTTGAGGTGTCAGTCAGCAACTACATTACTGACCAAACACAGGGCCAAAGATAGTGGAAAAATATTGTTGAATGCTGGAATGGCAATGTGCTAGGAGATCAGGGGAGTATGTCCTTGCAACTAGAACTATGCAAGTACATGATTCCTTTACTTCCTAGTCAGGATGAGATGCTCTGGGCTCAGGATAGGAAGGGAGTTTTCTCGACCTTAAGACTGCTTACAATCTATTGACAAATAGTGTTCCAGATAACTATTTATGGAAGAATCTATGGAACAACCCCTTGACCTGGGCCAAAATTAATTTTTTCTAGTGGTCTGTTGTCCACCACAAAATCCTTACTACCGATAACCTAAACAAAAGGGGATTCCACCTAGTTAATTGGTGTGTTTTGTTCCATAAAGAAGAAGAGTCTATTCTATACCTTCTCTTCCATTGTGATTTTACCAAAGAGGTTTCGGGTTGGACCTTGGATAAACTTGGTATTGACTAGGTTATGAGCAAAAACCTCATTGACTTCATTTAGAGTTGGACACCCATTAAAAACCCAAGAATCAGGGAATTGTCAAAACAAATTCCCCCACATCTGGGATGGAGCATATGGAAAGAGAGAAATAACATAATATTCAGGGAGACTGCTAAAAATTATAAATAGGTCTTCTATTCCATTAGCAAACTAGCTTCTGAAAATACCTCCATCTGTAGACTAAACATTGCCAAAGACCCCCCCACTCATTTACCAAACCATAGATTGCTAAGAACTGGGGTTTAACCTTGGGTATAACAACCTTTGACAACTCCAAGAAGTTGGCTAGGCAAAATACTATAGATGGAGGCCCCCCTAAGGACTCGGTTAAGCTCAATTTTGATGGAGTGAAAAAAAAAAGCACTGACTAGGCTAGTGGAGGAGGAGTCATAAGAAGTAATGAAGCACACTTAATTGATGCTTATACAAGGGGGATTGGCATCTAGTCCAATAACGTGGCAAAGGGCCCAGCCTTATCATGGGGCTTAAATTTGCTCTCTCCCTAGGAGTTGATAAAATTCAAATTGAGGGGGATTCAAAAATCATTGTGGATGCTTCTTTGGGTAGGACAGACATTGGTTGGAAGCTCAAGAATATTACTGCTAACATAGCAGGCTTATTGGGAGGATTCACTAAGAAGGAGATACGGCACACCTACAGAGAAGGCAATAGGGTGGCTGAATGTATGGCCAATGTGGAACAAAACCTAAGTAGATAGGGATGCTGGTGAAAAGTTGACAATCTCTCCAATCAGATCCAAACCCTTCTTTGTAAGGAGTAGAATGGTGCCCCAAGTTTAAATGATGAGTTATAAACAAGACAATTTGAATCCCTACCCCCTTAACATGCACTTAAGGTGCCAAAAGGGGAAAATTCATAGTGATATTATTAAAATTAATATCGCTAAGGTGACTAGAAGGATCCGCTGTGGGATGACTCTTAGTCAGCTCAGCACCATGACTAGGATGATCCAATAGGTCAGGCATGTGGTCAGTCACATGGCTAGGAGTATGGCTAGACCTAGATTTTTAAGTTGGCAGAAAGCTCAAAATAATGATTATTTCATCACCAACTATCATGACAAGTACAGGGATTCTAATTTGCGCAAGGTGAATTAATGGAAATATGATTGCACGAAGTGGCGAGGTGACAAAAATAATCTCAAAGTTCATGCTTGGCTCATCTGACCACTCAATAATATCAAGGTTAAGTCTTTACAGGTTTACAGTGTTAACATTCTTACTCTGAATTCTGCTATGTTTTTTTGTTTCATAAAAATGGTGGGAGAGAACCCGCACTGAACCTATTTCTTGTGAGGATTTTAAGAAGAATGAAACCCTTTGGCATGTTTGCTGTGGGTGGGTGGCCCCGTATCTTGAGTGTCTCTAGGAACTCAATGAAAATATCTCAAAACAATTCATGCAGCCATGGGATGATATAAGGGTTCAAGTTGGTGGGGTTAGCTTCTAATTTTTTGAGGAGGTTATTGATCTACCTATCAGCATAACTACTGATGGGGTTAAGTAGAAACACTTGAGAAAAGTGTCAGACCTGGAGGGCATGGCACTATTTCTGAAGAAAGGGGAAGTGTTGCATAATCTCCAAGGTGGGTTCGAAAGGGAGCAACTTTCCAAGCCGTGGGATGACATTTGCTACATGCTAATCAAATATTTCACTTTGGAAGATAGGTTCCACCATTTCTATCATTATCACTTTGTTCTTTTGAACCACTTTATGAGAAGCCAACTTATCAACTTTTGTTTCTATTTGCTTTCCTCGCTAGAAACCTTAGTCTTGGTGACCATTGAGCAGCATTCCATTAACCCCGACAAACTCCTGATTCCACTATACTAAGGTCTTATATACAAACTATACAAATTCAACCTAGCCTTATGTCCCCCTAAACAAATCAAATCTACCCATGTTGACAACTCCCCTTCAGCTTCCAAACGAACCCCTGACCAAGGCCAAGCTATCATTATAACTAAACTTACCCTAGAGAAGTCTGTGGACACCCCCAAGGTGGCTAGGGTTTGTAGCTCTAAAAAGAAGGTCTCCCAGTCTCAATAACAACCTAATTCCCCATATTATGGCTAAAATCACTGGCCAGGTGGAACCTAAGACTACCCACTAGGAGAAAATTGGTGGTGAAGAATAATAAAGGTGGTACCCCTTAGAAGAGAACCAAGGAGGGGGAGGATGGGGTTTGCAAATTTATGAATGTCGAGGACATGCTCAGGAAGGAGGGACATAACCTAGACAAGGGGAAGGAGGTGGAAACCTTTGGGGGTGGTGATGAAGACAATGAAGATATGCGGGATGAGGATAATTTCATGCCTCAGGGAAAATGCAGAGTGTTGTCGACTAGGAGGTCTAGCAGGCTCACTACGAAACCTATTCCATCTCTGATAGAGTATGTTGTGTCTAGTGATTTGGGGGATAAAGTGGAGAATATTGAAGGTGAAGTTAATATTGGTAAAAAGGATGAGACTGCAAGGGTGGGGATTGAAGAGGATGGCCCTAGCAACTTCTTGGAATTGAATGTTCAGGGTTCATAGATGGATAATTCCTCTAGACTGAAAGAGGACACTGTCAAAATCAACAAGGAGGGCAAGAAGACCAATAAGGGAAAGACTATTGAGGATCTCAACAACAGGGTTACAGAGCTGGAAAGGAATTTCAAAATTTTGTCTCCGTTCATGTCAAAGGTTATGCACAGGTCAGTTACTACGCCGGCGATCCTATAGGATCTAGACCTCAACAAGCATGGCATCAAGAACAAAAAAATGAAGGACTATGAGGAATTGTATCAGTTCCTCACTGAGGACTAGGGACAAATGTTCAACCAACCCTAAGGTTTTCTTTGTTGCTATTGGTTGGTGTTTTGTCTATTTTCTATCTAGTGGCGGTCTGTTGTTTCTATGTTTTTCTACATTACTGTTTAGTTTCTCTGGTCTTTCTATTGACCTTTTTGTGCACACTGTGAGCTGTTATGTAATGGGTTCAGCACCTTAGTTCTACCACTTACTATAATCAGAAACATTATAGCAAGGTCTGAAAAGATTTTATGTAACTTCAATGCAATTTATGAAACTATCTAGTAGTAAAGTCTTTTCTAAAATAGATACATAAAGAGCATTATTACATGTCAATGTGTACAACATAGCAAGGAAATTGTAATTTATATTAGCAATGCAACTAATGGTTGCTAATGACTAAAATTGAGATTTAATTTTTAGAACATGTGGGGTGATCCCACAATAGTGTGTCCCACTTTTTGGCCTAAATGGAACACTCAAAACCAGTGTCTTTTAGCATTTCTCAAATTGTGTTAGTTATAGGGAATAAATAATAAAAAATTTAAGAATTATGTAAACTAATGAGTGGTGGCATTTTCTATGTAGATTCAAGTTGTAATTTAAAAAAAAATTAAATAACTATTTCTATCATTTTTTTTAATTTATTTTCCAATCAATTTTTTGCTTTCTATTTATTTAATAAGTGATATTATTCCATAACACATAAATTTCACTACAAATTTCATGATTTATTGGAATTAGATCACTAACTCCATTGTCTAGTGGATAGATATTTTTTGGTATTTTTTTATTAAATATATAATTTATTATCAAATTTTTAATTACCACTAAAAAAAATTTAGACCTTTATTACGAGCTGTAATACAATTCTCTTAGCATATATATCAAATTTTATTTTATTTTTTTCATTAATATAAGGACATTTATGCAGTGTTCAATGCAGTTTTTGAGATTTTTGTAACATTTTTTTTAATTTTTCCTAGTATCTTGAATAGAGGTCATTATTTCTTTGTAATGGACCTGCATTCATTATAAAATCTAAATTAATTACTATTAATTAAAACTTAATACATACTGTAATTTTTATAAAGATAATACTAAAGGATATATAAATATAAAATAGAATTTTCAAATGACTTTACTTGATTGCCCAAAAGGTGAACCAAAATTACCTTGTTGTCAACACTTTCATAGGTGTGGAGGAGATTCCATTAAGGGTTAGATTTAATCCTAGGAGAGTTCTATCCAATGGGGTTTAATCTAATAACCCTTAATCAAACCTTGTAAGATGGAACCCCTCTATGCTCAAATCATTATTTTTAAAAAAACTTATGTGATTTTATATGAAAATTAAAATGTCCCAAAAGAGGGACACTCTATTATTAGTTTAGCCTAACATGATAGTAATTGTTTTATTTAAAGTAAGTTGCATTGAATAGTGAATTATATTTATATTTTACTTGGCAATTTATCAATAGATCAACTATAATAATGGCTAGTATTTAAAGTACACTTAACTTTGAACAATGCATTAAAACTTTTGATAGCTCAATATGGCTAATTTTCCAATGGTATTGGCCACATCCAATGTTATTTGCAGCTTTCTAGTATATACATTTGTAATGCAAAGAATAATGTTTTTTTGAGTTGAGGTCACAAAAATGTCTTGGAGGATTTCTAATCTTATAAAATTTAATAAAACTTAGCATTGTGAATTGATTAGTATAGTTTATAAAAATGAAAAAACTATTCATATAGAACATTCATAAATAATTTAAACATGTAAGATAAGTTGGCATTGAGGGGAGCATAAACCCTGTATGGAGCAAAAATTATAGAAACAACATTGTGAGTAGGCAACAAAGAAGCAAAAACATAGCTATAGTGTAGTTCGACAAAACCATGACTAAGAAACTAAATAGCAGAAAAGAGATAAAAAATAGCCAAGCCAAGAGAACTTGAACCCACAACACAAAAAGGTTCCAAGATAAATTTATATCTTGTTCAAAGCTTCATCTACTTCCAATTCCACTATGAGGAATTCATTGTTAACACTACAATCACCTTTGCCTCTTTTATATTTTCAATTTTCACCCCGTCTATTGTATTTGCTTGCTTTTTGGTAGTCTTGAGCTCCTTCCTTGGTTCCTTGTTTTCTTTATTGTTGGAACTTTAGGCTCTCTACACTAGACTTCATGTTCTCCTTTATCTCATTAATTTCATCTTCCATCACATGTAACCTAGAATTTTTATTGTCCTTAATATTGAGAATGAGAATCTCATTGATCACATTTGAGTATTAAAGAACCATCTTGTCCTTATTCTCAGGCACCAAAATGGCCACTTGGATGTTGAGGTAGTTGATTTCCATGAAAAACTATTTATTTAGTTCTAGTGGTGGATTTTAATTTCCTACACGAGACCTAAAGGTTGATTACACTAATAGCAATATTTAGATGTTTTTCATCACAATGGTAAACAACATTTTCTTCATAAGGTCATCAATAAGGGCTAGGGATGTTATATAATTCACCCCTAGCTCAAAATCCCCCAAACTTTTCCCTTACACTTTTGTTTACTTAGCTCCTTCTCAACATCTTCCATTGTCCCCTTATAACCTAGTTCAATATCATTTTGGTCCTCTGACAAGTCTATAGACTCCTCAGTTTCCTCTAAGATACTACTTGGAAACCTTTTCTCAAAATTCTCCTCCTCCATTTTGGAATAAGAATCTTCCTTAATATTTCCCCTTTCTTCATAGATAGAGCTGACATTATATTAGGGTGGGTTTTCCTCTAGTGATTCACAATGAACAATATCACACTAGCAAGGGCCAACTAATTTCTTACCCTCTGCATGAACTCCATAACAACTTCAAGGCACTATAAGAGAAAAAGGGTGGACAAATCTTATGATGAAACCTGAATTAATTAAGGATAAAAAATGGCATCAGAAGAGAGTGGTAAATTTTCCTTCGATGGTTGTGTACTTGATTATTGCAACATCAACATTATTATAGGGTTTCTTCATATATTTATCAACATATCCATATTGATAGAATTTTAAGGACTCACCTTTCTAAAAAAAATCCTTTTTGAAGAACTATGTTGAGATTGTTAACAAAGGTAATAATACAATAGTGTAATTGAATTGAATTTTGCAAGATTACAAGTATTTGAGGCATCATCTCAAACAATTCAGATGTCTAAGTGTATATGCTTCTACATTTTTCCCATACACATCAATGTGAACATGTAGAACGCTATGCATTAGATATGTCCTACAAGTTTTAATTTAATATGTGTGGTTTTATTATTTGTTTATTTGTTGTATTTTATTTTTGAAGTTTGTTCAGTTTAGGAAAAGCTATGGTCTATCTTATAGTTTGGAGGGAAACATCACAAAAATTTATTTGACAAGTAAGGTTTTCCATCAAATTTAAGATATTCCAATACAATGTATTTTGATTCATACTTACGTTTGAATCAAATGTGTGATGAAAGGAATAACAATTTTCTTTGGTGTGAAGGTGAAAATTCTCCTACACTTACCACTAGCAATGTCATTATGCACCATATGTCAATTTATCACCACTATAGATTATGTACAATTCAATTACCATGATAAACTATTATTTCCATAAACTACTTATCTATGTCATAGCATTATGTATAGACTAGGAATTTAATGTGCATTTCATGATGTAAACTATTATTGCAAGTTTACGTTTTGAAGAATGGCCATTTACAATAGAGGAACATAATTTTTGTTGCCAACATGTAATTTGCATATATTTTCCCAAAGCTTTTGAAAAGAAATCCTATTTAATTGCATGGAAAATATAGAAATCTGGTATATGTACATAAAATTCTTCAGTATAAGAAATGATGAGACATCTCATAAGTACTACTTTTGTGTATAGAAAATTCATGGTTCTAATGACATGGTAGGCATATTATTGTGTAAATGCAATGAATAGATTTGCATTTTGTATATACTAGATTTGCCTTTATTTATTTTTTGTAGTTTGTAATTTTTTTCTTTAGATCATGTTTTAACAATGCTTTAGATTATAATGATCATTGAAAAGAATTCACTATGGAAGAGATTAGGGATGTAGTTTTCTCTCTTGATTAAAATAAAGCTCCAAGTCCAGATGGCTTCACTCATTTATTTTATCAGAAATGCTGGGATTTTATTGGTTGGGAAGTGTGGTTAGCAGTTGAAGAAGCCTGCAGAAATAGTACAATTCTAAAGGAGATTAATTTTACTTTTGTATCTCTAATTCCAAAGGTGGCAGCCCCTAGTTCCTTTATAGATTTTAGACCAATTTCTTTATGTAATGTTTTATACAAGATTATAACTAAGGATATCTCTTTGAGACTAGCAGCATTTCTTCAGAAAATTATTTATGAAGAATAGGGAGGATTTGTGCCTAGGAAAGAGACAACAGCTGGAGCATTAGTTGCCCATGAAGTTTTACATTCCATTCATTCTTTTAAGATACAAACTATGTTGATTAAATTGGATATGATTAAAGGTTATGATAGGGTATCTTGGGAATTCTTATTCAAAATTCTGCTTAGATTCAACTTTTCTCATAAATGGTGTAAGTGGATACATTCATGTATTTTAGGTGCCAGTTTTGCAGTGATAATTAATGGATCCCCTTAAGAATTATTTAAGTCTTCTCAAGGTATTCATCAGGGCAATCCTCTCTCTCCTTCTCTTTTCATCATTGTTGCAGAAGGGTTGAGCAGGCTAATTCACTTTCAAAATAGATTAATGACTTGGAAATGTATTTCTATTCCGAGAGTTCCTTTTTCTTCACACATGGTCTTTTCGCTGATGACACTTTATTATTTGGACAACCCTTTTTGTTTGAAGCAAAATCCATTAAAAAGGTCTTGGATCTCTATTGTTCAGCTTCAAGCTAAAAAGTAAATAAGGATAAATCTACGATTTTTTTCTTTAATGTTAATTCATTGCTTCAGGGGAGAATTTCAAATTATTTAGACTTCAAAATAGATGTACTTCCCTCAAAATATTTAGGCATTCCTCTTTTTTGTGGAAGTGTGAGAAGTAGTTTCTAGAAAAGACTTATTGAGAATGTCAAAGGAAAAATTGCTTCTTGGAAATGCAAATGGTTAACTCTAGAAGGTAAGATTCTCATGATTAAATCAGTACTATCAGCTATTCCAATTTATATGTTCTCAGTTCTGAAAGTTCTGAAAGGTATCCTCACTAATCTTTGTAGCATGTTTAGAAAATTCCTATGGAATGGGTCTAAAGAGGAGAGTAGTAAGATCCCCTTGATCTCTTGGGACAAAATACGTATTCCAAAACAATTAGGAGGGATGACTATCCATAATATTTAAAATTAGAATCAAGCTTTAGGAGCAAAATTGGATGGCAGATGTATGATAACTCAGAGGCTAAATGGTGCAGAATTATGCAAGCAAAATACTTAGATTCAGCTGATCTAGTGAGGATCTTAACCATCCAAAATCCGGAGCTGGGTTGTAAGATTTGGAATTTCATGATGGATTGTAGGGAGGTCATTTTTGTGTTTCTTTCTTGGGTTATACATGACAGGTTTTTAGCTTTATTTTGGGATGGTTCTTGGAATAGTCATCCTCCTCTTTCTAACATAGAAGGATTGAGTGAGGCTAAAGAGATTCTTATTCAGATTTGGGGAGTCAGATTTAGAGATTATTTGGAGTTGAATGAAGTTCAGAATCATTTGGGTGCAAGTTGGAAAGATTTTTCAAATGTTCCAATTCCTCCTTCTCAAACGGATTTACTTTCTAAAATTCTTAAGAGAAGGCTTTTTATATTAGGAACCCCAGATGAAATTATTTGGACTCCTAAATCTAGGAAAGACACAGTGAAACAAGGATATCAAAGTCTCATGGGAAGAAGTTTGGAAGGTTCTTCAAGTTGACCATCCAAACTCTGTTGGAGTAATCTTTACCTTCCAAAGGAAGGAACATTTGCTTGGTTGGTGCTTAAGGACAATATTCTAACAAGTAAAAGACTTGTAAAGCTTGGTTTTGGCTAGCCTTTTTTATGTCCCCTTTGTTTAGAAGTATAAGAAGATAGTAATCATTTATTGATGAGCTGTTCTTTTTCCTCACAAGTTTGGTATTGGTTGTGGACAAAGTTGGGTTAGTCGGGAGCTCTTCCTGATTCAATTTTAAATTTGTTTTAGAGTTGGCCAATTCTTTTTCAGAACTCAACTTTTTCTGCCGTTTGGATTGTTTCTCCTAGTTTAGCGGTTTAGAATTTATGGCTTGAAAGGAATAATCAAATTTTTAGGAAAGAGGAATGCACCTTGGATCAAGTCATGGGTAAAGTGGAAAAGGCAGTGGCAGAGCTAGTCTACTCTCATTTATGATTAAAATATGCTATCTCTTTAGTCTTTTCCTCATGGGATGCTCTTATGCTCAAAACTTGGAAATTTATATCACTTCCCAATCCAAATTGTTTTGTGGGTATTCAAAAAATGGATAGGAGTCTTATTCATTGGAAGCCTCCTCCAGAAACTTTTATTAAGTTGAATTTTAATGGTGCCTGCAGAGGTAATCTAGGGTCTTCAGGTGCTAGGTGTGTGTTAAGAAATTGCAATGGGGAAATACTTAAGGTTGTGCCTCTTAAACTTGGATTTTTCTCTAATAATGAGGGTGAAGCCTTGGCATTGGTTGTAGGTTTGAAATTAGCTTCAAATTGTGGGGTTAAAGATGTTATTATTGAAGGAGACTCCATGAATACGGTGAATCCTATTAAAAGGATCTCGGTTCCTAGTTGGAAAATTGGTTATATCTTAGATGATGCCTTGAATTTAATCAAATCCTTTGCAAATTTCTAAAATTTTCATTCATATAGGGAATGGAACAAATTAGTTGATTTTCTTGCTAATTTGGCTTGTGATCAGGAGAGAGAATATTTTGAATGGGATACTGATTTTCTATGGTGCCAAAATGGTTTTGTAAAGATTTTTGAAGAAGATAGGAAGCTCACTGCAGTTTACCTAGGGGTGTTTAGTTTGGAAATGAAGTTTGGCACTTCCTTTTGAATTCAATCTAGAGAGCGAATATCTTTGGTTGGGCTTGGGGTGGAAAGAAGTACATAACTATTATTAGAGACAAGATCACTTTTTCACAAACTAAAGTTTGATTTGGTAGGATTATAGTTGTTAGCTTCCTTTTTTTCCTTTTGCATCATCATAACTCTTGTTACAAATATGTGCCTAAGTGGGTTGTCATTGATGTCAACATATCCTTGTTGCCATTGGTGTCAATTGTATCCTATTTTGTTGTCTGCATAGAAGACTGGACTATTGAGGATATTGAGAAAATTAATGACAATCAATGGATGCAGATCATGTGGCTATGTAGAGGAGTGTCAGAGATTTCTCTAGTTAAGATTTGAGAATTTAGTATGAAGATTTGAAGGAGTTATGGCCATCTGAGTAGAACCGGTTCCTACAATACTCAGGAAAGACAGAGTGATAGAAAAGTGTTTGAATTGCTTTGGTAATATAAAATTGTGATCTGCGGATCTGAAGGCATGTTTGGGAAATCAATGTGTATTATCAACACCAGTGGTTCATGGTTTGGAGGTCTGTAAGCTATCCTTCTAGTTTGACAGTCATGGTAGAGAGTGTTCTTGAGGTTTTGGAGGAAGATTCAAATGGTTCTGATAATTTGGTTTAGAATGGATGTTATTAGTGAATTCAATGTGCTTGTGGAGGTCTCTAGACCATATGGCTACTATGTTAGAGGTCCACATTGAAGTTTGAGCTTGTTGATTGAAGATTTCTTCTTTGACGTTGATGTTCCTTCTAGTCTTGGCTAACCAGATGTTCCTAGCCTGTTGCGGATGCCTTAAGAGTATTTTTATGAAGTGTGGAATGGTTGTAGAAGTGGATTCAATTCTCAGTTGTTCTTGGCCATGTGATGATCCATGTCAAGTTTAGCCAACATTGTTGATCATTCCAAGGTTGATGAAGTATATAAATACTTGTTGAAGAGGTATTGAAATCATCCTTGTGCAAAATAGATAAAATCTGAAGAAAGGATCAGAAGTAGAGCAAAGAAGAAAAGGAGCGAGAGCAGTCTAGAGTGTGAAGAAGAGTTTGGGACAAAAGAAAAAGTTCTTGAGCATTCATTAAAACTGAATCAGGCATGAATTAGATGCTATTTCTCAGTTAAATCTTTCTAAATAAATTCTATAGGTAGTGAGCTCTAGGCAGTGTGCTTGAAGGCATGTGCCTTCTATTTTATTAATTACTTTTAACAAGGTATGCATCTTTGTGGGTTAACCCCCACCGTGGTTTTTCCCTTAAGGGTGTTGATAACTGAGAGGGGGGGTGAATCAGTTATCCTAATTATTTCTGCTTTCTAAACTTTCTTATTAATCAATGCAACATTAATTCAAACAAGCAAACATAACCATGAAATGGAAATACACATGACACAATATTTTTGACGTGGAAACCCTGTTAAGGGAGAAAACCACGGGGTGATTAACCCAAGATTGTATTCTCTGTTAGAAGAATGGAAATACAAAATGACACTTACCAATTAGGGCTTACTGCCTGAGCACACTGCTCACAAGAGGCACACTGCCTACAAGAGACTCACTGTCTACAAAAAGAGTGTTATACAATACTTGAACTGATTGGGAGCATCTACATATGCTGGAGTTCAGTTCTGATTAGGCTCAATACACTGATCTACTACACTTCATCTTTCCTCTTCTTTTATGCTGCTTCTCTTTCACATACCAGACCTTCCTTACTACTTTTGCTATGCTCTTCTGCTTTTATTTGCACATCATAAAACAACCACAACATATCTCACAACTAAATCCATCTTGTATATATATCCGCACAAGTGATTTCATCACCTTTCTAGTCGGCACCCGAAATAGTCAATCTTTTCACAAACTCTGATCTGTCGGCTGAATCCTTGCACACCAACTAATGTGGATCAAGCATATACTTGTAGAAGTCATCAATCATGTCAGCCAAACATAACTTATGCCTTAAGAACCTTTTCCATCATCAATAACACATACGGAATGATGTCTGATGTTTTGCCAGTCAGTTCTTCTTCTATTCATACTGTCACTCAGGAGCCAGGTACTCAAGTGTTCATATCTTTCTCCTCATCTATCACCGGAGGCTAAATCCTTGGAATCTATCACTCAAGGTAGTCCTCTTGGCTTCCCCAAATCTGTACTTTACCAAGATACTTCCTCTGAGAGATCCAGACCTGTCTGTTGGACCTCGCCACATGCTCTGTTCTTGTTTACCGGACCACAACATTCTTCACCGACTTCTGGTAGAGACACACCATGTCCTGCGGATGTGTGGGATGAACTTTGTTGCCATCAATGACAACAATCATGAATCCATATAGTGTCTCTTGCCAACAATCTCCCCTTTTGGCATTGATGGCAACACTTAGTGAAAAATGACTAAGTGTTTACACTATGCTCTCACTTGGCTGATGCTCTATTTTTATATACATATTCTGGAGCTCCCCCTTAGTTGGATTCCTTATTTTTCACTGCTCCACACTCCCCCTTTGACATCAATGGCAAAGGGTAGGGTCCGCATACCAAAATTTTAAAAAAATTAACTATACTTAGCTGCATATTACATACATAAACTGAAGAATGTCTGCAAAGGATGTCTTCAATTGGACAAGTTCTGCAACCCAACTTTGCTTCATTCTATCCAAAATTGAGATGTGACCACTCAACAAAAACGTAAAAGCTTCTGCCCTCTTAAGATCTGTTGAATCATTGGTTCAGGTAGTAGTCTGAGCATCACTTATGGCCTCATGCATGGCCTCTAACTTAGGGATAATGATCCTTCTAAGTTCACCCATCCGGCTAATTATGTTCTTCCTTTCCTTCTCAAAATTCTTTATTGCATTTGCGATTGCAATAGTCTAACACTCTTGATTAACTATGGAGGATGAGAGAGGATCAAAACTTTGAGACTAACTTAGTAGTTTATCCTCTTGCTCTTTTACTTTCTTCTCAATATCTTTGGTCACTGTGGGCCAAGATAAGCAAAATTTGTACATATTTCTGCCATCTTTAAGAGCATTTTCCAAGCTCTTTATCCCAATATTCATATTTCTCCTATCATTAATTATCAAACTCTGTACTTCAGAGAATATTTTATCCAAAAACTCCTTCCAGACCTTTTCTTTAGCTGTCTTCTTTAGAGAATCAAAATGTGTACTAACACTGCTGACTAGAGTTTTGAGATTACTGGAAGAGGAGGCTGTGGGATCCTTCTGAAAAGATGGCATGATCTTTTCCAAAATTCTGGATGCTACCTCTATAAGCTCACAGTCTTCCATGTGAGATTTCAGTAGTTTCTCTTTGGCCTTCGCATTGGCAAATGAGGCTATCTTCATTGTTTGCACTGGAGATAGAGAGTCAAAGTCTAGTGGTCCTTTTAATAGATCCAGTTCATCAATCTCCGTAGTTGCTTTTGTCAAAAAGTCCTTGACTGATTTTGCAGTGTCTCTTGCCAGAGATAGATTTTTCTTTTCTTCTGCAGTCAAAGAACTGTCTTTGGGAGCTTTCTCCCCTTCCACAACTTTCGCACTAATATCTTCTTTTCCCTTCACCTCTGCTTCTTTCTCCTTTACTCTTTCTTCTCCTTTGGATCTGGAGTCAGCAAGGGAAACTGGAGGAGAGATGTTAGTCTGTTCATGGGCCACCTCTTCCAGAGCAGAGGATTCCAAGTCCTTAGTTGTTTCTGCACTGGTATCCATAGCTTCTTCTGTTATTTTCTCAGAAGGCTCTCCTGCAACACTTGTGGTTGAGGGGTCAGTACCCAAGTCCTCTATAATAGGAAGATTAAATCTTTTGAAGGCTTTCCGAAGAATCTCTTCTATGTCCTTGGCTACCTTGTCGGTCTCACCAAGCATAAATTGATTCATCCTTGCTTTGCTCCTGAACTCATCCTTGCAATCTTTGGATACCATATTCATT
Source organism: Cunninghamia lanceolata (assembly GCA_027924645.1). NCBI lineage: Eukaryota > Viridiplantae > Streptophyta > Pinopsida > Cupressales > Cupressaceae > Cunninghamia > Cunninghamia lanceolata. Next base: position 10,563,926 of record BSBN01000016.1, read on the forward strand.
ATCTTGGGATCAATTGAAGGATATAGCTGAATATCTATCTGTTCCCAGATCTCAAGGTCTTTTGCCATAGCATTAGTCTTTCTCATTTCTAACTCCTTTTCTAGGCTCTTGGGAATAAGAGATATAATTTCAATAAAAGCCTTATTATATATGTTCAGATACTTAACTGTAACTTCCTGTAGGATCTTTTGGTCAGCCTCATTATAATCATCATAGAATTCAGCCATTGGTTGAAGGTTTCCATCCACAGTGACTGATTTGATTACACTTTCTAAAGACAGGGTGGGTTTTTCTACAAATTCCTCTAGCATTTCTTCCTTGTCTTGACCTGTGGAAGGTTTACCGGATCATTTCTTCTTCTGCTTCTTTATTTCCTTTATCCCCTCATTAGATTCAGTCTCTTCTTCATCCTTTTGACTCGCATAAGACCTTGTGGCCTTAGTCTTGGTTCTTTTCTCTATTTTACCAGATGATCTTGCTTCCAATTTAGATGCCCTTGAGCTTTTGGCAGTGGCAGGTGCAGATCTCTTTGATGATCTAGTTTGGGTGGAGGTTTCTATCGGAGCACTTTTCTTGCTTTTCTTTTCTGCCTCTTTCTTTTCTTCCTCAGCCCTTTGCCTCTTTTCCCTGTTGGCATCAAGTACCTCCTTTGAGATGCCTAAGCCTTTGGCAATTTCTTCAACTTCTTTTCTTACTTTCCTCTTCATTTTCGGTTGTCTGAGTTCCACATGAACTTTTACACTTAGCTCTTCAAAGGTTCCAAACCGTTCTGCCTTTGGATCCTTTGGCTGACTTAGCATGTGTTGAACATGTAGCTCCATAATTTGTTCATCAACTTCATACCCCATAGGCGTGATCCACACAGTTCTTGGTTCTACTACCTCCATTAGGCACTGATCAGTCTCTACCATAAAGCATACTGTGTCTTTATATTTCTCAACAAGAGACTGGGGAATTCTCTCTTGCTTGCATCATGTTCTAAAAATTCTTGAAATATCCCCACAAGGCTGTATTTCTTGCTTTAACATCCCCAAGCCCATGCAAATAGTCTCTTATTTGGATGGCAACCGGTCTGTCATTCTGCCATACCCATCCATTGGATCCAGGAAGCTCATTCATGTAATAAAAGAATAGGCAGAGTATCAAGCCACCATATTTGAAGGAGTTCTTCTTATCCTTCTTAATCTTTTGCAGATTTTCCAACAGTTAGCTTAGAAGAAGTTCACACAGATCATAGTCAGTATTTTCTTTTAGCATTTGATAGGCTGTGTAAACTGTAGTTCCCTATACAGAATTTTTGCTACTAGAGTGATAAATTTTGTAACCAATTATCATGGATGCAAATTTGACATCCGGTTCAGTGATGTCTTCAATTATCATAGCTCTCTTGTCAAATTTTGATCCGGTTGCAACACTTATTGTCTAATTCTTGACAGACTTGAGAACAGGTATTCCACCAGATGAGTGCAGACTAGTTACTGCCCTAATTGCATCTTTGGTGATCTTAAATGGTTTATTCAACCATAGGAAATTATCATGCACTCTACTCAACACATATCGGACCCATTCATCTTCCTCAAAATAGGGGAAATGAATGCACTGTGCAAAATACTTATCCCTGATGGCTTTATACTAAGGTTTAATCTCAAAAAATCATCTATCAACTGTTTGTGATAGATATCTACTAACTTTGATTCCCCAAATTCTTCAATACTTGCATGTATGTAAACACTAATGTCTTCTGTATGCAATACACCATGTGGAACACTGGAAAATGCTCCTAGGGGATCTACCTCCAGGGATTTGTATGGATGTTTCTTAAATGTGGGGCAAGGTCTATCAGAAATATTTACTATATTCAGAGTAGCCATCATCAAAGAATCTTATTGAAGGATATCAAGAATGAAGAATACCTTTTGCATAGTTTAGGGCACACGATGAAATCCAAATTGAGCTATATAAAGAATCATCTTGATCTTTTGGGAGAAGTTGTTTGTAGAGCTCCTTTTCTTTTCTTCTTGAATGCAGAATGAGTAAATGCTTAATGAGAAAACCCTTATATTGCTCTGCAAACCCTAATGTCAGGTTGCAATAAATGCTTTACCTAAGTTAATCCAGTTTGCCTTATTTGGATGACTTGAAGAACTGGATCAATCCTGATCTTTAAACATCTTGCGGATCTTCCAAATTTTAACCATAGTTTGTTTGGATGTTTCCCTTATGAACCCTTCAATCCGCAACTCTTCTTGTGCTAGTTCCGGCACCAATTGACTGGCTGGGGGAACAAGGTTTTCTTTGTGTCTCCCCTTGAGCCAGAGCTCACTTTTTAAATTTTGGAAGGAATATCAGCACCAGAGTTTGGTGCGGATCCAACCTTTACATTCTCTATACATTTCTTTACCCAAATCTTGTTCATCTCACTTTTAACTTCATCTGCATTCACTTTTTGTTTTCCCTTTTCTTGATTCTGATTATGATATACTAGACCTCTTTTGTCCTGATTCTTGCTTCTACAAAATTTTGCAATATGACCAGATCTATTGCAAATTTGGCAAACAACATTTCTTTGCATATTTGATTGATATCCTCTTGATCTGCATTGATTAGCCATATGACCTATTCTATTGCGTGCAAAGCATCTACCATTTAATGATTTGTTCATTTGCATGTTTCTGCATTCATGAGATTTGTGACCATACCTTTTGCAGTTAAAACACTATCTGGAGAAGGATGAATTAATCTGATTCATTCTCTTTCTGCATTGATTAGCTTTATGACCAAAGTTATTGTAGTTGTGGTAGTATCCATTGAAGGATGGATATCTTTGAGCATTAGGCTGTCTTACCGGAGGTCTTCTAGGCCTGTTCTTTGGATTTTCTGATCCAAAATTCTTCTGACCAGATCTGGAGCTTTCTCCTTTCTCATATCCCAAACCACACTTGTCATCTACCCTCTTTTGACTTCCAAGAAGAACTTCAAGTTGAGCAGAACTTATCTTGAATTTCTCTTTATATTCATTTGTTGTTTGAAGATCCCTTTTGAGAGAGATAATTTGATCCTCAAGTTTTTCTTCATTTCCTTTAGCATCTTCAAGATCTGATTCAAGATGTCTGATAATTCTATCCATTTGGTGGCAATCTTCTGATTTCTCTTTGAGAGATTGTCTTAGATTATCTTCAGTTTTTCTTTTCTCTTCAACTTCTTGGGTAAACTTCATAACTCCTGATTCCATTTCATGTCGTACCATAATAACTTCTTTTGATAACTTTTCACATAACTTGGTTTTCTCCTTCAGCTCTTCATTTGCACCATTTGCTTCACCTTGACTTGCCAATTGCTGAAGCAGCTCCTTTCTCTTTTTCATAGAGAGACTTAATTTGTCTTTTAGTTCTCTCATGAAATCATCAGCCTATTTGAGTCTTTCCTTTAATTCATTGACTTCAGAGTTTGATTGTTCAAGATCATCAAGGTTAGTCTTGAGTTGCTCCCTTAAACCATATGCATCCATTTGAATTCCCAGATCTTCCTCAAGCTATTAGACTCTATTAGGAGGAACTTGGCTCTGATACCAATTGTTAATAACTAAGAGGGGGGGTGAATCAGTTATCCTAATTATTTCTGCTTTCTGAACTTTCTTATTAATCAATACAGCATTAATTCAAACAAGCAAACATAACCATGAAATGGAAATACACATGACACAATATTTTTGATGTGGAAACCCTCTTAAGGGAGAAAACCATGGGGTGATTAACCCAAAATTGTATTCTCTGTTAGAAGAATGGAAATACAAAATGGCACTTGCCAATTAGGGTGTACTACCCGAGCACACTACTCACAAGAGGCATACTACCTACAAGAGACTCACTATTTACAAAAAGAGTGTTATACAATACTTGAACTGATTGGGATCATCTACATATGCTGGAGTTCAGTTTCGGTTAGGTTCAATACACTGATCTGCTGCACTTCATCTTTCCTCTTCTTTTATGTTGCTTCTCTTTCACATACCGGACCTTCCTTACTGCTTTTGCTCTACTCTTCTACTTTTATTTGTACATCATAAAACAACCACAACACATCTCACAACTAAATCCATATTGTATATATATCTGCACAAGTGATTTCATCACCTTTCTAGTCGGCACCCGGAATAGTCAATCTTTTCACAAACTCTGATCCGTCGGCTGAATCCTTGCACACCAAGTAATACAGATCAAGCATATACTTGTAGAAGTCATCAATCATGTTGGCCAAACATAATTTATGCCTTAAGAACCTTTTCCATCAACAATAACACATCCAGAATAATGTCTGATGTTCTGCCAGTCAGTTCTTCCTCTGTTCATACTGTCACTCAGGAACCTGGTATTCAAGTGTTCATATCTTTTTCCTCATCTATCACTGGAGGCTAAATCCTTGGAATCTATCACTCAAGGTAGTTCTCTTGACTTCCCCAAATCCACACTTCACCAAGATACTTTCTCTGAGAGATCCGGACCTGTCTGTCGGACCTCGCCACATGCTCTATTCTTGTTTATCGGACCACAACATTCTTCACTCTGACTTCCGGTAGAGACACACCATGTCATGCGGATGTGTGGGATGAACTTTGTCGCCATCAATGACAACAATCATGAATCCATATAGTGTCTCTTGCCAACAAAGGGTCAGTGCAAGAAGTTCGGTCCACTTTTTGGCCAAAAAGTGGAAGTGTTTCCCCTGATTTTCAGAATTTGTCACATTTGACCTTAAAATTTGAAGCACTTAGAGATGGAATCTTTAAAAAAGTCACTAAATATAAAATGTAGTACTCAGAGTCTAGTTTCTAGATATGTAATTTGTTTCAATACCCAGATGACACAAATTGATTTTCAATAGGCATTTCTAAAAACCACTGTTTAAAAGTAACTTTTTTTTAACCATACCATGCACGTGTATGACCAACATAATTTGACCTAAACAAAATTATTTTCCAAAATCCTTTTGGGAAAAGATGTATAGTACAGTGAATTTTGATGAGGATATTTTTTTATTATTTTTTTCCAAATAATTTTTTTTATTAATTTTTTATTAGGCCTAATTGCTACTTTTGAAAACTCCTCATGTACGACCAACATAATTTGAGAGAAAAAATCATAAAATTAATTTTTTTTTCATTGTGTAAAGAATGATGTGTAGATTGATGACATAATTTTTTTTAAAAAAAATTTAAAAATTAAAATTATTAAAAAAAATAAACACCTGTCATTTCAAGTTTTTAGACCAATTTGCTCATAAATTAAATAATAAATATTTAAAAACATGTCCAATAACAAAAAAAATTATATATTTGAAAACTAGACAATGTCATCTATAATGGGTTTTCATTTCGTAAAAAAATTTAGAAGAAAAGGTCCTCAGCCATATAGGTAAACTCAATGTTTCTTCTTGTTCTGTACTTAGAAAAAAACTTGCAGGTTCAAGGCTCAAAGTCGGCCAACCATGCCTATCCCGAGCCTAAAACCAAAGCAAAGGGAAGGGAAAAGGCGGTCAGTGATTTCAAATTTCACAGAATGGGTACCCGTTATAAAATGAGTACGCGTTACATAATGGGTACCTGTTATAAAATGGGTACGCATTACATAATGGGTACGCGTTACATAACGGGTACCCATTATAAAATAGGTGTAATCTATGAATCAAATTGAAAGTCTAAACATAAATCAAATGTAAACACGTGTGATATACCTTAACGATGACCCACAAATCCAAATAGGGTGGAAGTAGTTGCACCCAAAACTCCTTAGATTTACCCAAGACTAGAATGAAATGTGGATTGCTCTTTCTTTCAACACAATGTAGATGAGGGATTTGGACTTAGATGGAGATGGAGATAGGGATGAGACATGATTTTGACATTATGATGTTGGGATGAGAGGATTTTGGAGAGATTTTGGCAGAGGTTGATGCCTCATTAGAGTTGAGTGATCTTTGTTTGGGGACCCGCACCATTTTTGTTTTTGCTTTTTCTTGTCATGGTGTGGGATTTGATAGCCTTTTGGATTGTTGATTTTGCTTGGAAGGGATGACATTGTTAGGCTTTTGTGCTTTATGCATTGAGGCATTCAAATTATTACTTTTGAATCCCATGGATTGGATGAAAGTGTCATGTTTGGATGATGTGTGCTTTTGTTGATCCTGATTGAGAATTTTAGGGGGTTTATGGGTGGAGGGGTTAAAAGAGGATTTTTGGATAAATGGATAAGGATATTTGAGGATATGGATGTTTGGAGTTGGTAAGATAGGAGGTAAAGTGGATTTGTGGATAGGGGTGTTTGGCATTGGTAAGATAGGAGGTAAAGTGGATTTGATAGCGATATTTGGAGTTGGAAGTAGTGGAGGTAAATTTGATGGAGGAAGATGGATGGTCACATGCTTTTGCAAATGATAGGATGATGGAGGGGGGATGGCGACATATGATTTGGGAGTGCAATGAGATGCACCATGTTTAAGATTGGATGAATGGATTTTGGAATGTATGTGGGTGGTACCAACATGTTTATATTGTTTTTCGTGGGGTGTATAGCCAATGCCATGTGAGGATGGATGAAATATGGTGTGGATGGGATCCAAGATGCCTTATTCATGAAGGCCTAAGCCTTTGCCTTGATAGTTCCTATGTTGGAGCATGCGACATGCAATGGGATGTTTGATGCTTTGGAAACACGACGTGAGTCCCTTATTTGTTGGAGAAAGATAGGTGATGGATCAAAGTTGTTCACCTCCTACAAGAGAGTCACCATGAATGAAAGTGCTTTGTCCAAGTGAATAGGAGGATGGATTTGGGATGAGATTGGTAGATGGAGGTAAAGGATTCATGGGGGGTGGTAAAGGGGTGGTAGAAGATGGTGTGAGATCAATAAGTTGACCAATAGATGGGAGGGGATTGGGGATGGGATTAGATGGGATGGTTAGATCTTGATTAGGAGAAGGGGTTGATGTTTCAACATGCTTTGGATTTGATTCTTGACATAGCTCATGTGCTTGGATAGAAGTGGGAGTGACTTGGATAGATGTGGGGAGTGCTTGGATGGATGCGATAGGTGTTTGATTCCTTGCTAATAGCCAATGGATGGCATCCTTCATGAGTGTATGGGTTGAAGAACAATATAATGGATGGATGGTGTAAGATTATGGTTGGGATTGGATAGGTGGGTGATGGGATTGGGTAGTGATGGTTCTTGGATGGGTCCAAGGATAGGTGTGGGACTAGATGGTGGTGTTGGAGGGGTGGGGGATTTGGGGGATTCCATTGCTTTTATTGGTGATGTTCTTTGGAGGAAATCCCACAAGGATTCTTTGGATGTCGTGGTGTTAGGATTTGGAAGATTTGACGGTGGATTAAATGGTGGATGGGTGATAGGGATTGGTGGATTGGGAGATACATAAGGTGATGGATTAAGGTTGATAGGGTGGGGATTAGAGGATGGAGGATTTGTATGGTTAAATGGTTGTTGATATAAGGTTTGGATTTCAGAGATAAGGTGTGGTAGATGGGTGTTCCCTTGATTAAAGTTAGGATGACAAAGGTTGGGGGATGGATAAGTTGGAGGTATTGATTGGTTGGATAGGTATGATGGCATGGATGTGTAAGGGGATGAAGATTGATATGAGGGTAAAGATTGATATGATGAAGTTTGATATGATGGAAGTTGGTATGAGGTTGAAGGTTGATATGAGATTGATGGAGTGGATATGTAAGATGTTGAAGGTTGATATGATGGTTGAAAGAATGAATATTGATATGATGTGGATGAGGATGATATGTAGGATGTTTGTTGATATGATGAAGGTTGGGTAGGGGCTTGGGAGTCTCCAATGATGAGGTGTGCTAAGGGTATATCCTTAATGTCATTTTTGCATTTTTCCTTATCATTAGGATCCATGGTCTCATAGACTTTTCTAAGTCTTTGTAAGTGTTGCATTGCTTCATAAGGATCCATTTTGTGGGAGAGATATGAGATGAAATGGAGGATAATGGATGATTGTGATGTTGGGGATCAAATTTCAAGACCTTAGGATGATTTGATTTGATTTTGATTTGATGGATGAATCTCTATACTTAAGGTGGACTAATGACACTTAAGTAATAGAGTTGATTTGGGTTGATTTGATTGGATGATCAATTAAGGTCTTGATTTTTGATTGGGTTGATTTGGATTTGGAGTTTGATAATGATGTTGGGGGACTTGGATGCTGATTGGGATCGATGTTGATTTGATGTGATGATGACTTGGATATGGTTAGGGAGATTATGGATTTGGTTGGATTTTGGTTTGATTGGATTAGAATGATGTTGATGAATTGGATTAAGGATGAAGGATAGAGATGTGACTAGGATGTGCTTAGGGATTATTGGGATTGAGGTTGATTTGACAAGAATGGAGATAATGATGTTGATTGGATAATGATTTGGATAGAATGATGATAATTTGATGATGTAGAGTGACAAGGATTTGATTAGGATTGGTTTAGGATGAATTTAATTTTTCTTGGCAAGTAGACAAACAATCAAGCAAGAAAACACAATGGCCAAAGGTTTGATTAAAAAATGTGATAATCAAGCATGTACAACCTAAGGGGAGGCAAGGACAATACTTGTAGAACAAGTAGAGGGATTTGGGCCACTAAAACAAAGGTTCATAGTGGGGGAACATCTGGGGGATCGACACCTTATGAGCATCCAATAAACCACTTAAGGTTTTGACTAGCTCTACTAGGAGTTTAATATACCTCGAGGGTAGTACTTCCTTTCAAGCTAGCATTGAATGGTAAGCGCTCATACCGATTAGACTTGCCTTTCACCTTATCCTTAATTTACATATAGCGAACCGGATGAAAGTACTGCTTGGGGTCGCCAATGAGTTCTCTGAATGGATGTGTCTCAAGGGCAGGCCCACATCCTAAAAAGAAAAATAGAATAGAACCATTTCTCTTCACCCAAGATCTTTTTGAAGGCAAGGGGAGATGATACTTTGATTCTACCCTATGGGATAACACAAACGTGCAAGTGCACAAGACAAGGCAAACAAGAGCTAATGTTCATTTTAAACCCAAATTGAAATGTGCCTAAAGGTGTTTGTTGCAAGCAATGATTAATTTTAGTTGCACCAAAATCAAATGTTCTTTACACTAAGGCACTCAAAGATTATTTTTAGGTGCACCAAGACAAAGTGTTTGATTGTAGATTGTTTGCAAGCAAGATTAATTTCATGCACCAAATTCAAGTGTTTTCTAAGCTAAGAAAATAAAGGTTCTTTTTAGTGCACCAAAAGAAGATGTGTCTTAATCTACTAAATCCTTGCCAAAGATGTTAGTAGCTTCGAGACGATGGTCTTGGATGATATGAAATACCCTGCAGAATAGAGGCCCAACCCTGCACAGATCCCTAAGCTAGTATAGAAAAATAACACTAAAACATAGGGAAGATAGCGCTAATATAGAAAATAGTGCCAATACAGAAAATAGTGCTAAACTATATTTTTTTTAGTTTATCTTCTGTAGCGATAAAGATAGCGCCGAACTGGGTGACGATAGTGCCAATATGGCACAAAATTGGTCAATGGATGATTTTAGAATTTTTTTGCCATAGTCTCCCCTTCTTTGTTCAAGATACCTACAGAAATAGAGAGTAGATAGAATAGAAAGATAGTTGGAAGAAGAGAGAGGCAAAAAGCTGGTGAGTGAGATGTAAGAGAAAAAGTGTTTTGTCAGATAGCGCTAAAATAGTAAATAGCGCTAAAAAGCACCAAAGATAGCACCACTGTGCAAGGTAGATTGCACCACACCTGCAAAAACATGTCTCCAACATAAAAACTCACCAAAAAAGATTAGATATGGACGTTGTGGGTCCCATCGAGTGTGCCAATGTAATCTATGAAGTCAAAATGAAAGTAGAAAACACAAATCAGATGCAAAATACAAACAATTATACCTTCACTTAATGTAATCTATGAAGTCAAAATGAAAGTAGAAAACACAAATCAGATGCAAAATACAAATGATTATACCTTCACTTGACCCACAAATCCAAGATAGCGGGAAGGAGTTGCACCCAAGAGCTCCTCAGATTTTACCCAAGACTAGAATGAAATGTGGATTGCTCAAATGCATTCAACACAATGTAGATAAGGGATGGTATGATGAGATTGAGAGATTAGATGAAATGGTTAGAGTGATTTCAGCATTATGATGTTGGGATAAGAAGATTTTGGAGAGATTTTAGAAGAGGTTGGATGCAAGATGGAGTTCCTTTCTCCTCCTCCTAGATGGCTTAGAGAAGGGTCTCATTTATAGATTTTTGAAAAGAGAATGGAGGGTGAGGATCAAGATTTGAGATCAAGGGCTCTCGTTATTTATGAATTTTAAATTCACAGTGGAGGACAAAAATGAATTAAAGATTCATTTTTGGGAAGAGTGGATTATGACAAGTTGAATTTTTAATTCAACTAGTGGAGGACAAAAATGAATTAAAGATTCATTTTTGGGGAGTGGAGGACTAATTAAATTTTTAATTCAATTAGTGGAGGATAAAAATGAATTAAAGATTTATTTTTGGGGAGTGGAGGACAAATTAAATTTTTAATTCAATTAGTGGAGGACAAAAATGAATTAAAGATTCATTTTTGGGGAGTGGAGGACTAATTGAATTTTTAATTCAATTAGTGGAGGATAAAAATGAATTAAAGATTCATTTTTGGGGAGTGAAGGATAAATTGAAGTTTTAATTCAATTAGTGGAGGACAAAAATGAATTAAAGATTCATTTTTAGGGAGTGAAGGACTAATTGAATTTTTAATTCAATTAGTGGAGGACAAAAATGAATTAAAGATTCATTTTTGGGGAGTGGAGGACTAATTGAATTTTTAATTCAATTAGTGGAGGACAAAAATGAATTAAAGACTCATTTTTGGATAGTGGAATGACAAATTGAATTTTTAATTCAACTCATGGGAGAGTGTGAATTAAAAATTCACTTTTATGTGGGTGAGGGAATATTAGCTAATTAAATATTAAAAATATTTAATTATATGTGCAACATGGTGAGGTGGAAAGATGAGGTGGATTGATGAGGTGGATTTGTGAGGTGGATTTAGGATTAATTAAATAATGTAGGATTATTTAATTTATGTGAGACATTAGAAGAATTTAGGGAATTTAATTAAATAAAATGATTTTATTTAATTATGGGATAATGAACCAATCAAATAAACTTAGAATATTATTTAATTGACAAAAGAAAATAAGAATTAAGATAAATATTAAAATATTTATTTAATTCGACATGAGCCAATTTTAGGTGTCTACAACAGGTACCCATTATTTTTTAAGAATGGGTACCCATTTTATAATGGGTACCCATTTCTATTATATCCATTATTTCCCATATCATGGAAAAACGTATTATTCCTATATCCTTGCAACTTGCAAGTCTGATCAGTACGGCCCGACAGCGACAATTTCTGCATTTTTTTACTTATAGGTGTTTTGTGGAATCTATTGACAGGTCATATTCTATTCAGATTTTGAAAGGAGTCAATCATATGAACAATTCTAAAGTGAAATCAAGTGCATGAGCTATTTTCAAGAGGAATAAAGAAAGAGGTTTTTGTTTTTACATCTACCTTTTACTTCAAAATCTATGGAACAAAGGATCTACATCTAATTCTACTTCAAAATTTCAAATAAGTACATCAATTATGAAATTGGATTAAGTATCAATTGTTATTTTTGTTGCAAGTATGAGGTGAGCCAGTGTTGTCATTGATGTCAACATACTCATATTGCATTGACAAGAAGGATTGGATGAGCTGTGTGCTGAGGATATTGAGAAAATTAGCCTCAGTCAGGAACAGTGAAGAACCGTGATGAGAAGAAGGCAAATGTATTGTATAGGTTGAGAATCGGAGGATGCGGATTAAAGGGTTTGTAGATATAAGTCTTGCGATGCCTCAGTTAAGATTTCAGAGGTCCGCATGAAGATCTGAAGGAGTTGTGGCTGTCGGTGTAGAACCGGTTCCGGCAAGTATTCAGAGGTGACAGAGGATCACAAAAAGGTCTGGTGAGGTCCGGAACTGTATACTCCTAATCTGCGGATTGGAAGGAGTCTTTGGGATGTCCTTGTGATGTGCCATCTCAAGTTGTGTATGATTTGGAGGTCCGGAAGTACCTCTTGCATTATGACAGTGGCGACAAACAGTGTTCTTGAAGTTCTGGATAAGGAAGAGAAGAGATACCAGTAAGTAAAGAAAGTGCGGATGTACCTGGTCATTCATGCAGGCTTGTGAAGGTTCTTGGATCATGTTGAGGTTGTATTGTTGGTCCGCATTGATAGTAGAGCCCGAAATTGAAGTTATTCTTCTGGATGAAGTTCTTGCTCTGTTTAGCCGACCGGATGAGTTGTTCATCCTATGAATGTTCTTGTGGTGGCCGACCGGATGTGTTATTCATCTTGCGGATACTCTTATGGTTGTTTTCCAACTTAGATGTTTGTTCCTAAGTCGATGTCTTGTATAAATAACGGTTTGTGATTTCATTTCGAAGTGTGGATTGTGTGGATGAGTGTGGCATAGCGAAGAGAAGTGCCAAAGGCAGAGCAAAGGTTTTTGGGCTTCAATGGAACTGATCCAGACATGGTAGAGATGTCATTCTCCAGTTCAAGATTGTGATTCTTATCACTTTGTAGACAGTGTGTCTCCTTGTAGGCAGTGGGCCTCTTTGTGAGCAGTGTGCTCGGGCAGTGAGCCCTAATTGGCAAGTGCCATTCTTTTTCTTATTCTTCTAACAGAGAATAATCCTTAGGTTAATCACCCCGTGGTTTTTCCCTTAATCGGGTTTTCCACGTCAAAATCTTGGTGTTCAATGTGTTGATGTTTATCTGCTCTTGTGTTTATGTATTATGCTTTCATGGATGATTAATTGATATGCTGTTAACTAACAACAAAGAATCAAGTGTTTGAAAGAACAAGAAGTTTTATACAACTGATTCACCCCCCCTCTCAGTTGTATGCCTCAAATCCAACAATTGGTATCAGAGCCAAGTTCCTCTGAAAGGAGATTAACCGCTTGAGGAGATCCAGGATGTCATCATACAAGAAGGATAGTCCGAAGTTCGATGGAACCAACTTCACTCTCTGGAAAGGTCGCATGAAGTGTCACTTGGAATATATGGGAAAAGCATACTTGGCTATGGTCTCAAAACCATATGTACCTCCACAAGGTGGTCCGACAACTCTGAATGAAATCACAGATGCTGAAAATAATCTGCGGACCAAGGAAGCCCTACTAAGTGCATTGAATGATTCAGATCTCTCAAATGTTATTGACCTACCAACTGCATATGAGATCTTGACTAAACTGGAACTTCTGTATGAAGGAGATGAGTTTGTCAAAAGTGCAAGGTTGCAAAGTCTAAAAGGGAAATTTGAAAGATTGAAGATGAGAGATGATGAAAACATCACTACCTTTATGCCAAGAGTGAATGAGCTTGTATGTGGAATTAGAAATGCTGGTGGAACTCTAGATGAAAATGAGATTGTCTGCAAAATCCTAAGATCCCTTCCTGCTGCCTACAAAATCAAGGTTGCTGCCATTGATGAATTCAGAGCCCACACAACTGTCACAAGAGAACAACTGGCTAGCAAACTAGCTGCATTTGAAATGACCGAGTTTGGAGATGATCCTCCCAAGACTGAATCTGCTTTCAAAGCCAGTGCCTATGTGAAAGGCAAACAGAGATTTGATCCGAGAGAAAACTCATCAAGGAAGATGTCATGGTATGATCAAGCTAGAAGAGACATGGAAGAAGAAGAAGCAGAAACAGCTCAACTTGAAGTCCTCATTGCAAAGAGACTGCCAAGAGGATCTGGTAAGTATGAAGGAAAACTACCCTTTAAGTGTTTCAACTGCAATAAGATTGGTCATTTTGCTTCAAGATGTCCGGAAAGATCTGCAAGGTCTAATACTAACAGACAAAGGTTTCAAAAGAACTGCTATTATGTTCATGAAGAAGATGACAATGAAGGAGTAACAGATGATGAATCAGAACTAGAAAGCAAATCCGGAAATGAATGGGTGTTTATTGCCATCAAGGAAGAAGATTCAATATCCTCTGAATCTGTCAATCACAAGATAGTGGAAAGAGCTTTGGCTGCTCAAGTGGAAGAAAAGGATGATTGGGTTATTGATAGTGGATGTTCTCACCATATGACTGGTGACAAGAATAAGTTCTTAGATTTGGAAAGGTATGAAGGAGGAATGGTAAAGTTTGGTGACAATTCTGCTGGCAGAATCAGAGGTAGGGGAACTATTTCCTTTGATGGAAAGAGCAAAACAGGTAATGTACTATATGTTGAAGGATTGAAGCACAATCTTCTCAGTGTTGGTCAGTTAGTGGACAAAGGCTATGATCTCCGATTCAAGAATGGAAAATGCAGAATCTTTACAAGCTCCGGAACTGAAATTGCATCCAGTGCTCAAACAAAAGGTAATATATTTCATCTGATTGGTTCAAACAAAAGTTGTCTGTTTGCTCAAGTTGATCAGAGTTGGTTATGGCATAGAAGAATGTGTCATGTGAATTTTGATAACATCATCAAGATAAGCAATATTCAGGCTGTAAGAGACCTTCCAAAATTGGTGAAACCTACAAATAGTTTGTGCAAAGAATGTCAGCTAGGTAAACAGAGCAGAGTCTCTTTCAAAAGCAAAGATCAGTCTTCTACCGGATTGTTGGAATTAGTACATACTGATCTCTGTGGTCCGACAAGAATCAAGAGTCTGCAAGGTGATAGATATTTCATGTTGTTAATTGATGATCATTCCCGGATGATGTGGGTTACCTTTCTAAAAGAAAAATCAGAAGCATTTGAGAAGTTCAAAATCTTCAAAGCTATGGTAGAGAATCAAACCGGATTAAGGTCTGATAGAGGTGGTGAATTTACATCTGGTGAGTTCATTGACTTTTGTGAGAAGCAGGGTATAAGGAGACAATTGTCTGCTCCTAGGACTCCACAGCAGAATGGAGTAGTTGAAAGAAAGAACCGGACCATCCAGGAAGCTGCCAGGACAATGATGTTGGAAGAAAATATTCCTCAGATGTTTTGGAAAGAAGCTATCAGCACTGCAGTCTACACTCTCAATCGAGTTCAAATCAGAAACAACACCGGTAAGACCCCCTATGAACTCTGGTTTGGCATCACTCCTACTGTGAAATATTTCAGAGTATTTGGTAGCAAGTGTTATATTAAAAGAGATGAAGATCTAGGAATGTTTGATGCTAGAAGTGATGAAAGAATTTTCTTGGGCTACTCCACTCAAAGCAAAGCATACCGGTGTTACAATAAGAGATTGAGGAAGATGATAGAAAGCACCAATGTGAAAGTTGATGAAGGAATTGAGAAGCCTTCAAGATTTTATGAGTTTGATGAAGATGATCAAGATGGTGTTCAGGTTCAAGGGACTCAATCCCCTCCGGTAAGTCAAAATCAACTTGATCCAGTAAATCAGGAAGAAGAAATAGGTCAGAATGAACCTGATCAAGGAGCAATAGTGCAGGATATTCCCAAAATTCTAAGGTATGTAAGACTAAACCACTCTGAAGATCAGATCATAGGTGACAGAAGCAAAGGTGTGCAAACTAGAAGGAATGTTGCTCAAAATCAGGATGAATGTTGTCTGATTTCAAAGATTGAACCTAAAACAGTAAATGAAGCCTGCAATGATGAAAACTAGACTAAAGCAATGAAAGATGAATTAATGCAAATTGAGAAAAATCATACTTGGGATCTTGTTCCTAGACCTAGAGACAGGAATGTGATTGGAACCAAATGGGTATTCCGGAACAAACTGAATGAAGCTGGTGAAGTTATCAGAAACAAAGCTAGATTGGTCTGCAAAGGCTACTCTCAAATAGAAGGAATTGACTTTGAAGAGACCTTTGCTCCGGTGGCAAGAATTGAAGCAGTCAGATTATTTCTTGCATTTGCTGCCTTCAAAGACTTCAAGGTATATCAGATGGATGTCAAGTCTGCTTTCCTAAATGGTGATCTGGAAGAAGAAGTTTACATTGAACAACCGGATGGATTTCAATTGTTTGATAATGATGATATGGTCTGCAAGTTGAAGAAAGCATTATATGGACTAAAGCAAGCCCCAAGAGCATGGTATGAAAGGTTGGATAAGCATCTTGTGTAGATTGGATTCAACAAAGGTACTGCTGACAGTAACTTATATTTCAAAATTGTTCATGAAAACATTTTGATTGTTGAAGTGTTTGTGGATGATATCATTTTTGTAGTAAGAGATAGTATGTGCAAAACTTTTGCAAATCAGATGAAAAGTGAGTTTGAAATGTCTATGCTTGGTGAAATGAATTTCTTCTTGGGTCTGCAAATTACTCAAACAAAGAAAGGAATCTTCATTTCTCAGACCAAATATGTGAAAGAATTGTTAAGGAAATATGGTATGGAAGATTCAAAACCAATGAACACTCCCATGGCAACCGGATGTAAGTTGAGCAAAGATGATGACTCCCCAAAGGCAGATCAAACAAAGTATAGATCAATGATTGGTGGATTGTTGTATCTCACTTAGACTAGACCAGATATAATGTAGGCTGTTGGTCTTGTGGCAAGATTCTAGGCTGATCCTAGAGAATCTCATGTTATGGCAATCAAAAGAATTTTTAGGTACCTGAAAGGAATAGTTGAGTATGGTCTATGGTACCCTAGAGATCCGGATTTCTCTCTTCATGCTTACACAGATGCAGATTGGGCAGGAGATGTGGATGACCGGAAGAGCACTAGTGGTGGAGCATTCTTTTTGGGGAAGAGATTGGTTTCTTGGCTAAGCAAGAAACAAGATGCAATATCTCTGTCTACAACTGAAGCAGAATACATTGCAGCAGTAGGTAGTTGCACTCAAATCTTATGGATGAAGTAGATGCTAAGAGACGTTAAAGTTGAATATGAGGAGCCTATCACAATTTTCTGTGATAATTCAAGTGCAATTAATATTTCTAAGAATCCGGTATTGCATTCTAAGACTAAGCACATATCTATCAAGTTTCACTTTTTGAGAGAACAAGTGAACAAGGAAGAAGTCAGATTGGAGTATGTTCCCTCAAAGGATCAGATTGCAGATATCTTTACTAAACCTCTTCCCAAGGACTCTTTTGAATATCTCTGGGAGAAGTTAGGGGTCATGGCCCCTCCGGTGATGAACTAGGATGCACTGATGTGCATCAGTCCGATGGATATCACAGTCATATCTTGTGATCTGGATTGATGATGGGGAGCTGCAACTAAGGGGGAGCAGCTGGTATGATTCTGATGTATGAGAATTGCAAGTATGAGCCCTTTGCCATTGATGTCAAAGGGGGAGAGAAGACATGTGAAAAACAAGTGGTTGATGATCAAAGGGGGAGCAGTAAAGGAAGAGAAGACATGTGAAAAGTTGTTGTTGATAGGGGGAGCTGTGACAGAAAGGAGAAGTTCTTGTCTTGATGGTTTTTCACATCATATGTTGCCATCAATGACAAAGGGGGAGATTGTTGCAAGTATGAGGTGACCCAGTATTGTCATTGATGTCAACATACTCATATTGCATTGACAAGAAGGATTGGATGAGCTGTGTGCTGAGGATATTGAGAAAATTAGCCTCAGTCAGGAACAGTGAAGAACCGTGATGAGAAGAAGGCAAATGTATTGTATAGGTTGAGAACCGGAGGATGCGGATTAAAGGGTTTGTAGATATAAGTCTTGCGATGCCTCAGTTAAGATTTCAGAGGTCCGCATGAAGATCTGAAGGAGTTGTGGCTGTCAGTGTAGAACCGGTTCCGGCAAGTATTCAGAGGTGACAGAGGATCACAAAAAGGTCTGGTGAGGTCCGAAACTGTATAATCCTAATCTACGGATTGGAAGGAGTCTTTGGGATGTCCTTGTGATGTGCCATCTCAAGTTGTGTATGATTTGGAGGTCCGGAAGTACCTCTTGCATTATGACAGTGGCGACAGACAGTGTTCTTGAAGTTCCAGATAAGGAAGAGAAGAGATTCCAGTAAGTAAAGAAAGTGCGGATGTACCTGGTCATTCAGGCAGGCTTGTGAAGGTTCTTGGATCATGTTGAGGTTGTATTGTTGGTCCGCATTGATAGTAGAGCCCGGAATTGAAGTTATTCTTCCGGATGAAGTTCTTGCTCTATTTAGCCGACCAGATGAGTTGTTCATCCTGCGAATGTTCTTGTGGTTATTCATCTTGCGGATACTCTTATGGTTGTTTTCTGACTTAGATGTTTGTTCCTAAGTCGATGTCTTGTATAAATAATGGTTTGTGAGTTCATTTCAAAGTGTGGATTGTGTGGATGAGTGTGGCATAGCGAAGAGAAGTGCCAAAGGCAGAGCAGAGGTTTTTGGGCTTAGATGGAACTGATCCAGACATGGTAGAGATGTCATTCTCCAGTTCAAGATTGTGATTCTTATCACTTTGTAGACAGTGTGTCTCCTTGTAGGCAGTGGGCCTCTTTGTGAGCAGTGTGCTCGGGCAGTGAGCCCTAATTGGCAAGTGCCATTCTTTTTCTTATTCTTCTAACAGAGAATAATCCTTGGGTTAATCACCCCGTGGTTTTTCCCTTAACCGGGTTTTCCACGTCAAAATCTTGGTGTTCAATGTGTTGATGTTTATCTGCTCTTGTGTTTATGTATTATGCTTTCATGGATGATTAATTGATATGCTGTTAACTAACAACGAAGAATCAAGTGTTTGAAAGAACAAGAAGTTTTATACAACTGATTCACCCCCCCTCTCAGTTGTATGCCTCAAATCCAACAATTTTATCAAGAGGGATTGGTAATCATCGGATCAAATCAACGTCAAAGAAAAAAACAAAGGAGGGTAATGACACCTCAAGAAATTGAAGCAATAGAGAGAAGGAAGCAAAAAGGCAAAGAAATAGTAGAGCAAGGATTCAAGAGATGAAGAATATTGAAGCATCTAGTTCCATGAGTATTGAAGGGAAAGACATTCAAGAGACTATAACTGATGGGATGAATGTAGATGATGCAAATGTGGAAATGATGAATTTGGATGAAAATGTGTCTATAGAAACAAATGTATGTTATGTCTCCTTTGGAATGTTTTATGTTCAAAGTTACTAAGCATGTATGAATGTATGCTTGTATGTATGCATGTATGCCTATATATATGTATGTATGTATGTATGCCTATATGTATGTATGTATACTTATATGTATGTATGTATGCATGCTTGTATCTATGTATATATGTATGCATGTATGTATGTATGTATGTGTGTGTGTATGCCTGTATGTATGTATGCCTGTATGTATGTATGTATGTATGTATGTATGTAAGGGTTTTGGGTTTAGGGTATATAAGGACTTGATCCCGTAGAGTTTTTAGGGTTGAGGGTTGAGGTTTTTGGGTTTAGGGTTTAAGGTAAAGGGTTGAGGGTTGAGGATTGAGGTTTCAGGGTTAAGGGTTGAGGCTTTAGGGATGAGGGTTAAGGGATGAGGGTTTAAGGTATAGTGTCAAGGGTAGAGGAGGGTAGAGATGGGGTGAAGCAGATAGGGGAGGAGAGGGGTGGCTATGGTTAAAGGGTCAAGGGTTTAGGGTTTAAGGGTTGAGGGTTTAAGGTCAAGGGTTTAGGGTTTAGGGTTGAGGGATTAAGGTTTAAGGTTGAGGGTTGAGAGTTGATGGTTTAGGGATAGGGTTTAGAGTTTAGAGATAAGGGATTAGGGTTTAGGGTTGAGGCTTTAGGGATAGCGTTTAGGGTTGAGGGATTAGGGTTAAGGATTGAGGGATTAGGGTTAAGGTAGAGTGTTGAGGGTTAAGGGTTTAGGGATAGGGTTTAGGGTTGAGGGATTAGGGTTTAAGGTATAGTGTTGAGAGTTGATCTTTTAGGGATAGGGTTTAGGGTTGAGGGATTAGGGTTTAGGGTTGATGGATTAGGGTTGAGGGTTGAGGGTTTAGAGATAGGGTTGATGGTCGAGGGATTGAGGTTAAGGTAGAGCATCAAGGGTAGAGGGATTAGAGATAGAGTTTAGGATTGAAGGTTTAGGGATTAAGCGTTGAGGCTTTAGGGTTGAGGGTTAAGGGATTGAGATTTAAGATATAGTGTCGAGGGTCAAGGATTTAAGGTTTAAGGGTTAAGGGTTGAGGGATAGGGTTTAGGTTTTAGGGATAAGGGATTAGGGTTTAAGGTATAGTGTTGAGGATTTAGGGTTTAGGGAGAGGGATAGCATTTAGGGTTTAGGGATGAGGGATTAGGGTTGAGGGTTGAGGGATTAGGGTTTAAGGTATAGTGTTGAGGGTTGAGGGATTAGGGTTAAGGGATTAGGTTGAGGGTTGAGTGATTAGGGTTTAAGGTATAGCGTTGAGGGTTGAGGGTTTATGGATAGGGTTTAGGGTTTAAGGTTGAGGGATTAGGGTTTAAGGTATAGTGTTGAGGGTTGAGGGTTTAGGGTTGATAGATTAGGGTTTAAGGTTGAGGGTTGAGGGTTTAGGGATAGGGTTGAGGCTCAAGGGATTAGGGTTAAGGTAGAGTGTCAAGGGTAGAGGGATTAGGGTTTAAAGTTTAAAGGTTAAGGGTTGAGGGATAGGGTTTAGGGTTTAGGAATAATGGATTAGGGTTTATCCTGTGAGGTTTAGGGTTGAGAGATTAGGGTTTAAGGTTGAGGGTTAAGGGTTTAGGGTTATAGTTTAGAGTTTAGGGATAAGGGATTAGGGTTTAGGACCTTGAGAAATTAGGGTTTAGGGTTGAGGCTTTAGGGATAGCATTTAGGGTTGAGGGATTAGGGTTGAGGTTTTAGTGATAGGGTGTAGGGTTTAGTTAAGGGTTGAGGGATTAGGGTTTAAGGTATAGTGTTGATGGTTGAGGGTTTAGGGATAGGGATTAGGGTTTAGGGTTGAGGGATTAGGGTGTAAGGTATAGTGTTGAGGGTTGAGGGCTTAGGGATAGGGTATAGGTTTGACAGATTAGGGTTTAGGGTTGACCTATTAGGGTTTAAGGTTGAGGGTTGAGGGTTTGGGGATAGGGTTTAGAGTTTAGGGATAAGGGATTAGGGTTTAGGACCTTGAGAGATTAGGGTTTAGGGTTGAGGCTTTAGGGATAGAATTTAAGATTGAGGGATTAGGGTTGAGAGTTTAGTTATAGGGTGTAGGGTTTAGTTGATGGTTGATGGTTGAGGGATTAGGGTTTAAGGTATAGTGTTAAGTGAGACCTAGATGGCCAAGGATAGATGGAGAGGTAGATAAGGAGTGACTGAGAGACATAAAGAGGGGAGAGATCGAGAGGTGAGGGGGAGAGATAAGTGATATAGAGAGAGGTGAGAGATTGAACATGAGCTAATGGAACTAGAGGTGAGAGATATTGCAAAGTTGCTATCAAAGGTGAGATAGGCACAAATATTTATAGGCACTCCTTTCTATCATATTTTGCAATATATCTCACCTCTAGCTACTTGGCACTTCTTTTCCATGACAACTAGGTGGAACATTATAAAGAGACTACATTTAGTTAATTCACTTCATAAGTTTCAAAATAAAATACCTAGACCACTACAAAAAAAAGGATGATGATCTCTTGAATTATGCACATGCCAATCCCTCCACTTCTGAAGCATCAATCTACTAGTATTTGGATCAAGGAACCCTTAGTAACACATGAACTCTCTAAACTCCTTTTTGCTTTAGACACATATTTTGCTATGGATAAAACTATAGTAGGACAAAACACACTCACGTTATAACGTGCTCATGTTTTAGCTTGCTATAGAAATGGTAAAAAGGCTTGGATCCCTGTGATCCAAGCCCACATACTCTATTTTCTTCTATTTATGCACATGTTCTGACAAAAAAAAGTATTTTAATGCTATTGTGAAGTTCAAATGCAAATTTTGCACATTCGACCACCTTTGCATGAACTTGCCACCACCTTTTTCTGCTTTACCAACTTAAGAAGGAGGAAATAACATAGTTTTCTCATCAAATTTGATAGTTTTCACATGATGGTGTAGGAGCATGTATCAAAAGATCCATAGCACAAGAAGAGTTAAAGTATAAAGACAATGCAAAGTTGACAGATGCAAAATCAATCGTCGAGTGGTGTAATGCTTTGATGGGTCTAGGTAATGAAGGTAAGTCTTCAGTTCATAGATTTTTTTGGTTGATAGATGATACTAACATTGCACCATATGAAGACTATTGTACACTAATAGGATCAAGTGAGCTACACTCTTTTAGAAGCTCAATTGCAGGTTCATGGAGTATCCATATACAGAAGATGGCATGCTTTTGTTCTTCATGTACAATTCAAGCCTGGAATGAGTGCGAGTCAAAGGAGTGGGTTGATGAATGGTGGTTAAGTTATCTTAGCCTACTTGACACGTATCGACTCCCTATAGCATTAGAACTGATAGAGATGGAATCATCAGTTAACTTTGACCACATATGTGATCTAGTTCAACCAGGTAATATATCTACTTGCGTAGTTTTTGAAATTCCTAATATTATCTTACTTTGTAGTGTTTTTGTAATGTTGACTAATTTCATCTAATTTGCTACACATATCATTGTAGGGCATGTTTATGTAGTTACTACAGATGAAGATAACAAAGAGCGAATAGATTATTACTTGTGTCATTGTGTTGAGGCCAAAAAGAAATTGGAGGCCCCAGTTATAGATGGATAAAACATCGAATACCCTACAGGCTCAGTGATTGTTACTAGAACATGGCTTAGAAGGTATGCACATAAGAGTTTTAATATTTGGTAGTTGTTTTAGGTCATTGACATGCATTGGAAGATTCTTCATTATTCAAACCTTATCGTGGAATCCAATGTTCATTTGATACAATATCGAGGTAGACCTTTGAACAAGACCTTGTGAAAGGTGAGTGAGTCTGACCATGAGACAATACTTGACACAATAAAGAGTGGAACAGACCCGGATGGTTTGTTAGATTAATTTGTAAGTATTCACATTGATTTTGTAAAGTCATGTTACATTGACTTGTAAGTATGCACATTAATTTGTAAGTTTACAGAGGTTTGTCTTTTTTTATTTGATGCTGCATTTTTACACATATACAGTGAATATTATGATGAATAAGTTTGTCATTGATGTCAAACTGCTTGGATGTTAGTAATTTAGTAAGGAATACATAATTGTGCAGGTCTATTGGTTGTCTATTGTTTGATGATACCATTATGCATAAGTGATGGATGAAGTTGATCCTGAGAGTAATGTATAAAATCTAGGTGTCTCTAGGTGTCTTGGTTTCTAACTAGATAATAGGTGTCTCTACTTGTGTCTTAGGTATATACTATATGCCAACTAGGTAGATAGAGACTAGAAAAAGGTATTTAATCTAATCTAGGTGTCTTAGGTAGATACTATATATCAATGACCTATCTAGAGACTAGAATAAGTTATAATCTAGAATGATCTAGGTGTCTTCTAGGTAGATACTATATATCAATTACCTATCTAGAGACTAGAATAGGGTATAATTTAATCCAGGTGTCTTAGGTAGATACTATATGTCAACTAGGTCTACTATAATAGGTGTCTTAGGTAGAACTATAATCTAGGTGTCTAGGTGACTTAGGTCTAGACTACAATAAGGTATAAGGACTAGGTGTCTTAGGTCTACTATGTCTATAAAATCTAGATACATACTATACAATAGGTATCTTAGGTGTCCTACATCTACAAGAATACATGTGTCTTAGGTCTTAGGTGAGGCCACATGAGCTTCCATCTTCACAGGGTTGGCCTTGTTAGTATAGAATATTTATATTTCTTGTAGCTAAGGGAAGCTCTTTTTCTTATACATAGAAGATTAAAAATTAGAATTAATCCATTGATTAAGTTATTATTTGGTGCTCTTGATGAAACATGTATGTGTGCCCTAAGTTTGATCATCATGATGTTGATCCTCATGATGTTGATGTTGATCACAAAATATGGTGTTAAGGTCATGTTGATGTTAAGGTCATGTTGATGTACCAGTGATCTATGTTAACCTTTCTCAGTTTTTGATATCTCTAAGGCATTTACCTATGGTGAAAAGTTTTCTACTGCCCTAAAAATTGTTAGAAGGAGGTAGTGTAAAGTTGTAAAGGGGTGTAACTTTCATTCTTCTCCTAATGCAACAAAACTGACAGTTCAAACACATCTGAATGGGTACATTTAGGCTAGGCATGGTCCTATTTTAAACCCAAACATGTCAAAACAGTTCGAGCTACATTATACCAGTGATATCCCTGAAGAGTCCAACGTGCAAAAAGGAAGCAATCTTTGACAAGCTGTTTCTCAGAAACCATGACACTTAGAAACATTCTATCTAAGGCAACATGATCACGTAGAACCCGTCTACAATAACCTCTCTTAGTTTTTGATATCTCTAAGGTATTTGCCCATGGTGAAAGGTTTTCTACCGCCCCAAAAATTATCAGAAGGAAGTAGTGTAAAGTTGTAAAGGGGTGTAATTTTCATCCTACTCTTGATGTGACCAAACTGATAGTTCCAATGCATATGGATGGGTATGTTTAGGTAGGAATGGTCCTTTTTTGCACCCAAACATGTCAAAATAGTTCAAGCTACATTGTACCAGTGATATCCTTGAAGAATCCAAAATGTAAAAAGGTAGCACTCTTTGACGAGCTATTACTCAGAAACCATGACACTTAGAAACATTTCATCTAAGGAAAAATGATCATGTAGAACCCCTCTACAATAACTAACTTAGTTTTTGATATCTCTAATGCATTTTCCCGTGGTGAAAGTTTTTCTGCTGCCCCAAAAATCATCAGAAGGAAGTTGTGTAAAGTTGCAAAGGGTTGCAACTTTTGTCTTTCTCCTAATGTGACCAAAATGATAGTTCCAACACATTTGGATGGGTATGGTTAGGCTAGGTATGGTCCTTTTTTACACCTAAACATGCTGAAATAGTTTGAGCTACATTGTATCGACAATATCCCTGAAGAGTCCAAAGTGCAAAAAGATAGCAATCTTTGATGAGCTGTTACTTAGAAACCATGACACTTAGAAAAATTCCATCTTAGGCAACACAATCACATAGAGCCCCTCTACAATAATTTCTCTTGGTTTTTGATATCTCTAAGGTGTTTTCCTGTGGTGAAAGGTTTTCTGCTACCCTAAAAATTATCAGAAGGAGGTAGTGTAAAGTTGTAAAGGGGTGTAACTTTCATTATGCTCTTCATGCAGTGAAACTAACTGTTCCAACATGTTCAAATGGGTACGTTCAGGCTAGGCATGGTCCTGTTTCATATCCAAACATGCTGAAATAGTCTAAGCAACATTGTACCGGTGATATCCTTGAAGAGTCCAAAGTGCAAAAAGGCAACAATATTTGATGAGTTGTTACTTAGAAACCATGACACTTAGAAAAATTCTATCTAAAGTAACACAATCATGTAGAGCCCCTCTACAATAACCTCTC
Organism: Cunninghamia lanceolata; assembly: GCA_027924645.1. Taxonomy (NCBI): domain Eukaryota; kingdom Viridiplantae; phylum Streptophyta; class Pinopsida; order Cupressales; family Cupressaceae; genus Cunninghamia; species Cunninghamia lanceolata. The sequence goes on from BSBN01000016.1 coordinate 10,589,450, forward strand.
TTGGTTTTTGATATCTCTAAGGCCTTTGCCCGTGGTGAAAGTTTTTCTGCAGCCCCAAAAATCGTCAGAAGGAGGTATTATAAAGTTTCAAAGGGTTGTAACTTTCTTTCTTCTCCTTATGCAGCTAAGATAACTATTCCAACATGTTCAGATAGGTACATTTAGGCTAGGCATGGTCTTGTTTCACACTCAAACATGTTGAAATAGTCTGAGCTACATTGTAGCAGCGATATCCCTGAAGAGTCCAAAGTGCAAAAAGGTAGCAATCTTTGATGAGCTGTTATTCAGAAACCATGACACTTAGACACATTCCATCTAAGGCTATGGGATCATGTAGGGTCCCTCTACAATAATCTCTCTCAATTTTTTATATCTTTGAGGTGTTTACCCATGGTGAAAGTTTTTCTGCTGCCCCAAAAATAGTCAAATGCATGTAGTGTTAAGTTGTAAATGGGTGTAACTTTTATTTTCCCCCTCATGCAGTGAAACTGACTATTCCAATTCTTTTAGATGGGTACATTTAGGCTAGGCATGGTCCTGTTTCATACCCAAACATGTCGAAATAATTTGAGCTACATTGTTCTGATGATATCCTAAGACATTGACTTTGCTATAACTATTATAGTCTTCACATGTCAACATGCATCTTATGGCTGTTGACATACTTATTCTAGCAGTCAACACAGTCATATATGAACTACTTGTTCTTTTATCTTGGTTCACCTTGACTTTGTTCTCTAGTACTATCTCTGTAGGGTTTATTTTAGACCTTCAATGCATTATTCTATCACTACAATCTTAGACCCCTATTAGGCTTGAAATAGACCTCTGTTAGACTACTCTCCTAAACCTTAATATCATATTCATGTTGTCATATCCATGTTCAACCCTCACCTTCTTCCACCATTAGGTCACTGTGTTATTAGGCTTGAACTTAGACTTCTGTGATATTTGAAACCCTCTACACTTTATAGCATTATCATTATGTAATGATATACACTATCATTATGTAATGATCTACACTGCACCTATCTCGCTTATCATATTTCATTGCAATCTTGCAAAGAGTTGGGGTAGTGGTATGCAACCTTCTGTGAGATCAATACAATGTCGTAACAAGGCTTTCAAGCTTAACAAGTTTTTGGGTAGGGAATTGCTTTATAGAATTAGAGTCAAATTGGTAAATGTAATGACATGATACATATTAACATGGTGAGATGAAAAGTATACATTTATAATATTAACCACATTATTAAAGGTATTGCTGATGACTTATGGAAGCCTATAGCCCCAATGTTATGTTGCATACTCAAATTTGGTAAGACTCAATGTACTGTCATAACCTTACCTTATACATGTAAGAGGAATTACATTTAATAACCATAATGGTGATCAGGTGCTCATAAGCATATGATTTTAACTATCTTATTCAAGACAACAAACATACTCTTTGCATCACAATATGGTATAATAACAAGGAATTAAGAAATATTTTCAATTGAGCAACTCATAAAGAATATGGATCAACATACCAAGGAGAAACCATAAGAAAATCCTTTTGGAACATAGGGAATTACAAATATCTATGTTACGACAATCAACCTCTTTTCAATATACCAACATGAGATATTTGTAGAGTATTATTTTCATTATATGTGAACAAAAAAACTTGCTTTCCATTTATCCATTTAACAAATCTTCCTTTTTGTATTTTCTCGAGCATGTCTAGTTTTGAGAGACTAAAATTTTCAACCGAAAACTCAAATTCTCTTATCATCAATTGGGATGGATTCTTTGACAATTAAACTTTAAAACCTAGAAGCATACAAAAATGATCTACACTGCACCTATCCACATTACATAATGATCAACAAAAATGATTTGTATTAACCAAATATCCATATAGGCATACATCAATATCTGTCGATATAAGTATAACATATATACAAAATAGCCATATAGGCTTACAAGAATGCCATTTATACAAAATATCCATATAGGCATACATCAACTATATGCAATATAAAATATATGTCCACAAATGCCATATAGGCATACAACAAAGGAACACAATAAAAAGTCATTCCCCTATGTCTGGTGAAGAGAAAAGATCATGGGCAGCCTTTGATAATCAAGGGGATGGAGATGCATATGAGGGTGGTCTACTATGAACTCGAGGGATGCTCCTCCTATTTAATTGTCCATGGATCTATAGTTATAATAAAAAGTATAGACATTGATATATAGAAATTACATTATAAAAAAATGAAACATTTAACAAAATAATCACTTACCGCTATCTAAAACTTTGTCTCCTCATTTTCCTTAGTACCAAGATTAGGTTGTGGTGATTGCATGTCCTATAGAAACCATCCAGATAGAAATTAAACTTCAAATTAATAATCATTTGATTTTTTAATAATAAACAACTATAACAACAAATGTAATTTGAAATTTACCAATCTGCCTCATACCCCCATCAAAGGCATGTAGCTATGAATCATAGAGGACACACCATGCTCCATTGCCCTATGAACATTGAGAAGTGTCTCCATAGCCTGCATCATCTGAAAATAAAACAACATTATTCAATTACGAAAACTATAATAGTGATGTAAGTCATGGCTCCTAATATACAGACACATTCACCTAAACATGGAAGTACACACAATAAAGCACACAAGTCACATGCATATATACAAATTAGACAAAGATTCATGAATATTGTGTGGCATAAGGGTCAACAAAGGAGGGACCATAGTAGCATCAAATTTTAGGTTTAAGAAGTCAGAGAGGGAGTGAAGGTGTTAGTTTAGGTTTAGGTTGGTGGTAGGGTGGGGTAGGGTTGTGATCAAATTTTTGTTTGTTTGGTAGTCATGGAGGTGAAAGAGGAAATTGGTATGAGGTTGAGGTGGACCAGAAGTGGTTGACAAAAAATAATCTAAGGAGAAGTGTCTTAAGGTAACAAATAGTTGGTATGGGCTATGAGAAATGGTGAAGACATTACCATCATGGGGAATTTTAGAGTCAACAAAGGAGGGACCTAGATGATGTTGGAGTCAATCATATGCTATATAAGATGTCATAGGCTCATACCCCTCTCTGGTGTCATGTCTTGGGGTCTAATTGGTGGTAATTTGATGAGTTTATTAGAGAGAATTTGTCAAACAATAGTGTGGAGGGGATCAACAAGCTTTGGTAGACATGTATGGAAAATGTGGTACCATAGACACTTAGCAATGAGCTATTTGAAAAGATGCCTCAAAGAAATGTGGTCTCATGGTGATGTCCTTATCTATGCATCTTCTTGTCATGGCATTCCATGAGACCACATTTCATTGAGGCATTTTTTCAAATAACTATATTGTAATTGAAATTTTGTCATCTATCAACATCTAGTTATTAGTTATGCAATGTCTAGTAATGCTTTGAGTTTGAAAGATGTGCAATGAAATGTAACCAATGATATGCATATAAAATACAAAAATCTATTAAGTACAATTCATTAATTAAACTTTTATTTTATTACCTCCATGAAGCTTTGAAGTCCACCACCACTTGCAAGTGTTGCCATGAAATCTTCAATATTAACCTATTCAACATCCAAAATTAGATATTAGAATACCATTTATATAACGATTCTATTCACATGTAATATTTATAATTGTTTACTAGTTACATACTCTGACAGTAGATGTCCTAGTGTAATATGCAGGTGGAGAACCGCTGAAAACTATACCAATGCTATGACCCTAAAATTTCATTAAAATCATCAAACTAAATTAGTTAATCTTGCATTTCAAAAATGAAATTTAATAAATTAAATTCAATGAACTTGCAAACATTTACTTAAGTATCAAGACTGAAAGTCTCACTCAGGACGGTATCTTTCATCACCATCTGCTGAGTTGCAGATGTAACCTGTGCACCTATGTCCTGACTATCTATGGGGTCATAACCGTAGGCTGACCTGCAAGCCTAACAAGTATGGGGTGGAACCCTACTCCTCAAACTCTCCACCAGCCCATGCTATGCTACAGGACTGGCCTGATCTATCATGCTCTAGGTCAAGGCACTAATGGACTGAAGTGTCTCGACCATAGAACTCTCCTTCACAATAGAAGGGATACACACATGCTCATGGGCTGGTCTAACGAGTGCTCATCTCATTGGCTGCTGTGGGTCAACATGTGCCCCTGGTCTATCCTGTGATGACCCCCCACCTCTACCCTGGAAGTCCCACATATCAAAATAGTTTGGCACTTTGGTTTTTACAAACTTGTAGTAGAGTTTCCTCAAAAAGTATTACGAGACCTCATTATTGTTGCATAGAGGATGGTGAAAAACCATCCACCATCTCTGCCTAAAATTGTCCCTTATCACTTTGTTGTTACACCAATGGATAGGGAACCTCTTGCATGTAAGGGGTAGTGGTTGATTTGTTCGTGGGTCAAATGTAAAAATGGAACACAAGTCTAATTTTGTAATTTGTTTATTTTTTACTTGCTCATATGACAACTTGTCTGCATAGTACTCTCTAAATTTTCTACTCTTTTTTGCCCAACTAGATATTTGCTTGCTAATTGAATCTACATTTGATAACATAGATTCCAAATATTGAGCAAGCGTGGATCTATGCAAGGTTGAAGTTGCAGGATCTTTCAACCTTGCAATTATGTCCTCAATTTGTTTTTTATTGTTTCCAATTTGCCCCATTATATTTTCTTGTGTTCCAGGGGCATGTTGAGGAATGAATGGAGGTGTTTGTTGTTGGGGTTGTTCTTTAGTAGGTATTTCATATTCAGGTGATGGAGGATTTTATGGATTTTCAGGAGGAGGAGGAGGAGGTGCATTATCAATTCCTATTACTTAAGAAAATTTACATAAAAAATCAACTTAAAACTACCCAATTAGAAACAAATTCACACAAAAAATAAATACAACTCACTCCTTTGGTCTCTCTTACGTCGTGGCGGTATTTTGGTGGTGAATTGGTGAGAATTTGGTGTCGAAACTAGTATCCAATAATGCGATCGTTCTCCTTAGGCTTTGTAGACTATGGGTGCAAGAAAATGAAATGAATAAATGACCCTCAACGCAGGTTTTTTTAATACTAAAATAAAATGTACTAGCATTATAATGCGAGTGCATTATGTTTTTGTGTTAGGCTTAGCATCACCAAACCATAATGTGAGTGCGTTATAGCGTTCTTGCATTATGTCTTACAAGTTTTTAAAAAAAAATTGGCCACTTTTTGGCCCTCCAACTTTTTGCACCTGCCCGTATGAGGTTGTTTCTGATAAAAGTACTAATTATGAGAAGAGCCAAATCTATTTCTTTAACACTATCAATGATCTAGAGAAGAAAATTAAGGTCATTTGGGTTGATCTAGTGCTCAAATTCCTACTACTTACCTTGGGCTCCCTTTAACAATGAAAGAAATCACTCTAACCTTTTGGAATTCAGTTATGGAAAGAAATCAGAAGAAACTAGCTAGATGGAAAGGTAAAGTTTTAAGCCAAGTAGGTAAATTTTACTTCCTCAAAAAGCCTCCCTCCAAGGTATTCCTATTTACTTTCTTAGTATCTTTAAGATCCCTAAGTATTTTCTTGAGAAGTTTGAGCATATTCAAAGGATTTTTCTCTGGACGAGCATTGAAGATAAAAAAATATTGCTCTGGTTAACTGGCATAAGGTTTGCCTCCCTAAAACTCACAGGGGACTTGGAATCAAAAAGGTTCATTTGACCAATAAGGCCTTAGTAGCCAAGGTTGGTTGGAGCCTTATCAAAGAAAGTAAGGATTGGGGAATTATTATGAAGGCCAAACATAGATTAGAGGTATTTAGGAGAGCAATTTCCTTTCAAAACTTGGTCTCCCTAAAAGCTCAATGATTTGGAATAGTATCCTTAAAACCAAAAGTCTTCTAAAAAAAGTATCAAATGGAAGCTTTGGAATGGTAGATGTATTAGATTCTAGGAAGATAGATGGTTGGTGGATCAAACTCTTATAGGTCATCAAACTTTTGATAGATTGGCAAACCCGACTAATAATTTTTTTGGTACCTTCGTTTCTGACTACGTTCTTCAAAATGGTACTTTGAATCAATGGAAGATCTTGTCTAATTGCTGCCATAACTAGAGTGATTTGAAGCTAATTTCTATAGATCTTCAAAGGGAACTCCAAAAGCACAAAAAACCTATTTTTCCTAATGTAGATGATATAATCTAGGATAAAGATAATAGGGATATATTCACTGTCAAAATAGCTTATGGTTTGTTGTTATACCCAGGTGAAGATGGGTTCTGGTGCAAGATCGGGAATCATAGGTTGATCCCTAAATTTTTCTTTTTTTCTAGTGGGCTGCTAATCACATTAGAATCCTAACCCTTGACAATCTTCAAAGGAGGGGGTTTCAACACCCTAATCGATGTATTGTTTTCCAAAAAGAGGATGAATTTGTTACTCATTTGTTCTTTCACTGTGACTTTGCCACAGACATATGGGGTTGGACAATACATAATTTGGGTGTTGAGTAGGTTATGAATGATAATTTGATTACCTTTGTTAATGAATGGCACTCCCCATTCTCCTACCTAGTTGTTAAGGATCTATAGAAACAAATTTCCCCCCATATTGGGTGGAACATTTGGAAAGAAAGGAACAACAGGATCTTTTGGAATTCTGGTAGGACCTCTCTTGAGGTCTTTCATGGTTTTTCTAAGCTTCTCTTAGAAAATATTTCCACTTGCAACATAAGAACTCTGGAATCTACTCCTAATCATATGGAGGTCGGTATTGTAAAAAAGTGAGGCATTTCTAAGGACTTAACTAAAGTGGACAGAACTAAATAGATAGCTTGGGAAAATACCCATTAGAGAACTCCTCCAGTTGATTGGTGTAAGTTGAATTTTGATGGGGCTGTAAAAGGGAATCTTGGTCCTTCTAGTAGTGGGAGAATTATTAGATCCGATAAGGGTGACTTAGCTACTTTCATAGGTGGGTTAGGAGTTAAATCCAATAATGAGGCTAAGGCTATGGCCATGCTTTGAGGAGTGAAATTGGTGTTTTCTCTGGGTATCAGGAAGTTATAGGTTGAAGGGGACTCAAAACTTATGGTGGATGCTATTTTGGACAAATCTAACCCTGGTCGACAGCTTATTGACATTGTCAATGACACTAAAGGTCTCCTCAATGGGGTTTGAGGGTATGAAACAACCCACATTTTTATGAAGGGTAATCAAGTTACTGATGTCATGGACAACCTTTGCATCAATCTCAGCTCATGGTGATGTTAGAGGAATATTGGGAATATCCCTAGTAATATCCAGACCCTCCTTACTAAATATTTGAATCCTCATGGCATATCATGAAAGAATTTATTCTGGCCACATTTTTAATGGTGTTAATTTGGATGTTTTGACCTAAGTCTTACCCCGACAATTCAACTTTTGCTAAGTCAATATTTAAAAATGATTGTGAAGAAGGGAATCAACATGCTCAAGTTGAATGGATTATTGGGAAGATTAAGTGGAAGGGTTATGATGTGACTTAGCATGAAAGAGTGTTAACTACTCAAGGGTGGCGAGTGGGATATTTTCATTTAAGGGTGCAATGTGTATTAAGTACTCCCTTGACATGATCCATCATTTAAGTTCATGGCACTTGAAGCTTGTTCATCATTTCACCACACCTGTGGATGGGGAAGGTTCAAGATATTTCCATAATGAAAATAATAATCAGAGAAACTTGAGATATTTTAGAAGGAAAAGAAGGGACAACAAGAAACAACATTTGGTAGATATTTTTAACAATTCTTTTCCTCTACACTTGCATTTGAATTTTCTCTATTCTACCAGGGTTAGAATTGCTAGAATGGGAGGAGATAGGGTTAGAATTGAGCCCATTTCCTATGAAGAGGTTAGAAAAATGGTACTCTATGGTATATTTACAATAAAGGAGGGGTGATGTTGTTCTTCGAAGGGTTAAATGGGTTTGATGAAAATCTCTCTATGTAATTTATAGAGTCATGGGATCATCACCATGTTCAATTTGGAGGTGTTGGTTTTAAAGTGAATGAGGATGTCATTGGGTAGGCTACTTACATGAGTTGTAAGGGAAACAAAGTTTAGAGGCAAAATAAAGTGCCTGATATAAACAACATGGCAATTTCTTTAAGACAAGAAATTGGTCAAATTGTAGGATGGCTTCGAGAGGGAAAAATTACCTGACCCCTGGGGTAAGGTATGTTTTATCATCACGAAGCACTTCACATTAGAAGGGAAGTTTAGATTATTTCCATTACCATTTCTCCCTCTTAAACCATTTTAGACATAAGATTTTTCTTAGTTTTCCCTTCTATCTATTGTCTTCTCTCAAATCTTTTGTTAAAGAAGCCAAATAAGTTCATGTCAAAAATCTTGAAAAACCCACCATCCCCCTTCACCAAGGTTTGATATTTTGACTGTACCACTTTCATTTGATCCTTTGTCCTCCTAAGCCCATTAGAGTTAGTCTGGTAGAGCGTACCCCCTAGCATTATTATGGAAAAGCATGTTGAAAACCTTGCTACACGGATGAATCCCCAAGGGTTAAGGGTAAAAAAAAATAAAAATGTTTCATTATAAAATGAGAAACTAGAGCATCCTTTTGTGGAGGAAATTATTGTCCCTAAGAGTTATGTGTCAAAACCTTCTTTGGTCCAGTCCCAAATCGAGGGGGATAAAGTTGGTGATAAATAGATGGGCTCTGCCACTAAATCTAAACCCCCCTCAAAACAAGATAAAGAGAAAGCCACTCTGAAATCCCAAGGGAGAAAAGCAAAGTCTCTGGAGGAGGCTACTATTGGTGTATACTCCCTTAAGCAAGATTCTATTAAACAAGGGGAAATGTCTTTTGCTAAAAGGAACCTTGAAGAGGAAATGAATCAAACCAGCAAAAAACCTATTGGGATCCAAGCTAGGAAGGAGTTAATTATATTGTGGAGGATAGTAAATTTATTGACTTGAACTTGTTTGTTCCTACTACTGAAAATGAACTCCTATTGGAGGACAAAGGAAAGGTTATGTCCACTAGTGTTAAAGATAAGAAAGATCTAACCATGAGAAGGTCTAATAGAATTGCTGGTATCTAGACTTCTAGTCTTCAAGGGATAGATATCTCTAGTGATTCCTGGTTTGAAAAAGAAAATATGGAGGAGGATAGTGTGACTTGAAAGGTTTCTAACAAAGGGGGAGAGGGAAATAGTTTGTTTCCTAAAATGAATGAACCTGACTTTGAAGAATATATGGCTAACCCACTTCAGGAGCCACCTTCTGGTAAGAAGGGATGTGATTTATGTGTGCAAACTGCCAATGAGGTGACTACCCTCAAATCCAAGATAACTAAGCTAGAGAACAATTTTGGAAGATCATGGCCCATTTTAGTACCAAAGTTACACATCAGTCGGTTACTACTTTATCTGTGCTACAAGACCTGGAAGTTAAAAAGCATGGAATTGGGACCAAGTGTATGGGGAAGTATGAGGAAATGCATAAATCTCTGATTGAAGATTGGGCAAACATTTCCAGTAGTCTCTCATGTTTTGTTCTAGTTTACTAGTTTTTTAAATAGTATGTTTTGAACTCTATTTTTCATTTATGTTGTTATTCTACTATTTCAGTGCTATTTCTGGCCTGTTGGGGCCCTTTTTGCTGTTCCTTGGTGGTTTCTTTTGTAAAGGGATCAAGACCCTCTTTTCCTGCTTTCTTAATCAAAAACATTAACTAACATGAAATTTATTTATTTATTCATCTAACCTTATTTATTATACTAAAGATGTAATAAAATACCAACATTTAGCAAACTATCAATAGAGTCAATTTTTCTTCCACATATTGAATTCCTTTGGCACCTAAACTTCTTGGATGGACTTTTTTGCATGGTATGATATTTGTATTGGGAAGCATTTAGAAAATGATCTATATAATTTTTTTTCTTCCAAATATTAAAGTACTTTGTCATCTGATCTACTAAATTAGATTATTTCAGATGGTAGGGGATTTGTATCATTTTTCCATAATAGGCATAACCTCTTATCTTATCTTCTACATTTTAACTACATTCAAGGATTATTGCTTTTTAAAACAAGTTGTAATTAATAATTTTCTCAAAATGTCTCATAGATGCTACTCATTGCATTATTTTATTTTTTTGTATGTTTCAAAAGAGACTCATTATAGGAATAATTGAGAATGGTTTTGTTACTTTATATGGATCAATATCCTTTTGACTATCTAAAAATATTTATTTTACATGTTGGCTACTTGTTTTCCATTGGCATACATATCCCTAGTAGTTTTCATGCACATCAAAGTCAAGGAAAAATGTAATGGTGAAATTTGTACACATTTGCACTTTTCCCTTAAGTTTTTAGCTGACTTTGATTAGGGAGTCATAAATGTAGAACTATTAGCCAACAAGTGGCATAATCTTACATGAAATTGGCTCATTACATTTTGTATCCTAATCCATTCCAACACTTATTACCAAAGATTCATCCTTGATCCCTAGACCTATTATCATCCACCTTAGATAAGATTCATTGGTGTAGGCTTGAACTAGGCCACTTTTCAATTATTGATCTAGACCTTCACATTATAAAATCCAAAATTAAAATTGTTGCATTGCCAAACATTTTAGTAGCCATTGTGAATTGACATAGTGCATGTTATGCCATACTAGGTGCTTGGTGTCTATATTTAGAGACATTTGATTATTCATTTATAAAAATAAACATAGGGAATTCTTGTTTAGCACATCTAGAATCTGATATTTTAATCAAAACACATTTAATAAGAAGATCGACACTAATTAATGTCAATGCTCAATTATTTTTAGAATTCATTTATCATCATTTTATGTATTACTTTTTGTAAATTAATAAATAAAAATTGGACGAGTTTTTCTTCATATTTTTACATATTATTTATCTAACATATTTAATACACATTTAATGATAGATAATAACTAATTAAAATTTAGAAAATATGTTGAATAGACATTGTCACATTCTTGTACACTTTGGTACTTTAAAATAATGGTACTACATTCTCTTTAGACGCCAACACTCTACTTAAATATCATCTATTTCAAAGGTCATGTGACTACGAGGAAGAGGCCTACTATCTATAGGGCTCAACATGGAGATCCTAGGTGGTATCCCTCATCATCAAGTAGAAACTTGAAATAGTCAATAGCAATTTTACACCTCATTCACAATAAAAAGTAGCAAAATATTGTTGTATTTTTATTGGGCAAAATTAACCTTTGACTATTGAAGTGGAAGTAGTCCTTCATTAACCCTTGCATTTAGTTATCAGTAAATATCTTACTATGCAGCCAAGTATAATCCATCTTTCTTGGAGATGCACATTAACTTTCCATCCCTATTTCTGTTGGCATAACAATGGTATTACATTGTTAATTGTCATTTAATATGTTGCAGTTATAACTATTATATAGTTATATTTTAAACTGTTATACATAGTTATGCGAACTGCATCATCCTTGCCTTGTATAAATTCTCTGCATTGTATCATTTCATGATATCAATAAAGCATACTCTCCATTATTAGGTATTAGAGTGATGTGATCTCCAAACTTGCAGTGGCCTGATAGTGAAGTCTCTATAAGATTTGTTGTTGGAGTTTGGCAGTGTTGGGAATGTTGATAGATCTTGTGCTATGCATGGGAACTAGTGCATGGAAAGAACAAAAGGTTAGTGCAAGAAGATATAAGGGCATTTTGAAGATTTGGCAAAAATTTTAGAGATTTATGGATCACATAAACAAAGCCATAGATTTTGTAAGGAAATGCGACAACTGGTGTTTTATTGATTAGAAGCTAATCAGAGGAGATAGCGGCCCCAAGAGAAAATTATTGCACGTCTATGTTGAGAATGGTGCTTCTAAGAGCAACGGATTTGCATCCTTGAAAACCTAGAATTTTTTGTTTTATAGATGTTGTCAATGCACAGTTAGCCTATCCTCATTGTTTCACGTTGGAAGTGATCTATTAGGGAAAGGTTTGTATTGAAGTGTGGAAGTGCAAAGTTTATAAGTAGATATATTTAATTTAGAATATCTGAAAAATGTTTGAGCTCTACTGCTTAGCATAGATTCATAGTTCGAAGAAGATTTGTAGAAGGCTAAGAGAATATCAAAGTGAAATTGAAGCATGGGAGTTTGGCACCCCAGTGTTTGCAACAAGTAATACACTTTAGCTGGCACAAACGGTTGCAGTTCCACCAGAGCAAATCAACCAGCGGCCTACCAGTTTGGCACACCCTCTTATACATGCAATCTTTGTAATATGGTTTGTAGAATTAGGATCATGAGGTAGTTGCCAAATCATTCCATAGAAAAGTTTTTTTTTAATAATATTGTTTCTGCACAAAAATATCTGCCGCCATTATATAGAAGGTATTAAAAAAAAAGAATAGAGAGCAAGGGGCATAAGAAATCAGAGAGGCTGTTATTTTTGTGCTCATTGTTTGTAAGGATGGCTGGGGTTGTTTTTTTTTTTTGAGTAGTTGTATTAGTTATTTAAAATTGGGTAACATAAATCACTCTATTTACAAGACAATCACCAAGAAAACCATGTTTAAAGGGATGTAGAGGCCTATGTATGCTAGTGCTTGTAACTGCCAATCATGATTTGTAAAGCATAGTTCAAATCAAACCTTTCAATTTGATGCCCACATGGAAGACCTGTGTGGAAGTTTTTGTGCAATTCCAAAAATCTCATACACATTCCCATCATGGCCACATACAATGTTTGTGCTCTTAAAGCCTTCCATACTATGCCTGATAGAGATTTTAGAGATTCACATGCGTGTGCTATTGAAGAGTCTAATGCACTATCAAATGGATAGAATGTAACAAAGTTTGATTGGAGGAAGGCAGCAACGGAGGATGGAGGATTTTCCATCATCTCAAGTTAGCTTCTCGCTTTGAGATGATGCTTGGCATGAGAAGCATTTTTGGTTTTGGTTGTTTTGCTTTTCTTTGTTGATGTTGACGGATTTGAAGAATGTATGTTTTTGTAAAAATTTTGTTTTGGAGATAGGTTTGAGATTTGGTGTTGAGCTCAATATGGATTGTTGTCCAGCGAGCTTCAAGAGTATATGATCAAGAATTATACCCTTTCACGGTCACTAGACAATGACAGAGATCTATTGTATCTCTTAGGGATTACATTGTCGAATAATTCAAGACTTTGTGATTTGAGAGTTTGGGACTAAAGAGCTCAAGAACACAACTCGAAGCTATGCCTTTCCGAGGGTAGACAAGACAACATGATGGAGCCCCGCTTGGTCCAGGATTTGTTCTTTGAGAAAAGATCTTCTATAAAATATGTATTCATATTATGTAATCAACTTTGTTTTGTTGAGTATGTTAACATTTAGGGGGGGTCCTTTGATACTATTGCAGGAACAATGTAATAAGGGGGGAAATGTTGGCATAACAATGGTATTACATTGTTAATTGTCATTTACTATGTTGTAGTTATAATTGTTATACAATAATATTTAAAATTGTTATAACTGCATCACCCTTGCCTTGTATAAATTCTCTGCATTCTATCATTTCATGATATCAATAGAACATACTCTCCATTAATTTCTTTCCATCGAGTTTGGTGGGGAAAGAAGAGGCATAAGCCACACCCGACATTGCTCCATCATGGATCTCAATTTGGCTAGAAAAAATGCTTTCCCTGATGATGTATGGAAGGAAGGAAATACTAAAATTACTTTTGCAAATCATAAAACTGAAGGCAGTTCTTATTACTGCATGGCACCTATCCAAATAGGTTTTGAAGATACTCCTACTAATATCCTGTTTGTACAATATGAGGTTGAAGAATATGATGGGGTATTAGGAAGCTATGCCATTAGAGAATGGGAACCATTCATAATATGTAAACAATTCTTAACCTTTCAAGGTCTGTATCAGGTTCCTCATATCTATCAGCCACTATCCTTCTCTTCCATAACCAAAAATGGTAAAAGAAAAAGGGAAAAACCAGTAAACCAAGTCTGGTTAGTCAAACAGTTCCAAGAACAAGAAGAGCAAATTGCTGCTCTTAAAAATGAGTTCATGAATTCTGTTATGACAAAAGATTTGACTGCACATCGGCGAAGCCTCACTTGTGACCTTATCCTTAAAAAGGATGTAGATGGTAAGGATCTTCTTCCAAAATGTAAAGCCAACTATTTTCTGATGTCTGCAGCAGAATCTGAAACATGTAGAAAGGAGATTTCCTCACTCCTTGAACAAGGTCTCATTCAAGTTTTTGAGTCCCCATTTTCCTGCCATGCCATGTATGTGCCCAAAGTAGATGAAAATGGTGTCGAGCTCCCAGAAAAATGTCTTGTTGTTAACTATAAACCCTTGAATGAATGCCTTGTAGATAATCGTCACCCTCTTCCGAGCAAAGATCATATTTGGCAGTCTATCCAAGGAAGCCATGTTTATTCCAAATTTGATCTTACTAAAGGCTATTGGCAAATTGGCCTTAAATCTAAAGATTTCTTTAAAACCGCCTTTTCTGTACCCCAAGGTCTGTATGAATGGAAAGTGCTTCCTTTTGGGATTAAAACCGCCCCTTCCATTTTCCAGCAAAAAATGGATATCATTTTTCGTCCTTATGCTAAATTCATCCAACCATATATTGATGATATCCTTGTGTTTAGCCAAGAAATGAAGACTCATCTGGACCATCTTCGCCAATTCCTGTCTGTCTGCCAACACCATGGATTAGCTATAAATCCTTCTAAATCTGTCTTTGCGCAGCCCAAAATTACCTTCATTGGTATCAAGCTTCTTCAGGGGGGGAGAATGGAGGCACAACCTCACATTCTTCGCAAAATTGCTCATCTACCAGTCACTAATGTGAAAGAACTTCAGAGATTTCTTGGACTGGTGAATTATATTGCAGGTTTCTACCACAAGCTGGCTAAAGACCGGTTGTACCTTAATAAGCTGTTGAGTAAGAAGCCACCTCCATGGACAAGTTTTCATGATCAGCTGATCTAGAACATTAAGCAAAAGTGTTCACAGTTACCTCCTCTCAAGTTACCAGGACCTGGCTACAAGATTGTAGAAACTGATGCAAGTGAATATGCATGGTCAGGTATTCTAAGAGAACAAAAAACTCCTGAGTATAATCCAAAAGATAAGGGAGAAATTGTAAGAACTGTCTCAGGTAGTTTTCATAACTCTGAGATAAATTACCATAGTACCCATAAGGAAATTCTTGCTATGGTAAATACTTTTCAAGCATTTCAGATGTTTATCGCAGATAAGAGATTTTTGTTGAAAAGTGACTTGCAGAATCTCAGAGGCTTCTTCAAGAAGGAATCTAAGAATAAGGTAACTCGTGGAAGACTGTTAAGGTGGGCACAGCTACTCAGCACTTATGAATTTGATTTTGTGCATTTACCCGGTGTTGAGAATATCTTTGCAGATTTTGAGTCCAGAGAAGGTTTCAAGATTAAGCTGGATACCAATTCAAGATCGGAAATGAAAGTCTGACAGTTGTTTGGTAGAGTTCGTGTTGTTTGTGTTTGAGAACAAAGATGGACTGAGCCCAGTAATACAGCTTGGAGCTGTAATCCTTTTCCTCGCAGAGATTTGCACAACCATCAGATGGCTACTAATTTTCTTTATGATAGGTTTCAGATGCTTGTGGCCAAGCAGCAGCTCACTACCCCAGGATTATGGAATGAAACACCTTTCTTCCAGTTTTCTGCAGAAGTAGAGCCTATTGATCCCGAAGTGGGTCATATTTTGCAAAACTGGTGTGGTGACTTTGTGTTACCAGTTCGTTTTCTTAATCCTGTAATTGATAATCCTAATCTCTGGTTGAGAAGTGAAAATGGAGAAGGACTCATTAGTAATTTATTTTCTGGTCCTTATCCACCGGCTCATGAACTGCAGTTCAATGGAACAACTGCCTACATAGGCTGTATCTTCAAGCTTCAATTTGGATCAGATGGTGAAAATCCAATTAGTAGACATTTGTGTCAGACCTATGGTCCAGGCGGATCTAATTCAGGTATGGTCACTGGACTGTTGCAAACCGGCTTCGACATTTCTACTCTACTCAAACTCCCATCTGGTTACATGTGAAGACTGCATCCAAATTGCTTGTGAAATGCAGGCGGCCCTGGGCCCTTATATAGGGAAGCGAGGGCTGAGCTTTTAACCCCGATCACATAATTTGGTGGAATCCGTCAACCAAGAAGTGACACGCGGAAAGGAGGACAGAACCTTATCCGAAGGGCATCCCATGAAAGGAGGGACCCAATTACCCGTGAGCAAGATAAGGTTGGCGAAACGGGACCACTTCCTTTTACAAACAAGAGGAATAACTTGTACACAAACTGAGGCGGTGTGTTCACCCCTTTAACACATGGTAGGGTCCATGTCCTTCATTTGATCACGAGGTGAAAGATTCCCCCGATGAGTGACATGCCCACTCATTAGCCACTAAGACCCCGTACTATGGGATGAGGTACTTGATTCCCTTGGGAAGAATCCAAGACATCCTTCGCATAATTCACCTTCGGGATGATTACAATCTGGCACACGATAGTAACCGCGGGAATCATAAGCTGGGACCCTTTTGTCATCCTGAGAGAAATCATAGCAATTGGCACAGGCCTCATCTACATGTTTAAGAAATTTGAAGTTGGTGGAGATGCCGCCATGCTTTTTGCTTCTTTTTCTTCCGCAACACAATTTCTCCACTCTACTTAAATATGATCCACTTCAATGGTCAAACAATCAATAGCAAATTTACACCTCATTCACAATAAAAAGTGGTAAATCTTTGTCCTATTTTTATTAGATAAAATTGACCTTTGACTCTTGAAGTCGATGATATTTAAGAATACTTTCTCAATCAACTTTATCTCTAATGTGCTGCCACACAAAATATCTTGAAGCCTCGGAAATGTATGTGACCATAAAGACATATCGAGCTTTTCGATGATAAATATTTACGTTGTGTGAAAGCTGATTAATTGGTGACATTACCTAGAATTCTATGAGATGAGACAATAAGGATATATCCGTCGAATTAAATAAGAAATCAAATATGATACGCCGGCTTCATGATAATCTGGATTTAGAAATTACTCTAGAGCGAAGGAGTGCATCAATTAAACCGGAGAAATGGCAGTAGCGAAGGATTCCCAAATTTGTCGTCTTAAATCAACCAAGCACATCCGTCTTCAAATTTATAATAATTAAACGAGACCGACCCACGACTAGTAGCCTTTGTTACATCTATAAATACCTATTAATCCACGCTCCTTACACACAAACTGTAAGCAAAATCATAAGAAGTTTTAATAGAAATTACTAGAGATAAGAGAAGATGGTGGCTGGAACTGTCACTATAGAAGTTGAGTCTGAAGTGGGAGCAAAGAGACTGTGGAATGCACTGGTGAAGGACCATGATCTCATTGCCAGGGAAATACCAGAGTTATGCGCAGGAGTCACATTTCTAGAAGGCAACGGAGGAGTCGGCAGCATCAAGCAAATCAACTTCACCCCTGGTATGTATGCAGTTGTATAGGACATATATATTCCTTAAATACCATTCCAATCGTTTAATTAAAAAATGTTGGCGCAGGCTCGACGGAATTTACCTATGTGAAGGAGCGCGTGGACGTTCTTGACGAAGACAACTTTGTTTATAGCTACACCGACTTGGAGGGAGGAGAGCTGGGGAAGAATTTGGCATCTGCTCACTTCACGCTGAAACTGAGTCCTAAAGCAGATGGTGGAACCGTTGTGACTCATATCTGCAACTTTGACACCCTTCCTGGCATTCCTCAAGAGGAAGCCAAACTTGAGGCGATGAAGGCCCAGCTCACCGCTTTGTTTAAGAAGATGGAGGCATATGTCATCTCCAACCCCACTTTATACAATGCATAACATGCTTCGCTCAATTAATAATGACCAATGGGAGAGCTGTCCCATTTATGTGTTCTGTTTGGAGTTTTCAGTCCTTAGGTCGGTAAAACAGTAGACTTTTCTTTTATGCACCCTATGTTCTAGTTTTATATATGGTTTGTCCTCTAGATGGAAGAGGATTCAGTGCTGAAGGTTTGTGTCTTCAAGACAAAAACAATACCTGTAAGCTTTACTTGGGATGTTATACATTAAATTGGTATCTAGTTTAAGATAATCTCAAAATTTGTCTTTATATTTAAATATGGTTTGATTTATTTATTTTCCTAAATAAGGTCATCTAAAAGTATGTATAGTTGAAAAGGAAAATAAATATCTTTGACTAGAGAACAAAATTTATTTAAGTTTACAGTAGAGAAAATACAAAATTTATTTTATAAAAATTAAAATAAAATAGAAATGTAATAGATGTGTGGAATTAAATATTATGAAATAAAATAAAATAAAATAATGATATCTAGTCAAAAATATTATGACAAATATTAGTATGTTTTTTTAGTAATAGTGCATGAATATCATTGATTAAACAAATGTATAGGAATCGATAAATGCTATTTCTATTGACTTGGGTCACTTCTAGGATGTCAAATTGATTCCATAAGTGTAGATCTTATCTATCACTTACAAATCTAGTTTTGTGTATGGATTTGATTTTTACAAACTTTGAGAATGTTTCTTTAACTTGCATTGATGTCCTTAGTCTACCCCCGTCATTCCTCCTTCCCACTCCTACCGCATAAAAAAAATAGTTTTGTTGTTTGATGGTTTGCACTTGGTAGGGACAATTGCTTCTTTTGTGTCAAACCTTGTAAGGATACCATTTTAATAACTAGATAAAAGATTGTGGACAACAATTTCAAACATACACAATGACCTAGATGCTTACATAAAGCAAATTCTCCAAAAAATGCTCTTGATAATGCATGCAAGTAGTAAATCATATCTCTAAGATTCAACAGATCTTAATTATTAGATCATCTAAAATAGACCAAGTTTATCCATTTAAATACAACATGAAGGGTTACAAACAAAACCTTTTGCTTGTGAATTGTTATCTCCTAATAGTGCACCCTTGCTAAGTAAACTCAACCTATTGGTGAAACATTGGAAAGCCTCCCTGATTGTGGGCTCAGATAATGGAAGTTGACCTCCAGAGTAAGCTGGCTCTTATGGTGTTCACCCAATAACTTAAATATACTAATGCTTTTTGCTAGGAAAGAGTAAGAAAGAACATGAAAATGAAACTATCTTCTAAGGTGATACACCAAAATGTTTGTCTGAAACTTACACAGCTTCTTTGCACATAGACTCAATTAACAAACTAAGCTTGACATGCACAACTCAATATCTATATGCCTTTGCATAAAAATGTCATAAGAAGGCTCTAATGTTAATAGTCCTAGAAGGAAAAATATATTTAAAAACCAGAATTGTTTACATTCAAACACAACTTATAACCTGCAAATACATATTTTTCTACACAAACGTGCTAATAACAAGATGCAACAACAAGGAATGAAACAACTTCACATGAAACTACACCAGTCATATAAATGCACACAATAGAGTAGAAAAAACAAGAAGGCAAAGTGCTTATCTCCATTAATCTCCAAAGGTGTAAACTGTCATATATCTGTAAAAATGAGTTACAAATCTTGTCTCATGTTGAAAGAACTCCAAAAAGGTCACAATACCTACTTGAGAATAGAAAGTACTCCCTACAAAAATGAATAATGAAGTCACTATATCCTGTTGACCATCAGTTGCACCAAAATAGGGACCCAAAACCCTTTGGTCATTAGTAACCAAAAAGCCTAAAAAATAGCCCCTAAATTCCCTCCAAAATGAGTCTAAAATGAAGAAATGGTCCAGGCATGACTTTACCTATCATAAAGGCATAAAAAATGCTCCTAAATGTTCTCCAAGGCCTTTAAAACAAGTTAAAACCACCCCTATATTCTTGGCACATGTTTGCCAACTTCTTCAACTTCTCCCTATAGACTTGGTATTTGATTAATACTCAACTACATCCTCTCCCTTTGACTGTCATTGATAACCAATGCCTTATTTCTTTTGCACTTTCATAACATCAAATAAAGTGATTTATAATTGCATCACTTAACTTAATGTTTTACATATCAAATCAAATGCAAAAAATAAATCAATATGACTTGACCACTTGGGAGTCAATGCAACATACACAAGGGAGATATGTTATTTTCTAGGTAAGAGGAACATGAGGTCAATGTATTAGTTTTATTGCAAGGTTTTAACAAAAGGCAAAAAATGCCTTTAACCTATTGGCACATTTAGGGTAAAAAAGAAGCCCTAACACAAAAGGATCAAATAAACCCTTAATTCTCATTTTCATTTTGCATTTTCAACTTCTGTGTTCTAGGCACCGCCATGGTTAAGTTTGCCTGAGCTTTTGGAGGGTTCAACTGGAGTTTTAGACTACATTTTTCATAGGAAATTGACAAAAAAGCTTCAGGTAAGCTCTCTGTCACTCAAAATCTGGTCCTTTTTCTTTTCATTTTCTGTCAAAAGAATACATTTCTTGAGCTCTCCTACACTAGTATAGATGAAAATGATTAATATAATTTGCCTTTCTATGTCTTTGTCTTGATGCTCGATCTTGATGGAAGAAATGACTATGCTTTGCTTTTGAAGAAGAAAATTTAGTCTCTGACAGTGAATAATGCATTCATTATATTATACATGTCTCATCATGAATACTGTTATAGATTATCCATGGCTAACCTCTTCTTTGATAGGCTGCTACATCTGAGTTTCGCTTGTTTTTTGGCTCCTTTTGTAGACACTCAGAGATGATTTCATCCATTGAGTAGCTTTCATTTACATGATATCTCTATTTTGATATGAAAAGATTTAGGGTTAGATCTTTAGATGACTTTGCATGCACTCAAACCCTCAATTTTTGTATAAATCTCATAGTGCATTGATGTCTCCATATTGTTTTATTACAATGACTGATGACTTTCCCAAGTCTTTGGCCTTCTTCTATCTGTTGATGTACAAGCCTTTTGTAATAGTCCAATAATATCACTTGGTCTTGACACCACTATCACCACTGAGAGTTATTGTAGGTCATTGCCTTGACCCTTATAACAATATTTTTCCTCATGTCCAGGTGTCTCAGATGTGTTACCATGGACCCAAGGTCCTTGTAGATCTCTTTAGGACCAAATCATACATTTATCTACCTCTGTACCTTGATAGTACTCTCTAAGTATGCAGATGCTACCTCTATATTACTACCTCTGTATCACTGTCATTACTAATTGTGAAGCCTTACACAGACTTTCAAAGGCTATAAATGACCTTCTAAACACCTTCAAACTATCTTTGATGACCACGAAACTCTAACTCAATCCTCTATTTGACTATAGGAAGTCTTTGTTCACTTGTTTCATAGGGTCCACTCTCTCTATGACAGTCTATATTAGAAAACATTGTCTCTGTAGGTCTGGAATAGTCACTTTACGATGTTCTTTGTCAAATCTTACTGTACCTACACCATTTGTGATCATGGAAACAATGATATCTTGGGGAATCAAGACCACTGTGACAACAATAGTTGGGATTTTCTTCCACAAAACTATTTTTATCTTCATGACTTTGGACAATGATTAAACCCTTAAGAGCCTAATGCTCTTGAACATGTAGGCCATAAGGGTTTTGCCCACTCTATATCCTTAGAGAGTAACAACTATCAAAGAAACATAACAATGCTCCTTCATTGTCTTTCAGTACTTAACATGTTATTTTGAAACTTAGATTATTGTGTTCTCTCTAGGTTTCCCTACTGCCTATATTGTTCACTTCTCTTTTCAACCTTTGATGTGTGCTACTATCTTTGATTGTATTGCTGATGTACTAGTGGTGGTATAGAGACCTTGTATGTTCTTCATATCTCATACTGCTCAAGGTTTTCATGATTCATATCAATCACTGCATGTCATCATATAGTTTGATGTCTGCACTGTCATTTGTTTGACAGTATTATCACCTTTTGACTATTCATCACTGTCAAGATGCTATTGATGACCATTTTCTCTATATAGGACTACTCTTTCATCAGTCTCCAATGTCTACCAATATCTGTCATACCCTTATGACCTTATACATCTTCTTTTGTTGACTCTGTAGGTTTGACGGCACATGATGCATTGGGTTCCCAACTCTCAAAACATAATATGTTGAGTCACAATCATGGGACTATTCCATCTATGCTTTAGACTCTCTATATTTGTAAAGGTGCAAGCCTGTTATCTTTACTGCTCTCTTCATCGCTATAACTACTTTGCAATCTTCCATGACTATCATCATAGAGGGATTTCTCAAATGTTATCAAACAAAAATGGCTGCTCCTTGAAACCTTGTAGTCCTTCATAACTTTCCTTTATGATTTTGAAAACTTAAGACTCCACTATAAGACTTTCACTGTATCCACTTTGTTTAGACTTGAAAGTAATATAGGCCAAGTCTTTCTTTTGTTTCTTGGACAGTGACAAAGATCAATGTACCCATGCATAGAACCACTGCTTTGTTACTCATTGTAATTCCATTGAGAATATGTTTATCATTCAGTACAATGATTCTACTAGTTCACTCTCATGAGTGATGAATACTTGCACAATGATGACAAGTATGGTACTTTTACACTCTTATTCCTCTCAAAAAAAAGGGCGACATGCTGGGCTCAACCCTTGTGGGATCCCATTTTACTCCACATGCTATGATGTCAAATGAAAGATGATCCAACAATTAAAACTTCCCCTATACATGCACGGTGAACAAACATACTAGATAAAATAATGAAACTTAGAATTGATCGAATTGATGATGATCTCCTACATTTATTGATAGCTATGATGTTGCAAAACTGTTTCAATGCCTTAGGAGAATAAACTATATATTTTTTGATATAGTATATGTAAAGAATATGGATCTCGAGCTCTAACACATTTTTTTCTCATCCCTTGCAGGCATTCAAACAGATGCAGGTCAATTTTTGGAGCACTCAAGTAGGAGGGGTTGGACAAGGATGCAACTTTTCAACTTGGCATTTGTCATTCATGCAATGATGGATCCCTATCCTTTTCATATGCTTTTACTTTTCCTTTTCATTCAAATGTATAGTTTATTTTCATATTGCATTGGAAAAGTTATTCCCATGGCTTGTGTGGGACACTATACATTTATGATTATCAATAAAGACATCATTTATGCAAAATTTGTTCAATCTCTCTCTTGTATACAATTGCATAATAAAATGCAGTCTACTTGATAATACTTTTGTGCATATGAATGTAACTTTTAGCAAGAATCAATGTGTACCTTTTATCTTTGTTTTGTAAACACTATCTCAACTCTACCTGATTGAGCTAGAAGCTAAAATAGGGTGACATCTACTATATGTTTGCCTACTAAACATCTTGACCAGCTACTTGAACTTATCCATTGGGCACATGACTCCATAGGGACTTGACAAGACTTGAAAAAACATCTTGCCCTACTATTGTAAGTTGTCCAAAATAGTGTATAGCACCTTCAAATCTTATTCTACCTACCAGAACCTAGAACTAACTAATTGTACAAAATTGCACTTAGAGGAAAAGAAGACTGTTGGAAAGAGACACTATATGGATTCATGGTTGTTGTCATTGATGGCAACAAAGGTCATCCCACATATCCGCAAGTCATAATGTGTCTCTACCGGAAGTCAGAATAAAGAATGTTGTGGTCTGGTGAAGAAGAACAGAGCATATGGCAAGGTCCGACAGATTGGTCCGGATCTCTCAGAGGAAGTGTCTTGGTGCAGTGCGGATTTGGGGAAGTCAAGAGGACTACCTTGAGTGGTATATTCCAAGGATTTAGCCTCCGGTGATGGACAAGGAAAAAGATATGAATGGTTGAGTACCGGATTCCTGAGAGACAGTGAAAACAGAGGAAGAACTGACTGGCAGAGTATCAGACTGCTTTCTGGATGTGTTACTGTTGATGACAGAGGTTGTGAAGGCATGAATCATGTTTGGCCGACATGATTAATGATATATACAAGTATATGCTTGATCCGCATTGCTTGGTGAGGAAGGATTCAGCCGACAGAACAAGAGTTTGTAAGAAACTAGACTGTTCCGGATGCCGACTAGAAAGGTGATGAAATTACTTGTGCGGATATATATAGAGGATGGATTTAGTTGTGAAGGGCGTGTTGATATGGTGTTACATGCGAATAAGTCTAGATAAGAGCAGAGGTAGCAAAAAGGATCCGGTATGTGAAAGATAGCAGAATAAAGAAAGATGAAGTGCAGCAGATCAGTGTACTGAGCCTAACCGGAACTGAACTCCAACATATGCAGATGCTTTCAATCAGTTCAAGACTGTGATTCTCATCACTTTGTAGACAGTGTGTCTTCTTGTAGGTAGTGGGCCTCTTGTGAGCAGTGTGCTCGGGCAGTGAGCCCTAATTGGCAAGTGCCATTTTTGTAATTTCCTATTCTTCTAACAGAGAATAATTCTTGGGTTAATCACCCCGTGGTTTTCTCCCTTAACAGGGTTTCCACGTCAAAAATACTGTGTCATGTGTTTCTTATTTCATGGTTAATGTTTTTATGTTTGATTTTATGCTGCATCAATTAAAAGGAAAGTTCAACAAGGGAAATAATTAGGATAACTGATTCACCCCCCCCTCTCAGTTATCAACAATTGGTATCAGAGCTAAGTTCCTCCTAATAGAGCCTAACAGCTTGAGGAAGATCTGGGATTTCAAATGGATGCATATGGCTTAAGGGAGCAACTCAAGACTGCTCTTGAGGATCTTGAACAGTCGAATTCTGAAGTTAGTGAATTAAAGGAAAGACTCAAACAGGCTGATGAATTCATGAGAGAATTAAAAGACAAATTAAGTCTCTCTATGAAAAAGAGAAAGGAGCTGCTTCAACAGTTGGCAAGACAAAGTGAAGAAAGCAATACAAATGAAGAATTGACTGAGCAAACCAAGTTATGTGAAAAGTTATCAAAAGAAGTCATTATGTTAAGACATGAAATGGAATCAGGAACTATAAAGTTTACTCAAGAGATTGAAGAAAAAAGAAAGGCTGAAGACAATCTAAGACAATCTCTTAAAGAAAAATCAGAAGAATGCCACCAGATGGACAGGATTATCAGACATCTTGAATCTGATCTTGAAGATGCCAAAGATAATGAAGGAAAACTTGAGGATCAAATTGCCTCTCTCAAAAGAGACCTTCAAACAACAAATGAATATAAAGAGAAATTCAAGATAAGTTCTGCTCAACTTGAAGTTCTTCTTGGAAGTCAAAAGAGGACAGATGACAAGTATGGTTTGGGATATGAGAAAGGAGAAAGCTCCGGATCCGGTCAGAAGAATCTTGGATCAGAAAATCCAAGGAACAGGCCTAGAAGACCTCCGGTAAGACAGCCAAATGCTCAAAGATATCCATCCTTCAATGGATACTGCCACAGCTGCAACCACTTTGGTCACAAAGCTGATCAGTGCAGAATGAGAATGAATCAGATTAATTCATCCTTCTCCAAACAGTGCTTCAACTGCAAAAGGTATGGACACAAATCCCATGAATGCAGAATTATGCAAGTAAACAAATCATTCAAAGGTAGATGCTTCACATGCAATAGAATAGGTCATAGGGCTAATCAATGCAGATCAAGAGGATATCAGTCAAATATGCAAAGAAATGTTATTTGCCAAATCTGCAATAGGTCCGGTCATAATGCTAAAGTCTGCAGAAACAAGAATCAGGACAAAAGAGGTCCGGTGTATAATCAGAATCAAGACAAGGGTAAACAAAAGATGAATGCGGATGAGGTTAGGAATCAGATGAGCAAGATTTGGGTGAAGAAAAGTTCAGAGAATGTAGAGGTCGGATCCGCACCAGACTCTGGTGCTGATATTTCTTCCTGAAATTAAAAAGTGAGCTCAGGCTTAGGGGGAGACTCAAAGAAAATCTTGTTCCCCCAGCCAAACAAGTGGTACCGGATGTGGCACAAGATGCGGATCAAAGGGTTTGTAGATATGAGTCTTGAGATACTTCAGTCAAGTTTTCAGAGGTCCGCATGGAGTTATGAAGAAGCTGTGATCGATCAAATAAGACCTGTTCAGGGAGATGCTCCGGTATGATAAAGGATTACAAAAAGGTCCGGAAAGATCCGCAAATGCACTATCTTGTTCTGCGGATTGGACAGAGTGTTTGAGATGATCTTGTAATATGTTACCTCGATTTATTCATGATTGAAAGATCCGGATGATATCCACAGATCAGGACTAATCCGGGATACTCCAAGCTATCCAGACAAGGCAAACCGGAATGATGTAGGTGAAGCATTTATTGCAGACAGATATTAGGGTTCGCGGAGCAATTTAAGGGATTTCTCAAAGGTCATTTACTCATTCTGCACTCGAGAAGAAGCGAAAAGTGGAGCTCTGCAACAAGGTTCATCAAGCACACCAAGGATCTCCTGCTGAAGCTATTGCATAAAGAAATCAATCCAACCACTCCGTGCAAACTGAAGGCGCATAAGGTATTCTTCGTTTTTCATTACCTCACTGCAAATCTTTGAAGAATGGCTACTCCAAACATAGTTAAGATCTCTGATAGACCTCGCCCCTCATTCAAGAAACATCCCTACAAATCATTGGAGGTAGACCCACTAGGAGCCTTCTCTAGTGTTCCTCACGGAGTTTTACACACCGAAGACATTAGGGTTTACATACATGCAAACATTGAGGAATTTGGGGAATTCAAATTAAGAGACCTCTATCACAAGCAGCTGATAGACAATGCTTTTGAGCTTAAACCAGAGTATAAGGATATTCAGAAGAAACAATTTGAGCAATTTATTCATTTCCCCTGCTTTGAAGAAGATGAATGGGTCCGGTATGTACTGAGCAGGATGCATGACAACTTTCTATGGCTAGATAGACCCTGCAAGATCACAAAAGAGGCAATTAGAGCAGTAACTGGTCTATACTCTTCCGGAGGGGTACCTATCCTCAAATCTGTCAAGAACAACATTGTAACTGAGGCCACCGGATCAAAATTTGACAAGAGGGCAATGACCATTGAAGATATTTCGGATCCGGATATCAAATATGCATCAATGATAATAGGATACAAGATCTATCACTCCAGCAGGGAGAATTCTGTATCCGGAACTGCAGTATACACTGCCTTTGAAATACTAAGAAAGAATGCAGAATATGACCTCTGCGAACTACTGCTAAGCCAATTAATGGAAAATATACAGAAAATCAAGAAGGATAAGAAGAATTCCTTCAAGTATGGTACTCTTATTGTATGTCTATTCTTCTACTTCATGAATGAGCTACCCGGAACAAGTGGATGGGTATGGCAGAATGACAAACCTGTTGTAGTCCAGATAAGAGACTACTTGCATGGACTTGGGGATGCAAAAGCGAGAAATTCAGCTCTATGGGGATACTTCAAAAACTTTCAGAGCATGATGCAAGCAAGAGAAAGAATTCCCCAGTCTCTTGTTGAAAAATACAAAGACTCAGTGTGCTTTATGGTTGACACTGATCAGTGCCTAATGGAGGTAGTAGAGCCAAGGACTGTCTGGATCATGCCCATGGGGTATGAAGTAGATGAGCAGATAGTGGAGCTGCATGTTCAACACATGCTAAGTCAGCCCAAAGATCCTAAGGCAGAAAGGTTTGGAACCTTTGAGGAGCTGAGTGTAAAAATACATGTAGAACTCAGGGAACCTGAGATTAAAAGAAAGGTGAGAAAAGAAGTAGAGCACATTGCTCAAGGCCTAGGTATCTCAAAGGAGGCACTTGATGCCAGCCGGGAAAAGAGGAGGAAGGCCGAGGAAGAAGAGAAAAGCAAAGAAAGTGCTCCGGTTGAAGCTCCCACCCGGACCAGATCATCAAAGAGACCTGCACCTCCCACAACCAAAAGTTCAAAACCGGAAGTTCAGGCATCCGGTAAGAGATCCAAGACAAAAGCCACAAGGGCTTATGGAAGCCAAAAGGATGAAGAGGAAACAGAATCAGATGAGGGAGTAAGAGAAGTAAAGAAACAGAAGAAGAAAGGATCCGGTAAGCCCTCCACAGGCCAAGACAAGGATGAAATGGCAGAGGTAACTGTTGAAAAGCCCACTCTGTCACTAGAGAGCATAATCAAGTCGGTCATGGTGGATGGAAACCTTCAACCAATGACTGAATCATATGATGACTTCAGTGAGGCTGACCAAAAGACTCTGCAGGAGGCCACAGTAAAATATCTTAACATATATAATAAGGCTTTCATTGAAATAATATCTCTTATTCCTAAAAGCCTAGAAAAGGAAATGGAAGTAAGAAAGAATAATGCTCATGCTAAAGATCTTGAGATCCGGGAGCAGATAGCTATTCAGCTATATCCTCAAATTGATCCCAAGACAATGAACATTATCTTCAAAGACTGCAAAGATGAGTTCAGAAGCAAAGCCAGGATGAATCAACTCATGCTTGGCGAGACTGACAAAGTGGCCCAAGAAACAGAAGAGATCCTCCGGAAGGCCTTCAAAAGGTTCAATCTTCCTGTTGTAGAGGATTTGGGTACAGAAACAGCTGAGGACTTGGGACCCTCTGCTCCAGAAGAAGTGGCCCATGAACAAACTAGCATCTCTCCTCCGGTTTCCCCTACAGTCTCCGGATCCAAAGAAGAAGAGCAATTACAGGAGAAGGAAGCAGTGGTGAAAGACAAAGAGGTTGACAGTTCTAAGACTGCAGAAGAAAAGAAACATCTGTCTCCGGCAAGAGACACTGCACAAACTGTTCAACAATTTTTGAGCAAAGAAACTCTAGAGATTGATGAACCGGAGCTTCTAAAAGGCCCATTTGATTTTGACTCTCTCTCTCCGGTACAAACAATGAAGATAGCTTCATTTGCAAATGCCAAGGCAAATGAAAAGCTCCTGAAGTCTCATATGGAAGACTGTGAGTTGATAGAGGCTGCTTCCGGAGTACTTGTAAAGATCATGCCATCAATCCAGATAGATCCGACAGCCTCCACTTCCGGTAATCTAAAAACCTTAGTCAGCAGTGTTGATACACATTTTGATTCTCTAGAAAAATCAGCTGAAGAAAAGGTCCGGAAGGAATTTTTGGATAAAAGATTTTCAGAAATATTAGAATTAATCTCTAAGGATAGGAAGATTGTAAGCATTGGAATAAAGAGCTTAGAGAATGCTCTTAAGGATGGCGGTGACATCTATAAATTTTGTATATCCTGGTCAAAGGCAACAGCAGCATTTGACAAGAAAATAAAAGAGGAACAGGATAAGCTACAAAGCTTATCTCAAAGTTTTGATCCTCTCTCTTCCTCTATAATTAATCAAGAATGTCAGACTATTGCAGTCTTGAATGAAATAAAGAATCTTGAGAAGGAAAGGAAGAACATCACCAACCGGATGGGAGAACTTAGAAGGATTATAATCCCTAAGTTGGAAACCATGCATGAGGCCATCAGTGATGCTCAGACCACCGCCCAAACAAAAGATCCGACAGATCTCAAGTGGGCAGAAGCGTTTGCATTTTTGCTAAGTGGTCACATTTCAATTTTGGATAGAATGAAGCAAAGTTGGGCTACAGAAATGATCCAATTGCAGACATCCTTTGCAGACATTCTTCAGTACATGTAAGTATGTAAATATGCGGCTATATATAGAAAATTTTTGAAAATTTTGGTGTGCGGACCCTACCCTTTGCCATTGATGTCAAAGGGGGAGTGAGGAGCAGTGAAAAATGAGGGATCCAACTAAGGGGGAGTTCCGGAAATTGTATATAAGGACAGAGCATCAGCAAAGGGGGAGCATAGTGAAAACACTTAGTCATTTTTCACTAAGTGTTGCCATCAATGCCAAAGGGGGAGATTGTTGGCAAGAGACACTATATGGATTCATGGTTGTTGTCATTGATGGCAACAAAGGTCATCCCACATATCCGCAAGTCATAATGTGTCTCTACCGGAAGTCAGAATAAAGAATGTTGTGGTCCGGTGAAGAAGAACAGAGCATATGGCAAGGTCCGACAGATTGGTCCGGATCTCTCAGAGGAAGTGTCTTGGTGTAGTGTGGATTTGGGGAAGTCAAGAGGACTACCTTGAGTGGTATATTCCAAGGATTTAGCCTCCGGTGATGGACAAGGAAAAAGATATGAATGGTTGAGTACCGGATTCCTGAGAGACAGTGAAAACAGAGGAAGAACTGACTGGCAGAGTATCAGACTGCTTTCCGGATGTGTTACTGTTGATGACAGAGGTTGTGAAGGCATGAATCATGTTTGGCCGACATGATTAATGATATCTACAAGTATATGCTTGATCCGCATTGCTTGGTGAGGAAGGATTCAGCCGACAGAACAAGAGTTTGTAAGAAACTAGACTGTTCCGGATGCCGACTAGAAAGGTGATGAAATTACTTGTGCGGATATATATAGAGGATGGATTTAGTTGTGAAGGGCGTTTTGATATGGTGTTACATGCGAATAAGTCCAGATAAGAGCAGAGGTAGCAAAAAGGATCTAGTATGTGAAAGATAGCAGAATAAAGAAAGATGAAGTGCAGCAGATCAGTGTACTGAGCCTAACCGGAACTGAACTCCAGCATATGCAGATGCTTTCAATCAGTTCAAGACTGTGATTCTCATCACTTTGTAGACAGTGTGTCTTCTTGTAGGCAGTGGGCCTCTTGTGAGCAGTGTGCTCGGGCAGTGAGCCCTAATTGGCAAGTGCCATTTTTGTAATTTCCTATTCTTCTAACAGAGAATAATTCTTGGGTTAATCACCCCGTGGTTTTCTCCCTTAACAGGGTTTCCACGTCAAAAATACTGTGTCATGTGTTTCTTATTTCATGGTTAATGTTTTTATGTTTGATTTTATGCTGCATCAATTAAAAGGAAAGTTCAACAAGGGAAATAATTAGGATAACTGATTCACCCCCCCTCTCAGTTATCAACAAAGACTACATCTAAACTATGTGCAGCAACACTTATTGAATCAAAACCCCTAAACTAAAAGGTACAAAACTGATCATACCTCAAAATAGAGTTTGAGGTGTATCCCATTGACTAGGATAGGCAGTAACTCACTATCCATTTTTGATAGCTAGAAAGCATTGTGTTGTTTGCACTCTACAATGATAAACGAGCCACTCCACATCCTATCTAAACTTAGTATGTTTTCCAAGATTGCTCTTTAGCTCATCCCAGTTAAGCACTACATCTTCTTCCTTAAACACTCTTAGTGTTGCTCTTTTGTTAAAAGCTTTCTTCACTTGGAGCTAATGAAACTCCATGGTTTTCATAGCTTTGTCTCTTGTTTCTTCAAGCTCCATGAGCTATACATATCTAACTCAAATTGGTTTACAATGTCAAGTGCTGGAAGCTCAATAGACAAGGGCAACCTTTCTTCTTTCCCATTTAACATATAAGGGGAGTTTCCAATGGACCTTTTTGGTGTTATTCTATCTTCCCATAATGGAGATTTTAACTTGGCATGCCAAGTCCTTTAGTTATCTTCAATGATCCTCTTAATGATCTTTATCAAGTTTTTATTTGTAGACTCTACCAAACCATTACCCTAAGGGTAATAGTTTGACAAAGTGTTCAAATAGATATCATTCTTGATAGCCCAGTTAGTCAACCTGATTCAAACAAAAGCTAAGGCATTATCAGAAACTAAAGACTCAGACACACCAAACCTTGTTATCAAATTATCATAAAAATTTAGAACAACACTTTCATTGGCTTCTTTTAATGCCATTGCCTTAGTCCATCTGGTAAAATAATCCATGGCAGTGAGAATCCACCTATGACCTGCGTTAGAAGGTGGATTAATAACTCCTATAAAATCAATGCCCTACTTCATAAAGGGTTGCTCAACTTGTATGGGTTGTAGAGGTAGAGCTGGCAGTTTCTCTTTACCTACAAACATTGCACACTTAACACATTTTCTTGACCATGCATAGGCATCTTTGAAGAGGCTTGGCTAGTAGTATCCAGCCCTCATAATTTTCCAAGCTGTGGTCCTTGGAGAAAAGTGTCCACTAGTTGTTCCATCATGAAATTCATGGAGTATTTTGTCAATATGATCAGTATCTATGCACCTCAGTAAAACTCCATTTTGATCCTTTCTAAACAAAATACCATTAACAAGAAAAAAAGGAATGGATTGTAACCTGAAGTTCCTCCTCTTTGCTTTGCCCAAACCAAGTGGACATTCACCAGTCTACAAAAAATGAACCATTTCTTGCAGCCAACTTGTACCCAATGCTGGTGGAGTAGTTTGAGTCTCATCATTAGTAACAAGGACAACTTTCTTTTGAGCTTCTTGATCAATTTATGACCTTGCTGCTAGTTGTTCACACAACCCCTTACCTCTAGCCAACTTTGTGACTGTGATATCTACATCGTACTCCATGACTTTAGTAATCCATCCTACTCTTTTCTCATTCAAATCTTTACTCAAAAGAAACTCCTTGACACTAGGATGGGTAACTATTAGATGAACTTTATTATTGGAAATCAAATGTCTAAACTTATTCAAACTTCTAATTACAGCCAGCACATGCTTTTCAACAAAAGCATATCTCTATTCATAATCCTCTAAGCCTTGACTAAAAAATGCTATTGGCTCTTTCAAATTATCATTATTCTACTATACTAACATAGTAGAAATGATATCTATGCTACCAAAAGCATAAAGAATGAAATCCTTTGCAAAGTTAGGATTTACTAATGTGGGAGCTGCTGTTAATGCCTCCTTGATAGCTTCAAAACTATGTTTTCCCTCTTTTGTCCAGCTGAAACTTGCATTCTTTCTCAACATTACAGTTAGAAGTTTCAAGAGATTGGCCATGCCTGGTATAAACCTTCTTATGAAGTTAATTCTACCAAGGAAATTCTATAGCCCCTTTTTATGACTGGGCAAAGGTAAAGCAAGAATAACACTCACCCATTCTAGATCAATGGTTATTCCCTATTTTGAGACCACGTGTCCAAGGAGCTTTCCTTAATGGACAACAAAAACAGATTTTTTGTGGTTAAGGGATATGCCAAACTCCCTACATCTTTCAAATACTTGCCTCAAATGAAAAAGATGCTCATCAGCAAATTTAGGAAAAATTGTGATATCATCAAGGTAAATGAGAACTAATTTGTAAATTAAACCTTGAAATGCCATGTCTATTGCCCTTTGAAAGGTGGCACCAGCATTGGACAAACTAAAAGGAATTCTTTTGTAGGCCATTGTTTCCCATTTCATGGTAAATGCTATCTTATACTAATCCTCTTCCTTTACTAACACTTGATTATACCCAGAATATCCATTAAGGAGAGAAAATCTCTCTAAAACTGCACCAACTTAAAGGATCTGCTCCATAGAAGGCAGTGGATAATGGTCTTTGAGTGAGGCCCTATTCAAATATCTAAAGTCCACACAAAGCCTTATCTCTCCATTTTTCTTTCTAACTAGGACAAGGTTAGAAACCCATGAGGTATGTTTGATTGGGAAAATAATATTAGCCTCAATCAGCTTAGTCAATTCTTTTATCATGAGAGCTTCAAGTTTGGGATTCAAAGGCCTCTATTTCTACCTAATGAGTTTTGCATTTGACTCAAATTCAATAGTGTGCTGGGCAATTTTGGGATCAAAATCGTTTAAATTAGAATATTCCCATGCAAAGATATCATGAAATTCCTGACAAAGTGAAATAAAAGCCAGTCTATCTCCTTGAGAACAAATGTTACCAATTTTAAGAATCTTACCTTTAAAAATTTCCACCTCTTCATAATATTCTTCCTTGATCTGCATGCTATTTTTTCTCTTTTTAAGCTGATCATCAAAGTTAAAAATAGTTTCCAAGGTGACCAAACCCTTAGGTAATTTATTTGTCCTTAACTAAATAATCTGATCATTATATTGTTGTAATAGCTTTTCTTGATTCCCCACTAAAAACTCAATTTCATCAAGTAAAAAATTTAGCACCTGCTCATCACTTTCAAAAACTTACCAATGAACATTGTTATCAGGAATAGATGGCCTCACTACAACTTCAACATGTTGCTGTACCTTACCCTTTTTAATGTCATTCAGGATATCAAACTGAGCACCTATAGCTGCTAGCCTATTAGCATGATTGTTTTGACTTCTAGGTATGGATAACATGTTAAAAGTATCAAATTCTTCTATCATATCCCATACCCTATGCTTATAGGACTTAAGAACATCATTTTTAGTTACATGTAAGCCTATTACCTAATTTACAATCAGCTCAATATCACCAAACACCTGTAAGTAGATTATCCCTCTTTTCCTTTCCCATTCCAAACCCTCTATAAGACCCTCATATTCAGTTGTGTTGTTAGTACAGCTAAAAGAAAAATGAAACACTAAATAGTACTTGTCACCTTGTGGAGATACTAGCATAGTACCCCCACCAGCTCCATTTCTGACTCTTGAGCCATCAAAATACATTATCCAAACTTCATTTTGTTGTTCATCCTTCTTTTCGAGATTGGGAATAATAGAATCTAGCTCATGCATCATATAAACACCTAAGCCTACTTATTTAAGGTTCTTACTTGGATCATTTTTAATGTTTTCTACTGCCCACTCATCCAAAAGGATGTCAGGAATATTCTTAGTTTGTGTATTTGGCTCTTGGGTAACAGTATGTTCATCACTATCAAAAACAACACAGTTGGCATTGATGGCACTTGGTACATAAGGTTCTATGTGATCCTTTTCTATTGATTCAGACTTAATGGTCACTTTATTCCATATCTTGTCCTAAATAGCATATGAGACCAATCTAAAGATAAATAACCACCTACTTTAGCAATAAATTCCCTTGAAAGACAAAGGGCAAAATATGGTGGCAAGTCAATAACAAAAATGTCTTGGGGAATAAAAATATTGGGGTGGGCATGCAAA
Organism: Cunninghamia lanceolata; assembly: GCA_027924645.1. Lineage (NCBI taxonomy): Eukaryota > Viridiplantae > Streptophyta > Pinopsida > Cupressales > Cupressaceae > Cunninghamia > Cunninghamia lanceolata. Next base: position 10,624,476 of record BSBN01000016.1, read on the forward strand.
GTAAGACTCAAATATTTAATAACCCCCACAGTATTGACATCTATTCCATCAAGCTGGAGAATGCCCTTTTCAAGAGATTGATACTTCAAACCCAACTTATTAGCAATTTGCTTGGGCATAACAGAGCTACTAGCCCTGGAATCCAACATACAATTATTGACCAACTTATCACCTATGATCAAATACACATAAAACGGTGCTGGCTTTACCTCTGGTTTGACCTCTTTACTTGGTTGTTCACAACCATTTTGGGATGCAATAGTGAATACAAATTGATCTTGCCTAACTAGAACTTCATTTGACACATTCAAATCTGATAATGCATATTGCAATAAATCCTTTTGTCCAGGGATAGATAAAGAATCCCACATGGACATAGTGATATTCATTTTCTTCATGTGCTCAATAATGTTAAAAGGCGTAGTATTTATCTTTTGGTGAATCTTTACAACAACAGGGTCTGCTTGCAAGTGGGTTGATTGGGGCTATTTTCTGGGTTGCTCTTTGGTAGTGCCTTGTGTATTTCTTTGTAGTACATGAGGGGTAGATGGACCAGCAACTTCTTTTTCTATTCAAGGAGCTTGGTTAGGCTCTTTATTTGCTGACTGTCCAATCTCAAAATCTCTCTTCTTGGCTCTTGTATTAGCTGCTATTGGAGAATCATTCCAATTGACCCCACAAAACTCCTCTCCCTACCAATTTAGGAAAGCAATATCATTTGGAGGTAGCTCTTGTTGTTGTGAAGATCCATCACCAGGTACATTGGGCTGCAAACTTGACACATTTTGCACCATCAAGGCTTGGTTAGTCACCCCATTGGAGCAGGTGGATTGGTTATGGGTTTGGCTAAAAGGGTAACACCATTCATAATCTTGTGCAAGATTGTTTTGAATAGGAACTAATTCTTTAGATGAGATGGATAGATTTGGATTGTATGGTTGAAAAGGCCTTGGGTTCAGTGCTTACCTGGGGCCTTGGTTATGTGCTTGATAAGGCAACCTATTTGCTTGATAAGGTTGGCCTTGTGCTTGGTTTTGAGGCTGGAAAGGCCTAAAACCTTGAAATTGCTTATTTTTCATGTTCACCAACTCATTTCCAAATGACTACAGCAATCCCTTTATCTCTTGCAGCTCAAGAGATTGGGCTAGAACAACTTTTTCTTGACTTAAAGCCTGGTTATTTAGTGCTAGTAGCACTGGAATAGTAGGTATAGAAGCCAAACATGGAATTTGTAAAGGCATGGAAGGCTGAATCTCTAAAAATATTGGCATAGGGGTCTAGGTGCTATCTTACTAGCTTGGATAAGATTGTTTTCATCCCTTATTGCAATATCAAATGCAGCTAGTAATGAAGTGCCTCCCATGAATTGTATCATGACAAATATGTCACTGTTAAGTGCCTTCAAAAAATAAAGAAAAGCATGGTCTGCAAAAGGCCTTACTGTAGCAGGAACTCTATTCCATGTCTTCTTGAAACAGAAGTTGAAATTCATCATTTGCTCCTGAGGAGCCCTCTTGATGGTGCTCAGTTGTTCTACCAAGGACAAATAATCAGATTTGTCTTTAAAATGCTTGCAAAGGAGCTCTCCAAGTTGATCCTATGAGTGTATTTAGTTCACTTTGAAACCCCTGAACCACTGTAATTCTTTTCCTTTGAAGGATGTTGCTAACAATCTGAGAGCCACATTTTCTATGGTAATATGATGCACAACACATAAGTTTGCCACATCTTGGATATGCTCAATGGGTGTAGTTTGGTCTTCTCCTAAGAAGAATGACAGACTTTTAAGAGAAACCATTTGGATATCATCATGTTGGGCCAAGTTCAAAGGGCTGCCTTGATCAAAAGGTACAAAAACTTGAATCCTAGGAATTGCCATTGGAGCAACAAAAGTTTGATTTCTTGCAAAATGAGTTGTAGCTCTCACAAAAGGTATAGTTGACTATGCTTTCCTTGTTGAAGGATGAGTTCTTTTACTCAATCTTCCTTGCCTCCTTAGTGGAGACAGCTGCAAATACTCAAAGGAACTTGAACTCCTAGTTTGTATTCTTTTCATAAGCTATTAGAGCACTAGTTTTGCTAGAATTCCATAGTTAGTCACCAGATATGCAGATTTCAACCTCTTGAAGGTCTAAAAATTACTGGTTGCACATCAAAACCAATAATAACATGTATTCCTTTGGACTGTTTCAATTCAAATAGTCCCACTGGGCGTGCCAAAAACTATTATCTCATCATAGTGCACCCTTACTGAGTAAACTTAGCCTAATGGTGAAATATTGGAAAGCCTCCCTAATTATGGGCTCAGATAATGGAAGTTGACCTCTAGAGTAAGTTGGCTCTTATGGTGTTCACCTAATAACTTAACTAAACTAATGCTTTTTTCTGGTAAAGAGTAAGAAAGAACATGAAAATGAAACAATCTCCTAAGGTGATGCACCAAAATGTTTGTCTGAAACTTACACAGTTGCTTTACACATAGATTCAATTAAAAAACTAAGATTGACATGCACAACTCAATATCTATATACCTTTGCATAAAAATATCATAAGAAGGCTCTAGTGTTAACAATCCTAGAAGGAAAAATATGATTAACAACCAAAATTGTTTACATTCAAACACAACTTATAACCTGCAAATACATATTTTTCTACACAAAGGTGCTAATAACAAGATGCAAAAACAAAGAATGAAACAACTTCTCATGAAACTACACCAATCATTTAAATGAACAAAATAGAGCAGAAAAATCAAGAAGGCAAAATGCTTATCTCCATTAATCTCCAAAGGTGTAAATTGTCATATATCTTTAAATATGAGTTACAAATCTTGTCTCATGCTAAAAGAACTCCAAAAAGTGATAATACCTATCTGAGAATAGAAAGAACTCCCTACAAAAATAAATAATGAAGTCAGTATATCTCGCTAACCATCAGTTGCACCAAAATAAGGACCCAAAATCCCTTGGTCGTGCATAACCGAAAAACCTAAAAAATAGACCCTAAATTCCCTCCAAAATGAGTCTAAAATGAAGAAATGGTCAAGGCATGACCTTACCTATCATAAAGACATAAAAAAATGCTCCTAAATACTCTCCTAGTCCTTTAAAACAAGTCAAAACCACCCCTATATTCTTGGCACATGTTTGCCAACTTCTTCAACTTCTCCCTATATGCTTCATATTTGATTAATACTCAACTACATCCTCTCTCTTTGACTGTCATTGATAACCAAGGCCTCTTATCTCTTTTGCACTTTTATAACATCAAATAAAGTGATTTATAATTGCATCACTTAATGTTTTACATATCAAATCAAATGAAAAAAATAAATCAATATGACTCGACCACTTGGTAGTCAATGTAACATACACAAGGGACATATATTATTTTTTAGGTAAGAGGAACATGTGGACAAGGTATTAGTTTTATTGCAAGGTTTTAAACAAAACACAAAAAATATCTTTAACCTATCGGCACATTTAGGGTAAAAAAGAAACCATAACACAAAAGGATCAAACAAACCCTTATTTCTCATTTTCATTTTGCATTTTCAACTTCTGTGTTCTAGGCACCACCATGGTTGAGCTTGCCTAAGCTTTTGGAGGTTTCAACTGAGTTTTAGACTGTATTTTTCACAAGAAATTGATAGAAAAGCTTTGGGTTACAAGCTCTCTGTCACTCAAAATCTACCCCTTTTTCTTTTCATTTTCTATCAAAAGAATGCATTTCTTGAGCTCTCATGCGCTAGTATAGATGAAAATGATGAATATAATTTATCTTTCTGTGTCTTTGTCTTCATGCTTGGTCTTAGTGGAAAGAATGACTGTGCTTTTCTTTTGAAGAAGAAAATTTAGTCTTTGATAGTGAATAATGCATTCATTATCTTATACATGTCTCATCATGAATACTAATGTAGATTATCGATGGCTAACCTCTTCTTTGATAGGCTGCTACGTCTAAGTTTTGCTTGTTGTTTGGCTCCTTTTGTAGACCCTTAGAGATGATCTCATTCATTGAGTAGCTTTCATTTGCATGATATCTCTGTTTTGATATGAAAAGATTTAGGGTTATCTCTTTAGATGACTTTGCATGCACTCAAACCCTTAATTTCTATATAAATCTCATAGTGCATTGATGTCTCCATATTCTTTTCTTACAGTGACTGATGACTATCCCAAGTCTTTGGCCTTCTTCTATCTGCTGATATACAAACCTTTTGTAATAGTCGAATAATATCACTTGGTCTTGATACCACTATCACCACTAAGAGTTATTGTAGGTCATTTCCTTCACCCTTATAACAATATTTTTTCTCATGTCTAGGTGTCTCAGATGTGTTACCATGTACCTAAGGTCTTTATAGATATCTTTAGGACTGAATCATACATTTATCTACCTCTGTGCCTTGACAGTACTCTCTGAGTATGCAGATGATGCCTCTATATTGCTACTTCTATATCACTGTCATTACTAACTATGAAGCCTTACATAGACTTTCAAATGTTATAAATGACCTTCTAAACACCTTCAGACTATCTTTGATGACCATGAAAATCTAACTCAGTCCTCTGTTTGACTATAGGAAGTCTCTGTTCACTTGTTTAATAGGGTCCATTCTCTCTAGGACAGTCTATATTAGAAAACATTGTCTTTGCAGGTCTGGAACAGTCACTTTATGATGTTGTTTGTCAAAGCTCACTGCACCTACACTATTTGTGGTCATGGAAACAATGATATCTTGGGCAGTCAAGACTAGTGTGACAACAATAGTTGGGACTTCCTTCCACAAAACTAATTTTTATCTTCATGACTTTGGAAAAGGATTGAACCCTTAAGAGCCTAATGCTCTTGAACATGTAGGCTATAAGGGTTTTCCTCACTCTATATCCTTAGGGAGTAACAACTATCAAAGAAACATAACAATGCTCCTTCATTGTCTTTCACTCCTTAAAAGCCTATTTTGAAACTTAGATTACTATGTTCTCTCCAGGTTTCCCTATAGCCTATATTGTTCTCTACTGCTTTCAACCTTTGATGTGTGCTGCTATCTTTGACTATTTTGTTGATGTACAAGTGGTGGTACAGAGACCTTGTATGTTCTTCATATCTCATACTGCTCCTTTTCCATGATTCTCATCAATCACTGCATGTCATCATCTAGTTTGTTGTTTGCAACATCATTTGTTTGATAATCTTATCACCTTTTGACTATTCATCACTATCAAGCTACTGTTGATGATTGTTTTCTCTATATAGGACCACTCTTTCATTAGTCTCTAATGTCTACCAATATCTGTCATACCCTTATGACCTTATAAATTTTCTTGTGTTGACTCTGTAGGTCTATTTGCTCCTAATGTATTGTGTTCCCAACTCTCAAAACATAATATGTTGAGTCACAAACATAGGACTGTTCCATCTATGCTTTAGACTATCTCTATATTTGTAAAGGTGCAAGCCTGTTATCTTTTTTGCTCTCTTCATCGCTATAACTACTTTGCAATCTTCCATGACTCATCACAGAGGGCTTTCTCAAATGCTATCAAATAAAAGTGGTTGCTCCTTGAAACCTTGCAGTCCTTCATAATTGTCCTGTATGATCTGGAAAACATAAGACTCCACTACAAGACTTTCACTGTATCCACTTGGTTTAGACTTGAAAGTAATAGAGGTCAAGTGTTTCTTTTGTTTCTTGGACAATGACAAAGATCACTATACCCATGCATAGAACCACTACTTATTTACTCATTGTAATTCCATTGAGCAGATGTTTATCATTCAGGATAGGGATTGTACCAATTCACTCTCATGAGTGATGAATACCTGCACAATGATGACAAGTATGGTACTTTTACACACTTATTCCTCTCAAAACAAGAGGTTGACATGCTGGGCTCAACCCTTGTGGGATCCCATTTTGCTCCACATGCTATGATGTCAAATGAAAGATGATCCAGCAATTAAAACTTATCCTATACATGCACAATGAACAAACATATTAGATAAAATAATGAAACTTAGAAATTGATGGAACTGATGATGATCTCCTACTTTTCTTGATATCTGTGATGTTGCAAAACTGTTTCAATGCCTTAGGAGAATAAACTATATATTTGTTGATATAGCATATGCAAAAAATATGGATCCTAAGATCTAACACAATTTTTTCTCATCCCTTGCAAGCATTCAAACAGTAAAAGGTCAATTTCTAGAGCACTCAAGCAGGAGGGGTTGGACAAGGAGGCAACTTTTCAACTTGGGATTCATCATTCAGGCAATGGCGGATTCCTATCCTTTCCATATTCTTTTACTTTTCCTTTTCATTCAAATGTATAGTTTATTTTCATATTGCATTGGAAATGTTATTCCCACAGCTTGTGTGGGACACTATACATTTATGATTATCAATAAAGACATCATTTATGAAAAAATTGTTCAATCTCTCTCTCTCTCTCTTGTATACAATTGCATAATAAAATGCAATCTACTTGATAATACTTTTGTGCATATGAATGTAACTTTTAGCAAAAAATCAATGTGTACCTTTTATCTTTGTTTTGCAAACACTATCTCAGCTCTACCTAATTGAGTTGGAAGCTAAATTAGGTAACATGAAGTCAACACAAAAGGTTTATCAAATGGTAAAGTTAGCTCCATTGTTTGAATAGAAATTTTAAAAGTTAATAGGTCATAGCTACAAGTATGGAAGTTAGGGTGATGGGATGGACATATGACCAGATAGTGGACAACAATGGGCCAATGCATAAGAGAGCCCAAGTGTCGTCTTCTTCCTTATACTCTTCTAGGACAAGGGACCATTCCATAAGGCTGAATGGAAGATAATTAAATATAAATAGTAATAACAAAAACTATTATTGACACTAAGCCTCAATGTTGCTTTATATCATAAACTTTCTTTAAACAAAATATGCAAAGTGTATATGCAACTTAAAATGTGCAAACTTGTATCCCCTTTAATGTTCGCAAATAAGAACTTACTTAATACACACTTGCAAGAGTAATAATAGTGCAAAACCATGTGATGATTATTCTTCATTAAACTATATTATGACATGCTCTTGCAAGGGAAAACTGATTTACAAAGTTGGAGGGATGGATTATCTATAAACCAATAGTTTTTAGTATTTCATTGTGTTTAACTTGTTAGGAAACTTTATTTTCTCAAGAGTAAAACATGATAGGTCCAACTAGATTAATTTTCTCTTGCTATTAGAGTAGTAGTGGATTAGTTCCTTTCCTAAAAGAGTTATTTCTTCCTAGTGTGATGTCATTAAAAACATTTGACAAAGAGAACCAGTCTTTTCTTTATTGGGTCGATTTTATTACACTACATTTTGGTGAACTTAATGCACTTCAAAATTAATTTTCATACAACAAATCTTCTTTCCCTCTCAAATTTCTCAATTTATCCTATCACAAGCTTCCATAAAGTAGATGTGGCTTTTAACCATGAGGCCACATTGCACATTACTTCGAACTATTAGGTGCGGGAATTAGACCAACACCTGGTATATTATCATGCCTTCCTAACTAGTGAGAATGTGTCCAATATCATTTCTCCTATTGTTGATTCCCTTTATGCCATGTTTATAAACAAACTTGATGGTCTTGACTTTTTTCCTTGTATTTCTCTCATCATGCATATCGATGTTCTAGTTTTAACAACTTATTGTGGGGGTAGTCAAGACTCATATTCTAACATCACAAGTCAACAAATGCCTATTCCTAGTGCCCATATGTTCACATATTCACATATTACCACTGGTTGTACAAAATATCATCAATTGGACCCTTGTTCTTCTAAAATGGTGTGTAACCCCCTTCATCAATATGGGTTTGTTCCCCCTTCCCAACCTTTGTAATTTAATTTTCCTAGTGGGAACCTCATTGCTTCACAACCTTTACCCTCATAGCATATGACCTCCATGCCTATACCTACTTTGCCCTTCATATGCCTCACTATCTCTATTGCTACCACACCCCCTTGTGCACAACAAGCATCGTGATAAATCAAATCTTCTAAATGGGGAACCTTAAAAATTAGCTTCATCACTTCATAAGTATTTTGTATAGTTGTATATCCCCTCATACTATCACTACAACCTACTATCCCTTAATATTCTTGATAACTAGCTACCTATAGGTTCTGAGGTGCCTCAATTTAAGAAGTATAGTTTCAATGAGGAGCCATAAATGCATATTTTCCTTTACTATGATATGTAGCAATTTTATCTTTCAAGATCAATTGCTAGCAAAACATTTCCCATGGTCATTGAAAGATGCTATGTTGGAATAGTTTTACTCAGTACTATACCACTCTATATCCTCTTTCAAATAGTTGGTCAACCAATTCCTATAGAACTTTCAAGAGAATATAGGCCCTCACATCACATTCATTGACCAAGTGCATTACAAATAGGGTGCTTAGGAAAAGGTTACTAACATTATCTTCAAGTACCAATCTTTATTTTCTCAAAGTTCATATGCATTGCTTGATTTAGACATGCAGTGGATTTTCATCGAAAACCTACAGCCTTTAATTAGCGATAAAATTCTTCTTATGTGATATCCCTCATTCACTCATTTATGCATGACTCTCTAATATTACTAGCATACAATAAGACATTTTGAGGCACTAGCTTTGCAAGCTACTATTATGTCATACAGGCCTTCATATTTTGCCTTTAATAATTATAAAAAAAAGGGAATAAAAATTCCTTCAAAAACTAGCATCCTATTTTGTTTTCCCCATCCTTGCATCCTCTCTCTCTCTTTCTACCTAAAAACTAGTTTTGGTGTTTGATGGTATGCACTTGGGAGGGATAATTGCTTCCATTGTGTCAAACCATGTAAGAATACCATTATAATGACTAGATAAAATATTGAGGACTATGTTAGGGAAAAAACAGGGTTAATGTCAAAACAACAAACTAACTAAACCCTAACTGCAATGAAGTGTAATCTAGCCTAGAAAACAATCAAATGAGCATGAAAAACATAAGAATCTAAACTAGTAAATTGTCTTATCCCCATTGTTCTCCTCTATCTTGCATTATTGTTCTCAGATTTGTAGGTTTATGCAAAGATCTTGAGAAGCTCATGTATGTGATTAGCAAGATATTGGAGATTGTAAGCAAAATAGGAAGATTCTAGAACTAAGAGATCATGAAAAATGAACTAAGAGAGCATGAGAGATGAAAAATGAACCAAGAGAGCCCAAAATGAGATGGAAAATTTAATTTTATAGAAGAGAAGATTTGAATGGATGGCCAGGATTGAGAGTTGACTTTTGAGCCAAATGGATGGCTGAGATGAGTTAGGGTTTTCTCACCACTAGAGGACAAAATTGAATTTTAAATTGGAAGAAATTGTGAGGTGGAGAATGTGATTTTTAAATTAAATAAATGGTGTTCATTTATTTAATTTATTTGAGAAGGGGAATAATATGAGATGATTAAATTAAATAGGTGGAACCTATTCAATTAGGATAAGGCCTTTTGATTTAAATAAATGTTTATTTATTTAAATTAAAGGGGGCAAGGGGATAATGAATAATTAAATAATTAATCAATTAAAATTAATTATTTAATCATAGAGAGAATTTAGGTAAAAATAGGAGAATGTGGCAGAAATTAGGGTTTTGCAACCTGAGGACACTTTTAGGTGTCTACATTTTGCCCCTCTTTGAGATGATGTTCAAGATGATAAGATTTATGTCAAGCAACATCATTTCAAAGAAGCTAAGGAAATGGATAGAGGATGAGGATGGTGATGGAAAGATAAGATGATGATGCCCCCTCGAGAGGATAGGCAGGTTGGACAAACATGAGTAAGCTCTCGAAATGAAAAGGGATGGATCAAGGAAGAAAGATAGGGGAATGGATAGAAGAAATGAATGATACATTAGGTTGCAATTATGGTGGAGGAATGAAAGATTGTCTAGAAGAATGGGAATGAGATCTTGCTTTGATAGATTTTTTAGCTTCTCACTTACAATTATTTTTGCTTATCATCATAGAACTTATTATGTTAAGGGATGACAATCACAATAGCATGATAGAGGCCAAAGTGTAGAAATGTGATCCCTTGTGAAACAGGCACATGACAAACAAGGACTGCCTGACTCAGATTAGTAACTGTGGTACCTTGTCAGTACATGTGATGAGATAACTGTGAGGTGTGTGAGTCCTGATGCAAGGAAGCATTTATTATTTCCAATGCATAGGATGTCTTTGATTCACACCCAATGGAATCCCGATCACACGCAAGACATCAAGTTGCCCCAGTCATTTTACGAAGACAAACTGCAAATAGTAATCAAAGAAAAATGGTCTCACTCTATCCTCACTTCTCTTCATCACTTAGGGACTACCTCAAGAAGCATAAGAATGAGACTACAAAAAATAATCCAGTAAAATAAGATAGACTAGACCAACAGCTAGTTGGACCTTTTGCTAAGTGATATGTGTTTGATTGATTATGATTAGATGAAGAAGTAATGGTTTCAAGATAGAAACATGTCGTATAAGACGCATGGTCTAGTTTCGACAATGCAACCTCCTGTATAAGGTGAGGGATAGGATTAACTGACACTAATGTTGTTGGCCATGCAAGCAACACTAGGGTTTGATTGATGATTGATTTTAGAAATGAACCATGTCATATAAGGCATAGAGTCCTAGTTTCGACAATGCCCCATTCTGTATAGGAATGTGATGGTTGCTAAGGATAGTTTGATGGCAATTGATTAATTTGGCTGATTTGAATAGCTTTTCTGGTTGATTTTTGGGATTGTTTTGAGTGCACATTTGTTTGAATTATTGATTGTTTTGGTCTAATTAAAGTGTCCATCTCATCAAAGGACAACTTATTATGATGGTTGACTCAACGGGTCCTAAGGGACTAACCTAATGCCTCAGGGGCTCATCAGAGATGGACTTGCCTACGTGAAAGATTACAGGCATCGTAGTTTGACCATGCGGTTTGACACTATTTATTGCTTGGAGTTTTTTGGATTTTTTTTTCAATTTTAAGGAATATTTAATTTTTTTTTGGATTTTGATGTTTCAATTTTTTTGTATTTTTGAAATGTTGTGATTTTTTGTGTTTTTTGGGATGTTTTGATTTTTTTGTGTTTTTTTACATGTTTTGAATTTTTTTGGATTTTGAGAATGTTGTGATTTTTTGTATTTTTGGAAGGTTTTGAGATGTCACTAGATGACAATTTTGAGTAGCCTTTATGCTAGATATCAATGACAAGGGAAAAACCAAATCTAGGTGCAAGGAGGTAGTGGTGATAGATAAACAAATAGGTGATAATGGATGGAAAGGATGTATGTGTAAGAGAACAAGGATGTGATCTTCAAGGACTATGTCGCATAGGAATAACTTGCCCCATTCTAGGTGCAATACTTAGGATTTTTCATGGCAAAGCTTATGAAAATAGGATGATTGGATGGATTGGAAGGGATGAGGTATATCAAGGGATATCCAAAGCATGTTTCAACATTTTGCCCCCATTTCTTTATCAAGATCAAAAGAGGAAGGGAGAATGAATGGAATCAATAGGATAGGTATGTGTATGGATGGATAAGGATGGAAAATGGATAGAAAATGATAGGTCGGATGAGACAACGTGCCCCCAAGTGTAAACGACATAGAAAATTGACCTACACATGACAACTATTTGCCAAGTTTTCATCATGGTACTTATCCAAGGCACCACCAAGGGTGGTTTTTACCATTGGATGAAGGGATTTCTCTTTACTTTTTCTTTTGACCTTTTTGACTTTTTTGATGGGAGAAGGTGGAATATGCATAGGAGAAACTCAAGTATCTAGTTCCATGAAAGATGACAGTCCCATTAGAGAGGAATGTCGTCACATGGACCATGTCAAGTCAATATGATCATTGATGTTGGTAGGTAATTGCATGAAAGGGTGATGGAGTAGGTAGATAATGGATTATGAAGGGAATGATAGTGGATTGTGATGTGGATTATGTAGGACTTATGCATGGAAGATGGATGGAAGGCTTTATGTGAAAGCATGGACCATTGGGATAGGGTGGGTGAAAGATGTAGGATACTAGTTGAATGATGAGGTATATGGGAATGTTACGGAATGAAATGGAATCATGACTAATGGTTGCACACACCATGTTAAACATTGAAGTTGTTGATTGGATGGTGGTGTAGGAAGAAATGGTGATGTTTGCTTAGGGAATGGTTGATGAAGTGCTTTAGGTACCCACATAGACTTACTATTTTTATGATTTTTGCCTTGCTTGTGGGTTTTAAGAATTTGATATTTTTGAATGGAATGGGATTTTTGAATGGAAGAGGATGGTTGGGATTTTTGAGAGGTGGATGCCTCATTTGACTTGATTGCTTTTTTCTTATAGACTCATACCATTTTGCTTTTGGATTTTTGTTTTGGAGTTATGGGCTTGGATAGCTTCTTAGATGGATTTTGATTTGATTTTTTGAATTGATGTCCTAAGACATTAGGACCCTTAGGATTTTTGGCTTTATGAGTGAGGGCATCCATATTTTTGTTTTTGAATCCCATGGGATGGATGGAATGAGTGGAAGCTCCTTGTTGCGCATTTGTTGGTCATGACTAGGAATGTAAGGGGATTTATGGATGATATAGATCTTAGGTGCTGGAAGAAATGGAGGCAAAGTTGATGGAGGAATATACGGAGTTGGAAGAAGTGGAGGTAAATTGGATGGTGCAAGGTGTATTGTCACATGCTTTTGACTCTTGTAGGATGATGGAGGTGGAATGGCCACATATGTTTTGGGAATATGATGTGATGTGCGATGGAAAGTGGACTTAGGAGGAATGGAGAAAGTACCAACATCTTTAGATTGTTTACCTTGGGGTGTGTTTCCAAGGCCATATGAGTGCGGAGGGACCTTGACATGTATAGGCTCCAAAATACCTTGTTCATTAAGGCCTAAGCCTTTACCTTGGTAGTTCATGTTTTGTAGCATGCGATGGACTATGGGACTAGGTGTGTTTTGGACACTAGACACGAGTTCATTATTTGATGTAGAAGGTGAAGTGGTGGATAAATGTTGTTGTGGTCCTAAGGAAGAACATTCATGGACAAAAGTGGATAGGCCAATGGGATATGATGGTGGATTTGAAATGGGATTGATGGTGGATGAAGATGGATCATTAGGAGTTTGATTATCATTATGCTCACTAATATCCAAGATATTTGTTCAATATTCTATGTTTGCTTGGGAAAAACATGTCTCATCATGACAAGTGAAGGTTGTGGGATTATGGATCAGTGGAGTAGCAAACTCTTGACCATGGAATGCATAGAATTGACATAGAGGATCATCATGGCCTTCTTGATTATAAGTAGGATCTTAATCATAGATGGGAGCAAGTGTGTTATGGATGGGTGCAATGGAAGAGGTTTTATCATGATTTTGATGAGGGGGTAATGTTTCCTCATGCTTAGAATTGTGCTCTTGACATAGATATTGACTTTGAGTGGAAGCAAATGACTCTTGGATAAGTTCGATATGTGCTTGATAGTCAATGTCATAAGGGTGTGATGGGTCTTGACTAGGACTCATGGGGGGAGGCTCTTGGAGAGGCTTGATGGTTGGTAGGACACATGATGGGTTTGGAGGATTAGAGGTAGCATTTGAAGGCTATTTAATAGGTTCCAAGATAGGTGTTTGACATGAGGATTGGTTGTTCCTAGCTAGTAGCCAATGGATCACATCCTTTGCAAGTGCATGTGTGGAAGGATAATATAGTGGATGGACAATTAGGGTAGATGATGTGGACTTGTGATTAGCCTTAGGTGGAGTGGAAAGTTCCCATGGTGGAGGGATACGAGGTATGGAAGGTATTGGCTTAGGGTTTGGACTTTAATTAGGTGGAGTGTCAAAGGGATTGAATGAATTGGTGGGTTTGGGTTTGCTTTTGTAATGTTTGATTCTAGGATGTGGATTTGATGGAGGATTAAATGGTAGAATGTACTTATAGGATGGATGAGGTAGACTTATGTTCCCCTTGTCAAAGGTAGAATGATAATTTAAAGGCACTTTGTCTTGTTGCCAAGGTGGACTTGGATAGGCTTGTGAATGGGCTTGTGGTGCTAGAACCTTGTTCTCTAGGGTGGGCATGGAATGACACATGTCTTCATATTGTTGTATGTCGTCTTGTGGGATTAGGACCATGTTGACAAGTGCTTGATTAGGATTAGGATGATGGTTTCGAATGATTAGGATGAATGAGATGTGATAGAGTATGAGATTGATTAGATGATTAGATAGGTGATTAGGGATGATTAGGTTATGGTTAGGGTTGAATTGGAAATGATTAGGATATGATTAGGGGTGAGATGATTAGGATGAATTTGATTGAATTATGTGATTAGAAAGGGTGATTAGGATGAATTTGATGAAGGTGGTAATGAGAAAGTCTATAATGATATGTGTATGAGGGATCACTAGGAGGATCCACTCCCTTTTCTCTTTGTTTTGCAACTGTGTCTCTACCGAATGAGACTTGTGAATTTTGGGATGGTATGGGGATGTCAATGCAAGGTGATGAGGCCCAGACTATGATAGAGGCTAATGGATATTAGTCTTCAAAAAGTCTAGCTCCAAGAGGGTACTCAAATCTACTATTGACCTTGTCAAAGTATAAATTGGATTTATCAAGACCTTGAGGTGTGGTTCAGAAATGATTGATTAAAGTGAACCCATGAGTTTCAGAATTCATTTGGATGGATGGACTTAAACTAGTCTTGGAGTATTAAGCCCAAGTGGAAGAAATGATTGATTAAAGTGAACCTATGAATTTCATAATTCACTTGGAAGGATGGACTTAAACTAGCCTTGGAGTATTAAGCCCAAGTTGTGATTAATTTGAAGAAGATGTCAAGGTCTCTTGGTCTAGATTTGTACTTGTGATACAGTCAAGATTCGATAATTTCTCCCTATGTTTCAACCTTAGGAAGACTAATGTTTAGGGTCCTCTAAGATGTCAATGGCTGAATGAAATTGAATATGTAGTGGAATGAATTTGATTATGTAGTGGGTGAACAAAACCAGCAGGTCTATAATGTTTTGACACAATTGTAGTTGGATTTGATAGGGAGGGTAGATACTCAAAGGTTTCCCTAGAGTTGTGATGTATTGTGATTGGGAATGATTAGGATGAAATTGATTGTATTAGGAATGAAGATGATTATGTGTGGTGTTGAGATTAGAGGACTTGGAATTGATTTGGAATAAGTTGATTGGATTATGAATGAAGATGATTAGAGTTTTTGTCTAGTATGATTAAGATGATGGTGATTAGATGAAAGAGGTGATTAGGGTTGGATAAGGATGACTTGGAAATGATTAGGAGAATGATTAGGATGATGTTGATTGGATGAGGATGATGATGTGTAATGATTATGGATGATGATTAGAATATGATTAGGATGAGGTGTAATGACTAGGAATGATGAATAGGATATGATTAGGATGAGGTGTAATGATGATGATATGATAAGGATGAGATTAGGATAGAACAAGTAGTATGATTAAGATGTGAATGGTTGGATTATGTGATTGAGAAAGGTGATTAGGGTATCATGTTGATTGGATAAGGATGACGGAGTGTAATGATTAGGATGATGTTGATTGAATGAGGATGACAAAGTGTAATGACTAGGAATGATGATTAGGATATGAGGTGTAATGATTAGGAATGATGAATATGATATGATTAGGACAAGGTGGAATGATTAGGAATGATGACTAGAGTATGATTAGGATGTGGTTGAATGATGAAGATATGATGAATAGGATATGACAAGGATGAGGTGTAATAATTAGGAATGAAAATGGATTATTGTATGTGGAATGACAAGGATAATGGTTATTGATTTGACTTGGAATGGTGTCAATTGGGTTAGAAAGGGGGTGATGTGGAAGGATGGTAATGTAATTAGGATGTGATTAGGATGGGACAAGAAGGATAATTAGGATATGGGTTATGGGAATGATAAGGATGATGGAATGACAAGGATGAACGTGATTAGGATATGGTTAGGATAATGTAGTTAGGATATGATGTTCAATGATAAAATTGGATGACAAGGATGATGTGGAATGATGATAATGTGATTAGGAATGACTAGGGCTGATGTTGTTTGGATATGATTGGATGATGTGTAATGACTAGAATGATGTTGCTTGAATAATGTGGAATGACAAGGATATGATTGGGATGACATTGATTGGATGACAAGGATGATGTGGAATGACAAGGATAAATGACTTGGATCAATTAGGATGAAAATGGATTAGGATATGTGGAATGATTAGGAATGATTGTTAGGATATGATTAGGATAAGGTGAAATGATTAGGAATGATGAATAGGATAATGTGATTAGGATGAAATAGGTTGGCTTAGGAGGGTGATTAAGAATGATGAATAGGATACAGTGACTTGGGTGAGGTGTAATGACTAGGAATGATGATTAGGATGAAGATGGATTAGGATAATGAGTAGGATAATGATGCGAATGATGCTAATTGGAATAGAAAGTTGATGATTATGTAGAATGATTAGGAATGATTAGGATGAAAATGGATTAGGATATGTGGAATGACAAGGATGATGGTTAGGTGTTTGTTTAACTTGGAATGGAGATGTTGGTTATATTAGAAAGATGATGATGTGGAATGATGATGTAATTAAGAAGTGAATAGGATAGGACAAGTAGGATGATTAAGATATGGGTATGTGAATGATAAGGAGGATGTAGTTAGGAAGAGTGATTAGGATATGATGACTTGGAATGAATGGATGGAAATAATGTCTAAGGGTGATGATTAGGAAGGCACACATATCAATCATAGAAGACACTTGGCAAATCAGATTGGCTATTTTTGGTGACTCATGATGTTTTGTAAACACTTGTAACCATGCATAACCCTAGGCTAGTCAAGGTCAATATTTGCTGGATTTCCACTGCGGATAAATCTGAGCCGCACTTATTCAAAGCGGATAGCTTAGAAGTTTGGTGGTAGTGGCTCCTACTTACATGATACTCACTTCTCAGGCACACCAAACTTTGAATTACTAAACACCCAAAGATATCAAGGAATATTCTATCTCTACTTTGAACTATGAGAACGTGGGATGGCTTCAGTGGTCTGACCTCCTGTGCCAGCAAATAGAAGGATTTTGGTCACTAGCACAAAGGTTCTTAGTAAGGGCATTCATTTAGGTGGCCATACATGCGGTGATTTACTCCATTTAGAAGGCCTCCCAGATTACAGAGGTTACACTCTATAGGTTTTCATGCACCACAAGGGTACCGAGGGAGACATTAATTGGTATGACACATCAACACCTATTACTTATGACTTTCATCACAAACACATTTTTTATATAGCGGTTTGAAAGAGCTTGACTTTAGCTTATTACTGCTTGGGTCATTCCCTCTCACAAATCTAGAGCAGGCCCTCTAAGGGTTTAACAAAAGCAATACAAGTAAATGTTTTTGATCTCCAAGTTCATACTAAGATGTGAGGAGAGAGCATAGACATTTTCTTGGTCACACTTGTAAAGTTCATTAACCTTTAGAAATAGTTGTGTGGTGTGACAAATGCAAGTGTTTAAGAAGTGTTTTTGATTCCCAAGATCACTTAAAGCATGAGGGCAGAGCATACACACTTCAAAAACCCAAGCAAAGCCACCAAGCAAAGCAGACAGTGATTCATTTTAAGCCCAAATTAAGTGTGAAAACAACAAAATTAAGTTCATTTTAGTGCACCAAAACCAAGTGTTCCTATGATAAGAAAGCACATGCATGAGAATGAAAGGAACCTTGCATCAAAATGTGTTAGTAGTTTTAGATTGAGAGTCTTCTCCCAGCAAACACCACAAGCTGAAAATCAGACATCAATAACATAAAATCTCCATGATAATGCAAAAAACATGAAATATCAAGCAAAGGCATCATTTTGCAAGCCACCAAGATGAAAGGGTAAAAGAAAATCTGAAAAATATTTGAAGACATTGATTAGCTATAGTAAAATAAACATTTGCATCAGATTGTTTAGGAAATTTTAAGCAATTTCAAAAAACATTTTGCAAAAAAGGAATAATTTTGCCCAAGTTATAAGCGTTTGAAGTTTAGAATGAGTATTAACTTTGACCAAAAAATGTCTAATAAAATGGATTTGTTACCTGATGAAACCTATACCATTCCAAATCTCTCGAAGTCAGCTTTCCAATGCCAACAATTTTGTGAAATTTTGTTACCGTACGCAAAAGTTGTGATAGTTTGAAAAAAATGCCTGTTTTGGTATGTGGAGGCAAACATGGGTCAAGTCTGGCTATTAACCTGACTGCTAATGATTTGTGTGCATGTGGTCACATGTAATGATTTACTGTTTGGTGGTTTATGTCTGTAGTTAAGTGCTTATATAGGCTTCTGGTCACTCATGTGACTAGGACTGGAGCGGAAAAAAAAAAGAAAAAAAAGTAATAGCAATCAAGGGGGGCTGGGTTTGTAGCCCCCTCCTTATAGGGCCCGTGACTAAGGAACTAAACCCCTAACTACTTACCCTGAGGCTGAGTTGTTAGGATTTAAACTTAAGTGAAAGCCACCAATAGGGCTATAGAGGAATCAACAAGGAAATGGCGATGGCAGCGGAGGGGTTCTTACAACGGCAATAGGGCTTTGACATGCTGGCCTAGGCATTGACTAACCACGGTTTAAGGTGATGGAAGTCTGCGGTTTGAGGGAGCTAGTAGGGCTTTTAATAGGTAGATGAGAAATGAAATGTAGGTGGTAGCAAGAGGGTTTTTAATGTAGTGTAAAGTCCAACGATGATGGTTCGTAGGGGTGGTGACGTATAGTGGTCACCACTTGAAGTGGCGATAGAGGAATAACACAGGCAGAGGGAGATTTGTTAAGAGGCGTCGACTAGAAATCAAGGTGGTGGTGACCTTAGAAATGGTAGGTGATGACCATTTGCTAATAGCCATGGTCGCACTTAGGGTTTTTGATTGAGAGGAGCGGTAGTGGAGGGAAGGTAGTTCAGGGACTAGTCAGCACCAATGGTGGTGATGATACAGACTCCGGTGGTGATTTGGATCCTTATGGAGGTGACAGTGTGGAATAAGGGAGGTGACTGGAGTTTTAGTGGTGGTGATCAGACCATTAAGGGTTCGGGAGAGGTGGCTTAGTAAGTGGTGGCGCCATCAAGGACATAGAGTAGGGAGGAGCTAGGGTTTCGAAATGGATGGAGAACAAAATAAAATCCAAGGTGTTGACTAGGTAGTTAGGAAATGACCTGGGGTCTCTAATGATGGCGACAATGGTTTTGAGGGAGTGATCAGGTAGTAGAAGAATGCCGACAGACTGTGAAGAGGAAGTCAAAGCAATGGTAGTGGTTTAGGGTTTATGGTGACTTTGACGGAGGTTTAAAATAGTGACAGAGAACCATGAAACGATGACAGAGACCTCCACGGGGCTGCATCGAAGCGGTGGATAGGTTAGGGGATGTCAACTGGGGAAATAAGGGTGTAGGCTAGGTATCTACAGTAGGTCCGCTGTTTAATCCCTTTTAAACCTGTAAAACACCAATCCTTCAAACCTACAAACACAGTCATAAAAGAAACCTACAACCAAAAAATGTTAACCCACAACTATAGACCACTTATTACTCTGCACAACATGGTATAGCCTATCCATATGGTATGGATCCATACAGATCCGTACACTATGGACAGGTTACTAAATTTTTTTTCAAAAAAATTTAGAAAATTTCCTGTTACCAAAATATATCAAATTTACTGTCATTTTATGCGGAAAGGGCCTCCTAGACTCAAAGATGAGATTTGTTTGAGACCAGGAAGCCACCTGCCCATGTTAACCACCAAAACTCAACAAGAATGATGGATTATAAATTGTTTAACGTCAGGTTCATCATTTTATGTTAGGGAAAAATTATGTTTAATGTCAAAACAAAAAACTAACTAAACCCTAATTGCAATGAAGTGTAATCTAGCATAGAAAATAGTCAAATAAACATGAAAAACATAAGAATCTAAACTGGTATTGTCCTATCTCCATTGGTCTCATCTATGTTGCATTATTGTTCTCAGATTTGCAAGTTTATGCAAAGATCTTAAGAAGTTGATGTATGTGATTAGCAAGATATTTGAGATTGTAAGCAAAATAGGAAGATTCCAGAACTAAGAGATCATGAAAAATGAACTAAAGAGAGCATGAGAGATGAAAAATGAACCAAGAGAGCCCAAAATGAGTTGGAAAAAGTTATTTTATAGAAGAGCAGATTTGAATGGATGGCCAAGATTGAGAGTTGACTTTTGATCCAAATGGAGGGCTGAGATGAGTTAGGGTTTTCTCAGCACTAGAGGACAAAATTGAATATTAAATTGGAAGAAATTGTGAGGTGGAGAATGTGATTTTTTAATTAAATAAATGGTGTTCATTTATTTAATTTATTTGAGAAGGGGAATAATGTGAGATGATTAAATTAAATAGGTGAAACCTATTCAATTAGGATAAGACCTTTTAATTTAAATAATTTTTTATTTATTTAAATTAAAGGCAGCAAGGGGATAATGAATAATTAAATAATTAATTAATTAAAATTAATTATTTAATCATAGAGGGAAATTAGGGAAAAATAGGAGAATGTGGCAGAAATTAGGGTTTTGCAACCTGGGGACACTTTTAGGTGTCTACAAGGACAACATTCTAAAATATGTTACACAATACAAATTCTATAGGAAATTCTCTTGATAATTCATGCAATTAGTAAGTCATAGCACTAGGATGAAAGAGATATTAATGATTAGATTTTCTAAAATGAACTGGCATTATCCCTTTATATACACCACCAAGGGTTACAAACAAAAAATTTCACATGTCTAGTTACCACACAATGATCATAAAGAGGTAAAGATAGAAAGATATTATATTTAAATTTAAAAGTTAAAAGATTCATTTTTACAAGTGTGCAATTTATATAGATCGATTAATCTTAGGAAAGAAATGGGTAAACTAGAGATCAAGATTAGACCCTACTAAAAAGTGGAGATAGGGATAGGTAAGGCTAATTTTTTATGCCAAATCTTAGTGAAAACATGTCATTTATATGCTTGTTATTGCTTAAATCTTAACTAAGCCAAACTTAGTACAAAAAAGCATGAAAAGTATGAAGTATAGATTTTTAACTGTTACACTTTGCTTCCACTTTGACTAGCATGTGAGCTATCATGTGAATGCATGTAAATGTAAATACAAGCAACCAATAAAAATTTAAATTCACATAAACTGATAAAAGAGATACATATATGGATCAAGATTCTACCTTAGTAAGTTTGTTCTCCTAAAATGAGTTCTCCATCTTAGAAACCTATAAAATTGAAATAAAAGAAATGAGTAGCATCATTTAGCCATTTTAAATAATAACATACTATCTGTAACCAAAAAGTAATGTAAAGAAAGGTAGTGTTATATATATTCCTCTTAAATACATCAGGTGGATAGGTAGAACCTTGGGGCACATAAAAATGTTTGATACTATCTAGAAATAATATTAAATCATGTGGCAATTCTATGATGATTCTTATATAATAGCAACATTAGTTATCTCACTTGCTCACTTGCACCGCCTCCAAGTAGCTACATACCAAGGATGCAAATAGATTGGAGGAGAGTAAGTAATAATATATAAGACAGGATAAACCTAATAAAGTTATGTGATCATAGAAAATATAGTGTCACATGATACCAAAATATAATAATATATGTTCATCAAAGCCATATAAGTGATAGGGAACAATTGTGCCCCTAATGATGCTTATATTATGGACAAAAAGAAACCCATGAAGTGCTAGATAGAGGTATCATGTAATATCCAATAAAGATGGGATATTATCATAACCCTAGAATAATGTCAGTGTAAGATACAAGCATGATAAGACTAATATGAATTGATTGGATTAGTACAAAATTGTAGAATATGAACATAACAGTCCTAGGTGATCCTATTTTTGGGACATGGATGATACTCACTTGTAGACAGTTCCTAAAGTAAGAGTTTGTTTACATAATGTTTGATGCAGTAAGATGTGGTGAGTTTCATATGTTTGGGTATAATAAGCATGTTGGTTCACATGTGGTGATGTTGTATTAGCAATCACAAGTCATTTTTAGAAGAACTCATGACTGCATATAGTAAATAGCATTGATAGAAGCATGAATAACAAGCTAAGAGCATTTACAGTAGAGATAAAGTTCTTATGGCACTATCCTAGAGAAGGTTCTAATGTTCTAGAAGATGAAAGAAGGTACCACAAGTAGTTAAAAACTATGATGAAATGCTTGTGTGCTACCATAAGCTTCAAGTTGGTAGTGGTGGAGATACAAGAAAAAATGAACTCATCAATAATGTTGAGCAGACAACTATCAATTTATAGTGTGTGGAAATAGCCACATAGACAAGGTAGTTGTTCACATAGAGACATCATGTTTGGTGATATGTGTGTCATGATAATATAATAATATGATTATAATATAATTGTGTGACTCTTAGTATTCCCTATGTTTGTTAGAGAATTAGATGGTTGGGATTCAATGTTTATGTCTATTTGTATCTGTTACCATTTTTTAACCACAACTCAAAAATTGGCTAAGCAGATATAACATTATCACTTTTGAATGAGGTTTGATTTACTTCTATTATGAGTTAGTTGCATGTTATTATGTTTTCAATGATAAATGCAGTTCAGTTGTTTAGGAAAGAAAAAGAAGTTTCAGATCATTCGTTGCATTGCAGAGCAGTAAACTAAGATAAGTACTCATTCATCACAATGGTTATTCATTTACAAGTTTGAATACATAAAGGAATAAGCATTGCATTGAAGGAAACCATGACATATCAGATGTCCCACACAAGCCATGGGTTATAGCTGAACTCTTGTAATTATAAACAAAATACTATGCATCTAATGAAGGAGAAAGGAAATACATAGCCATCATTTCCTTGTTTTGTCGATCTTCATAGTAGCCTTCAATCCTTCTCCCGACCTTGGCATGTACCTAAAAATGTGGGAAGGGTCCTGTTAGAAGCTCCAGTTATGAAAGTCCTTTGACTATCAGAAGATGCATAATACATTGATTATAATGCATTGATCAATTGAACAACATCCATATGAAGAAGGAACTGGAGAGAAGCAAACATCGAGCATCATTGTTTTATTCTAATCTGTTTGTTTCATGTGCAGGTATAGGACAAGTCATTTGCTATTTCAGAGAGATGTCAGCATGTGGTGCAAAATGGGCTTCCATGAGGGTAGAGCTCAACATGCTGCCCCCTAAGTCTTAAGGGGAAAGAGATCAGAATATTCATCCATACTGTGCAAAAGGGGAACATATCAAAGTAAATAATGTTGCTTTAAGTCGACTTATTGGACTTCAATTCAATGTCCAT
The DNA here is from genome assembly GCA_027924645.1 of Cunninghamia lanceolata. NCBI lineage: Eukaryota > Viridiplantae > Streptophyta > Pinopsida > Cupressales > Cupressaceae > Cunninghamia > Cunninghamia lanceolata. The sequence continues at coordinate 10,648,014 of BSBN01000016.1, forward strand.
TTATGACAACTATTCAAGAGGAATTGAAGTAACAATCATCTATGAACAATGAATTTTGCACATGACAGCCAATAAGGTATGAGTTTGAGAACATCAGGTTTTAATGCTATGTATTGATTCAAGTATGCATTTCAAAATCATGATATTGATTGAACAGTAAAACAAGACCTATAGAATATCATTTATTGTTCATGACAAGTAAGTGAACATGGATAGAGTTTAGGAACACATGAGATATATTTTCACATCAGGGAACTGTATTTGCTCCTATCTCATCAGTGACGAGAAGTTAGATCTAGGCAATATGTTACCTGTTATGTCATGTTACATTTATGTTTGCCTCTGTTCATTATAATCATAAGTACATATTTGGGACATTCAAGTGTCATATCACATCAATTAAACATGATATAGATTTAACTATGCATTGTACAGTAAAGAAAGAATTATCTGCCATCTATAATGTATACAGCTACATTGCACCTTATCACATATTGCTGGATTGAAGAGCATTGCCAAGAGATGTACAAACATTGATCACATGATTTGATGCAGCAAGACAAGGGACAATTTGAATACATCATAAGGATGTCCATGCCTTTTGTATGTTACAAATAATATCATCATTTCAATATGCTATTACAAAAAGAGGATCTGTTCCATTAATTATGCCAAATCACAGTTGCAAAAGGAACAATATTATGTAATGCTTATGCTGTAGATATCATAATGAGTGGAAACTATGGTATAGATCAAGTCAACTGAAAATTGCAAATGAACATATACAGATCATATGATATCCAAGACGCTATGAGGAAGTATCATGAACTATATCCAAACAGTGCTACAAGAGAAATAAATAGAACAAAATAGAATATATAGTTCTCAACGAGTAGTATCTCATTCATGAGATAGACTTATGTTTCCAGGTAACTGTCATAATGTCAAAGATGATCAAATACAGTTGCGCATATATAGAAGTGCAACATTTAAATCCAATTCATATGCTCTTCAACAATAAGGTTGTTCATAAATGAGAGAGCATTACAGATCAACTATCATTTCACTAATCGGGTCATGAAGAGCAATCAGATTATACATTCGCATGATATAGAAAAACAATGCCATGGTGTCATCACCCAATAATTCTATCATGTTTGGTTCAAAGATGTCAAAATAAGTATGCTACAGGAGGAGTATTTTGTGCTCAAAAAGATAAACTTTGGTTTTAGTTTTGAAACTCTTGGTTCATACAGTGAAAAGAAGCTTGTAGAGATATATTTGAGCTAGGTTGTAACATATAATGCCATTCTGGTTCTTTTTTTAAGATACCCATGTTGAGTTTTTAAAAAATGCTAACATTTTTTACAGTGTTAGAAAAGAAGAATGGTAAAACAAAGTGTTTATTCTAAGGCCGAGCTAGAAGATGGCAGTAAATGAAGTAAAATTGAAACCCTTGTCGAGCTTTGAAACCATCTTTCTTCTTGTAGATACAGTCAAATGAAAATGAGTGTGGAGTGTCTACAGGTGTTGTCATGCAAGAAGAGAAGCCATCTCTACAGTTTAAGTGAAACCCTCATTTTGTAGTCAAAGGAAACTTCAAATTTTCATATCAAATGACAAAGAACAAGCCATAGAATGCATTCTATACCACAGTTGTGCCATAAATGAAAGTATCCTGAGATACCCAGTTGATAAAATTTGTAAACCACTATTATCTTTTGCACATATATTCATGTAAAGGAACGTACAATAATGGAGCAAGGAGCTTACCTACAGAGTTGCTGAGGAGGAAGGATATCATGGCCGCAATCCATCTTGAAGGTTTTTTTTGTCATTTTTTGCCACATTTACAGAGTTCAACACAGAAAGAGCCAAGAAAATAGATGTCAAGCAATTTGTAATAGAAGAAAGAGCAACTATGGTCGCAGCCATTAAAGAAAAAAATGCCATTTAAGCTTCAGATACATACTCACCAAGTTCTGCCTGTCATTTTGACTCAAGAAATGTAACATTTTTTACCACAGAGAGCCAGATATGGAGGAGAAAATGCGGAGCTACAAACCCCAAGTTGGTAACATAGAGTTGCAAAGAAAACTCAATAGCAAACAACATATGAAAATGCCTAACTTTTAGGGTTTGACCCTTTATTTTGTTTGACAAGTGTTTCACTTCTCATATTTTTGACCATGCAAGACAACATGATTATTTTATCCAAATGGGATTGTGGTCAAAACCTTGCATTTGATAATGCCTAGTAATCATGAAGTGGAGAGGCTGACACTCCCTCATTTTGTTTGATCTTTATAAAGTGAAAGGTGGGTAGCTTTAGTGAATGAAGTTTATGCCTTTGATAAATTTTCAAACCTTTATTTACAACATGGCTGACTCATAGTGGAGTCAAAGTGTCATTTGATTATGCATGTGGTCGAGAGTCATTGACCTCCCACTTATGCATTATTTTTATTTCCTTCATATATTTTAAATGTATGAGAAGGTCAAACCAAGAACTTTTGGAAATATGAAAAGCATGCAAGATAATGACATGGTGAGAAGGGTCAAATTTGACATGTGGCACTTGTATAGGCAGTGAGGTGGTGTTGTCCAAGTCATGAAGATAGAGATGAGGTAGCAGAATATCAACACATGGACATGCATTTGTAGAGTTAGAGCCATGGTGCCAAGCCTTTGAGGCTTTCATTTTTTTGGCAAAATATATGTAATATTTTCATCATTTTTTAATGATTTTTATAAAAAATCAATAGTGATATCTTGTAAAATATTTTGGCAAAACTATAAGCCAAATATTATTTTATTTTTGCAAAAAATCATATCAAATGGAGATATAGAATAAAATTGCCATAGCGTTGTAAAGTTAGTTTTAAAGCAATCATTGACAAATTACTTTTAAAACTTAACTATTTTAGGTGATTTATAGACTAATAAAACAAATCAAATATTCCATTTTGATTTTTTTTATTTAGAGTCATATAGGACAAATTTTGGAGCTTTCATGAGCAAAGAAAAGCAGTTTTATGGTAGGACCATATGAGAGGGTAGTTTTGCAGCTTTATTTTCCAGATTGGTGGCAGATCCAGAGCTTTATTTTGGGCTTTTATGAGTAGCTCAAAAATAGACCTAGGGTCTAGTTTTACGAGCTTTTTCATCTTTCTTCTGAGGACATCTTTTGGAGGCATTTATAGGAGAAAAATCTTAGTTTTTCTCAGTCAGTTAGTTTCAGTTTCTTCTCTCTTGTTCACAGGTAGAGTTGTATACAGATAGTTGGGTCATATTTCATTTTACATACATTGTACTCCTTCCAGTTCTAATAGAAAATTTTCCTATTTCATCTACTTATGTGTTTTGCAGACTCAATTTGTTGTCTTATTGTGAAAATGTCTTGTCGTTTATCATGTCTCGATGCTGTTAGATTGCATTTTTGCTCCTGGTTGTAATATGTGTTTGAATTAAACCTTATTACAAATTATTTAGGGATCAGAACTTATAGGTTAGGGTGTGAAATTTTTTAAGTTTGAAGAACTATTTTGTGAGTGAATAGATTCATTTAGATTAGATTCAAGACTTAGTTTGCATTTCAATTACCCTTCTATCCCTTTTCCTCGCAAGTCATTAGTTTAGGAATCATAAGAGAACAAGTTCACTCTGGAGATTTGTTCTCATTATAGGAGACCCACATCTGAGAATGATTCCATTTTTCAACAGGTAGTTAAGTATTTGCAAACTTAGCAAGGGTCCATACTTGATTGACAATAGTATCATCTCATGTCAAGCTGACAAGGTTGGGAAAACTATAAAAAGGGTTATGGTGGATAGAATATTGTTGGTGTAGAACATTAGATTGATTGTATAAGAGCATGTTGTAGATTGAGAATTTGTAAAGATACTTCTTGTATTGAATCCTTGATTCTAAATAATATAATAGTGACTATATTTTGGTTACATATTTTCTCTTGTAAGGATTTCCCTCATAAATATTTCAATCTCATGTAATCTTGCATATGCATACTATTCCATTTACTTATGTTAATATTGTTCTAGATAGATTTTGGAAATACTATTGACTATTTCTAAATCACATTGCCTTAAGTTTCTTAATCCTAGTCTATTGGTTGTCTACAATATGGGTGTAATCCCCAACATTCGGTGTATTTTCTTGGGATAAATTATGAGGTATTTGTCAAACTTAAGAAGTTTATGCATCTATTTTAGAATTAGACAATTAAGAAAATTGAAGTGCTTAGTATAGATAATCATGGTGAATTCTTCTCATAGGAATTTGAGACATTTTGTAAACACACTAGAATTGTGAAGTAAAAGACAACTCCTCATACACCATAACAGAATAAAGTAGTTATTTAAAGGTTAACTAGAACCTTGGTGGATCAAGCTAGAAGTATGTTAAGTAGTGTTAGTCTAGGACAAGATTTCTAGGTTGAGGTACAGTAAGTATTGCATGCTACTTGAAAAATAGGTCTCCTACTTTTATGTTGGAAAACAAGACACCTTATGAAATGTGGACTAGTAGAAAACTAGTTGTAACATAATTGAAGGTTTTTATCTATGAGGAATTTGTTTAGGTGTCAAAGGAGAGACAATCTATGTTTGATTTAAGGGAAAAAATGGTGTATTTTCATTGGGTAAGGTGAAAATGTTAAAGGCTACATATTTTGAAATCCTAAAACACTAAAAGTTCTCTATTCAAGTGATGATACGTTTAAATAACTTAGAGTTTTTTTCAATGAATAACAATCAAAAGACCATGAGAGACAAAAGGTGCATTTTAAGTCAATGCTTGAGTATAAAAATGTACATGAAGATGAATTTCAGCTTAAGTGGACATAACATTTTAGAAGAACAAGAGATAATCACATCTGATGCAAAATCTTACGAAAAGAAGATGTAGATGTGGTAGGAAATTCTTCACTAACAACTATGAGAAGGTATACAAGAAAACAAAGGTCACTTGATAGCTATAGTCCACTATATATTTATTTTGTTTATTTTCTAAATTGTACTAATAGTGAACCACATTTCATGGAAGAATCTCTCACTTCCAAAGAAAAGAAGTATTGGAAGAATACCATGGGCAAGAAGATGTTGGTATTGAAGCAATCCAAGACTTGAGACCTAGTAGATTTTTTTGGAGAAAGGAAACCCATTAGATGTAAGTGAGTGTTCAAGAAGAAATTTAGAGTAGGTGGATTACTTGAGTGTACAAGGAATGGTTGGTGGCAAAGGGATATTACGAGGTAGGGGGAATTGATCTTGGTGAGATCTATTTTTGGTATCTAAATTGAGCTCCATTAGGATTTTGTTATCCATAACTATGGCATATGTTCTTGCATGATGACTTAGAGGATATAATGTACATGGAAAAATATAAAGGACTCAAGGTGAAAAGTAAAGAGAAACTAGTTTCTCTTTATAAATAACCACTATAGCTTAAGGCAATCCCCATGTATGTGGAACCAAATTTTCGAATCCTATGTCCTAGAATTAGGCTTTTCTAGAATTGATATTTATCATTATGTGTATTAAAAGTAGGTAATAGATCAAATTTTTATTTTTATTTTATATGTTGATGATATGTGAACCATTGTAGATAATAAGACATTAATTCAATAACTTAAAACTCATTTGTCTAGTAAGTTTGACTTGAAGGACTATGGTATTCCTAGATACATACTTTCTATGGAGATATATGAGAATAGGACCAAGAAGAAGCTGTGGATAAACTAGAAGATTTATCTTGAAACTAATTTACATAGGTTTGGAATACAAGAGAGTAAAATAATAACTACACCCTTACTGTTTGGCACAAATGTGAGTGTGGAACAATGTTGTAAGTTTGGAGATGATTTGAAGCACATGAGGAATGTTCCATATGCCAGTACACTACAAAGTCTCATTTATGCAATGGTCTATGAAATAATAGATATTGCCCAAGAAGTGGGAGTTGTAAGTAGATTCATGATGGAAAAGTTGAGTAAGGAGCAATAGAATTAGGTCAAAAGAGTGTTTAGGTACTTTAGAGAAACACTAAATTATTATCTAGCTTATCATGTTACTAATGACATGGGTAAAGATTTAAGAATATAATGATTTGTGGATTTTGATTAGGTTGGAGATCTAGATAAATAGAGGTTTGCAAGTGGTTATTCTTTTATTCTATTTGGAAGAGTATTTAGTAGTATGAGAAAGTGGTATTGGATAGTTGTTCTATCCTCAACTATAGTGTGCAAGGAAGCAATCTGGTTAAAGAGGTTTGAGATTCATATAATGATGAAATGTGATTCATATAATGTAATTTTTTTAGCAAGAAATAATTTTAAGCACACTAGAAGCAAGCACATTGATGTGCAATATCATATTGTGGGGGAGATGATTCATACCAAGAAAGTTCAAACTAGTAAATTGGCACTCAAGTAAATGTTGTTGATTCTTTGACAAAATGAGTAAGTACTGCCATGTTCATGTGGTGTAGGAATACAATGGGCTTGTTCCATTGCTATACATGAGGTCAACATCTTGGGTTGTATACAACAATCTTTGTTTTAATAAATAGCAAGTGGGAAAATGTTGGGATGGGTGATATTCACTTTTAGAGAATTCCTAAAGTAGGATTATGTATACATGGTGCAATATAGTAAGGTACAATGAACTTTAGATATTGTGGTATAGTATGCATGTTGGTTTACATGTGGTGATTTTGTGTCAAAAACTACAAGTCTTTTATAAAATAACTCATGATCAATTGTATTTAATAAACATTTTTACTAGAAGCATGAATAACAATATAGGAGCACTTGCAATAGAGCACACATTCATATGACACTATCTTAGAGTAGGATATTGTACTCCTAAAAACATGAATCAACCATAGATGTGATTGAGTCAGCTTCGACAAAGCATACGAACCCTCACCTTGCCATGGGTGACCTCCAAGTCACTCCTGTTCTTGTGGAAGAATCTAGTCGATCATGGAGGCATAACCTGAGGGCAATTTTGTTCTCATTGTTAGTGTAAAAAGAGATATTACCTAGAGTCATTTCCTATGTCCTCTTCACACTAGTCCACTTAATCTTACATAGGAGTCATTAGGCAAATTTTATAATGTACATGTAAGTGCATTTAATTTGTTTGTACTAGTCGTCTCATGTCATAGCATTAAGACACTTGTCATCTTCCTAGTTTATCTCATGTATTTATTAGTGGTGTCTAGATGTATTTATTATTTGTGTCATCTAGTTTGTTTTTTCCACTATGTCAGACTTGTACCTTATCACTCAACCTTACCTATATAAGGAAGGCATCTCATTGTACATTTCAAGTAATGCAATGCAATGGAATTCAATCATGTATGAAGTCAAGATCTACATCATTTTAATGGCATTAAGCTTTGTCATCTCTAGTCTGTCTATTGGAATTAGGCCAGACAACTGAGAGGCGGGGGGTGAATCAGTTGTCTCACAAAATTAATCTTTCCTTCCTTTTAATCTTCTTCCTCAACTTACAAATAGATTAATGATGTAAAGATTAAAGAATGAAATAATAACTCATGAGCAGAAACATAATTAACACGTGCTTGACACCAACATTTTAACGTGGAAACTCGGTTAAGGGAAAACCACAGTGGGGGTTAATCTGCAAGATTTGTACCCTGTTAAAAGTACTTAGAAAAAAGAGAAGGCACATGCCTTTAGGCTCACTACCCAGAGCTCACTACTCAAATGAAGCTCAATGCTACAAAAATTATATTTAACACAGAAAGAATTAACTAATAAATAGCATCTTCTTCATGCCTGGTTTAGTTTCATTAAATGCTCACAAAACTTCTGCTCTTCCCCAAATACTTATTCTCTAACTCTTCATCCAAAATAGCTCTTGTTCTTCCACTTCTCCTCTGCTTTGCTTTGCCTTTGATCCTTTCTTTCAATTTTATTATTTTCGCATAAGGATGATTTTCTACACCTCAACTACACACCTTTATATGCTTCATCAACCTTGGAATAAACATCAAGGTTGGCTTGACTTAACGTGGATCACTACACTGTCAGCCAACACAAGGAAGAACAGCAACACCAAAAGGGAAATCTTCAATAACAGACAAAAACTTCAATGTAGACCTCCAACATAGCAGCCACATGATCCAGAGATCCCCACAAGGACATTGAGTTCAACAAAAACATATGCACTCCTCTGAAACATCAGAATCACTTGCATCTTCATCCAGAACCTCAAGAACACTGTCTATCATGACTGTCACACTAGAAAGATTGCTTTCGGATCTCCAAACCACAAACCAATTGAATGGATGATACTTCCTTTAGATCCGTAGATCATCATTTTACATTTTTGAAACAATCTTGACCTCTTTCCTATCACTCTGTCTCTTTTGAACACTACAAAACTGGTTCTACTCAGATGGTCATAGCTTCTTCAAATCTTCATGCAAACCCTTCAAATCTTAACTAGAGCTTCTTCAGATAATCCTCTACTTAGCCATGTTTTCCGCATACATTGATGCTCATTAATTTTCTTGATATCCTCAACATTCCAGTCTTCTAAACAGGCAACATAATAGGTTATAGTTGACACCAATGGAAACAAGGATATGTTGAAATCAATGACAAAACTACTTAGGCACATATTTACAATTGTAATGTGGGAAAATGTCCCCTTGGTGATTTTCCCTCTTAAGGTTTAGCTCCTAGGTTTTTTTCATGCATTTAGGACATCTTACTTCATAATTTGGCATCTCAATGGAATGAGCCGTAGGTAACATGACAAATGGGACCTAGGAGGACCCATTGAGTTGTACTCTGCCCAAAATAGGGGGGAGGACTTGGGCATCCACACCCTAGTCCTACCCTATTTTGGGGCAGCCCCAATTTTTGGGTGTCAGTTTATGACCGTTATTTGGGCCCTTTGCCGACACGGTAAGTTTGAATTAGGAAAATCTTGGCAAGAGTATTTGTAGCTGCATATAAAAGCATGTTTAGGAATTCATTTGTAAACTAGATGATTACTAGTAAGCTATTGTGTTCTTAAGATGATTCAAGGCTTTCATTATGTTGCAAGAGTAGACTTGTATGGTTTATGTGTTTCTATTTGTAGATTTGAGTATCAATTTCCTCATGGAATGAAGAGCATCTTCCTCCCATGAGGTCTTCACTACAAGGTGACATTATATTGTGTTTTCATCATCATTTCCTTTGGTTTTTGCCTCTGCCTCACAAGGGAATGCACTCTCTATCTGATAATAGTGTTCAAAGACTTAAGTGTCCTCTGGGGCTTGACTGAGGCAAGCCTCTAAACACCACAACCCCCTCCCAAAGTCTTGTGATTACATGTTACAGGTGTCGCATTTGGGAAAAGTGAATTTGTAGGAAGGATCAATAGACATTAGGGATTTAGGATCTGAAGAGAAGTAGGACACTGGAGCATTTCCAGGACTTGGGTTCTCTCTCTAGTGTCCTCCATAGCTGAATCTCCAGAAACAAGAGTTACAATGTTGATCAGTGTTGGAAGGAGGCCTGGATTCCAGAAAGAAATTGGTACCTTGGACTTGGTACCCGCTCCAATGTCCCTGAATGTTCCACCTCAGAACCCTAAAAATAGGTACTCTATGATCTGATATTTTACCTCCTTTTGCAAGAGCTTTTTCTGTTATTCATCAGTTTATTGTCGTATTTACATAATTGGGGTTTTAATAGTCAATTGAGCATAAGAGAAGAGAAATTGGTAATTAAATTCCCTAATCCAAGTTTCCCTACATCTCATAGTGATCTAGGGTATGATAGTGAATTTCCACTCGACCCTAGATCCTTGAATGCAAATGGTGAAAGGAGGATTCAAACATCTAAACACTAAACATTAAACAATCTAAATTTTACCCTAAACATATTGGTGAACCTGTGTTGTTGGAATTAAATTGCAACTTTCTGAGTTTGTGTCTTTAGATTTGGATTGATATCATTCATTCATATAGTCTCACTTTATTGCATTGAGAAAAATTCAAAAAAATTGAAAATTTTGAAAAAATTCAAAAAAAATTGCATTGTTTGGCTTACTAAATTGCATCAATTCTTTCTAAATTTTCCTAATTCATAATTTTTGCATTAGACCTGATATAAACTATATAAAAACACAAAAATTCAATACTTTTCATTGCATTTTCATCCTTAATTTTCTAGACTTTTGTAGAAATTTTGATAATTTTCATATAACCTAGTAATTCCAAAATATAGGATTAGTAGGCAAAATCTTCTTTCAGATTTTTATACTAATTTTAGAGGATCATTCAAATTTTCATTTGGATTTAGTCTTGTGTTTTGGTGTAAATTTTGATTTAGATTTAAAATATTTGCATTTTTGCATAGAAAATTTCAACAAAAACTAGCAATTTTCATGCATTTTCATTAGATTTGCATTGGCATTTTTCATATTAGAGCTTAAAAATCATTTTAGTTTTTGAGAGTAATTCATTTTCATCATAAATCAGACTTTAAAACATTCACATAGCATTTTTTTCCAAGATCTCAAACCTAGGGCTTCAAAAACAACGATTTTCACTAAATTTGGCCTTATCGACTCTATAAACTTGCACCATAGGCATGTTGTGAAGAGTATTTTTATATTAATTTCCTGTTATTAGGTTAATAATGTGTTTCCCCTCTTAAAAATCTTCACAACGCCCTTTTAATGGGCTCTTGTATTGAAAATTTGGTGAAAAACTACACATTTTGATTATTTTTGCCCTAGGGTTTGACCTAGTTTGCACTCCGAGCGTGTTGTGATCAATTTTATGGATTGAGGTGACTGATATCATTTATATTATTTTCTTTACCTCCTAAAATTCCTTACAACACTGCCTTTTCTAGGTCTTGGAATTGAAAAACTGAGAAAAATAGTCTATTTTTTCTATATTTTCACTAGGGTTTTACCTTAAGTGGCACTAAAAGTGTGTTGTGTTGGAAATTTTGACACTATGTGGCTGTTATTACTGATATTATTTTCTTTCCATCACCATTTTCCTCACAAAACCCTTTGTTATGCTCTTTTGGATAGAGTTTTGGTGAAAAAAGTGCCTATTTTGACATATTTTCACTATAGTTTGACTTGGCATTATTTTGGATTTGCACCAAGAGTGTGTTGGGAAGGATAATATTGCTATTTTGGAATAATATCAGACATATAATTTTATTCCCTTCATCAAAATCCTTACAACATCGTGTATTCCATTCGTTTGCATTGAAAAAGGTACAAGAAACCAAGCATTTTGGTCATCAATCATATCCTTCTCCTAGGATTTGTTCTCTCAGTTTGTGCATTGTGTGTTGTATGCTTTGGTATAATATTTATGACATGCTATCCTAAAAACAATATCCCTTTGAGAGGAAGTAAAAGGTTAATGGGATCTAGTGCTCTTTAAAACAACATTCCTACCTCTAACAATCATTTGAACACCTTTACAAAAGGAGAAACTCAAATTGTGGAAGATATTATACATCCTCCAATCACAATGGAAGAGAAAACTTTTCATGATGTTGATAATACTATTGAGGCAACAGGATATGTATCTGATGAGCAAATAGAAAAATTTGATAAAGAGCTAACTGAATTTCAATCATTCATGGAAAATGAGAGAATAGCTAAAGAAGTTGTCCCTACAATTCATAATATAAGAGAATTGGTAAAGAGGGACAAGATGGTGTAAATGCAATTCTTGTTCTAGCACATATTGTACAAACCAATATCATTCTAGTGACCAAATGTGTACAAGCGATAAATAACACTTTATCACCATCTCATACTCAAGTATTCATACCTATACCAACTACGAGAATATCAAATTTTACATCAACAATCTTAACAACTGATGCAAATGCCTGTAGTAATGCTACCACTGGTATTGGAGTATCTAATGGCACTAATTACAAAGCTGTGGGATTTGATTCTCATCAAATATTGGTTCCTAAAGGGACCTCCTCTATACATAATTGTTCTTAACCACCTATCTATTCCACTCATTTCCAACCACCTATCACATACTCACAACCATCTTCCACCTATCACTATGTCCAACCACCATTGGCATATTCCCAACCTCTGCCTATCATATCTTAAGCTCATTCACCTCCTCACTTTGGTTCTAATTTCTCACAACAAACTGTATCTCCCAATGATGCCATCTTAAACCAACTTTTACAGGGCATGACTGCTTTGCAACAAAAGGTAACAAACTTAACAAATTCTTCGTAGCCTAGTCTACCAACATATCATGCTCGTAATCCCCTTTCCTATGCAATCTTGAGAACTCCTATGCCTGAGAGGTTTGAAACTCCCCTCTTTGAAAAATATGGTGGAAAAGGTGATCCTAATATTCATGTGGCAGCATTTACAGCTATGTGTAGTGATTTTTATTTTGAAGAGGATTTGTTAGCAAAAATTTTCCCACAATCTCTCAAAGATACTTCTTTAGAATGGTTTTTGTCTTTGCCTGCAAATTCAATACACTCCTTTTCATAGTTGATTGATCAATTTTTACAACATTTTCAAGCAAATATCAGACCCCAAGTCACCCTTATTGACTTGGTTCAATGTAAACAAGGCCCCAAAGAAAAGTTGACTAAATTCATTAGTCGATATCAAGGACTTTATGCACTGATTCAGTATCAGATGAAAGATGAGGATGTTCAAAAGATATTCATTACAAATCTAAAACCTAACATTCATGATAAGATTCTCTTGATGAAATATAACTACTTTTAACATTTATGCACCGCTCTTCGTGATTATCAACTTTCGTCTAGTTAGTATGAAAACCAAAACTCATCAGCTCAAGTTGGTCAATCCATGGGTTGATCATCACAAAACAATTTTAAGAGAAACAATAATAGGAATTTCATCAAGATCAATAGACCAAATATGAATGCATCTACTATAAATAATCCAAAGAAAGCATCATATCAAACAAGAAAGTTTACTCCAATATCTAAGTCTTATCATTCTACCATGAACCAAGTTGTAAGTAACAACATTCTAAAGCTTCCCCTGATCAAGCCTATTGATCCTAGTAAACAAGGACCTTACTTCGATGCTAATGCCTTTTGTCATTATCATCGAATGCAAGGACAGAACACTGAACGATGTATGTGTCTTAAACATGAGATACAAGACTTTATTGATTCAAATGTCATCTAGGTATTGGGTGTGAATGATAATGGAAATAAGTCAGTTGTTTCACCAAATAAGAATTTACAAATCTTCACTAATCCTTTTCCTAAGCATACTAAAAGCAATATGGTGGAACATGGTTTAATGGAAGGAGACAAGGATGATTACTTGGACTATGATAGTATCGTCGGAGTGATTGAAGTAGATAAGAAACAAGTGGATAATCCACCTCGTCCATGAAGAAATAAAATTTATACTGAGGTTCCTCCTCTGTTATCCTTATATGGATTAGGAGATAATCAAAATACATCAGAAAAGAAAGAACAACAACTGATACAGACAAGTAAGATGGTACAGGATGATTCCTATTGTTGTTCTAGAAAGATTCAACAATGAAAAACTCGCTAAAAATTGGAAAAGAGCAAGACGACAATCAACAGTCAGAAATAATAGTGGTTCTCCCCCTCACAAGCAACAAAAAGTCTCATTTAAACAAGGATTTAAGGAACAAGCATCATATGATAACAAACAAAACTTTCATAAGAACCACTCAACTTTTGCATTAAATATGATTGAGTACCTCTCCAAGAGGTTCACTAGCTCCAAGATACCAAGAGACCAGCTCTATTGTTTAGGACTCCTGGGATGACCTCTCATTCTCTCGTAAGGTTCGAGATACCAGGAGACCACCTTTGTTGTGACCTTCTATTTGTATCATCATTCTTCTATATTGCCCCTCTCTCTGATTTCATTGTTGTGTGTTGTGTCTTATGGACATAGCGTCACGGTTGGTGACTTGGGGGCACCCTCCTATGTGACTATCCCTAAGACCCTTGTTTCTCCTCTCTTATTTATTATTTCCCATCCTCTCGTGTTTCCATCTAGAGGGTAGATGACAAAAACCATTTATACTGATGCAGACCTAGTGTCCCTTTCAAGAGCAATCAAATAGATGGACTTAGTTCCTAATATGACGATGGAGTTGTATATTTTATCTGACACTTGGCTAGTGGAAGCACTCATGCTTTCCGCATAGTGAATATTAATGATGTTTTTATCGCATTCACAAACCTTAGAAATATTGCTGCTCCACGCACCTTTGTTTGTCTTTGAATCTAGCCTTGGCAGTACTCGATTCAGAGAGCTTGGTGACATAGTCCTACGGTTATCCTTGAACTCTAAATTCATTGTATAACCTTGGCTCTTTGTGTGGTTAATCATATGCATTGATGTTGTTGTTTATCATGATCTTGTAGACACTAACATGTTTCTTACAGGGATGTGTTTGTGGGAACATTTGGCGATCGTGAAGTACGTCACTACCGGGGGGCATGGGCTTTGCAAAAGTCAGTGTTCCCTTATGTGCTTTTTTCCTACCTTAACGTGCTTGATATCGATAACTGATATCAACCACCTTAAGGTGGGGGCATATATAAGGTAAGCTATCTATTATAGATGTTAGCAATGTGTTTGACCTTAGGTAAAAGACCTGCGTGATGAATGCATCATGCATCCTGAGTTTGTTTGCAATCAATCAATCAATCATGTAAGCCCTCTACGAAGGTGAGATATTGACTATATCCTTTTTCTTAATCCCTCTATGGAGGTGGGGATGGTGTACTTCTTGGAGTAGATTTTATCATCCTATCACTTTCAAAAGTCCTCTGCGGAGGCAGGGAGCAGTTCTGTGACTGACTCAACCTTAAGTGTGTCTTTGACAATTGTTGTGGTAAAGTATAATCATCAGTGTGTGCCTATAATGTGCCTGAGATGGTGTTGGACCTAGAAATAGGTACACTCCATCACTTGTCTATCGTGTTTTCTCTGTGTCTTCAAGTGTGTGTGTTTGGCATGTTTGTTGCCCCATATGTAGTATAAAGATCAGCACCTTAGGGTTGTGTTTCCTGCATTTTGGGAGGTTTTGTGTGTCTTACATGTGTGTTGCCCCATATATACAAAGACCTGCATGATGAGTGCATCATGTACTATGGGAGGTTTGTTTACTTTCCAGTACTTGCATCTGCATTTCATATATATGAAAGAAAAAGAAAAGAAATCATGCATGTCTTCCATGCATTAATGTGTCTTCTATGCATTGACTATCTTCTTCATGTTCTGCATGACTGTAACTATCTTCTCCATGTTTTGTGTGCATGTTACTATTTTCTATGTGATTGGTGTGTCTTCTCTGTACTTGGTGTGTTTTCTATGTCTATGACCTTACTTTAATGCATATATGGGCCTCGCGTTTATACATATATTAAAGTGGGGGCTAAATGTAACATTAGAAAATGTCCCCTTGGTGGCTTTTCCCTCTTAAGGTTTAGCTCCTGGGTCTTTTGAATGCATTTAGGACATCTTACTTCATAGTTTGGCATCCCAATGGAATAAGCCCTAGGTAACATGACAAATAGGACCTAGGAGGACCCCTTGAGCTGTACCCTACCCAAAATAGGGGGGAGGACTTGGGTGCCCGTGCCCTAGTCCTACCCTATTTTGGGGCACCCCAATTTCTGGGTGTCAGTTTATGACTATTATTTGGGTCCTTTGCTGACACGGTAAGTTTGAATTATGAAAATCTTGGTGGGAGTGTTTGTAGTTTTATATAAAAGCATGTTTAGGAATTCATTTGTAAACTAGATGATTACTAGCAAGATATTGTGTCCTCAAGGTGATTCAATGCTTTCATTGTGTTGCAAGAGCATACTTGTGTGGTTTGTGTGTTTGTATTTCCAGATTTGAGCATCAATTTCCTCATGGAATGAAGAGCATCTTCCTCCCATGAGATCTTCACTACAAGGTGACATTATATTATGTTTTCATCATCATTTCCTTTGGTTTTTGCCTCTGCCTCACAAGAGCACATACTCTCTATCTGACAACGGTGTTCAGAGACTTAAGTGTCTTCTAAGGCTTGACTAAGGCAAGCCTCTAAACTCCACAACCCCCTCCCAAAGTCTTGTGATTGTAGGTTACAGGTGTCGCATTTGGGAAAAGTGAAGTTGTAGGAAGGATCAACAGACACTAGGGATTCAGGACCTGAAGAGAAGTAGGACACCAAATCATTTCTAGGACTTGGGTGCTCGCTCTTGTGTCCTCTGCAGCTAAATCTCTAGAAACAGGAGTTACAGTGCTTATCAGTGTCAGAAAGAAGCCCATATCCCACAAAGAAACTGGTACCTTGGACTTGGGTGCCCACTCCAGTGTCCCCTACTGTTCCTCCTCGAAACCTCAAAAATAGGTACTCTGTGATTTGATATTTTACCTCTGTCTGCAAGAAATTTTTCCATTATTCATCAGTTTATTGTCATATTTTCATAATTAGGGTTTTAATGGTCAATTGAGCGTAAGAGAAGAGAAATTGGTAATTAAATTCCATAATCCAAGTTTCCCTACATCTCACGGCAATCTAGGGTATGATAGTGAATTGCCACTCGACCCTAGATCCTTGAATGTAAAGGGTGAAAGGAGGATTCAAACATCTAAACACTAAACATTAAACAATCCAAATTTTACCCTAAACAACAACAACCTCCCCTTTGTCATTGATGGTAAAATATGATGTGAAAAAATGATTCGACCATCAAGACAAGACCTTCTCCCCCTTTTTCTTTTCACTTCTGCAATCACTTTCTTCATCGCTCCCCCTTTCATTACCAATTTGTTTTTCACATGACTTCTCTCTCCCTTCAACATCAATGGAAAAGGGCACATATTTGCAATCTCTTTTTCTCCCCTTTTGTTTCAAACTGATCTCAAATGTGCATACTGACTACTCCCCTTGAGTAGTATTACCTTATCATCAATCTGAATCACAAGATGTGATTGTGAATTCCACCAGACTGATGCACCCTACTGCATCTTAGTTCTGATTAGGAGGGGTAATATCCCCTAACATCTCTATGAGATACTCAAAAGTATCCTTGGGAAGAGGCTTAGTGAATATATCCACAATCTGATCCTTTTAGGGCACAAACTCCAACTTGACTTCATTCTCATGTTCACCTTCTCTCTCAAGAAATGAAACTTGATGGATATGCGCTTTGTCTTTGAATGCAACACTGGATTCTTTGAGATGTTTATTACACTTGAATTATCATAGAAAATTGTAACAGGGTCTTCAAATACAATTCTGATATCTTTTAGCATTTGCTTCATCCACAAGACTTGAGTGCAATTTCCTGCTGCTACTATATACTCTACCTTTGCATTAGATAGAGATATTCCCTCTTGTTTTTTGCTCATCCAAGAAACTAATCTCCTTCCCAAGAAAAATACACCACCACTAGTACTTTTTCTGTCACCCACATCTCCTGCCCAATCTACATCTGTATAAGCATGAAGAGTGAAATCATTGTCTTTTGGATACCATAATCCATAATCAAGTGTTCCTTTGAGATATCTGAAGATTCTTTTGGCTCCTACAATATGGGATTCTTTAGGATCAGGTTGAAATCTTGCAATAAGACCAACTGCATTCATGATATTAGGACTGGTCTAAGTCAGATAGAGCAGTCCTCCAATCATTGATCTATACCTTTTCTAATTTTCCTTAGGGGAGTCATCATCTTTACTGAACTTACATCCGGTTACCATAGGTGTATCTACTGGCTTTGAATCTTCCATTCCAAACTTCTTCAACAATTCTCTCACATACTTAGACTAAGATATGAAAATACCTTTATCTGATTAAGTAATTTGTAGACCTAAGAAGAAATTCATCTTACCAAACATGGACATCTCAAATTCAGTTTGCATCTGATCAGCAAATGTTTTGCACATGCTCTCATTTCCACCAAAAATGATATCATCAACAAATACCTCAACAATCAGAATATTCTCATGATCAATCTTGAAGTAAAGATTATTTTCAGCAGTGCCTTTGTTATATCCTAGCTTTAGCAGATACTTATCTAATCTTGAAAACTAGTCTCTTGAGGCTTATTTGAGTCCATATAATGCCTTCCTCAATCTACAGACCATATCTTTCTGATTAGACAACTAAAATCCTTCCAGTTGCTCAATGTAGACTTCTTTTTCTAATTATCTATTTAGGAATGTTGACTTGACATCCATCTGATAGACCTTGAAATCTTTATCAGCAACAAATGCAAGAAATAATCTAATTGCCTCTATTCTTGCCACTGGAGCAAAAGTTTCTTCAAAGTCAATTCCTTCCACTCGAGAGTATCCTTTGCATACCAACCTTGCTTTGTTTCTTACAACTTCACCATCTTTATTTAGTTTGTTCTGAAAGACCCATTTAATTCCACTCACATTTTTGTCCTTAGGTCTAGAAACAAGATCCCAAGTGTGATTTTTTTAATTTGCATTAATTCTTCTTCCATTGCTTTTACATAGTTTTCATCATTGTAAGCTTCACTTATTGATTTTGGTTCAATCTTTGAAATCAAATAAATCTCTTCTTGACCTTTCACAATTCTTCTCCTAGTTTGAACACCTTTATTTCTATCTCTTATGATCTAATTTTAAGGATGATTCATCCTTACATACCTGGGAGTTTTGGGATTTGCTTGAACTTCTATTTCTTGACTTTGTTCCTCAACTTCTGCATTATCCTCTTGAGTTACTGGATTTTCTGGACCAATCTAGATCTGACTCTAAGTTTGCACTTGCCTTTCTTAACTTGGATTTTCATCTTGATCATATAAATCATATCTGCAAGACCTAGAATGTCCTTTGCTCTCATCAACTTTGACATTAGCACTTTCAACAATCTTTTTCAACCTTTTGTTAAAGCACCGATATGCTTTCCTTTGAGTAGAGTAACATAGAAATATTCCTTCACCACTTCTTGCTTCAAACTTTCCTAGATCCTCGTCTCTTTTGATATAGCATTTACTACCAAAAAATTTGAAATATCTCACAGTGGGAGGATGACCAAACCAGAGTTCATAAGGGGTCTTACTAGAATTGCCTTTGATCTGCACCCAGTTAAGAGTGTAGACAACAGTACTCACAACTTCTCTCCAATAAACTTGTGGAACATTTGTTTCCATCATCAGGGTCCTAGTAGCTTCTTGAATGGTCTAGTTTTTTCTTTCTACAACTCCATTTTGCTGAGAAGTCCTAGGAGTAGATAATCATCTTTTTATTCCATGCTTTTCATAGAATGTATCAAACTCATCGGAGGTAAACTCTCCACCTTTGTCGCATCTTAGACACTTTATCTTCACACCAATCTCATTTTCCACCATAACTTTGAACACTTCAAATTTGTCAAGAGCTTCTGATTTTTATTTTTAAAAAGTTACCCACATCATCTGAGAGTAATCATCAATTAGCAACATAAAATATCTATCTCCTTGCACACTCCTAATTTTAGCAGGACCACATAGATCAGTATGTACAAGTCCAATCGTCCACTTGAAAATTGTTCTTTACTTTTGAATGAAGTTTTGTTCTGTTTACCCAATTGATGTTCTCTACACATGTTATCAGGTTTCACAAGTTTTGGAAGATCTCTCACAGCCTGAGGAGAACTTATCTTGACAATGTTATCAAAATTCACATGACACATTCTCCTATGCGACAACCAACTTTGATATGTCTGAGCAATCAAACAACTTTTGCCAGAACTACTTAAAAGAAAGATGTTGCCTCTAGTTTGAGTATCAGATGCAATTTCAGTTCTAGAGCTTTCCAAGATTCTGCAATTACCATCCTTGAATTGGAGATCATAACCCTTGTCAACCAACTATCCAACACTGAGAACATTATGCTTCAGTCCCTCCACATACAGAACACCATTGGTGTTATTCTTACCATCAAAAGAGATGGATCCTCTGCCACAGATTCTAGTAGCTAAGTTGTCTCCAAATTTCACAATTCCACCTTCATATTTTTCAAAGCTTATGAATTTACTTTTATCACCAGTCATATGATGTGAACATCCACTAACAATCACCCATTAATCCTTTTCAACAACCTGAGTAGCCAAGGCAATTTTCACATTTGCACAGCTAGTAGATTCAGTAGACACTAGATCTTCTTCTTTGATAGAAATGAACACTCAATCATCTTCAGTGGAACCTCCATGATCAGATTTATCATCTGTGACTCCTTCTTTCCAGCTTCTTGGACATAGTAACATTTCTTCTGACCTTTATATCTATTAGGGTTTGGCTTTGAAAATTTCTCTAGACATCTTGAGGCAAAATGACCAATCTTATTACAAGCAAAACATTTGAATGGCAACTTTCCTTCACACTTATCGGATCCTCTTGGCATTCTTTTGGCAATAAGAACTTCAAGTTCTATAGACTCAATATCATCATCTTCAAGATCCTTTCTTGCCTTAGCAAATCTATTTGATCTTACTGAAGAGCTTTCACCCAGATCATATCTTTATTTTCCATGTACACTGGCCTTAAATGTAGATATAGACTTAGGAAGAGAATCACCAAACTCACTCATTTCAAATGCTGAGAGCTTACCAACTAACTGATCCCTTGTGATAGTGGTCATTGTTCTAATCTCTTCAATGGCGGCAACTTTATGCTCATATGGTGCTGGTAAGGATCTGAGCACTTTGCTAACAATCTCTGATTCTTCTAATACTCCACCAGTATTTATGATACCGGTCACCAGTTCATTCACTTTCTGTGTGTAGGAAGTAATATTTTCATCTTCACTCATTACCAATCTTTCATATTTACCCTTGAGGCTCTGTAGCTTGGCACATTTGACATATTTGTCACCTTCAGACATATTTTCCAACTTTTTCTAGATTTCATGGGTAGTTTTCAAATCCATGACATTTGCCAGTTCTGTATCAGTCAGGGCACTCAATAATACTTCTTTGGCTTGAATATTGCTTTCAGATTCCCTGAGTTTGTCTAGAGTAGTAGGGCCATTCTTCATAATATTATACTCATTCTTTGTTATCGACCAAAAGGCATCACCCATACATTCCAAATGACACTGCATGCGTACCTTCCAAAGGGAGTAATTAGTTCCATCAAATTTTAGACTTTCCTTCTTAGAAGATGACATCTTGGATCTCCTCAAGCGGTCAAGCTTCTTTTAGCGGATCTAGCTTTGATACCAATTGTTGGAATTAGGCCAGACAACTAGAGGGGAGGTGAATCAGTTGTCTCACAAAATTAATCTTTCCTTCCTTTTAATCTTCTTCCTCAACTTACAAATAGATTCATGATGTAAACATTAAAGCATGAAATAATAACTCATGAGCAAAAACATAATTAACACACATGACACCAAGATTTTAACATGGAAACCCGGTTAAGGGAAAACCACAGTGGGGGTTAATCCACTCACTACCTAGAGCTCACTGCTCAAACGAGGGTCACTGCCTATAGAATTTATATTTAACACATAAAGAATTAATTGATAAATAGCATCTTCTTCATGCCTAGTTCAGTTTCATTAAATGTTCACAAAACTTTTGCTCTGCCCCAAATACTTCTTCTCTAACTCTTCATCCAAAACAACTCTTGTTCTTCTGCTTCTCCTTTGCTCTGCTCTCCCTTTGATCCTTTCTTTGGATTTTATTATTTTCCCACAAGGATGATTTTCCACACCTCAACTACACACCTTTATATACTTCATCAACCTTGGAATAAACATCAAGGTTGGCTTGACTTAACGCAGATCACTACACTGTCGGTCAAGATTGGGAAGAATAGCATCACCAAGAGAGAAATCTTCAATAACGAGCTCAAACTTTAATGTGGACCTCCAACATAGTAGCCACATGATCTAGAGATCCCCATAAGCACATTGAGTTCAACAAAGACATCCACACTCCTCCAAAGCATCAGAATCACTTGCATCTTCTTCTAGAACCTGAAGAACACTGTCTATCCTGACTGTCACACTAGAAAGATTACTTTCGGATCTCCAAACCATGAACCACTTGAATGGATGATACATACTGACTTCCCAAACATGTCTCTAGATTCACAGATCATCATTTTACATTTCTAGAACAATCCAGACCTCTTTCTTGTCACTTTGTCTCTTTTGAAGACTACAAAACTGGTTCTACTAAGATGGCCATAGGTTCTTCAAATCTTCATGCGAACCCTTCAAATATTAACTGGAGCTTCTTCAGATAATCCTCTACTTAGCCATGTGGTCTGCATACATTGCTGCTCATTAATTTTCTCAATATCCTCAACATTCCAGTCTTCTAAACAAGCAACAAAATAGGTTACAGTTGACACCAATTGCAACAAGGATATGTTGACATCAATGACAACACCGCTTAGGCACATATTTGCAACACTATCTTGTTGTGAAAGGTTGTTGTGATTGCAGGTTCCCATGGGCATCCTTGAGTCCATTATCAACTCCTACATTGTATCAAAGCTTAGATCTAGGATTTCCTTCCCTCTTTTTTGAGAGATTTTGTCAAGAGCTATTTTGTGGTGCATCCTAGAGAAAATTTGACTTTGCCATTGTGTCTGGAAGGCATCAAAACCTATAGATCAACAATAATTTCATCAAATTATGGTTCATGAATAGAAAAGACAAACAAATTTTGTATTCTAGGGTCGTACGACCCCTGTACGGATGATACGATTGCAAAAAAAAATATTTTAATTTTTTCTGCAGAAAGTTTTTTCTTTTGATATTATATTCATAGTTATTTATTGAAAAAGACATTCCAAAAATTTCATTTGATTTTTTTTTAAAAAAGGGGCGATGAAATTTTCTAAGGTAGGTACCTTATACCTGCCATGCCTCGGCCACAAGCTGCAAGCCTGACAGGCCACATGCCTGTATAGGTTGTACATGCCCTAAAAGGATATGGGAGGGAGCCATAGGATCAGGCCCCACCATGCCTAGTAGAGGCTTCAGCCCCACAAACTTTTTTTATATGCCTTTAACATTATTTTTAAAATAATTTTGTTATCTAGTTTTTTTTATATTAGTTTTTTTCATTTAAAAAAACTGCATTAGACCTACTGAGCACCTAGACCAAGGTCACATTAGAATCCAAGAGCTTTGTCCAGTCCCCTAGCCTCCAACACTTAGTTGCCCATGCAACTAGGCTTCTAACCTGCATGGGCTTATTTTCTTGTCTACATTGCAAAGGAGGCTATTTTTTTCCATGAAGCATAATTTGGTCATATGTACTCAATTCTCACAAACAAGATATCAAAGGAAAGTTGGTTCCATTATCTTTCTAGTGTTATGGGTTTCATATCCCAATTTTGATGTTGGTTTCTTGTTTTTGTTGTTTGAAGTCCAAGCATTGTTTTCGGCTTCCAAGCTCTATTATTGCACCCAAAATATCCATTTCTTTGCAAATAAACATGCATTGGAAATGTATCAGCAATTTCTACACAACCATCCATGTGCTTTCTTTAGATTCAACCCCACATATATTTTATTTAGTTTATCATTTTTATGGCTTATGATTGATTAGTTTAACGTTTTAGCGCCTTGTAAAGTCTTATTTTTTTTACAGGCTTCTATTATCAGCATAAATCTATTTTGATGTTTTGATCTTTATCATTTGAGGAGGTATCATGGGTTTTTCCATTCATCCTTCTGTGGTTAGTAGATAACTAAGGGTAATTATGAGTCTTAGTGAAATGGCATCCTAACACATCTTAGGTGGCTTCATCTTTTGCATTTGTTTTATTGGCTCATACCTGAACTAGATACACCTTAGAATAAATATAATTGGGGTCTCAATATGGATCATATTGTTGGAATAATTGGCACTACTATTGATTATGACACTAGATGTAATCTTTCGATTCATGACAACCCACACACACTTTAGACAACCATCTGGGAGTTGTATGTAGATCCTCATGTCTTACCATTTCTGGATGACTCAAGAAAAAAGACTACTTTTATGGTTAGCAAAACATAAAAGAATGATGAATCAGATTCGAATGAATTTGATAAAATAGAAGCAAATTTTGTAAGCAGATTGAAAAAGGGGTTTGGAAAATACAGAGGTAAGTTATCCTTCAAATGTTTCATCCGTGGAAAGATATGTCATTATGCTTCAAAATGTCTCGTCAAAATTTCAAATGACAAATACAAGGATAACAAAGGAAAATAAATCAAGAGGAGTTATTATGTTAAAGAAAATGTAGTATATCTAATGATGAGTTTGACTACCTGGATGATGAAAGTGATGAATTCTTGTTCATGGCATTGAATGTTGGAACCAATTCTACTCACTCTGAAATAAGTATGAAGGAAGTTGCTTCAGAAAAAGGGTACAATATCAAAGGAGCCTTGGTAACTGCTTTTCATGTAAAAGAAGAGGAAAACTACTGGATAATTGACAGTGGATGTTCAAATCATATGACATGTAATAATAATAAGTTTTCTAATATTGAGAGATTTGGTGGAGGTTTTATTAAGTTTGGAGATGATGCATCTACTAAGATCTGTGGAAAAGGGTCAATTAGATTTGATGGAAAACACAATACAGATGATGTTCTCCATGTTATGGTCTTCAACATAATCTTCTAAGTGTATGACAAATGTGTAGCGGAGGATCTAACATTATGTTTCAGGATGGGGGCTATGAAATCAAAAAAGAAAGCTCCAGAACTCTGGTTGCTAAAGGAATGAGGACAAAAGGAAACATATATTACCCCAAAGGTGCTGATGGTATGTGTTTTATGACTCAAATAAATGAAAGTTCGCTATGACATTAAAGATCGTGTAACATCAATTTTGATAGCATAGTAAGGATCAACGCTTCTCAAGCTATGAGATATCTGCCAAGAATTATAAAGCCCATCAATGCAATTTGCAAGGAATGTCAGATTGGGAAGAAAACAAGTAAGAACTTCAAAATCAAAGAATATTCTACCATAGGACCTCTAGAGTTGGTACATACAGATCTATGTTGACCTACAATAAAAACAAGTTTTCAAGGTGATAGGTATTTCATGTTGTTAATTGATGATTATTTTAGAGTGACTTGGGTAACCTTTCTCAAAGAAAATCACAAGCTCTAGATAAGTTTAAAGCATTTATGGTTATGGTTGAAAATGATATAGATTAGAAAATCAAGTACTTGAGATCTAACAGAGGTGGTGAGTTCACCTCCAATGAGTTTAACTATTTTTGTGAAGATCATGGAATAAAGTGGCAGTTGTTAGCCCCTAGGACTCCTTAGCATAATGGAGTTGTCGAAAGAAAGAATAGGATAGTTTAGGGAGTAGCAAGGACAATGTTGAAAGAAGCAAATCTTCCATATATCTATTGGAGAGAAGCTATTCACATTCCCGACTATATACAAAATAGAGTGCAAGAAAGGGTCAACAGTTCAAAAACTCCATATGAACTATGGTATGGAAGAACTCTTACAATAAAATATTTTAGAGTGTTTAGAAGCAAGTGCTGCATTGGGAGAGATGAAGAAAACTTGGGAAAGTTTGATAGAAGATTAGATGAGCAAATCTTACTATGATACTCTACAAAGAGCAAGGCTTACAGGTGCTACAACAAGAGGCTAAAGAAGTTAGTTGAAAGTGCAAATGTCAAAGTAGATGCAGAACCATATCAAAGCTCAGTGCTGATAGAAGAATATGAATCTAATGAGCTCTCTTGCAAAGAAGAAAAAATAGAAGAAGAAAAGGAAAAGGAAATGTAAATTGATCAAGAAGATGCTCTAGAAAAGATTCCTAAGAATCCCATGTATGTGTAGAAGAATCATTTTGAAGATTAGATCATTAGAGATAAGAACAAAGGTGTATTAACAAGAAGAAAAATTGCTATAGAAGATGAACAAGTAAATTTGTGTTTATTGTCTAAAATTGAACCCAAAACAGTGACTGAAGCATGCAAAGATGAACACTTGATCAACGCCATAGAAGAAGAATTGATGTAGATCGAGAAGAATCAGAGTTGGGAAATTGTTCCAAGACCAATAGATAAGAATGTTATAGGAACTAAATGGGTGTTCCGGAACAAATTGAATGAAAATGGAGAAGTAGTTAGAAATAAGGCCAGACTTGTGTGTAAAGGTTACTCACAAGTAGAAGGAATATATTCTAAAGAAACATATGATCCCATGGCAAGGATAGGGGCCATTAGAATGTTCTTGGCCTTTGCAGCTCATAAGGACTTCAAAGTTTATTAGATGGATGTGAAATCTACATTCTTGAATGGAGATCTAGAAGAAGAGGTATACATTGAACAACCAAAAGGATATTAGTTATCATATGATCCAAATATGGTCTACAAATTGAAGAAGGCATTGTATGGACTCAAACAGGCTCCAAGAACTTGGTATGCAAGATTGGATAGATAGCTAATGCAGTAGGGATTCAAAAAGGGCACTATAGATAGCAATTTGTACTTCGAAGTTAAAGAAGATCAAATTCTTATTGTGGAGGTATATGTTGATGATATAATCTTTGGAGGAAGTGAAAGTGTGTCCAAAAGATTTGCAGAAGAGATGTAGAAAGAATTTGAAATGTCAATGTGTGGCAAAATGAATTTCTTTCTTGGATTACAAATCAGTCAATCAAAAAAAGGTTTTTTCGTTTCATAGTCAAAGTGTGTTAAGGAAATATTTAAGAAGTTTAAAATGGAGGATTCCAAACTGATATGTACTCCTATGACTACTAGTTGTAAATTAAGCAAAGATGATGAATCTCCCAAGGCTAATCAGAGAAAGTACATATCAATGATTTGTGGATTGTTATACCTAACTGATAACAGACTAGATATCATACATTCAATTTGTCTTGTGGCTAGATTTCAAGCATATCCTAGAGAATCACATGTTATAGTAGTAAAAAGGATATTCAGATACTTGAAAGACCTTACTCTAAATTATGGCTTATGGTATCCTAAAGATATTGATTTCTCCTTGAGTGCATATATAGATGTAGATTGGCCAGGATGTGTAGATGATAGAAAATGTATAAGTGGTGGTGATTTCTTTCTTGGAAGTAGACTAGTCTCATGGTTGAGTAAGAAGCAGGACTTAGTATCAATATCTACTGCAGAAGCAGAGTACACTGCAACAACATCCTACTGTACACAAGTGTTGTGGATGAAGCAGACATTGAAGGATATCAAAGTATCATATGATGAGCGTATTCCTATCTTATGTGATAATACAAGTGATATCAACATTTTAAAGAATCTTATAATGCATTCAAGAACAAAGCACATTTCAATCTGGTATCACTTTCTAAGAGAGAAGATTGTAGAGAATGAGGTGAAATTGGAGTATGTGCTACTAAGGATGAAATTGTAGATATTTTTACAAAGGCTCTTCCTAAAGATACCTTTGAGTATCTCTAATAGAAGTTAGGGGTTATTGCCCCTCCTACTTTTAATTAGATGCATAAGTGTGTGCATCTATGTAGGAAGCATTTCAAGATACATTATTAGTCCTGGATTCATGTTGAAGGCTACCTCTCAAGGGGAGTAGGTAGTGATACTATTGGTTGGTGAAGTCGAATGGAGCATATTTTATGCCCCTAAGGGGGAGAGTGTAGAGAAGTAAGAGTAGTGGAGAAAGAGTAGATGCTTGCTAGTATTGCAAGTGTTATCCTTTGAAGAGTTATCAAAGAGGGAGAGCAAAAGAATTCAATGTAGAAGAGGAAAGTATGAAGTATGCAGGAAAGAAAGTTGGTTGTGTATGTGGCCCTTTTCCATTGATGTCAAAGGCGAAGAGAAATGAGTGGTTGAAAAACTATAGTGCAAGAAAGGAGTCTGAGAACATAGAGGTAAAAAGTGTGAAGAGTAAGAGTTTCTCCAATCAGGGGAGTACTGCGGATTGCAGTGAGTACTGTTGGTTGTAGAGTTGTTGTGCTAGTTGCTTTTGTTGTTGATGGTTTTTTCAGAGAGTTGGTGTTTCCATCAATGAAAAGGGGGAGATTGTTGGAAGCTCTATGGTGTTGTAATTGATGTCAACCCTTAGCATTGGAATTACTGATGAAGATGGTTCACTTGGTTTCCAAGTACTTTTGAGAAAATTTGAATAAAAGAGTGTGCGGTGTGAAAGAGGTGTGTTCAGGGTTGTGCTCCATATTTGTTCATGGTTGAAGATATGCTTGCACATTTTAGATATGATGGTCAAAGTTATTCAAAGGTGCTATACCCAGAGTCTCAGGTTTTGGATCATGTGGCAGTAGAAGATATCTTCTGACCGAGTGTCTACCTATGAAGAAGATTGTCTGGGAGAAATGAGATTTCTTCGCATTTCTCTGTGTTGAGGTTTCTTGTCTTATAGATTTGGGAATGTGCCAATATTGTCTGTATCTATCCTCCCTTGGAGTGGCTCATGTACAGATGCTTCACAAAGTTGGATTCATGAGTTGGTAACTGTGGCAGTTTAACTGTTTACATAGGATGGTTGTGTTCTTCAGTTGTATGCAGTTACTGTAGTGTTGTTGGATATTTTTTTTATGTAGGAATAATCTAGAAGGTTGTGTGGATGCTGTGGAATGGTTCCTTGTGGCCCACATGTTGTTTAAAGACTTGGAGAGGTGTGTATGTTATTCCTTGTAGCATTAATGTAGGTTTGGCTAACCTAACTTGTTAGTGCTAATTGCATATGTGCTTCGTGGTTTGTGGAAGTTTGGTGTAACATGTTAGTGTAGATTTGGGTCTTGATTAACCTTTTCCTTGGTCCTCCTTCACTTCTTTCCACTGTAGAAGTGCTTGGTGCTGACCTAGTTTGGTGTTTCACATTTGAGGTGCACACATTTCATTAAGGCCGACCTAATTGAGATTGTTTTAGGTCGTGGATGGTATAAATGTTGAAGTTGCATAGAAAGTGTGAAGAAATTAAGTAATGCAAATGTGAATCAAGGGTAGTGAATTGAGTGCGAGCTTAAATGCTTATTGCTCTCAGATGAAGTCAGCAGAAGGTGTCTACATTTCATTTTTTCTTGAAGTTGTTGGAGGCAGTGAGCCCAATGTTGTGGTTGGCATAGAGTTGTAGTGGTGGATTTCTCCTATTACTTTGAGCTAGTGAATATCTTTGTAACAGTCCTTTTCTATCTTTCTTTCTTCTGGGCAGTGCGCCTACTTGTATTCAGTGTTTCTATTCATATATATGTGAGTTAATCCTCACTGTGGTTTTTCCCTTCTTAGGTTTTCCATGTAAATCTGTTGTTCTTATGTGTTTGAATGTGTTTACATTGATGTTTCATATGTCTTCATTTTGTTAATGCATAATAAGAACCTAAAGACTAGAATAGCATTGAGGGTTTACTATTTTAATGTACGTCTAATTCACCCCCCCTCTTAGTTGTCCTATGCATACTAGCACTTGGAAGGGTTAAATGGGTTTGATGAAAATATCTCTATGCAATTTGTGGAGTCATCGGATCGTCGCCACGTTCAACTTGGAGGGGTTGGTTTTGAAGTGAATGAGGAGGTCATTGGGTAGGCTATTGACATGAGTTCTAAAGGAAAGAAAGTTTAGAGGTAGAACAAAGTGCCTGATATCTTCTTCAAGGAAGGTGAGACATCGGTCAAATTATAGGGTGGCTTTGAGAGCGAAAAATGACCTAACCTTTGGGATAAGGTATGTTTTGTCATCATGAAGTACTTCACATTAGAAGGGTGGTTTAGATGCTATTTCCATTACCATTTCTCCTTCTAAAACCATTTTAGGCCCAAGATTTTTCTTAGTTTTCCCTTCTATCTATTGTCTTCTCTTGAATCTTCTGTTAAGGAAGCTAAAAAAGTTCATGTAAAAAATCTTGAAAAACCCACCATCCCCCTTCACCAAGATTTGATCTTTTGACTATACCACTTTCATTTGACACTTTGTACTCCTAATCCCATTAGAGGTAGTCTAGTAGAACATAGGTCCCCTTGGCATTATTGTGGAGAAGGGTGTTGAAAACCTTTTTAAGGAAGAATCCTCAAGGGTTAAGGGTGTGTGTGTGTGTGTGTGTGTGTGTGGAGGAAGTTGTTGTCCATAAGAGTTTTGTGTTGAAACCTTCTTTGGACCAGTCCTAGATTGAGTTGGATAAAGATGGGGATAAATAGATGGGATTTTCCACTAAATCTAAACCCTCCTCAAAACAAGATAAAGGGAAAGCCACTTTGAAATCCCATGCAAGAACATATAGTCTTAGGAGGAGGCTATTATTGATCTTTGCTCCCTAGAGCATGATTCTGTTAAACAAGGGGAAAAGTCTTCTACTAAAAGGAACCTTGAAGAGGAAATGAATCAAACCATTAAAAAACTATAGTGATCCAAGATGAGGAAGGAGTTAATTATACTATTGAGGATAGTAAATTTATTGACATGGACTTGTTTGTTCCTACTACTCAAAACCAACTCTAGTCAGAGGAGAAGGGAAAGGTTGTGTCCACTAGTTTTAAAGATAATAAAGCTTTGAGCATGTGAGAAGGTCTAACAAAATTGCTCATATCTGGACCCCTAGTCTTAAAGAGATAGATATCTCTAGTGATTCCCAGTTTGAAGAAGAAAATATGGAGGAGGAGGATAACCCTAGAGGTTTCTAACCAAGGGGGAGAGGGCAATAGTTTGTTTCCTAAATTGAATGAACTTGACTCTGAAGAAGATATGGATGACCCACTTTAGGAGTCATCTTATAGTAAGAGGGGATGTGATTTATGTGTGTAAACTACCAATGAGGTGACTGCCCTAAAAGCCAAGATAGTTGAGCTAGAGAGAAACTGGAAGGTCATGGCCCATTTTAGTACCAAAGTTATGCATCTATCAACTACTACTTTATTTGTGTTGCAAGACCTGGAACTTAAAAAGCATGGGATTGGGACTGATTGTATGGGACAAAATGATGAAATGTATAGATTTCTTACTAAAGACTAGGCAAAAATTTTCCAATAGTCTCTTGTGTTTTATTATAGTCTACTAGTTTTTAATTTAGTATGTTTTGAACTCTATTTTTGTTTCTACTATTACTCTGTTGTTTTAGCATTGTCTCTGGCCTATTGGGGCCTTTTTGACATGGCCTGGGGGCTACTTTTGTAAAGGAATCAAAACCCCCTTTTCCTACTTTCTTAATCAAAAACATTAACTATTATTGATTTATTCATCTAACCTTATTTATTATACTAAAGATGTAATAAAATACCAACATTTAGCAAACTATCAGTAGAGTCAATTTTTCTTCCACATACTAAATTCGTTTGGCATCTAATCTCCTTAGATGGATTTTTTTGCATGGTATGAGATTTGTATTGGGAAGCATTTAGAAAAGTATCTATAGAATCATCTTTTTCTTCCAAATATTAAAGTCCTTTGGCATTTGAAGTCAGATTATTTTAGATGGTAGCGGATTTGTATCAATTTCCCATAATAGGCATAATCTCTTATCTTATCTTCTACATTTTAACTATATTCAAGGATTATTGCTTTTTAAAACAAGTCGCAATTAACAATTTTCTCAAAATGTGTCATAGATGCTACTTATTACATTATTTTGTTTTTTTGTATGTTTCAAAAAACACTCATTACAAGAATAATTGAGAATGGTTTTGCTACTTTATATGGATGAGTATCCTTTTGACTATCTAAAAATATTTATTATACATGTTGGCTACTTGTTTTGCTTTGACATACATTACCCTAGTAGTTTTCATGCACATCAAGTTAGGGAAAAAATTAATGGTCAAAATTGCCATCATTTGCACTTTTCCCTTAATTTTTGGGCTGACTTTAATTAGGAAGTAAAAAATGTAGTTATTAGCTAACAAGTGGCATAATCTTACATGAAATTGGCTCATTATATTTTGTATCCTAATCCATTCCATCACTTATTACCAAAGATTCATCCTTGCTCCCTAGACCTATTCTCCTCCACCTTAGATAAGATCCAATGGTGTAGACTTGAACTAGGCCAATTTTCAATCATTGATTTGGACATTCACATTATAAAATGCAAAATTAAAATTCTTGCCTTGCCAAACATTTTAGTAGCTATTGTGAATTGACATAGTGCATGTTATGCTAAATTATGTGCTTGGTGGTTGTATTTAAAGATTTTTTATTATTCATTTAAAAAATATATATATGGGGAATTATTGTTTAGCACATCTAAATTTGATATTTACATCAAAATACATTTAAGAAGAAGATTGCCACTAATTAATTTCAATGCTCAATTATTGTTACAATTCATTTATCATCATTTTTATGTATACTTTTTGTAAATTAATAAATAAAAATTGGATGAGTTTCTCATCATATTTTTACATATTATTTATCTAACATATTTAATACACATTTAATCGTAAAAAATAACTAATTAAAATATAGAAAATATGCTGAATATACATTGTCACATTCTTGTACACTTCGGTACTTTGAAACAATAGAACTACGTTCTCTTTAGAAGCCAACACTCTACTTAAATATCATCTATTTGAAAGATCAAATAGTCAATAGCAATTTTACACCTCATTCACAATAAAAAGTGGTAAATGTTTGTCCTATTTTTATTGGACAAAACTAACCTTTGAGTGTTGAAGTGGAAATAATTCTTCTTTAACCTTGCATTTAATTAACCCTAAATATCTTACTGTGCAGTCGAGTATAATCCAACTTTTCCATGAGATGCACATTAACTTTCCATCCCCATTTCTTTCCATCGAGTTTGGTTGGGAAAGAAGAGGCATAAGCAACAACTGAAATTGCTCCATCATGCCAAGTTGACCTCATCTGCACGTCTATCAAATTTCAAGTTGGTGGAGACGCCGCCAAACTCTTTGTTTCTTTTTCTTCCGCAGCACAATTTATCCTCTCTCAATCGACTTTATCTCTAACGTGCTGCCGCACAAAGTATCTTAAAGCCTCGGACATGTATGTGACCATAAAGACATATCGAGCTTTTCGATGATAAATATTTATTTTATGAAAAAGCTGATCAATTGGTGACATTACCGAGAATTTTATGAGATGAGACAATAAGGATATATCCGTCGAATCAAATAAGAAATCCAATATGATACGCCGGCTTCATGATAATCTGGATTTAGAAATTACTGTAGAGCGAAGGAGTGCATCAATTAAACCGGAGAAATGGCAGTAGCGAAGGATTCCCAAATTTGTCGTCTTAAATGAACCAAGCATATCCGTCTTCAAATATATGATAATTAAACGAGAGCAACCCACGACTAATAGCCCTTGTTACATCTATAAACACCTATCAATCCATGCTCCATACACACAAACTGCAAGAAGAATCATAAGAAATTCTAGTAGAAATTACTAGAGATAAGAAAAGATGGTGGCTGGAACCATAACTATTGAAACTGAGTCCGAGGTAGGGGCAAAGAGACTGTGGAATGCACTGGTGAAGGACCATGATCTTATTGCCAGGGAAATACCAGAGTTATGCGCAGGAGTCACATTTCTAGAAGGCAACGGAGGAATCGGCAGCATCAAGCAAATCAACTTTACCCCTGGTATGTATGCACATGTATAAGATATCTATTCCTTAAATACCATTCCCATCGTTTAATTAAAAAATGTTGGCGCAGGCTCGACGGAATTCAGCTATGTGAAGGAGCGCGTGGATGTTCTTGACGAAGACAACTTTGTTTACAGCTACACCGACTTGGAGGGAGGAGAGGTGGGGAAGAATTTGGCATCTGCTCACTTCACTCTGAAGCTAAGTCCTAAAGCAGATGGTGGAAGCGTTGTGACTCATATCTGCAACTTTGACACCCTTCCTGGCGTTTCTCAGGAGGAAGCCAAACTTGAGGCGATGAAGGCCCAGCTCACTGCTTTGTTTAAGAAGATGGAGGCATATGTCATCTCCAACCCCACTTTATACAATGCATAGGATGCTTCGCTCAACGAATAATGGGCAATGGGAGAGCTGTCCCATTTATGTGTTCTGTTTGGACTTTTGAGTCTTTAGATTAGTAAAACAGTAAAGAATTTTCTTTTATGCACTATATTGATGTTCTAGTTTTATATATGGCTTGTCCTCTAGATGGAAAAGGGTTCAGTGCTGAAGGTTTGTCTCTTTGAGACAAAAACAATACCTGTAAGCTTTACCTGGGATGTTATACATTGAATTGGTATCTAGTTCGATGTAATCTCAAAATATGTCTTTATATTTAATTATGCGTTGATTTATTTTCTCTTCTTAAAGGACATCTAAAAGCATGTATAGTTGAAAAGGAATAAATATCTTTCACGAGAAAACAAAATTTATTTCAAATAAATTTACAGTAGAGCAATAAATAATATAAGAAAATACAAATTGATTTTATAAAAAAATAAAATAGAAATGTAATAAATGTATGGAATTAAATATTTTGAAAAAATAAAATAATAAAATAATGATATTCAGTTAGAAATATTATGACAAGTAATAATATGTGATTTAGTAATATTATGACAAATGTCTAGGAATCAATAAATGTTATTATTATTGACTTGGGTCTCTTCAAGGATGTGGAATTGATTCCACAAGTGTACATTTTATGTCTAACTTACAAATCTAATATTGGTGTGTGGGTTTGATCTCTACAAACTTTTAGAAAGTTACTTTGACTCACATTTATGTCCTTAGTCCACCCCTATCATTCCTCTCTCCCACTTCTGCCACATAAAAACTAGATACAATTGCTTCACTTAGCAGGGACAATTACCTCACTTGTGTCAAACCCTGTAACGATAGGCATTTTAATAACTAGATAAAAGATTGTGGACAGCACTTTCAAACATAAACGATCACCTAGATGCTTACATCATGCAAATTCTCCAAAAAAATGCTCTTGATAATGCATGCAAGTAATAAATCATAGCTCGAAGATACAAGAGATCTTAATGATTAGATAATCTAAAATAGACTAAGCTTATTCATTTAAATACAACACCAAGGATTACAAACAAAATATTTTGCATGTCAAGTCAACACAAAATGCTGATGGAATCGTAAAGTTAGTCCCATTATTTGAATATAAATTTTAAAAGTTAAGGGGTCATATCTACAAGTATGGAAGCAATATAGATCACTTCTCTAAGTATATATTTGATCTAGGGCAAGAAAGGTGTAGACTAGAGGCTAAGGTTGATCCTTAGAAAAAAAAAGGTGTAGATAGAATTAGATAAGGCTAAAGTTGTTTGCCCAAGATTAGCTAAAAATATGCCATTTATATGCTTATTATATTTAAAAAGAATTTAACACTAAGTAATACCATCTTTATTATACCACCCCCTATTATAACTAAGAAAAAAGACCAATTATATTTTCAATCTTATATTCAAAAAACAAATGTTTAATGGACTCTTCAACATTACACATATGATGAACATAAGAGTTAAGGCAAATATATTTTGGGAAAAAGGGAACAATAATGAATAATCAGAAGAAGTAGGTTTTACTCTGGTGAATGTAACTCAGTCAATTATTTATACCCAAGGCTCAAACTCAGGATTTAGCATGTTCAGACATGCCTCTAAATTACTTCCAATCCGCAAACCAAGATCTTCAATTTACAAGAAATGTGGAGTAGTCTTTTGGACTATTCTTTAGTATGCAACTTAGTGTCTTCACTGTGATTCACTATTTCCTTTCTGATTCTTCTGGAGGGGCTAATTTTCTCAATATCCTCAACATATAAAGCTTCTAAACAAATAACAAAATAGGATATAGTTGACACCAATGACAAAAAAGATATGTTGACATCAATGACAACACTGATTAGGCACTTACAACAATCTCTCCCTTTGTCATTGATGGCAACATATGATGTGAAAAACCATAACAACCATCATGAAAAGGTTCTCCCCCTTTCTCTTTACACATCTACACTCTTTCTCTCTAAATCTTTCACATGATTTCTCTCCCCCTAACAAACAAGGATGCAACACTCATGGATCCATATGCATAAGGTATCATAGTTGCAATTGCTTCTAGTACATTCACAGAAAAAGGGGCATTAAATCAAGGGGCCACTGCAGAACAAATACAAAGACCAATGGCTGCATCATAACATAGTCTAGTATCAGATGTAATTATAGATACTCCAAAAGGGAGGGTACAAATACCTACTGTGACTATGGATTCTCCACAAGTAGAAATAAGACAAAAACTTGTATCTACAACTTCCACACATAAGGAAAGAATCTAGGGCTACATAAAGGTCAAACAAGAATTGACCAAAGAGAAGATGCAAGAGTCAAAAGCCCATGGGTTTAAAGAGGCCAAAAAGGTGGGTGGAATTGTAGATATCAGGGATGATAGTAGTGATGAAGAAGCAAATGAAGGAGAACATCTTGAATATGACAAAGAGATAATAGATCCTTTAGGCAAACTAGTGCCACAAAATATCTTTAAAGTGCAAATAGCTACACAGTAGATAGTAGAGAAAGAAGTGGAGGAAAAGAAAAATGAAAAGGCAGTGGGAGAACCTACTACTAAATCAAGCACACCACTAGATTTATCTTCCAATAAAACAGAAGAGTCAAGATAGGCAAATGTGCTCGCAATACAAGGAAATGTACCTATTCATATTGGGGTGCCAACACAAGCACCAATTTCATCAAATATTTTTGATATTAATGTTGAACAAGGAGGTGAAGAAGAAGAGAAAAGAGAAGAAGTTACTGAAGCTTTAGGTTCTATAGTGCCTCCTATAGAGGGACAGAGGGAACAAAAGCCCCCTCAATAACAACAATAAGAATCTCAAGGAGAGCAGCAAGAGGAGGGTGAAGATGGAGATGAAAATGTGGGAGATAATCAAAGTGAGAGTTTAGAGTAGGAAGATTCAGAACAGGAGGCAGGAGGGGACACTGAGATAGACAAAGAAGAAGAAAAGGATAATGAGGAGGAAGAGCAACAACAAAATGATGACCAACCACCAAGACCTCCACCCCAAGATTAGCATCAGGAACATCCACCTCAATAACAGCAACATAATCAACAACAACAAGAGAAAACAAAAATGAAGAGACCTGAAGAGGAGGTAGTAAATGAGAAAGTGGCAAAGACTAGCAAAGAGGCACCAACATGGATGGGAAAGGAATTAAGAAGAGAAAAGGTAGAGGTAAAGTTAGTTCCCATAGATATAAAGAGCCTGCTAGGTGGTGCCTCACCAAAGAAATAGAAGAGAAAGGCAAGAAGAATGTCTACAATAAAGAGAGAACCATATAGAGCAAAAACACTGGAACTGGCCATACCATAGAAAGATAAAGAAAAAGGAGAAATGATCTTGGTGGACTATAAGCTACTTCACTTAGATATGGGGTATGTGACCAGAGAGCATCATACTATATAATGGGAAGATATGAATAAAGTAACTATAAAAATAATGAAGAAAGATAAGGATATGTTTGAGCAATTAAAAGGACACATTGTCGAGCTACAACAATTTATTCAGGGGATGTTTGACCCCACAGTTAATATACCAAAATTACTTGCAGAGTTAGCTATTTTATCAAAAGATCAGATAAATGAGATGGAGAATAAGAACATTGAAGCTAACATTTTTGAGGATTGGATCAAGGAATTCATACAAAGAGGAGAGGACATAATAAGGTAGATAGTTGCCAATTGGGCCATTGCCTTAGTAGGGAAAAATAATAACAGGCTTAATATACATCATTGTCAATCAAGAGTGAAAGAAAATAGATATGAATTGGAGCAGATAAAAGCTATGGAGGAAAGGATTGAAGAATTGCTGAATGAGGGAGTATTGACACCTCAAATGGAAAACTTAGTGCCAGCACAAACTACAATTAAAGTTTGAAGGAGGAATTCTAAGAAATTGTATTGTGACTACCTAGGAGTTAGAAAGAACTGTTGGCGACATGATGATGAAATAGGTAAAAGTAGTACAAAGACTAATTGGGCATGACTGCTTGGAATTGCTAGTATATGATGTTGCAATGGTAGTGAAGGAATTAAAAGCTATTTATTTACCCTACGTAGAGAACCCTGTAGTGAATTTGAGTAAGGAAATGGATGATTCTATTATGGAGTTGAATGCAAAGATGAAGAAATATTAGAGGACTAGAGAAGATGTAGAAGAGAAAGCAAAGATATAAAGAAAGTGTTGAACTGCAATAATATACATGGACATAAAGTTAAAAGAACACTCATACATCCATTATAGCATTAGTGGCTAGATACATGAGATATTTGAAGAGAATAGGGGAAAATCCAATGGCAAGTACTAGTGGCAACGAGTAGTTCCCTTTCTTGTTATTGAAATCTACTTCCGTTTTTTCTATTTTGTTCTCAAGAGAAAGTCAACAAAGAAGAATGCAAATATTTGATGTTTTAAAATATCCCAATGGCATCCTTTACCCCAAAGGGAATATTTTGAAGAGATATTTTGAAATAATAGTTGGAAAAAGCTTTCCACTGTTGATCTTATGAGTTTAAATAGGACCATTGATTAGGTTTTGTTACTGTAGGGAAGGTGTCTATCCTATAAAGACCCTTACTACTTGTATTATAATTACAGAGGGATTTGTAGCAATCAGCATAAGACTTTAGTTCAATAATTTTACTTTTGAATGCAAAAGGAAGTGATTCTTGATGAATACTTTGAGTATCAGTAGCATAGAAAGGAGGTCACATGTGTCTACATGAAGGAACATCTGAAATGTCCTACTTCCCTGATGTATCTATAACTCCATTTGGGAGTTGTTTATGTTGATTAATTCAGTTAAAGTCATATATACATTGTAAAATTGAAATGACTTTCTTTATATGAAATGAATGCAAACATCATATTTCTATGTCTATTCCAAAATGCTATCTAATTAAGGCATTATTTTGTATGTATATCTTTTAAACATTACAATTCCATATGCACATTTATTATATAGCTCAAGATTTGCATGTGGATTTAATTACAATTGAATTGATTCAGGATTAGCAAATTCATGATATGTGTGGAACAAAACATTCTATCCTATTGAACGTTGTTCTTAACTCTAACCTTTTCTATCTTTTCCTCAAAAGGGTAAATAATTAGCATACACATAGTCATCATAAGTGAATTGCTATTGATTTAGATAAATAATTGTGAATTTCAAAGATCCTTAGTAATTTTCATAGAAATTAGAAATACAGAGCATGTTTATTTAAATTCATGTAAAACTTTGTAAGAGAATGGTAAATATATGCAAAGGACCACTCATTTTAGTGTAATTTATTGTTATTTACATAAATTTAACAAGTCCAGTCATCATATAACACTTAAGTCAATTAAGGCCCCTTGAACAAATAGCTTCACAATGAATTGCTGACTTATCCAACACGGTCAAGACCTGATCATACAGAAACTTGAGATTAAGAATTCTCAGTGAATTCTTTATATCTTCCAAGATAGCTAAGGTTCCTTTCTAAATTTTAACTCTATTGTGCATGTGTAAAAACATTCATCAACAATACCTATGCCCAACTGATGATGGTGGATTAGTTTTTCCTATGAAGTCCATCCCCCATTGTGTAAAGGGACACATCTCCATTACTATCTGTAAAGGTTGTGTGACATATCTCTCTCTACTAGCTACTACTTGCCAAGTATGACAATGCCTGATATGCTCTGTAGTGTCCTTAAAACTTGTGGGCCAATAGTACCCAACTCTGAGGATCTTATGAGTTGTAGCTAAGTGGGATGCTAGAGCTATCCCAAACTTATCACATAGTTCCTAGAGAACTTTACTAGCTTCTTGCTTAGTAAGACACCTCATTTATATCCCCTCATGATTCTTTTTGAACAACATTCCTCCTTAATATCATGTAATTTTGAGCCTTGATCCTTAAATCTCATCTCTAGGATGCTTTCATATTTGCTAGACATCTCCCTATGAGCAAGACATGTCTAATATCCAAATACCCATCATCTTGATGATCTGAATCTACTGTGTACTGTTGGCTAACTAAACTAGGGTCTATTTTAGCAATCATTTGGCTGAGAGCCTATCCTTTGACTAATCTCATGGGATTAATTTCCATGTCATATTCTTGTAAAACTATGATCCACTTGGCTCTTTTCTCTCTAGGTTTGCTCTGCATTAGTAGGATTTTGACTACTTTGTTGGGTACTACAACAATTACTTTACTTCATAGGATGCAATGTTTGAATTTTGTAGTAGCTCTAACTAAAGCAAGGGCTTGTCTTTCTAACTCTAGATATCTTAGCTCAACATTCTAGAATGGGGAAGTCAAGAATGCTATAGTCTTTTCCTCTTTATTTTCATTCCCTTGAGTCAGAACTGTAGTACAGGTGTGATTAGATGCAAATAAATATATGGAGAAATCCTTAGTATAATCTGTGTTGATTAACACAGGGGCATCAACTATTTCCTTCTTGATGTCTTCGAAGGCTACCTTGGCTTTTGGAGTCCATTCAATCTTAGCATCCTTCTTCAGCATGGTGTTTAGAGGTCTCACTATCTTGGCAAACCCTATTATGAATTTCTTGATGAAATTTATCTTACCAAAATATGATTTTAATTCTTTTTTGCTTGCTGGTATTTGTAACTTCATGATGGAGTCCACCCTCTTAGGATCTATGGTTATTCCATTTTCTAATATTATGTGTCCCAGTAGCTTCCCAGTGGCAACCTAAAAAATGCACTTCTTAGAATTTAAAGATATGCCATACTGTTCATATTTTTGGAGTACTTTTCACAAATCCTTAATATGATCTCCTCTTTGTTTTGAGAACACTGTCAAATCATCCATATAAATAACAATATATTGATCTACCAGACTTTTGAAAGCAACAAACATAGCTCACTAGAATGTGGCTTTCACTTTAATCAAGACAAATACACTTATAAGCAAATATTCCCTACTTTGTCATGAATGTAATCTTCAATCTGTCAATCTTATCAACCATAACTTTATTATATCCTTAAAAGCCATCTAAGAAAGATATCATTTGTGCTCCATAAACCATTTGAAACACCTTGTCACATGATGGGAGTGGATAATTATCTTTTTCTAACACTATGCTTAGGTTCTTTATATCTACACATAAGCGTATATCTCCATTTTTCTTTCTTACTAGTAGTAAGTTTGCTACCTATGTGGAGTGTCTAACTAGGAATATGATTTTGGTAGCTACTAGCTTCTTGACCTCTTCAAATATTAGTGTCTCTAACAAGGAATTCGCTATCCTCTATTTCTATCTGAATGGCTTAGCATCCAGAAGCAAATATTCCCCACTTTGTTGTGAATGCGGTCTTCAATCTGTCAATCTTATCAACCATAACTTGATTATATCCTTAAAATTCATCTAAGAAAGACATAATTTGTGCTCCATTAACCATTTGAAGCACCTCATCAAGTGATGTGAGTGGGCAATTGTCTTTTTGTAACGCTCTGTTCAGGTTCATGAAATCTACACTTAAGCATATATCTCCATTTTTATTTCTTACTAGTACTAAGTCTGCTACCCATGTGGAGTGTCTGAATGGGAATATGATTCTGGTGGCTAGCAGTTTATTGTCCTCTTTAAATATCAACGGCTTTAAAAGTCATTCATTGGCCTTTGTTTTTGTCAGAATGGCTTAGCATCTAGCATCAGTGGGATAGTATGAGTGATGATTGAGGTGTCATATGTTTTTATCTCCTCATACATCCAAGCTATCACATGAATGTAATTTGTTAGATCCTAGATTACTCCTTCCCTTTCAACTAGAGTGCATACCTTTCTAGTGCAAAAGCATCACCTAAATGTTGTTCTTAAAGGTCCAAGGGACCTAGTTGATGCTTTAAGGACTATTTTTTTCTATGAGTCCTAGTTGTATGTCACGAAAAGATCAAAAAAATGTCTTAGAAAACCATACATATAATATTTTGTAATGTTTTCTAGCCTAGGTGTGGTATAGGGTTAAAAGTTGCACAAAAAGGCATAAATGTCAAGTTTAATGACATGGACATTAGGGTTTTGAAAAAATAAGACATATGCTTGAGTTGTAATTGCTTTTGGTAGTTATTTGACATGGAATGAATGAAAAAATATGCTCCAATAAGTTGAGGAGCAAGATTTTATGAGAAAATACCCTGTTTTTAGCCATTTTTACTATTTTGTAGGGATAAATTAGTATTGTATAGTTTCGTATGATATGGTACCAGGACTGAAGTTGGATTGAAGTTAGAGCTCTATTTTAGGATTCTAATGTAATTGATTTGGTTAACTTTCATGTTATATTAAGCAAGATATGGTTAAATTACTGCTAACAACTTTGATAGTTTTTCTAAAAAAATAGCAAAGAACAGATTGGTACGACCTTCTACAATCAAGTTGTTGGTCTATGTTTGCATGGGATGATAATGGAATGCCTTAAGGTTCAAATGCAATTTGTTTTAGGTGATTTCATTAAGTTTTTCTCAAGTTATGATCAAGATAGCACTCATTGCTTTGTTCAGAAACTAGGGTTTCCCAAAATATAAAAAAGATCATTTGTTCAAATCTGTATGGTGGAAAAATCTGATTTCTGGTGTGAACATATGTTTTATGTTTCTCTAAATGATTGCAAAATTTTAGGTCCTAATTCAATGGTTTGTGTGAGATATGAAGGACTGTTTTGTTCCAAAATCTTGCTAAAACTGACCTAGAAATCGAAAATAGCTAGGGTTTAGTCCAAATTCAATGGGTGACCATGAGATGTCCACACATGGAAGGCTTAGTGTACTTCTGTAGGGTCCAAACAAAAATGGCTCACTTGCTACTCCATGTCCCTAGAATGGCACCACGTGCTAAGGATGCTTGCACTTACATCCATAGGATCAAAGATTTAGAATCAATGGAGGAGATGCTGCCAAGTATCATGTGGAGAGGTAAGTTGTAGTAAATAGAAGATCTAATCATGGCACAATAGTATAGAGGAATATTTCCTACAAAGAAGATTCATTGCGCAGTGATGAGATTGTGACATGTGGCTGACTTTTGAATAATGAACAAGGCTTAGCGCACTCATGCAAAGCCAAAAGGAGGTGGTCCACTTTCTACTATGCAACTGTGATATGGTGACATGTGGCATATTGGCGCTCATCCTCAATGTGAAATCAAAAGGGAACTTTGGTGGCCGTCGATCTTAAAGCAAACTCATCCATGGTTTATATTCAAAGGAGACTCTTAGCCATCCCGAAGGCTAGAAATTTGTAGACTTGACCAACAAGGAAATTCAGAGGCCAATTATTTCAAAGGTTTTTAGGGCTGGTGAGGGTGCAAATGTAGAGAATCAAGGGTTAAAAATTTGAAATGTTGTAAAATCTGCCCCTCCCTACCAACTCAACATTCAATTTTTGTAGGCTTAGACCGATGAGGGTAGATGAAATGGTGAACCCTTCAATGCTAGGGTATAGATGCATATACAAGGTCGATTCATAAGTAAAGATAAAGACTTTTTGCATTCCCTCTTCAATACGCCTACCATTCATTCATACAACCAACCTATTTACAATCTTGTAGGCCTCAGAAGGCTATGGGCTCCACCCTAATTTGTAGGGGGTTTCTGAGCAAAATTGAATATAGCATGGTTGATGTCTTTTCTCATTGACTTCTCCTTCTTCACTATTACTTCCATCATGCTAAAATGTTATATATACATGTCTCAAAGATGTATTCAGGTTTGGCTATTCTTCTTGGCTACTACAGGATAGAGCATCTTTGTAATCAGACCTCCATAATGT
Source organism: Cunninghamia lanceolata (assembly GCA_027924645.1). Lineage (NCBI taxonomy): Eukaryota > Viridiplantae > Streptophyta > Pinopsida > Cupressales > Cupressaceae > Cunninghamia > Cunninghamia lanceolata. The sequence goes on from BSBN01000016.1 coordinate 10,691,822, forward strand.
AATTACAAGAACAACTAGATGTTATGGACTATGCTCTTCTGCTAAGCCTCTAATGTCTCTAGTCTTGTTCAACAATATTTTGCCTCTCTTTTGATTGGTGTGAGCTATGTATTGTGGATAAGACAGTCCCTTTCATTTCTCTACCTCTTTGTCCTGGCCACTATTGAAATCAATCTAGTCTATGTAAGTCCTTTTAGTTGTAAGATTAATACTGTGTTGATTCAGTTGCAGCTAAACGTACCAAATCTAGTGCATCACCTTTATTTCAATTCAGTTTCTTCCTATCTGTTTTTCCCTACAATATTAGCACTAGGTTTAGATCATTTTCTTTAAGCAGTAGGCTTAGAATGAGGAACCATCCTTCTCTAGAGGTTTGATCTCAACTTGCAAGGTCCCATAGCTTGACATCATTGCCATTGTGTCATTAGAATGCTTGCACTCTCTCCAAGCTAGGTGCAATTCTATGTGACAACAGTTTCTAGCATGCTCGGTGGGACAAGCTTGATGAGCTCTATCATCTGTTGAAGGATTTGGTGTGTTGTTCAATGCATCTTGCCATTCAAGGCATTCTTCAAACACCATGGCAACTCTGTTGAACAAATCTACTGGTGCAACCAGTCCAGGCACTTAAAGTATTCCAAGGATTAGAATTTCGATGGTTTTCCTGGTCTATTCTACTTTCAAAAGCATCTTCAATCACCTAATGACTCTCTTCTACTTTAAAAAGCAGACATGTTCCCCTTGTTTTCAAAGCATATTTAGATACATCTCTACTTTTCAATGCTCTAGTATGTCAGGTTGTTATGGGAGTCATGATTTTTTCTCTCCATCAAGAATAGGTTCCATATGCCCAGCATATCATTCACACCATTGTCATGGCCTTGAAAAGAAATAGACCATTAGTGGGCCTTAATGGTGGAAGCCCTCTCAACCTTTTATAATATAATGACATCCATATTCCAACTCTAAAGGCTATTCCCTTTTTCACTGGTGAAAGTGCCACTACACCTATTGAGCACATCTAGGACATTGCCAATGTATGCTCCATTCATAATGTTACCCAAGACAATGTCACTATAAGGCTCCTTGTTGCTTCCTTAAAAGGAAAGGCTCTCTAGTGGTAGAGCGGGTTACCAACATATTCAATTCATGAATGGGATGATTTATGAACAAGGCTTTGTCAACATTTTGAGGACAAGAGTGATCATTTGTCCTTGATAGAGCAGCTTGCCACTATTAAAAGGGCTCCTTATGAATACATGGTGGATTTCAATTATAGATTTCAGAAGACTTAGTACAGAATCCCACCATTGGTAATACCTTCCCCTAATGTTGCATTCTTGTATTATTTGAGATCCCTAAATAGTGATATCATTGTCAGGATCTAGTCTCTAGGAGGAAATGTGTTACCTGAAGCCTATGAGGTAGCCATTAGGGCAGAAAATTGTCTGATTTTGGATGGAAAGATTACCCCTAGACCTCCAATTCCATTATTTCTAGAAGTCCTAGCCATACAACCAATTCTGGCACCAATTCCTACAAGTAATGTGCCATACCAAGCTCCTAATCAGCCCTATCCACTTAGCTGGAAACCTTGTCAGGGGAATAGTCAAAATCAAAATCAACTGGGATATGTTAGGTCCCTTGAGCTTAGCTACTACAAGTACATTAGAAAAACTCATTCCTATTCAGAGTACCCTAGCTCCAGATAATAGATGGCACCATTCATGCAATCCATTAGCTATTCCAAATATGTGAATTATATCTAGTCAGTAGGTCAAGTGTGTGTTTTTAAATTGGGAAGCAAATGAGGTTTCTTTGTTTCACTTGAGAGTGGCCTAATTATTTTGAAAATGAAGAGGACATGTAGCTAGTAGTGGATATGTAACAGCATGGGAGCAATGGAAATAGTGACAAATTATTGCAAGCTGAGGCCCAACATGACAGTGAGATTCTAGTCCATAAGGAAGGGCGTACAAATAGTCTTGTACTGAAAAGTATAGAGGACTTGGAGGAAGCTCAGTTTTGGGATGAGCTTGGCATTTTCTACTGAAACCTAGATAGTAAATCAATGGCTCTAGATGAGGTAAACCCTAAGAAGTTTGAGCAGATGAAGGAGATAGTTATTCCTCTAGTAGACATACAAGAGCCGGAGCATTCCAATTAGCAGCAAAGGGTTGTAGAATCAAAGCAGAGGCATGAGATCAACTTCGTTGATTTGATTATCACTTCAAAGTGGTGCCTAATTAGCCATCTAGCCCAACTAGGACCATATGAGAAAGAGTCGCCACTTTTCGTCCTTATCCCTAAGCATGAAGTTGAGCATCAAAATGAGTGGGATCACCCCATTTTTTTACCTCTTGGTAGCAAAATCAACAATCAATTCAAGTGGATAAGTGAGTTTATATCTATTCTAGGGAAGGTGTTTTATCAATTTGTCATATGCCCATCCCTTCCCCACCCCCTTTTAGCTTTCCACAAGCATGTAAAGCAGTGTAAATTGTTCAGAAAGGGCAGTTAATTTCAAGAACTAGTTAATGGCTTTGTTTAAGGTTAGTTCCAGTTGGTTAGTTTAGGATTAGGTTAGTTTTGTTTCTATTCTATTCTTCCTTTCAATAAGTTCCCTTGCACTTTGTTGTATTCTCATTAGGAGATGCATGCTTGCTCTATTTTGTTTTGTTCCTGAGGTCACACTCAATTTGTGTTGGTCAACCCCTATTCTTGTTGTTGACACCTTGACTCTATGCCCAATGGATGGTTAAGGCCTCTTGTCAATTTGTTTAGTAGGCAAACATCCCCGAGAGGTCACCAAAATGTTGTCATATTTTTCCTAGCTGAAAAATCATGTTTCCCTCCTATCAAAAAATTTTGATCAGAGAAAGCCTAAATAGAAGGATGTAAAACCTAAAAAACCCTTGCAAAAAATAATTTTTCACTAAGGCATTAAGTCGGGATTTCCCCAGGTTAGCAAACCCAAAAGTTTTCAAACCTTTTTCATAGGTTTAAAAGTTCTAAAGTTCAGTGACTCGCTGACTTGCCAAACGTGAGCCCCTTGTGCTTTGTCTTACCTAGTGTGGTCACCTTTTTTTAAGAACAACTTTTGTGCACAACATCACTTTGCTCCACGATGCAAGGGATACATGGAGGCATCTCGCATGCCCGCAGACTAGTGAAGGTGACGTCACATTCCTTCCATGTGACTAGGAAATGAAGACAATTTTATTTAGTATATTGAGGGCCCATGGTCATAGATCAATGACTCTATAAGACAAATTAGATCACGCCAAGTGTCAAGCGATGAGGAGGTGGGGCCATAAATTTGAAGGATCTAACGATAGCACAAGCACATGGGGGAATCTTGCCCACGGGGAAGATTCTATGTGTGACTGCAAAGTGTCGACACATGGAAGGCTTAGTGCACTTCCATGGGGTCAAAACAAAAATGGCTTACTTGCTACTCCATAGCCTAGGGATGGCACCGCATGTCAAGGATGCTTCGTCTTATAGCCATAGGATCAAATATTTAGAATCAATGAAGGAGATGCTGCCAGGTATTAGGTGGAAAGGTAAACTACAGTAAACTAAAGATCTAATGATAGTGTGATAGCATAGAGGAATCTTCCCTGCATGGAAGATGCAATGCATAGCCACAAGATTGTGACATGTGGCCAACTTTCAAAGAATGAACAAGGCTTATCACACTAGCGCAGAGCCAAAAGGAGATTGCCCACTTTATACTATGCAGCTATGATATGGTGACACGTTGCATATTAGTGCTCATCCTCAATGTGAAATTGAAAGGGAACTTTCATGGCCATCAATCTTAAAGCAGACTCATCCATGGTTTATATTCAAAGGAGACTCTTAGGATTCCTGAAGGCAGGAAATTTGCAGACTTAGCCAACAAGGAAATTTAGAGGTTGATTATTTCAAAGGTTTTCAAGGCTGATGAGGTTGCAGATGTAGAGACTCAAGGGTTAATAATTTGAAGTGTAATAAGAGCCACCCCTCCCTACTAACTCAACATTCAATTTCTGTAGGCTCAGGCCGATGAGGATAGATGAAATGGTGAACCCTTCAATGCTAGGGTACAAATGTAGATACAATGTCGATTGAGTAGTAAGGATAAAGACTTTCTAAATCGTCTCATCAATACATCTACCATTCATTCGCACAAGAAATCTATTTGTAGGATTGGAAGCCTGACAGGGGTATGGGCTCTACCCTAATTTATAGGGGGTTTTTGAGAAAAATTCAATGCAACATGATTGACGTATTTTCTCGTTGACTTCTTGTTCTTCACATTGCTTCCATAGTGTTGAAATGCTATATATACATGTCTCAAAGATATATTCAGGTTTGGTTGTTCTTCTGGGCTACTACAAGATAGAGAATCTTTGTAATCAGACCTCCATAATGCAATTGCAAGAACAACTAGGTGTGATGGACTGTGCTCTTCTGCTGAGCCTATCATGTCTCTAGTCTTGTTCAACAATGAATGTAATTGATCACTCTGTGTTTGTATTTCTTGCATCATTCTCTTTTGTGTTAAAAATGAAGGTGCAAACCACACAACAAAAATTTGAATCAAACCTTATTATCCTCTAAACAATGTAGAATCAATGGAGATTACAGCAGAAATTAAAACCCAGTACACAAAAATAACAAGCATTAAGAACATAATACATAACACAATATGTAATGTGGAGAAAACCCTTTTGAGTAAAAAACTCCACCAAGAGGCTCCAAGTTGTATTATCTTCAAATATATGATATTACAATACATGCACTTCCTCTCTCCTTTAGTCTTCAATACAGCAGTGCCTGTTACTCTCAACTCTAATAATCCAGACCCTCACAGGGGGGAAAACCCCTACAAGCCCCCATCACGGACAAATGAGTGTCAAGGACTCGATATAAACATGTAGCTGAAACAAAACTGTTGTTGGTGAAACCTTTCATCCCTTATGGGTGATTTACAAACAATATTAGGAGTAATTAATTACATAGGATTTACAAGGTTGATGGCACCTTAATCCTAAAATTCTTCCACTTGACATCATACATTGTAAATACCCATAGGAAAACCATAAAATAATTAGGCAATACAAGCAAGGCCCATGGCCTCTCTGCACCAAAAAAATTTCTTTGTGCTCACAGGCTTGGTCAAAGCATTTGCAACATTCTTGTGAGTGTCTACCTTCTTCAGCTCAATCTATCCATTTGCAACCATTTCTCAAACAAATTTATATTGTACATCAACATGCTTAGTCTGAGCATGATACATAGGATTCTTGGCAAAACATATAGCACTCTGGCTATCACAACCAATCTGAATGATCCTGTAATCAAATCTAACACCTATACATAGTCTCCTCAACCAAACTACCTTCTTATAGACATGAGTAGCAGTCATATACTCTACTTCTATGGTGGACAAAGTAACTATGGCCTACTTCTTACTCATCCAACTCACTACTCCTCCAAATAGAGTAAACACATAGCAACTAGTGGACCTTCGACTATCCTAGTCACCTACCCAATCTACATAAAAAAAACCCTGTATGTCCAAGGATTTATTAGCACTATCAGTACCAAAGTAAACCAAACAATAATTAGGAGTACCTACAAGATATTTAAGCACCCTCTTCACATAATTCAAAAGTTGTCTACCAAGGTTAGACATAAATCTTCTCAAAACTCCCATTTCTTGGGCAATATTTGGCCTAGTGCAAACCATTGCATACATCAAACTCCCTACAACACTAGCATATGGCACATTAGACATATCCTCAAGATAATCCTTAGATTTTCAATGCATATCTAATGAAACCTTAGTACCAATGGGTAAAGGAACTCTAACTAGGTTACGGTCCTTCATACTAAATCTCTACGAAATGGTACTCACATACTTACTTTTGTGACAACCAAAGCTTTCTATTAAACCTGTCCCTTTTGATCTCTATTCCAAGAATATACCTAGAAGCTCCAAGATCCTTCATGTAAAATGCACCTGAAAGTTGGGATTTAAGCTCACTGATCATACCCTTAGTATTGCTGAAAAATAACATGTCATCAACATACAATGCAATAATTGGTATAGAATCATTAACATAATTAATGTAAACACAGTGATCCTCCTCGCTTATAACAAAACCCAATTTCAACACAAATGAATCAAACTTTTGATACCACATTCTGGTGGACTATTTTAAACCACAAAGAGACCTGTTTAACTTGCAAATCCATTTTTGTTTCCCTTTTACCTCAAAAGTTGTAGGCTATTGCATATAAATTTCTTCCTCAAGTTTTCCATGCAAGAACGCAGACTTAACATCCATTTTCTCAATCTCCCAATCATAAGCTATAGCAATGGATAAAAGAAATCTAATAGAAGTTAATTTAGCAATAGAAGAGAATATTTCACCAAAATCAACTCCCACTCTCTGGAAGTAGCCTTTGGCTACCAGTCTAGCCTTGTACTTCTCCAATGACCCATCTGCTCCAAACTTCTTCTTGAAGACCCACTTACAACCTATGGCCTTTCTTCCTTTGGGCAATCAAACAAGATCCCAAGTGTTACAAGAGTCTAAAGCCATCATCTCTTCCTGCATGGCTAATTGCCAAGACTCACTATCATCTAAAACAATAGCTTCTCTATAGGATCTAGCTCATCGTTAGTACTCAATAAACCAAATACACAACAAAATATGGTGGGCTATACCTGTCAACTGGATTCTATTTTCTTGTGGATCTCCTCAAGGATAGAGTAAAGGTCTCAACTTGTTCTTCTGCATGATCATCTATACCAACTTCTTTTGTAACAACAGACTCATCTATATCAAAACTACTCAAATGTTCTTCTTCTTCTTCACCCCCAATCGATCATTTTGTTCTTCTTGAGGGGCATCTTGCTGCTCTAACTCAAAGTGCACTCTCTTTACCTTTTCATCTTTTACTTTTGGCTACTCAGGTTTAGAAATAGCTCTAAGTTTCTTGAAAATAGCATCTATAGAATATATAATCTTACGGATTAGTGGATTCCAAAGCTTATAACCTTTGATATTATCACCATATCCAATGAATGTACACTTTTCAACTTTTGGATCCAACTTAGATCACTTTTCCTTAGGCACATGAACAAAAGCCTCACATCCAAAAACCCTTAAATATGAAATAGAAGGATTCTTACCTGTCCACACTTCATAAGGTGTTGAATCAAGAGCCTTACAAGGAGATCTATTTAACAAGTAGCAAGTAGTACACACAACCTCTGCCTAAAAGCATTTATCCAATTGTTTATCGCTCAACATACTTCTGGCCCTTTCCATGATTGTTTAGTTCATCCTTTTTGCAACACCATTCTATTATGGTGTATACGGAGTTGTCTTTTGTCTGATAATACTTGGATGCTTGCAAAACTCATCAAATTCCTTAGAGAAATATTCCCCTCCATTGTTAGATCTTAATATTTTTATCTTCAACCCTAATTGGTTCTTTACTAAGACTTTAAATTCATTAAACTTAGTGAAAACTTCATATTTGTGTTTCATAAAATAAATCCATGTAAATCTGGACACATCATCAATGAAGGTAACAAAATAATGAGATTTTCTAATTGAATTGAACTATCCATAGGTCCAAACACATCCATATGAATAATTTCTAACTTCTCTTTTGCTCTATTGCTTCCTAAAGGAAATGATTTTCTATTTTGTTTACCAAACACACAATGCTCATAGAAATCAAAGTGCTCATTAGAATAAGAGAAACCATCCAACAAATCTTTATTCTTAATAGTTTTCAAAATATTATTGCTAGTGTGTCCCAATCTATGGTGCCAAAACATACATGTATTTTCAGTATTGGCCTCAAATACATAGGAGGCATTACAAATTGTAGTTGCTTCAAGCTTTAATAGGTTTCCCAATCTCTTCCCCTTCACTACCACCAAGTTCCCTCTAACCAATCTACGGCCATGCTTGTCAAAAGTCACATACATTCCCAAATCATTCAGCTTTGAAATAGAAATCAAATTTCTAGTCCATGAACATGATAAACATCAGGGAGGGTTTTAATCCTCCCATCACTAAAACACAACCATACCTTGCCTTTACCAACTATTAGATATGTAGAGTTGTCTCCAAGGTAGATATTACCTCGATAATACTGTTCATATATGGAGAACCATTCCTTATGCGGGGTCATATGAAATGAGCATCCTAAGTCAACCAACTAGTTTTCATTAGAAAAATTACATGCAGAAAGTAAAACATCTTCACCTGCATTCAAGGACTTCTCAGAAGCACTCTCCCATTGTTTCTTTGGGTTCCTACACTCCTTCACATGTCCCCTTTTACTGTAGTTCCAACTCTTAACTCTGTTCTTCTTCCTAGGAATCTTAGATCAGCCCTTGGACTTGTCCTTAGCCCCTTTTTGATCGGGCCTTTTGGTCCTCTTTCCATAGACCTTCCCCTGACACTGAGAGCATCCCCTGAACTATCTAAACTTTTCTTCCTCAATTCATGTGACAACAAAACTGAAACATGAGTATCCAATTTTAGGGCTGTGAGGCTAGCAGTGATAAACAAAACAACATTCTCCCATGACTCAAGAAAATAACAGAGAATCAATAAACATTTATCTTCCTCATTCACCTTCACATCTATAGATGCTAGTTGACTCAATAAAAAATTAAATGAATTAAAATTCTTTGCAACTTATTCACCCTCTTTCATTTTCATGGAAAATAACTTACACTTTAAATAAAGTTTATTTACCATACTCTTGGCTTGGTTGATCTCACCCAAATGCTTCCACAAGCTATGTGTGGACTTCTCACTTGCAACATTCAGTAGAACAGAATCTAAAAGACATAGTTGGATTGTACCTCGTGGCTTTTTATCCAATCTTTCCCACTCATCAAGAGAAACATCATTGGGTTTCTTCTCTTTCATAACAACCAACTACTCGTTTCTTTCTTCGAATAAATCCTCCATTTTTAACTTCCACAATTCATACCTCATGCCATTGAACTTTTCAATGTCCAACCAAGAGGTAGAAGCAATAGTGGATGAATCCATGATATCTACACAAGATCTAAAAATAAAAAACAACCAAATCTCCCACTATAGCTAAAAAACCTTCACACTACCACCCAAGAATCAAAACTAGCCCAATTCTGATACCGAATGTTAGAAATGAAGGTGCAAACCACACAACAAAAATTTGATTCAAACATTATTATCCTCTAAACAATGTAGAATCAATGGAGATTGTACTAGAAATTAAAACCCACTACACAGAAATAAAAAGCATTAAGAACAAAACACATAACATAGTATGTAATGTGGAGAAAACCCTTTCAGATAAAAAACTCCACCAAGAAAAGAGGCTCCAAGTTGTATTATCTTCAAAAATATGAGATTACAATACATGCACTTCCTCTCCTTTAGTCTTCAATCCAATGACACCTGTTACTCTCAACTCTGATAAAAATGTAGTATAAATATCCTTATAAAAGGGGGTTGCCTTGTACGGCGAGATAACTGACAAAATATCAACCGTCAGATTTGTGACCCAATGACAAATGGTCCAAATTCACAATAATAAAATATCAAATAAAATGTGGTTTTGGAGGCGCTGCCCCTGAACCTTTGCTGAGGGGTGCGACTCCCAGACCCCTCACCCAGGGGATGATCCCCACAGACCCCTTGTAGGGGGGAAACCCCCCATTGTGGATGAATGAGCATCAAGGATCAAATATAAACATGTAGTTGAAACAAGACCGTTGCTAGTGAAACCTTTCACCTCTTATGAGTGATTTACAAACAATATTAGGAGTAATTAATTATATAGGTTTTACAAGGTTGATGGCACCTTAATCTTAAACATTTTGTAATAGTTATTTAACCTCTATAATCAATATAAGTTGTTATTTTTCCTCTCTTTTGATTTTAGCACTATGTATACTCATTAGATTGGTGTGAGCTCTGTACTGTGGATAAGATGGTCCCTTTCATTTCTCTACCTCTCTATCCTAGTCTCTGTTGAAATCAATCTAGTATGTGCAAGTCCTTTCAGTTGTGAGATTATTATTGTGTTGATTTAATTGCAGCTAAACCTACCAAATCTGGTGCATCAATTTTATTTCAATTGAGTTTCTTCCTATCCCCTTTTCCCTGCAATATTAGCACTAGGTTTAGATAATTTTCTCTAAGAACTAGGCTTAGAATGAGGAACCAGCCTTCTCTAGAGGTCTAATATCAACTTACAAGGTCCCACACCTTGAGATCATTTGCATTGTGTCGTTAGAATGCTTGGACTCTTTCCAAGCTAGGTACAATTCTATGTGACAATCATATCACAAAGACAAGAAGATTCAGCAACAAGATAAGAAATAAAACCTCAAAAAGAAGGACAAGATAAAAGATAATAGGATTAGCCAAGTTGTAGAGTTTGATAGAGAAATGCTAGAGTTGGAAAAATGTATTAATCTTGTAGTGCAGTAGTGTCTTAAGGAAGAATACCAAGGAAATGCTAGGTATTGGCCAATGAGAAAGAAGGTGAAGTGGCCTATAAAGGTGATTTTTCAAAAAAGAAGAAAGTAAAGGATAGCTATCTTGGAAGGTGAAGGTGAACATAGTTTGGATAGAAAAGAGTTGCTAAATGAGAAAGAAAGGAAATAAGTTGCAGCAGAGCTACATTGTGAGGTACTTAAAGATGATTTGTGGGCACAATTTTTTGAGGTAGAACAAGAGTGGAAGGTGAAGCTTACTAATGAAGGTATGTGTTGATGTATAAAATTGCACAGGTTTCAGTACCAACATGGGAAACTTCAAGAATGTGGGATTAATTCCTAAAGTAACCTCCAGATTTTAAACAAGTTGGCTCTTCTTTTTAATGGGGTTTTTGGAAAGGGGCAGAAAGAAACAAGATTTCAAAATAAATGCCTAATCCTGTGGAGATGTTCTAGATTTATCATTTACCCAATAGCACAATGATTAAGCCATAAATGATTTAACTGCAAAATTCAAGAGTACATAGCATGATTAATTACCGAGCTTAATAAATCAGATTTTTAAAGGTTAAGAAACAAAAATTAGAAACAAGAAGAAGAAATAGATTTAGTATGCACAAAAACACCACCATTCTTGATTGCTTAATAGGAGAAGAAATTTACAAAGGCAAAACTACTTGCATAAAATAAAAATATTCAATACCTCATTGAGAGGCAACAGCTGGGGCAAAAATATATCTTTGTCTATTGCTCCAATCTCTGTGTCTCCATGTAGAATTCTCTGACTTTGTGGAACTAGCTTTCTATGTCTTGGATCTATATTTATAACCTAGAAATAAAGAATCTCTGAAAATCTTTGCAACTGCCTCAAAAACATTTGCAACTAAAACCCACAAAATCTGCCCCAAAATCTGGTAGATAACTGTATCTGGCAACTGAACAAGTTGTGAACTGAGTCTTCCATGGCTGGAAAATATCTTTGCCTCCATCTTTGGCCTGCATGTAAAACTTAACTTCTGCCATCTTCTCTTTGTGGTTGTCGTTGAAATGAGAGGCTGCATGAAAAGTTTAGGGCTGCATATTCTTTCTTTATGTGAGCCCTAAGAGTCAAATGAGTCATATTTTTCTTTTTTTAAAGTCTTGCTTTATAAGCTGGAGGGACCCACCTAAGACTCGTCATATTATTTGAATGTGATTTTGAACTCCTGTGGGCTATAGGAAGAAACTCTTATTTTCTATAAAAATAAAGCTAAGACTTAGTAGAGGGGGGGCACCACATTTAAATGAGACTCAATATTTACTAAAAGACTCTATTCAGCTCCTAGATTCACATGACTCTATCATTTCATAAAATGAAATAAAACAATTTAACTATGCCCCGCTTCAGCCACATGCTAGTCTAGCGCTTGTTTGAGAAGAAATTTTCCTTGCATCTCCTAAAAAGTCCACAGTGATGCCAAGTGTTGGCCTCTACTTCTTTCTTTCCACCTACTTCCACTGCCATTGGATTGAGTCTTCATCTTATGATGACTGACAGACTACATTTGGAACCCTAAAGTTTGCCTCTGTCAATGGCTTCCACGCTTGAAAGCTATGTGTCTTCATTGTTTCATTGCTGCATCTTACACTTGTTATGCAGTGACTGATATGTGCTTGGGGTCCTAAAAGTGATACCAATGCTTTAATCTTGCTGAGCCTATGGCTTCAATTCATAGTGTTTGGTAGCATTAGTTTCTCCACAAGGCTATGCCATCATTATGACCAGTGCCATTGTTACTATGTTTATAGGCCACCTTTCATTAGAGACGGAGCTTGGTTTGTATTCTAGCCTTATATTCCAAGACCAAACCTCCCTTAAAGATGGAAACCATAAAATATATGTGCCTGCATTAAATAAAAGCACCATATGCATTGGCAGCATTTGAAGCTTTTGTTTCATTATAATGGTCGATCCTACATATTGAATGCCATTATGCATTACACTTGGAACTGCTCCTCCTTTTGTTAGCGCCCATTCATTACTGAGAGGTTCTCAACTTCGAACCACTCCATGACTCTTTGAAGGCTGTATATCTATTCTGTCATAGCTACATGCTAACTTAGTAGCTGTGTGCCATGTTGCTTTGAATGGTTGAGCTTTGTAAGGTTTTGTGTCATTCGATGGTGCCCTACCCATACAAGTTGATCTGAGTCTTACTAAATTGGATGTGCCACAAATCTATTGAGGTTTATGTTTTTACTTGGACACCATCACTTCTTTATCTAATATGGTGATGGCACAATTAGGAGATGGCAGTGTGATTTGATTTGTATGCCCACATTTCTAAAGAGGCTCCACCTTGTATTAATGTTTGTTGATATTCAAAGATGTATTCTCTTTTTCTGTTAGCACCATGGTTATGCTCATAATTTACAAAAGGCACCTGCTGCTATGTTGACATGTAGAGGTTGAACATTCCTTTGGCTAATATAATGCCATAATTCTATTTACTTGTAGCACCATTCTTCTATGATATTGGTTGTAGTTAAGTTTCTAAGATTGCATCATTCTTTACAAATTGCACCTCTCATTCCTTATGTTGGTGGCTAAGTGTGATTTTGAGAGGCCATCTATTTGCTACTGACTACCATTGTATTTGGTGTTGGCAATTAAGATCTTAATGGTGCCTTTTATGGTTGTGCCTCATTTAGGTGGGAAGAGATCATATTCTACCTCATACCCTAGTTCCCATACACGTTGTACATCATTCTATTGAAACATGACACCTGCTTGCGTCATGACATCGAGGCCGCGACATATCTTTTACAAGGCTTGCACCTTACTTAGCATTGATGATGGACTTAATATTTGAGGACAAACCTCATTTTCATGTTGTCTATATTTGAAAAGGTTAAGCCTATGTTTTGAAGATTATTATATTGGCATCATTGATTTGAGCCCGTGCCTTTATTCTAGCAAGTAGCGCTTGATTGTCTATTTGATGCACATTTGTTGTAAACAATGGCTACGTTATATACTTCAAAGATAGTGCCAGTTTCAATGATGGTTGTGTCAAGGCTTTTGGAGTAGATCACACCTTTGTCTATGTCCATATATGATCTTTGATTCTACCTTCTTCTTATTTGAAACATGCCTCAACATTATAGCTTGCCCATCTCACAGTGGCTGTGACTTTGTGGCTCTTCCACTTAGACAACACCATTAAAAGGTTTATGCCTTGTTTTGAATGCTAAGCCTTATTCTATCTGCACCTTTTATCTATCTTGATTCTACCTCTTTATTGACTGAGCGCCATATATGAGGTATGCGCCATTAGGCAGAACCTCCAAATAGAGTTTGTTCCTTTGATATGAATATGCAAATGCTATGAATGTAAATGGTGCCTCAGATAGAATGGTGGCACATCATTATTGGGACTCACATGTATTCAAAGTGGCAGCATGTTGCATAGCTTAATATAAGTAGAGAATCATTTAGGTATGCAATGGTGCCACTAATAGAGACTATACTTATCCTAAGGCCGATTCCCTCAATATAGCTATGTCTTGGCTGTGACTTAGAGAATAAACCAACATTATGACCAATACAAGAGAAATTGTATCCTCAAAACTGGCTGAATCATTTTTACATGAACATACTTTTGACTCTGACTGGCCTTAGTGCCTTTAATTTACAGGATGTACTATGAATCTTCTTGATATTGAAAATTTTGATATGGTGTACACAATTTGCACAATAGTTCTTGGCGACTTGCTAGGAAAGTGAGCCTGCTCACTGAGAACTCCAAAATCTCTGGTTTCAATACTCAGCCTTATCCAAGGCATAGAGTCAATTAAGCCATAACTAAATAATCCATAAGACTAACCAACATTTGTGGCACCAGACTAATACATGTTGCCTAGAAAAATGCCTTGAAGCTGAAGTTGTAACACTATTGGACCAAACACATTCTCAACTAAGACCAATTGGAACTAACCATTGAAACTGACCATAGATCTTTTATTGGAGCAACAAAGACTTATTGAAAAGAAAACAAACTGAAACTAAAAACTATGTTGCAGATGTAGCTTATTTTGAACAATGAAACTAATTTACTGATATATGAAACACATAGGCACATGTCCATTCACATGAATGGCAAAATAATTGCCGGATCTGATGATGTCACTTCAGTGAATCCACATTACACTAAGTATTGACCAAATGAAATGCATGAAGAAAAATATTAGGAACTTGTACCTTTTCGCCTTCCTGCACTCTGGAGGCTCAACTTTTGGACAAAAATACCAGTCAAGTTGATCTATATGCTACTCTTACATTAGTAGAGGGTGGGAAGGAAAAAACAAGTGTTGGAACTCACTTCTCTACTTGCATTTGAAATCTTCTATTAATAGAACTTCATCAGTGACCTCTTTTATAGATTCTTCAACAGAATGATGACTCATGATAGTATTAAAACTAGGTGCGCAGGTGATAGAGCTACCAATTACAACCCTGAATCTAATTGGGATTCCTTCATGCAAGGAGGGTGTATAATGTGACTCAGTGTATGACTATTCACTTCTGCAAATGTCTTTTTGGACCTCATCACCTTGTAACTATAAATCTTCATCAAGAAGAAGACAATATCCATTTTCAAAAATAGAAAACAAATTATCTCTTGCATCTACCTTTGTTTCAAAATTTTCTTTATGATCATCTTCAATAGGCCTTGCAAAGTAGCCATTCATATGTTCAATGGTAGGATCTCATGCATCCAGAAGCTGATATCCTTGTTGCAAAATCAAGAATAAATCTTCATCTGGCTGCTTCAATTGTTGTTCAAGCATCTTTGTGCCTTCTTCTTGAAATTGTGAAGCCTCATGACAAAAACAAAGAGACTTTATATTTGTAGATTAAGAGATTTATTTTACAACCTCTTCCTCAAGATGAGGTATTGACTGTGAATCATCTTCTACCAAAAACTTTTCAGCTTCAAAGCCCCTCTTGAAGTACTTTTTAGCTTCTAGAAGTTGCAATTCATAGACATTATCTAAATCTTCTTCATTGGTTATTTGAGTTTTCGAGTCACTCTTTGCCATGGATACATGATGCTCAGGATCATAAGAACACACTAAATAAATAGGAGTCACCTTCTTTCTGGCATCTACCTCTTGGAGACTTGATTCTTCTTTGATGTCAAAATGGCAAAGAACCTAATCTGTGCCTTCTATAGACTGGTTAGAAACTACAAAGGCTTGTGAAGAACAATTCTCAAGATAAGGGGGTCTCTTTCATATCTGTGGGAGAGTTTCTTCTACTAATTGATTGCATTGGTATTGTTGTTCATAAGGATTTTTGGGCATGAAACTTGGATCAACATGATTCTTACTTTGACATTTTAACTTGTTGAACTCATCGGTGAATGATTTTATGAGTTCTTTTATCTCCAGCATCTCCATATGATTTGACAAATCAGCAGGGAGGGTGGGTGGACTAGAATCTATATGTATTTGGCTACAAGAAAGAGCTTGAGATAGGTAATCTGCATGAGGCATCAGTGGTTTTAAAGGTAGAGGAGGCAATTTACCATCCTCTATAAGGTTATTTTTAGCTCTAATAGCAAGGCTGTATGATTGGGGTAGAGCATTACCTCCTAGGGCTTGTATCATGACAGAGATATTAGGGTTTAAAGATTTTAAATAATAAATAAATACAAAGATTGGAGGAGGCCTTATATAAACAAAGAATTTCTTCCATACCTTATCAAATCTTGAATTGAAATCATGTATGCACTCTATAGGATGCCTTTTGTTTGTGATGAGATTCTGAGTGAGGGTACCAGCATCTGTCCTCTCTTTGAACTTATTGTAGATGAGTCCTCCTAGTTGATCCCATCCAGTGATTGAACTAGGATGCAAACCTCTATACCATTCCCTTTCTTTACCTTTGACGGAAGATGCTAACAATAGAAGGGCATCATTCTTAGTTGTGATATTGTGAATGGTGCATAAATTTACAACATCTTGAATGTGATCTATAGAACAAATAGATCCATCTCCAAGAAAGTAAGGTAATGCCTTCCATGCTATCTTAGGAACTTGACCTTGATGCTGAAGAATAAGAGGACTTGAATCCCAAGTCACAAAAGGTAGATCTTTTGTAGGAATATTTAGATGCACATAAATTTTTGAGGCTGTGATGATCTGTAGAAGCAAAGATTCAAGAAAGAGTCTCTAGTAGAGTCACCATGTGGAAGATTCATGCTCCCATGAGCAAATATTTTTGTAATTTTCCACCAAAACCACAAAATAGAGAGCAAAGATTCAATGAAAACAAAGACCCAAGTCTTTGTATCTAGTCCCACTAGGCATGCCCAAAACTATTGATGTAGAAAATTGCATGGGTTTCAGCACCAACATGGGAAACTTCAAGAATGTGGGGTTGATCCCTGAAGTAACCTCCAGATTTTAAAGAAGATAGGTCATCTTTTTAATGGGGTTTTTAGAAAGTGGTAGAAAGAAACAAGATTGTAAAATAAATGCCTAATCCTATGGCGATGCACCAGATTTACCATTTACCCAATAGCATAATGATTAAACCATAAATGATTTAACTGGAAAACTCAAGAGCACATAGCATGATTAATTACCCAACTTAATATATCAAATTTATCAAAGGCAAAGAAATAGAAATTAAAAACAACAAGAAGAAATAGATTGAGTATGAACAAAAACACCATCACTCCTCATTGCTTGATAGGAGAACAAATTTACAAAGGCAAAACTGCTTGCACAAAATAAAAATATTCAATCCCTCATTGAGAGGCAACTGTTGAGGCAAAAAATATATCTCTATCTACTACTCCAATCTGTCTGCCTCCCTATAGGACTCTCTAACTTTGTGGAACTAGCTTTCTCTATCTTGGATCTATATTTATAACCCAAAAATAAAGAATCTCTGAAAATCTTTGCAACTACCTCAAAAATATTTGCAACTGAAACCCACAAAACCTGCCATAACATTTATCAGATAACTATATCTGGCAACTAAACTAGTTGTGAACTAAGTCTTCTATGGATGGAAAAATATCATTGCCTCCATCTTTGGCCTACATGTAAAACTTAACTTCCTTTGTCTTCTCTTTATGGTTGTCGTTGAAATGAGAGGCTGCGTGAAAAGTTTAGGGCTGCATATTCTTTCCTTACGTGAGCCCTAAGAGTCAAATGAGTCATATTATTCTTTGTTTAATAAATCCTTGCTTTATAAGTTGGAGGGACCCACCTAAGACTCTTAATATTATTTACATATGATTTTGACTGCCATGGGCTATAGGAAGAAACTCTTATTTTCTATTAAAATAAAGCTAAGCCTTAGTAGAGGGGACCCACCACATTTAAATGAGACTCAATATTTAATAGAAGACTCTATTCACCTCCCAGATTCACGTGACTATTTATCATTTCCTAAAATGAAATAAAACAATTTAAGCGTGCCCTGCTTCAGCCACGTGGTAGCCTGGCCCTTGTTTGAGAAGAAATTTTCCTTGCATCTCTTGAAAAGCCCATGGTGCTACCAAGTGTCGGCCTCCACTTCCTTCTTTCCACCTACTTCCACTGCCATTGGATTGAGTCTTCATCTTATAGTGAATGAGGGACTGCATTTGGAACCCTGAAGTTTGCCTTTGTCAATGGCCATCATGCTTGAAAGCTCTATGTCTTCATTGTTTCATTGTTGCATCTTCAACTTGTTACGTAGTGACTGATATGTGCTTGGGGTCTTAAAGGTGATGTCAATGCTTTAATCTTGCTGAGCCTATGGCTTCGATTAATAATGTTTGGCAGCATCAATTCTTCACAAGGCTGTGCCATCATCTTGACTAGCTCCATCGTCACCATGTTTATATGCCACCTTTCATTAGAGATAGAGATTGGTTTACATTCTAGCCTCTTATTCCAAGGCTAAACCTCCCTTATAGATGGAAACCATAAAATATATGTGCCTCAATTAAATAAAAGTGCCATATGCATTGGTAGCATTTGAATCTTTTTTTTCATTACAATGGCCGATCCTACATATTGAATGCCATTATGCATTACACTTGGAGTTGTTGTTCCTTTTGATAGCACCCACTCTTTACTGAGAGGTTCTCAACTTTGAACGACATCATGACTCTTTGAAGGTTGTATATATGTTACCTCATAGCTACATGTTAACTTAGTAGTTGTGTGCCATTTTGCTTTGAATGGTTGAGCTTTGTGAGGTTCTATGTCATTTGATGGTGCCCTACTCATACAAGCTGATCTTAGTCTTACTAAATTGGATGTGCTACAAATATGTTGAGGTTTTCTATTTTTTCTTAGATGCCATCGCTTCTTTATCTAATATGGTGATGGCACAATTAGGAGATGGCAACATGATTTGATTTGTATGCCCGCATTCCTAAAGAGGACCCACCTTGTATTAATGTATGTTGATATTCAAAGATGTATTCTCTTTCTTAGTCAGTGCCATGGTTATGTTTATAATTTGCAAAAGGTACTTGCTGCTACGTTGACATGTAGAGGTTAAACATTACTTTGGCTGATACAATGCCATTATTCTCTTTACTTGCAACACCATTCTTCTATGATATTGGCTATAGTGATGTTTCTAAGATTGCATCATTCTTTACAAATTGCATCTCTCATTCCTTATGTTGGTGGCTGAGTGTGATTTTGAGAGGCCATCTATTTGCTACTAACTTCCATTGTATTTGTTGTTGGCAATTAAGCTCTTAATGGTGCCTTTTATGGCTGTGCCTTGTTTAGATGCACAAAGATCATATTCTACCTCATTCCCTAGTTTCCATACATGGTGTATGACATTCTATTGAAACGTGACACTTGCTTGTGCTATGACATCAAGGTCGCGCCATATCTTTTACAAGGCTTGCACCTTACTTAACATTGCTGATGGACTCAATATTTGAGGACAAACCTCATTTTCATGTTGTCTACATTTGAAAAGGATAAGCTTATGTTTTGAAGGTCATGATATTGGCATTATTGATTTGATCCTATGCTTTTATTCTAGCAGGCAATGCCTAATGGTCTATCTAATGCACATTTGTTTTAAACAATGGTTTCGCTATATACTTAAAAGACATTGCCATTTTCTATCATGGCTATGTCATGGCTTTTGGAGTAGATCACACCTTTGTCTACAGCCATATATGATCTTTGATTCTTCCTTATTCTTATTTGAATTGTGACTCAACCTTATAGCTTGCCCATCTCACAGTGGCCATGACTTTGTGGCTCTTCCATGTAGACAACACCATTAAAAGGTTTATGCCTTATATTGAATGTTGAGACTCATTCTATCTACACCTTTTATCTATCTAGATTCTGGCTTTTTATTGACTGAGTACCATATATGAGGTATGTGCCATTAGGCAGGAACTCCAAATATAGTTTGTTCCTTTGATATGAATATGCAGATGTTGTGAATATAAATGGTGCCTCAAATAGAATGGTGGCATATCTTGATTGGGACTCACATGTATTCAGAGTGGCAATATGTTGCATAGCTTAAAACAAGAAGAGATTCATTTAGGTATGTAGTGGTGCCACTAATAGAGACTATACTTATCCTAAGTCCGATTCCCTTAATATAGATGTGTCTTGGCTATGACGTAGAGACTGAACCAACATTATGACCAATACAAGAGAAATTGTATCCTCGAAACTAACTGAATCATTTCTATATGAAAATATTTTTGAATCTAACTAGCCTTAGTGCCTTTAATTTATAGGTTGCACTATGAATCTTCTCAATATTGAAAATTTTGATATGGTGTGCAAAATTTGTACAACAGTATGCATTCAAGTAGGACAATGAAGGAAGATACAAGAAAACAAGCACAGGGAGCTAGTGAAGAGGAAAATTGGCCTTATGGTTCTTATCTAATGCATATTGATGATAATATTTGTATAGGTGCAGACTAAGGAGAGAATGAAGAGGATTAAGAAATGGACAGTAGTAATAAGGCATATGAAAGAGAAATAGAATTTTGGAGTCTTACAGTTGAGAAAATGATCATTAGGAGGAGGTACAAAAAGCAAGCACAAAACAAAAGCGTAACGACCAAGAAACATGGAGCAGATCAAGCCAAGCATGGAAATGATCAAGAAGAAGTTAGAGAATAGCTAAGCTTGCAATACAATTAGAAGAAGAGAAAGAAAAGTAGACCATCATTTGAGATGCAACTCAAATTTCTTTCCCCTAGGGAGTATGATGGAGGAGCATCACTTGAATGTTGTTCTTGAAGGTCCGAGAGAACTAGTTTCTATTTTAAGGACTATTTTTTATATGATTCCTAGTTGTATGTCAATAAAATATCAAAAAATGGTCTTAAAAAACCATATATATAATCTTTTGTAATATTTTCTAGCCTAGGTGTGGTATAGGGTTAAAAGTTGCACAAAAGGCATAAATGTCAAGTTTAATGACATAGACATTACGATTTTGAAAAATAAGACATATGCTCAAGTTGTAATTTATTTTGGTAGTTCTTTGACATGGAATGAATGAAAAAACTATGCTCCAAGAAGATGAAGAGCAAGCTTTTATGAGAAAATACCTTATTTCTAGCCATTTTTTACAGTTTTGAAGGCATAAATTAGTATTGTATGGTTTTGTATGGCATGGTACTAGGTCTGAAGGTTGATTGAAGTTAGATCTCTATGTCACGATTCTAATACAAGTTATTTGGTTAAATTTCATGTTATATTAAGCAAGATATGGTTAAATTATTGCTAATAGCTTTGACAGTTTTTTTTCTGAAAAAATAGCAAACAATAGATTGGTATGGCCTTGTACGGTCAAGTTGCAGGTCTGTGTTTGTATGGGATGATAATGGCATGTCTTAAGGTTCAAATGTGATTTTTTTTAGGTGATTTCATTTAGTTTTTCTCAAGTTGTGATCAAAATAGTGCTCATTACTTTGTTCAGAATTTAGAATATCCCAAAATACAAAAAAATCATTTCTTCAAATCTGTATGGTGGAAAAATCATATTTTTGGTGTGAACCTCTACTTTATGGGTTTCTAAATGATTGCAAAGTTTCAGGTCCTAAGTCAATGGGTTGTGTGAGATATGAAGGACTGTTCCTTCCAAAAACCTGCTAAAACTGACCTAGAAATTGAGAACAGCTAGGGTTTAGTGCAAATTCAACTTTTTTGAATATTTTCTAAGAAGTGTGGGGTTTTCAATGCTTCATAGGACCTGATAAGTGTTTTGGAATCCATTTATGCCATCAAGAATGAGTTTGGTTTTATTAAGTACCCATTAGGTCTCATTTGAGGGTTTAAAGGCTAGAAGACAAGATTGCAAACAGGGTAAGTTTTGTGATTCCTCTTGAAGAGTCATAGAGAAATTTTTGTAGGTGGTTGTAGGGCATTCTTACCATCCTCTACATCACTTTACAATCAAGACATTCCTTATATCTAAACCTCGACCTATGTTGACAGGTTAACATTTTCCTTCGTCAGTTTTGGGCAGATCCCTTTGCTTGGTCATGGTATCCAAGTCAAACATCCTTTCTAACTCAATCATTGCCTTTAGGATCTTATTGTCTTCCAAATTTATACCATCTTCTTCATCCCATATCTAATCTTCAAGATTATGTTCATCTATTACCTAGGCATCAAACACATCCCGATTAGCAATGAAGTCCTAAGTGTGTTGATCATCATCAAAGACCTAAACATTTGTCCCATTGTCTGGTACTGAAGGTGTGGATACCAATTCCACTAAGAACTTCTTTAATCCTAACATAGTCAGGGGCTCCATTGTGCTTGCAGCTATAGCCAGGACATTTGCTCACTAATTCTGCCTTCATGGAAGATAAATAATGTTGAAGGCATCGAACCCCTCAATCAAATCCCATACTTGGTGTCTATAACTAGACAACAACTTATAGTTATCAGAATATTTCTTTCTCACCTGTTTAATCACTAGCTTAGAATCTTCAAACACATGCAATATCTTGACTCCCTTTTCCAATGCAAAAAGTAAGCCATGTATCAATGCTTCATACTCATCAATATTATTGGTACAATGAAATTGCAATCTATATGCAGCAAGGTATGACTTCCCTTGAGGATTAACTAGATCAACCCCAACTCTAGCAACCTACTTGGACTTAGACCCATCAAATTTTAGTGTCCAAGGTTTATTGCCAAGAGGATTCTTATCAAGACCTTTCTTCCTTTTAGCCTTTGCAGTACTTCCTTTTGCAATCCACCTTAGTTTAGATGATTCCTTATGATCAAGCATCTTGTGCTTGTCAAGAACTAAAATATCAGGACATTCTGATGTCTGAATACCAGGTTAATGAATACATGTGTTACTTGTATTTTCAATAGCATCAGTGTCTAAACTTCTAACTTACTTCATCACGACACCTGTTGGGATGGAATTAGCCCTTCCTGACTCAGTTTCTTGTGTCTCAAGAACCTAATTTGTCACTACGTGACATGTCTCTTCATCTTGAAACTCTATTTCTTTGAATATTTTACTTGACATATTCAATTTTCCTCTTTAATATAAACATTATTTTCTATCAATCAGCTCTAGGTACAATGCGCATGTAGTTTTTGAATTTGGTACTCTGTGCAATCTGTACCATCCTTCCAACAATATTTGCCTGAGTGGTATCCCATGCAACTCTTCAAATACTCTTCAAATATAGTTAAACTACTTTCTCCATCCTAATTTGATACTTCATAGTTAGACTCCACCAAGAAATTATCCCATGTGCAATGAAACTTACCTCATTATTTCCCTACATATCGTTGGACATTAGAACTTCTTCCACAATGACATTTGGAAGTTTAACTCTGTAAACTTCTTGTTCCACACTAGTGTACATAACTTCATTGTTCTGGTGATATTCAATGATCATCTGCTTCATCCTTGACTCAGCTTCAATCCTAATCTAGTTAGGGATACCTCTTGAAGGTAACCACATATATGAGAAATCAATGGCCATGTATCCATTGAGAGTTTTGGACAAGTCTTTGCTTAAGATCATTGCATAGGTATCATTAATATCCACTACTTGTATATCAATGAAATGCTAGATTATAGGGTCACAGGCTAACAACATATGTATTAGAGTTAACTCACATACGATGTTAACTTTAGATTTATCTAAATGAGTAACCTTCTTTAAGGATTTAGCAAGTGACAGACCTAAAATTTAACACACTGACAAGGGCATGACATTTGTAGAGGCTCTAGAATCTACCAAGAAACTGTGCAGATTCTTCCCAAATATCCTCAAAGTGAGGAGGAAGGGAGGGGACTTCATTTTTCTTGTATAGAACGACATTGGTGTGGCATATGCAGCATAAACTTGACCTTTATCCACAGGTTTGAATGGAATATCCTTATGTGTGGGATCTCTAGTTAGGAGAATACTAGGGATACTCTCCTTTACTCTAGGTTCATCTAAGGATTTGAGGAATGCTCTCTTAATCACTGGGATTTTTAGTAACTTAGATAATGATAAATTGTCTTTTATCTTCTTGATTTCTTTATCTAGATAGGAGACTAACTTATCAGACTTGGTGAGCTCATTCATACCTTTGGCTAACATATATGATGATGTGAATGATGTTGATTCACTCTTGGAGGTGCTAGATTGTTACTAGCATTTGCATCTGGAGGAGTGTTAAAGTTGTTTGGTGGAATGGAACTCATCAAAGGTCTAGGCAGCTTGATACTATTGTTCTTGAGGTTGTAGTTATGCCATCTCTGAAACTGTTGAAAAGCATGAACTTCATATGGTTCTTGTTCTGGCTCATCATCCTTTTCAAAAGGAAAAGTATAATCATCAAAAGCTAAAGTTGTTTCTTCACATATGAGAGTGAAATTCTCATGCACTATATCTACTCATTCCTAACCCAAAGAACTTTTCAAAACCAATGTTGACTCGTATCCCAAGGGCACTAATTCATTTCCTTCAGGGAAGTTCACCTTTCCTTTAATATTTTGAACTTTTGCTTAGAAAATACTGATAGCAATCTTGAACTGACAACAATCTAACTCTACATGTGCACTTGTATTATGAATTTTGCACCAATTATTTAGAGCAACTTCTACTAGATTGACCCTGGTTCTATGCTTGGGTTTGGGAGGTGCCTGGTTGTCTAGTGGTGATGGTAATGTTCCATTATTTGGCCTAGTGTTCCAGATTCTTAGAGGTTGCAGAGCATTATTGGTGTAACCTCTGTCATTATTGTATCCCCTATCTAAATATCATATATTTTGATGATTCTAAATATTAGCCTAAGAATAGAAATTTGGATTTCTCAATTGTGTCACCTCACTAGTAAATCTCTTTAACTGAGCAGTTATCTCTTTTATATCATCCTTCTCTTCATGCACCTTAGTAACAACATTGTCTTGACTTGGGAGAAAGATAGAGCCACCATTACCATTCAGTATAGCTTTAGCAAGAACATATCTTGGATACTAAATCATCTTACCATTTTTTGGGGGAGGAATTGCACTAATAGGTAGAACTTGCAAAACATTTTCCATGCGAGCACAATTTATTCCACCTCCATTGGTATGCTGCCCTTGGTTAGGTAAAGTAAGAGGTCCTATGCTAGGCAGAGGACAATGTCCTATTTGTTTAATTTTAGTATTCACTTTAACTGCTTTTGCATAGGCACATGATAAGGTATCAATAGTGAGATTTGTTTTTCTCACAAACATTGTTGTCAAAAGCTCAAGAGCCAAGTAATAAACCAAAAGGGCAACATCTTCAACAATGATGTATGGAGCTGTTAGCCTAGAATATGCCTTCAAGAAGTGATCATTGAAATTTTCTATGAACTCACCTTCACCTCTCTTGATCTCAGCAAAGTGATGATACACAGTGGTTGCATCAATCGATATTCTATACCTGGATTCGAATGTATTTTCCATTAGTAATAAGGAGTTGATGGACCGCTAGGGTAAACTGACATACCAGATGTATGTCTCATCTCCTAAGGTGTATGGAAAGAGCCTATAGACAACATCTTCATGTTCTATCCTTACTCTGAAGAAAGCTTCTTTGAATTTTTAGAGGTGATCCTCAGCATCCTACTATGGATGATATTTTAGACATAATTTGTCAGGATTCTTTGGCAAATCATTACATGCAGCAAAGTACAGAGGTGATTTGATGTTAAAGAATTCCATAGGGACTTGTATAGGTGGTAACAGTACTATAAGAGAAATAGTTCTAGGTTGTGAATGAGTGTGATCTTGGCCTCATAGCAGGTAATTCTTGCAAAGGTCCACTAGATCTTGTTCTAGTAGCAGGCCTGTGAGCCAACTTAGAAATTTCAAGCCAAACTTTGCAGCTTTGGACTGGATGTTTGCAAAGATATTGTTGATTCCTCTTAAGCAAGAAATATTTACTGTCACTTAGCTTAAATAGTGAAATATTTATGCAATCTTTATAAAAATATCAAGCTTCTAGTCATAGGCCCTCCTTCTAGAGCCAAAATCTATTGATGTGGTTGGTAGTCACACAAACAGAAATAAAAGTTCACAATTAACCTTTATTTATCTTGAAAGATATGATGAATTTTGAATGAATTCATAATCCCAAGTCTCTATGAGTCAAGTCTTGACTTTCTAGTTGTCACTCAATATTTGATGCATCTTACTATTTTCCATGTCTAGGGCCTCACATGCTTTGCTTCATGATTTCTAGAAATCCTATCAATATTCACCAATTTCCTGTCTAGAATACATGTTTTTGCATATATATTCAATAATTATATGATTAAATCTTATAATATTCAGTTTGGATTTACACAAATTTTTATGGATTTAATCCTAACTCTGAGTAGTTCTCTTGAATCTCTCCCTGATTTGGACTAATTATAAAGATATTTCTAATTTTGATTTAGTTCTTCTAATATTACCTTTATCTGAACTAATCTTTTCTTCTACACCTTAAATTTTCTTAAAGAATATGTTTAAAACATGCAGTTCACTGATATTTATGACAATCTACATGAAATACATCAGTATTCACACTTTTTACTGTGTATGCTTAGGATAAGTCATTCTTTAACATTTATTTACTATATTTTCTTATGATTCATCGTTATTTGCAATTATTTATGATTATCCACAAAATTGAAACTAAACTAAAAGGGTTAGAAATTGAAATCCTAAAATTTACTAAATTTTGGCCAATGATCCACATACATATTCTGATACTATAATGAAAAGCAAACTAAACCATACTTGACCAGGTTGTTCCATAGCTATGTATGATTAACACAAATATTCAAAGGATAATTGATAATAATATGCAATTAATTGAATGCACTCCAAGAGGATGCAACAATTCACAATCACATATCCAGAAATCAATCAGAAGACTATGCAGGATTTACGATTAGGAAGTAATCTATGCCTTCCCTTTCATTAAGTATGCAAATAACACATAATGTTTTAAATCGATGTTGAGAGAGAATTCACAAAGTTGTAAAAAATTACAAACTTGGCACTCAAAATTTTAACAATTTAGTCTCCCTTAGCTTCAATAATTCAATCTCTCTTACAATAGAATGGTCATGGTCCTTTTATAGTACAAGGTCTAGAAATGAGTTACAATTGATCTGATGATCAAGAATCACTCATAATAATCAATGGTCAGGATTAGTGGCATGTGATTGCTAGTTGGCAATCATTCTATGGAATACAACAGGCAAAGGAATATTCCTAGTATCTTTAACTCAACATCCTTGAGAATACTTAATTACCTTCTCTGCCTTTGATGCATCTTCTAGTTCCTATTCACACCTTCTTTGTTTGGCCATGATTTCATCCAGTTTATCCCTCCTCTCCAGAATCTAGCCTTTATCTTGTAGCAAGTACAAACATATTCTCCAAGATTTAAGTCTTTGATTCATATATTTTTATCATCTTGCAACAAGTAAATATCCATGATTCAATATGTTTATTACCTTAAATTACCTATTTGGCTTAAAAACAACATACAAATACTAAGATTTGGCTTAATCCTTGAAATTCAACCTTCACCTATATAAAATTATAATGTGCCTGTGAAAATGACAAGAGAGGCTTTGATTTATTCATACCCATGGCTTGATCTTATTCAAATGCTTAACAAAACCTTACCTCTTATGACACAAATGTTGAGGTGAATGCCATTTTAACTATGCTATAGAATCTCTGACAATTCCTCTTTTAATCTCTTTCATTTTTCTACAAACTGCTCCAAATATCTTTATATTTAACACTCAAGGATGAATTTTTCTTTTTAAGCACAACTTAAAATGTCCATAAGACATCGTTGATTTTATGTTTTCACAATCTTGTCCTTTAATGCCCTTATCGGCAAAATAATGCTTTTTAAAACTTTGATTATATGTCTCTTTATCGGCAAATCTTATCTTTTCCGAACTATTTCCCTTTTATCCCAGCTATTTTGTTAAATCTTGAACTACACGTCTTGCCCTCTTTACCAGCAAGAGTGCAAAATCCGAAACATTGCCTTGTTATTAGCAAAAATCTAAATTTACAAAATTTACCTTTCTTGTAGCTCTTTTATCACCCTTTTGCCCTCTATCAGCAAAATCAAGGAACTTGGTAACCTTCAAACTCACTTTAGAAAACCTAAGTTCTTTTGACAATGATTTTCTTGATCAAAGGCCTAGACTTATCAAATTATTTTCCTTAGCCATTTTCTTAAACTCTTTAATTGGAAAAATAACAAAACCCTTAACTGTTGACCCTAAGAGCCTCTGTCGCCTTGTCGATGAATTGGCAAAATGTCAAACTCTCAAACTGGTTCTCAAAAAGTGAACTTTCTCGACAATGATAAACTTAAACAAAAACACTTAAGTCTTTTCCTTTATCGCTTAGTTGGGGAATCAGTGAAAGGAATTTCCTTATTTCCTTTGACTTAACTTTTCAACAAAGTATAAAAAGCATAAGCATGTCATTATAGGCCCCACTGTGCTTGTGTGACAACTCTTAAATATTTTACCATTCTGCAGAACAAAGAATGATAGTGAAAAAATTCCCTCAGAATTGTGGAAAAGGTTCCATGTGGAAATTCTCTTAGCGAAGTCCCTATGGGGAGGGGTTGTGGTGTTGACGTGGTACATTTTGGAGCTTTCTGTCATTCCATGGAACATATTATGGAAGGGTAAAATATACCTATAAAACTGCAAAAAAATAAGCATTGGTTAAGCTTTTCACTTATAAATGCTATAAGGAGTCAAAATGTGCTTACGTGGAATATTTCTAACGCTTTTCAACATTCTGCCAAACTTTTGTGGTAGACCTCAAAATGGCCCATGTAAGCATGAAAAAGGTGACACATGACATTCTTCAACTTGGTATCAATTAAGGGAATTACTTAATGCCACCTAGCATGATCTAAGGCAATTCTACCATTCTATGAAAGTTGACTGGCATAAAAATATGTTGACCGTGGAAGCACAAAATCAAGGTATATGACTCAGATTTTGGGCTTTTCTTCTTTTGCCTTCTATTTTGGAATGAGTTGGAGAGAAACTTTGCTCTTTGATTCTCCAATCCACTTAAACTCTTTTAGATTTTGTTCAATAAGGGTTCTTCCTTCCATCTTCCATTTTGGAATGAATCAAAGAGAAACTCCAAACTCTGATCTCTGACCACTTAGGCTAAATCAAAACAATGTGATCAAACCTTCTGTTGATAACTGAGAGGGGGGTGAATCAGTTATCTTAATTATTTTAGCTTTCTGAACTTCCTTGACAATTAGTACAACATTAAATCAAATAAGCAAACATAACCATGAAATGGAAATAACATCAATACACATGACACAATGATTTTGACGTGGAAAACCCTGTTAAGGGAAAAAAACCACGCGGTGACTAACCCAAGATTGTATTCGCTATTAGAAGAATAAGATAGTACAAAATGGCACTTGCCAATTAGGGCTTACTACCCGAGCACACTGCTCACAAGAGGCTTACTACCTACAGTAGTTTATACAAGGAAAACTGGATACTTGAACTGATAAGAAGCATACACATATGCTAAGGTTCAGTTCCAGTTAGGTTCAATATACTAATCTACTGCACTTCATTCTTCCTCTTCTTTGGAGCTGCTGTCCTGTCACATACCAGACCAGTATTGCTACTTTTCTACTTTTATTCATACACCACAACACATGACAACTCTTCACATCCAAATCCATCTGGTATATATATTCGCACAAAGGATTTTATCCTCTTTCTAGTCAGCATCTAGAATAATCAATATTTTCCCAAGCTCTAGTCTATCGGCTGAATCCTTGCTTACCAAGTGATGCAAATCAAAGAGATACTTATAAAAGTCATCTAACATGTCAACCAATCATGGATGATACCTTAAGAACCTTGATCACCATCAATATCTCATCCGAAATAATTCTGATGCTCTGTTGATCAGTTCTTCCTCTGTCTGCTCTGCCAAACCGGACCTGAATACTTAGATGTTCATATCTCTTTACTCTTTTATCACCAGAGGCTCAATCCTTGGAATCTATTAGTCAAGGTATTCCTCTTGACTTTCCCAAGTCTATACTTTTCAAAGATACTTCCTCTAAGAGATCCGGACCTGACTGGCGAACCTTGCTGCATGCTCTATTCTTGCTTACCAAACCAAAGTATCCTTCCATCTGACTTCTAGTAAAGATACACCATGTCCTGTGGATGTGTGGAATGGTCTTTGTTTCCATCAATGACAACACCAATGAAGCCACACAGTGTCTCTTGCCAACAATCTCCCCCTTTGGCTTTGATGGCAACACTTAGTGAAAAATGACTAAGTGTCACACTACACCCCTCCTTAGCTAATGCTTCGTTCTAATGTACATATTACCGGAGCTCCCCCTTAGATAGATTCCACATTTTTCGCTACTCCTCACTCCCCCTTTGACATCAATGGCAAAGGGTAGGGTCCGCACATCAAAATTTTTCAAAAATCTATACTTGGCTAAAAAAAAATATATACAAGTTTTACTTACATATACTTAACTATATCTACAAAACTGGTTTTCAACTGTACCACTTCTGTTGCCCAACTCTTCTTCATCCTGTCCAAAATTGAGATGTGACCACTTAACATGAATGCAAAGGCTTTTGCTCTCTTCAGATCTATTGGATTAGTGGTCTGGGCTTGTGTTTGAGCATCATTTAGGGCCTCATGCATGGCCTCTAACTTAGGGATAATGATCCCTCTAAGTTCACTCAACCTACTTATTCTATTTTTCTTCTCCTTCTCAAACTTCTTAATTTCATTCAAGACTGCAATAGTCTGACATTCTTGACTTATTACGGGAGATGAGAGAGGATCAAAACTTTGAGATAAGCTTAGCAGTTTATCTTCTTGCTCTTTTACTTTCTTCTCAACATCTTTGGTCACTTTGGGCCAGGATAAGCAAAATTTATAAATATCTCTACCATCTTTGAGAGCATTTCCTAAACTTTTTATCCCAATATCTATAACTCTCCTATCATTTGAGATTAGACCCAGTACTTCAGAGAATCTCTTATCCAAAAATTATTTCTTGACTTTCTCTTCTGCTGCTTTCTCTAAAGAATCAAAATGTGTATTAACAGAATTTACTAGAGACTTTAGATTACCAAATGTGGAGACTGTAGGATCCTTTTGGAAGGATGGCATGATCTTTTCCAATACACCAGATGTAGTTTCTATGAGCTCACAGTCTTCCATGTGAGACTTTAGCATTTTTTGTTTTGCCTTTGCTTGGGTGAAGGATGCTAGTTTCATGGTTTGAACCGGAGAGAGGGAATCAAAATTGAATGGACCTTGAAGCAATTCCAGTTCATCAAATTCCATCATCTCTTTGGTCAAGAAATCTTTGACTGCTTCTGCTATGTCTCTTACGGGAGATAAAATTTTCTCTCCTTTTACAACCTTACCACTCATCTGTGGCCTTCTTTGTTGGGGTTTTCTCTTCTTTTGTAGCCTTACTAATGTCATCTTCTTTTTCCTTCGCTTTTACTCTTTCTTCTCCTTTGGATCTGGAGTCTGCAGGGGAAACTAGACGAGGGATATTTACTTCTTCTTGGACCTCCTCTTCTAGAGCAGAGGGTTTTAAGTCCTTATATTTCTCTTCACCTGTCTCCTTTACTTCTTCTGCTACTATTTCAGTAGATTCTTCTTCAACATTTGTAACCGAGGGATCATCTAAGTCCTCTATAATAGGAATGATGAATCTTTTGTAAGTATTTTAGAGGATGTGTTCTGTTTCTTTTGCTACCTTATCAGTTTCTCCAAGCATAAGCTGATTCATTCTAGCTTTGCTTCGGAACTCATCCTTACAGTCTTTGAAGATCATATTCTTCTGCTTAGGAGTGATAGAGGGATAGAGCTGAATGGCTATCTATTCCCGGATCTCCATGTCCTTTTCTTTGGCATTATTCTTTCTCATTTCAAGTTCTTTCTCAAGACTTTTAGGAATTAAAGATATGATCTCCTTGAAAGATTTATTGTAGATGTTCAGATACTTAACTATGGCATCCTACAGGATCTTTTGATTAGCTTCACTATATTTATCATAGAATTCTGTTATTGGTTTCAGGTTTCCATCCACAGTGATTTCTTTGATGATATCATCAAGAGTGGGCTTCTCAACACGTTTATCTATCTTTTCTTCTTCCTTGTCTAGACTGGTAGTCGATTCTCTAGATACTTTCTTCTTCTTCTTCATTTTCTTTACTTCCTCATCTGATTCTATCTCTTCTTCATCCTTTTGGCTTGTGTAAGACCTTGTTTCCTTTTTCTTGGTTCTCTTCTCACCTTTTCTAGATGTCTGAGCTTCCAGTTTTGAAGCCTTTTGTTCCTTGGAAGTGGTAGGTGCAGAGATTTTGGTTGATCTGGTCTGGGAAGATGCTTGCACCGGAGCACTTTCTTTTTCTACCTCTTCCTTTTCTGCCCTTTCCATTTTTTCTCTATTTGCATCTAGTGCCTCTTTTGAGATTCCATGCCTCTTGGAAACCTTTTCTACTTCCCTCCTCACTTTTCTTTTTATTTCTGGCTGTCTTAGCTCCACATGGATTTTCACAATTAATTCTTCAAAAGTTCTAAACCTTTCTGCTTTAGGATCCTTGGGTTGACTGAGCATGTGTTGAGCATGTAGCTCAACAATTTTCTCATCTACTTCATACCCCATTGGCATGATCCAGACTATTCTTGGCTTTGCTACCTCTATTAGAAATTGATCAGTTTCTACCATAAAGCATACTGTGTCTTTATATTTTTCAACTAAGGATTGGGGGATATTCTCTCTTTCTTGCATCATGCTCTAAAAATTCTTGAAATAGCCCCAGAGTCCTGTATTCTATGCCTTGGCATCACCAAGCCCATGTATATAATCTTTGATTTGGATGGCTACTGGTCTATCATTCTGCCATACCCAACCACTAGATCCGGGAAGCTCATTCATGAAGTAGAAGAACAAGCATAGCAACAGCTCACCATACTTGAAGGAGTTCTTCTTGTCTTTCTTGATCTTTTGTAGATTTTCCATTACTTGGTTCAGAAGGAGTTCACAAACATCACAATCTGCATTTTTTCTCAACATTTCATAAGCAATGTAAATTATAGTTTCAGGTACTAAATTTTCCCTGCTAGAGTGATATATCTTATAACCAATGATCATTGAGGCAAACTTGACATCCGAATCAATGATGTCTTCTATTGTCATTGCTCTTTTGTCAAATATTGATCCGGTAGCCTCACTCACAGTTTGATTCGTGACGAATTTGAGAACAGGAATCCCACCGGATGAGTGTAGTCTGGTTACTGCCCTAATGGCATCCTTGGTTATCTTAAATGGTCCATTTAACCACATGAATTTATCATGCACTCTGCTCAAAATATACTAGACCCATTCTTCTTCTGTAAAATAGGGAAAATGAATGCAATGTGCAAAATGCTTGTCCCGGATGGCTTTATACTGAGTTTTGAGTTCAAATGAGTCATCTATCAAATGCTTGTGATAGATATCAACCAGCTTAGATTCCCCAAAATCTTCAATATTCCCATGAATATATGCCCTAACATCTTCTACATGTAGAACCCCATGCAGAATGCTTGAAAAGGCACCTAGGGAATCAATTTCTAGGGATTTATATGGATGTTTCTTGAATTTAGGACGCGGCTTATCAGTGATCTTTACAACATTCAGTGTAGTCATCTTCAAAAAGATTTACAGAGCAATATTCAATGACAAAAAATACCTTTTGTGCTTCTAGGGTTCGCAGAGTGAGCAAGATTGATTTGCTGGAAGATTTGACTTCAATGGTTGATATTTGAGAATTTTGAAGCAATTAGTTGCAGAGCTCCTTTTCTTTTCTTCTCGAATGCAAATGTGTGAATGACGAGCAAATGAACCTTTTATTTTTGAGAAAAACCCTAAATCAATAGTGCAATAAATGTGCAACTTAAGTCATTCTAGTTCCTTAATTCTTATTTAAAGAAAAATCTTTTTCTAGATCATTGAGATATATTGAGAGTTATCCTTGGCGATTAATAACAAACTATCTTACTTTCCCCAAACATTTGATCTATTCGCAGATCAAGATGCCTCGAATTTGAATTATACCGGATCTAATTGTGATAATCCTATTTTACCGAATGACTGTTGAACTGGATCAATCTTGGTAGATTAACCTATTCAGAACTTCTTATAGATATTTTATCTCTTTACCAAGGCTTACTCAAATGTTCCTTTGTGAACCTTTTAATCTGCAACTTTCCTTGTGCCAATTCTGGCACCAATTAACTGGCTGGGGGAAAATATTTTTCCTTGTGTCTCCCCCTGAGCCAGAGCTCACTTTTTAATTTCTAGAAGGAATATCAGCACCAAATTCTAGTGTGGATCCATCCCCTACATTCTCTGTACTTCTCTTCACCCAAATCTTGTTCATCTCACTTTTAATTTCATCCGCATTCACTTTTCCTTTTCCTTTGTCGTGATTCTGATTATGATGCATCGGACCCCTTTTGTCTTGATTCTTGCTTCTACAGAATTTGGCAATATGACCGGATCTATTGCAATTGTGGCAAACAATATTTCTTTGCAAATTTGAATGATATCCTCTTGATCTGCATTGATTAGCCATATGTCCCATTCTATTGCATGCAAAGCATCTACCATTGAATGAATTGTTTATTTGCATATTTCTGCATTCATGAGATTTGTGACCATACCTTTTATAGTTGAAACACTATCCGGAGAAGGATGAATTAGTCTTATTTATTCTCTTTCTGCACTGATTAACTTTATGACCAAAGTTATTGTAGTTGTGGCAGTATCCATCGAAGGATGGATATCTTTGAGCATTAGCTTGCCTTACCGGAGGTCTTCTAGGCTTGTTCCTTGAATTTCCTGATCCAAAATTCTTCTGACCATATCCAGAGCTTTCACCTTTCTCATATCCCAAGCCACGCTTGTCATTTACCCTCCTTTGTCTTTCAAGAAGAACTTCAAGTTGATCAAAGCTTATCTTGAATTTCTCTTTGTATTCGTTTGTTATTTGAAGATCCTTTTTAAGAGTGTCAATTTGATCCTCAAGTTTTTCTTTATTATCTCTAGCATCTTCAAGATTAGATTCAAGATGTCTGATTATTCTATCCATCTTGTGGCAGTCTTCTGATTTCTCCTTGAGAGATTGTCTTAGATCATCTTTAGTTTTTCTTTTCTCTTCAATTTCTTGAGTGAATTTTATAACTCCTAATTCCATTTCATGTCTTACCATAATGACCTCTTTTGATAACTTTTCACATAACTTGGTTTTCTCCTTTAGGTCATCATTTCTACCATTAGCTTCACCTTGACTTACCAATTGCTAAAGTAGATCCTTTCTCTTTTTCATAGAGATACTCAGTTTCCCGTTTAGTTCATTTATGAAATCATCAGCATGTTTGAGTTTTTCCTTTAGGTCATTGACTTCAGAGTTGGATTGCTCAAGATCATCTAGGGTAGACTGAAGTTGTTCCCTCATGCCATATACATCCATTTGAATTCCCTAAACTTCCTCAAGTTGTTAGGCTCTTATACTAATTGTTAATAACTGAGAGGGGGGTGAATCAGCTATCTCAATTATTTGAGCTTTCTAAACTTCCTTGACAATTAATGCAACATTAAATCAAATAAACAAACATAACCATGAAATGGAAATAACATCAATACACATGACATAATGATTTTGATGTGGAAAATCCTGTTAAGGGAAAAAACTACGGGGTGACTAACCCAAGATTGCATTCTCTATTAGAAGAATAAGATAGTACAAAATGGCACTTGCCAATTATAGCTTACTACCCGAGCACACTGCTCACAAGAGGCTTACTACCTACAATAGTTTATACAAGAACAACTAGATACTTGAACTGATGAGAAGCATACACATATGCTGAGGTTTAGTTCTGGTTAGGTTCAATATACTGATCTACTACACTTCATTCTTCCTCTTCTTTGGAACTGTTGTCCTGTCACATACCGGACTTGTATTGCTGCTTTTCTGCTTTTCTTCATACACCACAACACATGACAACTCTTCACATCCAAATCCATCTGGTATATATATATCTGCACAAAGGATTTCATCCTCTTTCTAGTCGGCATCTAGAATAGTCAATATTTTCCCAAGCTCTAGTCTGTCGGCTGAATCCTTGCTTACCAAGTGATGCGAATCAAAGAGATATTTATAGAAGTCATCTAACATGTCAGCCAATCATGGATGATACCTTAAGAACCTTGATCACCATCAATATCTCATCTGGAATAATTATGATGCTCTATTGATCAGTTCTTCCTCTGTCTACTCTGCCAAACCAGACCTCAATACTTAGATGCTCATATCTCTTTACTCTTTCATCATCGAAGGCTCAATCCTTGGAATCTATCAGTCAAGGTATTCCTCTTGATTTTCCCAAGTTTGCACTTTTTAAATATACTTCCTCTAAAAGATCCAGACTTCACTGTCAGACCTTGCTGCATGCTCTGTTCTTGCTTACCAGACAAAAATATTCTTCAATCTAACTTCTGGTAAAGATACATCATGTCCTGCGGATGTGTGGAATGGTCTTTGTTGCCATCAATGACAACACCAATGAATCCACACAGTGTCTCTTGCCAACACCTTCCTCATTGGGCCTTCCATATTAGAATGGATCAAGGAATAGATCTGATCTCTAATTCCTTAGACACAATCAGAGTTTTGCAATCAAGCCTTTTTCATCGAACCTATTGGGACCCAAAATAACTGTAACTCAAAACTCTAAAATGTTCCTAAATCACCTAGGCTAGGGATTGTTGTCAAGGTGATAGGTAGAGGTTTATCAACAAGTTGATGGGGATTTTGGCCAACTAACAAGAGTGGGTATGCTCCTCTACACTTCAAGCTCAGCTTAGACTCTAGAGGGATATTTGAAAGGATATAACTGAATAGGTATTAAGTTCAAACGAGATGAACAACTAAAAATATTGGACAATCAAACCCAACTCATCATCTTGACTCTAAAACTATCAATAAGTCAAGAATGAATAGCTGCCACAAAACTCCTATATAGTTGATTCAACTGTATAAATGTACATACACAAGTAATATGGTTTTCTCCCCTAAACCACAGGCGAGTGATTTGTTTGATTTTAAAGAGTAATTGGTCCCCCTCCCATATGGATTGATGCCTATTCCATTGGGCAATAGAGTCATAGAATGCAAGGAGGAAAGGAAATATGTAGCAAATGATCAACACAACTAGACATACATTTGCATATATGACTTTTAAGTATATCTTCTTATAATGGATATACTTAATAATCCAAAAGAGAACTACAATGATTTATATGTAACAAAGAATGGAAAATACAAAACCTCGTATTAACTTAGATGCTATCACGCATCTCGAAACCTCTCTTACATTCATACTAGAAAATGTAGCAAGGGAAAATACATAACTGTGATTATATATTTACCAAAATCAAAACAAACTCTCGTGGAGACATACCATTAAAGTCAAATCTGCATTACATAACCTTCCTTCTCTATACTAAATATATCCCTTCAATAACAAACTAGACAAATCGAGTGTTGATGCCATAGAAAATCCTTAGGCTCTCCTAGACCAGACATTTGGCTCAACAACCAACCTTGATAATATCTTCATTTCATGTATATATAGCAATATTTCTCACCATGTAGCTTCTAGATGCTAGAAAATTTAGTCAACAAGCAACCGCTGAATTAAATTTGGCACATGGCCATGTCAGAAGAATTGATAGATAAGGAGGAAAGCCCATCCCCTATATATTGATTTTAGTCCTTGAGGGTATCACAAAAGATATGGTCACTAGAACACATCATCCTCCATATTAAATTTGGTACTTGTGCACAGACGACACACACTATTCCAGCCACTACCTTGACATCTGTAATTTTGCATTCATGGTGGCCAAGAAGTAGAAAGCCTCTTTAAAATAAAAGCCTACACAATATGACAAATATTTTAAACCCCTTTCATTTTTCAAATTCATACTTTACATCTATTCTTTGCATTTAAATTTTGCCCTATCGGCAAAAATCTTCCAGCAAGAACTTACTTCTTTTGTACCTTCTTTTGCCTTATCAGAAAAACTCACCTTTCACAAACCAAGACAACAATTGCCCCTTTCTTGGCAAATTTTTAATTTGTCAAACTCTATTTATATGTCCTTAGTTGGAAAATCTGCATATTTGCAAACTTTTCTTCTTTTCAAACATTTCTTTCTCCTTCCTTTTGTCCACCTTATCATGATCAGCACACTGCCACTTTTTAAAACTCTGGATGAAGTTCTCCCTTTGGTCACCTTATCAGTGAATTTCTCTTTCTTCGAACTTCTCCTTTTACCCTTTTTCTGCTCTATTGGAAAATTATCCATTTGTCAAACTTTTCCCTTAATGCCTCTTCCTTTTGTCTGGCTTGTCAGCAAATTGTAACTTTTACAAACTAAAGCCTTCTTAGCCCTTAGTAAAAAAAATCAAAATTCCCAAACCAATCCATCTTTATCGATGATTCCTCATTTTTCCAAACTATGAAAGCACACTAGAACATTGTCTTACCACCTTATTGGTGAATATCAAAATACTTGAACCTCTTACAAAGTCTCAACTTCCTCCAGTTCACTAATGAAGGTTCCCCTTACCCTTTCACTTTCTCTTCTCTTGCTCTTTATTGTCCTGATGATGGATCATGGAGTATGATCCTAAACGTTGAGGAAAAAACTCACACACAGTTAAATCCTAAAGCATTGATCTACATTCATTATGGACTATGGAAATTTGATGTCTATCAAAAACCATTTTGCTGAACTCCCTTTCCTTTTCCTTGTGTTTGCCTTATTGGAAAATACACACCCTTCCGAACCTGGCAGTGTTTCACTACTTTTCCTCTTGTTCGGCGAATTTGAACATTTTTGAACTATCCTTTTCCTTTGCTCTTTTCCTCCCTCGTTGCGGCCTCTTTGTTTCCCCTTCACCCTTTATTGGTGAATCCTCTATTAGCTGAACATTCCATTGGTGAACTTGGAGGTTCATGAACCTCCAATTTCACTGACAAACCTTTTCCTTCATCTTCTTTATTTTTCCTTAGAAACCTTTTGCACTAGTTGTGGCACCTTTCGATATCTTCCCTTCACCCATTGGCTAATATTCTGGTTGGCGAACCTACTGGTTCAGGAACTTGGAGGTTCGCAAACCTCAAAACTCTCCAATAAAAGACTATGTAAACTTTCCCTCTGCCTTAGGAAATTTTACAGGTCGTGACCACCTCCTCTTCATTATGTTGGTGAAGTTCGCCATCGGTGAAATTTTGAGTTCGCAAACTCAAAAAATCACTGACAAAGGATCCTTCAACATCACTTTTCTAACTTGAATAACACTGATATCCCACCCAGATGATATATCAATGAATCATAAAAAGGGCTAACTTCTGAAATAGTTTAGAAGTTAGGGAAATCGCCAATTCGATGATAAAGGGTAGAAAAGGCAAAAATTTTCTAAGGGAAAGAACCTCAAGCAAACACAAGGAAAAAAAAGATTTTACTTAGAAATTTTTTAGAAGGGAACCCATGTAAGATATCTCAGATCAAGTATAGTTGATGGGTTTTGACCGATTTTGGGTAAAGTGGGAATTTGATGGAATTCTCTAGGTTTTTTGGGGCAAATAGAGCATTTTAGGAACTGGTAATTTTGGGCTCCAATAGAGGCTTCCTCTCTTCGACAAGGAGAAAGAGTAAGGTTGAGGCTCTGAACTATGATGACCTTTTTAAAAAGGAGTAAGGACAAAACTCCAAACTCTGAAAACTCTAGAAAACAAGTAATCCACCCTCTGTTTGACCAAACTTTGACCTAAATTTTGACCATGAATAACTCTCATTTTTTTCCAATTTCGAAATGATTCCAAAGGTAAAGTTGCTTTAAATTTAATCCTCTATCCATTGGTGACCTTTTCTATGAAATTTGTTGAACTTGACTTTTGACCCTAGATCGGGACCTGACATTTTACCATACTGCCCAAAATATGAAAACAAAAGTAAAGAAAATAGTTGGGTCCCTATTTCGATAAGGTAAAATGGGGTGTGTTGTGATACCACACAACAATAATTTTGAGCATAAAATTAAATTTGAAGTTGTCTACATTTTCATAATGCAACTTTTTAATGAAATCCCCCAACAAACCTTGTTAGCATGGCTTAGATTGTGTGAAAATACTTAAACTGATAAACAAATCCTAGGAACTCTAACATGTAAGGCTAATAGAAAAATAAAACCTCTAAAAGTAAAACAAGCATGACCAAAAATTACTAAAAGCTAAAGAAGAAAATTAGAGAATTAAGTCTGGAAATGAAAATAGTCGACATAGACCCTTACTATCCTTTAGAAACAAAGAAACAAAAGTGAAATCAAACTCTTCATATCTACAAAAAAAAATACACTAATATACTTGACCATGACCCATGTTTGCACAAAGAACTCAAAATAATCAGCGTAAATCATAAGTACCACCCAGATTTCTTTGTTGTCAAAAGTAAAATTGCCAAAATGAATGAGTTAGATAGAGATAAAGAGCAAACATTCAAGCAGTTAACTCAAAGTAGTTTTCAAAATAATATAAAATATAAATAGATTAAAATCTCATAGCTAATAAAGAATTAGATATGTAAACAAATCAAAACCTAATAATACACAATATCCCAAATAAAACCAAACATCAAATATGAAATATAATCTAGAATTTATCATATAAGATAACTTATAGCAATCAAAACTAACCAAGAATGTATAAACATAGAACACCAAGACATGAATGTTTGCGTTAGTCTAGAATTCTTCAACATAGCAAGAAAATGAGGTAGGGAGTTAAATACACAAATTCAAGGTGTTTCTTATTTCATAGAAACCTCCCCATAGTATGAAGACTTACACAAAGCATCGATGCTTTAGGCAAACTGCATAAGCAACGAATGTTTACGATCAAGAAATTATCATCTCAGATTTATCTTGATGCTGATCTATTCAATTTCTGCCACTCAATCTCCACCGACCTGTATGGAAGATCATGAAGAAAAACATTGAATACTTGCCGGTAGTTCTTCTGTCAACATGTGAAAATTCCCAATTCATTGAATGCTCGTCCAAGTACCTTTAAGGGAAACCAAGCTGCTAGTTCTGCACCGCCAATGTATGGAGGTTGACTTGCATTACGAGTGAAATGGCTATCGGCATAATTATTATTTTAGAATATGTTGGCAAAACATCAAATCATCACGAATGCGACCAACATTATTTTTAGGAATCCAAAACTTCAGATCATTATTTATTTTATATTGTCCTAAGTGTACTTTTAGTCATTGGTGATAGTACATATTAATTGACAATTGATTTGGTGATAGTCCCCCTCTATACCAATGTGTCTTCTTTTTCAACCACATGTCAAGATTCCATGGTCTTGCAATGATACTTTGTCTACTATAAGTTCCATGTTAGTGTTCTATGTTTGTGGGGCTTTAATATCGGTATCTACAATAGAGGGATTATTGATTTTGATACGATCCAATTGTCCACACATTTGTAAATGCTCTCATAATACATTTTCAGCCTAAGACTGTACTACCTACCTAATCCTTAATTGATTTAATAGTTTGCACAACTCCTTAGTAGCCTTTGAACGTTTTCTAATTTCCCTTACGCTATCGGTTGATTGAGTGTTAATAAAACATGATGTGGACACATTCTTTCAAAGTAGTGACCATGCACATGATAGCATGTTACTCATAGCAATGCTATGTGGCAGTTTTCTACAACCTACAAGGGTCCCCATTGTTTTTCTGCTCCCTACAATGTATCAGCTAGTCAATGAGACCATGATCCAATGGTTGGTGCAATCACATGAGGTTTCCTTGATATTTTGAGAATACTATTGTGCAATTAGTTGATGTTGGTGTGTATTAAGTTTGCTTAGGAGTGTATATTGAGGAGTCTATGTTTAGCCTTGTGCTATATTTGGCATGCCTAGATTAGCTTTTTCTAAGTTTATTGGTTGTTTTCCCTATTCTTAGAGCACCATTATTATTAATGAGTTTTTCTTACTATTGGCTTGACTATTCTTAGTCAATTATGTTCTTTATTTACTACATCTAGTAAGCTAATTAATCAATCCCATTATTTGCATTCTAAGTGTGCATTATTTTGTAATACTTGTGTACTTGTAGATTGAGTGTGCTCATGTATGTCTCAGGGGGCTCAATTCAGTACTGACATTCAGTCAATGATTTTGGTCAATCTTACATTGTATCTGAGTAGGATTGTTTGAATGTTTGTTCAAATGTTTTTGTCTGAACTTGAAAGTATTTGCATTATTAGATTTGTTTACATTCAACCGAATATCTCTTCTTTGCAGTCATGTGTATACAGTATTGTGTTACTGGAAGAAGTTTTTCTAGTTTTTTGTTGGGATCCCCTTGATTAAGGGAATGAAAGGCCGATTTTAGTGGCGCCTAGCGTTTGCAGCCTTGCTACAATTTTACTAAGGCACGTAGCCTATACAGAAGCCCATGGCCAAGAAAAATCGCGTGCCTTCCTTTAGGAGGTTCTCAAGCTATTCCAGACACATTGCTTGGTCCACAAGAGGTTGATTGTTTACAAACAAGGACAATCTGTTGAAGAGAATGTTTTTATTTGCATGGAAGGCTTATTGATGACCTAGATAGAGGCGAAAGTGAGGCAAGAAAATACGTATAGTTCATGGAAGAAGGGTGATGCCCTATCTTTGTGAAGGCCTATGGCTTGGTCTTCGAGGCTCGCAGCCTGCACCTTGATCCTGCAATTCCACAACCTAGTGAAGGCTGGCGGCCTTGGCTAAAAAGGCCTGTAGCCTTGGAAAAAAGGCCCATGATGTATTGAAGGTGGGTACCCTATTTAAAGGTCTACCCATACTCAAAAGTACACCCATAAAACGCTGTTTGGTCACACCTGTGGATTCAACCCCGAAGTTCCATTCACATCTATTTGGATTCACCCGGTCTATAGATTTGATTCGCTCCAGTCTACAATATGGGACGTCTTGAATTTCTTTTGAAAGACTATGCAAGGTGTTTGTACTCCTAATTTTCTTTTAATCCAGGGCCAAAGTTGAGGAAGGCATCCCTTGTTCAAGGCAATAGGGCATTAAATCCAGTAGGTCGATCCTTTGCAGAGGCCCGATTCTTGTTTGAAGGT
The DNA here is from genome assembly GCA_027924645.1 of Cunninghamia lanceolata. Taxonomy (NCBI): domain Eukaryota; kingdom Viridiplantae; phylum Streptophyta; class Pinopsida; order Cupressales; family Cupressaceae; genus Cunninghamia; species Cunninghamia lanceolata. The sequence goes on from BSBN01000016.1 coordinate 10,735,170, forward strand.
AGAAGCCCACAGAAAGGCATAAAAACTAAAGATAGGGTGGCACAAACAGTAGAAACCCCTGTTTCATCTCTATGATATGTGGCATCTAGCAATAACAAGGCATCAAAATAAATCTAGAGGTTTTTTTTGGTTTTTCTATTTGGAGGAATAAAAAAAAATAGTAACCCTCTAAATTGAGACCTCAATCTCTTTAATTTTAGAGGTTTTTTAAAAATTGTTAGTGTTAAATCAAGCAAATTATTATAAAAGAAAACTTTTAGAGAGTCAAAATTCAAGTGAGTTTGTAAAAGCCTAAGTATTAAGGCACGATTTTAATCAATCCGCTTAAACCTATAGTACTGCATGATAAAGTGTCACTTTTTAAGTGGGAATCCAATTTTGAATCAAGGGGGTGTCCTTTGTGTTGTGCCTTGTACACTTCCACACTTCCTTTTGCTTTTTTAGTTCCATTTTTAGGGGATTCATCATGTCTTTTGATATTTATTTCCATCAAAAGATAAAGAATGGATAAAGAATCACTATCTTTAACAAAATACATCGTCGTATCTTCTTGGACTCGTTCGTGAGCCAAGTTACTATAAACAAAAGAATAAATGATTTAACAAAAAAGACATGGTACATGTAAACTAATAAGTCTTAATCTTTCTACGAATATTTTACATTATATATGCCATACTGAGTGCCCTTTCACTATTTGGACCATCATCCAACATCAATATGGAGATCTTGATTGCTCATCTAAAATTGATGTTTCTATGGATAACCAATCTCTTGTGGATGATACTGAGACTTATGTTTCCCCTTCGTCTGTTGACATATCCTCCTAGGATAATTAGTGTATTTGGTTGTCATACAATGATACCCCATCTATAGTTAAGGACACTCCTATAGTACCTACTGCCACTTCAAAGTTCAATGTTGCTTCTTCAAAAGTTTCCAGTGATTCTCCACAGCAAGGTCATTTATGTCTTTTGGATTCACCTCCTTGAGACACATTTCTACAAGATATCTCTTGGTTGTTTGGAGAGTCTCACATTGTAGATTGTGATGACACCTTGGAGTATCTCAGGTTTCTCTTTGATGATAGTTATCTTAAACCTGCTACTACTACCAAATTTAGAGAGGGTTCACCGAGGGATTCTAGTGATTCTTGGTAGGACATCTCATGTGATTTACTTTGTAGCCCTATGGCATGCTTTAGCATTCCACATCCATACATCAGTTATTTGGATCTTTCTCTTCATCATTTTTCACATGATTTTGAGATGTCACTTGTCTCAGTTAGGCATGAGCCTCCTGATTTGATTGTGAATCATTGAACTCAACATCAACATGAAGACATTCGAGTAGTTTTTTGGCATAGAGTACATCATGAGACTTACCACCTTACCTCACTTCTTTGAACATTCACCATTGGAGTTATTTCTTCCTAAGATGAAAATTTTTATTTGCTACAAATGGATCATTTTCAGCATTCATACATAGGCATCCTCTTTTGGCATAGGGGCTAGTTCATTGTGGGGGGGTTACATAGTCTCTTTCTCTCTCTCTTCTTTGAGAGGTTCTTTTTTGCATCATCTCAGTTAGCATGAAATGTCTTCAAGCTCAGTGTAGAATCTTCATTTTATTATCTCTTTTTGGAGGGGGGTTTTTGCCATGTGGTTTTCTCCATTTTTACATTTTATGAGAGATCACATTGTACATGGATACCTAATTAGGTCTAGTATCTGGGACACAATTCATTTATCCCACCTAAGATATGCTTAACAAGAGTGTTAGTGTATATTAATCTTCCTTAGGAGTGCATATTTAGGAGGCTATGTTTAGCTTTGTGCTATACTTGGCATGCCTCAATTAGTTTTGTCTATGTTTAGTAGTTGCTTTCCCTATGCCTAGAGCACCACTATTCTTAGTTAGATTTTGTTATTATTCTCTCAACTATTATTAGTCAATTGTGCCCTATATGTACTACATCTTATAAGATAATTAATTAATCACATTATAATTTACATTCTAAGTGTCCATTATTTTTAAATACTTTTTTTCTTGCAGATTGAGTGTGCTCCTGTTCATCTCGAGTGGCTTGATTTGATACTCACATTCACTCAATGATCTTGGTCAATATCATAGTTGAGAGTACTCCAAGTTAGTTGCAGTGGGTCCTCTTCCATTTATCTTTTGAGTTACTAAACATGACAAATAATCATGTCAACTAGGCAACATGTCAACCTCCCACACTCCCTAGGTGGTCAACTCAAAGGATCTTAATGATGTGCAACTAACTAGTTCATCACCATGTCATCTTGTGGTAGGACCCATTCTATAAAGGCTTGGAGGTGCTTAGTGATATTAGAGAATGTTGGAACCATCTGATCTTTGATCGTGTTGGAAGATCATGTGGTCTACACAAACTCTTCATGTGTTAGAGTTCTTGAATGCTTTTAATTGTGTCAACTATACAATCAAATGAGATATTAGACATGTTGTCACATAGAATTGCACCCAGCTTGGAGAGAGTCGAAGCATTCTAATGACACAATGGGAATGATCTCAAGGTGTGGGACCTTGCAAGTTGAGATCAGACCTCTAGAGAAGGTTGGTTCCTCATCCTCAGCGTAATGCTTAGAGAAAATTATCTAAACCTAGTGCTAATATTGTAGGGGGAAAGGGTTAGGAAGAAACTGAATGGAAATAAAGGTGATGCACCAAATTTCATGAGCAGTAGTTTCCCTAAATAGACAAAACAATGATCTCAACTCATAAAGTAGATTTACATAGACTTATAGGACTAATTGAGGCATTGGGATAAAAACTTGACCTATAGAGGAGTCATTTTACTCACAGAATGGATCAAAGCTTCAAGTAAAACATAGAAATCAGAACACAAGAGAGGCAAGAATTATGAATATATTGATCATGAAGGCCAAAAACCATTACAATACAAAATAACCAGTAGAAAAAAAAGACACAGTATAGTTAATTACATTCATGGGTGGATTAACTAGAAGACAAACAGAAGCCAAGCTATAGGTACAATGAGTCAGATTCTGGTAATCCTGCAATTACACTAAGAGGTTTGACTATAAGAAATTTAGCAGCATAATAGCCCAGAGAAATTACTAACTCCTTCGAATAATCAGATTACAACGCATTCTTATAACAAGTCCATGTCCAGAGAATGTTGAAGTAGACATAGGATCTAAGACCACCAATGCCACCATCAATGCAAAGCCAAGAACCAATGGCAAAGAGGACAGAGGCCATGCCCTTGGCAGATCTACAACCCTAGATATGGTTGCCCATACACAAGATAGGATAGGGCATTGAAGATGAAAGCCCAAAAGTCATCGCAGATCACAGAAATATCTGCCATGGAGCCATAGGAAAGTTGTTGCAAATCATAGGCATCTTGATCCAAGGGTGGAAGTAACCATACTTCTAGTTGAGCCACAGGATCTAGAGCATTCAGACCACCAGTATTAAAAGAAAGAATCAGATCAGAGGCATGAGATCAACCCTGTTGATTTGCATGTCATTTCAAGGGGATGCCCTATTAGGCATCCAGTCCAAATAGAGACACATCAAAAAGAGTCACCACTTGTCATGTTTGCCTCCAAGCATGAAGTTGAGCACCAAAATGAGTGGGATCAGCCCACTTATTCACCTCTTGGTAGCAGCATCAACAATTAGTTAATGTGGATAGGTGAGTTTATCCCCATTCTTGGGGGAGGGCTCCATCAATTTGTCATATGTCAACCCATTAGCCATCTCTTGCTAACTTCCCATAAGCATGGAAAGTATTGTAAATTGTTGAGAAAGGGTAGTTATTTTGAAGAACCAGTTAATAGCTTTGTTTAAGGTTAGTTCTTGTTGGTTAGTTTAAGAGTAAGTTAGTTTTGTTTTTGTTTTAGGTGTCTACTTTCAATAAGTACCTTTACACTCTATTGTATTCTCATTAGGAGGATACATGCTTGCCTTTTGTTTTGTTTTGTCCTAGTAGTGTGCCTAGTTGTTCTAGCTCCTCTATTGTAGTCTCATTTGACCCCATGCCCAATGAATTGATAAGGCCACTGGATTTCATATGTTTAGGTAGGCAAACACCCCTGGAAAGACACCAAAATGTTATCCTATTTTTCCCTCCTAGCTAAATAGTCTAAATAATTCTTAATTTTGGTGTTTTCCTTCTCTGGTATGCATGCCAAATTATTCAAACCCTCCAAAACCTCTTAGGATTTCTCTTGTTTCTCCTTAAACCCTAATGTTTCATGGTCAAATCTTACCTTTGATCTAATCCGTAGTTGACCATCTATTCTCGATGCCAGATCACTTAAGTTATAACTTAAGCCCTTTATGTCATGAAGTGATCAGCCCTAAGACCTAATGTTACCTTTTGTTGTCCATCATGCCATGTTTTTAATAAATTCTAAGTCTTAAGTCATTCTAGGCCTACAATGCCACATGGCAGTAGTTTGCAAGCCCTCGCAGCATCTAAGGTGACATCATATTCCTACTGTAGGGCTTCAAAAAGATGACAAATCTTGAGGAAGCTTGGGCTTACAGCGATAGGATCAAGGATTCTGAATCAACGAAGCTAGTGCTACCAAGTGTCGGGTGGAGAAGTGAGCTGCAAGTATTGTAGGATCCAATGGTAGCACAAGCCCACAAAAGAATCTTAGCAGAGGGAAAGATCCTTTGCACTGCTGTAAGATCATGATGTGTGGCTGGTTTTCAAAGGAGAAATAAAGCCTTTGTAATGGGGATCCATGTGGAGGGCTTAGCATGCTTCTACTGAGCCAAATGAAGATGGCCCATTTCCTTCTGCATGTCTTTAGAATCGTGACAAGTGTAAAGTATATCAGGGGCCTACGACTATGAAATTGATGACTCCATTTGATGGTAGCATAGCATCGCAAACGAATCTTGCTGACTTCATAATTCTAGTGCACAACTGCAAGATGTTGCCAAGTGCTAGGCTCATGCCCTCTCTACAAGATCTTCTAGGTGGGCCGTTATCCACCAATGACTATTAAAAGGAAGCGAATCACCCATTCAGATGGCGCCAGGTGTTAAAGAAGGAAGGGTTGTGGTGGGGCCATTGTAAATCAATAGTGGCATAGTGTTGCAATGAAATCTTGCATACTAGGTAGATTCTTTATGTGACTACAAGATTTTACCACATATCCTAAGGCATTAGTACAAAGTTAAAAGATAAAGTATGCTACAAAGCTCGCGGGGCCATCGATCCTCTAATTGTTCCTTCATCCTATGGTCCCAATTCAAACTCGGGATTTTCAAACTTCCTGGTGGTACCGAAAGCATTTATCTTAGTTGTTGGGCTCTATAGATGAAATTCAGAGGGATTGGCACAATTCTTTAATGCAAGGTGACTCCTATGGCTCAGTGGAAGATACTTTTGTGATTTGCGATGACTTTTGAGCTTTCCTCTTCAATGCTTTGTCCTATCTTGCATATGGGCAACCATTTCTAGGGTTGCAGATCTACCAGGAGCATGGCCTTTATCCTCTTTGCTGTTGGTTCCTAGCTCTGCATTGATGTTGGCGTTGGTGGTCTTTGATCCTGTGTGTCTACTTCAACATTCTCTACACATGGACTTGTTATAGAAATGCATTGTAATCTTGTTATTTGGAGGAGTTAGAATTTTTTTTGGGATGTTATGCTACTAAATTTCTTGTAGTCAGAACTCTTAGTGTAATAGCACAATTACCAGAATTTGACTCACAATGCCTATAGCTTGGCCTTTGTTTATCTTCTGGTTAATCCACCCATGAATGTAATTAACTCTATTGTGTCTTTTTCTACTACTAGTTATTTTGTATTGTAATGGTTTCTAGCCTTCATGATCAATATATTCATAATTCTTTCCTCTCTTGTGTTCTAATTTCTATGTTTTACTTGAATCTTTGATCCATTCTATGAGTAAAATGACTCATGTATTGGTCAGGTTTTCATCCCAAAGCATCAATTAGCCCTATAAGTATGTGTGAATCTGCTTTGTGAGTTGAGATCATTGTTGTTTCCATTCAGGGTTACTATTGCTCATGAAATCTGGTGCATCACCTTTATTTCCATTCAGTTTCTTCCTAACCCTTTTCCCCTACAGTATTAGCACTAGGTTTAGATAATTTTCTCTAAGAATTAGGCTTAGGATGAGGAACTAGCCTTCTATAGAGGTCTGATCTCAGCTTGCAAGGTCCCGCACCTTGAGATCATTCCCATTGTGTCATTAGAATTCTTAGACTCTCTCCAAGTTGGGTGCAATTCTATGTGAAAACAAGACCATCTTATGACCCACACAATCTCATGAACTCACTCATACCATTATATACTTCTTGTTGCACCAATGGATGTTTCAAGGTAGTATCACTAGCAGTTGGCTCCTTCCCCATTTTATAAACCCCTATGTGTTGAGTGATGTCCATGAATAACCCTAGTTGTTTAAATAATTTTTGATGGGACCCTCGAAGGCTAGTGCATGATCAAATTTTCAATTTATGGATTGTAATATTTGGCATTTAGCTAGATCATCCAAGGGTTCTTGCATGATTAAATGGTGAGTTCCCTTTGTGTTAGATCAAGATTGTGTTGATCCTTTATCTCATTGAGGTGGATAGTGTTGGTACAAGTTAAAATTCTAGGGTTTTAGTATGTCTGCTTGAGTCTTAATACCATTTCCTAAAAATCCTAAATCCCACGTGCCCTTCATATCTTTGAAATGACCCTATTGTTCTAATTTTTTGGTGACTTCCTTAACTAGTCACCTAAGCACTCAAGTCATGACTTATTCCTTGCATTGTCATTAGTCACTAGTCGCTTGTTGTTAGAGGAACCAGTTGTTGCCTGTTTGCTCTCACATTTCATTGTGCCTTTGAAACCCAAGCTAGTAGGTATGTTCCAAGTGTCTATCTTTTATTCAACTCTACACACAGTGCATCTATGCTATTGTCTTCCTTTTATTTTTGCACATTTGTGCTAGCTTGACACCTGACATAATCTTTCATTCTGTGAAAATGCACATCCCTATAGTTTCATCATTAAATAATGTGTCGACAAATGGAAGCATCTCGTTGGAAATGAAATATTCACATGTGGGTCCTCAGCATAGAGGACACCACGTGGTTTGATCCTACTAGCCACGGAGTTGAAAAGCACGTCGCACATATATTTTATAGTAGAGTATTTTAAGATTGAACGGGTGCACAAAGGTGCCACCTGTCTCCCGAGCTTAAGTTGTGATCGATGGCTACAACTTAACCTCTTTCATTAAAAGATGATCTAATGGCTCACGCCTAGTGCATAGCTTCCATGTGATGTGTAAAATGCAAATGTGCAAATGCACCGTGAGGACACATGTCCTCCCTCTATAGTTGATCAAATAGAAATATTTTAAGTTGTTGATTAGATGGCTTGCACATTGTGTACTTCACTGAAAGGGTTTGAAATAAGGGTTTGTACAGTGCACTTGCCATTGATTTCTCTCAGTGATGATCCGATGGTGTAGATTTGAATGAAGTTATTATTCACTTCTTGTGAACTAGCTGGTGTTCCTCTAATCTATTAATGTAGGGCCAAGAGGTTTCTTAAGGGTTTTCCTTGCTGATTGAGTATTATTCAAAAATATCAAATTTATTCAGAGTCTTAGAAGTTGAATTGGTATGTAATCCAATCTTCCTCTATTAATTGAAGAAATTAAGTGGGAGGGTCTGTAAATGAAATTTCAAATTTTCAATTAATTTCTTGCATGTAAAGGTGTAAAATCTAGTCCAAGTACTTTCTATTCAAGACCATTCTGTTTTATAATTAAGCATGGGTCTAAAACTAGGTGAGGGACATACTCTAAAGAGGTATTTAACCTAGGAGGCAAATGAGCCCACCTCATCATAGTATAAGAGGGGTAGATTGACTCAAGACATGGGTGAGATAACAAATAAAATGTATGATTTCTAGGGGCTTATTAGAGATGCAATCTTTCCTTATGGGGGTTGGGAATTATTTGAATTTAGTTATTACTACTGGGATAATCAGAGACTAGTGTCACACCTATGGGATCATGACCTTGGTAGGCTAGTGGTCCCAAACTTATTTTTGAATTGTGACCTAGTCAGAACCATTAGTCAAAAATATGATCCAATAAATTAGAGAATATCCAACAATGAGGGTAAATTTCTACTCCAATCAGATAAAGATTTGATCATTAGGGTTTCCAACCTCTCCCCTTCTGCAAGAAAGAAGATTGACATAGAGGCATTGAAAAGAGATTATAAGGTAAATAGGTATGGTTACAGGAACCATTTTTTGCCTTTGTCAGGAAATCTCCAATTTTCTGAACTAAGCCCAAACAACCCTTCCATTGGCAACTTCTCCTCACTATGAACCGTTGACCAAGTCAAGCCTTGAAAAGCATGCAGGACCTTTATTATATCACCTTATCTGGAAATCACAAAAAACTCAAACTTGTTGGCAAGTTCAAGGCTTTAGTGATTCACCAATAAAGTACTTACTTTATTTGTTTCTACCTCTTACATTTTCCTTGTTGAAAAATATGAACATCTGCAAACTTTGACTTGGTCATCTCCTTCCCTTTATTTTCCTTATCGTCAAATAAGAACATTGACTAACTACATAATCAGAGAACTCATGGGTTTTCAAACCTTTTTCCTTCACTCATAAAGCACTTCCACCCCTTTCCTTTTCTGCTAGCCTTTACTCTTGCTTCCTACTACTGATGCCTTCCCGCCACTTTGTCGATGAGTCAGGGAAGTACCAAACTTCCGTACTAGTTCACAAGTTCAAAAATTTACTGACTAGACCATAGAAGGCACAAATTAATGAATTTTTCTAAGGGGAAAAAGAGGAACTTTCTAGGGTACTGATAGTCATTTTTGAGACAAAAGACCCCTAAAAATTATCTTTGATCAGATTTAGACAAGCAGTTTTCAATTGTTAAAGGCATAAAATGGGAACTTTAGATTTTTGGGACAAAATAGGGCATTCTTAAGAGCAAATTTTTTGCATGTCCCAATAGAATTGATTCAACATTAAAAACTATTCTTCAGTTTTACAATCATAACATGTAAATCAATAATTCATTAAACTTGACTAAGTATGAAAATTAAAGATCATTGTAAAAGTGGATCTAGATGCACCTATGGAATGAATTTCTATCTAATGGAAATGTTCTTAGAATCACCTCCTAATCTTTCTTATGAAATTTGGAAGTCTCATGATCAAAATGTCAAGGTCGTTCAAGACCTAATAGACAACATGACAACACTGACTTTCCTTGACAACCACCATGACAACATTGTCTAGAGACGGCAGCCTTGTCCATGAGGTAGGTGGTGCCTTCAAAATTGTTAAGAGGACTCCTAGAAAGGTTCTAGGATCCTAAAAATTTTACACCTATTAAGGAGTAGTAAAATATATCTAATTTCATGCAAAATTAAGAGGCCCTAATAAACATTATTTAAACAAATAATATAACTTTGAAATATTGCATAGTTTCACTTGACAAATTGAAAGATGAGGTCTTAAAACTAATAATGTGATTATTAATAGCATGAAGGAGTGTCCAAAGATATCATAGCACCTCACCTAGAAGTAAAGTGCCAAAACAAACAATGAAATTTATGTCCTTTATCTGTTAAAAAAGAGAAAAAATAGGGTAAGTGCAAGAAGTTGGGTCCACAGAGAGGGGAAGTCACAGGCAAAAAAAAACATCCTGATAGAAACAGGTGCCCGAGCCTATATGGGTACCCGCTTAGGAATGGGTACCCATTTCTATAAAGATATTTGAATTTGGAAAAAAAGCATGCGCCCTTTTTTTCCCATACAAAAGGAATGGGTACCTATTTTAGAATGGGTACCCATTCCTAAAATCTTAGGCTTGGGAAAGGCATGGTAAGCCAACCCCTTGAATTGGACCTGCAAGTTTTTTTCTAAGTATAGAACAAGAGAAAAGACTGAGTTTACCTATATGGCTGACGATATTTTTTTTCTAAATTCTTTTACAAAATTAAAATCCATTACAGATGACAGTGTCTATTTTTCAGATATGTAATTTTTTTTATTAGACTTGTCTCTCTATTTATTATTTAATTTATGAGCAAACTAGTCCAAAAATTTGAAATGACAGGTGTTTGTATTTTTTTAATAACTTTTAATTTTTAAAGTTTGTTGAAAAAAAATTATATGTCATCAATCTACACATAATTCTTTACACAATGAAAAAAAAAATCATTTTATGAATAGTTTTTCTCAAATTATGTTCGCCATACACGAGGGTTTTTTAAAACAACAATTAGGGCCAATAAAAAATTAATAAAAAAAATTTATTTGGAAAAAAATTATAAAAAAATATCCTCATCAATCTTCACTGTACTACACATCTTTTTCCAAAAGGGTTTAGAAAAATACTTTTATATAGGTCAAATTATGTTGTCTGTACATGTGCATGGTATGGTAAAAAAAAAGTGACTTTTAAAAAGTGGTTTTTAAAAATGCCTACTGACAATCAATTTGTATCATCTGGGTATTAAAATAAATTACATATTTGGAAATTAGACTCCGAGTACTACATTTCATATTGCTAACCTTTTTTAAGATTCAATCTTTAAGTGCCTCAAATGTTCAAGTCAAATGTGACAAATTCTGAAAATTAGGGAAAACACTTCCACTTTTTGGCCAAAAAGTGGACCCAACTTCTTGCACTGACCCAATAGGAAAATCAGAGTACATTCACCTAATATAAGTAATTTTTTATCAGAGGTGAGTGTAAATAAGAAAATTCATTTTACCTAAATGTGTTATGATTTTAACTAATTGCCTACACTAGATAAGACTAATGATCAGACTAAACTACTGCTTTATGATAGGAGAGAACAATGTGATAGGATTAGCCAAGATCAACAAGAAAGAATACAACCACAAGGTATTTGCACACACAATAAGCCAAATAATATTGCCAAGAAAAGGATGTACATAAGATCCTTGCATATATAGGCAAGGTAGAGGAGGTGGGAAGGTCAAATACAACAATTGACTAACCCCTTAAAGGTGCGACACTTGTCTAGCTCAAGTGACACTCCATGTTTGAACAAGTGGAAAGTTTGCATGTAATAGGTGTCTCACAAAGATGAGTACACATGTATTCACCACAACAGGTCAGGGAAAGTATAAAATAGATAAGTACTTAAGCTAAGTGTGAATAGGACTCACCTAGAAAAGCTTAAATATAACTAGATAGATAAAGAAAATTCACACTAACACCCCCCTTAAGTGTAACTTAGGGAGTAGTGAAACAATGATGGGTCCCAACTAATAGGCCATGTTAGGTACCCATTTATAAAGAAATATCTCATAAAGTGGAGAAAGAAGGAAAACCGTATGGGAAAAAGTAGTCCTCCAAAAGAGAGAAAATAAGAAAGTGTTCTAGACACTATACAAAATACCCAAAGGTGATAATCCTACTGTGAAAAATCACTTGAAGCCTTCTATGAAGCAACTTGGAATTCAAATTTAGCAAGAGGTGATGATGGTGGTGGTGTTAGGCTCTATAATCAAGAATCCATGTTCCAGACTCAAAGATTGTAGATGCAAAAAGAGCATGGCACTTAGATGTTTCTGGTGTTGTATCTAGTGTTGATGATGACTCTTGGTTATATTCAAGATACCTTATATTATTATTTTCAAGAAGATTTATAAGGTGATTGATCATATTCTTCAAAGATTTCTGCTCATTGTGCCGAGTTTTCTTGCAAAATGTACACTTATTTTTTTTCTTGAACATAGGAGTGCCTTGATCTAAAAAGCTTTGAGTGTTTAATTTTTAGGATTCGACTTTCTTATATTTCTTGATTTCTTTATCCTTTTGTTTTTCTCCTTTGTTGGTTTTCCCATTTATAGCAATAAGAGCATGACGTTTATAGTTCTTCATGGTGCCCATTTGTATCAATTTATCCTATTCCCTTGTTAGGTCAACAATGATTTCATCCATAGTAGTCATTTTCCATGTTGCACCAAAAGCCCTTTGGTGGTATAAAAACAAGATACAAATACAGAGTATTTAGGATCTTGATTGGAAAGCATACAAAGTATGCTTTGGTTCTATTTTTTTCTATCCCACATTCTTTTAACTGCAATCTCAATGATTTGAATTGTGTGAAATAATCTTCTAAGGTATCAAAATCTCTAGGGCTCAAACTAATGAGCTAATTTTCTATCTTATGATTTTATAATTCATCAACCTTCCCAAATATTTTTTCTAAGGTTTTCCATACCCCATTGGGAGTTTTCAAGGCTTCAACATGAAATAGAATCTTAGGAGATAGATTTAAACATAATAACTTGAAGGCTTGATTACACTTATTAAACCATTTTTTGGTCTTGATAGCATTTGGCTTTTTTTTAGTGCCCAAAGTCATTCTATACAACCATGTATCCTTTACCATAAGTTTAATATTGAGTTTCCACTCATGATAGTTAAAGGGTGTTAGAGGTTTGATAGGTTGATATTACTCCATGCTTTACTTAGAGTGTTGCAGAATTTTTATAAATATGGAAAGAAAATATTGACAGACAAATGGAAGCTCTCACAAGACATGACTCAAGACAGCCCCCTATAACTCAATATTTTATCCCCCTGAATTGTGGCACTTTATAACTATAGTGCATAAGCAAGTCTAATTGGAACAAAAAAAGACACTTTATAATGATATTGAAAAATCATTTTCAATAGATTAGGCTTGAAAAATTATTCACTTTCTAAAAAAAGGCACTCGATTTGGAGTTTCCAATCAAAAGATACAATAATTTTAGTAGTTGTCTATCTTGCTTTACAAAGAAAAGAAAAAAAATGTGAAAATAATGCAATTTCTAAATCATCTTGACACTTCTTTTTCAACACTAAAACTAGCTTCTTTTCAACTATAAGAGTGTCAAATTTCACCTCCGTGGGTGAAAGTTGTCACAAATTTTTTTAAAAAACCCTAGTTTAGGGACTTTTAAAGGACCTTGGCAGTCTTCATTTGGCATAAACTTGGTGTCTTTGCTAACCATTTGTATGAAACCACCAATAGTCAAGTTTTGAGGCTACATTTGATGTTTTATGGTTACAACTATTGTTAGTGTTACAAGTATTATAACATTAAAAGTTAACATGAGCTGCTATAGATGTTAACACTCTATAAAAGAATGTATGCAATTAGATGAAGACAAATAATGATAAACAATGTCATCAAGGGTAAAAATTACTTATTAAAACATGACTACTAAATTGCAATATTACACAACATCTATTACCAAAAGTAAGCCACTACCTCTACAAGTTCATGTAACATAAAGATAGACTCCACAATCATGCAAAAAAAATTGACCCAAAACCATTGGTGTTAGGGTTTCTATTAGGGCATCCAAGGCAAAGGCAAACAATGGTTGAAACAACAAATAAATACTGACCATGAAATCCTAGACTATGTTTGGTGGTAGGAGAATTCTTTGGTGATGCTTGAAAATTTGAAAACTAGCGACTTCAGTTCACCAGTTACCCATAAATTTTTGCTCAGTCAACGAATGGCCTAGATTTACAACCAATAGGAAACCTACAATAAGAATATTCAATTATTTATGGAAAATGTGACCAAGAGGTTGTGATGGGATTCAACCCTCAGATAATAGAGACCAAATTTTGAAACCCCTTAGGGATCTTCCCAAAACAAGGCTGAACAAGCCAAAAATTGATCAAGAATGATGATCTTTAAACATAGTGCCAAAAAATGTGATTGAAGCACCTTTGGAGTTCACTAGGCACCCACCAAAAAATGCCAACTATACATAGAGCTTCCACCTAAATATAATTAAAAATTCAAACTACCAGAACAGAACCCTTCAACTCATTGAAATAAAGATCAATGAAACTCAAATAGTGGTGCAAGATAAAGATCAACATCAACTAAGAATGCAAGGAATTATGTGAAGGATAGCTTGTAAATATCTCAAAATCCTCCAATCCATCAAAGGTAGTGACCTGAGATGGAGGTTTTTGTAAACTTCAACAACAAACCATTGCATAAAATTACCCACAAACAAAAACTATCTTTGTACGAATGTGAGCTAGGAGTAATAAAACTAGATGAAACCCTTGAACTCATAAAGGCTGAGAGGCCAAAAAACTTAAAAAATTTCACCCAAGCCATAGAGAAAATTGCCTCAAAGGACCTACAAGATGTTTCTTTTGCAAAAACATATTACATTTTCAAAAAAAAATTGTGTACAAATTTGTATGATCATACTACCATACAATATAGGGGCATGGTTCCTAAAAGATTTTTCAAAAATTGATAGTGTCACAATTTGATGAAACGATAGACTATCTTTATTATCTTGGGCCTTCTAGACTCACCAGTGAGGTTTGCTTATCTCTATGATGAACTTTTGACAAGGATAGGTGGGGGATTTTGTCTACAGGGAATAATTATTCTAGCATGTCTATAACACCATGTTGGGATTAGCCAAGATCAACAAGCAAGAATACAACCACAAGATATTTGCACACAGAATAAGAAAAGTAGTATTGCTAAAAAATGATGTGCATGAGAGCCTTGCATGTATAGGCAAGGTAGAGGAGGTAGGAAGGTCGAATACAACAAATGACTAACCCCTCAAAGGTGCAAGTGGTAAGTTTGTATGTAATAGGTGTCTCACAAAGATGAGTACACATCTCTTTACCACATGAGGTTAGATAAAGTCTAAAATAGCTAAGTAAAATTAAACTAAGTGTGAATAGACTCGCCTAGACAAGCTAAAGGCTAACTAGATAGATAAAGAAGTTTTTCACACTAGCACAATGCATTTAGCCTTATACCTAATATATTTTATCCTAATAAAACTATGTTTATTTAAGCTAAAATATGAGGCTAGGAATTGGAGAAATGGGAATAATTGTAAGCAAAGTAAAAAATGGTAAAAATCATAGTAGATAAAGGAGAACATAGCCATGCATATGTAGAAGGAGCAATAGAAGGTATCTCACAAGAAATCAATGGTGATACCTTTGGAAAAGAAAAATGATGTAGAAATAGTGGTAGGAAAATAATGTATTTCTCTTATTAAGATAGATGTGATCTTAATGTCATAATAGAGGTATTCCCAAAGAGATGACAGATGTAAGATCAATGTCATAATTGATGACTCTTAATATTGTAATAGAGGTAAGCTAAATTGCATACTAGAAAAATCTTGATGTGACCATAGAGTTAAGATTGGAATTGTAACCAAGGACTCTTAATATCATAAAAAGTTAGGCTTAGTGTCATTATAGAAGTCTCAATATGACAATACAAGTAGTCTTAGTGTCATGTGTAAATGTCCAACGAAGCATGTAAGTCTAGGGGAAACAAACGAACATAAATCTTGATGTCTCCACAAAGTGCATCTAGCCAATAGAAGAAGAAACAAGATGCTACAGAGATAGTAAGGTTCCTCCAATAAATTTAGAAGATAGAGAAGGAACGTCAATAATAGATTGAAAAATTGGCTCATTACAAGAGTTGTTTTCAATTTTTGCATGAGGAGAAATATGAGAGTATGCATAAATAAAAATAGGATCCACAACTATCTGAGAATGAGCTATGGGAGAGGTACATGTGTTAGAAGTATCATAACCAATATCATATTAGTCATGAACAAGGAGAATGTCATAACTTTTTGTAGATTCATTTACCAAATCAATGTCATCATTATGCAAAGAAAGAAAAGGTGCATCATAAAATAAGACATAAATGACACTTGTATCAATAAAATTTTGTATTATATATTTTCATTGTTGATATTAATTGGTATAATGACAAGGCACTTTATGGTAAACACAAGAAGGAAGTGTGGAATGACTATGCTTAGAAAAAATCTTTCATAAAACAAGAGGAAGAGTGATCAATTGAGTCTAATTGAGAGTGGATATAACATGCTTAAGAGAGTCACGAAGTTGTGTGCAAGATTTTGCTTCATCTTTTGATAGAATTCGAGATGGCAAAATATTTCGAATAAAATCAAAATAAATGGAGGGTGTTTAGTCTATGTTAGTTTGAGATGATTCTTGAGCAACAGAGAATGAATGGGGGGATGAATTTAACTAAAACAATGATAAATATAAATCAAAGAGTCATCCAATGTGACATTGTGGAAGTGATGAATTATAAAGGAGGGACAAGCAAGAAAGAGTAAAGGGAAAGCAAGAAAAGAGTCCATCTTGCCAAGATAAATGATGAATAGAAGAATGAACCTCATAATCATTTGAAGAAGAGTCATGAAAATAACTGGACTAAAGATTATTTAGAGGTTTAAGAGTTGTGTGTTGAAGAAGTATCATCAACCATAAGGATAGGATCCTCATAGGTGATGAAGGAAGAGAGAGTGATATCCACGTCATTTGGGAGGTCAAAAGAGTTTGAACATATAAAGTGAGACAAAGAAGAGAAAGAGGTCTCCAAATCCTTGGGAAGGTATAGGGAGTTTAAACATGTAACCAAAGGAAGGAGAGAAGAGCAAAATGTCTCCACATCTTTGGCAAGGTCAAATGAGTTCAAACAGAAAACCAAAATAGGGAGAGAAGATAAAGGAGTGATAGTATAATAAATGATGTACACATGCAAGGATTCCAAGGAGAAATAACTAGAGGTATTTATTTTTACAAAAAATAATTATGAGAAATGTTTACATTTCAGCCAGAGGGTGCCATTTTTCTCCTTTAGGACTATGGAATGGGTTTGGGCAATGCCCCAATTTCTTTTCAAGGAAATAATTTTTTAATTTTTTTTTTAATAAAATGGAATGAAAAAGAAGGTATTTTAATTGTTGAAGTTGAGGGTTCACTAAAATGTAAATACAAACTTAATTTACTATTAGCTTATAATTTACATTACATATGAATTGGTAAGGAAAATGCTATTATTGGAAACTAAAATACAAAATTGATAAAGTAAATTTAGAATTATAAATAGTAGAAATAAAGGAATATGGTACCAAAAGATGGAGCTCACTATTTCAAAACTAGTGTGATGTGTAGACATTTGCATGATGCATTATAGTCCTACTTGCATGATTTCATCTAGGTTTCACATTTTTGTCCAATAATGTTTCAAAACACAATGTTTCTAGTAGATTTCAAACCCTCTTACATAAGATGAAACATATACAACCAAAATACCAAACTAGGGAATACCAAATAATATATAAATGATAAAATGTAATTGGACTTGCTAGATCAAATGAAATAATAAAAATAAAAGGAGAAAGGAAGAGGCACTATAAAAACTCAATGAGGTTGAATGCCTACCCAAATAACTATAACTAAAACAAAAGAAAATGTTAGGGTTGTTTGGGAGATTTCCTTTAGGTAAATCCCCTCTATTGATCTTTCAACCTCCAAAGAAATCCAATGATAAATAGATAAAAAAAAAACAATGTGTTATCATATCCTAGATACATCTAGGAATTAAGAACAATGACAGTAAAATAAATCAATGATTATAAACCCTATTCTATGGGGAAGAATACCCTAGTGCACATAAAAGGAGAAAGAAGGTGGTGGTCTATGCCAAATATTTTCCAAATAGAATTATAGAAAGAAATGATAAAGAAGAGTTGTAATTTTGTTCAAAATAACGAGAACAATATTACCGACATGATGTAGAAGAGGGAAAAGTGAGCTCTTTGGAGTAGTCAAGCAAAATGTAAAAATGTGAATTGTTGAGAGAGCCTAAAAAATGGTGTTATTTCAATAGCATGTTGCTTTAACAAGTTTCAATAATGGAGGGATGTGCAGCCAAACATAGCAAAGAAAAGAATAGAATGAGATAAATTGATATAGATTTGAAAATTGCTTTTGCATAAGGGTTATATGGAATCTAAAGTGTCAGATTCAAGTGTTGAAGGCATTTTTTCACAAACAAGCATTACAACAAATAGCAGTAGGAAGCTAGACAGGAAGCAACATTTTATTTCTTTGGAAACTTATCAAAAAGTAGCATGTCACATGGACATCCATTCATTATGCTAGTTTCCTAGATAAATCACTCAAAACTTAGAACATGTTCTCTAAATGGAAAAATAAATTAGAATCTGATAAATAAATTTCACAATCTGCTGAAGGAAAACATTGAGGCTAGGATAAAATAATCCATAAAACATGATAAGGGAATGAACACTAAAGAAAGCCCAAAATATAGTGTGAAATTGCAAGCATATAAAATTTTGAATTTTATATTTAGCTAGGTGATAAGCTATGCTAAAGTAAAAAAATGAAATACTAAATTTAAATTACATCATAAAAGGATACTATAGATTATGTAATGAATTGTCTCAATAGAAGAACCATGCCCCAAGCTAAGAACCTACAAAACAAGTATGTTGGGCAACAAAAAATTGCAAGACAATAGTGTTAGAAATCAAAACTTGCAAATCCACTTTGTCAAAGCATCACAAATATATATATTTATATGTGTGTGTGTGTGTGTGTGTGTGTGTGTGTGTGTGTGTGTGTGTGTGTGTGTGTGTGATATGTATATATATGTGTGTGTGTGTATATATATGTGTGTGTGTGTGTGTGTGTGTATATATATATATATGTATGTATGTATATTTATATATGTATATGTATATGTATGTATGTATATGTATATGTATATACATATACATATACCTATATATATATGTGTGTGTGTGTGTGTGTGTGTGTGTGTGTGTGTGTGTGTGTGTGTGTGTGTGTGTGTATATACATATACATATATATATGTATATACATATAGAAGCATATACAACACAAATGCAACACAAACACACAAAGCTGCATCACACATGTTATAAATAAAGAAACAATACATGAACAACTAATGGTAAAAAGGCACATAGCAAACAAACAATATTTTTTTTGGGTCAACATGAGAGAGGCCTAGGTGTTAAAGTTGTCTCAATGGTTTGCAGCATCCCAAAAATGTAAATAAAACACAAGAGACTACAAATTGAGAACTTCTTGTACAATGATAAGAATGTAATCAGATGATCGATTACTTAAGAGAGAATAATTAAATGCATATGAGGAGAAAGAGAAGCAATCAATATGAACAAGAATACACAACTTCATCTCTTGCTTGCTTGCTAGGTGTCATTAAGAGAGAAAATTAATCATTCAATGACTACCTTTCTTTGTCACTAGGAATCATGAGAAGAAAATTAAGCAAAATAAGTATTTTCTAGAATTGTTTTGCTAGAAAGGATACTAAGTATGGCTCTAAGTATAGCACATTGTGTTAGCTAGGATCAACATAATACTTTGTTAAGTCACAAGAGATATCAAGATATGTTTCAAAGTGACTCAAAAGAAGTATAAAAAGTAGCCTAAAATATTGAGAACACAATCAAGAGCTATAACACTAGATGGCTCACATGTAAAAGGAATATCAAGGACTACATGGAGTAGCACAACTAGGTAATCCTAATAAGGGTGGTTTGTCCAAGAAAGTGTATCTTGTTGGGACCACAAGATAATAAAACCTTAGGGAGCATTCCAATAATATGATAATAACAGATGAATTCCTCAAGGAGCATGCCAATAATGTAAAAATGCTAGATGTATGCCCCCTTAAAATAATTGCATAGAAGAAGTGTAAGCAATTGATTTTAAGGTAGATGAAAGTGGATAAAGAAATAAGAAATTCCTCAAGAAGTATGCATGTAGGGCATCTCCTTCTAGAACATTTTTTCACCAACACCTAGAATATTGGTGAGGAAAATAATATGAAGGAGGTTGTGTTGTTACCCAAGAAAAGTAAAGATGGTTGCACCTAAAATTGTACTGCCACAAATGGCAACAATTGAACAAAGAAATTTGTGTACCACATATTAGGTACCAACAGAACAAAGTGAGAGTATAATAAATTAGTGATTAAGGTGAAATGATTCATTGACTTAAGGAAGCTCACCTAGTAAGGAGTATGTGTTGAGCTACAGCTCACATGGACCAGCTAGGACTCGAACCTAGGACCTTCCATTTGCTGCTGGAGTGCTCTACCAACTGAGCTACTGGGCCCTTGTGGCCAGCCCATCGTCAGTCCAGGTGTGGCTTACTTCCAACACCCCCCCTTAAGCCACACTGCAGATGCTTGGGGCTCCTAGCCTGGCTCTGATACCATTTGTTGAGCTACAGCTCACATGGACCAGCTAGGACTCGAACCTAGGACCTTCCATTTGCTGCTGGAGTGCTCTACCAACTGAGCTACTGGCCCCTTGTGACCAGCTCATCATCAGTCCGGGTGTGGCTTACTTCCAATAGTATGAAGGAAAGAGTTCTATGGAGGTAGAGTTTCTAGATTAATGGATATATAAGTTATTGGAGGAACATGAGAAATGAACACAACTTCTCATCATAGGAAGGGAGAAGTTTTTCAACCATGATCATATTTAAGTTGAGGGTTCTTTAGAAAGATTTAATAAACTTAAAGAGAATGAAGAAATAAATTAGAAATGGAACGAAACTACTCAAATTACATAGCATGTTGGATATGTGGTAGCAGGTTCTAACAAAAAAGAGGTAGAAGGATATCAAGGGAATGTCAACCCCATCAAACAAATAAGGAGAAAAGTGTAAAGTGAATCCTTGGTTACTCTCATCAATGAATTGTTTACATTGTACCAAGTGTGTAATAGACTCTAGGCTCCACATTATATTGGAAGTGAGAGATGAATGCATGAGCAACATCTATGAAGGAATATATAAGGAATTAGTAGGTAAGATGAAGAACTAGTATCTCTCAATGTGCAAGCAAATAATTTTACCAATATATAGTCACCACAAGTATGAGTCATGCATATTGTAGAGATATAATTTAGATGGTGTGTAATGGATGACCATGGCCATTGCATTTATCAAAAGAAATATTTCTCATACTGACTAAAGAGGGGTATGCAAACATCATAGAATATAAAGGAGAACATAGTTGTGCAGATGTATAAGGAGAAACAGAATTTATCTCACAATAAATCAATGGTGATGCCTTTGGAATGGAAAAATGATGCAGAAGTATTAGTAGGAAAGGAACCTAGTTCTTCTATTAGTATACAGGTCATCTCAATACCATAATAGAGGTATTCCTAAAGTGACAACATAGGTAAGATCTATGTCATAGCTGAGGAATCTTAATATTATAATAGAGGTAAGCTCAATTTCATAATATATAGTAATCTCAATGTGACCATAGAGGTAAGATTGATGTCATAACCAAGGACTCTTAATATTATATTAGGGGTGTTGGTAAATAGATTTGTTTCTATAGTATTTTCTTACGAATAGCTTAGACTCATCCAACAAGTAGTGGAAACCATTCAAAAAGGTGGGGAGATCATTATTGGATTAGTGATCTTGATCTCTATTTGAGAGCTGTAACTCCCTTAGACAAAAAAATTTGGGGATTTCTAGGGTATTCTTTTGACTAGAAAGAAGGAAAGGCATCTAAAATAAAACTAAAATGAAAAAGATAATTAAATATTTCACAATAAAAATAAATTCATATGAAGATCCATTCCCCTAAAAGGATTATTTACAAAGAAGACATGCAACTAGGATTTAATAGAAGGAATTGCATCTAACACATGAAAGATGCATTTATTAGGAGTTTCGTGTCTTATTGATTAGAAAAATACTTATGAATCCATCCTAGTTGCATATGGAAAACTTATGAAATCCATACATAAAAAAAGATATAGAGAAAGCTTGCAAATTAAACACACAAATAATCTACAACATAAAGAAACAACATCTCTATGTCAACCAAATATATTATTCTATATTTATCTCAAAATAAGAGCTCGGTGACTGCTTTTGTACATTGTATCAAACTCCTTATTTTCACGGAAAAACTAAACTAGAAAAGAATAGGAACTAGGAAAACAAAACCATTTTAAACATTAGAAATCATTGAATCTATAGTTTCCCAACCCAAAACAAAATCCTAACTAACTCGTAACTACCTTTATACCTTATGAAGTATTTGAGAGAATATTACAAAGTCTTTTTAATGACCTTATATTTTCAACTAAAAAAAAAAGATTTTACAAACCTTAACAAAACTAAATTTATAATAAATAGTTGAATCCTCGTGTGAACTTGATGAGTTTATGACTGTCATGATATTATATCAAACATTTTATGAGTTGGTATTAGAATGGTGATTTCTAAGTTAGTTTGTCTCCTTCCCTATTTTGAAACACACAAAGTGTAGCTTCACTCCTACCTTAGCTTATTTGTTCATAAGAGAGAAAAAAGTTGTGGAATTTGGCTTGACACTCTCTAATCTCTTTGAATTTAAATAAATTCTATTTGATGAATTTTTCCTACTCTTTTAAATCCATCAATGATAATATTACAGGTTTTCTTGTCCAAGAGAGAATACTTTGCATATACTTCATGACTTCTTTTTCATTTCCATTTTTAAGTATATTTGTAGTATCAATTCTATGTATCATTCCGCCAAATTCCATTTCTATATATTAGAGAATTTCCATCCATAATATTTTACAAAGAACCCACTTCCATTATATGGATTTTAGAAACTATTCACATAGCCTATTCTCTATTATCAACACATTTGATTGTAGGACCTAAATTGATAAGCATGGTTTGCCAAGTCATTGTAAAACAACATTATCTTTTACAAGAAGTATATGCACGCCTTGTAATAAATTCTTAGGTCTCAATTTGTAATCCCTTTGTGTCAACGCTCTAACCACATCTACTATTGATCTTGGAAATTTGACAAGCTAGATATAAATCTATTAATCATTTTCTTTTGAAATGTTCATCACTATTTTCTATATGTGGAAAAAGATTTGACGCATTAATTTCTAAAGCTTGTTGCATTATTTTTCTTGAAAGATCTTGCACAATATCTCAAATTGCATGTAAACATGAGCCATGAACTAACTTATGTAATATCTGGTCATAAGGAACCGATCTTCTCTTCAAGTTCTCCAAGTCTACACTAGGAATGTTTGCATTAGCTAGCCACACAATATTATAGCTAGGCATCTATTCAACTCTAGAAAAATTAGTTATAATCATTTATGCTTGTTCTAGAAGTCCTAAAATCATGTTTGTATCTACAATAATTAGTAGGTGGACACTTATTCTAGTCATTTTTTTCTATTTAGACTCCTTAGTAGCAAGATCACACCCATCTAGAGAAAGTTACTTTACACCACATTCACGGAATGTGTTACCTTTATGCCCTCCTAAGTCCATATCGTCCACCCAAGGATTACCCAATAGGATCTTTGGAGAAACCAATACAAAAGTCTCAGAAACCTTTAAAATCTAGAATAGAACCTCTTATTTGAGAGTTTCAAACATTCGGATAAAATACCCCATTTAGTTTACCATCAAAACCTATGTACATTTGTGTTCCAACAATTTCTTGAAAATCAATTTGCTTGTCTCTCCATTAATTGCAAGGACTACATAGACATTTTCTTGAGAGTAGGCCTTTGCTGGTGGCCTTCTGAAATACTAGATGTCAATGAAGGTGATTCCCATCCTAGTTGTCAATCTTGAATGTTATATTTTCCACATGTATCACTTTTAGAATTAGCGTTTGTGAAAAAGGGGTTAAACCTAAAGAAATTTTACTTTCCCTAGGTTCACCATTATCAATAACCTCAATATTTCCACCCATTAAATGCACCAAGGATCAAACAATGCCAAGGCCCATACTAGTGCCACTATGATTTGGAGAAGTGTTAGCCTTGACATGTTCTCAAAAATCTAATCGCACATTTCTTGTAGAATACCTTATCCTATATCCTCTAACTCAAACTCAAACTTGATATAATTTGAATTAATTTGAACCTTGGAAAAGGTATATAATGTTTGTAAGCATTGTCATTCTCAAAGACCCATTTGAGCATTGGGTTTTGTTGGATGTCTGTACACTATTCCAAAACCCTCTTTCAGAGGATGCTAGGAAAGGATGAGGAGTTCAAACATACACCTACCAATCATGTTTTCTTTGAAGGATTTTGAAGCTTCTAGAACACTATATTATTCTACATCTTTTATACTAGTGACTATGAGACAACATTTCTTTTAGGCATTCTATCAAATAGTTCACGTGCCTTGAATATGTTTCAATATTTTTATTAAATGTCTACCAGGGTGTTTTCAACTATAATATGTGGCAAGATATATTGTTTTCAATGGCACTCTAATGGACACCCGTACTTCTCTGATGTTCCCATTTTTGGCATGGGTAGGAGAAGACTGGTGAAGCTTGTGGACTTTAGATTTACACCTACGAATTGCAATTTCTTACAAATTTATAGTCTATTCAATAAATCCATTTTGAGAATGTAGTCCATTTTGTGACAATGGTGGCCAAATAGTTCGCATGCCTTATCCATCCTTCTAGACATTTTGTTGGCATGGTAGCCAAAATAGTTGCAACTATAATATCTAATCAAAATCCCAATTTGGCACGCACACAAAGGGATGTTGACAAAAGTTTATAGCATGCGAATTTTACCTATAGATTGCATTTTATTGACACTTTCTATAGTCTATTCAAAATTTCCATTCTTTTGATTCCCTTCAATACCTACGTTTGATGATAGAATGACTCTTTGAGGCATTCTATTTGTACTTCACACACTGTAGGAAATAAATTATTTTGAAGAGTCAGAGGTTAGGGGAGTTCTTAGAACCAAGAGAACTCCTAATTAGTTCCACATGATCCAAAACTCCTTAACAAGTTCCACATAAATTTAAAACATCTAATAAATAAAAAGGTCTTTCAGAACTCTGGAACTTTGTTTAAGTGGAATTTCAGGGGTTTGGGTTGTATTAGGAACTGTTGGGGGTTCATAGGGTTCCCAAAACACCAAAAATCTTTGACTAAAGTGAATTTTCAATAATTTTGAAAGTTTTTGAGCCTATAGGACACTGCCAAGGATAATGTAAGAGTTTCAAGACCTTTTTAATGAAAGAAATCTCTAACAATAAAGAATTTTGAAGATTTTACAATTCTGTAAACCTTAAAGCCTTCAACAAATTATTTATTTTGGGCTATTCATGAGTTTTCAACTTCAAGAATTGCCACCAAAGTGCAATTCTAGAATTTCAATGAGTTGTTGGACCCATTAAATTACCTATGAGTTAAAAACATTTAGGAAATGTTGACATAGAGCACAAGGTAAGCTAGTAATTTTTTTTGAATGAAGCCATAAACATGTTCCAAAAAAATGATAACCCATAACTTTCAACTAAACTAATATTTTTTCTTCAAACTTGGCCACATTATAAAAATAAATTCATAAAATTTCTTGTCACATTGTTTGACTCAAACTTTTACAAAACTCAATATTTAATTGTTTCCATACACTTCCTCATAAAAATCACTAGTTTAATATCTCCCATGCTAGAAGGAATTTTCCCTTAAAACTTTGATGAATTAGATTTATCTCAGTATAGACCATCCCTATAAAATGATTTCATTCCATCTCTTATGTATTTCCTAATTTATTTGTTTCCATAAATCCCAATCAAATTGCATAAGTACTCTGATGTTTTCAACTAAAAAGATGGACAATCATACCTTAAATTAGCATACCTTTTCTAAGTTTGGTACAATAAAATCACATGAACTGGATCAACTATGACATTCTTAATATGGACAAATATGATGACTTGCAAAAGAAATATGCAATGCTAACATTTTATGATTGCACATATCAATAATTAACTTTAGTCTACTAAATGACTTGATACTTGAGGATGATTATGGTGTTTCCAACTAGGATCATATTGATATAGGTGCTTGACACATGATGAAACTTGTCATTTTGACCTAAAATGTTTAAATTTTGTGGGCTCAAAACAAGGCCAATGAATAGCTCTATTTGTGGATGAGGACTACAAAAGACCTTGTGAGGACCTAGAATCTTTAGTCAAGGAATAATGTTTAATCTATTCAGAAAATAGAGTAAAGGCAAAATAGCATGTATAATATTGGAAAAGCAGAGGGACACAAACAAAACAAAAATGAGATGAACAACAAAAAACACATAGAAATTGAAAGGAAAACTCATGTGACAAACAAATCCTACTTAACTTATGTACATCGTAGGAAACTCCTACCTCAAATTTCTCCAAGATGATTATGTGAATCCATTAATAGGTGGAGAGAAATATGCACCTATGCAGAATAACATCTATGGCAACCAAGGAACACCTATAAACCCAATTGCTAGCTTGCAATTACTTTGATGAAAAATCTAAAAGTAAAGGCATGTAAAAAATCTTTGAATAATGTATTGTGCCTAAACAACCACTCCTCATTATAGACCTTTGAATATAGTTGGATTGCATTGGCATCACCCTATGTAGTATTATTAGAATCTTCATGCATAGAACTAGGCATAATAATATCTCATACCTGAATATACTCTTGATAACCTAAATGAGAAGAAGTTAACATAAGAACTGGACATCCCTCATGTAAACTATGAAATGAGGAAACCCCTGCAAGTGTTGATGTTCAATATAGTTTTTGGATGTCAACTTCTAAGAGGACATGATCATTTCTGAATATGAGATTTCCTTCTTCTTTTAGTGTGAGGAATTTAGTGAATTATTTATCCATAGAAGATAAAAGAGGAGAAGATGATAATAAATTTGCACTCTAGGAATCATCTATGGCAATGCTTTCATCTAAAATCACTAGAGGATTAAAGGAAGACACCTTCACCATAGATGGAATCAACATTTGAAGCTTCGAAACACCAACATGGAATATGTACATCATGAGAGTTCAAATCATTACAAATTCACTATATTTAGTCATTAGGTTGTCAAATTTTTCATTTATTCCTTTGTTGTTATGTATTTGACATAATGGATCAACATGATAAGAAATAGGAGGTTGAAATGTATCTACATGAGCTAACACAATAATATCTTCAAAACAAAAATATTTAAAAGTGAGATGATTTATTACCTATTCATGCAACACTTACTCTTCATAATCTTTGTCAAGAAGCTTGAATGCTTGATATTTCATTTGCATGCATGACAAAGCATAGATGCTTGATAGTTCATCTTTTGTCACTTTTAGTGGATCCTTAACTTCTTTTAAGCTATACAATTCACTGAATGTTCTTCAACATTATCAAATGTAAACACTTTTATTTTCAAAGAATGGAATGACATTTGTATTAATCTATTACTACTCTAAAGTTCTATGGAAGTATTAGGAAAAACTTGAAATGCTAGGAAAAATATTGAAAATGGTGGTAACTTAAACCTTGGGCAAGGTTGTGAGCATGAAGTGAGTGTTTTAGAGACTAAAATTCTATAAAAAAGTGCATAAATTAGAAAATGGATATATAATCATTTTTAGTTTAGTTGTTGTGAGGTCACAACTAGGACACCCAAAGGTAAAATACCTTAAAACTTAATGGTGCTTCCCTAATGAATTTCCATATAACTAATATCTAAAAATAGAATATTGCAATTGTAGAATTTAAATATTGATGTGAAGTACTATGTTGGGCCACTTTTGGCGTAAGAATGTGTGACATATTACAATAAGGGAACCAAATATAGCATTTGTATGTGGATAGATTCAAGGTCCCAATGTTAGGTCAATATTTCAATTTCTAGGCTTTATGATCAATTTGTAGTACACATAGTAGGAATATTGTCAATGACTCTATAGTGCCACTGAGCTATGACACTAACCAAAATGAACCCTTTACAATGAAAATTCACACATGCAAATGAAACAAAATAAATAGGATAGTCTAATACCCTAAAAAGTAAATAAACATGAAAGAAATGTTTTTTAGGTTATGTAAGACTACTCAACCCCTAAGATTCTCTCACATCAGACATCTTACATAATAAATTTTTCTAACAAGATAAATTCATTCTACTCCTTTCTTTTGGTTTTCTTACATATGTGCATGTATTGAAAACTTGTTCTATTTCATCTCACTGCTTCTCAAACACTTACAACCTCCAATCGAGCTCATGTGGCAATTATGTGATGTCAGTAGTATCTTCAACTTCATGATAATCATATATATTAACAACATTGAATACCAAATAAATATCCAACCCTTTAAGAAACTTAATTTCATAAGAATTCTTTAAAAACTTATCTAACACTCTACAAGGACCAATCTTCTTGGGCTTCAGGTTATTGTAAGTTCTAAGGGGAAATCGTTCCTTCCTCAAATAAATATGTATTGACTAACTCTCCCTTTGAATAAATATTTTCTCTCATGTTCTTATCTATAGTGGCTTTATACTTGGTGCTAACTCTTCTCCATGTTGGAAATGTAATCCCAACCACCATAATAAATCTTCTTCCCTGTTCATCCTCCAGCTTTACTGATAGGGATTCGCTTCTCATTAAATTACGACTTTTACAAAGGGAAAAATCTTCCATCTTCATTCTACTCTCCCCACACCTCTTAATATCTTCATTAATATTTTAGTTGACTTCATATGCCTTTGCTATAATGCATAGAAGTTAGGTTTTATTTTGTTTAGTTTATGCTTTGTTTTTTGGTTTTCTGGTTGTAAGAGAAGCAACACTATTTTATGAAGATAATCTGCTCTATTTCTATGTGTATAAGTAGTCTTCTGCTATGGGTTATAAGGTATGATAGTATTCTATATCAGAAAATATATGCAAACAACAACAATTTTATTATGTTGATATTTTTCATAATATACAAAATCTATTATTTCTAGGTGTGAAAGGAGATCTGTTTTGAGTTGTAATTCCATTGTGTGAGACTCCTTCCTTCTCTATTTTTTCTTTCATCTTGTATCCAAGCAAAGGTTGTGAAATTATTGTTTAGTAATGGCTAGAGTGGACAGTAGTCTCACTCAATCTCAAAATCCTCTCTTCAATGGAAAGAACTATGACTTCTAGAGCATCAAGATGAAGAACCTATTTTGTTCTCAAGATGTGTGGGATTTGGTTGAAAATGGGGTTTTTGAACTAGACAACCAAGCTGCATACAATGGATTAACACAAGTAAAGAAAGATTTGTCGAGAGAGAACAAAAGGATGGATGCAAAAGCTTTGTTCCTCATATAGCAGGCTATGGATGAATCCATCTTCCCAAGAGTTGCAACAACAACTAGATCTAAACATGCATGGAAGAGCTTACAAACAACTTACCAAGGTAAAAAAAAAAAGGCAAAATAGCTAAGTTACAAATGCTTAGGAGAGATTTTGAAAATTTACTTATGAAAGACTCATATTCTATAGATGTAGTTTTTACTCATGCAATGGGTGTAGTAGATCAAATCATATCTCATGGTGAAAACTTAGATAATCAAAGGGATGTAGAAAAAATTATTAGAAGTCTTCCCGGTAGGTTTGATTCCATTGTAGTGGCAATAGAAGAGTCAAAATACTTGACACAATTATCCATTGATGAGTTGATGGGATCTCTACAAAACCATGAATAGAGACTAAATAGAACAACGATTTCTACCCTTGAACATGCCTTGAAATCACAAGCTTCAATCAGAAGCAATAGAGGAAGAGGAAGATTCAATTTTAGACATAAAGGAATAAATTCATATAGAGGTGGAAGAACCAACCCATCAAACTCAAGTGGAAGAGGCGGTAGTCAAAATCCAAGTGAAAATCCAAGCCAAAATCAAATTCAAGGCCAAACATATGAGAAATATCAAGTTCAATGTCATTATTGCAAAAAGTATGGTCATTATTCAAATGAATGTAGGAAGAAATAATCTGATTTTACCAATTAAAATGCAAACTTTACAAGAGAAAACCAAAATCTGCGAAGTACATTCTTAGCATGCAATGTTGCACAAGAAGATCAAAAGGATGCATGGTTTCTAGACTCAGGTTGCAGCAACCACATGAGAGGAAACCTAGAAATGTTTTCAAGTTTGGATGAAAATGTAAAATTAGATGTCACATTGGGTAATGACAACAAAGTGTCATTTATGCGAAAAAGAAGCATCAATATTCTAACCAAGAAGGAGGAGAAAAGGTTTATTTATTATGTCTATTTTGTTCCAAGTTTAAAACACAATCTAATGACTATTGGGCATCTTGTTTAAAAGGGGTATAGAATATTTTTCAAAAATAGAGAATGCACGATTTTAGACAAATTTCCAAGCAATCAGGTCATTGCAAAATTTCAAATGACCAACAATAGAATGTTTCCCCTAAGGTTGAAACCTGATTTGAAGGTGGAATTTGCTCAAGCACAACCCACAATGAACCCACATGTGGATCAAGAAAAAGTTGCAGCAGTCACTCAAATAATATTTCAGACAGAAATAAAAGATGAGAATTGGCTTAAGCATCTACGATTTTGACACCTTAATTTTGGAGGTCTAAACCTACTACATAGGAAAAGTATGGTAAAGGGTTTACCACTAATAGAAAAATGAGAAAGAGTATGTGAAGGGTACATCTTCGGAAAGCAACATAGAAAATCATTTCCAACACTCCAACTGCTCCTAAACATGTGCATCCACCTCATTTGCATGTTGTCCAAAGTCTTTTACATCTAGGCCAACAATTTTATCATCTAAAATCCCCAACAAATTTGTAATACCAAATAGTGTAAATGAGAACTGCTGAGAAAATGTTAGAAAAGAAAGACAATCAAAATATGGGACCACACTTCCATACCACTTGCCTTTCTTTTTCAATTAATTTAAATTTAAATATTATAGCTCTTCTCATTAATTAAAATATGAGCCACGCTAATATTTAGGCACACTTCGAAAGTATGGACACGATAGATCTAAGTGTAGACAATAGAATACAAAAGAGCTTGACTTTTCCTCTCTTGCAGGAAGGAAAGTGATAATCCACTTCCATCGCCGTTGCTCTCAAGAGAACTTCTAATGACGGAGACTGTTTCTCTGTGCTTAACCTATTTCGTGGACTTCAGAGTGGGAACGCTCTAAGAAATATTCGGATATGTGGAAATGCATGTTACTTATTCAATGAACATTAACTCAGGCACGTTAGAGGGTAGCTGATAACTGATCATATTAAAATTTATAATGAAATTCATCACAGTAGAAAACTATTTTGCACAACTTGATAAAAAGATGAATTAATTGCTCATTGAATGCGATTTCATTGACTTCATTATATCGACTCTATAAATAACTGGCAAAAGCATGTATTCCTATCAATATTCTTCATTCCACTTTATTTTGGAGAAGTAATGGCTTCTACGTTGCGCTTTCTGATTCTGCTAATTTTTGCTTCTTCATATCAGTCAAGAGGCGATACTCAAAACAATAGTGTTCAATCTGCCTGCGAATTAGCTGCCAATCGGAGATTCTGTGAGTTGAGCCTGTTTGGAAGTGAAGGATCATCAGCAGACGGCCCTAAAAATCTTAGTGAAATTGCTTTGAGATTTAGCTTACGTCAAGCTAAAATTGTTCAGGGCTCTCTTTCCGGTATGTCGTCGATTAGGTGGTCAATGCAGAGCCAAGCTATGGAGGATTGCAGTTTCCTCTACAATCTTACGGTGGACTATTTGACAGCGAGTTTGATAAAATTGACAGACTCGACAAACACGACATTGGAATGGAATAATGCGTTGGATATTCAGAGTTATCTGAGTGCAGCCCTAACCTATCAGACCACCTGTCTGGAAGGCCTCGATCAAGCAAATTTAAACCTCAGATGGTTCTCCTTTGCCGATGATATATCTAACGCATCAGATTCCGTAGCCACCAGTTTAGCCTTGATGAAGAAATTTTATATTGCGGGGAAGGCTCCTGTCCACAGCCAACCGCAATATGGATGGGTCGATGATGGGCTTCCCTCGTGGTTGTCAGTGGCGGACAGAAGGTGGCTTCTGCACAGCTCCAGTGGTCGCATTTTAGATTGCGACGTCGTAACGGTGGCGCAGGACGGTAGCGGGAATTACACCACCATTACTGATGCCGTCAACGCTGCTCCCAACCAGAGCAAAGACAGGTATGTGATCCACGTTACCGCAGGAGTGTACGAGGAATACGTACAGATTCCCAAATACAAATACAATATTATGCTAATCGGAGATGGAATAGATGACACTGTGATTACTGGGAATAGAAGCGTTGTGGACGGATGGACTACATTTAGTTCTGCAACTTTCGGTAAGCTAGCTCTTTCTTACAATTCGTGTCGATGCGCCCTATTACAGTTCGTTAAAAATTCCAATATGTGTCTGAAGTTGAGTCTTTACTATTGGGAATGTTGGATCTGACCTTCTTTGTTGGTTTGGCTTCATGTAGCTGTAGTTGGGCAAGGTTTTCTTGCACGCGATATCACATTTGAAAACACGGCAGGTGCAAAGAATTTCCAGGCTGTAGCTTTACGAGTAGACTCCGATCTATCAGCTTTTTACCGTTGCAGTATCAAGGGCTACCAAGATACTCTCTACACTCACTCCCTGCGTCAATTCTATAGAGATTGCAACATCTACGGCACTGTGGATTTCATCTTTGGCAATGCCGCAGTAGTTTTTCAGAGATGCAATATTTTGGCACGAAGGCCCATGGACCAACAGAATAATACTTTTACAGCTCAAGGTAGAACAGATCCAAATCAAAACACGGGAACATCTTTTATCAATTGTAATGTTACTGCTACTTCTGATCTGGTTCCTGTTATCAACTCTTTCCCCACATACCTAGGTAGGCCATGGAAGTTATACTCTCTTACTGTTTACATGCAATCTTATTTAGATAGTTTAATCCAGCCAGCCGGATGGTTAGAATGGTCTGGAAACTCTGCCTTGAGCACGTTATATTATGGTGAATATGATAATAGCGGGCCTGGGTCAAATACTTCACAAAGGGTCACATGGCCTGGTTATCATGTGATGAATATCTCTGATGCTCAAAATTTCACTGTGACTTCCTTCATCTCTGGCGATACATGGTTGCCGCTAGCTGTAGTACCCTACCATGCAGGCTTCCTTTAAGCCCAAACAAGAACTACTACTACTATTTTAGCATAATGATTTATTATTAGTAATTAAAATGTTTAGTTAATTTTGTGTTAGTTGTTGGGAGTTAGTTTTCTATATGATAGTTCAGGAAAGTTGTACCAGAATGCAATGTTTTATAAACATTTGTGCAATACATTGTAAGACGATCCCAACTGAGTAATAATATTT
The DNA here is from genome assembly GCA_027924645.1 of Cunninghamia lanceolata. Classification (NCBI taxonomy): domain Eukaryota; kingdom Viridiplantae; phylum Streptophyta; class Pinopsida; order Cupressales; family Cupressaceae; genus Cunninghamia; species Cunninghamia lanceolata. Next base: position 10,768,413 of record BSBN01000016.1, read on the forward strand.
TCTACATATTCTGTTATTATCCTTAAGAGTAATATGGTTTAGATTTTACAATATTTATGCTTGAAGTTTTGAACAATTGCCCCTATAAAATTTCTTCTCTCAAATATCTTGAAAAATAATAAAAAGATGAAGAATAATGACTATGTTCCCTATGGACATTTTTTTGTGAATAATGCATCTGTCATCAAATTCCTTTATTTATTGATGAATTGAATTCTTATTATATAAATATGTTTTATTCTTCAATATTTCAAAATGTTCAGCAATCATCACGTAAGTGGCCTTGCATGATAAAGCTACTGTGTATTTGCAAAGATTATGAAGTTTTATCATTAAAAGCATACCTTTATATTGTGGAGAATCATTATTATGTTTTAGTTCTCCCTAAGCGCTATACTTAAACATCACACTCTCAATAGCATGTTTACATCTCATCCTATCAAAAAGTATAAATAGTTATCCTAATTTTATTGTCCAAAATTTACCTTTGACCATTGAATTGGGTAATATTTAAGAATAGCCTTTCCCAAACATCCTTGAAAGGGGTATAAAGACTACACCCTAACAATACATCTAAGGCAAAGGAAAAAACTATTTAAGATGTTGTTAAATGACCACTAATATATATTTAGGAAATGGATACATAGAATCACCATCCTTTAATCCATCTATCTAATAGTTAGAAAAAAAATTTAGTATGAAAAATAGAAAAACAAAGAATATATTTTTTTATATAACTTTTTATTTAAAAGTGAACAAAAATATATGTATTATTATATTAACTAAAAATATGAAGAGACCAAGGCTAGAATAAAATGATCCCTTAAACATTCTAAGGGAATGATCACTATAGCAATCCTAAAATATACTATCATGTGGCAAGGGTATGCCATTTTCATTGTTACATTTAGCCCCCACTTTAGCGAGTTCATTAAACTACATGATAAGCTATGCTAAAATCCATAAATGAAATATTAAAAGTAAATTATATCATAAAATGATACTCAAAAGGCTATTGTAGAGGATGAAGAGAATTCTTTTAGTAGAGGAACCATGCCCCCAAGGTATGAACCTACAAAACAAGCATGTTAGGCAACAGAAATCCACAAGATAATAGTGTTAGAAATGAAAACCTACAAATCCACTTTGTTAGAGCATCACAAACATATATATAGAAGCACATACACCATAAAACTACAACAAAAATACACCAAAAACATGCAAAACTATATCACACATGTCAAAAAGAAAGAAACAATACAATGATCAAGTCATGAGAAGAAGGCACATAGAAAATAAACAATTAAATGTTTTAAGTCAACATGAAAGAAACCTAGATATGAATGTTGTCTCAATTCTTTGCATTATCCCTAAATGTAAAGGAAACACAAGAGACAACAAATAGAGGAATTATCATATGATGAGAAGAATGTAATGAGATGATCAATTATTTTAGAGAGAGAATAAATAGATGCATACAAAGACAAAGAGAAGAAATCAATATGAATTAGAATACATGACTTTGAATCTATATATTTCTCTATTGCTAGGCATCATATAGAGATAAAATGCATGATTCAAGGACTAGCCTACTTTGTCACTAGGAATCATAACAAGAAAATTAAGAGAGACAAGCATTTTCTAGCATTGTGTTGCTTGCACATTGTGTTGGCTAGCAACTATACAATACTTTCCTGGGTCACAATAACTAGCAATGTGTGTTGTTAGATGACTAAACATATTTATGAAATTAGCCTCAATGACGGAGCACACAATCTAGTAATGTGTCACTAGGTGGCTCACATTTAAAACCAATATCAAGGATTAGATGGACTAGCACAACTATGTAATCCTTAGAAGGGTGGTCAGTCCAATCAAGTGTATCTTCTTGGGACCACAAGCTACTAGCACCTTAGGCAACATGCCTATAATTTGGTAATAATAGATGAATTTCTCAGGGAGTGTGCCAACAATCTCAAAATGCTAGATGTATGGCCCTTTAAAATAATTGCAAAAGAGAATTGCATGCAATTAATTTTAAGGTTGATGAAAGAGGATGGAGAAAGAAGAAAGTCACCAAGAAGGATGCATGTAGGTCATCTAATTCCAAAAATAAATTTGATACCTCCTAGAATATGGGTGAGGAAAACAAAGATGAAGAAATTTCTATTGTTACCTAAGAAAAAACAAGGTGGTTACACAAGAAATTGTACTACCATGAATGGAAACAAGTGAAAAAAGAAGGCTACATGCTACATAATAAGTACCAACATCAATGTGAAGGTGAAGCGATTGGTTGGCTAAATCAAGCCCACCTCAAAAGGAGAATGAATGAAATATTTTTGTTGAGATAAAGTTGTAGCATGAGTGGTTATAGAAGTTGTTGTAGGAGCATGAACAATTGACACAACTTCTCATAATAGGAAGGGAGATGTTTATCAACCATAATCATATTTAAGATGAGGGTTATCTAGAAGGAATCAATCAACTTCCAGAGCATGTAGAGATTAGATAGTAATGGAAATAAACTCTCAAAATGCATAGCCTACTGGATATATGGCAGCAAGTTAAAATAAAAAAGAGGTAAAATAAGACCATAAGGGGAACATCAAGCCCATCAAAAAACAAGGAAAATAAATGTGAATTGAAGCCTTGGACACTATCATCAACTTGTTTACATTGTTCCAAGTGTGTAAGAGAGACTCTAGGCTACACCTTCTATTGAAATTGAGAGATGAATGCATGAGAAACACCTAAAAAAGGATTGTAAATAACTAGTATGTATGGTGAAGAGGCAGTCTAAGACAATATCTCTCAATGTGTTAGGAAAGAATTTTGCCAACACGTAGTCATCACATGTGTGAGTCAATCATATGGTGAAGAAATGTTTTACATGGCACAAAGGATCACCATGGCCATTTTACTTCTCAAAAGAAAGAGTTATCAAACCAACTAGAGATGGGTATGCAAGAATTACAGAAGATAAAGGAGAGCATGGCCATGCAAATGTAGAAGTAGCAACAAAAGGTAGCTCACAAGAAATTGATGGTGATGCCTTTGGAAAATAAAAATGATGTATAACTAATAGTAGGAAGTGTTGTGTAATTTTGTGCACCATTTCAAAATTTTGATATCATTGCAAGTTTCAGAAATGAGCATTGAGGAGATTGTATAGAGTACAAGAGAAGTTGTGAGTAAAGTTGTAGCAGTTGAGCATCAAGTGTTCGATGAGGAACCTGATGAAGACCAATTGTTTCTTGAGGAAGAGATTGTGGAGGTAGAGAAGTTGTTCAAAGCAACAACAAAGATAGTAGCATTCAACAGTGAGGAAGAGGATGTTGTGACAGAAAAAGTCATCGAGGTAAAATCTAATTTTTATGAGTTTTGTAATGTTGAATTTACAAAAGGATTTGTATTTCAAAATGAATAAAGAGTTAGAGAAGAAAAAATATTGTGTAGATTTAGAGTGGGATAGAGATCTGATGGAGGTGGTCAGTCTATGGTGGGTTGCATCCCATGAAAGAGGTGAGCAGAAGAGTGAGTAGTTGGAAGAAGAGAAGAGACAGCTATTGGTAGAGGAAGATGGTGCATGGTGGATACAAGTCCATGAAAACAAGAGAAAAGAAGGAAGTGCAAATTTGTTCAAGGAGGGTGAAGCTTGTTCCGGCAAGATGCTGGAAAAAGAGGAAAAAGATATAGCATTTTTGTGCACATATTCCAGCAATAGGGTTCACTACAGATTGCTTGCAATCTGAAAGGATGGTCCTACCATTCAACTCCATCTAACATGTCACCAGAGTGACAAAGGGCATTATATAAAATTATTGTTGTTAGACATCCACCATTGTCTCCTATGGTTGCTTTCATTGGGAGGTACCAATTATTTGTAGTTAAAAATTTAATGAGAAGTCAGCCATACCAAAATAGGGGCGTTAAGGTTGAAAAGAATAAACCTACATATCTTTAAAGATTTGTTACATCTCTTCACTGAGGCGTTAAGGAACAAAAGAGAGATCTTTTGGACACATAATACGATGAAATCTATTATAGATAGGGACCCATGTTTTATTAATGATGGCATAGGAAATGTGGAGACATGAGGCACCAGGTTGGTGGGGATGCCCAGAAGTCTATAGAATAACTTAGTATTTAAATAAAAATAGAACTTGAAGTGCACAGCTGTTTGTAAGGTCTTCCTCAGGATGGGAAAAATAGAGAATAAGCATCAACTCAAAGAAAGACAAAATTAGCATGGGAAATCAGAAGTGAGGAACCATTATGCTCTAGCAGCGCCAAAAATAAGAAAGGCATTCAATGCTCTTAGTGATAGCATCTTGAAGGAATTAGAAACTGGTAAGGTAGGGGTCTTTGGAGGGCAGACAATGAAGAGTTTTTGAAAAGGAATAGAAAAACAAGAATAAAGAGAGAAATTTCAATGCCTCATGGGACGCTGATTTAAAAATATTCATTAATAATATAATGGTGAAGATAATGGCCTGGGAGAGGTTTTGAATGGTGAAAATAAGAATATGGGACAGATTGGAATTAGAGGGTGATGAAGGAAAAGGTGTAGCAAATAAAAGATTGGAGCAACCTATTTTAGGCATATATAGAATGTGCAGAAATTAATTGAGAAGGACCCTTGTTGGCTGCATACAGGAGATGCTCTTGAAAAGTTGAAGGATCATAATCAGAAGGTATATATGACAGGATGATGTTGAGTTTGAAAGAAGTTTTAATGCAGATTTGGAGAGAGGAATGTGAGGATGAAAGTGTGTATGAGAGGTCATGGATGGTCAATGATGTAATAATTTTCATTACTATGGAATCTTGTTTGTAGATTGATGTAGTTGTGGTTAAAATTGAATTTCAATAAAAATGTTTTGAGTTTTTTCTTGCAAACAAAACAAAACTCACAAACTAGAGACTCTCTGCTGAACATAAATTCATGAGTCCATATAAATGGGAACCAACAATTTCATCAGTTTTATTTAACTTAGTAAAACAATGCTACAACAAACACATTACATATCTGGCCTTCAATGGCCTCTTCTCATTCACAAAATTTCACACCCACAGCTTCTTCTATCTGTGGCAACGAAGTCTATTTCCGTATTACTCTGTGGTTAAGCCCATCCTTCACTCTGGCAATCCACCTCTTTTCCTTGTGCCTCTGTAGATTTTTAATGTCTTCTATATCTCTTAATGTTCTTCCTTAAAACCCATGCTCCATCTTCTTCATTTGCTTCCTGATTCAGGCCTCCCTGAAAGAGGTATTCCCCAACTCCCCTATTGGTGCCATGATTTGTATCCTTTTACCTCCCATCACAGGTCCCTCTCTATCCTCTTGAGCGCTGCCAACAGAATCTTTTGAAAATGTAATAATATCCCTCAAAATAAGGAATCATACTCCCTCATTAGCAATGTCAAAGAAAAAATGACAATAAACGCTTTTATTTAATGTGCCTCTTATGAGATGTTAAGCTTCCAGAACCAGCACTAGAATCTAACTTTTCAAAACCCAGAATGAGGTACTACAAATCAAAGAATATAAAAATGTTATTGATGCCTCCAATGAGGCGTTCATGTTTTCCCTTGGCTTATCTACAACAAAAAAATGAATAATTTTCTCCAACCAAATTGGGCATACTCCTTCCTTCCTGACAATGGTTATTTTCTTCTATTAAATTCCCAAGAGAGGTGTTGAAATTTCCTCCAATTTGGCACTCCCTTTTTCTTTTCTTTATTTTCCTTTTACTAGCAAATTTTGTCTTCTCTTTCGAGCGTTTAAAACTACAATCAAGTGTTGGATTCTTGTAATTTCTTTTGTCTATTTTGAGCCTCTAAAAGAGACGTCGTAATCTCCAACTTAGGCACTCTTTGCATGTTGCTGGAAGTATTAACAATTTTGGAGATTCCTTGTCATTATTTGAAATGCAGTTTTCTGATTTTATTAAGGTATAAGAAACTGCCAAGCTGGCCTCTTTACAGTAATCATTTATGATTAAACGCAGCCTTGTAATAAAATAAAAATCATAAATAATTTGGTCTTTATCTTCTCACACCACTTCATCACCTGAGCATTAATTAAATAAGAAATAGATGACTGTAAGTGGCACAGTAAATAACATTACCCAGATTCTGCGATATCTGTAGTCTTTGACAGCTGGAAGAATATCTCTTCTCCAATTTTATTCAGTAGAAGTAAATTTAAGAAGAATCTAGAAAGGTGTTGGATGCTCGTGCATCAGATTGCATTTGCTTGACACTTTCTATAGCCTATTGAACATATCCATTCTATGCATATCCTTCAATCCCTACACTTGATGATAGCATGCTTCTTTGAGGCATTTTGTTTATACTTCATGCACTATAGGAAACAAATTACTTTGAAGAGTTAGAGGTTAGGGGAGTTCTTAGAATCAAAGGAACTCCTGAGTAGTTCTGTATGATTCAAAACTCCCTAACAAGCTCCACATAAATTCAAAACATCTAACAAATAGAAGGGTCTTTTGGAACTCTGAAACTGTGTATAACTGGAATGTTAGGGGTGTATTAGGAACTATTTTGGCTTCAGAGAGTTCCCAAAAATTCAAAAAGCTCTGACTAAAGTGAATTTTTAAGAATTTTGAAAGTTTTTGAACCTATTGAACACTACCAAGGATAATTTCAAAGTTTCAAGACCTTTTTAACTAAAGAAATCTCTAACAACATAGAATTTTGAATATTTACAATTTAGTAAACCTTAAAGCCTTCAACAAATAATGTATTTCTGGCCATTCCTGAGTTTTCAAACTAAAGAAGTGCGATCAGAGTGTAATTCTAGAGTTTCAATGAGTTTTTGGAGCCACGAAATTGCTTACGAGTTCAAAACATTTAGAAAATGCTAACATAGACTGCACAAGGTAAACTTGTAATCTTTTTTTGAATGAAGCCATAAACATGTTCCAAAAAAAGATACTCCATAACTTTCAATTAGAATAATATTTTTTCTTCAAAATTGATCAAATTATAAAAATAAATCCATAAAATTTCATGTCTCATTGTTTGACTCCAATGTTACAAAACTCCATATTTAATTGTTTCTGTAAACTACCTGGTAAAAATCACTAGTTTAATATCTCCCAAACTGGAAAGAATTTTTCCTTGAAATTTTGATGAATTACTTTTAATTGAGTCTAGAACATCCCTATAAAATGGTTTCATTTCATCTATTATGGATTTCTTAATTTAGTTGTGTCAATAATTCTGAGTCAAACTACATAAGTACTCTGATGCTTTCAACTAAAAAGATGGACAATCATCCTTCAAATTAAGGTACCTTTTGTAAGTTTGATACAATAAACTCAAATGAACTAGATCAACTATGACATTGTAAATATGGTCAAATATGATGGCTTAAAAACAAAATATGCAATGCTAACATTTTATGACTGCACATATAGATCATTAACTTCAATCTAGTAAATGACTTGATACTTGAGGATTATTATGGTATTTGTAGCTAGGATCAACTCACTAGAGGTGCTCAACACATGATGACACTTGCCATTTTGACCTAAAATGTTTAAATTTTGTGGGGTCAAAACAAGGCCAACGACTAGCTCTATTTGAGGATGAGGACCACAAAGGACACTGCGAGGACCTAGAATCTTTGGTGAAGGACTAGTGTTTAATCCATCTAGAAAATAGAGTCAAGGTGAAATAACATGTAGCATATAGGAAAAGCAGAGAGATGCAAACAAAACAAAAATGAGATGAAGGACAAAGAACACATAGAAATTCAAAGGAAAACTCATGTGACAAAAAAATACTACTTAACTAATGTGCATGGCAGGAATCTCCTACCTCAAATCACTCCAAGGTGATCATGTGAATCCATTAATAGGTTGAGAGAAATATGCACCTATGTAGAATAACAGATGGCAACCAAGGAAACCATATAAACCCAACTGCCAGCTTACAATTACTTTGATGAGAAATCTAAAAGTATAGAAATGTAAAATATCTTTGAATAATGTATTTTTCCCAAACAAGTACTCCTCATTATAGACCTTTGAATATAGTTGGATTACATCAGCATCATCCTATGCAGTATTATTATAATCTTCTTGCATAGAACTAGGCATACTAGTGTCTCATACCTAAATATACTCTTGATCACCTAAATGAGAAGAAGTTAACACAAGAACAGGACATCCCTCATGTAAACTATGAAATGAGGAAACCCCTGCTAGTGTTGATGTTCAATCTAGTTTTTGGATGTCAACTTCTAAGAGCACATGATCATTTCTAATTATGAGATTTCTTTCTTCTTTTGTTGTGAGGAATTTAGAGAATTATTTATCCATAGAAGATAAAAGAGGAGAAGATGATAAGTTTGTAGTTTCGAAATCATATGTGGTTGTTCATTAATCTAAAATCAATAGATGATTAAAGAAGACACCTTCACCATAGATGAAATCATCATCTAATGAAATTCCAAACACCAACATGGAATATAAACATCAGGAGAGTTCAAATCATTACAACTTCATTAGATTTAGTCATTAGGTTGTCGATTTTTTTCATTTCTTCTTTTGTTGGTATGTATTTCACATAATGGATCAACATGATAAGAAATAGGAGGTTGAAATGAAGCTACATGAGCTTGCATAATAATATCTTCAAAATAAAAAGATTCAAAAGTGGAATGATTTATTACCTCTTCTTGCAACACTTACTCTTCATAATCTTTGTCAAGAAACTTGAATGCATGATATTTAGTTTGCAAGCATGGCAAAGCATAGATGCTTGGTAGTTAATCTTTTGTCACTTTGGGTGGATCCTTAACTTCTTTTTTAGCTATACAATTAATTGAATGTTCTTCAATATTATCAAAGGTCAACACTTTCATTTTTGAAGAAAGGAATGTCATTTGTATTAAAGTATTACTATTTTAAAGTTCTATGGACATATAAGGGAAAAAATAAAATTCTAGGAAAATTATTGAAAATGGGGTTACTTAAACCTTCGGCAAGATTGTGAGCATGAAGTGAGTATTTTAGAAACTAAAATTCTATAAAAAGTGCATAAATTAGTAAATGAATATATAATCATTTTTAATTTGGTTGTTGTGAGGTCACAACTAGGACACCCGAAGGTAAACTATAACCCTGAAAACTTAATGGCGCTTCCCTAATGAATCTCCGTAAAACTAATATCTAAAAATAGAATCTTACAATTGTTGTATGATTAAAATATTGATGTTAGTTTTATGGAGATTCATTAGGGAAGCGCCATTGAGTTTTTAGGCTTATATTTTACCTTTGGGTGTCCTAGTTGTGACCTCACAACTATTGATAATTGTAGAGCAAACACACAAATTAAACCATTACTGCACAGGAATATCAAAGCATAAAATATATTATATTAATGTCATTAGATGATTTTACAATGCATTACATTGGCTTTATAAAAGCCTATTCCCTTTAACTATTTGATAACTAACTCCATACAGCAATGTAACTTCCACAAACTAACCAACTAACTATTGCTTTATTTACTAACATTTATTTAACTAACAATGTAATACTATGACTACTATGCCAACATTCCCCCCCCTTATTACATTGTTCCTACAATAGTACTAAGGGACCCCCCTAAATGCTAATATACTCAACAAAGCTGATTACATAATATGAATAAATATTTTATAGAAGATCTTCTCTCAAAGAACAAATTATGAACCAAGCAGGGCTCCATCATGCTGTCTCGTGTACTCTTGGAAAGGCATAGCTTCGAGCTGTGTTCTTGAGCTCTTTAGTCCCAAACTCTTAAATCATAGAGTCTTGAATTATTCAACAATGAAACCTAAGAGATACAACAGATCTCTGCCATTGTCTAGTGACCGCAAAAGTGTATAATTCTCGATCATATACTCTTTGAAGCTTGCTAGAAAACAATCGATATTGAGCTCAACACCAAATCCCAAACCTATCTCCAAAATAAAATCTTCACAAAACATACATTCTTTAAATCTGTCAGCATCAACAAAGAAAGAAAAACAACCAAAACCAAAAATGCTTCTCATGTAAAGCATCATCTCAAAGCGAGAAGCTAACTTGAGATGATGGAAAATCCTCCATCCTTCGATGCCGCCTGCCTCCAATATGACCCTATTATATTTTAACCAACTGATGTCTTGGATGAGTCTTTAGAAGCTTCATCAGGTGTAGTATAAATGGCCCTAAGAGCAGAAACAATGTTTGATGTAGCCATGATAAAATAAATGAAGCAAGGTGTCAGATTCCACTGAAAGTGCATAGTAATTTTTGTATCTCCAATGTTACACAAAATCATATATCAATATACCATTAAACCTTATTCCTCCAAATGCAAAAACATACTCTTATCTCTACAAAAAGCATATAAAAAAAATTAGATTTGAAATCACAACCAATTACCTTCAAGTATATTGAAGTAACTGACTTTCCAATGGATCTCCTTCACACTGGCTTTATTTCTTGTTGATCTCACCCTTACAAACCCTGCAGCCAATGGATACATTTGCCATAAATTACCATGCAACTGTGTTTCTTAGCTTTAAGATCACTCTTTATTATTTTGGCAGCATATTTGTAGGGATTCATCAATGCAGATGATATATCCTTAAGTTACAACAGCCCTGTGCAACAAATGAAGGAATGTCACCTTATGTTCTCCTAATTTTTCATGCAACATTTACACAATATAGAATGTCTTAAATCACTGCGCTAAGGATTCTTCACACACTACAATAAGAAATGAATATTAGCCATTTTGCTTTATATTTCCATGCTATAATAGAAAGTTACATGGAATGTTTGTTCTTCAAATGAAACCTTTATACAATATGCACCATACGCTTTTCAAATAGCTGATCAATTCTTCTACGACAATAAAGTCATTTAACATCTATATGACTATGGATCACCTCTGAACCATGTTGTATGCTCCTTTCATTCTTCAACTCTCCCACATTTTACATCAAAACCCTAACTACAATTCTAAGTATTATTGTTAATGAATTTATATGCAACAAAATATGAAACAACATCCATCCATTTATAGATCTACTATAAAAAGGATTTAAATTTGAATGTAATGCTATGTGCCAACAAATGTTAGATTCTATTAAAACTTATCTTGCTTTCGCCATAGCAAGAGTCGTCCCCACAACTTCTAGCAATATCAAATGCAAAGGTTTGATTTTTCAGATTGATGGACTCACTCAAAAATCTTTTCTTCAGAGCCCATTCTCAAAATGCTTTGATACCATATTGATAATGGTAGAGCAAACACACAAATTAAACCATTACTGCATAGGAATATCAAAGCATAAAATATATTATATTAATGTCATCGGATGATTTTACAATGCATTACATTGGCTTTATAAAAGCCTCTTCCCTTTAACTATTTGATAACTAACTCCATATGGGAATGTAACTTCCACAAACTAACCAACTAACTATTGCTTTATTTACTAACATTTATTTAACTAACAATGTAATAATATGACTATTATGCCAAAAACAACAACCAAAAAAATAGATTACAATTGTTGTATGATTAAAATATTGATGTGAAGTACTACATTAGGCCACTTTTGGCACAAGAACGTGTCACAAATTACAATTTAAGGGAACCAAATATAACATTTGTCATGTGGATAGATTCAAGGTCTCAATGTAAACTCAATATTCTAATTTATAGGCTTTATGATCAATATGTAGCACCTCACAGTAGGAATACTATCAATGACTTTGTAGTGTTGAGCTATGACACTAACCAAAATGAAACCTTTACAATGAAAATCTACACATGCAATGGAAACAAAATAAATGGGACATTCTAATGTACCCACAAAAGTAAATAAACATGAAGAAATATTTTTTGGATTATGTAAGACTGCTCAACCCTTAAGATGCTCCTACATCAGACATCATACGTAACACAATTTTGAGTTGAGTGCTCAAAATAAAGGTAGCGAGAAAGGTGAATTTAGCCACCATCTGTGTATCTCCATTAGTCATTTTCCTCTTCATCTAACAAGATATCCTTTCTACTCTTTTCTTTTGGTTTTCTTACATATGTGTATGTATTTAAAACCTGCTCTATTTCATCTCACTACTTGTGAAACAATTGCAGCCTCCAATCAAGCTCATGTGGCAATTGTGTGCTACTAGTAGTATCTTCAACTTCATGATAATCATATAGATTAACAACATTGAATACCATATAAATATCCAACCCTCTAAGCAACTCAATTTCGTAAGCATTCTTAGAAAACTTGTATAACACTCTACAAGGACCAATCTTCTTGAGCTTCAGTTTATTGTAAGTTCTAAGGGGGAAATCTTCCCTTCCTCAAATAAATATGTATTGACTAACTCTCCCTTTGAATAACTATTTTCTCTCATATTCTTATCTATAGTGGTTTTATACTTGGTGCTACTCTTCTCCAACGGCTGCTAAACATGTGCATCCACCTCATTTGCATGTTGTGCCAAGCCTTTTATATCAGTGCTAACAATTTTATTATCTAAAATCCTCAACAAATTTGTAATACGAAATAGTGTAAATGAGAGCTGCTGAGAAAATCTTAGGAAAGAAGACAATCAAAATATGGGACCACACTGCCATTCCACTTGCCTTTCTTTTTAATTAATTTAAATTTAAATATAATAGCTCTTCTCATTAATAAAAATATGAGCCACGCTAATATTTAGGCACACTTTGAAAGTATGGACACGATAGATCTGAGTCTAGATAATAGAATACAAAAGAGCTTGACTTTAGGCAATTTCGAGTTTAACTGAACTAGGAAGTTCTCCTCTCTTCCAGGAAGCAAATTGATAATCCACTTCACCCGCCTTTGCGGAAACGGCTATCAAGCACCGCAAATAGCATGCCGTGCTGATGCCCCTTCCCCCATACATCCATGGGGCAGCGGCTACGGGGCATTCAGGATGCACCTATGGCATCGATGGTGGCATAGACACTGCTGATGCCCATGCATCCATACAGCCTGCTCCGCCAGTACCTGTCTCATCGCCGGCGCCCAGTACCTGTAGTTATATGGCGGATGCAATTACTGGTCCGGACAGCAGAGGGTGATGTGACTATTAAAAGTTGGCTGGGCTTAACCAGCACACTCTAAGCGCTGACCATCTGACGTGGCTGTGTGGTGGCTGTGTGGGCCCTTCAATTTCCGTCCATTCCCACTCCGTTTCCGTTTTTCAATTCGGCAGTCACGGTTTGGATTTAACAGTCTCCCGCCCAACCAATTTGAAATTGTCTCCCGCCCAGCTCATTAAATGAGCGATCCATTCAAAATGTGGAAGCATAAACAAGGCACGCGAACTGACTGACTGGATGGTGTGCAGAGAAATGTGGTCTGATTGCAGGATATACACAAAACGGGTTTGTTGAAGAGGCTTTAGATACTTTCAAGCAAATGCAATTGGCCGGTGTAAAGCCAGATTCCGCAACCTTTGCTAGCATCCTCCCTGCCTGTACCAAAATGGGAGCTTGAGAACAGGATATGGACATCCACCGCAGGATTTTATCAGATGTTGTAGTTGTAACTGCCCTGGTAGACATGTATGCAAAATGTAGGAGCATAGACAAAGCACGTTAACTGTTTGACAGAATGCCTAAAACAGATATCATGGAATGGAATGGCATGACTGCAGGATATGCACAATGTGAAAGCATAGACAAGGCACGAGAGCTGTTTGACAGAATACCTCAAAGAAATGTGTTCTCATGGAATGCCTCGATAGCAGGGTATTCACAAAATGGATTTGTTGAAAAGGCTTTAGAAACTTTCAAGCAAATGCAATTGGCAGGCGTAAGTCCAGACTCTACAACCTTTGTCAGCATCCTCCCAGCCAGTGCCAAATGGGAGCTTTGGAACAGGGTATGTACATCCATCAAAGCATAAAGGATAGAGGAATTTTTTCAGATGTTGTAGTTGCAACTGCTCTGGTAGTCATGTATGCAAAATGTGGAAGCATAGACAAGGCACGTGAACTGTTTGACAAAATGCCTCAAAGAAATGTGGTCTCATGGAATGCCATGATTGCAAGAATATGCACAAATGGATTTGTTGATGAGGCTTTAGAAACTTTCAAGAAAATGAAATTGGCAGTTTTAAAGCCAGCATCCTCCCCGCCTGTGCCAAAATGGGAGCTTTGGATCAGGGTATGGGCATCCATCGAAGCATAATGGAAGTGGGATTTTTGTAGATATTCTAGTTGGAAATGCTCTGGTTGACATGTATGGAAATTGTGGAAGCATAGACAAGACAGGTCAACTGTTTGACAAAATGACTCAAAGAAATGTGGTCTCATGATTGCAGGATATGCACAAACTGGATTTTGCAAGGATGCTTTCAAAATCTTTGAATTAATAAATCACTTTGGAACATATCATCACATTATAAGCTTTGCTTGTGTTTTATGCGTGTGCAGCCATACAAGTTTAGTGGATGAGGGTTGTACATACTTCAATCACAGAGTAACCCTTATTGCATTACACCTACAATTAATCATTATGTGTGCATGATTGACCTTCTTGCCCATGTTAGCTATCTTGAGGACACCCTAAAATGTATCATTAAGATGCTAGTTAAACCTGTGGTGGTTGTGTGGATGTGTTTTCTTGGTGCTTGCAAACCACATATGAGCATAGGCTTGGGAGTATTTACAACGACGTTGCTTTTTTATTTGGTTCCTAAAAATGTTGTGACTTATTTTCTTCTCTCAAACATCTATAGTGGTCAAGTGGTGCGAGGTTCAAATGGTAAGGAGATTAACGAGAGAAAAGAATTACAAAGATCCTTGGATGTAGTTGGATTGAAGGCCATAAAATGGTACGTGTTATTTGTGTAGGAGGCAAATTGCATCCACAGACACAAGAGATCTATGTAAAGTTGGATAAATTGGCTTGGGAGATTGTATAATTAAAGATCAACACTTAGCATTTTGGAGGAATTTTGGCAGCGTAAACCTACATAAAATCAAACATACAATCTCCACTTCAATCCCTTGGTATATAGGAAAAGGAGATCCTAGAAATCACAAATATTTTCCCAAAACCATGGACTCAAAATGATGAGTCAAACCTTGGTCCATCTTGTTCAAGTTGAACCCATGTGCCCCTCTCCAAAATTAACTCCTCCCGACTTAGAACTTATAACTCATGATGATGACCATTGACCCCTATGACCAAGGGAAACATATACAACTTTCGAGTTCTCCTTGGTGGTGCAATATTGTCTCTTACACACCTCTTACAAACATAGATAAATTATGAGACAATTAAAGACGCCTTGACTAGTCTAATTTGCAATCCCCTTTCAATGACTTCTTACAATCATTGAATAAGACAAATGACACACGATAGAGATTGCCAACAAAGGAATCTCAAGATTCTCTTCGTGTGTGGCACCCTTTTCCATTGTGACCAAACATTATAATATTTTGTAAATATTCAATAATGGCATCATCACTAGGACTTGCAAGGTTTACAACACCTACTCCTAACACTTTTTGCACTTAACTAGTTATCTAAAAGAATTTGAAGGTCTTGATCCAAGTGAATGAGGTTCTCATCCAATTTTATTTTGTAGATGAGGATGTCATCAAGGAATACCATAATGAATTTCCTAAGAAATGGTTAAAAGATCTAAGAGGATTTGGAATGTAAACAAGGCATTAGTGAGGCCAAAATCCATAATTGGGAACTTGAGTGGCCCTCATGAGTTCAGAACATGGTCTAGAGCACTCCCTAAAGATGGATCTAGTGCCATGTAAACCATTAATCTAGTTTGGAGAAGAAATATGACTCATGCAATTCATCTAACTCATCAATCATAGGGATTGGAAACTCATCCTTGATTGTGAGTTTAGTTGAAGCTCAAAAACCTACACATAAATTCCATGAGCCATATTTTTTGAGGAGCACCACACAAGATTTTGCATAGATACAAGGTTAAATGACCCTGGCCTATTCTTGCTCTATACATTCATCAAGTCCTTATGTCCAATTTGATGTTAGACATTTTTACTTCAATTCTAATATCCTATCAAGGCTACAAATTATCTAAACCATTTCCATGTGTGACTCATCATCTCCCAAAGTTGAGCCATTTCCATGAAGTTACATAGGTTTTATAGGATTTATTAAGTTCATAAAAAATGTATAAGAAAACAAGGTTTCCTAAAGCTTAGTCTAGGATAATCAAATCAAATGCATACACATTTAAGCATCACTAACCTCTAGAGACTAATTATGGAGTTGAGTTGACTTGAATACTGAGCTTAATAATTAAAATGTGCAAGAACGTAAATACAAAACTAGTCTACTTTGCTTGATAACTGATGAATGCACATAAAAACTTATGAAGATCTAAATTGTATAAGCTTCAAGGTTAGGAATAGGAGATGACAGAGAGGCAATCACCATGGGATTAAAATATTCTCTTGATTCTATGTAGGGATGAGTTATGATATAAGAATAATCTATGAATGTAAACTTGTCCTACTTCTATGAACTTGTCCTATGTATTCTACTAGTCTTTGATCTTTAGTTTACCTACTCACTCTTGACTTCTCTATGTTTCTTAAACATTTGTGAACTTGGTCGTATTTATAAATACCTTAATGGTTGTTGATTAGTTACAGGTAGTCAAGTTCTCCAAGATCAGCCCCCAAAAAATACAATAATTGAATATAATAACCATATTAATGGTCTACCTAATAGCACAACTTAACACCACTTATATACTAGATCATGTGATCAAAATATGAACTATAAATAAACTAGCACATTTAAATGTTACATAAAAAAATATTTTTCAAGTAGGAACAAAATAGTCTAATGTGCTTTACCACTAAATACAACATTTAATTTTCTATATATATTATATTCAATGGGACCTATGTATACATTAAAGTGATATGTTTTATCGTACGTGGGATCTGTCAAAGAAACACAACTTCCCATTTGTAATTTACCAATCCATACAATATATTCATAGCATGACTACAATGACTAACTTACACCCTAATATTTTGGTCATCTATCGAGCTAGTAGATAAGTGGTACTAGTATACAATTTTGTCCCTAATGTTGTATACTTTTTTCTTTATAAAATAGAGACATCTAAGCTTTCTCATATTGATTCATTTAGTCTTAAATTGGGTGGTACATTCCTCGTGGTCATGATGAACCTAGTATTGAAGTCAACAATTACTTCATTAACGCCCTTCTTTATTGTAGTAAATTCATGGATTGCAAATTTAGAATCAACCCTATCCCCATATTAAAGTCTAAAGACTCTCATGAACTCCTCCAATGAATCGACATTGGTATCTGGAAAATTGTGGTACCATTCTTTAACACTTTTTTCCAAGGACTGAACAAATAATTTCATCGTCTTATCCTCATGTTCAATTTCATACTCATCTATGGTCCATTAATGAATCACCACAAATGATCTCCTCTTATCTCATTAGGTATTGCATTAGGATACTCAGGGATACCAAATAAATCCAACTAATAATATCTTTCCATCCCAGGAGGCTACCTAACTAGTGGGAATATTTGTGCCTACCTCCTAAATGGAACTCTCATATTTGGAAAATGATTTTGCTAAGGATTATGTTGTAAATGTTGAACTTGATTATGCAACACATAACCACCATGGTTCTAATTCTGTTGGTTTGGAATTTGTGCCAACAAATAAGCTTGCTACTTGTTAATTTGCTTTTGCAATTCTTAATGCCTATATCAAAGATGGTCCAACAAATCCAACTCCCTATCAATTTCTCTTTCACGGTGATCATTGACCAACCACTATGGCTCACTGACATCGTGAAATATTATGTCACACTCAATCTCATCTCTATGAAAAGAAATAAGGGATGTAGGACAAGAGACATCCTACCACATCTGTATACCAGGATCAAATCTTCCCAACTCCCATGCTAGAGAGTTAGAAAATCTTTCTCTATTTCTTCTGCTAACGAGCCCTTCATTTCTTTGCATATCATACTCACTTCTATGCACTCTTCTCTGAGTCCTCAATACATTATTAATTGATTCATCAAAAGTGTATTGGTATCAATCCCTCAAATCCAAGAATGCATCACTTCTACTTGATAAACCCACCTCATACTCTTGTGGAGAAGATTCAATATTTTTACCTACACTTTTCACTGTCCATGTGGCATGCTACTTTCTTGTATGAGATGTGGTGCCTTCATGCTCTTCAAAACCTCTAGACTATTTCTTTCTTTCCATTTTCAACTTCTTTCTTGAGTCACTAGGCTGGGTTTGTTTCAATAGAGTCATTACTCTTTACTCAAAAGAGAAATCCCTTGGGGAAGAACAACTGCCAAGGTAAAACAAGATTATCGATTACCTTTTCTCCAACAAAGTACTCAACAGATCTCAACCTTATATGGATCCCAACTAATGTGCCACTTGTTGGTGCTAGTTTGCCTTCAGCCAAGGGTAAAATAGTATACATCTATTAAGCAGATGCGACATACATGTAGAGACTTGGATGCATTCTTCTTAATCCCTTAAGATTTGTGGCACACGATCTCACATCACACATGAATGCGATGGACAACAAATGTATTTATCATTGTTACAGACCTCTTGGAGGTATACAAACACTTTGGGGTTTTAGGGGAGTAAGGGAGATGCAAAATGGTGGGTCTACTAACTGAACTAAGACTATTGAGGTTAATGTTTTGAGTTTATTGTAAGTGCAATGGGATGGGGCATACTTTAAATCATAGCAGAAGGGTGCCTTCATTCATATGGGCAACGAAGACTAATCTTCGTCACAATGACATTCCTTAAGAAAATCATGGATAACACCTCAAAGAAGATGATATGGATAACTATATTTATCAAGCCAACATAATCTAGGCTCTATATGCAAGAAAGAGAAATAGAAGGAGTTTGCAAACACTCACAAGAACATATCTTACACATCCACAAGTAAGTTTCTACACTTCACGTATTGCATTGAAAGGAGATCTCATAAAAGAGTTTACAAGATGTTTTATAGCCTTTGTAAAGGCAAACCAACCAATATCAATACTCTAACTAGAAAATGTTGTTAAGGCAAGTCGTCAAGCTTCCAAAAGCATACAAATACTCTAGGAGACATTCAAATGACTGGAGCTATACTTTGTATTCATTCATCAAATGATTTACATGAAAAGGGGGACACTAATACAATGAGGATCAAACTTATACATTGGCATTGCTCAACTCTTATGAAACACAAGACACTCTGATCTTTCTTTTCTATCAGTTCTCCAATGCAAGATGCCACCCAATCAAACAACCAACAACCTTTTTACATCTCCAAACAATGTATATATAGATCTTAGAAATGAATATTGGAGGGAAAATTCAAATCTCACCATCATGTCACCACCAGCTGGGAACATTCATCATACTACAAAGAAGATCACCTGGGATCGCATGGAGATTGGTTTAAAGAAGACATCAGGACACGTCGTCATAAGTGTACACCATCAGGACAACCACAACCAAAGGAAAACATGAACCGCCTTGAAGAAAAAATTCATTGCTTTCTACTTGCCATCAATCTACATTAAACACATTATTGGGCCGAAGAAGGGAAATTGGAAATAAACAGGCATAAGGAGATAACACACAAGGCTCAAGAAGATATTCTCTCCATACCTACAACACACATCAACTCTTGAGATAGAAAAGGGACATGCCAAATAAATGGTGAAGAAAACCACCAACCAAACCTATGCAAGTATTCAAATTATTGAATATACCCAATATGTCATTTTGTAATATGTAATTTTCAATTGGAAATAATACATAGTCCTAAACAAAATCAGACTTAGTTTAGACTAAGTCAAAGTAGTTTTTCTTTACATAGTGATTCTAGTTAGAGCACACACCACTTTAATTTTGATTTGAACATTATTCCAAAAAGTACACTAGGTACATAACTCCTCTTTCATTGCTTGTTTGTTAAAGTCTATATTTAAGATTAGTTATTATAGAGCTATGCCAAAGTCAATGCACACTTAGTTTGTGTAAGAATGGGTCATGATTATTCTGAAAATAGAACACAACTAGTTTTTGAAGCACATCAATTATTAGGAAAAGCTCCCATAAGTAAATAGTTCACATTTATGGTTTGTTCTCCATTCATTTTTTTCTACCACACATAGCAAACAATTTATTTAGATTTAGATGTGGAACATATTAAATACTATGTTAGAGGTGCTTAGTCTAGATAGTTGTTATGAGGACATGGTCACATCATTTATCCTAGTCTACCTGATAGGGCCACATCATGTGGCCTATTCTATTTGGTGTAACCTAGTTTTAGTGTCTGTCATGCCTTCATCAAGTCAATGCAAGAGTGGAAGACCGAAACTTGTATTGGACACAAGTCAAACACTTGGATAATAATGTATAAGCCTATAGACATGACTTACAAATGATGCAATATGTAGAGATCTAATGGTTTATGTATGACACAAATATGTAGCTTTAGATGCTCTATAATTAGACATGTCCTTAGAGTGATTCTCATAAACACTTGATGTAAATATGTAACCTTAGATGTGGATATTTGACTCATGGATTAAGCCTATATCCACAAGAATGAATTGATTAGAAAGTAATGGTTGGAAGCCACTTGTCTCAATCTTCTAATATCTAAATTTTAGTAAGGACTAGAAATGTTTGCAAACACCTTTCAATAATCTATTGAATTAAGAGGATTATGTTATCCTTAGTCAGAACCCTAGGATGATTTATTCAATGAGTTTAAAACAATGATTAAGGAAAGTAGGCAAATGTGCAATGGGCCTAGGATGAGTTCAAAAGCAAACAATTCCAAATTGGTTTCACTTTAAGTTCTTCAAGACCAAGATGTTCTTTCACATTCTAGTATGATTTAAATGAATGAATGAATGTATTTAAATGCAACAACGTAACACATATATCAACACCAATGTGCACTAGGTTAGCTCACAATGAGTAATAGGAGGATTTCACTAGGACTTATTTTGAATTAAAATTTTAGAAGTTTAGTGTTTGGATTTGTGATTGTAGAAATGACCTAACCCAAATCTACAACCATGGATTTGATCTAGGGTGGTTTTTATAAGGCCTTTAGATTACACGAGGTCCTTAAAACTATAACATATAATCAAGATATTTGTTTAACTTCCATTTTATAAAGAAAAAAGTATACAACATTAGGGACAAAATTGTATACTAGTACCACTTATCTACTAGCTCGATAGATGACCAAAATATTAGGGTGTAAGTTAGTCATTGTAGTCATGCTATGAATATATTGTATGGATTGGTATTACAAATGGGAAGTTGTGTTTCTTTGACAGATCCCACGTACGATAAAACATATCACTTTAATGTATACATAGGTCCCATTGAATATAATATATATAGAAAATTAAATGTTGTATTTAGTGGTAAAGAACATTAGACTATTTTGTTCCTACTTGAAAAATATTTTTTTATGTAACATTTAAATGTGCTAGTTTATTTATAGTTCATATTTTGATCACATGATCTAGTATATAAGTGGTGTTAAGTTGTGCTATTAGGTAGACCATTAATATGGTTATTATATTCAATTATTGTATTTTTTGGGGGCTGATCTTGGAGAACTTGACTACCTGTAACTAATCGACAACCATTAAGGTATTTATAAATACCACCAAGTTCACAAATGTTTAAGAAACATAGAGAAGTCAAGAGTGAGTAGGTAAACTAAAGATCAAAGACTAGTAGAATACATAGGACAAGTTCATAGAAGTAGGACAAGTTTACATTCATAGATTATTCTTATATCATAACTCATCCCTACATAGAATCAAGAGAATATTTTAATCCCATGGTGATTGCCTCTCTGTCATCTCCTATTCCTAACCTTGAAGCTTATACAATTTAGATCTTCATAAGTTTTTATGTGCATTCATCAGTTATCAAGCAAAGTAGACTAGTTTTGTATTTACGTTCTTGCACATTTTAATTATTAAGCTCAATATTCAAGTCAACTCAACTCCATAATTAGTCTCTAGAGGTTAGTGATGCTTAAATGTGTATGCATTTGATTTGATTATCCTAGACTAAGCTTTAGGAAACCTTGTTTTCTTATACATTTTTTATGAACTTAATAAATCCTATAAAACCTATGTAATTTCATGGAAATGGCTCAACTTTGGGAGATGATGAGTCACACATGGAAATGGTTTAGATAATTTGTAGCCTTGATAGGATATTAGAATTGAAGTAAAAATGTCTAACATCAAATTGGACATAAGGACTTGATGAATGTATAGAGCAAGAATAGGCCAGGGTCATTTAACCTTGTATCTATGCAAAATCTTGTGTGGTGCTCCTCAAAAAATATGGCTCATGGAATTTATGTGTAGGTTTTTGAGCTTCAACTAAACTCACAATCAAGGATGAGTTTCCAATCCCTATGATTGATGAGTTAGATGAATTGCCTGAGTCATATTTCTTCTCCAAACTAGATTAATGGTTTACATGGCACTAGATCCATCTTTAGGGAGTGCTCTAGACCATGTTCTGAACTCATGAGGGCCACTCAAGTTCCCAATTATGGATTTTGGCCTCACTAATGCCTTGTTTACATTCCAAATCCTCTTAGATCTTTTAACCATTTCTTAGGAAATTCATTATGGTATTCCTTGATGACATCCTCATCTACAAAATAAAATTGGATGAGAACCTCATTCACTTGGATCAAGACCTTCAAATTCTTTTAGATAACTAGTTAAGTGCAAAAAGTGTTAGGAGTAGGTGTTGTAAACCTTGCAAGTCCTAGTGATGATGCCATTATTGAATATTTACAAAATATTATAATGTTTGGTCACAATGGAAAAGGATGCCACACATGAAGAGAATCTTGAGATTCCTTTGTTGGCAATCTCTATCGTGTGTCATTTGTCTTATTCAACGATTGTAAGAAGTCATTGAAAGGGGATTGCAAGTTAGACTAGTCAAGGCATCTTTAATTGTCTCATAATTTATCTATGTTTGTAAGAGGTGTGTAAGAGACAATATTGCACCACCATGGAGAACTCGAAAGTTGCATATGTTTCCCTTAGTCATAGGGGTCAATGGTCATCATCATGAGTTATAAGTTCTAAGTCGGGAGGAGTTAATTTTGGAGAGGGGCACATGGGTTCAACTTGAACAAGATGGACCAAGGTTTGACTCATCGTTTTGAGTCCATGGTTTTGGGAAAATATTTGTGATTTCTAGGATCTCCTTTTCCTATATACCAAGGGATTGAAGTGGAGATTGTATGTTTGATTTTATGTAGGTTTACGCTGCCAAAATTCCTCCAAAATGCTAAGTGTTGATCTTTAATTATACAATCTCCCAAGCCAATTTATCCAACTTTACATAGATCTCTTGTGTCTGTGGATGCAATTTGCCTTCTACACAAATAACACGTACCATTTTATGGCCTTCAATCCAACTACATCCAAGGATCTTTTTAATTCTTTTCTCTCATTAATCTCCTTACCATTTGAACCTCGACCACTTGACCACTATAGATGTTTGAGAGAAGAAAATAAGTCACAACATTTTTAGGAACCAAATAAAAAAGCAACGTCGTTGTAAATACTCCCAAGCCTATGCTCATATGCGGTTTGCAAGCACCAAGAAAACACATCCACACAACCACCACAGGTTTAATTGGCATCTTAATGATACATTTTAGGGTGTCCTCAAGATAGCTAACATGGGCAAGAAGGTCAATCATGCACACATAATGATTAATTGTAGGTGTAATGCAATAAGGGTTACTCTGTGATTGAAGTATGTACAACCCTCATCCACTAAACTTGTATGGCTGCACACGCATAAAACACAAGCAAAGCTTATAATGTGATGATATGTTCCAAAGTGATTTATTAATTCAAAGATTTTGAAAGCATCCTTGCAAAATCCAGTTTGTGCATATCCTGCAGTCATGAGACCACATTTCTTTGAGTCATTTTGTCAAACAGTTCACCTGTCTTGTCTATGCTTCCACAATTTCCATACATGTCAACCAGAGCATTTCCAACTAGAATATCTACAAAAATCCCACTTCCATTATGCTTCGATGGATGCCCATACCCTGATCCAAAGCTCCCATTTTGGCACAGGCAGGGAGGATGCTGGCTTTAAAACTACGAATTTCATTTTCTTGAAAGTTTCTAAAGCCTCATCAACAAATCCATTTTGTGCATATTCTTGCAATCATGGCATTCCATGAGACCACATTTCTTTGAGGCATTTTGTCAAACAGTTCACGTGCCTTGTCTATGCTTCCACATTTTGCATACATGACTACCAGAGCAGTTGCAACTACAACATCTGAAAAAATTCCTCTATCCTTTATGCTTTGATGGATGTACATACCCTGTTCCAAAGCTCCCATTTGGCACTGGCTGGGAGGATGCTGACAAGGTTGTAGAGTCTGGACTTACGCCTGCCAATTGCATTTGCTTGAAAGTTTCTAAAGCCTTTTCAACAAATCCATTTTGTGAATACCCTGCTATCGAGGCATTCCATGAGAACACATTTCTTTGAGGTATTCTGTCAAACAGCTCTCGTGCCTTGTCTATGCTTTCACATTGTGCATATCCTGCAGTCATGCCCTTCCATTCCATGATATCTGTTTTAGGCATTCTGTCAAACAGTTAACGTGCTTTGTCTATGCTCCTACATTTTGTATACATGTCTACCAGGGCAGTTACAACTACAACATCTGATAAAATCCTGCGGTGGATGTCCATATCCTGTTCTCAAGCTCCCATTTTGGTACAGGCAGGGAGGATGCTAGCAAAGGTTGCGGAATCTGGCTTTACACCGGCCAATTGCATTTGCTTGAAAGTATCTAAAGCCTCTTCAACAAACCCGTTTTGTGTATATCCTGCAATCAGACCACATTTCTCTGCACACCATCCAGTCAGTCAGTTCGCGTGCCTTGTTTATGCTTCCACATTTTGAATGGATCGCTCATTTAATGAGCTGGGCAGGAGACAATTTCAAATTGGTTGGGTGGGAGACTGTTAAATCCAAACCGTGACTGCCGAATTGAAAAACGGAAACAGAGTGGGAATGGACAGAAATTGAAGGGCCCACACAGCCACCACACAGCCACGTCAGATGGTCAGCGCTTAGAGTGTGCTGGTTAAGCCCAGCCAACTTTTAATAGTCACATCACCCTCTGCTGTCCGGACCAGTAATTGCATCCGCCATATAACTACAGGTACTGGCGGAGCAGGCGGTATGGATGCATGGGCATCAGCGGTGTCTATGCCACCATCGATGCCATAGGTGCATCCTGAATGCCCCGTAGCCGCTGCCCATCCATGGCATAACCGGTATAATAAATGCAAACTGCATTTAATTGCCTTCCGCATAAAAGGGCATGACACTTCCGTATAAATGGCTTCCGCATAAAAGGGCATGACACTATTAATGCTACAAATATATCTTCCATGTCTAAAACCTCTTCCGTCTCTGCTATTCTTAATTTTTGGGTCCATTTTGCAGATTAATTTTCTGAAAGACTTGGAGATCCGAATACTCCTCCTCAGGCAATATTTGAGGCTGGCTACATATTTGCTTTGAAAACAAAAGTTGTGCTTTTTGCCATTTAAAAATGTTGAAGATAAATTGCAGGTAAACTAAAAACTAAAATAGATAAATAATCAAAGACATATAGATAAAATCAGAGACATGAATTTAACGTGGTTCACCATCAAGATGGCTACATCCACCAAGGAAAGTAGGACACACTATTCCATTAATCAATCCAATTACAACAGTCTTCATCTCTACCAAAAAGAGAATGAGAAGGAAAATATATAGACTCTTCAGGCAACTGAAGAGACATGGGAAGAGGAAGATAAAAACGCAGTGACGGTTGGGCTTCATTTCCAACAATCTCCCACTGAAGTCCAAACGACACTGTTGTACCCACTTTCCTTGAAACTCATGGTTACTTGACTATAGTATCAAGTAACCATTCCATTAGCTGACCAATCCCGATGAGAATTCCAACCAAGTCAACCAAACTGACATCAAAATAACAAAACCGTGTCTTATCTGATATCCACTCTTCATTTATGTCCTCATTTAGACAAGAAATTGACTAACAATAATGATTTTTAGGAGTCCATAGATCCATCACTCCCAACTTGTTTGCATCATCAGCTCTATGGTTGGTCTGTTCTGAACCAATGAATGAATGATCAAGTGCGGCCTGACTAATTAGAACTTCCTTCACAGTAGACGGGGCCTCAAATATTTCATCAAGCCTTGACATGATCCCCAGATTGCACATCTCATTTGATATTGGTTTATTTTGCATTTGTCTATTTCCAGTGTAGTTCAGAATAGGGATATCAAATGGTTTCAAGTTTTTCACAAGCAAGTCTCGATCGTATGGATCCTGGGCAATGAATGACTTCCAAATGTAATAAGAGATGTGACATTCCAAAGCACTATATGCTGCATCCAGAATACGAGCCAAGTATGCTACAACTCAAATACAAGAAACTGTTGGACGATGGTCTGGGGCATTTCCATCATCTAGTGATCGATCATGTGTTGCCTTCAAAGGCCTTTGAAAGCCATAAATAATATTACCCAAAATTCTAGGTTCAAGCTCTACTGATAGAGGCTTGTGTGTCTACAAGATTAGATCATTATCTCTATTTGACGTATGAATAGAACATAAATTATAGACAGGCTCATTCACCATTAAACCAGTAGTCTCTTCATAAACTTGTATAGTGGCAAAATCACCCTCTAGACGAATATTTCACCAATGAGATGGTCATGGCCCACTTGAACAAGCTCATACATGGCAACTGAGACCTCCTCATCCCTGTCAGCCACCACATACACAAACATGACTTCTTTGCCTGCTTTCCTGAGCTCCTCATTTGATTGGCACAACACAGACACAACATGCTGTAGAGGAATAAATAGCCAGTCCAATCAAAATACCTAGCAATTTCCCATCCAAAACACTAGGTTTCACGGGGCTTTTCGAGGAGTTTATGAGCAAGAAATCCTTGTTTTTTAGTGGCAATCCTATACCGTAAGCCTTGATACCAATAGAGTTGATTTGTCTCAGATTCTCTGCCATTGAATCAATTTTTCCCAATGCTTTTTTTTTCCAAGTTCCTCCCCACACCATGAGTCCTTGATGAATATAACCTAGCCAAGGCCTACTTAAAAGACAGAGCATTGCCCGGTGACCCCTCACAATAGCAGAAAAAGGTTTTGGAGCTCTCAAACCCAGGAATCTTGTACGCCTATTTGAAAATTGTCCAGTGACCATATCCACCTTAGTTCTAAGAAGAACACCATTCTACAAACCAACATTCAAAAACACACTGGCTGGATGATCAACACCATCCTTACCACCAATAGATGCTTGAACTTCCAGCAAGAGTAGAGATTCTGGTGGAGAACTCATAGCCTGGACAATCAAAATTTGCATACAGTCATCAGGATCTAAAGATAATATGCGAATAGTGTTGTCGTATGATCCTACCGCCACAAATCTTGACCTCTGTCTGCCTTCACGAATTGGAGCAATATCTAAACAAGCCACATCTCCTAACATTTCACGTTTCTCCATCGTCATTAGTTGCCCTGTCATATCCATCTCAAAATAAATAAGTTCTCCCCCGCTAAGAGCAATTACAACTTGCAATCTGTTACAGTCAACTTTTACAATCGTCCTTTTCCTAGGGGTTTTCCATTCATTTATACATGAATTTTCCCTAATGCGCTGAATTCCATTAGGATGCACCTGCATTAAGGAATCCTCCGCTAGAAGAGATACAGCCAATGAAGGAGTAGTATCAAGAAATCCAGTGTCACTAACTTCCTCAACTATTTTACCAACCTCCTCATCTGGGGTTCAAACCGGGATCTCCGCCTGCACATCTTTTTCCTCATAAATGTCTAATCCTAGCTTCAACATCTTATGAATAGTGGTAGAAAAGGTATTTGAATCATCGAGGTAGAAGGCAAAAGTGAGAGAAACCATTTCATAGAGGAGCAATACCAGGTCCTTTACAAACTTACCACTCTTATCTGCCTTTGCCCTCTTCCACAACTCTGCCATGATGGCTTTCCTATGTTGTGCATCCCCTGTGTGTTTAAGAAGTGCTCTAAGCTTAATTTTGAGATCTTCTAAGAATTCTTTTGGTGTAGATGCAATTCCAAATCCAGCATCCTTCTCCTCTTCAGCCAAATCCTCCTTATTTTTCAAGTCATCCCACCAATGTACACAGTGTTTTGTTTTAGCAACATCCATTGCTGCTGAAACCTCTGTTTTGTTCAACCTCTGTAGGCTCTCTGATTCTTCTAGCATGTCAAAATCCTCGCCTCCCAAATCCTACGGAGGCCTTTCCCACACATACCTCACCTGGGCAGTGCTCGGGGAATCAGGATCAACATCACCCATAATAACATTAGTGGCAAGATCAGCAGCCAAATAGAGAGGAGATTCATCTCCTTCCATAGGCACAATTTTATCTAGCTCCAAGTCACTGTCCACAGCTCCCACTTCATCAAAACTCACTCCAGAGCCACACGACAAAGACATGAGAGCTAGAGTCCAATCATCCAATGCTACTACATCGATTTTCCTAGAAATTCTTCACGATTTCCAAAATAGCTTTTCCACCAGTGGCTCTGATACCAATTGTTGAAGATAAATTGCAGCTAAACTAAAAACTAAAATAGATAAATAATCAAAGACACATAGATAAAATCAGAGACACGAATTTAACATGGTTCACCATCAAGATGGCTACATCCACAAGGAAAGTAGGACACACTATTCCATTAGTCTATCCAATTACAACAGTCTTCATCTCTACCAAAAAGAGAATGAGAAGGAAAATATATAGACTCTTCAGGCAACTGAAAAGACATGGGAAGAGAAAGATGAAAAGGCAGTGATGGTTGGGCTTCATTTCCAACAAAAAACATTAATTCAATTTCTCTGCTGGTATTTTATGCATTTTTTTGTTTTTGCTTTTGTCCAGATCAAATTTTAGTTCAGCTAAATCTTTATGGTTTCAAAATGTAAAATACTCTCTGTATCTCTGTAAAATACATAGGTAAATAGTCTTTGTGAATTTTTAAAAGATCTTCCCCTAAATTTTTAATTGTGTCTATTTCAGAACTAGAGATCAAGAAAGTAGCATATTTGATAAATTTATTTGAACTCTAAAAACCTCCACAGTGAGCCAAAATTTTGAAATTTTATTTTAAGGTTTGCACAATTGATAAAGATTTTACAAATTTATTAACAATTGAAACACATAAGTAATGTAAAACTTATCATTTTCCAACATTATTCTAATATATACTTAAAAAGACTTTAGAAAAGGATTTGTGAAACTATCAAAATATAAATGAAAATATTTTTTAAAAAGGTGGAGGTGTTACGACCATACATCTAAAAAAAATGTAAAACCATAAAATTAAACTATTCAATGTTTAACAAAATCCCTTAAGGAATTGTATCTCAAGGGTTGTAATCATTGTTAGATTACCAATTGAATGCTCTTAGTATCAAACATTAATGCAACTAATAGGCTCGACATTTATCACAATACTTCCCAATTTTGTAATCTTAGAGCTTTGGAAAATAGTGTAAAGTTCCATTAAAATAAAGAAAAAAAATTATTTGTATAGAAATTGTAACAAAGTTCATTAGGCATGTGATTTTTTCGAGAATTATTTATTACATGTTGTAGTTGTGATAATATTGTTAGAAATTTATGTAAAATTATAGGAGTGCTTATACAAACAATAGATGAATAATTTGACTATAGACTAGTCACATATTATCAATATTTGGTGGCAAGTGTCCTCATCATGCTCTTTATATTGTTGTCCTTTTATTCTCTCTTCAAAACTTAATAAAGCATGGCTTATGTGTTGATAAAATAAAAACAAAGTATTGGTAAACTGATAGTTTAATGTCTATGTGGTTTGACAAGCTATCAAACAATTTTTTCAATTCTTCTAATTACAACTAGTTTATATATCGTTTTAAAAAAATAACTCATACAAAATATTAAAATTCTAGGAGACTTGTTCCCCAAAAGGGAATTTATATTAATATCATCTAGAAACATTGACTAAAAAATACCCTCTTTTATATTCAAGTTGAATATCCTTTGACAAAATTTTACATGTTGCACATGGGATGACTATTATATAGTTATTGTACACCCTCAAATGAAGGAATTTTCATGAACGACATCTTAATCACATGACCTAAAATTACTCTTTTTTATATCAATATGAATATCTTATGATATATTGGTCCTCTATTGTAAAATATAATTTTTTACATATTGCACATAGGGTGACTATTATAAAATTGAAAATAAAATGCATTAGTAACAAAATAATTCCACATACAAACATTTGGCTTTCATGGAGCTTAAGCTCTTACCTTCTAAAATATTTCGAAGGAAAAATATTCATAAGTATATGCCTCTTCTTGGCCTTCCTCTTAAAAACCTTTCCACCACTTATATATTTAAATAAAGTCTCATGCATATAGTTTCAATGTTTAAGGTATAATAGCTTTATTTGATTAACATTTATAACATTATTTCAAGGCTTATCCACACTATCTTTGTGAATGAATGAAAAAAAATTTTAAAAATAGGAGGGGATAACACATATATGATTCAATACTAGTAATTAACCTACAAAAGATGGGCCTATTATTATATATTTTAATCTTTACATTCCTTAATTTTTGCTAGTAATTTACTTTTTTGAAACAATATAAGTTGACCTTACTTAGTAGATATGTAGGAGCACTAGTAAAAATAAGTTAACATTACTTAATAAAAAAACATATTATTATTATTATTATTAAATAAATAATTAAACATTTCATTGCTTAGAGTTCTTTAGGTATGCCCTGTGTTATTTTATTTGCCTTTGTGTTTGGTTCTTAATCGCCTTTTAAGGCTTGAGACTTTATGAGTGTGCCTTTTAACCACCCTACCGATTTTTTGTGAATATTGTACTATTTATTGTTTTTAATATAAGTTAAATAGGAAGTATTCATTAAAACAAAAAACTATCTCTTCAATAAATTTTTCAATATTATTTTATTTCATTAAGAAATATTTTATTTTATTTAAAGAGCTATTTTTATTATTGGTATTTAACATATTAAGATGCTATAGCTCCCATGTATATATATATATATATATATATAAAGAAAGTTATAGTCGGGTGATTTTTATATTCATTTGGTAGGAAACATTAAATAACATATTAGTTTATTATTATATTCATTAAACTAAAACAAAGGTCATTGAACTAAATATTAATTTTCTTTGTGGCTTTTAAAGATTGAAGAACCTAACCCTAACTCTCATTAAACTAAACTAAAAAATCTACCTTGCCCTTAATTTTCAATTTCATCACTTCATAAATTTATTTTCCAAGAAAAATTTAAAAAAAGATGGTGCAGAGTGCCCTTACCAATTAAAGTTTTCTCCTTACCATTTAAACTTCTTCTCCCAATTTAATTAGTTTTATTTTTATTTGATTTGATGTTTCTTAAATTTATGCTTAAGTACTACTTATATTTATACACATTATTTCATATAATTATGTTTGAGTACTACTTATATTTATACACACTATTTTATTGACTTTATTTTATGTTCATTGATTTAATAAACTATATTAGCTATATTTTTGTATTTATTTAAACAAATATGTCTAGTTATTTAAAAAACTATGTCCGCTTTAGTTTATTTTTATGTGCAGAAGTGACTTCCAACATGAAATTGGAGACATTACAACTTTGTTAAGAAGAGTGATGGGATGACCAAAAAAACTATATTTGAACTATGGATGCACATGTACAACACCAGCATCCTAACTAGAAACATTATGTTACATTTTGGAAGAAATAAAAGTGATAATTTGCACTCACAATTGACAAGTATTCGAATAAAGAGGACTTTATATATGTCATCATATCTAGGATACTTTTTAGCCACAAAAATCATATTCCTAGGGTTGCGAAGAAAAAGTGTGCATTTATACTCCAAGCATATATTTAGAGTACAATTCCCCATTGTTCATAGTAGATTATGCAAGCGTCCATGGTTAACCTAGGAAATGGTAGAAGAGAGCAGGAAATCCTAGAGCTCTAATCAATAGTAACTACTACAAATAGTAAGATGCAAAATGATAAGAAGAAAAAGGAGGAACTGAAGAAACAAATTATAGAACTATAAGAGTATATGAAACAAATAGTAAGCCCATTAATACAAGAGTATGGGAAATATACTTCTCTATAACTCATAACAAAAGTCACGGTCTCTTTCCTATATAAAATGAATGATAAGACAATTAAAAATAAATGATAAGCCAAAATTCCTAACTCGTCCTCAATTCCTAACTCAAATTCAAAAAACAAAAAACCTAAGTCATCCTCAATGATCATGAGATAGTTGTGAAGTGGATGTAAAATAATTTGATTTAATTGACACTCTATTTCTCTTCTCTATGTATATTAACATACTCACCTATTCTTTATAAATAGTGAATAGATAGACAAGTGAGAAGAACAAAAAACACATCACACATCTATTCTAACAAATATTATATCAAACTTCAAATACATAAATTTTCTATTATATTTCTTGTAGATGTACCTCTATTAAAGATATGTAACTAGAGCACCACTAAGATGTACATTAGAAACTTACTATATTATTTTTTGTTATCCTCATAGTTGGTAGTGTGCATTTAGTTCATGCAAAACTTAATGTCTATAATTCAATAAACCATTTTTGGCACTAATTTGATAGTACATGGAATTTTATTTTTGTCTCTATATTTGGTGAAATCATAAAGCCTACCTATATATACATGTAAGATAATAATATCATAGAGTGAATAGATAAATTGATATATTTGTTCATATAGATTTTTAACAATATAGAGGACTAATAGTTATGTTAATTTTATTCAGAATGAGAAGAAAGTATAAATGGGAATCACTCATTGAACTACATGTGCAAGATATTCCCAACCAAGGAAATCATTTCTCAAGTGAAGACCTTGAATGGACACCTATTGGAGATGATGGCAATATGGACTTATGTGCTGCAATCCCTTTTGAAAGATTCCCTCACTTCCAAAATTCTGTTGATTATTTGAATTCACTACTCCAAGATTTACCAACTAGAGTAGATCAAAAACATATCTTTAGTCAATGTGTTGAGAGATTTAGAAAAGATCTTCAAGCATCTCTTACTTCTTTCAAACTTACATCGATCCTTGGCTTAGAGGATATGCCTATGAGACGAATATCACCATGGTTTAGTCCAAGTAAAATGCACAAACGCTAGTTTATTCAACAAAGACATAATGCCATCCATCAAAACTTGAATGAAAGAGTTGAGAAGCATGAAAAAATTCAGTTCCCCTCCATAGGTGGTAGGAAGCAAAAGAAAAAAAAGGTCTCCAATCATTCAGGCAAAGCAGTACAAGTAGAAAGGGTTATCATCAGAAAAAAAACATAGTAAGTACATTTATTCAAAATTATTTTAGTATTTTACATAACAATAATTATTGTTCTTACATCACAAATTAAAAATATGTCATTATAGGTTTGGATGATCAAGACAATAATAAAAGACGTCAATTGCCCTTCTCTATTGATCTAAACCACACAACAACTGATTAAATGCAAATTATTGATGGTAATTTTCTACCCAGTAAATCTATTCATTCATTAAATGAGATATCTCCCAATTCCTATTTCTAACCAATTTTCTATAATTAATCAAATAAATAGCAGATACAATTCGTGAAAATCAACTATCAATACTTAATGATATACCTGATCAGACATTTCAAAAACTTATTCTAGGTAATTTAGAATTTTAATATTTTTTTGATTAAACATATATTGTACTATTAGAGTTAATGTTGTATCTATGTTGATTTATTAAATACATGTCATTGCAGCTTTAGATGATCAACAAAACACTAGGCAACATAGGTTACCATTTTCTATTGATCTTAATGAAACACCAATAGCAATAGATGCAATGCAAGCTAGAGAGGATTAATAAATTATGAATTGATTTTCTAACAATTTTTTATGTTCAATTTTAAATCAATTTATTAACTAAACTATGTAACTTGTAGGTTTTGATAACATTGCAATGGAGGATCATGTTCAACACTATTAGGGATAATAATTACAATTTACTATACTTCCAACTTATATTTTATATTTACAAAATTTGCTCATTGTCCTAATTATAAGAAATACATTGATATATGTTCATGAAAAATGGTATGATCATATGTAAAGTTAGGGTCAATCCCTTAGAATTAATCCATTTATCATTTCATGCATTCACCTAATTTTCTTATTTATCACATTTATTCATACACATGTCAATATTGAGTCAACTTGAGTTTACAAATTGAAAAATCCATTTATGATGCAAATGTTTAAGTAGTCGCCTAGAATATCTTAAATTGTAAATTGCTTGTTGGTCACATATTGACATATTTTCTTATGGAACCAACTAAATGCACATTTTGTCTTTCAAATGAAAAATATGAAGCATTTATTCTAGAGATGGTTTTTTGTTAAAAAATAATGGCTTGTGATTTTTAGAAGATTACTTGCTTTATTTAGTCATCATTTGAGTTGAAATAAGCTTTATATAGAATGGACCTAAAAAATAATGTGGTTATTATTTATTTTAATTAGACATATTATCCTCTTCCACTTATAGAAAATTAGATGTTCAACAATCATTTTTAGGATCTTTTTTTAATAGGAAACTACAATTTCAAGGCTTTATTTTAACATACTTTTCATAATTAGATCTTTATCTTTCTCAATTCTAAGTAATGCTAAAGATGAATATAGAGATTTCCTATTAAATAAACCAAATGAAATTGTAAATTAATCAACAAATTCAAAAAACAACATTTTAATGCATACTAATGTTCTTTTGAGTTATTTTTTATAAATATATTAAATATCTTGTCTTGTGTTTTCATCCATATTTTGCATACACAATGCTCACCACTCAAGATAACACATTCATGATACTCTCTATATTCAATGACCTTATATTTTTAAATGACATTTGTCTCTACATGCCTTAGTCAGTTCACAGTGTCTAGATGGTGTAACTAGTTAGTATGATCAAACTTAGCTAGAAGATTTTCTAGAGTTGTATGGTCAATTGAGTTATATAAGACACAACACTAGGACTCATCTGACAACTTGTTAGCTCCACATGTTTATACTCTTCATGAAGGGTAGGGCCACTTCCAGGAAGGAAGGTGTCTAGGGACCACTGATTTGTGGTTGGAGCTAAAGCACTCAGATGATGATCTTCCCCTATAGCAAATGATTCACTAAGATTTGAACGACAAATATCAATATTCTAGAAATAGTACTCTTTCTATAATTATTCAAGTTATGATATGATGTAAAACTATTCTTTGTTAATAGTAATGTACTTGTAAATGTAAAGTGAAATGTTATCACTATAAGTTCTCTTTGAATTTGTTGAATTTTTAGGTTGAGAAATATTCAAAAAAGATTTACTTTAATTTGTTGAAGTTTAGTAAATGTTTTAAAAAAATATTTCTCTTGTATATCATTTTATTTTACTTTCTAAGTAATATGAGAAGACATGTTTAAAAAAAAAGCAATGCCAAAAAGATCAATTAGGTAAATCATAGAGCATAAGTAGATATACTACCAAATCATTTATATGCGAGTACATGACATTTCCACAAGTGTGTATCTAAACTTGATCTGTGGACTCAACCTTTCATAGTGCAAATAAATCTTCTATTTTTGCAAGTACATGACATTACCACAAGTGCAGATTTGGCCTTTGATCCATGGATTCAACCTTTCATGGCACAAAAAAATATTTTGATTTTGAGATAAGATGCAGGAGAGTAGACATTTTAGGACTATGATAGACTAGATTCTAAAATCTTCATCAAATACATTCATTCATAGATCACATAGTTAATTACCTCTCTCATTACATTTAATGTTTTATGTTTTAACATTTAATTTAAAATACATTAATCCATAAACATTATTAATTAATCTACATTAATTATTGCTTATGTGTATACATCTCATTAAATTAACCTAAATTAAATTTAAGAAAAAATATTTTTTATAATAATATTATATAATATCTCTTAATCCTTTTAAAATAAATATATTTAAAATATCTATACTATATCATTTCATAGAGAGGCATAACTTACATTAGTAGTTGAATTGTGGCTTTTCAAAAACTGGTATTAAAAGTTAACGAGTGTATTTTCAAAAAAATGAAATAGATAAAATAAAAATAAAATAAAATAACTCATAAGTAAATAAAATAGTTTTATTCATTATCTATTTGTGTATTTGTAGTAATTTATTAAGATCATGAGACAAAATTGGTAGCTGTGTTGAAATGTCCCATTATAGATAGAAACAAAAATAAAATAAAATAAACAATATAAGATAAAATACAATAACTCATAAGTAAATAAAATATTTCTATTTACTTATCTATTTGTGTATTTGTAGCAATTTGTCAAAATAGTTACCTATGTTGAAATATCCCACTATAAAATAAAATAAACAAAATAACTAGATAAAATAAAATAAAATAAACAATGCTTATAAAATAAAAAAAATTAAACAATGTAGATAAAATAAAAAAATAACTCATACTGTATTTGTAGCAATTTGTCAAGATCATAAGACAAAATAGTTAGTTGTGTTGAAAAATCTCTTTATAAATAGGTACATATAATTAGACCAAGAGGTTTAGTGGTAGCAAGGCGCTATGTTGTGACCATGTATTTAAACACTCAAATATAACCCATATATTTAAAAAACCAAAACTATAAAATAACTCTTAAGTAAATAAAATAAAATAATTATTTAATAAATAAAAATAACTCTTTAAAAAAAATATAGTTCAAACAATGAAAATAAAATAAAATAATATATCTTAAATAAATAAAGGCATTTTTAGATAGATGTATTTAAGATACCTATACTAGTATTTATATATAGAAAAATAAAATAACTTGTTAAAGTATATAATTCATTTTCAATTTGTATTCTTGTAATTATGGTTTCCTTTTTCTAGATCTTTACACTTTTTATTAATAAATTTCTTTTTCTAAAATAAAATAATAAATAAATAAAATAACTAATAAGTAAATAAAATATTTCTATTTACTTATCTATTTATGTATTTGTAGTAATTTGTCAAGATTATGAGATAAAATAGTTAGCTATGCTAAAAAATCATATTATGGATAGGGACATTTAATTAGGCCAAGAGGTATGGTGGTAGTAAGGTACTCATGTTGTGACCATGTATATGAACACTCAAATATAATCCACATGTATTTAAAAAACCAAAACTATAAAATAACTAAAGTAAATAAAATAAAATAACTTTTTAGTAAAGAAAAATAACTCTAAGTAAATAAAAAAAGTTCAAACAATGCAAATAAAATAAAATAATAAATCTTAATTAAATAAAGACATTTTTAGATAGATGTATTTAATATATCTATGTTAGTAGGGCTTAAATTTGTTGACAGGTCAAGCAATTTTTTTATGACAATTATACATTCAAAGGTGTCCTTAAAATATTATAAGAAATCTTAGTATGAGTAAAATTACATATAAACTAAATATATTTAGCTATCAAATTTAAGTCTTCTATGCTAATATTCATATATAGAAAAATGAAATAACTTATTTATTTTCAATTTATATTCTTGTCATTTTGGTTTCCTTTTTCTAAATCTTTACACTTTTTATTATATGAATGTAATTATTAAATTAAGGAATGAAATAAATAGTTTACTTCGTTTTCATTTAAATTTTGAAAAATATAGGAAAAAACTAGAGAAGTTATGATGTAAAACAACATATAAAATTAAACTTTGACACATCAATTCTATTGGCTTTTTCCACCATGGAGTATTTCCA
The DNA here is from genome assembly GCA_027924645.1 of Cunninghamia lanceolata. NCBI lineage: Eukaryota > Viridiplantae > Streptophyta > Pinopsida > Cupressales > Cupressaceae > Cunninghamia > Cunninghamia lanceolata. Next base: position 10,806,613 of record BSBN01000016.1, read on the forward strand.
CTACTCGTTCAGGCAACGACTTAAACTACGGGTGAACGAATTAAATTATACCGGTTATGCCATGACTATAAGAAACGACAAAGGCTGTCATGCCCTTTTATGCGGAAGGCAATTGAATGCAGTTTTCATTTATTATACCGGCTATGCCATGGATGGATGGGGGAAGGGGCATGGGCACCGCATGTGATTTGCGGTGCTGGATAGCCGTTTCCCGCCTTTGCTCTCAAGAGAACTTGTAATGACGGAGACTGTTTCTCTGTGCTTAACCTATTTCGTGGAGTTCAGAGTGGGAACGCTCTAAGAAATATTCGTACATGTGGAAATGCATGTTACTTGTTCAATGAACATTAACTCAGGCACGTTAGAGGGCAGCTGATAACTAATCATATTAAAATTTACAATGAAGTTCATCACAGTAGAAAACTATTTTGTACATCTGAATTAATTGCACATTGAACGCGATTTCATTGACTTCATTATATCGACTCTATAAATAACTGGCAACAGCATGTATTCCTATCAATATTCTTCATTCCACTTTATTTTGGAGGAGTAATGGCTTCTACGTTGCGCTTTCTGATTCTGCTAATTTTTGTTTCTTCATATCAGTCGAGAGGCGATACTCAAAACAATAGTGTCCAATCTACCTGCGAATTAGCTGCCAATCGGAGATTCTGTGAGTTGAGCCTGTTTGGAAGTGAAGGATCATCAGCAGACGGCCCTAAAAATCTTAGTGAAATTGCTTTGAGATTTAGCTTGCGTCAAGCTAAAATTGTTCAGGGCTCTCTTTCCGGTATGTCGTCGAGTAGGTGGTCAATGCAGAGCCAAGCTATGGAGGATTGCAATTTTCAGTTTCCTCTACAATCTTACGGTGGACTATTTGACAGCGAGTTTGATAAAATTGACAGACTAGACAAACACGACATTGGAATGGAAGAATGCGGTGGATATTCAGAGTTATCTGAGTGCAGCCCTAACTTATCAGATCACCTGTCTCGAAGGCCTCGATCAAGCAAATTTAAACCTCAGCTGGTTCTCCTTTGCCAATGATATATCTAATGTTAAAATAACAAAAAATCAGATTTGTCTTTGTCTGTTGGGAATGTTTCCCAACATTTTCTGCATTTCCTTTTTTTTCTGTTTGGGAAAGTTTCCCATCTTAGTTTTTAGTTTCCTTTTCAGCTGTAGCTGTTTATGTATATATCTTTTAGTTTTCTCTTAATAAAATTAGATGAAGACAATTTTGCAGCAAGCATATCACATTTCTTCTCTGTCTCTTTGTGTTTTAAGTTATATATTTATTTTTTGGTTTATTTACTATGTACTGGCATTTGTTTTTTATTTTAATCTTTTCTAACATATGGTATTAGAGCTAGGTTCGAAATCACAATGAATGCTAACAGTACATAGCTGCAAATTCCTAAATTTAATGGGAGAAATTATGATTTTTGGAGTTTTCAGATGAAGATTTTGTTCAGGTCACATGAGCTATGGGATCTTGTGCAAAATAGGTATTCAGAACCAGCAGATGCAGCAGCATTAGTAGCCCTCACACAAAATGAAAGTGATTTACTATGGGATAATCGAAAAAAAGATCAGAAAGCATAATTGTTCATAGTGCAGGGTCTTGATGAAACTCTCCTTCCAAGAGTTACAGCCACTTCGAAGGCCAAAGAAGCATGGGATCTCCTTGCACAGAAAAAGTAAGAACAGTTCGCCTTCAAATGCTTAGAAAAGATTTTGAAATTTTACAAATGTCAGATTCAAAAAGTTTAAGAGATTTCTTTACTTGTACAATGGGTATAGTTAATCAGATGAAATCAAATGGTGAGGTTGTGACTAATCAAAAAAATTGTTGAAATCTTTTTAAGAAGTTTGCCTGAAAAATATGATCCTATAGTTATAGCTATTGAAGAATCAAAAGATCTAACATCTTTATCTGTAGATGAGCTTATGGGTTCATTGTACACACATGAGCATAGAATAAATAAATCAACAAAGTAGCCACTTGACGAAGAGGTAGAAATTCAAGAGGAAGAGGAGGATGTTTTCAACAAAGAGGCAGAGGTCAAAGAGGCAATAGAAGTGATAAAGAAAATTGTGGTTACACTCAAGCAAGAGGTAGAGGCAGAGCAAATTTTTAGCAAAGAGGTAGAGGTTTTCAGAGGTATGATAAATCATCTATTCAATGTTATTACTGTCAAAAGTATGGACATTTTGCAGCTGAATGTAGAAAAAAGATTGCAGATGAAAGTAAACAAGAAACCTAATATGCTAATGAAGGTGAAGGGCAGGAAGGATATGTCTTGCTAACATGCAGCACAAAGGATGAAATAAATGACGACAAATGGTATGTTGACAGTGGGTGCAGTAATCATATGATAGGACACAAAGAGATATTTCTAAATTTGGATGAGTCTATCAAATCTGAAGTCAAGATGGGAAATAATATAAATGATGACAAATGGTATGTTGACAGTGGGTGTAGTAATCATATGACAGGACACAAAGAGATATTTCTGAATTTGGATGAGTCCATCAAATCTGAAGTCAAGATGGGAAATAATACAATTGCACTGGTCATGGGGAAATGGAGGATATTAATCACAATAAGACAAGGTGAGAAAAAATATATTGGTGATGTGTTTTATGTACCAGGCTTAAAGCATAACCTGTTAAATGTAAGTCAACTTGTGCAAAAATGCCATGGTAAAAACAAGCTGATAACCAAAATACCCATGACTACTAATAAGATGTTTTCCCTTAGTTTCAGAAACAATATGCATTTAAGTTTCAATGCTCTTGTAAAAGACACACAGTGGTTATGGCATCTTAGGTTTGGTCATTTGAATTTTGGTGGACTAAATCTTTTGCATCAAAAGAACATGGTAATAGGTTTACCATTTATCCAAAAACCAGATGAAGAATGTGAAGGTTGTATTGTTGGAAAGCACCATAGAGAACCCTTTCCAGTAAGGGATTCTTGGAGAGCTTAAGAGCCATTAGAGCTAGTTCACTCAGATCTATGTGGACCAATTGAGGTTGCTTCATTATCTGGTATGAGATATTTTTTGACATTTATTGATGACTATAGTAGGAAACTCTGGGTGTACACTTTGAAAAATAAATCTGATACTTTCAAGAAATTCAGATAATTTAAAGAATTAGTTGAGAAGCAAAGTGGTTATTTTCTCAAAATTTTAAGGATTGATAGGGGTGGAGAGTATATTTCACATGATTTTCATAATTATTGTATTAAAAAGGGCATAAAAGGGATCTAATAACAAGGTATACACCTCAGCAAAATAATGTAGCTGAGAGAAAAAATAGAACAATTTTAGATATGGTAAGGAGTATGCTTAATGTTAAGAATTTACCTAAAGTTTTTTGGGCAGAAGCAGTTTGTTGTGCAGGTTATATTTTGAATACATGTCCTACAAACTTAGTTTGGGGCATGACACTAGAAGAAGCATGGGGAGGATACAAACCCTGGGTAGATCACTTTAGAATTTTTGGTTGTATTGCTTATTCTCATGTTCTAGATGCACTTAGAAAGAAATTGGATGATAAGGCAGAACAATTTAGAGACAAAAAAAAATGGTGATAAGTAGAGATGCAAAGTTTCTTGAAGATCAGGAGTCGTGTTGGAAATTGGAAGAGAAATATCAACAAGTTAACATTGAAGATGAAGCTGCAAATCAACAACAAAATTCAGTTGTCAACACAGGAGCCAGAGCCAGTAGTTGTAGCATTCAACAATCTGCATTAAGAAGAAGCTCTTCTTCATTAGAAGGTTCACTCAGAGCCATTAGAGCTAGTTCACTCAGATCAAGTAGTTCTTCATCATCCACCTCAGAATCTCTAAAAAGATGGCAGAAATCAAGGAGTTTGTCTGACATATATCAAGAAACAACAAAGGTAAATGAAGATATTTGTCATTTTGCATTTTTTTTTTATAGTGATCCTGTTACATTTGAAGAAGCTATAAATGATGATAAATGGATTAAAGGTATGAATGAAGAAATTGTAGCCATAGAAAAGAATCAAACTTGGGAAACTACAGATCTCCCTGAGCATAAGAAGCCAATTGGAGTAAAGTGGGTGTATAAAACAAAGTACAATGAGCAAGGTAAAGTGAATAAATACAAGGCCAGGTTGGTAGTGAAGGGCTACTAACAAAAATCAGGTATTGATTATAATGAAGTTTTTGCACCTGTTGCTAGAATCGATACTATTCGCATGATTTTAGCTCTTTCAACACAAAAGGGTTGGAAAGTTTTTCATATGGATGTAAAATCAACATTCTTGAATGGTGTATTGGAGGAAGAAATTTACATTGAGCAATTACTTGGTTTTGAGATTAAAGGTCAAAGAAGTAAGGTGCTCAAACTAAATAAAGCTTTGTATGGTTTAAAGCAAGCACCTAGAATTTGGTATGAAAGGATTGAATTATTTTTTTTTAAAAATAGTTTTGAAAAATGCTCTTATGAGCCCACATTATTCATAAAACAAAATCAACAAGGAGATGTTATGATAGTTTGTATTTATGTTAATGATTTGCTTTATACTAGGAATAATGAAAACATGCTTAAAGAATTTTCAGTGGCAATGAAGAGTGAATTTGAGATGACTAATCTTGGTTTGTTGCACTATTATCTTGGTCTTGAAGTAACACAAAATAGTGATGTGATTTTCATTTCACAAGAAAAATATGCAAATGATATTTTGAGAAGGTTCAAGATAGAAAATAGCCAACTAGCAATTACACCTATTGTCATAGGTGTGAAGTTGAGCAAAAATGATGAAAGCAAAAAGGTAGATTCTACTTTGTATAAAAGTTTGGTTGGACGTTTAATGTACTTAACTGCAACAAGACCAGATATCATGTATGCAGTAAGCTTGATAAGCAGGTTCATGGAGGGTCCACATGATACTCATCTACAAGAAGGTAAAAGAATACTAAGGTATGTGAAAGGGGCTACAAATCATGGAATTTTTTATGAAAAGAAGAGTGTTTTGAGGTTAACTGGTTATACAGATAGTGATTGGGCTGGAAATCAAGATGATAGGAAAAGTACTTCTGGGTATGCTTTTAATCTTGGGTCAGGTGTAATTTCATGGCCTTCAAAGAAACAACCCATTGTTGCATTGTCCTCAGCAGAAGCAGAATATGTGGCAGCCACTTCAGCAGGTTGTCAAACAGTTTGATTATGAAGGATACTTGAAGCATTGATGTAGCCCCAAATGGAAGAAACAATTATATTTTGTGATAATCAATCAACGATTGCACTTTCTAAAAATCCAGTCTTTTATGGAAGAAGCAAGCACATAGACATCAAATTTCATTTTAATCAGAGAGTTGGTTAAAAATAATAAAATCAAACTTTTTTATTGTAGGTCCAAAGATCAGGTTGCTGACATTTTCACAAAACCTCTGAAAGAAGAAGATTTCAATGGACTGAAGAATCTTTTAGGGATGAGAAGCTATCCCACAAATCAGATTTTAGGGAGGATGTTAAAATAAGAAAAATCAGATTTGTCTTTGTCTTTTGGGAATGTTTCCCAACATTTTCTGCATTTCCTTTTTTTTCTGTTTGGGAAAGTTTTCCATCTTAGTTTTTAGTTTCCTTTTCAGCTATAACTGTTTATGTATATATCTTTTAGTTTTCTCTTAATAAAGTTAGATGAAGACAATTTTGTAGCAAGCATATCACATTTCTTCTCTGTCTCTCTGTATTTTAAGTTATATATTTATTTTTTTGGTTTATTTGTTGTGTACTGGCATTTGTTTTTTAGTTTATTTTTTCTAACATCTAACGTATCAGATTCTGTAGGCACTAGTCTAGCTTTGATGAAGAAATTTTATATTGTGGGGAAGGCTCTTGTCCATAGCCAACCGCATTTTCTGTTGCCTCCGTTGTGGGAAGGCTCCTATGCACAGCTCAAGTGGTTGCGTTTTACATAGCTACGGTACTGAGATTTACACCACCATTACTGATGCCGTCAACGCTGCTCCCAACCAGAGCAAAGACAGGTATGTGATCCACGTAGGAATGTATGAGGAATACGTACAGATTCTGAAATACAAATACAATATTATGGTAATCAGAGATGGAATAGATGTCACTGTGATTACTGGGAATAGAAGCGTTGTGGATGGATGGACTACATTTAGTTCTACAACTTTCGGTAAGCTACTAAGCTCTTTCTTACAATTCATGTCGATGCGTCCCATTACAGTTTGTTAAAAATTGCAATATGTGTCTGAAGTTGAGTCTTTACTATTGGGAATGTTGGATCTGATCTTCTTTGTTGGTTTGGTTTCATGTAGCTGTAGATGGGAAATGTTTTCTTGCACGCGATATCACATTTGAAAACACGGCAGGTGTAAAGAAATTCCAGGCAATAGCTTTACTAGAGGACTCCGATCTATCATGTTTTGACCGTTGCAGTATCAAGGGCTACGAAGATACTCTCTACACTCACTCCCTCCGTCAATTCTATAGAGATTGCAACATCTACGACACTGTGGATTTCATCTTTGGCAATGCCGTAGTAGTTTTTTAGAGATGCAATATTTTGGCATGAAGACCCATGGACCAACAGAATAATACTTTTACAGCTCAAGGTAGAATAGATCCAAATCAAAACACGGGAACATCTATTATCAATTGTAATGTTACTGCTACTTCTGATCTGGTTCCTATTATCAACTCATTCCCCACATACCTAGGTAGGCCATGGAAATTATACTCTCTTATTGTTTACAATGCAATCTTATTTAGACAGTTTAATCCAACCAGCCGGATGGTTAGAATGTCTGGAAACTCTACCTTGAGCAAGTTATATTATGGTGAATATGATAATAGCGGGCCTAGGGCAAATACTTCACAATGGGTCACATGGCCTGGTTATCATGTGATAATATCTTTGATGTTCAAAATTTCACTGTCACTTCATCTCTGGCGATACATGGTTGCCGCTAGCTGTAGTACCCTGCCATGTAGGCTTAATTTAAACCCAAACAACAAATACTATTAGCATAATGATTTATTATTAGTAATTAAAATGTTTAGTTAATTTTGTGTTAGTTGTTGGGAGTTAGTTTTCCATATGATAGTTCAGGAAAGTTGTATGGGAATGTAATGCTTTATAAACATTTGTGCAATACATTGTAAGACAACCCCAACTGAATAATAATATTTTCTATATATTCTGTTATTATCCTTGAGAGTAATATGGTTTAGATTTTATAATATTTATGCTTGGAGTTTAAAACAATTGGCCCTATCAAATTTCTTCTCTCAAATATCTTGAAAAATAATAAAAAGATGAAGAATAATGACTATGTTCCCTACAGACACTTTTTGCAAATAACACATCTGTCATCAAATTCCTTTATTGAAGAATTGAATTTCTATTATATAAATATGTTTTATTCTTCAATATTTCAAATTGTTCAACAATCATCACGTAAATGGCCTTGCATGCTAAAGATTATGTGTATTTGCAAAGATTTTCAATTTTTATCATTAAAAGCATACCTTTATATTGTGGAGAATCATTATTATGTTTTAGTTCTCCCCAAGCACTATACTTAAACATCACACTCTCAAAAGTATGTTTACATCTCACCCTACCAAGAAGTGTAAATAGTTATCCTAATTTTATTGTCCAAAATTTACCTTTGACCATTGAATTGTGTAATATTTAAGAATAGCCCTCCCTGAACATCCTCAAAAGGGGTATAGAGACTACATCCTAGCAATACATCTAAGGTAAAGGCAAAAACTATTTAAGGTGTTGTTAAATGACCACTAATATATATCTAGGAAATGGATACATAGAATCACCATGCTTTAATCCATCTAACTAAAAGTTAGAAAAAAACTTAGGATGAAAAATTTAAAAACAAACAATATATTTCATTATATAAATTTTTATTTAAAAGTGAAAAAAATATATGTATTATTATATTAACTGAAAATATGAAGAGGCTAAGGCTAGGGTAAAATGATCCCTAAAACATTCTGATGGTATGATCACTAAAGAAATCTTAAAAATAGCATCAAATTGCAAGGGTATGTGTTACATCCCTCTTTTTGGAATCAATAACACTATTTATTTTTTCTTGCATATTTCAGTTATGTAATATGTTGTTAACATCAAGGAAACTGGTGATGTGGATAGAGAAAGTTAATTCTATGAAATTTTGGAATCTATTGATTATGATAATATGATGTTATAAACTAAAATGTCATTTTGTTATGAGAATGTAATGATTGGATATATTATGCTTTGATTTGGAATATAGGTACTTTGACCACAAAAATTGTATGTGAGACTATCATTGCAGGAACAGGTGGACCATGTTTGACAGGAAGAGAAAGTATCTTTGAGAAAGAGAATGGACTCTAGAAATTAACCATGGGTGTTTGTTACTGAAAATGCCAATCAGGTAGATAAACCTTGATGCCTTGAATTTAGTCATGTTTGCGGCTAAGATAATTTAAGTCAAGATGTCGATGTCTGAAGTAAAGGTTTAACACCTTTTGTAAGTCATCATAGAGAGTTTTGGAAATCGATGTTATTGTCACAAGTCTTCTTAATCATGTTGTCTAATAGAGATGACTAATGTTCCGATTATAGGTAAATAAATGAACTTATTTGTGGCTGATTTGTGAGTCGTGTCTCGATGTTGAATGATGCAAGAGTCGTAATTGTGCGTAAAACGATCTAGAAATCTTGTTTTGCATTACGCCCAATCTGTCGTGATTGTCATAAAAAATGCTTTGGACATATGTTGTGAACTCATTCCTTTTCAAAAATCGACGGATGTCGAATTAGAAGACAAGGCATGTTATAACCTATTTTGGTCGTTATTTGGACGAATATGCCAAAATCACATTAGTTATATTTTGGTAAATGTGAGGTATTTCCTTTATTCTTGAAAGATGTCGGTATTCTTGTCGAAGCTTGAGTAGGGACACGTTCAAGTTCTTTTTTTTTATGTCTTCCATTTTGAATAAGTTTTCTTCCTTCTAGCTTAAGACTTTGAGTTATTATTGATCTAACCTTTATTTTTATTATGTTGGCCTTCATTTATTCTCTTGATCAGATTTGAGTAGAGAGACACTTTATTCATTTATAGTCTACCACCTTGTAAGAGTTTAAACTCCACTATTCAGTGTAGTAGCTAATTTTGTGGTTATGAAGCCTTCTTTTTTAAGTAGTGGTCAAGTTGTAATGTCCACTAACTGCCACATCACCATGGGGAGCTCCATATTATGGAGTGGTCCCTTAAGGATAGGGATCGGGATAGCATGCCAAAAATAGATTCCCTACTGGTTAGGCATGGTCGGCAGTATGGAGTGCTGTTATTCCTTCACCGTGCATAGTATTAGGATGGTATTTCTTTTGAGAGAGGATACGAAAAGAAGAAGGAAGCTGGGGGGTTAGAGTCTGAGGAAGGAACTTAGAAGGACATTGCTGAGAGATCAGCAAGGTCGAGCTAGCTAGAGCTAATTTCTTAGAGCTACGACAGGTTCTTACCTTTCCTCTCTGCGTAGTCTTTGTTCACTGTTTATGTCTTATTTTTGCAGTGTTAGTGTTGGATCTTTGAACATAAAGGATAATGCAAGTATTGTTTTTAACTGTAAGCATTATGTGAAGATGGTCTTCAATGAAAACGTTAGTTCTATGTGAAGTGCCACCATGCACTACACCACTCAGTAGGAGTTTATATCTTAGTTTTTATACATGTTTTGACGTCGGTCTAGATTGTTTAGAAAGCCTGTGGTTTTGTATTAACTAGCTGTGGTAATGGAAGATGAAACCAGTGTAGGTGTAGGATTATAAAACATCTCTCTGTCCTAGCACAGTAGAACCCTGAAGGCATGGTAGGCGGAATGGATTCAAATTGTGTTTTTGTTTGTTATTGACTAAAGAATGTGAGTACGTGGTGCACTCTTGGTAGGAAGCGTTTAGTCGAAGTTCTAACTAATTTTGGTTCCAAAAACCCACAAAGGTTTAACTTCAACGACATGGGTCATAAGTTTAGTTGGCTTGTTGTTTATTTCAATAACCTGTCCCATTAGAGTTTAGAGGTGTGACATTCATTTGCAGATAAGAAATTTAGTTTGGATTGAATTTTGACAAATGTAAATAACTACGTTTCTTCTCTGGTACTAGTTCTAAAGTTGGTGGTTGGTGTATGAGAATGTTCTTCTCTAGATTCTTAAGATAGTTTCCAAGTCCTTAAGATCTTTATTATATAACTCTTACCGCTTAAAGCCATTAATACAATTTGTATTGGAAGGAGGGTGTAGAGTTTTGTAGTATAAGTAATTATCTTAGGTCAAAAACTGTCATTCATATAAAGTAAGGAAAATAAGGGTGGGAAACCCACATATTGAGTTTTAGTTAATTAATTTGCATGTAATTTTTCCTTGTATTAAAGAAAAAACATTTTGATATATCGCTAATACCTAGTACATTGAAGACCTTTATGAATCTTAAAACTTAAAACTCCGGGCCTTCGGGTATTCGTATTCTATACTTGGTTATATTGTAAAAACTTTTGAAACCATATAGCCAAGTTTAGAGACCACTTATGAGTGGATAATTTAAAATAATAGTTTAAACTGTTTAGAGATTATTATTATATTTCAAAACGTTATCCGTATAAACAATGTACTAGAAAACCATTCTTACATTATGAAAATGGAGAGGTTTCCATAAGCTCAGGAATAGAGTAAAACTTTGCACCATGTGCTATTGCATGATGAAATTCTAATACCTTGAGGTCATCGAGGTTAATATATATATAAACCTTACAAATAGGAAAATTGTAGGATTGCAATTAATTCGAGTCGAGTAGGTTGGGTGAACTTAATCTATACGTTGATGCAACGTTAAATAAAATTTAAATCCCTTGGCCAAGGTAATCATTGATCCTCAAGTGCATTGAATGTTCACTGTGACTAGATGGCGTAGCTTGTGGAATGGTCATGCAAGACTAGAGGGTATCTAGGGGATTGCACGATAACAAGCCTCGTAGGTCACAACACTAGAGCTCAGATGGCAAACACCGATGGTTATCCTAAGTCTATCCTCTTGAGTAGGGTAGGGCCACTTCCAGTTAGGAAGGAGTGCGGGAGACCGATGGTCTATGGTTGAAGGTTAAGCTCCTTGAAGATACTTTCTCTTCCAAATATTGAGGATTGCTGAGACTTGAATGTGAATGGTCGACAATCGAGATGCGGTGATAATGGTATGTTTCTAATATTGGATTTGCTTTAAGAATTTTTAAATTAGTAAGAAAATTAAATGTTTATGGTTTATCATTTCTTTTAGCTTTATGAATAATGAAATCATGTTTAGTGTTAAATCAAAGAAAGTTTTACTTGTTAGTAGTGATATCTTTTATGCTTGAACACAAAAAAAAATACCTATGGTAAAACCTAGTTTTCAAGTTAAATCAGAATTGGATGTTACATATGGTATCAAAGCTAACCAGGTTCAGCACTAGTGCTGATGAGTCCACTAACCTGATTAGGAAATCAACATTAAGTGGGTAGCTAATAATTTGATTTACTGTGCCAAGATGGTACGCATCAAGAAAACTGCAAGAAAATCCTTCGTGGGTAAGGAACGTTATCTGCAAGCTAAGCAGAAGTGACTTGCGATGATCAAGACTGTTGAGAAAACTATGATGAAAATGACATTTGGCTTGATGATGTGGAAACCTTTGCCAATGCTTTGTCATGACTTAAATGAGTGAAAAGAAAACTCCTAGAGACAGCTAGGACGGTGGCACAAATCATGGTTAATTGCTACCCTATTAGTGTACGTATGACTGTACCTACTAGTGCACCTATGAGTGTACCTATTAGTGTACCAATGATCACTAGGGATCCCTGTATAGCACCTAGAGCTGAAATCATTATACTATCATCTGATAGCAAGTCTAAGGGGTATACACCTCATGATTATGTGTTGGACAATGAATTTGAAGGTTACACCCCACTTGTCAATACTGAGTAAAAACTTGAGATATGTCTATCTCTATTGAATGTAGAAACAATTTTACAAAGTTGAATAAAGACAAATTTTTGGTTTGAGAACAATTATGATTATGATCAATTGTTGTATTTTGGTGATATATAAAATGATAAGCATAAAACTGATTAGTATATGTTTAATCAGGTGAGAAACTAAACAATCATGGATCAATCAAAGTTTAATGAGGGGGAAGATCAGGAAGGTCATAACTCTCAGGAAAACTCCACTGATAAGTTGGATAGGATTCTTAATATGCTTATTGAAACCAAGGAAAGGTTGAGCAAACTGGAAAAGAAAATGGATGAAACTGGGAACACGAAGGGTGAAAAAGAGATTTCTCATAATGCAAGCAAAAGTAAACAATGGGATCATGGCACATCAAGTGAAAACCCAGACGATAGTGAAGTTCAAAGAGAGACCAAAGATAAACTTGCACTAGAATTATCTAAGGATATGAAAAAGGTTAACCCCCCTAAGTTCGATGGAATGAAAACCGGAGATGCAGTAGAAGCATTGTTAACAAAGATGGAGAAATATTTTGAAATCAGAAATTACTCTGAGGTTACTAAAGTAGTGTGGGGAACGTATCAGCTATTTGGGGAAGCATCCACTTGGTGGATGAATAAGAAAATGGAGCTAGAATTTAGTCCCTTGAAGGTGACATGGAATGAGTTCGTGGAACTATTCCAAAAAAGGAGGTTACTTCAATTATATTTTGATAAAAAATTAACAGATTTCTGAAACCTCAGGCAAGGTGAACTATTTGTGGTTGAGTATGCAGAAAAATTTACTAGACTACTGAAGTATGTTCCTTAATACCAAAAGGAATGAAAGATTTAGGATTAGAAAATTTATCATGGGACTCAATCCTTAGATTGGCGGCGAGGTGGAGGTGCATGGTCCAAGCACAATGGACCAAGTGTATGAGAAAGCAATTAAGTAGGAATAGAAGATCAAATCTATTTATGCTTACCGTGAAAAGAAATGTAAGAAGTATGATAAGAACTACAACGATCAGTCATATAAAAGGAAGAATGAGAGGGGATATGGAAACAGGAGGTTTGATAAAGGAAATCGAAAGAACAAAGGGGAATTTGGTAATGAATGAAGAGGTGAAGATTATAAGAGAAATGACAATTTTAAGAAGAATGATGATTCTACGAATAGGCCATCCGAGAAGTGAGGACCTATAGGAGGGTGTTTTTCTTGTGGAGGAGATCATTATGCTAACCATTGCCCTAATAAGAAGCAGAATGGGCAGCCTAGGAATATGGTACTTCGCAACAGGAAGCATTTCAACAAAGGATTCATGCCACTCTTGACAATCGACAAGCGGAGTATCAGATCACCCCTATTGAGATGACAGGTACCTTATTTGGAGTTCCTGTTTCTATTCTATTTGATACTGGTGCAACAAAAAATTTTGTGTCACCTAGAGTCTTAAGTAAATTTTCAAGAAAAGCTAGTTTTATGTCAAAACCATGGACAATTGAGTATGCAAATAACTCAAAGGCTCAGGTAGAGCAATGTTTGTTCGAAGCTAAGATTGATATTTCTAACTTCACCACTGAGGCAAATTTATACATAGCACCTTTAGGGTCCTACGATGTCATCTTAGGAATGAATTGGTTGTGGAAACATAGGGCCAAGGTAGATTGTTTTCATAAAACAATTGAGTGTCTGGATGAGAAGGGAAATTTAGTAAATATTCAAGGAATTCAAAGGGAAATAAGGATTAGATCCATTTTTGCAAAACAATTAAAATGGGCTAGGCGAAAGGGATGTCAACTTTTTGTAGTCAAAATGGACCTAGTAGAGAAAACCTTGGAGAAACAAACATTTGAGGAAAAATATCCATATCTTTGCAATTTCAGTGATGTATTCGCTGAGGAGCTACCAGGCTTGCTTCCAAAAAGAACATTTAATTTTAGCATAGATATTAAACCAGGATCGGAGCCAGTATCTAAAGCTCCATATTGTATGACCACTATTGAACTTAAGGAATTAAAGGCTCAATTGTAGGAGCTATTGTCTAAGAATCTAATTAGGCCAAGTGTATCACCATGGGGAGCCCTGGTTATATTCATCAAGAAGAAAGATGGAACTCTTAGGCTGTGTATAGATTATAGGATGCTTAATAAGGTGACAATAAAGAATAAGTATCCATTGCCACGTATTGATGATCTATTTGACCAAATGCATGGTGCATCAGTCTTTTCTAAGATAGATCTGAGATCTGGATACCATCAGTTAAGGTTGAAAGATGAAGATATTCACAAGATGGCATTTAGAATGAGATATGGTCATTATGAGTTTACAGTGTTGCCATTTGGATTGACCAATGCACATGTCGCTTTCATGAATCTCATGAATAGTGTTTTCAGAGATCGTCTTAATAAATTTGTCCTAGTTTTTATTGATGATATTTTGATTTATTCCAAAAATGAAGAGGAGCATAGACAGCATCTTCAAATAGTCTTGAAATGATTAAGAGAACACAAATTATATGCGAAACTCTTGAAGTGCACCTTCTTTTAGAAAGAAGTGCAGTATTTGGGGCATATAATATCAGCTGATGGGATATCAGTTGATCCATCCAAAATAAAGGCTATTATGGAATGGCGTGAACCTTCCAATGTTTCAAAAGTATGAAGTTTTATGGGGTTGGCTAGATATTACAGGAAATTTGTTTTGAATTTCTCAGGCATTGCTAGCCCAATTACTTCCTTGCAAAGAAAAGGAAAAAGGTTTGTTTGGACTGAAGAATGTCAAAAGGATTTTGATTTGTTAAAAGAAAAGTTAACAACCGCTCCAATCTTGAAAGTTCCTGATCCTGAGGGATATTTTGAGGTTATTACTGATGCCTCTAGGGAAGGGTTAGGAGGTGTGCTTATGCAAGATGGCCGGGTAGTAGCCTATGAATCAAAAAAGTTGAAAAACTATGAGTAGAACTGTGCTCCTCATGACTTAGAACTAGTAGTAGTGATTCACACCCTTCATCAAAGTCTTCGCTACATATTCACACAACCTCATCTCAATGCAAGATAGAGGAGATGGTTGGAATTAATATCAGATTATGATTTTGAGATTTCTTATATCAAAGGCAAAGAAAATCGAGTAGCTGATGCCTTAAGCAGAAGAAGACACATAGGTTCTATAATCTCTATTCATGCTAACTTTAAAGATTTAGTATTGCAAAATTTGTCTGGAGATGAATATTATGAGCAAGTGAAACAGGCTCTACACTTAAACCCACAGGCCCAAGATATGATGGATTTAGTTTTGAATCGGATGGATTGATGAGATTCAAGGGAAGAATCTACGTTCTTGATTTAGTAGAACTTAGAAACCTTGTTTGGAAGGATGTTCATTGTGCACCATACTCTGGACACCCAGGTGTAATAAAACTTTTAGCTGATGTCAAGCCACTAAATTTCTGGAAGGGAATGAAAAGCGATGCTGCAAGGTTTGTAGCTAGTTGTTTGGAGTGTCAGAGAGTTAAGGTGGAACACCAACATCCTGCAGGATTGTTATACCTGCATGATATTCCAGAATGGAAATGGCAAGTTGTTAGTATGGATTTTGTCCAGGGGTTACCAATGTCTAAGAATAGGCATGATGCAATATTAGTTGTTGTAAATAAACTAACCAAGGTAGCACATTTCATACCAGGAAATTTGATGGATGGAGCGCATCTTTTGGCTCAAAAATTTGTGTAGGAAATATTCAGATTGCATGGTGTACTTGAAAAGACTATATCTGATAGAGATGCTCAGATAACTTCTCAGTTTTGGCAAACCTTATTTTCTACATTAGAGACTAAACTTAATGTGAGTACTGCTTATCACCTTGAAACTAATGGACAAATAGAAAGAGTGAATCAAGTCTTAGAAGACCTTTTAAGAATGTATTACATGGATCAGCAATACAAATGGGAGGAATATTTACCTCTTGTCAAATTTGCCTATAACAATTCCTATCATTCTGCCATTAAGATGGTACCATTTGAAGCATTATATGGAAGGAAATGTAGAACTCCTATAAGCTGGGATAAGCTGGAATATAGGATAAGCATTAGACTTGAAATGCTTGCAGATATGGAAGAAAAAGTGAAAATGATTAGGAAGAGGTTGGCAGTAGCCAATGATAGGCAAAAAAGTTATGCAGATCCTAAACGGGTGCCTAGACATTTCTCTGTTGGTGAGAAAGTTCTTTTGCGAGTAAAACCCCATAAGAGTTCAATTAAATTTGGTAAATCATTGAAATTGGCTCCTCGATATGTCAAACCTTTTGAAGTTCTTGAGATTATCAATTCAGTTGCCTACAAAGTTGCTCTATCTCCAGCCTTGTCCAAAATGCATATTGTTTTTCATGTTTCATATTTAAAGAAATATTTTATAGGTAATGACCACATCCTTAACTGGAATTCTTTACAGATGCAAGAACCCGAGGTGGTTGTGATCGAGCCACTCAAGGTGCTCGAAATGCATAGACTTCATTTACATAATCGAGAAGTTTTGCAATGCAAAATTTAGTGGGACCAATATGGCGAGGATAGCGCCACTTGGGAAGACTATAAAGATATTTACCAAAGATTTCCTAAACTTTTCAAAAACAGTAATGTTGAACTATAAAAAGTTTGTTTTATGTTTAATTTTTGCTTGGTAAACTCAATCATCGGGGACGATGATTTTGAAGGGGAAGGATATGTTACATCCCTCTTTTTGGAATCAATAACACTATTTACTTTTTCTTGCATATTTCAGTTATGTAATATGTTGTTAACATCTTGGAAACTGGTGATGTGGATAGAGAAAGTTAATTCTATGAAAGTTTTGAATTTATTGATTATGATCAATATGATGTTATAAACTAAAATGTCATTTTGTTATGAGAATATAATGATTTGATATATTATGCTTTGATTTGGAATATAGGTGCTTTGACCACAAAAATTGTATGTGAGACTATCATTGCAGGAATAGGTGGACCATGTTTGATAGGAAGAGAAAGTATCTTTGAGAAAGAGAATAGACTCTGGAAATTAACCATGGGTGTTTGTTACTTAAAACGCCAAATAGGTAGATAAACCTTGATGCCTTGAATTTCGTCATGTTTGCAGCTAAGATAATTTAAGTCAAGATGTCGATGTTTGAAGTAAAGGTTTAGCACCTTATGTAAGTCGTCATAGAGAGTTTTGGAAATCGACGTTATTGCCGCAAGTCTTCTTAATCATGTCGTCTAATAGAGATGACTAATGTTCTGATTATAAGTAAATATATGAACTTATTTGTGGCTGATTTGTGAGTCGCGTCTTGATGTTGAATGACGCGAGAGTCGTAATTGTGCGTAAAATGATCTAGAAATCTTTTTTTGCATTACGCCCAATCCGTCATGATTGTCGTAAAAAAAAAGCTCTGGACATATGTTGTGAACTCATTCCTTTTTGGAAATCGACGGATGTCAAATTAGAAGACAAGGCGTGTTATAACCTATTTTTGTCGTTATTTGGAGGAATATGCCAAAATCACATTAGTTATATTTTGGTAAACGTGAGGTATTTCCTTTATTCTTGAAAGATGTCGGTATTCTTGTCGAAGCTTGAGTAGGGACACGTTCAATTTCTTTTTTTTTTATGTCTTCCATTTCAAATAAGTCTTCTTCCTTCTAGCTTAAGACTTTGAGTTATTATTGATCTAACTTTTATTTTTATTATGTTAACCTTCATTAATTCTCTTGATCGGCTTTGAGTAGAGAGACACTTTATTCATTTATAGTCTACCACCTTGTAAGAGTTTAAACTCCACTATTCAATGTAGTTGCTAATTTTGTGGTTATGAAGCCTTCTTGTTTGAGTAGTGGTCAGGTTGTTATGTCCACCAACTGCCACATCATTATGGGGAGCTCCATATTATGGAGTGGTCGCTTAAAGATAGGGATCATGATAGCATGCCAAAAATAGATTCCCTACTGGTTAGGCATGGTCGACAGTATGGAGTGTCATTATTCCTTCACTGTGCGTAGTATTAGGATGGTATTTCTTTTGAGAGACGATACGAAAAGAAGAAGGAAGCTGGGGGGTTAGAGTCTGAGGAAGGAACTTAGATTGACGTTGCTGAGAGATCAGCAAGGTTGAGCTAGCTAGAGCGAATTTCTTAAAGGTACGACAGGTTCTTACCTTTCCTCTCTGCATAGTCTTTGTTCACTGTTTGTGTCTTATTTTTGCAGTGTTATTGTTGGATCTTTGAACGTAAAGGATAATACAAGTATTGTTTTTAACTGTAAGCGCTGTGTGAAGATGG
This sequence comes from Cunninghamia lanceolata, assembly GCA_027924645.1. NCBI lineage: Eukaryota > Viridiplantae > Streptophyta > Pinopsida > Cupressales > Cupressaceae > Cunninghamia > Cunninghamia lanceolata. The sequence continues at coordinate 10,824,978 of BSBN01000016.1, forward strand.
TCTTCAATGAAAACATTAGTTTTGTGTGAAGTGCCACCCTATACTACGCCACTCAGTAGGAGTTTATATCTTAGTTTTTATACATGTTTCGACATAGGTCTAGATTGTTTGGAAAGCCTGTGGTTTTGTATTAACTAGCTGTGGTAATGGAAGATGAAACAAGTGTTGGAGTAGGATTGTAAAACGTCTCTCTGTCCTAACACAGTAGAACCCTGAAGGCATGGTAGGTGAAATGGATTCAATCTGTGTTTTTGTTTGTTATTGACTGAAGAATGTGAGTACGTGGTGCACTCTTGGTAGGAAGTGTTTAGTCAAAGTTCTAACTAATTTTTGTTCGAAAAACCCACAAATGTTTAACTTCGATGACATGGGTTATAAGTTTAGTTGGCCTGTTGTTTATTTCAATAACCTGTCCCATTAGAGTTTAGATGTGTGACATTCATTTGCAGATAAGAAATTTAGTTCGAATTGAATGTCGACAAATGTAAATAACTACGTTTCTTCTCCGGTACTAGTTCTAAAGTTGGTGGTTGGTGTATGAGAATGTTCTCTAGATTCTTAAGATAGTTTCCAAGTCTTTTAGATCTTTATTATATAACTCTTACCGCTTAAAGCCATTAATAAGTTGTTTGTATTAGAAGGAGGGTGTAGAGTTTTGTAGTATAAGTAATTATCTTTGGTCAAAAACTGTCATTCATATAAAGTAAGGAAGATAAGGGTGGGAAACCCACATATTGAGTTTTAGTTAATTAATTTGCATGTAATTTTTCCTTGTATTAAAAAAAAAAACATTTTGATATATCGCTAATACCTAGTACATTGAAGACCTTTATGAATCTTAAAACTTAAAACTCTCGGCCTTCGGGTATTCGTATTCTATACTTGGGTATATTGTAAAAACTTCTGAAACCATATAGCCAAGTTTAGAGACCACTTATGAAGATAATTTAAAACAATGGTTTAGACTGTTTAGAGATTATTATTGCATTACAAAACGTTATCTGTATAAACAATGTACTAGAAAACCATTCTTACATCGTGAAAATGGAGAGGTTTCCATAAGCTCAGGGATAGAGTAAACCTTTGTGCCATGCGCTATTGCATGATAAAATTCTAATACCTTGAGGTCATTGAGGTTAATATATATATAAACCTTACAAATAGGAAAGCTGTAGGATTGCGATTAATTCGAGTTGAGTAGGGTGGGTGAACTTAATCTATGCATTGATGCAACATTAAATAAAATTTAAATCCTTTGGCCAAGGTAATCCATGATCCCCAAGTGCATTGAATGTTCAGTGTGACTGGATGGCGTAGCTTGTGGAATGGTCATGCAAGACTAGAGGGTATCTAGGGGATTGCATGATAACAAGTCTCGTAGGTCACAACACCAAAGCTCAAATGGCAAACACTGATGGTTATCCTAAGTCTATCCTCTTGAGTAGGGTAGGGCCACTTTCAGTTAGGAAGGAGTGCGGGAGACCGACGGTCTGTGGTTGGAGGTTAAGCTCCTTGAAGATACTTTCTCTTCCAAATATTGAGGATTGCCGAGACTTGAATGTGAATGGTTGACAATCGAGATGTGATGATAATGGTATGTTTCTAATATTGGATTTGCTTTAAGAATTTTCAAATTAGTAAGAAAACTAAATGTTTATGGTTTATCATTTCTTTCTGCTTTACGAATAATGAAATCATGTTTATTGTTAAATCGAAGAAAGTTTTACTTGTTAGTAGTGATATCTTTTATGTTTGAACACAAAAAAAATATACCTATGGTAAAACCTAATTTTCAAGTTAAATTAGAATTGGATGTTACAATATGCAATTTCCAATTTTACATTTTGCCGCTACTTTAGCCAGTTCATTAAACTACATGATAATCTATGCTAAAATCCATAAATGAAATCAACATTCAGGTTTACAAGCAGTCACCATCTGGGTCCACTAGCATGATTTAGAAGAGGGAAAAGTGATCTCTTTAGACAAGCCAACCAAAGTGTAACAATGTGAATCCTTTAGAGAGCTTAAATAATGGTGTTATTTTAGTATCATGCGACTTCAACAAGTTTCAACAATAGAGTTATGTGTAGCCAAGCATAGGCAACAAAAGAATAGAATGAGATAGATTGATAAAAATTCAAAAAATGTTTTTGCATAAGAGTAATGTGGAAGATAAAAGGTTATATTTGGTTGTTGAAGGCATTTTTCAAAAGTATGATTCTTACAATAGGAAACAATAGGAAGCTAGGTGAAAAGAAACATGTTAGCTCACAACACACGAGCATGTCACTCAAAGGTCCATTTGTTATGCTAGTGTCCTAGAGAAATCACTCAAAATTTAGCACATATTCTCCGAATAGTGTGAAGAATTAGAAATTGTTAAAGAAATTTAGAAATCTAGTGATGGGAAAGGCTAAGTCTAGCATAAAATGATCCCTAAAACATGCTAAGGGAATGAATAGTCAAGAAAGCCTAAGTTATAACATGAATTGCAAGGGTATGTAACTTTTAATTTTCAATTTAGACCTCACTTTACCAACCTAATTACATTATGTAATAAGCTATGTTAAAGTACAAAAATGAAATACTAAAAGTAAATTACATCATAAAAGGATACCCAAAATGATATTGTACATGATGTAGAGAATTTTTTTAGCACATGAACCAAGCCCCCAACCTAAAACCTAAAAAAAAGTATGTTAGGCAATAAAACCTATAAGGTCCAATAGTCTTAGATATCAAAACCTAAAAATCCACTTTTTTAGGGCATCATAAAAATTAAAATTGAAGCATTACAACATAAAACTACAACATAAATGAACCTCAAATGCACAAAACTGCATCACACATGTTAGAAAGAAATAAATAATACATGATCAAAACATAGGAAGAAAGAACGTAGAAAACAAACAATGAATTTTTTTGGATCTTGAAATGAAAGAGAACTAGATGTGAAATTTGTCTCAATTCTTTGCATCACCCCAAAATGTAAAGAAAACATAAGAGACCACAAATAGAGGAATTTTTATATGATGAGAATAATGTAATGAGGTGATCGATTTCTTTAAAGAGAGAATAAACAAATGCATACAAAGAGAAAGAGAAGCAATAAATACTATAAGAATACATGACTTCATCTTTAGTTTACTCTGTTGCTAGGGGTCATGCAAAGGAAAAATACACAATTCAAGGGCTAGCCTTATTTGTCACTAGAAATCATGATAAGAAAATAAAGAGAAACAATAATTTTCTAGCATTGTGTTTCTAGAAAGGACACTAAGTATGGTTCTATGGCTAGAACATTGTGTCTGCTGGGAACCATACATTACTTTCTTGGGTCACAAGGACTAGCAAGTTGTGTTTCTATTTGACTCACAAGAAGTATGAAAAGTAACCTCAAAGATGGATGACACAGTCTAGGAATGTGTCACTAGGTGGCTCACATGTAAAAGCAATATCAAGGATTACATGGGCCAGCACAACTAGATAATCCTGATAAGAAAGGTCAATCCAAGAAAGTACATCTACTTGGAAACACAAGCTACTAACACAACAAGGAGTATTCCACTAATGTCAGAGTAATAGATGAATACTTCAAGGAGCATGCCGATAATGTACAAATGCTAGATATACGCCCCCATAAAAAAAATGCATAAAAGAAGTGTATGTAATTGATTTCAAGGTAGATGAAAGGTGATAGAGAATGAAGAAAGTCCCCAAGAAGGATTCACATAGCACATGTACTTCTACAATACTTTTTTCACTACCCCTAAAATATGGGTGAGGACAAGGATGAAGGAGGTTGTGTTGTTTAGAAATAAAATAGAAGGTGGTTGCATCTAAAATTGTAATACCATAAATGGAAACAAGTGAGGAAAGAAAAATGCATGCTACACAATAGGTACCATCACAACAAAGTTATAGTGAAATCAATCAATGATGAAGGAGAAGTGATTGGTTGAATCAACGAAGATATCCTTAGAAGGAGAATGAAGGAAAGAGTTCTCCAAAGGTAGATTTGCAACATGAGTGGATATAGACATTATTGGTGGAACATGAGAAATAGACACGACTTCTCATCATAGGTTGGGAGAAGTGTACTAGCCATGATCATATTTAAGATGATGATTCTCTAGAAGGATTTTATCTACTTCAAGAGCATGAAGAACTAAGGTATAAATGGAAGTAAACTACTAAAAATGCATATCCTATTGAATATGTGGTAGAAAGTTCTCACTAAAAAGAGTTAGAAGGAGGTCATCATGGCGACATCAACCCCATCGAACAAAAAAGGAAAAGAAACAAGAAGTGAAGCCTTGGGGAATCTCATTGATAATTTTTTACATTGTGACAAGCGTGTAAGCGAGACTCTAGGTTGCACATTATATTAAAAGTTAGAGATAAAGGCATACATCTAAAAATAAATGTAAGGAACTAGTAGGTTTAAGGTGAAGAACTTGTCTAACATAATATCTCTTAATGTGTGAGGAAATGCTTTTGCCAAGACATAGTCATCAAATTTATGCGTCAAGAATATGGTGGATTTATGTTTTACATGGTACAATGGATTACCATGGCCATTATATTTATCAAAAGAAAGATTTCTCATAGAAACTAAAGAGAGGTATGCAAGTACCATACAATATAAAGGAGAACATAGCCATGGAAATGTAGAAGGAACAATAAAAGGTAGCTCATAAAAATCAATGGTGATGCTTAGAGTCCTTAGCACTCACTGTTTTTAGGTCCCGGAGGAGACATCAAACAAAGTGAAATAAGTGTTCATTGTGGTGCGCTTTCTAGGACACCATGCACCATATGTGGCTCCAAGTCACCCATGAGCACCAAACAATCCATCCTTCACTCTCCCATTCACCATGCTGCCACTAGAGGAACACCATGGCTCCAACTCAGACTAGTTAGTCTGACTATTTTGTGTGTTTGGCTTGTTACTAGGTCAATGTTATTTTTTCTTTCCAATCCTCACTTCGCTTCATAGGTGGGTTCCACAAATATAAATGTATAGACCAGATGATGTTCACCTAGCTTTTCATTATTTGAACTTATTTTCTTGTAAATTTTCTTATCTAATGTAGTATATGTGCTCTGTCACCTTTCTTTGGAAAAAAAAATGATGTAGAATTAGTAGTAGGAATTTAGGAGTTGGCTTTTCTATTAGGAAAGAGGTGATCTCAATATCATAATAGAGGTAGTCCCAAAGTGATAATAGAGGTAAGCGTGATGTCATAACTAAGGACTCTTAATATTATAATATGAGTAAGATAATATGAGTAAGCTCAATGTCATAATAGAGGAACCTCAATGTGACAATAGAGGTAAGATTGATTTCATAACCAAGTATTCTTAATATTATAATAGAGGTTAGATCAACATCATAATAGAAGAGTCTCAATGTGATGATAGGGGTAGTCTCAATGTCATGTAAATGTCCAAAGAAACATGAAAATATAGGTGAAACAAATAGAGGTGAATTTGTATGTCTCAAGAAAGAGCACCTAGCCAAGATAAGAGGAAAGATGATTTTACAGAGATAATAATGTGCCTCCAATAAATGTATAATATACAGAAGGAACACCAATAATAAACTAAAACATTGTTCCATTAGAAGAGGTGTTTTAAATTATTGCATGAAGAGAAATATGAGAGTATTTATAAATTATGCAAAGAAGGAAAAATTGCATCATAAGATGATACATGAATGACACTTGTATTAATAAGGTCTTGTACTATATCTTTTAATTGTTGGCATTGATTGGTACAATGACTAGGCACTCTATGATACACACAAGAAGTACATAATGAATTTTCTTATAAAAGTTCTTGCATGTAGGAGGGGAAGAGTGATCAACTGAGTCTCCAAGAGTGTGCATGTAATACTTTGTAAAGAGTCACAGAGTTGTGTGTAGGATTATATATTTGATGTTTTGACAAAATTGAAGAAGATAAAATATTTGGAATCAGATCAAAAGAAATGGAGGGTGTTGGATCTATGTTAGTTTGAGATGGTTCAATTCAAGGATGATTAGTGGGTAGATACGATTCACTAAAATAATGATCAATATGTATGGAAGGAGGTATTTTTTCCAATATAACATTAAGGAAGTGATGAATGGTACTAGCATGCTCAATATTTGTGAGAGGGAGTTCATCCTCACAATAGAGAGGAGGGGACAAATGATAAAAGGGTCCATCTTCCAAAGGTAAAGGATCAATATAAGTATCAGTCTCATCATCACTTGAAGAAGAGTCATCAAAAGATCTAAAAGAAAGATTATTAATAGAAGTTTCAACATTGTGCATGGTGAAGGAGTATCATCAACCATACGCATAGGATCCTCACAAGTGATGAAGGAAGATAGAAAGGTCTCCACATCCTTTGGGATGTCCAAAGAGTTTGAACATAGAAATAAATGAGGGAGAATAGAGAAAGAGGTCTCCACATCCTTGGAAAGGTCAGGGGAGTTTGAACATGAAACCAAATTAGTGAGAGACTTGATAAATATATCTCCACATCTTTGGCAAGTTCTAAGGAGTTTGAGCACACAACCAAAGGAGGGAGATCTAAGAGAAAGGAATCTCTAGATATTTGGGAAGGTCCAATGAGTTTCAAAACACAACCAAAGGAGGTAGAGAAAAGATAAATATGTCTCCATATCTTTTGTGAGGTCCAAAGTGTTTGAACATTTAGCCAAAGGAGTGAGAAAAATGGGAAGAAACATGGAATCATAATGCACTATGAAAAATGTAGTAGCAGTAGAAGAAGAACTATTAATAATATCTACCTCATGATAGGTCATGGAGATGAATGTAGTGAATTATTTTAATATAGAAGGATAGATAGGCATAATATCCATGAAGGTAGAAAGATCAGATATACATTAAAGGACCACATCCATGTAGCTTGAAAAGATATCCATGTTATAGATGTAAGTTATATCATCTAAGACATAAGGATAAATATTAATGAAACAAGAGAATATGTTGTTAGAGAAAAGCATCCAAGAGCATATGTAAACCAAGAGAAAAACCTTCACAAATGAGAGAAGCAACATAGGAGAAGTTATTTCACCAAGAGCGAAGAATATACATTGGGCATGAGATATTTCACAATGTACAAACCTAGGTATAAATAGCTATGTAAAAGATGAGGTACGAGAACAACCAACCCCAACTACGTCAATGGTGAAAAATTAAAAAATGCACCTAACATTATTAAAATATCTAATAATGTAAATGTTAAAGTAGCCTAAGTAAACTTAAGCGTACTTTAACATCCCCCTTACGTGCAACTTAGGGAGATTATTATGCAATATGAGGTGCAAAATGGGTCCTGGCAACAAGGCCATGTTAGGTACCCATGTACAACTACAATGCAATGAAATGCAATCTCTCACAACCAGAGAAAAGGAGAAACCCTTGTGGGAAAAAAACTCCTCTCCAAAAGAGAGAAAAATAGGAAATGCTGAAAAGCAAAAAGTGAAAGGAAGGAGGACTCCTCAAGACCCCCCAAGAACAACTTCCTTCACCCCTAACATTGATCGCAAGAGAAGATAGCAAGCAGATGCCACAAGTTTAGTGAAGATGTCTGCAACCTACTGCTTCATAGGCAAATACTCCAAACTAAGAACACCCTCCTAAATGAACTGCCTAATGAAGTGCATGTGGATCTCAATATGCTTAGTGTGCTGATGCTCCACTGGGTTGCGAGAAATATGAATGGCACTTTGATTGTCACACTAAAGAGTAGTGGTATGATTAGAAGAAAATCCAAACTCAACCATCAACTGTCGAATCAAATGAATCTCCTAACTAGCTAAGACTGCTCCTTGATACTCAGCCTCAGTTGATGATAATGAAATAGTAGTTTGTTTCTTGCAAGGCCAAACAACTGGAGAAAAAACAAGACAAAAGACAAAGCCAGAAGTGGACTTCTGATCATTAACATCACCAACTTGATATGAGTTAGTGAAGCCGACAATATCAATAGCTCCAGATGTATAGTGAATGCCAAACTATGTAGTGCCATGAATGTACTGCAAGATACATTTGGGTACCTTCTAATGAATCTCATGAGGATCTTGAGAGAAATGGGAGATAAGACCAACTACAAAGGAAATATTAGGACAACTATGCATCAAGTACATAAGGGCACCAACCAACTATCGATACAAGGTAGCATCAATTGATGGAGTAGTGCAAGTGGTAGACAACACAACACCTAACTAAAAAGGAGTAGGGGTTGGCTTGTAGTTAGCCTACCCAAATCTCTGAAGCAAATGAAGAGCATACTTCTACTGAATGATAGAAATACTGGTAAAAGACTAATGAATATGAAGAGCAATGAAGTAATGTAACATACCAAGGTCAATTACATCAAAATTCTCCATCAAATATCCTTAATCATTGTAGGTGAATTGCCTATGAGAATCAAGTCATCCACATAAAGAACGAGAATGAGAATATCCCCCCACGTCTCTAAATATAAACTGTAGGATCAGATTGACATCTGGGGGATCCAAAAGCAAGGAAAAAACTATCCATCTTCTCATACCAAGCCCAAGGAGCTTGTTTGAGACCATACAACGAATACCTCAACCTGCAAACAAGTGAAGGGTCCTGTACAAAGCCTGGTGGTTGCTCCATATAGATCTCCTCATAAAGATCACCGTGTAGGAAAGCACTCTTCACATCCATTTCATACATTGGTCAACCCTTAGATGTAGCAATAGAAAGTACAAGATGAAAATAATCCATCTTGGCTATAGAAGCAAAAGTCTTGGAATAGTCAATACCTTCAACCTGAGAGAATTCCTTAGCCACTAGACAAGCCTTATACTTATCAATAGAACCATGAGCTACATACTTGGTACGATACACCCACTTGCATCTAACCAACATTCTTCCCTTAGAAAGATGTACTAAATCCCAAGTATGATTCTTCATTAAAGAAGAATATTCCTCAATCATACAACTTTCCCATTCTAGAACACCTGAAGCATCTAAAAACTTCTGAGGATCAGTAGAAACTATATGACTCAAAAGACTAACACCTAAAGTTTGGGAATGAGTGCAATGTGTAGCTGTGGGATCACTTGCAAGAGAACTAGCATCCTAAAGAAGTGTACGAGCCCATAATGGTCTTGTGGGTGTAGGTTGAGGAGGAGATGGAGAAATGTCAACAACAAGATCAATACCATCATTAGGAACATCATCATCATCATCATCATCATTATCTATAGGAAGAAAAACATCATCTAAAGAAGAAGTGGGAAGAAGAGAGGAAAGGGCCTATGATGGAGAATCTTTTGGAGTGAAAGACTCATCAAAATGAACATCATGACTAAAATGTACCTCTCAATTGACAGGTTCAAACAACCAATAACCCTTCAAATCCTCACAATAACTATAAAAAATGAACCGTTGACTTCTCTTCTCCATTGCTTTGCACCTCCTATTTGGAATGAATGTCTATGCATCACTGCCAAATACTCTCAAAAAGGACACCTTGGGCTTGACATGAGACCAAGCCTCCTTGAGAATCATATTTTGCACTACCTTATGAGGCACACAGTTCTGAATGTAGTTGGCACAATTGACAGCCTCTACCCAAAATGCTTGAGCCACAGATTGAGACTAAAGCATACAATTAGCCATCTTTCGTAAGATTCTATTCTTTCTCTTAGCCACACCATTCTACTGAGGAGTGTATGGCACTGTGTGCTAATGAAGAATACCTCGAGCATGGCAAAAATCTTGAAATGCTTGATTGATATAATCTCTCCCATTATCTATTGGAATCATCTGAAAGGAGTTCCCTGACTACTTCTCCACAAATGCAAGGAATGTCTTGAAAAATATAAAAACCTCATACTTCTACTTCAAAAACTACACCCATGTGTGCCAAGAGAAGTCATAAATAAAGGTGAGCACATACTTAGCCCCTAAAATTGAAGGAGTTGGGAATGACATAAGATCACTATGCACCAACTCAAGGAGTGTCGAAGCATGTGTGGCCATACCCTTCAGAAAAGGACCCCTATGATGCTTTCCAAGAACACAACCTTAGCAAACTCCATAAAAACAAGAGATCTTAGGTAGACCAATTACCAAATTCTTTGTGCTCATCTATTAAAGATATCTCTAATTCAGGTGCCCAAACTGTTCGTGCCAAACCTTGCTCACAAAATCTACATGAGTAATAAGGGATGATCATGATGAAGACTGAAATCCATCAACCCTATACAAATGGGCCACATCATCAACTATCCCTAGAGAAACAACCTTCTCAAGATCTTGTAACTCTCAAATTGTCACATCAGTGGGAGAAAACTCAACTACCTTCCCATCACCATGATGAAAAATATGATAGATAGAATGTAGATTCTATGAAATATTAGGAACAAAAAGAAACAAAATCAATGCAACCATCTTGCATCTTAATTGAGCTTATTCCTACAACCAAAATTTGTGAAGAGTACCCAATTGCAATATGAGAAGTACTACAAGAGAAAATAGAATCAAGAAGATCCTTAGCATGAGTCATATGATGTGAAGCACCGGAATCAAGAATCCAACTGTTACTAGTAGGGGATGAAGCCCTTGCTAAGAGAGTTTTCCCTATTCCCAAGGAAGAAGACTTAGGCATGGCAATATTGTGCTGCCTCATAGATTCCTATAATGCTGCTAACTTCTCAAAACAATGTGCATCATTATGCCCTGATTGTCCACAAAAGGAACAATTTTCCTTCTTCTTCTTAGACTTAGAGGATGAATCATTGGAGTTAGGAGGAGGAGGAGGAGGCTGTGGATGATTAGTCTTCTGATCATTCTTTTCCTTAGGTTTGGAGGGAGGCTCACCAACTATAAATGAATTTGTCTTGGGCTTCTTCTTATTCTTACCCTTGCTCTTAGAAGATTGAGCCATCAAGGAATGACTCTTAGGAAGAGCATCCATCTGAATCAACTTGGCCTACTCCATTGTCAATCGATCACAAAATACCTCAAATGAAGGCATCTTATGGTCTTCTCCCATAGCATCCTTAGTAGAATAGAAGGTAGAGAAAAACACTTGAAATGACCTCTCATCTTAGACAAGATCAAGAAAATACACCCCTTATCATATTTGGCATGCCCACATCATTTCAATGGTCACAAAATCAACATGAATTGGGCAAGGAAATCCTGAATAGTGGGTAAGGCATCTAGAGAGAGAGGTGAGATCGGCTTCAAGTTACAAGATCTTGAACTGATTGACTTTACCATACAACTCAGCAAGCTTATCCCACATCGCTTTAGGTGTCTTACACTCCGCAATGTGAAACAACAAATTATCAGACACAAGGAGACCTATGAGTCCTCTAGCCTCATCCATTTTGTTTCTATGAGCAAACTTCTCAAATGGTTTTGTGAACTCAGGTTGATTGGCATCTAACATTTGTCAAATCCCCCTAGATTGCAACAACTATGATATTTTGAGCTTCCATGTTGATAGTTGTGTGGAGTGAGAAATTCAATCCTTGGGTCTAACATGATAAATAAGGGAACACAAAAGGACCAAAAATACAATATACACATCCCCCCAGAATGAATGAAATCTGAATTTGCAACTTGCAATCACCAAGTTTGCACAATAACTGAAACAAGTTGCAACTTCAATCTATTTAAACTATAAAAAAGGCAAAATTTTAGAAAATACCTCATCCATAGCAACTTTGAAAAAAATATGAAGAGGCAAAAAAAGAGGGCCTCTTGAGCCACATCACAAGCTACCAAACACCAACCAATGACCAAGGTTTGATTTGCACAAGTCAAGAAGCACCATACGTGAGATAGACTCTCCACAACCTCGTGAGACTTGCTCACAATAAAGGAATGGAGGTGAAAAGCTATTTCAATAGCCAAAAAAGGCTCTGCACCACCAATGTGGGATAAATGTTCCAACCAATGCTCACATCTATAAAGTGTGGGCTCTACCAATAGTTTTGTGCATGCTAGAGTCAAACCCTAGACATAAATATTTGTTGAAAACCTTACAAACATCAAGGTTTGTGCATTATAATATCAGCTAACTAGCAGAAGGATGCAAACGCATATATGATTCCCATGCACTTCTTGGGAGACCAGTCTGAACAAAAATATCTACCTGCATGAACAAAAATTAAAGAATGATGCCTGTGATTCTTCAAATGCCCCTCCAAGGTTGCTGTCAGAATAGCAATGAATGCAAACAAATCCTCCAGCAAGAACTCACTAGCAAATGGGCAGCCCCAAAAAAGAATTCAGATCAAAGAAACTCTATTGAATAAATGATCTCAAACTCTAATGAATACTCTCAGCATGGAAGGTGGTTGCAGAAGACGGGCTCTGATACCATGATAGAGCAAAGCATAGAGGAGTATCTACAAACCAAGGGAAAAACCTTCACTAATGAGAGAAGCAATACAAGAGAAGCTATTTCACCACAAGTGAAGAATATACATTGGGCATGAGATATTTTACAATATACAAACCCATGTATAAATAGATAGGTAAAGGATGAGGTATGGGAAGAACAAACCCCAACTACCTCAATAGTGAAAAATAAAAAATGTACCTAACATTATTAAAATATCTAATAATGTAAATTTTAAAGTAGTCTAAGTAAACTTAAGCGTACTCTAACATATGTCATAGTCCATGATGTATGGGTGCTACTACATAATGGGCTACACCTGGGACATCCTGATTTTTGCTAAAATCATATATTACTAGAAAATATAATGATTTAAGCCTTGAAAGGTTCCATTTAAAGGATTTTAATTGAAGAGGCTTTGATCAAGCCCCCTTAGATTCAAACTCCCTTGGATAAAACTCTGCTAGTTTAGTCTCCTCTACACCTATAAAAATGTTGATAAAAAACTACTTTTGATTTACCTTTTGGGGGATCAAATGAATTCATTTAAAATTTATGTTTTCTAAGTATGTAGTCCTTATTATAAGCTTCCCAAAAAGTATAATTTTAAATATATTTATTTTTTTATTATATTTATTTTTTATTTCTTGTGAATGTAGGTTTTTCAATGAACATCAAGGTCTTTGTTTCACACATACGAAAAATAAGTAAATTAGTGAATTTTTTTTGAAAAATATCTATGCCCTAGGTGTTGATGTCCTTGTTTCAATAAAAAAAAAGAATTTTGATACATACAGAAAAAGTTATGTTTTACGGAATACGCCTATGTCTAAATTATAGTTGGTTTGACTTAAAAACTTAATTAAAAAAATTATATTCGACAAAAAATTATGAAACCAAATGCACACCCTAGATATTGGTGTTACCAATCTAAATTCAAAAGAATCATAATTTTATCCTTTGTAAAAAAAAGGTTATGTGCTACAAAATACACATCACTTTAAAAAAATGTTGTTTAAGTACTATTAAAAACTAGTTATCAAAGGAGACACAAAAAAATTTACAATTTAACTCCAAATTTTCTTAAAAACTATATTTTGAATCTATAGAAAAAGTCTCACAAATCACTAGTTTGTATCATCTTCAAATTCCTAATGGTCTAGTGGCGATAGGTGTCAGAAAGTGAGGATTTAGTTCAAAATGTTGATTTCAATGTCAAGTTTGGCCAAAACGTGTAACCCATTATTGTGGGATGACCCATATCATGCAAAGATTCCCAAGAGAAAGAACTAGAAGAATCATGATTAAAAAAATTAATTAAGAGAGATGTTGACAATTTGACTGAAGGATATTATTTTTCTCCTTTATGACTATGCAATAGAGTTTAGAGATGTGCCTTGAATTTTTTTTTGAGGAAAGACTTTTAATTTTTTTTTGAAAGAAAATGGAATGAAAAAGAAGGTATTTAAGTGTTTAAGTGGCAAGTTCACCAAAATATAAAGAACTTAAGCTACTCTAAAATTTTACATTACATTACATATGAATTGGGCTAGAAATGCTATTTTATGGGAAACTAAAATATAGATTTTACAAATTGAATTTAGAATTGTAAATAGTACAAATAAGGAACTTGGCAGTAAAAGATGGAGCTCCCTATTTCAAACACTAGTGTGACATGTAGGCCTCCAAATGATATCTTGGAGTCCTAGCTCCATGCTATCATCTAAGTCTCACACTATTCTCTAGAAAAGTTGCAAAACACAAAGTTTCCTTTAGATTTGAAATCCTCCTACATGATAGGAAACATAGAGAACAAAAATAGCGAAACAAGGGATACCAAAAAATACAAAAATAATATAATGTAACTAAACTATCTAGACCAAATGAAATAATAAAATAACAAGAGAATGGAAGAGACACTAGCAAACCTCCATGTGGTTTTATGCCCAAAAGGATATTGTAGAGGGTGTAGAGAATACTTTTAAGAACCTACAAAATAAGTATTTTAGAAAAGAAAAGCCATCAAGACAATAGTGTTAGGACACAAAACTTGCAAATCCATATATATATATATATATATATATATATATATATATATATATATATATATATATATATATATATATATATGGAAGCTTGTACAACTTAACATCGTAGAACAAATGCACCAAAAACACACAAAGCTCCATCACAAAGAAAGAGTAAATACACAAACAACACATGGGAAGAAGGCACATGGAAAACAAACAATGAAAACATAAAAGAGACCTAGATGTGAAATTTGTCTCAATGCTTTTCATCATCATCAAAATGTAAAGAAAACACAAGAGACAACAAATATATGGAAGCTTGTTCAACTTAAAATCATAGAACAAATGCATAAAAAACACACAAAGCTCCATCACAAAGAAAGAGGAAATACATGAACAACACATGGGAAGAAGGCACATGGAAAAAAAACAATGAAAACATAAAAGAGACCTAGATGTAAAATTTGTCTCAATGCTTTGCATTATCATCAAAGTGTAAAGAAAACACAAGAGACAAAAATAGAGTAGTTCTTATACAATGAGAAGGATGTAATGAGATGGTCAATTTGTTCATAGAGAGAATAAATAGTCCCATATAAAGAGAGATGGAATAAATCAATATGAATGAGGATACATGACTATGTCCCTTTCTTGCTTTATTGCTAGAGGTCATGTATAGAGTAAATGTGTGATTCAAGGACTAGCTTGCTTTGTCACTAGGAATCATGAAAATAAAACTAAGAGAAACATGTATTTTCTAGCATTTTATTTCTAGAAAGGATGTTAAGTATGGTTCTAGAGATAGCACTTTGTGTTGGTTAGGAACCATACAATACTTTCTAGGGTCACAATAACTAGCAACCTCATGTGTTGCTAGGTGACTCACCAGAAGTATCAAAAGTGACCTAAAAGATGGAGCACAAAGTCTAAAAATATGTTGCTAGGTGGCTCACATAGAAAAGAAATATCAGGGATTACATGGACTAGCACCTTAGGGAGAATGCCAATAATGTGAGAATAATAAATGAACACCACATGGAGAATGCCAACAATGTAAAAATGCTAGATGTGTGACCCCCTTAAAATAATTGCATAGAAGAAGTGTGTGCAATTGATTTTTAAGGTAGATGAAAAGTGATAGAGAAACAAGAAAGTCTCTAGAAGTATACTTGTAGGGCATTTACTTATAGAAAAATATCACCAAAAGAAAAGTATTTTAAGTGTTAAATTGGTAGATTTACCAAACTGTAAGAAAATTAACCTACTCTTAAATCTACTTTACATTACACATGAACTGGATTGAAAAATGTTATTTTATAAGAAACAAAAATACAGAATCGAATAATTGAATTCAAAATTGTAAATAGCATAAATAAAGGAAAATAGCAACAAATGATATAGCTCACTATTTTTGACACTAGTGTGATGTGTAAATATCCACATAATGCATTATAGCCCTGATTCCATGTTATCATCATTATCTCACATTGTTATCTATAAAAGCTACAAAACACAAAGTTTCCACTAGATTTTAAATTGTCCTACATAATAGGAAACATAGACAAACAAAATAGAAAACTAGAGGATATCAAATAATACAGAAATGATAAAATATAACTAAACTAGCTAGATCAAATGAAATAATAAAATGACAAGAGAAAGGAAGAAAAACTAGTAAACCTCCATGTGCTTGAATGCCTTCCATTATAACTATAACTAAAACAAGAGAAAATGTTGGGGCTAGTTGGGAACTTTCCTTTAGGTCAAGCCCCTCTTTGGTCTTTCAACATCCTTAAATAGTGAATGATAAAGAGATAAAAAATAGTGCATACTCCTATCCTACATGCATCTAGGAATCAAGAGTAGTGATCTAATAAAATAAATCTATGAGTATCAACCCTGGTCAATGAGAAAGAATACCCTAGTGTGTGTAAAATGATAAACAAGGTGGTGGTCTTTGCCAAAGATTTTCCAAATAAATTGTAGAAGGAAATTATAAAGAAGAGCATTGTGCTAGTTTTATAACATCACTCAAAATTTAGCCCATGTTCTCCAGACAATGAGAAGAATTAGAATCTGGTAAAGAAATTTGATAATCTAGTGAAGGAAAAAGCTAAGGCTAGGATAAAATGATCCCTAAAACATGCTACAAGAAAGAACACTAAAGCAAGCATAAAATATAGCATGAAATTTCAAGGGTGTGTAATTTTTGTCATTACATTTAGACCCCACTTTAGCAAGCTAATGATTCTAGGTCTTAGGCTATGCTAAAATATAGAAATGAAATACTAAAAGTTTTATGCCATAAAAGGATGCTCAAAGGGATACTATAGAGGATGCAAGGAATTATTTAAGTAGAGGAACCATGCCCCTAAGCTAAGAACCTACAAAAAAAGTATTTTAGGAAATAAAATCTCGAAGACAGTAACATTAGAAAGAAAAAACTACAAATCCACTTTGTTAGAGCACCATAAACATACACAGAAGCATGTACATCATAAAAATGTAACACAAATACACCAAAAACACACAGAGCTACATCACATGTGTTAGAATGAAAGAAACAATACATGAAGAACAAAATGGAATAAGGAACATAGCAAACAAATAATGATGTTTTTTGTTTCAACCTAAAAGAGACCTAGATGTGAAGGCTATCTCAATTGTTTGCATCATCCCAAAATTATAGAGAAAACATAAGGTAACAAATAAACGAATTCTTACAAAGAGAAAGAGAAGAAATCAATACAAATTAGGATACATGACTTCATTTGTTTCTTTCTCTATTTCTCTAGTCATGAAGAGATAAAATTCATCATTCGAGGATTACCTTGATTTTTCACTAGGAATCATCAGAAGAAAATTAAGAGAAACATGTATTTTCTACCATTGTGTTGCTAGAAAGGATGTTAAGTATGGTTCTAAGGATAGCATGTTGTGTTGGCTAGGAACCATACAATAGTTTCTTGGGTCATAAGAACTAGCAAGCTATGTTTCTAGTGACTTACAAGAAGTATGGAAAGTAGCCTCAAAGATGGAGCACATAGTCTAGCAATATGTCATTAGGGGGCTCACATGTAAAGCAATATCAAGGATTGCATGGACTAGCATATCTAGGTAATCTTGATAAGGCTGGTCAATCCAAGCAAGTGTATCTACTTGGGACAATAAGAAGCTACTTTAACACCTTAGGGAGCATGCTAATAATGTGAGAATAATAGATGATCACGTTAGGGAGTGTGCCAACAATGTAAAATTCCAAATGTATGACCCCTTAAAGTAAATGAATAGAAGAAGTGTATGGAATTGATTTTAAGGTGGATGAAAGGGGATAGAGAAAGAAGAAAGTTCTCAATAAGGATACATGTAGGACACTACTTCCAGAACAACTTGCAACTAGCCCATAGAATATGGGTGAGGACAACAAAGATGAAATAGGTTGTGTTGTCACCCAAGAAAAGAGAAGGTGGTTGCACTTAAAATTATTTCGCCGCAATTGTAACAAGTGAAGAAAAAAGTTGTGTGCCACATAATAGGTAGTAGTGCAACAAAGTAATCGTATAATCAATCAATGATTAAGGTGAAATGATTAGTTGACTCAACCAAACCCACCTCACAATGAGAATGAAGGAAAGAGTTTTATGGAGGTAGAGTTGCAGCATGAGTGGATATAGAAGTTATTAGAGGGCCCTGAGAAATGGACAAAACTTCTCATCATAGAAAGGGAGAAGTGTATCTTACTATTGAATTATGGTGTTTGAGTTTAGTAAATGATACATTTATTTTTATATATGTTTATTATTGAAAATTATATTTTTGATGAGTTTGGTGGACATTGAATCTGTTTGCTTCGAAGTACAATCAAATTGATGAAAATTGCTTCCTCCTTTTGAGGATGTGGTTATTAGGTGGGTAGGGTATACTAATAAAATACCTCAGCTACATAATACCTCCAAGAGAAATTTACCTTCGAATGGTATTATTTGAGCTTGGACATGGAAATTTTATTAAGTAGGTAGAAAATTAAGAAATTTCTAGGTCCACTATGTGATAATGAATGAGAATTAAAAGGGATTTGTGAGAGTCCTTTTCCAAAATCAGAGTATGGATTATTCTTGGATTAGCTTAATAGGCCATTATATACAAATCTAAGGGTATTCAAGTATGAAAATAGATAGATTAAAATGTTACTACTCTAAAATTCTATAGAGATATTAGGAAAAAAAATGGTAGGAAAAATTATTGAAAATGGTGGTTACGTAGACCTTGGGCAAGGTTGTCACTATGAACTAAGTGTTCTAGAGACTAAAATTCTATAAAAAAGTGCATATATTAGTAAATGAATACATAATCATCTTTAATTTATTTTTTGTGATGTCACAACTAGGACACCCAAAGGTAAAATATAAGCCTTAAAACACAATGGCGCTTCCCTAATGAATCTCCCCATAATTAATATCTAAGAATATAATATTACAATTGTTGTATGATTTAAATATTTGTGTGAATTACTATATTAGGCCCCTTTTGGCACAAGAACATGTCATAAATTACAATAAGTGAACCAAATATAACATTTGTCACATGGATAGATTCAAGGTCCCAATATAATGTTAATATTTCAATTTGTAGGCTTTATGATCAATGTGTAGTATTGCATCTAGTAGTCATACTTTTAACAACTTTGTAGCATTGAGTTATGACACTAACCAAAATAAATGTTTTACAATGAGAATTGACATATGCAATGGAAAGAAAATAAATTTGACCCTCTAATGTACCCACAAAAGTAAATAAATATAAAAGAAATGTTTTTTGGGTTATGTAAGATTGCTCAACCCCTAAGATGCTCCTACATCAAACATGTTAGGTAACAAAATTTTGATTTGTGTTCTCCTTAAAGTAGTGAGAAAGGTGAATTTAACTACCCAAGCTAGCCTACTTATTTGGACATCCATGTATCCTCTTTTGGTCATTTTCCTCTCCATCTAACAAGATATTATTTCTACTCCTCCCTTTTGGTTTTATTACATATGTGCATATTGAAAACTTGCTCTACTTCATCTCATTTCTCCTCAAACAATTGTGGCCTCCAATCAAGCTCATGTGGTAATTATGTGCTACCAGTAGTACCTTCAACTTCATGATAATCATACACATTAACAGCATTGAATACCAAAGAAATATCTAACCCTTTAAGTAACTCAATTTCATAAGCATTCTCGGGTCATCCCACAATAATGAGTTACACTTTTTTGCTAAAGTTGACATTGAAATCAATATTTTGAACTAAATCTTCACTTTCTAACAACTATAGCTGCTAAACCGTTAGGAATTTGAAGATGATGCGAACTAGTGATTTGTGAGATTTTGTTCATAGATTTTATATATATATATATATATATATATATATATATATATATATATATATATAGAGAGAGAGAGAGAGAGAGAGAGAGAGAGAGAGAGAGAGAGAGAGAGTTAAATTGTAAATTTTTTTGCATCTCCTTTGATAACGAGTTTTTAATAGTAAACAACATTTTTTTTAAAGTGATGTGTATTTTGTAGCACATAACTTTTTTTCTACAAAGGACAAAATTCTGATTCTTTTGAATTTAGATTGGTAACACCGACATATAGGGCATGCATTTGGTTTCATAATGTTTTGTTGAATTTTTTTTTGTAATTATGTTTTGAAGTCAAACCAATTATAATTTAGACATAGGTGTATTCCATAAAACATAACTTTTTCTATATTTATCGAAATTCAATTTTTTTGTTGAAAAAAAGGACATCAATACCTCGGGCATAGTTTTTTTAGAATTTTTTTCACTAATTTACTAATTTTCCGTGTGTGTAGAACAAAGAACTTGATGTTCGGTGAAAAACCTATATTCACAAGAAATAAAAAATGAATAAAATAATCAAATTAAATATATTTAAAATTATACTTTTGGGAAGCTTATAATAAGGCCTACATACTTACAAAACATAAATTTTAAATGAATTCATTTATCCCCCGAAAGGTAAATTAAAAGTAGTTTTTTATCAACATTTTGATAGGTGTAGAGGAGAGTCCATTATAGGTATGGTTTAAAACTAACAGCGTTCTATCCAAGGGAGTATGAATCTAAGGGGGTTTGATCAAACCATTTTCAATTAAAATTCTTTAAATGGAACCTTTCAAGGCTTAAATCATTATATTTTCCAAAAATATGTGATTTCAAAAAAAATCCAGATGTCCGAAAAAGTGTAACTCATTACTGTGGCAGCACCCTCTTAGAAAACTGGTATAACACTCTACAAGGACCAATCTTCTTAAACTTCAACTTATTGTAAGTTCTTAAGGGAAATCTTTTGTTCCTCAAATATGTATTGACTAACTCTCTCTTTGAATAACTATTTTCTCTCATATGCTTATGAGCAGTGACTTTATACTTAGTGCTACTCTTCCCCAAGTGTTCCTAAACCTGTATATCCACATCATTTGCATGTTGTACAAAGTCGTTTACATCTATGCTAATATTTTTATCATCTAAAATCGTCAACAAATTTGCAATACCAAATAGTGTAGATGAAAATGGCTGAGAAGATGTTAGAAAAGAAGACAATCAAAATATGGGACCACACTCCCATATTACTTGCCTTTCTTTTTAATTAATTTAAATTTAAATATTATAGCTCTTCTCATTAATAAAAAAATGAGCCACGCTAATATTTAGGCACACTTCTAAAGTACGTACACGATAGAGATAACTGTAGTTAATAGAATACAAAAGAGCTTGACTTTAGGCAATTTCCAATTTAACTGAACTAGGAAGTTCTCCTCGCTTGCAAGAAGGAAATTGATAATCTAGTTCCCCCACCTTTCCTCTCAAGAGCTCTTGTAATGACGGACACTGTTTCTCTGTGCTTAACCTATTTCATTGACTTCAGAGTGGTAACGCTCTAAGAAATATTCGGATATGTGGAAATGCATGTTACTTGTTCAATGAACATTAACTCAGGCACGTTTGAGGGCAGCTAATAACTGATCCCAGTAAAATTTATAATGAAATTCATCATAGTAGAAAGCTATTTTGTACATGTGAATTAATTGCACATTGAATATGACTTCACTAACTTCATTATATCGCCTCTATAAATAACTGGCAACAGCATGTATTCCTATCAATATTCTTCATTTGACTTTATGTTGGAGGAGTAATGGCTTCTACATTGCGCTTTCTGATTCTGCTAATTTTTATTTCTTCATATTAGTCAAGAGGTGATACTCAAAGCAATAGTGTTCAATCGGCCTGTGAATTAGCTGCCAATTGGAGATTCTGGAAGTGAAGGATCATCAGGAGAAGGACCTAAAAATCTGAGTGAAATTGCTTTGAGATTTAGCCTATGTCAAGCTAAAATTGTTCAAGGCTCTCTTTCTGGTATGTCATCGAGTAGGTGGTCAATGCAGAGCCAAGCTGTGGAGGATTGCAGTTTCCTCTACAATCTTATGGTAGATATTTGACAGCGAGTTTCATAAAATTGACAGGCTCGACAAACACGACATCAGAATGGAAGAATGCGCTGGATATTCAGAGTTATCTGAGTGCAGCCCTAACCTATCAGGCCACCTGTCTGGTTCTCCTTTGCAAACCTAAACCTCCGCTGGTTCTCCTTTGTCGATGATATATCTAACACATCAGATTCTGTAGGCACTATTCTAACTTTGATATATCTTACAGGGAAGGCAACCGCTGTTATGTAAGGATAATTTTCTGTCGCAATATGGAAGGGTCGATGATGGGCTTCTGTCATGGTTATCTTTGGCGCACAGAAGGTGGCTTCTGCAAAGCTCAAATGGTGGAGTTTTAGAGGGCGACGTCGTAATAGTGGCACAGGACGGTAGCGGGAATTACATTACCATTACTGATGTCGTCAACGCTGCTCCCACCCAAAGCAAAGACATGTACGTGATCTACCACAGGAGTGTACGAGAAATACGTACATATTCCCAAATACAAATACAATATTATGCTAATCAGAGCTGGAATAGATGTCATTGTGATTACTGGGAATAGAAGTGTTGTGGACGGGTGGAGTACATTTAGTACTGCAACATTTGGTAAGCTACTAAGCTCTTTCAGTTTTCATAATTTCTATTAGTCAATTAGACAAATACAAGGGTTTTACTGCGAGTAAATCTATACTATTTGTAGCATTAGAATTCTTGTCCATGTGTTTCATTATAGTTCGTTAAAAATTGCAATATGTGTCTGAAATTGAGTCTTTACCATTGGAAAGGTTGGATCTGATCTTCTTTGTTGGTTTGGCTTAATGTAGTTGTAGCTAGGCAACGTTTTCTTTCCGGTGATATCTATTAAGGAAAGTAAGATTGTCTAGGGAAAAGGCAAGCATTTTCTAGAGTTTTCCATAAGGAAAAGACATGCTTTTTCTAGAGTTCTTTATAAATTAGAAAAATCCATAAAGCTATCTAGAAAAAGAACATTCTAGTGTTTCATAATAAAAATATAGAATTATTTAGAAAACTAGAAGCTTCCAGACTTTAAAGTTTTGGTAACTATATATGTATGATTGTACAAAGCTGTTGTACACAACATTTTTGATGAAATATAATTCATGTTAGATAAATATATATCTTGTTTTTTTTTACTTTGTTTTGCCATGTTTTTGTCTATTTATTACTAGTGTTATGTTTTTATTATTTTTGGGCATGTTCTTCAATGGTATCAAAGCCAAGTTAAGCAAGAAATTTTTTCCAACAAAACTGATATATTGCTAGAATGATATTTGTTTGTAGGGCTATTATATTGCTGGAGTAATATTTGTTTGAAGACTGGTTTTTTTGGCTAACATGGGCTCTACAAATGAAGTTTTGCCAATATTTGATGGAAGTAGTTTTGCATATTGGAAGATTGCAGTCAAGAATGCATTGAGAGAAAAGGCTCTATAGAGGATAGTGAATAAGGAAATTTGAGAACCCCAAAATGAAAAAGAAAGAGTTCTAGAAATGCAAGTTGGAGCAACCTAGAGGTATTATTGGTAAAGCTTTAAACCCCAATCTTAAGAGAAGATTTGTTGATATTGATAATCCAATAGAGTTGTGGGAGAATTTAAAAAAAGATTATAAAGATCTAGATATTGTTAGCATGTTTAGTATAGAAGAGAAATTGGTGAATTTAGATCCATCTAATTTTGAAAAAAATGACTGATTACTTTAATGAAGTTACATTTTTAAGTGCTCAGCTGAAGGAAATAGATGCTCACTATGAAAAAAAAAAATTCAATTGATTGCAATGGTTGAAAGTAATCTTCCCCGTCCATACAAGCTATTTAAGGAATCAAGGAAAAGGGTTCTTCAGCTAAATCCCTATGCCCCCAGCAAACTTTTGATCAATTTTGTAAGTCTGTATTAAGATGAAGAGATTCGGCTTATTAAATAAGGATATATTAAGAAGAATCGTCCATATGCAACTAAGAGTAAATTTTCTAGATATGATGGAAAGAAGAATTGGAAAGGAAATAATAAATTTTGAAATAATGATGGTTCTAACCACTTTTATAGAAATGATCTAGTGTAGAAAAGCAAGTTTGAAGAAAACCCATTATTTGCAGGTATTGTAGAGGTGAGAATCACATGGAGAAATTTTGTTTGAAGAAGAGGGACAATGAAAGGAAACAATACAAGCCCAAACAAGAAAGGTTTAAGGATGACAAGAAGGATAGACATAGCTTTGTAGCCATCTCCCTAAAAAAAAGAGAATTCAGATGAGTAGGTAATTGCTAGACCCAAAAGTAAATCTAGCGTTAAGGGGGGATACTTTGCTTCAGATTCTAATAAAGAATAGATTTTAGATTCAGGGGCATCATTTCACATGACTAGGGATAGATTTTTGTTTATTGATTTTTGTGAAAGGAAGAGTTTAGATCAAGAAATTACTATTGGCAATAAAATGGAACTTCCAGTTTTAGGAATAGGGACTATTACAAATGGGTCTTTGAAAAATGTTTTATTTGTTAAAGGATTAGGGGTGAATCTTATTTCAGTATATAAAATAGTTCAAGCTAGATATGAGTTTGTTGTCACTACTGATCAAGTTATTGTTAGAGATAGAAAAGACCTAAACAATATAATTGCTATTGGTAGAGTTGATCATAAAGAGAGTCTATTTAAATTTGTGGGGTTTGTTGATGATGAATACTCACTCTCTCATGCTTTTATTTCTCAGACTGATTGTATGTCAAAACTTTGGCATGCTAGACTTGGACATATAAATTATAGAAAACTACAAGACATGGTTAGATTGGATATGGTTAGAGGATTAACCAAAATTTTAGCTTCTGAAGGTGCGTATGAAGGATGTTTGTTAGGAAAACATCATTGAGATGATTTTGATTTAGGTAAAACATGGAGAGCTAATCATCCATTGTAAATCATTCATAGTTATTTATGTGAACTAGGTTATCCTTCACTTTCAGGTGCCAAGTACATTCTCAGTTTTAGTGATGATTACAACAAGAGCGTATGGGTTTATTTTCTTGAAAAGAAAAATGGAAGTATTTGAAGTTTTTAAAAAGTTAAAGGCATTAGTTGAAAATCAAAGTAGAAAAATAATTAAATGCTTAAGGACAGATAATGGGGGTGAATACTGCAATTATGCATTTGAGTCATTTTGTGAAAATTATGGTATTAAGGTGCAAAGAACAGTTCCTTATACTTCTCAACAAAATGGGGTGGTTGAATGAATGAATAGAACTCTTTTACAAATGGATCGTTGTATGTTGCATTTTAAAAGTTTGCATAAAATATTTTGGGGTTTGGCTATTTCTTGTGCAACATATATTGTGAATAGAATCCCCACAAAAGCCCTCAAAAATATCACCCCTAAAGAAGGATGGAGTGGTAGTAAGTCCCACATTAGGTATTGTAAGGTATTTGGGTGTATTTTTTGGGCACACATTCCTGATGAAAAGAGGGAAAAGTTAGAACCAAAGAGTCATAAGTGTTTGTTTATGCATTATAGTGAAGAATCAAAGGCTTATAGGTTATATGATTTGATAACAAAAAAGGTCTTTGTTAGTAGAGATGTAATGTTTGATGAGCATTCATAACTTATAGCCACTTCTTGTCACTCTACAACAATAGATGCTTCTTATTTTTCTAATATTGATGAGGATGAGGTGTGCACTACTATAAATGATGATAATACCATTGAAAATGAAACAACTAATGCTTGTAATAAACCCTTTTCTGAAGGTAGTGATGATGAAGAAGATGACTTTTCAGCTAAAATCAAGACAAGGAGGGTCGAAGAAATATGTAGGCAAGGCTCAAAGATCCAAGGAAGGAATGGTTGTACTCTCATGGCCAAAGTATTACAAATAAATGACCCAATCTCATATGAGCAAGCTAGAGGGAAGAAAGAATGGGAGCAAGTCATAAAAGATGAATATGATGCATTATTAGAGAATAAAACTTGGGAACTTGTGCCCTCCCCAAAAGGTAAGAATGTTATTGGTTGCAAATGGGTATACAAAAAAAAATTAAATCAGATGGTGCTATAGAAAAATTCAAGGCTAGATTGGTTGTTAAAGGGTTCAATCAAAAAAAGGGTGTTGATTATGAAGAATCATTTGCCCTTGCCATTAAAATGAATATAGTTAGAATTATTCTTTCTTTCGCTGCAACTCTTGGGTGGAATATTCATCAAATGGATGTCAAAAATGCTTTCTTAAATGGAGATTTATATGAAGAAATATATATGGATGAACCACTAGGTTTTGTAGATCAACAACATCCTAATCTTGTTTGCAGATTAAAGAAGTCACTTTATGGTCTTAAAGATGCACCACAAGCATGGAATGAGAAAATTGGTAGGTATTTTAAGCTTCATGGATATAAAAGATGTATGTCAGATCCAAATCTTAATGTGAAGAATGTTCAAAATGATATTCTTCTTGTTGCAATTTATGTAGATGATTTACTCATTGTTAGACTTAATATTGGGCTAATCAATGATTTAAAATCAGATCTTAAATGGGCATTTCATATTACTGATTTGGGTGAACCAAACTATTTTCTTGGACTACAAGTTTGTAAATTACATGATGGATTGTTCATCTCACAATCAAAATATGCTTTGGACCTTTTAGAAAAGTTTAACATGTTTGAATGCAAGGCAACATCTACCCCATTTCAATCTGGAGTCAAGCTTACTAAAGAATGTAATTCCAACCAAGTAGATGCGGCTTTATATAGATAGCTTGTTGGTAGTTTAGTTTATCTAACTCATTCTAGACTAGATATTTGTTTTGTAGTCAATCTATTATCTAGATTTATTTAGACACCTAAAGAAAGTGATTGGTTGGCTGCTAAGAGATTTTTACAATACATTCATAGAACCATACACTTTCGCATCTTCTATTACTATAAGTATTCGATTTCTTTGGTTGGATTTACTAACTCAGATTGGGGTGGTGATATAGATGATAGAAAATATATTGGTGGTTATGTTTTCCATCTTGGATCATAGCCTATTACATAGAGCAACAAAAAACAAACAACTACATCATTATCTTCATGTGAAGAAAGAATATAGAGCAGCAAAAGAAGTGGGCAAGGAAGCAGTTTGTATTCAGAATCTTTTATCTCAGCTTGGTTTTCTACAAAATTTTGCTAGTATTATGTATTGTGACAATCCAAGTACCATACAGGTTGCAAACAATCTAGTTTTTCATGCTAAAACAAAGCATATTGAGATTGATATTCACTACATTCAGGATCTTGTTCAAGCAACTATTGTCAATCTTCAATTTTGTCCAAATGAAAAATAAATAGCTTATATATTCACTAAGAGTATGACATAAGCCAAATTCCAAAAATTAAGAGGAATGCTTTGTATGATAGAGGTGAACATTAAGGGGGGATAGTAGTATAATGTTACCCTCTCCTTTGTATTTTCTTTGTATTATTCTATCCAATCTTAAGGAGGGATGTTAAGGAAAGTAAGATTATCTAGGGAAAAGACAAGCATTTTCTACAGTTTGCCAAAGGAAAAGACATGCTTTTTCTAGAGTTTTTTATAAGTTAGAAAAATCCATAAAGCTATCTAGAAAAAGAACATTCCAGCTTTTCAGAAGAAAAATATAGAATTATCTAGAAATCTAGAAACATCTAAACTTTAAAGTTTTGGTAACTATATATGTATTATTGTACAAAGCTATTCTACACAACATTTTTGATGAAATATAATTCAAGTTAGATAAATATATATTTTATTTTTTAACTCTGTTTTTCCCTATTTTATCTGTTTATTAGTACTATTATGTTTTTTATTGTTTTTGGGCCTATTCATACAAGGTACGGAGAAATTCTAGGCTATAACTTTATGAGTGGACTTTGATCTATCAGCGTTTTACCATTGCTATATCAAAGGCTACTAAGCTATTCTCTACACTCACTCCCTCCATCAATTCTATAGAGATTGCAACATCTATGACATGGTGGATTTCATCTTCGGCAACATTGCATACTTAGTTTTTCAGAGCTACACTATTTTGGCATGAAAACCCATGGACTAGCAATAGAATATTTTTATAGCTCAAGGTAGAACAGATCTAAATTAAAACACATAAACATCTTTTCTCAACTGTAATGTTACTACTGCTTCTAATCTGGTTGCTATTATTGACTCTTTCCGCACATACCTAGGTAGGCCATGGAAATTGTACTCTCTTACACTTTACATGCAATCTTATTTAGACAGTTTAATCCAACCAGTTGGATGATTAGAATGGTCTAGAAATTTTTCCTTGAGTACGTTATATTATGGTGAGTATGATAACAATGGGCCTTGGGCAAATACTTCACAGAGAGTCACATGACTTGGTTATCATGTGATGAATATCTCTGATGATTAAAACTTCACTATGACTTCCTTCATTTCTAGTGATACATGGTTGTTGTCAAATATAGTACCTTACCATGTAGGCTTACCTTAAGCCCAAACAAGACCAATTTTAGCATAATGAGTTATTGTTAGTAATTAAAATGTTTAGTTGATTTTTTTTCTTAGTTGTTGGGAGTTAGTATCTTGTAGGGTAGTTTGGGGAAGTTGTACAGGAATGTAGTGTTTTAAAATTATTTTTGCAATACATTGTAAGAAGACCCTAAATGAGTAATACTATTAATTGCATATTCTATTGTTATCCTTGAGAGCAATATAGTTTGCCTTGTTTCTTGAATTTGCTATCATATAGTAGCACTAGGTCGCCTATGCAAAATGTTTTTAGATGTAAATTTCTATCGTGCCAGGATTTTTAGCTTTTCTTTTCTAAGCTTTGATTATATCTTTCTATTAGGCGATCTTCATTCAATTTTTCCAAATCTTCTATCCTTTGGGCTAGTGAGTGCTCATCCAACCGCAAAGTTAGTGTGGTATATAATTTTGGTATTAGTAACTTCTTGGGGAAAGTTGTATCATTTCCATAAACCAATTGGAATGGTGTGAACTTAGTTGAGCATTTATAGGTTGTATGGTATGCTGAGAATACCATAGGTATCTTCAAATCCCAATCTTCTCTATTGTGATCACACATCTTTGTTAATGCCATCCCAATTATCTTATTCAAGTTTTTTCTTGCTCTAGTGGCTTGTGGATGATATGGGAAACTTTTGTTATGTGTTATCATGAAACTATCCAAAAGTTCCACAATTATCTTGTTTATGAAATGTTTGCATTAATCACTTGTTATACTGATTAGGCAACCAAATCTTATGATAATATTTTCATAAAGGAACTTTGCAATAGTTTTTGATATGCAATCTTTAGTTGGTACCACTTCTTCCCATTTAGTAAAGTACTCTACCCCTTGTTATTATAAACCTTGCTCTCGAGTGTTTTTTCAGAGGATTTACAGGTCCAATGAAATCTAAGGCCTATTTGTCGAATGGTATTTGTGCTAGAACTATTTTTAGTGGCATATCATCCCTTGTGGTAGGTTTCCCTACCCTTTGACATATGTCACAGTCCTTCACATATTGTTTGGCATCCTTTTGTAGGGTAGGCCACCATAGTCCTACTAGTTTTACTCTCTTTTCTGTAGTATCTCCACAATTGTGTCCTCCAGATATTCCTTCATGCCCCTCTCTCGAGATTGCTTCTCTCTCATGTTTGTATACTACCCTTCTTAATAAATCATCTCTCCACAATAAATATTCTTCTCCTTCAACCAATGTATATGGTAGTGCCCTCGGCATAAGTGTTTGTTTATCTTACAGTGAGAAGTCTTGCAGAAATTCCCCTATAGAGAGTAATATTACTATTTCATGTTGCTCCTATGGTGCCACAATTAATATAAACAAGTGTGCACCATGTAAATCTTCTTCTTGCTCATCCAATTCTTCCCCTGTTTCTATCCTAGATAGGTATTTAGGGCCTTGATTATGTTTTCCTAGCTTAACCATTATCTTAAAATTGAATTCTTGAAAGAGAAGTAGCCATATACATATATGGCCTTGAATCACAGGTCTATTCAATAGGTATTTTAGGGGTTCATGGTATATAATGAATATAAATGGAGTAGACAATAAGTAATGTTTGAATTTTTGTAGGGCATAAACCATAGCCAAGGCTTCTCACATTGTTGTGGTGTAATTCTTTTCTGCTTTAGATAATTCCCTGATGGAAAATGCTATAGGATGGTCCTTATCTCCCTTGGGTTGTGCCAATACCACTCCTATTACTATCTCTAATGCATCTACATGCATGTGAAAAGGTATACTCCAATATTTGAATATCAATATAGGTGCATCAACTATCTTTTACTTTAAAGTGTCAAAAGAGGTTTGACATTCCTCATTCTGTTCCACATTCTTACCGCATTTAATCTTGATAAACTCTTTTAGGGGTGTTACTACTACTACATATCCCTTAATAAATTTATGGTGATAATCGGTATACCCCAGAAATGTTTTCACTTCTAATGTTGTCTTTGGTGGGGGAAGTGTCATTATGAATGTGACTCTAAAGGGGTCCACCATTAACTCTTCATTGCAGATGATATTGCCTAATAAAGTAGCAAATGGTACCACAAACATGCACTTCTTCAATTTCAAGGATATCTACATGTTCTTACATTTGTTTAACATTGTCCTTAGTGCTTGTATGTGGTCCAAGTTACCAACCCATACAATGTCTAGGTGTCAAGGTACACTTCTAGGAAGTCATGAATAAAGTCCTTAAAGGCATTCACCATTATCTTGCTAAATAGCATAGGTACATTCTTTAGTCCAAATGGCATTATTGTATACATATAGGAGCCAAATTTTCATGCAAATGTTGTTTTTGGCTGGTCTTCTTCTCTAATCTTTACCCAATGGTATCTGGAGAATCCATTAGTGAAGGAATATATTTCCCTCCTAGCTATTAACTCTCGTATTTCTTCAGTGAATGGGGTGGGGAAAGGGGCATGCATGCATGCCTTGATGAGTTCTTTGTAGTCCACACATATCCTTATTTCTCCTATCTTTTTATTCTATACTACCATAGGGCTTATCCATTCCACACCTTCTATAGGTTTAATTATGCTTGCTGCTAGCATTTTTCTACTTTAGTTATTACCTTCTTCTTCATATTAGGATTAATCCTATATGGTCTTTTCCTTATAGATTATGCTCCTTCCTTTAACTAAATTTTCATTATACCTACGTCTTCTTTAATCCCTTTCATGTCTGTGAATGTTCTAGGGAATAAATCTTCAAATTTAGTTAGAATTTCTCCTACTTGTGCTACCACCTTTTCATTCTAATAGTCCCCTATTTTGGATAGTTTAGGTTCTCCTTCCTTTGCTACATTCTATTCTCTTAGTTTCATTTGTTGGTTGTATTATTTTTATTTGGGTTCTAGAGGTAATTCCATCTCCCTTTCACCTTCTTGCACTTCTATTTTTATGTTTTCTATATCTCCATTATCTTCTTGGGTTGTTTTATAACATGTGTGTGCAGTGGGGTTTGTTTATAAATTGAACCACTCAATATATTTCCATATTCCTTTGCTCTGTGGTGGTGGAGAACCAATTTGTGCTATGTTTTATTTTCTTCCCTCATGTGGTGTGAATATTATTTCCTTTATTTTTATTAGTGTAATATGGGTTTGCTCATCTTCATCCCAAAAAGAGAATGTGTAGCTTCTTTCCTGGTTAATGTACTAGGTTTGGACTATTGGCATAAGTGTCTAATAGAATAGTTGTGTGTATAATCTATCATCATATTCATTTCTATCCTTCCATACCCATATGCATGTTTTTATATGCTCTTTCAAATGGTAACTGCCATTATATTTAGGGATTTCTTCACACTTTCCTTCTACCATGTATCATGTTTGGATTAGAATTTTGAGTACCAAATAGTGGTGGCTATTCTTCTTATGTGTATTCCACCAGCTAGTAACTATGAGACCCAGGACCAACTAGATGAATGTCGACACTGGTCAAGCCACCTAAGTCAAGCAAAGGCACACTTTGCAAGAGTTTGACAAACAAGAATGAAATCAATGAATTGCAATGAAGGAGATAATGAATTAGCTTACAAGATGGAGTAAATATAGGGCATAATTGACTAATAATAGTCAATCCAATAATAGAAAAATCTCACTAAGAATAGTAGTGCTCCAAATATAGGAAAATCAACCACTTAACTTAGTCCATCTAATCTAGGCACACCAAGTATAGCTTGAGGATAAACATAGATTGATGTCCACACCTATGTAAGTTTAATATACACCAACACCCCCCTTAAGCATAGCTAAAGTGGGCTAAATAAAGATGGGTCCTGACAACTAGGCCTAATTAGGTATCCATGTATAATTTAATCTCTCATAATAATGGAGAAATGGAGAAAACCACATGGGAAAAAACTCCCCTCCAAAAATAGAGAAAAATATAAAAGAAGAGGACTAGGAAGCCTCCTCAAAGATGATAACTCTATACCAATCCTGAAACCATGTCACTCTAACTGTGATGATGTAGATATGACCCCCCATAAGAGAGTAAAAGAGACTATGTAGCCCCCCACAATGAAGTAGCCCCTATGTGAAAATAGTATGCCCATGTATGAATGCTAAAAATGATCCATTTGTGGCAAATGATGTTTCTCCCCTTAGGAAGAAATAACTCCAAAGGTGAATGCTGAACTCTAACTCAAAGAAGCAAGGTGAGGTGGTAAGTTTCATGATGTCTAATGTCTCAAAATACTACTCAAATGTCATCAACCTAAAGTCAAAATGAGTCACAATCAAATCAAGAGGCTCAGCCCTAACTAAAACAAGTGACCTCTCAAAATCATGTGAAAAATAATGAAGAGCATGATCAAAATAATGGATGTATGGATGTGGAATGTTAATGCATGGCATGTGGATATAAATAAAATACCATGTAATGTCCTACGAAGAATCATTGGAAGCCCTCAATGAAGCTTCTCTAAACTCTATAGTACTAGTAGGTGTATGAGTACTATCATCAAATAGTAAGATGAGATCCTCCAAAGTGTCATCCCAATATGTGGGACTCTAGAAACAACCAAGAGATGTCTAGCAAAAGTGTGTCCCAATGAAGTGAATCTTGAATGTGACCCTACTATAATGAATCATTGGAAACTCTTGAAGGACAAACACTGAACTCAAAAGTGAAGGCATAGAAAGCATGTGCCTTGTAATGTGACAGTGTAAGTTGACCATCATTTGGATTCTATACCCAAGTATTTGTACTTTGAAGTGGTTGTCTAGCACAAAGAGAGTTGAATGTGGGTTATTTAGATGATAAATCATCATCCTCCAAACTGAGTCTCTAGATGGATGGAGATGGCACCCCATTATTGTCCTCACTGTAAGAACTAGAAGAAGGCAAGAACTCTACCTTAGGAATTTAATGTGAGGTAATAGTAGATGAAAGAGATGAATTCTTGATGTCCTAGTTCAAGGAGTTACTAGAGGCTCTCAAATGAACGTTACTAAAATCGATCAAAGGAATAGGTGCAGAAGCATGAAGAGAAGTTTGCATGTCATCTGACTGTCTAAGACTGGCAATATACTCAAACTCCTCTGAAGTATCATCATCAAAGGGTATGTTTTCTATTTTAGGAAGAGGAAGAAGAAAATCTATAGTAGGATCATCTGGGAATGGAGATATATGATGATCTCCATGAATCTCCTAGATTCTATTCGAAAGTATGTGAGGACACTCAATATCTGATACATCACTGAGAGTGTCAGAATCAACGCTAAGACAAATCAAACCTACTACATGGTAAATGATATTTACCCAAGATAATTTTCTCCTTGGTGTGTCTGGTTTAGGCATGAGTCTATAGAGATAAGGCAAAAGATTAAGCCATCTGAGGTGTGTCAAGATGTCATTTTGCCAAGACTCATAATTGGCCTTCTCTAGGATAACCGTAGAAGGATGAGAAGTGAAACCCATGATGAAACCGAGACCAATAATCTCAATGCACAAGAAAAGCAAGAAAGTAGGAAGTGTTCAAAGACACAACACACAAGACACCGCTTGATTCAATTTTTGAGAGCCCCCTGAATTTGCCACTTTATCATGTAGTGCGTTAGGTTTAAGAGGGTCGATTGAAATCATACCGTAACACTTAGCCTTTTAACAAAAAAAACTTATTTTTTGGCACTTACCTTTTACAAGATTTTTCTAATCAGCACTACAATTTTTAAAATCACTCTAAAATTCGAGGGTGAAGGCCAAAAAAAGACTTAAAAAAAAGGTTTGGGTAAGACAATGATGTTCTAGTTGATCTATAGAAGAACAATGGTTAGTTTTGTGGGCTTCAAACAGTGTAAGGCACCTCCTTTTATAATTTATGGTACCTTTGTGTAGGCCACCAAGAGCCATGAAATCATGTAGGCATTCTCCTATAACAAATTCACCTTCCTCTAGTTCATTTTCACATCCAAAAAAAAGGATTTGGAACCTTTCTTCAAGGATATATGCCTCTTTGTAGGAAAAATGCCACACACAAGTCAATTTAGGGCACCTCACACTCCCAATCATGGCTTTTTGCAACAAAATATACCTTTTTGGTCAGTTTTGGAGTGCCTGAATACCTTTATAGAGGCACTTGAATGCCTTTCTTTATGTAGGTTTTGGTTTGATAATTCCATAGGCTAAGGGGTAACTTTTTCTACTATGCTTGACACTTAAATTCCCTTTGACCAAGTAGAATGACATTTAAACAATAATACACCCTCTAAATTTGCAAAACACCTAACAAATGGGCCTGCAAATCACAAAAAAAAACATCTTCTAAAACTGCAAAACACCAATCAAATGGAGGTTTTTCAAAGGGTAAAATGCCTTTCCAGATACAAGGGTTTCATAATTCCTCAGAGAAGGGGTTTTCTAGCTTCTTAGAGTGCATCTAATGCCAAGTTTTAGACACCTTACTTTCCATACAGGGTTGAACACCTTCCAGTAGAGTGGAGGAAGAGAAAAACTCCTTTTGTGGGTTGAAATATGGCCTTCTTGTTGCTGTTAAAATTCCCTGCAACCTATATATCATCCTCTATTGATGAAAGCATTTGCACACATTAAAATCTTGCCTAGGCCAATTTGAAATTTGTCATGGGATGCCAAAAATGGGCCTCTACCCTCTATCAACCTCTAGAGAAGATTAAAATACCTTTTGTAGAGTTCTAGCCATGTCTCTTGTAATGTGAATCAAACTTATTTGTAGATTGGCACCCTTCTATTCACAATCGGCCTTTTTCCTAATCAAATCATGCCTTTTGCACAAACTACAAGAAAACACAAACACATAAAAGATATTCTTGAATGCATAGAATATTTTCAAACAAACTAAGAAATATACTAGACTATCATTTGAACCAGATAAATCTTTGATACCATGTGAGAACTAGGATCAACTGGATGAATATTGGCACCGGTCGAGCCACCTAAATCAAGCAAAGGCACACTCTGCAAGAGTTTGACAAACAAGAATGCAAACAAGAATGGAAGCAATGAATTTCAATGAAGGAGATATTGAATTAGCTTACAAGAGGTAGTACATATAGGGCATAATCAACTAAGAATAGTTGAGCCAATAATAGAAAAATCTCACTAAGAATAGTGGTGCTCCAAGTATAGGAAAAGAAACCACTTAACTTAGTCCAGCTAATATATGCATGCCAAGTATAGCTCAAGGCTAAACATAGACTGATGTGTCCATCTAAGTAAGCTTAATATATGCTAATAGCAACATTGCATACCATTGTGTGGTTTAGTGCTTCTAACCTAATCTCTTCTTTCTCAAAGGCTTGCTCCATTTGTGACAAGTATGTAGTCAAGTCTCCCACTCATGAGTATTTAGGTAGCTTGATATGTGATATGCCCCTCAAAATATCATTTATTTGGATTATTTTTTGGACTGTACTTTCTGTATATATGTTTGGTTCACTGCATTCTTCTTGTGTATTTTCTTCCTTTGCGGTAAATTGCACTGATTTTTCTTCCATTGGTCTGACCATATAAACCCTTTTGGTACTCTCAACTCTGTGGCTATGAATTTATACTTCTTTTTGTAGCCAGGAACTTAAGACATCCTCACTATCCATGTTGTAGGGTTCTATTTAAAGTTCTATCTCACCCTAAGATTTAGGTTCTTCCATAAGTTCATATTTAGGGAGTTTAGAGATTGAGTAGAGAATTTTGTTATCTTCCTCAATGTACTCCTCTAGATTGATCTCTTCTATATATGTCTCATCATAATTCTCTCCAAAAGGTATGTGGATTATCTTATCATCATCCACAAATGAGATTTCCTCCTTTCTAGAGTCTACAACACCATTGGCATCCACAAACAATCTTAACCTTAATAGTGCATTAAAAGAGTCTAGTGTCTCTTTGATTGCTACCACTTCTAGGTCTATCATCTATTTTAGTCCCATTATGTTAACTTCTACATTCTTCCATGTCCCTAATATTTTTAGCCCAGAACCATCTTCCAAGCTAATATTATAAGTTATTTCTTGTAACTTAGTTTTTCCCATTTGTTCCCATACCCTTTTTGGGACCATTTTGATGGCTGAACCTAGATCAACTATTACATTTTCCACTCTCTTGTGATTAATGCTTACTGTGATCATTATGGGATGCTTCTTCCATGTTCTATCTTTTCTCCAAATTTCCCTAGTTTGTGGTTACATGGTTTTCTATTTATTCCAGTACTTATTAAATTGCTTGAGTTTCTCCAAGAGATTATCTTTTCTAGCCATCTGTGTCAATTGTTTAAGTGTTCTTACTTCATGTTCAGTAATGAAATTTTCTTCCTCTTTTTTATTTTTGTTTCTCTTTTTTTATTGTTTTCTCATCTTGTTTTATGATTTGATCATATTTTTCTTTGCTAGGGAAGAAATCTTCTTCTTCTTGCTCACTTTCTTTTGCACTTGTGTTAATACATTTCTTTGCAGTGTCCATTCCTTTCCTTGTCACTAATGCTGCCTTGTTTTTCTTTTCTTGTCTAGGCTTTTCTTTGCATACATGGTATTCATCTTGTTATAAACTATTAGTAGTGCCATTTGATTCATAAATCTTTACTTTTTGACATCTTCTTGTGTTTTGCAATCTATCTTCTGGTACTTTCCACATAAGGTTTGGTCCTTTAAAACCTTGGAATTCATCACTTTTATATTGTGGTGCAACATTCTTGTAATAAGTTTGCACTTTGTTGCAATTGAATATGTCATATTCCTAGTGCTACCAAAAAACCTACATGATTTCTTCTTGTCTCCCCAACATTCATTTGCAAAGTGTCCTTGCTTACTACAGTTAAAGAAAGTCACATCATCTCTCCTTCACCTACCTCTTCTTTGGCCTCTCCCTCCTCTATATCCAATATATTGGCCTCTTTCATCATTACTATAATTGTTCATGTAAGGTGCAAGGTTGGTGCTTGTATTTTATAGATTGTTAGTATTTCTTTGGATAGCCCAATTAGGTTGTTTATACCCATAATCTTGAATTTATAGGTGTCTTTCTTTAAGCGCTTTCATGTATGTCATGTTTGCATTATCCCAGCTATTTTTGCAGTGAGCATTGCGCAAAGGTTCATGTTCATCATCATCCTCCCTTAGTCTGAAACACTATGAGGATTAATCCTCTAATTCATGGTCACCCTACTCTCTACATATTCTGTAATATACTATGTTGTTTCTTTTTGGAACTATTTTTAGGTCTATCTTCATTGTGGCAGCCTTCCTCTCACCTTTTATCATTGGTCATTCATTCTGCAAGTGCCCTTACTTCATGCAATATGAGGACCAAAAGTTAGATCTTTTCTTTTGTTGATTTTCTCCTTCATTTGCTAGGATTTCCTGTTGCATATTTAATTGTTCGAGTTCTAGTCTCAATTTTTTTCTATCTCCATGTTTTCTTTAGTATTATCTTGTCTTTGCTAGGTTTGTGCTTCTATGCGGCATGCTAGGGTAACCACTTCTAATTATTAATGAATTCTTTCCCATCTAATGATGTTTTGATGTCAGGGATTAACTGTGAGATGAGCCATTCAATTTTTTATTTTTTAGTTAGGGGTTCCTCTAACTTTTGAGTGATTTATTTAAACATTCTATCAAAATACTTAATGGATTCCCCTTCCTTCATCACCATATCACACATCTTTCTCACACCTTCAATCTGTACCTCCGATGAGTCAGAGTTATATAAAAATATCTATTTTATCTCGTCCCATGTTTTATCATGGTTGGGGTAGGCCTTCTTATACCATTTTAGCGCATCATTTTGTAGTGTTTTGACAAAGCCAAATGGCTTTATTTGACCACTTGTTATGTTCTTTTTGTTCCAGATAAATTCCAGGAGAAAAACATGTTTTTCTACCTTAGTTGTGTCCTTCCCAAATACTGGTAACTTAATTGGTGAATCCATTGGTAGTTCCCCTTATTTTTCTAGAGCTTTTGGTGTTGTGCAATATTTTTTCTTGTTTTTCTCCTTAGGTTATTTTTGTTGTACTAGGGTTTTAAGTTCTCTA
The DNA here is from genome assembly GCA_027924645.1 of Cunninghamia lanceolata. Classification (NCBI taxonomy): domain Eukaryota; kingdom Viridiplantae; phylum Streptophyta; class Pinopsida; order Cupressales; family Cupressaceae; genus Cunninghamia; species Cunninghamia lanceolata. Next base: position 10,863,484 of record BSBN01000016.1, read on the forward strand.
CCCTTATCTATTTGTAACTTGATATCCAAATAATCTCTCCTTAAAAATTATGAGGACCACAATCTCTTTGGATCTGTTATGCTATTTCCTCTTGTCTATCCACTTGATTATTTTCTTTTTCTACCAAAATTATTCCTATTTTATAGGCATAGAGGATGACTCCTGGTCCATGGGTTACATCTTTTTGAAGTGCCCTTTTGTTTTAGGGGATGTCTTTTCATTTGTAAATGGCATTTTGTTACATAAAGTTGTTGTTTCTCTAAACCATCTTACCCTTTTGGAACTAACTTCATGGTATACTGCATCTTCATCTCTTCCTCTCATTTTCATTATACTTTGATTAACTAAGAGATCCAAGTCAGTCGCATTCAATTCCAAGAGTTGGAGGGTTTTGATAGGGTCAAGTAGGTGTTCCCATTGTTCTTCTATTTTGATCTAGACATTGGCCAAATTAGGTTGAACTTCACAGTTTTTTCCTATTTGTGGTAGGGTTAGAACTTGATTATACTATTCTTACCATATCCTTCTTGACTGATCATAGGCATTAATACTTCCTCCTAACGCTTAAGGAGTTTTGCAGCCATGTCTAGATGTATGGTCAATGGTCTTGGATTGTCCATATCTTTGTTTATTAATTCTATGGTAGTCCTTATGGTGCGCTCATCCATTCTTTGTTCCTCACCCTATTCTTCTATCTAGCAACACCCACATTGGTATTCTCAACAACACCCACATTGGCGCACTCATTCACTTTTCCTTTGACATAACTCCTCTACTTTCTCCATCCTTCTATGGTATCTCTCTTGTCATTCCAAGGTTAATCTACGCTTCTCTTTCTGGCTCATTCTATTCTTGTTGTAATGATTTTCTTAATTTCTCTTAGTTTCTTGTATTAGATTTAGTATTACATTAATCCTTATGTATTCCTTGGTTAAGTCACATTGAAGAGGTACATCTTTTTGAGGATCTTTTCAGATCCTCCCCCATTCCATTTTTCATCCCTTCATTGTTTCTCCCCCTCACAAGGGTAGGACTTAAGAGATTTATACTACAACTCTTAAAAACAAAATTTATCTCTACATCTTCACTATCCTTACCAGGGTCCTGGCAATGGAACCAAATGCTAGAAAGAGAAATTAGGATATAGTCTGAAGATTTGAACCTAGGTTACTCTTATGTAGTATGTTTACACCCTAGCAGAAAAAGTGATAGAAGAGAAGTAAACATAGAAAAGAGGCATCATATTGCGGTAGGATTCCATGCAAGAAAATTATATAACAATTTAAAACACTCATTATCACAACCAATATATATATGTGTGTGTGTGTATGTATGTATGTATGTATGTATGTATGTATGTATATATATATGTATATGTATATATGTATATGTATATATATATGTATATATACATATATGTATATATATATACAAAAGGTAGGTCTATGTCTTTGCTCTATACATATATCACTCAGTCATCCTCTCATCTCTCTTGTCTCTCTTGGTTAAATACATATCATACATATCTATATATAATATCTAGGGGTGTGTCCTTTGTGTGATACCTTTCTATCTTCTTCCCCTATCGGCCTGATGCTCCAGAAGTCCTTTGTGCTACCTTGAGGTGATTACTCTTGCTCCTAGTATCTTGCCAACAATAATGTTAATATTTCAATTTAGAGGCTTTATGATCAATGTGTAGTACCGCATAGTAGTCGTATTATTAACAACTCTATAGCATTGAGTTATAACTGTAGACACCTAAAAGTGTCCTCAGGTTGCACAACCCTAAAGCCTTCCACATTCTACTAATTTTCCCTAAATTTCTTCTATAGTTCAATAATTAATTTGAATTAATTAATTATTTGATCATTCACATTCCATATATTGCCTTTCACTCAATTAAATAAATTCCATTTGTTTAATTAAGGTTCACATGTCCCCTTCATTTGATTTATTCAAGCAAAATAAATCAACCCCATCACATTATTCCCCTCTCCAAATAAATTAAATAAATGAACCTAATTTATTTAATTTAAAATCTATTCCACCTCACTATTTCTTCTAATTTAAAATTCACTTTTGTCCTTTAGTGGTGAGAACCTTAATCGATCTCAACCCTCCATTTGCCTCCAAAGTCAACACTTAATCCTAGCCCTCCATTCAAATATGTTCCTCTATAAAACACCTCAATCAGCTTCATTTTGAACTCTTAAGTCTCCTAGACATTTCTCTCAGCCTACAATCTCCAAAATCTTGCTTAATACACACACAAGCTTCTCAAGATGGTGGCATAAACCTGCAAATCTAAGAACACATAATGAAAGGAGGATAATGGAGAGAAGTCAATATTAGCTTAGATTTTTACTAGTTTTCATTTTTATTTGATTGTTATCTAGGTTAGATCGCACTCCATTAGGAGCTAGGGTTAGTTGTTATTTTGTTTTCTGTATGATAGCTAGCTTTTTCTCTGTCTTCATCTGGTGAACATGAGATGAAAAGATAATTTTTTGTCAACTTTTGAAAGGAAAAATTTTCAGGTAACCTCCCAAGCTCAAATAGACCCCATTATTGGGTCCTTGAGGCCCTTTCGGCAAAAAATCTCATAAAATTTGCTATATTTTCGGGATAGGATGTTTTTGAAATCTTTGGTTAACAATAAGTATGTTGTAGGTTAATTTTTTGTTTTGCATGTTTAAAAAACCCTGAGGATCTCATTTGATGCCTGGTTTAAACCCTTATATCTCCCGTAGGTCTACACACACACCTCCAACTTAAAACCCTAGGTCAAAGTTGTTACTTTAAACCTTTAACTGCCTCTATAACTGTCACGTCCACTTTAAACCTTTAACCACTTCTGTCACCACCATATTCCCTTTGGCTTCCATCTAGTCCATCTCTGCATTTCAATTCTTATTTGCCACTTAACGAAACTGTATTCACCACCTGAGGTCTTTGGTTGCCACTCCAATCTTTTTCGACTATGATCTCTTGACTGTACCCTATAGACTCATCGACACCTAAAACTCACCTCGTTGCCACTATGCTAAACTCTGCCTATTGTCATAAAACTTACTCCAGCCTTTTACAAACCCTAGCCACCTGTTAGGAGTTGTTGGCACCACTCGTGGCTAGGTTGCAACTAGTCAACTCCCTTGCGCCCTACAATAAACCATTCAGTTGGCTCTGGGCATGCACATGGAATGAATCCAATTATCCATACCCTCTTTCATGCCTCAAAAGGTGACTGTAATGCGTATTGTGGTTACTATCACAAGAGGCTAAAGATTAAGATTCTCACAACTAGTTTCCCACTTTGGTTCAGTGTGTGGCAGTTGAGGCATGCCTAGCTTTCTGCATCATCCAAGATTCTAAAAGCTCTAAAGCTCAAAAGCTTATCTTTTAAATAAAATCTTTATCCTTTAATGTGTACTACTTATCTCTAACAGAATCTTTTGTGAGCATGGACAAGAAAGTGAAAAAGTTGGATGGCATTTTTCTATTACCGACAAACAAAATTAGAGAAATCGACATGTATTTAACTCAAAGAAGGAATGGATTTTGGAATTTTGGATTGACAATGAAATTTACTAACTTAACCGTCAATCTCATATTCTGCATGCGATTAAAAATCCTCATCTTTAGAATACACGATTTGTGCTGGTTGGCCTACATCTATCTTATCGACAATCAGATAAGCCCAAACTATAGTCGTTTCAACACTGTTGACTTCTGCCACTCAAATCTCCTAGTCACCACCACTATGAAACGCTAATTGTTGGCTCTGCTAAAGCCAAACTCACCGTCGACTCCTCAAAACTACTCTCATCACAGTCAATCAAAACCCCTGTCGCTACTGCTTATACAACTCTTTCTTTGTTTTTAAATCGTGTTGACATCCCTCTAAATTTTGATCGTCGCCTCTACAGTCACTGACATCCACCAAACATCCAAGTTGACACCCTACAATCACTAGTTGCTTCCACTCTACTCTCGCCACCTCCATTAAAATGTTGATTATCACCAGCCTTTAAAACCTGTGCCACCTGTGTTTCTCTCCAAGAAACCCTAGATCATTGACTAGAGTCTAAACTGCCATTAGTTGCAAATCTTTGCTACCTATGTGTTGTTACCTAAACCACCCTATGTCCACCATTGTCATTTTAAAAAAAACCCTAATCTTGGGCACTTAAGGCTTAGAATTTTGTTTTTAGACATGCCACTTCTTGTTTGTTAGTTTTGTTCTAGGTCCGATTGTTGGTGGGCACTTTAGTAACCAGTGGAGGGGGGGCCAGGGGCTAGCGCCCTCCTCTCTCTTGCATTTTATTTTTTACATATGTTCGGCCCTTGGTCATATGACTGATTAGGGGTCCTGCTTGACTATAACCACCCAAATCTAGCTGCCATAGCCTTAACCACCTATAGAGATAACATAACATGTGACCACAGTATCCAGAACTGCTAGTAGTTAAAGTTAACAACTGGGAGCTTTTTTGGCCTTGAAAAAATTGCACGAAACGAGTTGCATTGAGGAGCAGACTTGCCCAATTTCACTATGGCGAAGTCAATTTTAGATAATGACATCATTTTATCAGTTACTTTTTTGGTCAAAGTCAAACTTTGTTTCAAAGTTTGAATGCTCATAACTTTGGCAAACTTTACCAGATTTTGACGAATTTTTTTTCAAACTACTTAGAATTTCCTAAACAATTTGATTCTACAATCTATTTTCCTATAGCAGATCAATATTTTTAGATATTTTGTAGATTCCTTTTTTGACCTTTTTGGACTTCGAGGCTTACAAAAATGAAATGTTTACTTAATGCCTCTAGTTTTTTCACACATTCATGGGGTTTTTTGTGCTACTAATGTCTGATTTGTAGCATGTGGCATTTGCTAGTCAAAGAAATTAAATTGAAACTACTAACACATTTGATGTAGGGTGCTTTGTTTCATGTGCATGTGTTTTGATATCATAGGAACACTTCAATTTTGGTGCACTAAAATGAACATAACTTGCTATTTTCAAACGATTCTTGGGGGCTTAAAATTAATCATTATGTACTTTGCTTGGTGACTTTTCTTATGTTTTTGAAGTGTGTATGCTCTTCCCTTGTGCTCTAAGCGATCTTGGGAATAAAAAACACTTCTTGAACACTTGTCTAGTGTGGCATAAGTTCAAAAATACGTATGCTCTCCCCTAGCATTGTCATATGAACTTGGGGATCAAAAGTATTTTTGGTGCCTAGGTCACTTTTGTTACCCTTTAGAGTGGGCTTGCTCTTGAGACACATCTGCAAGGAGAACTCATTTGTGACCCCAAATGGTACTTTCATATGGTTTGCTACACAAATTAGGATAAGGCAAAAGCCAAGTCTAAACTAGTATTAGTGCTTACTATACAGTGCTAACTCAAAATGAGGCATACCTTTGTGTATATTAAAACTCCTAGTAGGGTTAGTCAAAGCCTTTAGTGGCTTAATGGACACTCGTAAGGTGCCAGTCCCCTAGATATTCACTACGAACCTTTGTTTAGTGGCCAAAAACCCTCTATTTGTTTGATGTAGGAGGTCAGAAGATAGACCTCTGGAGTTGTCCCACACTCTCAGAGTTCTTAGCAGAGATAACAAAGTACCTTAAGATCTACATGTCTTAAGGACATGGAACATGGTGTGCCTGAGAAGTGAGTGCATTGTAAGGGGGAGCCTGTGCCACCAAGTTATTGGAGATATCCACTTTGAATAAGTGTGTCTAGATAAATCCAAGTTAGAACTCAACAAGTATTGTCATTTCCTAGCCTAGGATCGTGCATTTTTACAAGTATTTTCAAACTTATCAAGATTCACTAAAAACAACCAATTTGACTACCAAATGTTTTCTATGATTGATGTGTATACTTGCCTAATAATCACCCTTGAACATTCATTCCAAGTCATCATCCTCCTTATCACCTTTCCTAATCACACCATCCAACCATCCATATCCTAATTATCCTACTTGTCCCATCCTAATCGCATCCTAATTACATTATCATCATTCCACATCATCCTCTTTCTAATCCAATCAACACCATTCCAAGTCAAACCAACACCTAACTATTATCATCATCATTCCACATATCCTAATCCACTTTCATCTTAATTGGTCTAAGTCATTCAGTCTTGTGCTTCATCATCATTCCTAATCATTCAAACACATCCTAATTGCATCCTTATCATATCATAATTCCTAATCATCACACATAATCCTAATCCATCCTAGTCATCATTCCTAATCACTACACATTGTCATCCTTATCAAATCAACATCATCCTAACCATCCCTAATTATTCCATATCATATCCTAATCATATCCAAATCATCATAACCACATCGTATTCGTCATGCCTAATCACTACACTTTATCCTAATCATCATCCTTCTCAAACCCTAATCACTTCTTTCATGTAATCACATCACCCTAATCATCCTCGTAACAATATCCAAGTCATCCAATCTAATCATTCCTATCATACCCTAACCATTTCCAACTCATCCTAATCACCTTTTTCATCTAAACACCAACATCTCAATCACCCCAATCACATCCTAATCATACCCTAGTCATCATTCATAATCATTACACATTGTCTTCCTTATCCAATTAACATCACTCCTAACCATCATCTCAATCATTAAACTTCATCCTAAATCATCATCCTAATCATTGCTAGTCATTCCATATCATACCTTAATCATATCCAAGTCATCATCATTCAAACCTAAATCATCCCCTATCACCATCATCCTAAGAAATCTAAATCATCCAAATTTGTCCTTCAACATCATAATCATCACCCACTTAAGGCCAATAAATCTCATCTTATCATTCCACATCACATCCTAATCATCCTAGTCATCATCCCCTAGTCACATTATCCAACCATCCCCATCTTAATCATCCTACAAGTGTCCCATCCTAATCACATTTCCTAATCACCATTACACCTTATCTAATTGTATCCTATTCATCATCCCTAATCATTACACTTCATCCTAATCATCATCCTAGTCAAAACCATAATCATCTTCATCATAATCCAATCAACCTTTTCCTAATCCACCCAAGTCATCTAATCTTCATTCAATAATCCAATCCACTTCATCCAAATCCATCCAAGTCATCTACATCTTATCATTACACATCATCATCTTCATTCTAATCCAATTGATCACATCCCAATCATATCTGAACCATTCATTCTAATCCAATCATATTCATCCTAACCATTCCCCATCACAATACACCATAACCATAGGAAAACCTTTGAGTATCTACTCTCCCTATCAAATCCAATTGCAATCATGTTAAAACATTATAGACTTATTGGTTCCATTCATCCACTACATATTCAATTTCATTCAACCCTTGACATCTATAGAGGACCCTAAACATTAGTCTGCCTAAGGATGAAACATAGGGAGAAACTATCAAAGCTTGACTATATCACAAGTACAAATCTGGACCAAGAGACCTTGACATATTTTTCAAATCAATCACAACTTGGGCTTAATACTCCATGGCTAGTTTATGTCCATCCTTCCAAGTGAATTTTGAAACTCATGGGTTCACTTTAATCTATCATTTCTTTCACACCTCAAGGTCTCGACAAAATAAATTTGTGCTTTGAAAGGTCATTAGTAGACGAGAGTACACTCTTAGAGATAGATTTTTTGAAGACTAATATCATTAGCCCCTATCATAGTCTAGGCCTCATCACCTTGCATTGACATCCTCATACACAATTCGCAAGTCTCATTTGGTAAAGACACAGTTGCAAAAAAAGAAGAGAAAGGGAGTGGATTCTCCTAGTCATCCCTATAGCAAATAGGTCAAGACAACATTCTCACCAACACATTCATCCTTGTCATTCCACATCATCCTTATCATCTAATCGAAATCATTCCTATCATACCCTAATCAATTTTGATCCTAATCACTATTCTTGCCACCTGACATTATCATAATCACATCCTATTCATATATTCATCATTCAACCTTCACATCCTAATCGCCCTTTCTAATCACATCATTCAATCAAATTCATCCTAACTACTTCACCCCTAATCATTATCCTAATCATTTCCAAGTCATCCTAACCATACCCTAATCATCCCTAATCACCCATCTAACCATCCAATCAATCTCATACCCTATCACATTCCTAATCATCCTAATCACACAAGATGACATACAATGATATGAAGACATGTGTCATTCCATGACAATCCTAGAGAAAAAGGTTCTAACACCCCAAGCCTCTTCACAAGTCTATCCAAGTCCACCTTGGCAACAAGATAAAGTGTCTTTAAATTATCATGCCATCTTTGACAAGAGGAACATAAGTATACCTCATCCATCCTATAAGTACATTCTATCACTGCACTCTAATCCCCCATTAACTCCATGCCCTAAGTTCAAATATTACAAAAGAAAACCTAAATCTACCACTTCATCCAATCCCTTTAACTTTTCATCCCATCAAAATCCAAACCCTAAGCCAACACCATCCATCCCTCTTATCCCTCCACCATGGGAATTTTCCACTCAACTTGATCCTAATCACAAGTCCACAACATCTACCCTCATCATCCATCCATTATATTATCCTTCCACACATGCACTTGCAAAGGATGTGATCCAATGGATACTAGCAGGGAGTCAACCATGTCCTCAAAGTCCTATCCTTAAGCTTGCAAAAGAACCTTCCAATGCCATGTCCATTCCTTTGACCCCATCATGTGGTCCACAAACCATCAGACCTATCCAATAGTCATCCGCATCCACTCAATGTCAAGAGCTATATCAAGAGCACAATCCTAAGCATGAGGAAACATCTAGTCCTTATTCAAATCAAGATCAAACCTCTTCTAGTGATCCCATCCATAAAACACTTGATCCCATCTATGATAAACATCCCCTTTATGACCAAGAAGACCATGATGATCCACTTGGCCAACTCTATGCATTCCATGGTCAAGAGCTTGCCACCTCACCTATCCATGTAATCTTGCTGCATCTAGCCCCCATGATGATACATGTTCCTCCCAAGTACACATAGAAGATCACACAAATAACTTGGATCTACATGAACACAATAAAGATCCTAAGGATCCTTCCACATCCACGTCCCCTATCGACTCCATTGCAAATCCACCATCATAACCACTTGGTCTATCCGCTTTCATTTATGAGTATTCTTCATTAGGACAAAAACAACCTTTGTCCACCACCTCACATTCTCCATCCAATAATGAACTTGTCTCTAGTGCCCAAACTGCACCTAGTCCCATTGTCCATCGCATGATCCAAAACATGAACTACCAAGGTTAAGGCTTAAGCCTTCAGGAAAAAGGTACTTTGGAGCCCACCCATGTCAAAGTACTCCCATGCTCATATGGCCTTGGATATACACACCAAGGTAAATACTCTAAAGATGTTGGTACTTCCTCCATTCCTCCTAAGTCCACCACTTTCCATCGCACATCCTATCATATTCCTAAGACATGTGTCGCCATTCTGCCTCCCTCATCCTACAAATGTCAAAAACATGTGACCATACACCTTCCACCATCCAATTTACCTCCACTTCTTCCAACCCCTAATTTCTCTCCATCTAGTTTGCCACCATTACTTCCAACACCTAATATGCCTGTCATTCATAAATACCCTTAAATTCCTAATCATGACTAACAAATGCACACATCATGTAAACATAAGGCTTCCACTCATTCCACCCACCACATGGGATTCAAAAATAACCATTTGGATGCCTCCACTCATAAATCCAAAAAATCCTAAGGGTCTTTTAATGCCTTAGGGCACAAATGCAAAAATTCAAAACAAAGCACATTCACAAGGCTATCAAAGCACATACCTCAAAAAACAATGTCAAAAACTAAAATGGTAGGGGTCCCTAAACAAAAAGGAAAGTCTAATGAGGCATCCACGTCTCAAAAATCCCAACCATTCTCTTCCATCCAAAAATGCCATTCCATTCAAAAATTTAAAATTCCTCCAACCCACATGAAAAGAAAAAATCATAAAAATACTAAGTCTATGTGGGTACCTAAGTCACTAAATCATCCATCTCGTAAGAAAACATATCCATTGCTTCCTACACCACCCTCCAATCAAATGCTTCCATGTTTCAGGTGGTTTGTACAGTCATTGGTCATGATTCCTTTTCACACCTCCATCACCCCATCATTCAACCATTATCCTACATATTTCACCCATCACTTTCCTATGGTCCATGCTTTTGTATAAAATATTTCATCCATATTCCATGCATAAGTCCTACATAATCCACATCATAATCCACTCTCTTCCATACATAATCCACATCATAACCCACTATCATTCCCTCCATAATTCACTATCTACCTAATCCATTTCACTCTCATGCAATATCCCTTACCAACATCAATGGGCACAATGACACTTGACATAGTCCATGCGATGACATTCCTTTCCAATGTGACCATCACCTTTCATGGCACTAGACACTTGAGCCCCTCATGTCCATATCCACCTATCCCATCCAAAATTCAAAAAAAAAAAAAAGTAAAGATAAATCCTTCATCCAATAGTGAAAACCACCCTTGGTGGCACCTTGGATAAGTACCATGATGAAAACCTGGCAAACAAAAGTCATGTGTAGATTGATCTTCTATGTCACTTAACTTGGGGGCACATTGTCTCATCCATTTTCATCCTATCATTTTCCCAACTACCTATCATAGCCTACCATTTCCATACCATCTTACCATCCTTAGCCATTTCATACACATACCTATCCCATTGAACCCATCCATCCTCCCTTCGTCTTTTGATCTTGATGAAGATTGGGGGCACAAAGTTGACAAATGTTTTGGATGTCTCTTGACATACCTCATCCCTTTCAAACCAATCCTATCACTATCCTTCATCATAAGCCTAGTCATGAAAACTCCTAAGCATACTACCTACAATTGGGGCATGTTGTTCTTATGCGGCATAGCATTTGTAGATCACATCCTTGCCCTCTTACGTGTACATCCATTCCATTTACTATCATCCGTGCTACATTATCCTTGTGCACCTAGACTTGCTTTCCCCTTGTCATTGTTATCTAGCACAAAGGCTACCCAAATTGTCATCAAGTGACATTTCAAAAGATTTCAAAACACAAAAAAATCACAACATTTCAAAAATACAAAAACATCAAAACATTTCAAAAACACAAAAAAATTAAAACATGTGAAAAATACAAAAAAATCAAATATTCCAAAAAATACAAAAAAAAAATATTCCCCAAAATTCAAGAAAATCAAATCCCAATCAAAAAATCCAAGCAATAAAATTAATCAATTCATCACATAATTCCAACCAATTCAATTCTTCAATCAATTCTTCAAATCATTCACTTCCTCAACCAAATCACTCACTCAAATCTCTCGATCGATCCATTCACACATGTCCTAATCAATCACTTCATCTTATCATTCAAATTAATTCTTCTAGAGTTTACCATGGTCAAACTACGTTGCCTCTAAGCTTTGACATAGGCAAGGCCATCTTTGATGCACCCCCAAGGCATTAGGTCAGTCCCATAGGGCATGTCCTGTCAACTATCATAATAAGTCATCTTTTTGTGAAATGGACACTTTTATCAGATAGTGAAATCTTTCATAGAAATGCATACTTCAAACCAATCCCAAACATGAAACATGACAGCTATTCAAATCAGCCAAATTAATCAATTGCCATCAATCTATCCTTATCAACCATCACATTCCTATACAGAATGGAGCATCATCAAAACCAAGACTCTACACCTTATATGACATGTGTCATTTGTAAAATCAATCATCAATCAAACCCTGGTGTTGTACGCATGGCCAACAACACTAGTGTAAATCAATCAATCACTTGCCTTATGTAGGATGTTGCATTGTCCAAACTAGACTAGGCGTCTTATACGACATGTTTCATTTCCTAAAACTAGGCCTCCTTCATTGAATTATCATAATTAATCAAGCACATATCACTTGGCAAAAGTTCCAACTGGCTGTTGGTCTAGTTTGTCTTATCTTTTACTAGATTGTTTTGGAGTCTCGTTCTTATGTTTCTCAAGGCACTCCCTAAGTGATGAAGAGAAGCGAGGATAGAGTGGGACCTGTTTCTTTGATTGCTATTTTCGGTTTGCCTTGGCAAAATGACTAGGGCAACTAGGTGCCTTGCGTGTGATCGGGATTGCATTAGGTGTGAATCAAAGACATCCTATGCATTGGAAAGAACAAATGCTTCCTTGCATAAGGACTTGCACACCTCATAGTTATCTCATCACATGTTTCGACAAGGTACGATAGTTACTAGTCTAAGTTAGGCATTCCTTGTCTATCATGTGTCTATTTCACAAGGGACTACACTTTCTAATTTGGCCTTTGACATACCATGGTGATTGTCAAGCTTTGACATAATAATTTCTATGATGATAAGCAAAAAAATTGCAAGTGAGAAGCTAAAAAATCTATCAAAAGCAAGATCTCATTTCCATTCTTCTAGACAATCTTTCATTCCTCCACGCTCTCTCTCTCTCGCATCTTCGGTCCTCCACCTTCATTGCAGCATATCATTGATTTATTCTATCCATTCCTCTATTTTCTTCCTTCACCAATTCCTTTCATCTCAAGAGCCTACTCGTGTTTGACCAACCCGCCTATCCTCTCGAGGGGGCATCATCATCCTATCTTTCCATCACGATCCTTTTTCCTCTATCCATTACTTAGCTTCTTTGAAATGATGTTACTCGACATAAATCTCTTCATCTTGAACATCATCTCAAAGAGGGGCAAAATATAGACACCTAAAAGTGTCCTCGGGTTGCACAACCCTAAAGCCTTTCACATTCTACTAATTTTCCCTTAATTTCTTCTATGGTTCAATAATTAATTTGAATTAATTAATTATTTGATCATTCACATTCCATATATCCCCTTTCACTCACTTAATTAAATAAATTTCATTTGTTTAGTTAAGGTTCACATGTCCCCTTTATTTGATTTATTCAAACAAAATAAATCAACCCCATCACATTATTCCCCTTTTCAAATAAATTAAATAAATGAACCTAATTTATTTAGTTTTAAATCTATTCCACCTCACTATTTCTTCTAATTTAAAATTCACTTTTGTCCTTTAGTGGTGAGAGAACCTTAATTGATCTCAACCCTCCATTTGCCTCCAAAGTCAACACTCAATCCTGGCCCTCCATTCAAATATGCTCCTCTATAAAACACCTCATTCAACTTTATTTTGAACCCTTAAGTCTCCTAAACATTTCTCTCAGCCTACAATCTTCAAAATCTTGCTTAATACACACACAAGCTTCTCAAGATGGTTGTATAAACCTGCAAATCTGAGAACACATAATGTAAGAAGGAGGAGGAGAATGGAGAGAAGTCGATATTAGCTTAGATTTTTACTAGTTTTCATGCTTATTTGATTGTTATCTAGGTTAGATCGCACTTCATTGGGAGCTAGGGTTAGCTGTTATTTTGTTTTCTGCATGATAGCTAGCTTTTTCCCTGTTGTCAATGACACTAACCAAAATAAATACTTTACAATGAAAATTGAGAATGGAAAGAGAATAAATTTGACACTCTAATGTACCCAGAAAAGTAAATAAACATGAAAGAAATATTTTGAGTTATGTAAGATTGCTCAACCCCTAAGATGCTCCCACATCAAACATCTTAGGTAACAAAAATTTGAGCTATGTGCTCAAAATTAAAGTAGTGAGAAAGGTGAATTTTTAGCCACCCAAGCTAGCCTACTTCTTATTTGGACATCCATGTATCCTCCTTTAGTCATTTTCCTCTCCATATAACAAGATATTCTTTCTACCCCTTTCTTTTGGTTTTCTTACATATGTGCATATTGAAAACATGCTCTATTTCATCTCATTGCTTCTCAAACACTTGCAGCCTCCAATCAAGCTCATGTGGTAATTATGTGCTACTAGTAGTATCTTCAACTTCATTATAATCATACACATTAACAACATTGAATACCAAAGAAATATCTAACCCTTTAAGAAACTCAATTTCATTGGCACTTTTAGAAAGCTTGTGTAACACTCTACAAGGACCAATCTTTTTAGGCTTTAACTTATTGTAAGTTCTGAAGGGAAATCTTTTGTTCCTCAAAGATATATTGACTAACTCTCTTTAAATAACTATTTTCTCTCATAACTTATCTACAATGACTTTTTACTTGGTGCTATTCTTCTCCAACTACTCCTAAACATGTACATCCACCTCATTTACATGTTGTGCAAAGTCTTTTACATCTATGCTGACAATTTTATCATCTAAAATCGTCAACAAATTTGCAATACCAAATAGTGTAGATGAAAACGGCTGAGAAGATGTTAGAAAGGAAGACAATCAAAATATGGGACCACACTCCCATACCACTTGCCTTTCCTCTTCAATTAATTTAAATTTAAATATTATAGCTCTTCTCATTAAATAAAAATATGACCAGCGCTAATATTTAGGCACACTTCGAAAGTATGTACACGATAGATCTGACTAGTTAATAGAATACAAAAGAGCTTGACTTTAGGCAATTTCCAATTTTACTGAACTACGAAGTTCTCCTCGCTTGCGGGAAGGAAATTGATAATCCACTTTTCCCGCCTTTCCTCTCAAGAGATCTTGTAATGACGGAAACTGTTTCTCTGTGCTTAACCTATTTCGTTGACTTCAGAGTGGGAACGCGAAAAGAAATATTGGGATATGTGGAAATGCATGTTACTTGTTCAATGAACATTAACTCAGGCACGTTAGAGGGCAGCTGATAACTGATCACAGTAAAATTTATAATGAAATTCATCACAGTACAAAGCTATTTTGTACAACTTCATAAAAAGATATCACATGTGAATTAATTGCACATTGAATGCGATTTCACTAACTTCATTATATCAATTCTATAAATAACTGGTGACAGTATGTATTCCTATCAATATTCTTCATTCGACTTTATTTTGGAGTAATGGCTTCTTCGTTGCGCTTTCTGATTCTGCTAATTTTTGTTTCTTCATATCAGTCAAGAGGCGATACTCAAAGCAATAATGTTCAATCTGCCTGCGAATTAGCTGCCAATCGGAGATTCTGTGAGTGGAGCCTGTTTAGAAGTCAAGGATCAGCAGGAGACGGCCGTACAAATCTGAGTGAAATTGCTTTGAGATTTAGCTTACGTCAAGCTGAAATTGTTCAGGGCTCTATTTCCAGTATGTCGTCGAGTAGGTGGTCAATGCAGAGCCAAGCTATGGAGGATTGCAGTTTCCTCTACAATCTTACGGTGGACTATTTGACAGCGAGTTTGATAAAATTGACAAACACGAAATTGGAATGGAAGAATGCGGTCGATATTCAGAGTTATCTGAGTGCAGCCCTAACCTATCAGGCCACCTGTCTGGAAGGCCTCGATCAAGCAAATTTAAATCTCCGCTGGTTCTCCTTTGCCGATGATATATCTAACGCATCAGATTCCGTAGGCACTAGTCTAGCTTTGATCAAGAAATTTTATATTGCGGAGAAGGCTCCTGTCCACAGCCAACCGCTGTTATGTAAGGATAATTTTCTGTCGCAATATGGAAGGGTCGATGATGGGCTTCCGTCGTGGTTATCTCTGGCGCACAGAAGGTGGCTTCTGCAAAGCTCAAATGGTAGAGTTTTAGAGGGCGACGTCGTAATGGTGGCGCAGGACGGTAGCGCGAATTACACCACCATTACTGATGCCGTCAACGCTGCTCCCACCCAAAGCAAAGACAGGTACGTGATCTATGTTACCGCAGGAGTGTACGAGGAATACGTACAGATTCCCAAATACAAATACAATATTATGCTAATCGGAGCTGGAATAGATGTCACTGTGATTACTGGGAATAGAAGCGTTGTGGACGGATGGACTACATTTAGTTCTGCAACATTTGGTAAGCTACTAAGCTCTTTCAGTTTCTTTAGTTTTCATAATCTCTATTAGTCAACTAAACTAATATAAGCGTTTTACTGTGAGTAAATCTATACTATTTGTAGCATTAGAATTCGTGTCCATGTGTTCCATTATAGTTCGTTAAAAATTGCAATATGTGTCTGAAATTGAGTCTTTACCATTGGGAAGGTTAGATCTGATCTACTTTGTTGGTTTGGCTTCATGTAGCTGTAGTTGGGCAAGGTTTTCTTGCACGCGATATCACATTTGAAAACACGGCAGGTGCAGAGAAATTCCAGGCTGTAGCTTTACGAGTGGATTCTGATCTATCAGCTTTTTACCGTTGCAGTATCAAGGGCTACCAAGCCACTCTCTACACTCACTCCCTCCGTCAATTCTATAGAGATTGCGACATCTACGGCACTGTCGATTTCATCTTCGGCAACGCCGCGGTAGTTTTTCAGAGCTGCAATATTTTGGCACGAAGACCCATGGACCAGCAGCAGAATACTTTTATAGCTCAAGGTAGAACAGATCCAAATCAAAACACAGGAACATCTATTCTCAACTGTAATGTTACTGCTGCTTCTGATCTGGTTCCTGTTATCGACTCTTTCCCCACATACTTGGGTAGGCCATGGAAGTTGTACTCTCTTACAGTTTACATGCAATCTTATTTAGATAGCTTAATCCAACCAGTTGGATGGTTAGAATGGTCTGGAAATTTTGCCTTGAGCACGTTATATTATGGTGAATATGATAACAATGGGCCTGGGGCAAATACTTCACAAAGAGTCACATGGCCTGGTTATCATGTGATGAATATCTCTGATGCTAAAAATTTCACTGTGACTTCCTTCATCTCTGGTGATACATGGTTGTCGTCAGCTGCAGTACCCTACCATGCAGGCTTACTTAAAGCCCAAACAACAACTATTTTAGCATAATGACTTATTGTTAGTAATTAAAATGTTTTGTTAATTTTTTTTTAGCTGTTGGAAGTCAGATTTTTGTAGGTAGTTTGGGGAAGTTGTACAGGAATGCAATGCTTTATAAGCATTTGTGTAACACATTGTAAGAAGACCCCAAATGAGTAATACTATTAATTACTTATTTTGTTGTTATCCTTGATAGCAATGTGATTTGTCTTTTACAATATCTATAGTTGCATTTTCTAACAACTGCCCCTCTAAAAACTTTTCTATCAAAGCTCTTGAAAAATAATAAAAAGATGAGGAATAATGACTATGCTCCCTCCACTTTGTTTAAATAACACATCTATGTTATTCTTGAATGTTTCAAATTGTTCAACAATCATCACATAAATGGTCTTGCATGGTAAAGATGATGTGTATTTGCAAAGATTCTCAAAATTTATCATTAAAAGCATACTTTTATATTGTGGAGAATCATTATTATGTTTCATTCCTCCCCAAGCACTCTACTTAAACATCACACTCTCAATGGTAATTTTACACCTCATCCCTACCAAAAAGTGGTAAATAGTTGTCATAATTTTACCAGCCAAAATTTGCCTTTGACCATTCAATTGGCAATATTTAAGAATAGCCCTCCCCAGACATCCTCAAAAAGGGTATAGGGACTACATCCTAGCCATACTTCTAAGACAAAGGGTAAAGCTATTTCAGGTATTGTTAAATGGTCCTCTAAAGTATAATCACCATCCTTTGAAGTATAACCACCATCCTTTGAAGTGTCTATTGGAAAGTTAGAGGAAACTTTTAGAATGAAAAATAGCAAAAAAAGTAATGTATTTTGTTATATAACTTTTTATTTATAAGTGAAGATAATATATGTATTATTATATTAAGTGAAAATATGAAGAGGGTATAATTTCTTTTATCAATCTCAAAAAAAAAAACTTGTAAACATTTTAATTAAAAAATATTTTAAATTTTATTATAATGAAAATATATAATTAATTGCATAGGGGTGTAGGTTGAATAGCCACCCAAAGCTATTATATCTATGAAAAATTTAGGTGTGATTTGGCATTGTCTAACTGATCATGATCAAATGGCAAACACTCATGAAGAGCATGTAGAGTATGTTCAACTCAAGGTGGATAGCATGTTTAACTTGAGGTATATAGTACACATGTGGCTATCCTAGCTAATGTCGTGGTGTGTAAGTACATGGTACATTTAACTGTAAGACACAAATTCTTTCTAGAGTGTGCCATAACTTGAAATATCTTATATCTAATCGACAAGAGAGTAGAGTAGCCTATCCATCAAAATAACCATGTATTCCAACTCTTATAAATAAAATCTACTTGATGTTTTTTATTAGTTCAGCTTGAAAAGAGGGTCCAGATCCCTCTAACAAAACAACCCCCAGGGCATTAGGCCATTAACGAGCCAGAAACATTAGATGAATAGCACACTAATAGCAGACCAAAAAACTAACCAAAAACCACTTAAACAATGACAACAACAAAAAAAATAGCAGAAACAAGAGACTATGGGCTGTCAGTCACCCCAAATTTAGTAAAGAAGTCCACCATCTCCTTATAGTCACCCCAGCCATCGATTCCCACTTGTTTGACCTTATCATCCATGTCCTTGACTGCGGCAAAGATGGAAGTAGCCCGATGCAATGCTTTAGCTGCAAATTTAGCCATAACCTTCCAATTTTTCTACATAGTATCCATTCTTTTATGGAGGCTCTTAATATCCTCCACATTCTTGTTGTACAAATTACAGTTCCCCTTATTGACCTAATCCACAACATCATTCACAGTGTATTTACCAACAGTAGCCCGCACAGTATCCTTCTGACCCTCTGCACTATTTTCATTCATCGAGGCAAAGTGACTGGTGCCCTCAACCTCATGCACAGACTTCATGGGGGTTTCATCCCTGCCTTCCTCCACCATCTCTTCCACAAAATTAGAGTCATCAAAAACCTCTGCACCTAGAGTGTTCACCAACAGTTTCCCAGCAATCCGTTTGGACTGACAAATGCTTGGAAGAGAAGTCTCACCACCTTCATTGATATCCTTCAGTTCCAGCCCAGTCTCCAATTCCACAATCTTCACAAGAGCATCCACAACAGTAACACCCTTACCTTCCCTATGTTTTATCTTCAGGGTAGTCTTCGTTTCCTCAACCTCCACCATATCCCTTTTGGCATTCTTCCTTTCTAACGCCGGGGTGGTGTACTTATGTTTCTTATTTTTAACAGTAATAGGGGTTTCAACAGGGTTCCCTTCCACTGCACGGGGACCACCTTTAATCTTGGGGGTCCTTATTCAAATCTTCACTTTGCCCTTACCCCCATGGAATATGCTCAGCTATGGGTTCTCAAGGATATTAACTTGGATTTGCTTAGGTGGACAAAAAGCAAGATGGAAGTGACACAAACTCAAAATAAGACCTTGGTGAATAGGAACAAGGGGGTGGTTGGCATTCTTAACCCTGAGCTCCCTAACAGACTTAAAAAAATTATCCAATGAAGAGAGAAAAAAGAAAGGAAAGCTAATCTCAATTTTATTCCTGAAATAATTTAGAAGAGCAAAGTGGTAGTGATAGTATACCTGAAATCTTCCTTCCAACATGAAAAATTTTATTATCATTAAGCAGATTTGATTCCATGGCTCTAGCAGCTTCTTCCTCTCAAACCCTCCATGAAGTTTCATAGGTACCTTTCCCTCATGGAAGAAAAGATTCATGTGCTCAGGGTCAGGGACTCTGCTTCTCCTTGAGTGCTTTTTGCCTTTCATAGGTAATCTTGTGGCTTGCCCAATAACCTCTTCTGAAACTTGGAAGCCAATTTTCCCAATTCTAACCTCTCTAGTTTCCTCATCCCAAGTTTCCATGAACTATCGCAATAGGTTTTCGTCATGACCCACCATTCCTTCGATAAAGGGCACCACCTCTCCTTCCTAAATTATATGCCAAATGTGAGGGTCTTGTTTGAATTCCTCCACCGAGCTGGCTTCAATTTTTACAATGTACCCTCCCATTTCACCAGTCTGAGAATAGCAGAAGCAACTAAGCAGGAATCATTCAAAGTGGTAATGTTTGCAAGCAGCAGTCTTAGAATTAGCAAGAATACCATTAAAATGGCAATTTTACTATGTAAGGGTAATGATGGCAGAGTAATTATTGTTATGATGTGCCTCAAGTTTTCCACCTAGATACATCTCATTGGGGGGAGTATTTAGCTACCGCCTCATGTGAAGATAGGTGATGCTAGCCATAGGCTTAACCCAACCATAACTAGCCATGAAGATAGCCATCCCATCCATCCTCCATATCCCTTCCACATATCCACATGTTGTCCTTATTAGGCTGTAGGATCCAATACCTAGATCTCTACAAATACCAATGTCCTTGCACCATTTAGCATGCCAATCAGGATTTTCCATCAATCTCCACTTAGTACGATCAGCAAAGTCATTCCCTATATCTGCGTGGACTCCTCTCCTCCGGCTCTTACTGACAAGACACCGTCAGCTAGTCCGCGGCCTAGCCACCTCACCTTCAAATATCCCGCCAGGAATAATTTGAAAATTTGAAATGTTGGTCCTGCCTCCTCTGATGTTTTCACTACTATTCAACTAGTTGGAGAAGAAAACTCTAGCCCCTCCATCTCTCTGGTAACACCAAAGGGAAATCATAATCACTAACCACTTATGCATTATGGCCTCTTCGATCTTGCACAATAAGGTTGTGGATCTCTTGAGACAAATTGGAAGTGTTCCTCCAACACCGCCACCCATTCTTGCCACTACCTGCATTAGCCAAGGCATCAGCCACAACATTTCCTTCTTTGTAGGTATGGGTAATCCTAAACTCCTCTAGCCCATTGAGGAGGATCTTGATATCACCAATGATGTCCTCTAGATTCCACTCAATCTAAGATAGACCAAGGGTGGCATTAACAATTAGTTGAGAATCTCCTTTGATATGCAGTCTTTGTATATTCATGGAGATAGCAAGCTTGATTCCCCAGAGCATAGCCATGGCTTCTTCTTCATTATTGCTCTTTATACCAATCCCTCCAGAGTAAGCAGTGACACACACCCCATTATCAATTATTATAATACTTCCACCACCAGCAACACTCGAGTTTCTTTGGGTCATGCCATCAAAGTTAAGCTTGAGCCACCCTTGCTGTGGTGGAGTCCATTTGGTCTTTGCTTAGGCTAACTTTTTGGTAGTGTCCACCTGGTAGGAATCAATATTTCAATTCTTTATCATACTTTGTTCTTCTCTTCCTAGTGGGCTATCCGTAGCTTTAAAATTATAGGAGTTAATGTTCTCAATCAACAGTTTGAAAAAACATTGAAAAACTTCCTAAGGAGTTCTACTCTTCTCCCTAAAAATTCTATTATTACATTCTTTCCAGGCTCCAGACTAAATGGGGGTGGGGAGGGTGGGGGGGTGAATTTGATTCTAGAGTTCCTTCAAGATTGGTAGCACTAGGCTATAGGGGGACTTCTATTCCCAAACCACCATTTCAAAACTAGCATTCCAAGACTAGTTTAAATTTAGCTTTTGGAGGGTAAGCCCCCAAACTTCCTAGGCAAAACTATAGTGTAGAAAGAGATGGGCTGATGAATCCTCCTCTGATCCACAAAGGATGTATCTGGTTGGCATTTGAGATCCTCTTTTTTTGAGATTATCCAGAGTCAGGACTTTATTGTGCATTAGGGTCCACCAAAAGAAGTTGACCTTAGTAAGAAGTTTAGGGATTTAAATTTTTCTCCACACTCCATCCCCCCAAGGTCTAACATCAGATTATAAGCACTCTTGACAGTAAAAAATCCCCTTTTAGCTTTATCCCACACCATCTTATCTCTCTTGGGAAAAAGTGAGAGTATGTAACCTTCAAGATCTTTTTGGAGTTGATGAGCCACCTTCATCCCCTCGCTACCCTCATGAGCATAGACAGAAACCTCCTTCCAGCTCCGGAGACCTCCACATGTCCTTATGTAGTTAGAAACTTTGAAGCCAAGGGCCTCACTAAGCCTACCTACTATTCTACCATAATCCAAATCGATCAAAGTTTTATCCTTTAGCCACTGGTCGTTCTCAAAAATCAACCTCCTTACCATCACCAATCATCCATCTTAAACCTTGTCGAATAAGGCCCCTAATTTTGATAGTCCCATTCCATAAAACTGAGCCTTTGGGAAGACTCACCTCTAATAGGAATCTTCTACCCTGATCTCCATTAAGATATTTGGCCCTCATGATTTCCCCCGAATCCGTACTACCTTGGACCAAGTTCCACTTGATTTTAGCTAGAAGCGCTCTGTTCATCAAATGGATTCTTCTTAGGTCCAGTCCTCCTTGTCCTTTAGGGGTACAAACTTTCTCCCAACCCACAAGAGCCATTCTTTTTTTCTCTTCCATCCCAGTCCAAAGAAACCTTTTTTTAAATATGTTTAATCTTATCATCCACATTCTTAGGGATTTTAAAAAGACTTAGCGCATAGTTGGGCATCCCTTATAAAGAGGCTTTAAGAAGCTAAAACTTCCCATATTGACTCAGTAGGGCACCCTTCCACCCAGCCAATTTTCTATGAATTCTTTCCACCAACCACTTCTAGAATTCCATAGAAACTTTGGTAGTGGTGAGGGGAAGGCCTAAATAAGTTGTAGATAGCCTTTCATTGGAACAACCTAAGACGCTGGTAATTTTTTGTTGAAGATCTAAACTTGAGTGTTCAAGAACTAGATATGGCTTTTCTCAAAGTTGATGCTCTGACTTGAAGCTGATGTAGAAGAAAATTGGTTGGGGAATAGATAGACAAACTAGACAAGGTTCTACTACACCTACAAACCCAAAAACAAAGATCTTTATGCAAAAGTGGGAACAACAGAAAGAAAACTCTTGTATCATCATGGAAATATTTGTTTGGGATGTCAGGGGACCCATTCCATCCATTCACCAAGGTAGATTAGACTCTGGGTTGGTACTTCCTTCACAAACCACCCAAAATGGCTTGTAGCCCTTCAAAAAGACAACATACCTACTAACTTTTGACTCAGACCTCCAAATCTAGATCTTAGACAAGTAGTAGATACCCATTATGTCCCTCTATCACATATCCCAAACTTGGCATAGGTTGTTTTAGACAGAATATCTCAACCAATAACCCCTGTCAGTGGCCTAGTGCGCCACTTAGGCCAAATTTACAAAGAGACTACCAAAGAATGCAAGCCCATAATTTAACCAAGGGTTTGGCCACTTAGAATACATGCTAAAACAAAGGATTTTGTAGTTTTTAGGCTCCTACTAACTGTTGTTCCCAAAAATGTACCTTTGGTTCCTTCAATGTGCTCTTAAGCATCACCTAACACATGGTCTTGTTAGGTTCTTCAATGACACAACAACAAATCAGCTTCTCTACCAAAAATCTTAATGAAATGCATTGAAACTACACTACAACAATCCATTCCACTGATCTATGAGGTCTTACATTAGTGGAATGGAAGAAACTTCATGGATTGCAACCACAATCCTTATTAGGCTTGAAATGGACTGTTTTTAAAACAAACCTTATATCTCCCTTATAATACAACTTCAAAACATCAAACTACTTTCAAATGATGAGTATCTCCCTATACTAGTTGATCAAAACATGAAAGATGAATGATAGTGTTGTACCTTCTTAGTGTACGGTCTACAAGAGTGAATTTTCTAGAAAATTTAGAATTCTTGTAAAGAGCAGTCCTAAATCATATGCTTGTAAAATGCTTTGTCTTCAATGTCAAAAGTCCAAATGAAACTTGATTTATAGTCACTTCATCCTACCATATTACCAACCAACCCAAGTTTCATGAAAATGCCATACACTTTAATGGTACGGATTGTTGTAGCACTCTTCTTCAATGAAAGCAGAAAATTTAGAAAAAAATAGTCTAATGGTAAATGGTTTTAGATCACTCCCTCCTCAATATTACAATGTCAAACTAATTCCAAATGATTACCACTTCTCCATACTTCATTTCCAAACATCATAAGTTTCTTGACAGTGCCATACAACTAATTAGTACAGACTATTGCTACAGAAAAAGAAGAAAACTAACAAAATGACAGCAGAAACCAGTTTGTATTGCATCTAACTTCTCCCTCTTGCATACAATGATCATGTTCAAGGTATTTAAAACTTTTTTATACCTTGAACAACTCCCTTGAAGTGGTTTGGTTCGATGGGGAAGGTTTGTAACCACTTCTTCCCATCAAACTTCCTTGGTAGTTTTTGTTCCTCCAACTACTTGCAACTATTAACTAGTTTTGTCTTCATATGTTTAGGACTATTTTAGTCTTTACAAATGCCTTCAAACAAGTGGCAAAGATATGAAGACTTTGACATCCTGCCTAGCATGCCTTTACAAGGCTTACAACAAGAATATATATGACTATCCTAAATGCCTTAACAAAGGCTTACAAACATGATTATTGTCTATACATGCCTTAGGACAACAATAGACATTTTGACATAGTCCTTATTACATGAATGGTCTTCTAGGACCTTATTGGAGACAAAAATGAACATCAAAATAAAACATGAAGTTAAATGCCTCATGGAGGCCACCTTGTGGTAGGTGCTCCTGCACCATACACCCCACCTAGAAAAGAACTCATGCCACATGAGTTGATTCTTTGTCTTGCTCCACCTTTGTCCATGGTGACCTCATGTCTTCCCCATGATCTTTGGACTGCAACTTGCTTCCATGGAATCAAAAACTCATGCCAGCATTGTAGGCTCTACTCACACCTTGGCACGAGTGAGTTCTTGCAACCAAACCTATATTTTGTTTGCCATTCTTCCTTGCTGTCATCTCTTCCTGAACACCTTCATTCAAAATCTTGGTTGATGCTTCTTGTACTACTACTATGGTAGAATATGATTGTCTTTCAACTCTTGTTGGCTCTAGAGGACAAACAATAGTCCCTACTACATCTTCTTCTTTCCAACCACCTTGTGGCTACTTGTAGACCTGCTCTTTGACCTTCTTCTAATCCATCTCAGACATCACCATCTGATCTCCATCATTCAAAACTAAAACCACCTTCAAACTTTGATCTTTGGCAACCCCACTCCTTGAGATATCCTCAACTTTCCTTGTCTCTTCTTCATTGATTTTCACAAACTCTTTCTTACCCACCAAAATGACCTTGGCTGCCTTCTTTGCTTCAACATCCTCCTGTAATGGTGTCATCACAAAAGTCCTTCCATCCTTCTTGATGGTGTATGTGTTAGCATATCCATCATATAATGCT
The DNA here is from genome assembly GCA_027924645.1 of Cunninghamia lanceolata. Taxonomy (NCBI): domain Eukaryota; kingdom Viridiplantae; phylum Streptophyta; class Pinopsida; order Cupressales; family Cupressaceae; genus Cunninghamia; species Cunninghamia lanceolata. The sequence continues at coordinate 10,888,775 of BSBN01000016.1, forward strand.
TGCCTATCAAACTGCCATGCCCTACCTAAAAGTAGGTGACAACATTCCATGGGCAAAATGTCACATAAAACCCTATCCTTATATTCTCCAATTTCAAAATCAACATATGCTTGTTCATATACCAAAAGTGATTGACTATCACTTACCCAAGATGCTTTGTAAGGAGTTTGATGAGGAATCCTTTCAATGTTCAATTTATCCACCATTTTCCTAGACACCATATTATCTATTGAACCAAAACCTATTACTACCTTGCATATTTTACCTTTGCTTTTGCAATTGGTCCTGAAAAGTGCTCTCCTTTGTATCATCTCCTTGGATGTCTTCAAGAGTGTTCTCCTTAGCATCAATGCTTCTCCATCTTAAACCGAGGCTACACTCCCAATTGGAAAGTCAACCCTTTCATCTACCTCCTCTTCATGCACATATTGAACCCTCTTTTCATTCCTCCTTTCATTATCATTGAATGTAGAACTTTGTTTCATTGGACACTTGTATGCTGTATGACCAATCTCATTACAATAATAACATCTCCCAGTGAAAACATTAGAACCTCTACCTCCACCTCTTGTGCCTCTAAATCCCCCTCTAAAATCAGAAACTTGGCCCTTACCTCTACTTGTGTCTCCTTGGTCTTCTTAAGACTGATTTCTATCTTCAAAACTGTCTCTACCTCTGAAATTTCTACCACCTCTTCCTCTACTTTGCTGCTCACCTTTCCTCCTTAAGTTTTCTTCAACCCTTAATGCCACTTGAAAGCATTTTTCCACGATTTCAGGGGTTAATAAACTTATCTCATCTTGGATATTGAACATCAAACCATTTAGATACCTTGCTACCTTAGCTTTTTCATCCTCCATGTACCCACAACGAAGAGTGTATTTGTGAAATTCCTCAGTGTAAGTAGCCACATCCAAATCTCTTTATTTGAGATTTTGCATCCTCTTGTAGATCTACACCTCATAGTCTGATGGAAGGAATTGGGACTTGATCCTCTCCAACATTCTGCTCCATGAAGAGATCATACTCTTCCCATTCTTTACCCTCTCTCCTTGGGTGTAATTCCACCATGTAAGGGCAGCACCTTTGAGTTTAGTTTTTGCAAACTTAACCCTCTTACTTTTAGGAACTTCTTTGTATTCAAAGTAGTTGTTTAGAGCCTCAATCCACTCCATAACTTTATCATCATTCATCTTCCCACTAAACATGGGAATCTCCATCTTAGCCTCCGAAGAATCCTTGCCAATTGCCTTGATGGCTTCAAGGAAATGCCTTTGATCAGCCAGTACTTCTACCTCTTCTTGTTCTTGTTCTCCTTCCTCTTTCTCTTCCTCTTCATCTAAACCTTCATCCATCCTCTTCCCTATCCTCAATTCCTTCAACTCTTCTTGGAGTGCTTCCTTGACTCCACTTTTGATCTTCTCTTCCATCTCCTTGAACTTCTTGACCACTTCGGTGGTCATCCCCTTTGGAGGCATATTGCTAGCCTCTCCTTCACTCCCCTCTGCTGACATATACCAAGCCAACAATAGAACATTTTATGGCTCTGATACCACTATGATGTAGAGGCAAATTGGTTGGGGAAAGGATAGATAAACTAGACAAGGTTCTACTACACCTACAAGCCCAAAATCAAAGATCTTTATGCAAAAGTGGGAACAGAAGAAAGAAACTCTAGTATCATCATAGAAATGTTGGTTTGAGATGTTAGGGGACCCATTCCATCCATTGGCTAAGGTAGATTAGACTCCAGGTTGGTACTTCCTTCACAAACCACCCAAAATGGCTTATAGACCTTCAAAAAGACAACAAACCTAATAACTTTTGACTCAAACCTCCAAACCCAGATCTTAGACAATCAGTAGATACCTATTATGGCCATCTATCACATATCCTAAACTTTGCATAGGTTGTTTTGGACGGAATATCTCAACCAATAACCCCTGTTAGTGGCCTAGTGCGTCAATTAGGCCAAATTTAGAAAGAGACTACTAAATAATGCAAGACCATAATTTAACCAAGGGTTTGGACACTTAGAATGCATGCTAAAACAAAGCATTTTGTGGGTTTTAGGCTCCTACTAACTATTGTTCCCAAAAATGTACCTTTGGTTCCTTCAATATGCTCTTAAGCATCACCTAACACATGGTCTTGTTAGGTTCTTCAATGACACAACAACAAATCACCTTCTCTGCCAAAAATATTAATTAAATGCATTGAAACTACACTACAACAATCCATTCCACTGATCTATGAGGTCTTACATTAGTGTAATGGAAGAAACTTCATGGATTGCAACCACAATCCTTATTAGGCTTGAAATGGACTATTTTTAAAACAAACCTTATATCTTCCTTATAATGCAACTTCAAAACATAAAACTACTTTCAAATAATGAGTATCTCCCTATACTAGTTGATCAAAACATGAAAGATGAATGACAGTGCTGTACCTTCTCAGTGTACAGTTTGCAAGAGTGAATTTTCCAGAAATTTCAGAATTCTTGTAAAGAGCAGTCCTAAATCATATGCTTGTAAAATGCTTTGTCTTCAGTGTCAAGAGTCCAAATCAAACTTGATTGATAGTCAATTCATCCTACCATATTACCAACCAACCCAAGTTTCATGAAAATGCCGTACAATTTAATGGTACGGATGGTTGCAACACTCTTCTTCAATGAAAGAAGAAAATTTAGAAAAAAATAGTCTAATGGTAAATGGTTTTAGATCACTCCCTCCTCAATATTACAATGTCAAACTAATTCCAAATGATGACCACTTCTCCATACTTCATTTCCAAACATCATAATTTTCTTGACAGTGTTGTACAACTAATTAGTACAAACTGTTGCTATTGAAAAAGCAGAAAACTAACAAAATGACAGCAGAAACCAGTTTGTATTACATCTAACTTCTCCCTCCTGCATACAATGATCATGTTCAAGGTATTTAAAACATTTTTGTACCTTGAACAACTCCCTTGAAGTGGTTTGGTTTGATGGGGAATGTTTGTAACCACTTCTTCCCATCAAACTTCCTTGGTAGTTTTTGTTCCTCCAAATACTTGCAACTATTAACTAGTTTTGTCTTCATATGTTTAGGACTGTTTTAGTCTTTACAAATGCCTTCAAACAAGTGGCAAAGATATGAAGACTTTCACATCCTTCCTAGCATGTCTTTACAAGGCTTACAAATATGAATATATATGATTGTCCTAAATGCCTTAACAAAGCCTTACAAACATGATTATTGGCTCTACATGCCTTAGGATAGCAATAGACATTTGGACATAGTCCTTATTACATGAATGGTCTTCTAGGAGCTTATTGGAGATAAAAATGAACATCAAAATAGAACATGAAGTTAAATGCCTCATGGAGGCCACCTCGTGCTAGGTGCTCTTGCACCAGAAGCTCTCTCATAGCTCCTTAGAAGTTCCTTCCACCTTCTATCTTCCACCACTAAGGCCAACCTAAACAGAATAGTGTCATCCACAAATTGCTGAATGACCAAATTCTAGGCTGCTCAAGCAGGTTTAATCCCACATAGTGTCCCCTGTGTTAACAAATTACAAGCATTTCTCCCCAAAACCTTAGTAATCAGAATGAATAGGTAAGGTGATAGAGGATCAGCTTGTCTAATGCCTCTTCTAGAAGGGAAAAAAGCTCTGGGGGATCCATTAACCAGAACTGAGAATCTAGCTGTAGATATGCATTCTTTGATGATGTTAATAATTCTTTCATTGAATCCAAATTTTTTGAGAACTCTTAATAGAAAGTTGCAGTTGACCCTATCATAAGCTTTAGAGATATCTAATTTGAATATCATACCTGGGGTGTTGCTCTTATGAATAGAATGGATAATTTCATGAGTGGTGATTGCCGCATCTAGAATCTACCTGCCCGAGACAAAACCCTTCTGATTAGGAGCAATGAGTTTCTCCAGCAGGGACTGTAACTTGAGGACCAAGATTTTTGTGAAGACTTTGTAAATCTTGTTGCAAAGACTAATGGGTCTAAAGTTTGTCATAGTCTTGGCCTATGTCTTCTTCAGAATTAGGGTGATAAAGGTGTTGTTTAGCTGCTATAGGAGTCTTCCTATCCTAAAGAAATTTTGTGCCACCAGAAAGACGTCATTACCAACAATCTCCAAGAATGTCTGAAAGAAGGCTAGGGGAAACCCATCTGGGCCTGGGGCTTTGAAAGGACCCATAGAGAGAACAACAACTCTAACCATCTCTAGGGTAATGGGCTTGGTCAATAAGTAGTTATCATCCTCAGAGAGAATGGTAGGAATCACCTCCAAGAGGGAGTTCATGTCCACCTCAGCCACATTTGATTGTTGTCCTGTCAACAAGGTTTCAAAGAACTTAGTTGTCAGGTCTCCCATCTCTTCTTCCTCCTCAATCAGTTTCCCTTGGTCGTCCCTAAGCAATCTGATGGTGTTTCTCTTCCTATGTCTTAGAGTTGATTGATGGAAGAAGGAGGTATTCCTATCCCGCTCCCTAAGCCATTGAACTTTGGACTTCTACTTCCAGTAAACCTACTCTTCCTTGATCATCTAGGTCCATTCCTTAGAGAGATTCTTCTCTAGAGATTGCAGATCCTCCAAAATGTCTCCTTGTTCAATTTTGCTTTGAACTTCTTTCAGTTTTTCCATAATGCTTTTCTTCCTGCCCAAAACATTTCCAAAAGTAAACTTATTCCAGCCTTTCACCTTGTTTCTCACATTGGCCAATTTTTTAGCCAGCCTGAACATCATTGGCCCTTGAACCAAGGTCTTCCACCAGTTAGACAAGAAATCTCTAAAATCTTGATGCAGGGCCCACATCATTTCAAATCTAAACAAAAAAGGACCCTTACAACCCTTCCCAATCCAATTAAGAAAAAGAGGGCTATGGTATGAGCTAGAAGTCTAGGGAGAGTTGATAGATGCAACCCATTCATTATAGCCCAGTAAGAAGAAATTAAGAATCTATCAAGCTTTACCTATATTAGATTACTCCCCTATCTCCTACTAGACCAGATGAAGGCTTGCCCTGATAACTCCACATCCATGAGACTAGCATTCCCAAGGAAATCAACATGATCAGACATACTGTCAGAATAGTCCGTTAAGCCCCCCATTTTGTCTAGTGATTTTTTTAGTGGCTAATATTTGCCAATTGGCTAATAGTTGAAATTGGGGATTCAAAATTTGGCTAATAGTACAAGCTATAATGTGACATGAATCGCCACATTTTTACAAAATTTTATTTTAGTCCTAGCTAAATTGCTAGAACATTTATTTTATTAAACTTTTAAACTCAAAGATTCGCTACAATATTTGATACCTAAGTAGATTAGATTCACCTAAATTTTATAAGTTATAGTAGAAAATGAAATTAATTTTCCAATAATTATATAATTATTAGTTACTTTAGGGCCATATCGCCAACTTTTAACCACTGCCATTGATTTTATTTATAATCTAACAATTGGGGTTGTATTCCATGGGTTAAAATGTACCCACGGAGCTCCAATGCCCATCAAGCCCAAAATTGTATTTGGGCCATTGATCTCAATTTATAATCTAATGGCTGGGGTTAAATTCTGTGGGCCAAATTGTACCCATGGAGCTCTAATGCCCATGGGGCCTGAAATTGTATTTAGGCCGTTGATCTCCATTGAGATAAATGACGTAAATGCAATTTTAGGCCCCATGGGCATTGGAGCTTCATGGGTACATGTCCCATGGAATAGAACCCAAACCATTAGATTATAAATAAAATCAAGGGTGGTGAAAAATAATTTAGGACCAATTTAAAATATTCAATGTTTTATTTAAAATATTAAAGAATTAAGGAATTATAGACACACGCACTACACCTTAAACTAGTCAATCACTGCCACCCTCAAGAACTTATTTTTCATAGGAATTTAATTTTTTAAAAAGGAAAGATTCACCATGGTAATCGATGCATTTGCCTATTTTTCATCAAGATTTTCTAGCATTTTTTGTAAATTTCTAGTGACTTAAATAAATTCACCAATAAAATTAATATTTTTTTCAAAAAAGAGGAATGATTCGCCAATAGAAATTAATATTTTTTTTCCAAAAAAAGGAAAGATTTGCCATGATTTTATATCTTTTTTCAAGGGGTATTTCTTAAAGATATCACTAATTTTATTTGAGGGATATAGGGGGGAGTTAAGATCCCCTACCACCATCTAGTTAGTGCTTCTATTTTTCTTGATTTTATCCACCAAACTCTCCCAAACTTCATTTCGGCTACTTCGAGTATTGGGGCATAAACGTTGATCAGCATCCACCGTTCAAGAAGACAATGAAGTTAAAACTTCAATGTGATGCTTAGAGTAGGAGATAAAGTTACCAATAAGATCTTGTCTCCAAAGAATAGCAATGCCTCCTGAAGCCCCAGTAGCCTCACTAATAGTATACTTCGCATTGGGCCAAATGTTTTTAAGTATATTCCTAAAATTCTTCTCCGTCATTTTAATTTCCTGTAAAACAAGGATATCAAATTTGTTATCAAAGATGCAGTTCCTAACATGTAACTGCTTGTGAGGGTTATCCAACCTCTTATATTCCATGAGATGATTCTCACTTTTTGTTCTTTCTAGCAAGGGCCACCAAGGTGGACTATTTCCCCCTAGCAATCTCCTACTCCATCTCTCTATGTCTGGTCTTCATGTGGGATGGCATTCCTTTGCAACTATCTCCCCCCACATCAACTATCTTTTGATTGCTGCCTTTCCCCTTCTTCTTCACAATAGATCATCCTTCCAGATCCTCCATCCCTCTACTTGAAATTACCCCAGGGATAGGGGACGTTCTTTTCCAGTAGCCTTGGTTTGGATTTAAGGAACCCCAATAGATCACCAGGGCTACAAGATGCATTGACCATGCTCTATTGTGAGATAAAACTCTTCTGGGGACTAAGATCTGATCCTATTTCTCCTTCTTCCCTGGCTTCCTAACCTTCATTAGTAGCAACAGTGTCTTGCATAACATGGCGGTCCACCAGCTTCTCACCATTCATCTTCTGTGTCTCCTCATCAACAATGATTGAGAGTTCAATTCTCATCAGGTTCTCCTCCACTTGAATAGGAGAGACTAGAGTCTACTATGGAGTGCCTTGTCTTATTGAAGGGTCCTATAAAATGGCCTCCTCCGGGGTCTTAAAAACCACCTCCTTCCTTGGTGAAGCATGGAGGGAGTCAACCATTTTCAACATATCGTTCTTGAAGGGGTAATCCTATAAAATTTCCTCAACTTGGCGCTTCGAGGCTCTGCATTGGGTAAAGACATGGCCAACTTTCATCCAGTTTTAGCAGAAGACTCTAGAGTTTTCATACTGAATGCTCTGAGTCCACTTCCCAAACTAGGATTCCAGTATAATAGAAGTGGGGAGAACTTTAAGAATGTCAACATTCACACAAAATCGAGCATAGACAAGTCTCGCCTTAGCCTTCATTACTTTGTCAACGGTAACATAGTCCCCAAAAGTGTTGCCTATCCATGCAAAGATTTTCTCGTCCTAAAACTCCAAGGGATGACCTGGCAAATGAACCAACACCGGTACTGATAGGTTAAGGTCAGCCTTGGGGTGAAAACCAAGCTTCCATTTGCATAGAGATAAGGAATGCTTTACATATAGCCATGGACCACCTACCAAAATTGACAGCATATCATCTTGAGAGGTGAACTTAAACAAGAACATACCTCCCACCATTGCGCTGGCTGAGACACTTCCCTTAATAGACCATTTGGTCGTCATCCAGCAGTGAACCAGGTCGATATTAGGTCTGAAGGCAAAGAACTTCCCCACTAGAGTATTATCCATTGATGCCACCACCTGCAACACCATCTGGACCAGTAGTTTAAGCACCTTAGAACCATCCACTTCTGAGAAAACTGGCTGACAGAACGAAGTCTTAGCGAAGCCATTGACAGCACCCACAAGTGCCTCCTTCGACTTCATGGGATCTGGCTTCAAGGCTGAAGCCATGTGATCCCTTTGACAGCTCGTGCCTTCAAAAGTGTCCCTTGGGGTCAGGGGAGGGGACTGAATCACAGCCCCCTGGACTGTCTCCATCCATTCCTGCCCATTACCAATTCAAAATACAAACACTGTATAGTTGCAGACCGCCTAAATCTCTTCTACCTCTTTGAATATATAAACATGTTTAAAATCTTCTTGATGTTATCTAAAACACTTTATATTTGTTCTAAAATAATTTATATGTGGTTTTGTTGTACATTTATTTTAATTTATTTCAATATAAATACATATAAATTTGTGTAATTAATAAATGAATTTGGAAAGGGAAATTTGCTGGTTAAATTTTGGTGTGAGAGCCTAAAAATAGAGGAAATTTTAGATTTATATTCATTTAAATAGTTTAGGAATTTTCATTCTGAAGCAACATATCAAAAATAATATTTAAAAATAGATCTATATCACCACCAATAGTCCTTGATAGGTAGCCTTAGTGTCCAACAAGTCCTTGAAATTGAAATTGGTTTCAACAAATAGAAAATATTGTGCCATGTGCAATTGGTTGACTTTCAAATAAAGAAGGAATATTTGCATAGTATTGGCCACAAATAAATTATTGAAATAATGTTAATTGTTTCATTATTAAAATGAAAAAATATTTTTTTGTTTACTCATTGCACTCTTTTTTTTTATCTAGTACAAAATTGTTCTTTTCCTTTACATTAAATGAATGGATAATAGTTCCCTTATTAAAAATTACATGTTCAAAGAAAAATAATCTTGTTACTTAACTTAATCATGGATGGGCATGGACACCAATTCTCCCAGGTGTGTGATCCATAAGGTTGCGGCCACCAATTACAATATTGATGTAGGAGCATCCTTGGCGGACAAGAGAAATCTTGTATCAACCAAAAATAAATTGTTTAACCTTGTTTTTCTATTTTTAGGTTTTACATTTACTAGTTAGTTGTAGAAGAAGTCACTACACATTGCCATAGTTTACATTTTGATATTTCACTCTACCATAGTTTGCATTTTGATCTTGTACCTTATCACAAAGAATTAGATAATGAGAAGAAGGGGGTGACTGTACTCTTCAAAACATGAATCAAACACAAGCATGGACGAGTCAACTCTGACTAAACACATGGACCCTCTCCTTGCTTCTGGTGACCTCAAAGTCACTCTCGCTCTCATGGCATATGCCAATTGAGTGGGGGTAAGAGCAGGGGTTTGTTTTGTTCACATGGGAGCACAACCTCATGAAGAGCTGCCAACTTGATCTAGGGCTTGTGGTTATTTTGGAATTGCCTTATTCTCTCTATAGTAGTTGTTGAAGAAATGATGATATGACCCAACGGGTCACTTGTGATTTGTCTCTTGTTTGGGTTTCTTTGATTCCAATGCCTAGATGGATGTCTATTTTCTTTATTTATGTTCCTATCATGTTGTAATTTAGCTTCATGGTCTTGGAGGCATTGTTGAATTTGTATGTTTTGTTCTACAACTCTAATGATGTGTTGTTTCTTATGTGTGAGTTGTGGTCTTGGGTTTATTTCCTCTAGTTCTTCTAGAATTTGCTTTGACCTACTTTCCTCTAAGTCTTGGGCACATTCATTTGTTATTCTAAGAGAGTTGGTATGCTTTGACTTGCATTGACCAAGACTGACCTAGGGTTTTTAGTTAACCTAGGGTTGACTTTTGATTGTCTTCCTTGAGATGTTATCAAGGGTTTGTGTCTACCATGAATGTGATTACCTATTGTTGAGTGCACAAGACAAATGAGATGGTGGGGGGGGTGAATCAGTTGTAACTTAAAACTTTAGAACCCTCATATACATTCAGATCCACATTGATTCAATTAATCCCTTAAAATGTTAAGAGGATTAAGCATGGAAGCAAATAACAAAAACTGAATCAAATCAACATCAAACACAAGAGAACACCAGATTTACATGGAAAACCCAAGATTGGAAAAACTACGGTGAGGATTAGCTCACAATATAAAGCAATATCAACATTGAAATACAATAGGCCCACTACTGAAAGGCTCACTGCCTAAAAGAAAGAAGGGCTCACTGCTAGAATAGAGAAGAAGATAGAGAAGATTGTTAGAAGGAGAAAACTATCTCAATGCAACAAAGAAGTCCACCACAATTCCATCATCACCTTCATAGTTATACTAAAGAATTATAGACACCTTCTACTCACTGTATCTAGTAATCTAACACATGAAAGTTTACACTGTACTACATAAATTTCTACTCTATAACTCCATAATTTGCATCACGTAATCATACTCTTCTATCTTACTACCTTCAATAGCTTAACAGTTATTTACACCATCTTTAATCTTAAGAACATTCTCCAATGTCAGTAAAACACCTTAATCATACAAATTCAAATTAGGTCAGCACCAAAACATTCCCATGGTGGAAAGGAATGAAGGTGGACCACAACACACCTTAGCTTGCACCTAAATCCACTCATACATGTTACACCACACTTCTACAATCATCGAAGCAACTCCGCAATTAGTGTAAACACCCAAGGTCAGTCGAACCTATGTTAAAACCATAAACAATTATGTACATGCTTCCTCAAACCCAAAGATGACTCATGGACCACACACCATGCTTGAACACAATCTAGAGTATTCTAAAAACATCCTAAAATCAAACAAATTCATCTGCAACAACTTTCACCTATCGAACAAACTTATTTTGTTTACCCAATATACTCAAATATCTCTATGATGCACTCTAACTCAAGAAATCAGCTTCCGAAGCACCAAACCACAAACAAATTCAACTAAAGATAGATATTAACCTTATAAGCATACTTCCACAACTGCAAGACCTGAAACCAGTTTGTGGAGAAAATACTTTTCTCCCATACACCTCTACAATACATAGCTCATACACTGGTGAACACATCTTCCTCTGCACATTGATCCAACATGCCAAATTCTAAATGTAGCATCTCTAAACACTTCAAAACAACATATCCAAACTGCACAAACAAATCTTCAATATAAAAAAATGTAGAGCAAAACCAGAATACTACTCTACAACACAAAACATCTTTACAATACATTGTTTCCTTTATTATTCAAATTTTCTCAAAAGCACTTGGAAACCAAGCACCAGGAATATATCATCGCTATCTTCAACACTTCCTCAATATCAGAGACATCATCCACTCAATACCAACTTGCTCACACTCTTGCAATATTCTCTTGCTCATACAGATAACTTCAATGACAACACAAACTTGTTGACATCAATGACAACACTAACTGCACATACTTGCAACACCTATTACCTCATCATGAGATTGAGGGCTTGAATGGTTTTGAGTTTTTCTAATATATTTGTGATTTTGTATTTTGTGTATGAAGTTCAACTATATGATATGCAAGCTATATTTTTGTGTTTTTCTTGAATAAACAAACCAATTCTATATGAATGCAATTTATGATGAAGTTTAACTAATGCACTTCTATTATATGTTTTTTATGTTTTTGATGATTTTTGAAATCTACTCAAGGAAAGAAAGTAAAGATATAAGTAATGATAGAAAATGAATTAATCTATGAAAAGTAAATTTCTCTTTAATATATTGCAATGAAATGAAATTAAACTAAAAATTCCTATCAAGAGAAAAATAACAAGTTACTTTCCTTAAGAGAAAATTTCCATTATCTCATTACTACAAGAACATGAAAGAACCTAGAATAGCTTGATGCATGAGCTTTGCACTACCCTCAAGAATCATTTTTGTTTAGAAACCTCCTTGTCCTCTTGCAACATCAAGGTTCTTCTCTTGGTGGTAAGTGAGAAGATGACATTTGAATGTCAATGATTGAGCTTTTGAAATCTTGGATTGAAAAGATCTCGATTGTGAACTTACAAGTGATATGAGAGCACTAATTGAGAACTATGGCTATGGATTGTGAGAAATGAGAGTATGAGAATACTCTAATGAAGCTTTTGAGAGCTTCAATGGAAAAAAAATGGAAAACAAAAGGCACGTGCATCCTGCGTGAGCACTTAAGATGCTAATGGAGAGCAAACTAAAATCTATGAATGCCCATAATTCTTCAATTTGTCTCCTATAATTCTTGGAGGAGGATGGTATTTATAGGTTGGATTTGAATATGGGGGGTGGGAATGATTGAGGAATTAACTCTTTTGATTGAAGAGTTAACTTGTTTGATTGATTAGTTAGACTCATTTGATTTTCATGTGAACTCAATTGATTGAACAGTGATCTAAGCTTAAAAGCTTATAACCCATGGAAGAATGGCTATTAGGAGGAGTTAGAGAGGAGTTAAATATATATCACATGGGATAAATTTGTTGATTGAGAGTAGTAGGTCAGTTAATTATGGTCTTGTCTATGATTAGCTCAAAATTGCATGCAAACTGGGTGAGATCTATCAGTTTTATATGCTTATTGGATGGCTAAGAAGTTGATTTGTCAATGGAGTCAGGATGTAGAATGCAAAAATGTAGGGTCACCCAAATGAGATCTTCAAGTCATTCAAGGAGACCATCAAATAATAGGGGTGAACCTAAAAGGAAGAAATATGAGAAAAAACTAAAACATGGGTTTGGTCTGTTAGGTTGTTTAGAAGCTTCTAACGTTAGAGACCTTTAGAATGAAATGTCAAAAGGTCAAATTAGCATGAATAGGCAAAAACTAAGCACATAGGCAAGGCAAAGAATGTGACAAAAGAATAATTGAAAAAGGAGAAATGAGGAATGGTTAGAAACTAGAAGAATTGATGGAGGAAAAATAAAACAACACATGTCACCATAAGAAGTATCACTGAGAGGGCAGTATTATTCACCCTTCCATGTACGTGATTAGGATTATACATCATCATGGGGTCCTCATGCATGCATGAATTTTTTTAGTGCTTACATATTTCCCCCCTTGGGAATGGTAGTCTACTTGAAAGGTAGGTACCATTCTTGAAAGAGGCCTTCCCTGTTGTTAATTTGTCACAACTGTACCTTCAAAAAATAGTATTAGTTTGACATTTTAGATATTAATGATAAAAAATGAAATTGCAAATGAACAAACATACCATGAGTTGTGTCTCAAGTTTGACTTATTGTCTTCTTCACCAATGGTGATATGTAAGGATGCAAGCTTGCAAAATAGGTGCAACAACACTACAAAAGCTAAATTGCTCTTAAATACATAATTGAAAATTAAGCTACAAAAAAAGAAGAGTTAAAGGATTTATGAAAAGGAGTTGATTTTGGATCTAATTGTGTGTGTGAGCAATCATCAGAAAGCTTCCATCAAGGAGATGGCAAAGGTGGTGATGAATCCTCCTTTTGCTAAGAATCAGGTATGAATAACACAATTTTGTACTCTCAAAACCCTAGTTTGAATTTTGTCAATTTACTTGTAAATGATTCTATTTCTACTCATTTCTCTTGTTGCAATGTGTTTCCTTTGTCATTTAGAGTGTAAATGCCTTTTCATTTATTGAAATTAGGTAGAATTTTACTATTTTTATGAGTTTTTGGCATGTTGGGGCATGGGATAGGGTGGCCCATGGGTCACCTAGTTTACCAAAGAAGGTCACCCAGGGGCGACCTAGATGTTTAAACACGGTCACCCAAGGGAGATTCAATCTGACAATAGGGTTGCCCACGGGAGATTGTTCTTTGTTCTTGGAAGGATGCACATATTTGATGGAATGCTAGCCATGAGTAGCTATTGATTTCATATGATTTTAAGACCTTCTCTTCAGGAGATCATGCTATTTTGAAGAGGGTAGGTCTTGACATGATATGTCAGGTTCTAATTGTTCATCTTGCCTCCCACATCATCGTGACATTTTGACTTATTAGGATTCTAACAAGAATAATTTTAGATTTTCATAGGTTTCAAGGGAGTGGACCATCACTCTTTACAATGTTTATCGCATCCTAGGATTTCCTATGAGGTGACAACCACTTTTTCTTCTTAAGAGTGATTTGTTTTCTAAGAAGTGAGTGTGGGCTTCCATCATGGGAATATCTTATTCTGAGTCATGCACAAGGGTCCATCTTACTTCATTTCCTTGTCTTCCTATTTCTCCTTTGAGGAAGCATCTCATTGTTTTGATTCTTTCAAATTTGTTAGGAGATAAAGGATCATCTAGGCTTAGATGGTGATGGGCACCAATTATTTAGTGCATAGATTGTGGTACTATGTTATCATGGGGCATCGACATCTTGGCTATGGTCTATCAAGATTTTTCTCATATTTCACATCGAGGGGCTCTTGGTTTTAGTCATCCATCCTTGATGATGACATGGATCTATAAGCACATTCAACCATTCCAGAGGGAGATACCGCTTCTTGATCCTAGGCTTCCAAGGGCTATCGATGAGGTAAGCTTGGCCATTTTGATGATAGCTTGCATTTAGTGGCCACTTTGACCAATAGTGACATGATCTTTGATACTTATACTAACATGGCTCTAGGTACTGTACACTCAAAATCATGACTCAATGGCTTGGGGAGGTTGAGTCAGTTTTGGTGCGCACACGGACCCTATCTCCTTGCCATGGGATGAACCTCCACATCACTCTCTCTCTCATGGAAGTAGCCAATCAAGTGGAGGTGAGACATGGGGATAGTCTAGCTCGTTGGAGAGCTAAACTTCGCAGAGAGTGGTTGGCTAGTCCTAGATCCTATGTCGTTGTGCATTTTTTTGAATGTGGTGTTTTGTGACCATTGTTGCAAAGATAACTATATGACCCAAAGGGTCACTAGTCATTGTTCTCCTATTTAGGTTTCTAATGTTCCAATATTATGTGGGTTGACTATTATTCTCATTGATACTTTATTCAAGTTAGCGTTGTCATTTGTGTTGTTGGATGATTTCTTGTATTTGAAATTCTCTAAGTCATTCCTATTGTTGTTGAATTACCAATTGGTCTTGTTGTTGTCTAGGATGGATTTCCTCTATCTTGTCAAGGATTGCCTTCATCTGCTTACCTCTATGTCCAGGGCACATTCATGAGCCTAAACAAGAGAGAGATAGTTTAAGCTAACCTTGACTTGACCTAGGGTTTCAACTTAGGGTTTGTATGACCTAAGGTTTGACTTTGTTGACTTTGTTTGACCTTGTGATGAAACCAAGGGTTTTGACTAACATTGATTTAACTTGACCTTGTGTTGGGACCAAGGGTTTGCAAACCTTCTACGCTTCTAATGTTTTAGTTCTTTTCTATTTTTGTATGCATCCAAGCTTAAATGAGTGGAAAAATATTTTTTTGTGCTTTTTTACATTTATGGAAAGTATAGTGTTTTTTTTCTATTCTAGGAATTAGAAAATTAATGCAAGCTAGTATGAGATTACCTAATGCAATGTAATCTATGTTTTTGTTATTTTCTAAATAAGTGGATCAATTTAATCTAAGAAAGGGGAAATTCTTTTAATCTATGAACTTTGGAAAGGGAAACTGTTTTAATAATGCAAATCTACTTAGCCTATCAAGGAAAAAGCAACATGCATTTACTAATCCCAAGAGTAAAGTTTTGATTATCTAATTACTATGAAGTGAAGAAAAGCATGAAAGAACCTGGAATTAAAGAAGATGCATGAGCCTCCACTACCCTTAGAAATCCTTGTATTGGAAACCTCTAATCCTGTTGCAGCAGTAGGGTAATCCTCTTGGTAACAATAAGAAAAGAGAAGCAAATGAAGATTTGAATCTTTGAAATGAGCTAAATGAGAGCTTGATGGGCAATGTGGCTTGTGATGTGAGCAGCATGTCAAGATAAAATGAGCTTTTAGGAAAGATAAATGAGATAAAAAAATAAAAGAAAAAGGCTCTAATGTCTTATGTGAGCATATGGATGCTTGATTTGGAGAGCAATAACCTGCAAGAACTGTGTGCACAAATGAAATTGCTTCCCTTTGTGCTTAAGGAAGGGGGGTATTTATAGGTTTGAAGAAGGGATGAGAGGGAAAGAAGAAGAGTTAACTCAATTTGATTGGAGAGTTAAATTAGAAGACACAAGAGTGATCTGGGCTAATATTGGAGTGATCTACCCAATAATAGCTTATCACTCAAGAAGTGAAGAAAGAGGAATGCATGAGAATGCATGGAATGCATGGGAATGCATGAGAATGCATGGGTTGATAACTAAAGATGAAAAAGAGATAAATATGCATGTGGCACAAAATTCCATACAACTAGGAAGAAAATGGGTGAAAATAGAGCTATTTTGAGCTAGAAACTCAAGTGAAATTGCAACTAGAAAACATGACAGGGTCACCCATGGGTCACTCCTTTCACCAGTAAGGGTCACCTAGGGGAGACACTTAGAGGAGGACACCTGGGTGAAATTTCATGGAGACAAATGGAAGAGGAGGTGAAAGGAAAGGGGTCTGCATCTGGAAATAAATCAATCATGTGTCAAAATCCAAATCTCCACTTGCAAAAGTAGGATGTCCTAGGGGAGATGTGGAAATAATAGGGGAGATTTGGATTGGTTAAGTGAAATTAAAAACTGAAAGTTGGATATGGCTTGGGAGGACCTCTAGAAGACCTATAGGGATGGGAATGGATGAAAAATATTAGGGAAAGGTGAGAACACACCTACAAGACAAATACAAGGCTTAGAAATGAGGTTGCAAGAATAGGAAACACAAATTGACAAGTGTCAAAAAGTGTCAAAAGCAAAGAGAGAGAAAATGACAAAGGGGAAACAACACAAGGAGGAAGAAAACACATGTCACCAAGAGAATTGGTGCCAAGAGGATGTTACTTCACATTACTTGTGCATGACAAGGATTGTGAGTCAACATCGGGGTCCTCGTGAGGCTATGAATGATTTTTGTGCTTACATATTTTCTGCCTAGTTGACTGTAGTCTAAATGAAAGGTAGGTACCGTTCCCAAACTAGGCCTTACTTGTTATCAATTTTTTTCTCATTAGTACTTACAACAACTAGCATTAGTTCATGTTATGTCATAAAATGTCCCCCTGGGACTTTTGCCTCCTAAGTTTAGCTCTTGGGTCCTTTAGCATGCATGTTAAAAATGAATCCTAGAGCAAAATCCCCCAAAACCCATGTCAAATGGGGCTTAGGGGCCACTCTTAAACTTAAACAAGTCCCAAAATAGGACCCTGGACTTGGGCACCCATGCCCTAGTCTAGACCTATTTTGTGAGGACCCAAATTTTAAATGTAGGCAAAGTGACCATTAAAAGGTTTCCCTTTGTTGGACTATTTAATTTGAATTACAAATGTTTAGCGAGAATGCATATATAAACATGTTTAGGAATTTATTTTAACTAGAGATGGATAATACAAACTTGTGTTCTTGTGCTAAGGATATTCAAGGCTTTAATTGTGTTGCAGAGAAGAATTGTGTTGTGTTTGTACTTGTTTGTTGCAGATTTGTCTTCATCAATCCATCTCCTCATGGCGTGAAAGATCTTCATGTCCCCATGAAAGCTTCACCTCTGAGGTGACATATACTTTATGTTTCAATCAATTTATCATATCATTTGCTTTTGCCTCTATCTACCAAGGACATGCACTCTATCTAATACTGGCATTGGAAGGCTTGAATGTCATTTTGGGGCTTGACTGAGGCAAGCTCCGAATACCACAAACCCCAACCCCTCTCTTGTGATTGCAAATTACAATTGTTGGATCTTGCAGAGGAGTTGTAGGAAAGTAGAGCAAAGCATAAAGATTCTAGATCTGAAGAAAATAGTAGAAACCATCCCTAAATTGACACAACTGCCTGCTCTAGTGTCCTCCAATTTAGGATTGTCAGAAATCTTTGACCAAGTTATAGTCTAAAGCATATTTTGGTTTAACAAATTAATCCACAAATTTCAAATTTTCTTATCATTCCAAGTGACACCAAACCTATAGTTGAGTCCTCTTGCAAAAGTTGTGATTCAACTTGGTTTAATGTCCTAAATGTATGTAGTGAAAGGAGGATCTAATTAAACAATCAACCTCATCAACATCCCTCTTTTCCTACATAACATTTTGGTGAACCCATATTTTTTCTAAATTGTGCACCTTGCTGAGTGTTTTACATCAGATTTTCATTCATACATATCATTTTCATCATCATACATTTGAAAACCTTGCATTAAAATTGAAAAATTTGAAAAACTAAGCATTTTTAGCTTGCATTTAGACATAATTTGCATTATTTTCCTTGCATATTATTGAAAAATTTTAATTTTTTGATATTTACATCAAATATGAGATAAATTACAGTATTTCATCTTTTCATGATCATTTACCTTGCATTTTCATATCTCATTTGCTAGGGTTTTTCTTGAAAATTTACATTTTTCATATAACCTAGTAATTTCAAAAGCTAGGGTTTGTAATTCAAATATTGTTTCAGATTTTATTACTCATTTTAACAGTCTTTTAAATCTAATTTTTGAATGAAGTGTGGCTTTTTTGTGTATCTTTGCATTTACATTTGCATTTATATTAAAAAAAGTGAAAAAATTGAGCATTTTAGGTTCATAAGCAAGCATAGTTTTGCTTTGTTTCATTTTATTTGTCATAAATATCATTCATTTCAGATATTGTATTCATTTTCAACCATATGTTCATCTATAATTTGAAAATTTGGCATCATTCAATGCTCTAGATTGAAAATTGACATATTTGCTAAATTAAACATTGTGTACTTCAACAAGTATATTTTGCTCTTTTGGTTTGTTCTATTAGTTTGTACATTGAGTTTTTTTTTCTTTTGCATGAGTTGTATAACCCACTACCTAATAGAAACATACTTCTAAGAAGAAGTCTTAAACTAATGGGTTCTAGTGCTCCCGATAGTAACAGTGTTCCTATATTAGAAAATCCATTGAACACCTACTTTACAAAAGGAGAAACACAAACTTTGTAAGATATCATACCTCCTACAAATACAATGGAAGAACAAACATTACGTGATTTTGAGGATCCTATTGATATAATAACACATGCACTTGATGAACAAATAAGTAAACTTGATAAAGAACTAGCAGATTTTCAAGCATTTGTGGAAAAAGAAAGGATAGCGGAAGAAGCTGTGCCTATTCATAATTTAAGAGAGTTGTTAAAAGAATGAAAAGATGGTGTTAGCATGCTCTATGGCTTAGTGCATATATTGAATCATAATTTTATGCATGTGACTAAATGTGCAAACATTGTCAACAATATGTCATCACCGATTCATACACAAGTATCGGCACCTATACCAACTACCAAAATGTCTACTTTTACATCATCAATCCTTAATACAAATTCACAAGCTTGTAGTAATGCTACCAATAGTATTGGAGTATCTAATGACATTAATTCACATAATTACAAGGTTAGGGTTTCAATTATCAAAACTTAGCACCTAGGGTGACTTCTTATAGGAATAATCACTCTCAACCACCTCTCCATTCCACTTATTCTCAACCACCTCTCCATTCCACTTATTCTCAACCACCTTTCACTTACAATTACTCTCAAACACATTCCACTTACAATTTTTCTCAACCTCCTTTGATTACCATGCACAACCAATCACCTCAAAATTTCATGACAATACTTTCTAATTCTTCTCAACAAAAAACCACATCTCCTAATGATGCCCTTTTAAATAAACTCTTGCAAAGAGATACTTCTTTAGAACAGAAGGTGACAAATTTGACTAATCCTTCCTAACCTACTTTACCAACATATCATGCTCGTAAATCTCTATCTTATGTAATCCTGAGAACTCCTACGCCTAAAAAATTTGAGACTCCCCGCTTTGAAAAATATGGTGGTAAAGGTGATCCTAATACTCATGTGGCAACATTCATGGAGATGTGTAGTGATTTCTTCTTTGAAGAGGACTTGTTAGCAAAACTTTTCCTACAATCTCTCAAAGACACTGCTTCAAAATGTTTTTCCTCTTTACCTCCAAACTCAATAAACTCTTTCTATCAACTAGCTGATCAATTCTTACAACATTTCCAAGCAAACATTAGACCCATGGTCTCTTTGATTGACTTGGTTCATTATAAACAAGTTTCAAAAGAGAAATTGACGTAATTTATTAGTCGATATCAAGGACTTATCTCACAAATACAATACCCAATTAAAGATGAAGTTCTCCAAGAGGTATTCATTACAAATTTACAACCTAACATCTATGATAAAATACTCTTTATGAAGTATAGCTCTTTTCAACATTTATGCATAGCCCTTAATGATTACTAGCTTTCATCTAGTCAGTATGAAAATCAAAACTCATCAGCTCAAGTTGGTCAATCCATGGTTGGACCTTCGTAGAATAACTTTAAGAGGAACAAGAAGAGCTTCATCAAGATCAAAGGACAACATTCAAATAATTTTCAATCACAAGTGTCTACTATTAGTAATCCTAAATAGGCACCTTTTCAATTCAAACAACAACAATATCGACACTTTACTCCATTATCTGAATATCTTCAATTAATCATGAATCAACCAGTAAACAACAACATTTTGAATCTTCCTCCTATGAAACCATTTGATAGTAACAGGATACAAGGACCTAATTTTGATGATAATGCTTTCTGTTAGTATCATCAATCAACAAGACATGACACTAAATGATGTATCCATCTGAAACATGAAATTCAAGACCTCATCAATTCTAATATAATATAGGTAACTAGAGTGAATGACAATGTGAATAAGTCAGTTGCTCCTCTAAATCAAAATTTACAGATATTTACAAATCCATTTACTAAGTATAGAGACAACAATATGGTAGAACAAAACATAATTGAGAAAGAAGATGGCTATCTAGATCAGGATGAAATAGTTGGTATGATAGAAGTGGATAAGGAGAAGATCGAAGACTCACCTCATTCATGAGAAAAATGTATCTATGCTTAGGTTCCTCCATCATTATCCATTCAAGGATTGACAATTAATCAAGATGCACCAGATTTACAAATTAAACAACTATGAGAAGATATTATGATACAAGGAAAGGTTTCCAGACTAGAAAATACCCCATTCCACCATGAAAAGCTTAACAAGAAATCAAAGGATCGAAAAAGAACAAGGTGGTTATCATCAATGGGAAATAGCAATGATTCCCCTCCTCACAAGCAACAAAAGATTTCAAACATACAGGGATGTGAGAAACAACCACCGAATGACCGTCCTAGAAATAAGAATCAATAAAAAACAAACTATTCACACTTTTTACAAAACTTGATGGAGAACCTTTCTAAGATGCTCACAAGTCTCCTCTTAGATAAAATACAAATATATATCTATATATATATATGTGTTGTGTTCCCTCATGATGTGTTATGTGTTATTTAGGCCTCCTTGGATGACCCTTGATACTCTTGTAAGGTCAAGGATACTGGGAAATCACCTCTATTGTGACCATTCTTCTATCTTGCCTCTCCTCTATTTTATTGTTGTGTGTCATGCCTTAGGGGCATAGCATTGCGGAGCATATTTTAGGGGCATCCTCCTACATGGTGTTCCTAAGGCACTTGTTCTCCTCTCTCATTTTTTTATTGTTTACCTTCTTTAGTGATTCTACCTAGTTGGTGCATGATGAAAAACAAACAAATACTGATACGGACTATGTGTCCCTTTAGCAAGCAAAGAAAAAATGAACCTAGTCCATACATGAAGATGGGGTTGATATATATATACATTATGCTTGACTAGTAGAATCACTTTATGTGATGTATCATCTTATGGCATTTCTTGTGACTAACATTTTACAATCCAATCAATCTGCTCTTGTACACTTTGGATGGTATCTCACCTTGTTGCTACACTTGGTTCTGAGGTACCTGCAGTATAGCCCAATGGTTATTCTTGGCTCTGAATCCACAAGGATAGCATTGGTCCTTGATGTTTTTATTTTCATGCATAGCTTTTATGATGTGACATGGTTGTTATCGTAGAGTAAGATTCTCTAACCATCTTGTTCTTTATCTTAGCATATCTATATCAATGTGTTTGTGGGAACATTCAGTGATCATAAGCACATGTCAGCTTTGGGGCATGGGCTTTATGAGAGCTCTTGTTCCCTTGCATGTCTTCTCTCTACCTTAATGTGCTTGATATCGGTACACAACATCAACCACCTTAAGGTGGGGGCATATATAATGATATCTGTCTAATGATTTTGGCACTAATGAAGCGTGTTTGTAAGCCCTCTCTGTGTGGTGGGATGCTATATCTTTAGTGTGAGTACACATCTTTATCTATATTGCAATAAAAAAGCCCTCTCCATGAGGTAGAATATCATATCCTTTTATCAAAAATCCCTCTCTACAAGGTAGGATAACATATCTCTTGAGCTAGTGTGTATCCTTTTATACAAAATCCCTTATCATGAGGTGGTATGGTGTATCTCTTGAGCTAGTGGACATCCTTTTATATAATGTCCTCATCAGGAGGAAAGGTTGGATCTTGAACTATCCTCCCTTAAGCATGTCTTTGGCGGTTGTTGTGGCATAACCCCAACTGTCAGTTGTGTCTGCAGCATGTTTGAGATGGTGGGACTTAGCAATAAGCTTCTTCCATCACCTATGTTTGCCATTTTTAGGATGTTTATTATGTCTATGGCATGCTATACAGTGCTCGTGTATTCCATGTGCCTTCCGCGTGTCTTCCCTTGTGTGTGGTGTAGAGGGTGTGGTGATGAGTCCCCCCACACTCAGGTTTTGTTTGGCGTGTTTGCCCTCATGTGTGGTGTAAAGGGTGTGGCAATGAGTCCCCCCACACTCAGGCTTTGTATGGCATGTTTTCCCCCTGGTGTAGTGTAAAGGGTGTGGTGAGGACTACCCCCCTACAATTCAGATTTTGTATTACATGCTTTTATTAGGATTTCATTTTATATATCAAAATATTATGAAAATGTTATATCAATTTATTCATCGTGTTTTGTGTGACTACTCTCATGTCTTCATCATGTTTTGCATGTCTTTAATACTATCTTCTCCATGTCTTGCATTCCTCCTACTATCTTCATTGTGTTTTATGTGTCTGCATCGATGTGTCTTCTAGTGCTTACCTAAGACTGAGGGCTAGAAATAGTTCCTCAATCTTTGTGTATGCCTTAGCTTCAAGTGCCTAGCATGTCTGATGGGTTTCTGACCATACTTTAATGCATGTATGGGTCATAAGATCTTACATACATTAAAGTGGGGGCTAAATGTTATGTCATAAAATGTCCCCCTAGGACTTTTACCTCCTAAGTTTAGCTCCCAGGTCCTTTAGATTTAATCATGGATGTTAAAAATGAATCCCTAAGAAACATCCACTGAAGCCCATGTCAAATGGGGCTTAAGGGCCACTATTGAACTTAAACAACTCCAAAAATAGTACCGTGGACTCGGCCGCCCATGCGCTAGTCTAGACCTATTTTGTTTGGACCTAAATTTTAAATTTTGGCAAAGTGACCATTACAAGTCTCCCTTTGTTGGCCTATTCAATTTAAACTACGAATGTTTAGTGGGAATGGATATATAAACATGTTTAGGACTTCATTTTAACTAGAGATGGATAATGTAAACTTGTGATCTTGTGCTAAGGATATTCAAGGCTTTCATTGTGTTGCAGAGTAGAATTATGTTGTATTTGTACTTGTTTGTTGCAGATTTCTCTTCATCAATCCATCTCCTCATGGCATGAAAGGTCTTCATCTCCCTGTGAGAGCTTCACCTTCAAGGTGACATCTACTTTGTGTTTCAATCAATTTATCATATCATTTACTTTTGCCTTTGTCCACTAAGGACACACACTCTATCTAACAATGGTGTTGGAAGGGTTGAATGCCATTCCAGAGTTTGACTGACGTAAGCTCCTAAACACCACAACCCCCAACCCCTCTCTTGTCAGATCTTGTGGCGAGGAGTTATAGGAAAGTAGAGCAAAGCATAAAGATTCTAGATCTAAAGAAAATAGTAGAAATATTCACCAAATAGACACCAACACCCACTCTAGTGTCCTCTAGTTTAGCATTGTTGGAAATGTCTGAGCAGGTTACAATCTAAAGCATATTTTGGTGCCAAGCCCTTAGAAAAAGTGCCACATTAGACACTAGAACCCGCTATTTTGTCCCTGAAGTTTCCACTTTCTAAAATTTAAATCCTGGTATGTTTCTAATCTACATTTAGTGCCTTCCAATGTGAGCATTTGTTGGATTTTTTTTGTTTATTTACAATTTTGTGTAATTAGGGTTTTAGGCCTAATCGGACTAGGGTTTAACAAATTAATCAACAAATTTCAAATTTCCTTATCATTCCAAGTGACACAAAACCTGTAGCTGTGTCCACTTGTAAAAGTTGTGATTCAACTTGGTTTATTGTCCTTGAATGTATGTAGTGAAAGGAGGATCTAATTAAACAATCAACCTCATCAACATCCCTATTTTCCTACATAACAGTTCAACATCTAAATATATTGAAACAAGTAATGGAAACTACAATGACAAACATACCATAGATCATGTGAATTCACCTAGTTGTTTGCCTTTGTCGAAGAGACCTGTAGGGATGAAAGCACACAAAATGAGAGTACAAAAGATGCATAAAATAAATAGAACACATGATAAGGTAGAGAGGAGGAGGATAGATTCTCCTTTATTGCAAATTTTTAAGAACATATTTGATTTTTAGGGATTTTTCAGGTTTTACAATTTTTAATGTTTTTTCCAATTTTCTAATTTTTATGGTTTTTCTGGAGATCTTGTGAAGGTTTCATCTTGATGTTATTTGAGGTCTTTGAAAGACCTACATTGAAGATATTTATACCCTTGCCCCCTTTCATGGGTAGATTTACACGCTTGAGTGTAAATTATTTCTCTTTTTAAACCATTTGGAGGAGTGACTTATGCTCAAACATTGGATTACACTTATTGTTACAAGACCTAATTGGATGAGATCTATACATATCTTTAGTTGACATTTTTAATTCACTTTCCCTCTTGTGCATATGGTTGGTTAGAGATTGTTTTTTTCTTATGAGAATGCATATCTAAGATGATCACATATGGATGTTGCAATTTTTTTTAATCTTTTTATGATATGAATGGCATGCAATGTGTTTGGGTGTAATTCACAAATATGAAATGCAAAGGACCATGTTCTAAGTCCTATAAATGCCATGATGTTATGACATGTTTTTTTCCTTTTGATTTTCTATGATATCATGTATGCAGGTAAAATAAACAATATAACTACTCTTTAGTATCATTTTCAATCCAAGGGATTGCAGGTTATCCTAGAGTAAGAGACCTATTCAATTTTATGAGATAGAGATTTAGAACTCAAGTGGGGAGTAGGAGTGAAATGAAGTGCTTCTGAATTTTAGACTTTTCTAAAGGTTGAACATCAATCCTTATCTAAGTAAGACAATCTAACATGCTTTCAACTTGGTCAAGTAACAAATTTTATTGATGTTCGCTAGACTTAGATCATAGATGGCAAGCAAGAGAGACCCAGGGTAAAGGAAAAATGGGAAAGAACAAGGTCCCTAGATAGAAAATGATCCTAAAGACTATTAGGCTGTTGGCTTTGCTCAACTAGTGTATGTGTGTGCTTTGTACCTTTGTCTCTTAATTTCTCTGATAGACTGTCACCCTTAAAGCTTTGAGCTTAGATTGATCTCCACCCAAGGGTGCGAACATTCAAAAATCTTCTTTCTAGCACTCTTTTTTTGTACTCTTTTTTTTTTCTTATTTTTTCTCTTTTTTTGTATTTTCTGAACGCCTCACTTGATTTTCTCATTTTTTGGATTTTTGACTTTTATGAAAATGAAAGCTTTCAAAACTTTTGATATGCAATAATTTGATCTCTCAATTCTCATGTTTTCAACAATCTTATTTTGATCACTCATTTTCTTTTATTCACTCATATTTTAGATTGCTTCCTTTAGATTTTTGATCCTCCTAACATTTTTGGCCAGCAAAGATAATAGACTGAGCTCCACCAAAAGTTTTCATAATCTAGTTGGATTTATTTTCTACTAGGGAAGAATTGGGAAGGTCTACTTGCAAGCTTCCTTTGAACACTATAAGTTTGAATACTAACTTTGCTTACAGACCTAACATCTTGACTCATTAAGGTTGGGATTAGTGTAAATCATAGAGCTAGGCTTTGATTAGAGTCACTGGGAATGAAGGGGGAGAACTGCAATTGTTAAAATAGGGAATCTTAGGACCTAAAAGGATCACATATACCTACACAACCTTAGAATCCTTACTAAAATGAAAATAATATAAGAGTGATTCATTCACTTTAATGCAAGATGAACAAAATGATACTGAAATACAAGAAACAAAATTCTTTTTGACATTTTTTATTTTTGTATTTTTTTTATATTTTGGAATATTCATCCTTTTTGTGTTTTAAATTTTATGATTTTTACAACATTTTGGGATGCTGAACTCTTCTCCTTCCATAATGCACAAGAGGTAACGTCATTTCCGACATCTTCCTTCACTATGTGTGGACCTATCCAATTTGGTCTAAACTTCGCTTGAAAGTCTTTGCAAGCACACTCAAAGACTTGGTGTGAAAATGTCTTTGTATTTAGTGAGGAGTTTTGTGTACTCACATGTTTCATTTTCTTATGATTTTCCCCCTAGATTTATCATTTTTTGTTCTTGTATAGTTTCATTGCTTGTTTTGAACTTTTGAGGGGAAATTGGAGTTGGTGTTGACTCTCCTAGTTTCTGTGTGGGTTTTAGTTCTTCTTTAGTCATGATTTCAATCATATGAATGTTTATGTCTAGATCAATTAGAATGGCCACAAAGCTGAATGGAGCATAAGACTTTGTTGAGTGGGGATCAAAGGGGAATTCTCTTGTTGCCCCCTTTCCTATACATTTTGAGGTCTTGGATACGTTTGCAATTTGTTTTGATGTCTCTACTTTTTCAAAAGTGTTTATTTTTGGGTCATTGGTGGTTTCCATGGTATTTCCCTTATTTTTGTCTTATTCAACTCTATAAAAGCTAAAAGGATCAGGATCTCCTTTGATGATCTAGGTTTTTCCCATGTGTGAAGTGTATTTCTTGAAATAGTGTGGAGGGAACTACACTCATCCTATGGATCCAAGGCCTTCCTAGGATCATGTTGTAAGTGTTTTCTTTATTGACGACATAAAATTTAGTTGGGAGTACTTTGGGACCCAATGTGATTTGAAGATTGACCTTACCCATGATTCGAATGTTTGGGTTATCATGGATTATAAGGATGGAAGATTGTTTTGTGATTTGAGTTTCATCATAACCCATTCTTTGAAGAAGTGAAAATGAGACTATGTTGATTATAGAACCATCATCAATCATTACACATTTAATGGAATAGTATTGAACTTGGACTATCATATTGAGGGGAAGATCACCTTATTTAGCTATGTCATTGTCTGAGGGTAACTTTTCAAAGTAAAATGTTGAAGAACACTTTTCACTTGGAGTGTTTTGAACTAGATGGATTAGATCTAAGGCATCAAGGAGAGAATTCTTGTGCATAGGAGAAATTTTGAGAAGTTCTAACATGTGAGAAAAAATTAAATTGTTGTAGGTGTCATCTGATTATTCTAGTCCTTGGGTAACACAAATTTCTTGATCTTTGTGCAATTCCACAAGGCCTAAGGTGTTTTGATGGATTTTGGAACTAAGTTATTCATATTGTGAGAATGTGTCCATGAATTCTTTTTGTTTAGGTTTTGGGAGGTTTGATATGAAGCGATGGTACCCTCGACATGAGTTGATCTCATGCCCCCTTCTCTTTTGAAATGAGAAATATTTATCATGATTGTGATCTTGAGGTTTATGATGATTGTTGTACAACTACTTGTTAATTCTCAAGGGATAGTTATTGGCATTTTTATTTCCTAAATTTGTATGATTATTGTAGTCACAATTGTAGTTCCCTGATGGTGAAGTGTTTGTTGACCCATCCACATCTTGATTATTTGTCAAGGATTTGTTAATTCTATCATGGTTTACCATCATTCTATTGGCATCATACTCCCTTCTTCCACTATCAATGGTGGCTTGGTCAATTCTAAGGGCATTTTCAAGTGCTTCTTCATATGATTTGTAAGGGAGTTTTTGGACTTGTTTTCATATGTCATTATTGATCTAGCATGTATGAAGAGATAACATAATTCATGATGATCCATGTTTGGAGTACTTGTCGAAGAGTAGAAAACTTGTCTCCATCGAGTGACAAAATGGGCTACTGATTCATTTGGTTCTTATTTCATGGCTAAGAATTCTCGGATCCTTGTCTTCACAAGTTTGTTCATGTTGAAAACCATGAAAAACTCTTGTATTATTTACTTGAATGAATGTATTGAGGCCTTAAGTAGGTGATAATACCAATATAGGGCTATTCCTTCTAATGTCTTCGAGAATATTTTGGCGACAACCCGATCCCAAGGGAGGAGTTCTCTTATTGTGATTGTGTAATCTTTAATGTGTGAGTTGGGATCACCCTCTCCTTTAAATTTTGGTAGATCAAGTAATGTTTAAGGTAACATAATGCTTCTTATGATTAAGTCAAGAGGCTCCTTTAAGTACTCTAAGTATGTGCCCAAAAAGGAACTCTATGATTGAGGGGTTGATAGCATTAGTCCCATGGGAGGTTTTTGGTAACCTAATGCCATTGTTTGATTTACTCTACTTCCTAGCATTGTTTGATTATTTTGAACAATAGGGTTCACATTCAGGAATCTATCATTACTCCTATTTCTTGAGTAGTAGTTGAGGTAAGGGGGATTATGAGATGTCCCTTGGTCCCATTCAATTCTAATATTTTTGTACAATTTCTATCTCCTTTCTAGGATAGGTTGTTCTACCTCTAGGGTTTTGATTCTTTGTACTAGCATCATGAGTAGGTCTGCAGGAGTGGGACCTCTAGGCACTTCCTCATTTCTAGGTTTTCCTTTGTGAATGTTGTCATTATTCTATGTTTCTTCTTGTACAAAATTTTCTCATCACTCCTCTTGTAGACCAACTTTTAGATCTTCTTGTGCATCTTTTGCTTCTTGCCAATTTCGTTCTATCCTTCTTACTTCATCATCATGATGATTACTTGAGGTGCTTCTGGATGGTTGATTTCAGCAGTGGATTTCTAACGTCATTTGTATTCTTTTCGCTTTGTGAGGTGTGTTTGGTATGGAAGGGTTATGCTCCCTGTAATGCTTTCATCTTATTCACATATTTAGATAAAATGTATTGGTTAAAATTTGAATATGCAAATGAGATGAAAGCAATACAAATCACAATGCAAATTACCTTTCAAACACACACACACACACACAAAAGCAAATGGATTGAGTATACCGAGATAGCACCCAAATCTTGAGTCAATTGCTCTTTGATCTTTGCTCTTTGTGATGTGGATTGCTCTATTGTCAAGCGTAATTTTTGATCTCCCAAAGATTGATAATGACAACATAGGTTTACTTAGATAAGAGATGCTGAGAAATGGAGAATGAGGTTCATTTTATAGACCTATGAGAATGCAAATCAACAGTGTAAGAAGACCAAAAAAATCAATGGTTGAGGGAATGTGTGTGAATGAGAGAGGGACAAGTGTCCCTGTCCTCTTATGAGTCATGGCAATTAATAGACTTGATTAAGGAGTTGACTGGATAGATTGATCAAAGGACTAAATTGATAGGTCTGTTAATGTAAATTAGATTGATTTGTTAACTGATTTGATTGATTTTTTGACTAAATTGATTGATGAGTCTGCTCATTTGATTGATCTGTTAACTTATTTGACTAGAGGAAATTATGGTGGGTGAGGACAATTGAGAAATTAAATAAATAATTATTTAATTTCATGAGCACATGTGATAAATGAATAAAATATTAATTTTTATTCATTTTTGAGGAAATAGA
Source organism: Cunninghamia lanceolata (assembly GCA_027924645.1). Taxonomy (NCBI): domain Eukaryota; kingdom Viridiplantae; phylum Streptophyta; class Pinopsida; order Cupressales; family Cupressaceae; genus Cunninghamia; species Cunninghamia lanceolata. The sequence continues at coordinate 10,918,689 of BSBN01000016.1, forward strand.
TATTTAAATAAATAATTTGAATTTATTTATTTAAAGTGGAGGGAAATTTGATTAAATTAAATTAAATAGTTTTAATTTTATTTATTTAAAGTGGAGGAATAATGATTTAATTAAATAATTTGGATTATTTAATTAACATAGAGGAATATGATGATTTTTGGTCAAATTAATTAAATTAATGTAGAATGATCCGAATTATGTGATTTAATGATAAATGATGCGAATGTGGTGCGATGACATGAATAATGCATTGGTGAATTTTGAGTGTCTACATTTTGCCCCTCTTTGATACAGCATCGTATTAGGTGGCATCATGTCAAAGAAATTGATAAAGATGCCCTGGTTGGTGGTAGAAATGAAGAAAAAATGATAAAAGAGAAGAATGGATATTGGATGCCCCCTCAAGATTTTTTTTGAAAAAAATAAATTTTAGAAGAAATTCACGATAGGTAGGAAGGAAGCTAGGATTAGTAGAAGAGGTGAATAAATAGAAGAAAAATAGAGAAAAAGTAGAAAATAGGGTTTTAAGGGAGGGTGGGGTATGCGCTACGATGAAAAATAGGGGGTGGGGGCCTATAAATAGTGGTAGGGGGCCCATTCCAAGTCTTTTGGACACCTAAGCTTTTAGAGAACCTATTAGAGAGAAGAAAAAGGAAAAAGAGATGGCAAATAGCATCGCAATCCCCTATCACAGGCATAGAGGCTAGATGACACAGGATTACCAGTGAGTTATCTATCTTGGGCTTTTGGGGGTAGTTAGCAGTCATAAATAGGGCATTAATGGCCATTTGAAAGGACAAAAAATGTGGATGTACTTTTGTAAAAGTGTGCCTACATTAGAAATTTGAGTGCCTGCACACTTTAATGGTGCGCCTGTGATGAAGGTGCACCTGTGTTGAGGACACATGCCCGCACGAGCGGATGGCACACCCATGTGGTGCAAATGCATGCCTAGGTTAGGACTAGGGTTTATGAGAAAGCACACCCATGCTGGAAAAATGAGCACCTACATTAGATAGCAGTGTACTTTTTCCTAAAAGTGTACCTGAGAAGAAAAATAGAGGGCCTATGCTAGAAAAGGGTGCTTTGGTGCAAGAAAACACGTTGGAGGAGAGAAAAGGCATGCCTATGTCATAAGAAAAAAGGCAACCAACTAGACTTAAGGAACACTTGATGAATGAAGTAAAATGAGATGACCTAAGGACCAAATAGATGACTTAGGGAAGATCTAGATAAATTAGGACAAACTAGATGGTTCTCAAGATTATTGCTAACTTGCTGAAATGTGATGATGGACAGGAGTGACCTATGCTTATTCGATTATGTGTGAGGTAACCAAGGATGATGCAGATATACACAAACTTCACTGACATAGAAAAAGAGTACATGGATGGAGTGGGGATGCTACACATAGCTTGATTTCCAGAGATTCAAGCACACACAGTGATGATGACCACTCTGATAGAGCGGTGGCATAGTTAGAGGAGTGCCTTCCATCTTCCAACAGGGGAGATGATAGCTACATTAGAGGATGTTTGGTGAATATTGTACATCCCTATTCATGGATCCTTAGTGAGATATTATCTTCATATAGGGACGCATGCACTAGAGAGGGTATCTATGGATGACGACATTCCTATCGAGGGTATACAGTTAGACTTGACTTAGGTAATAGATGATGCCCCATTACCACTATTTATTGCAATGTTAATAAGCTATGTTTTGGTTCCTAGGAGACGGATGAGGTAGTTTGTGATTGGCTAGGGTGATGTGCTAGAGTACATGGTGGATGGGGATGTATTTTGTTGGGGGCTGTGTGTACTAGCCCATTCGTATAGGAATTTGCACAGTTGTGTCTATAATCGGAGTGAGTATATAGGTTATGGTGTGGCACTATTACACATTTGGGCATGGGAGCACATATCGGTATTGCGGATGATGTCTAATAGAGCGAGGACAATACATCACCCATTTTATTGGTTGTATGTAGGGGTCCTCCATTATAGGTAGACATGGGACTTGATATATTGGAGAAGTGTTATAGATGATATAGACGCAATGATTTGGAGATAGTGGAAAGCATGCGAGGCATGGTGGGATGATTTATGGGAGCTTCCATATGTTAGACAAACTTGGTACATCATGTGGAGGACAGAGATCACCATCAAGTGATATATGCTTGACAGAGTGTGGAGGTAGTTTGGGGAGGTGCAGATGGCTCCAATACATGAGGCCATCTTTCCTTAGGTTGTGAGGGATGCAGGTGCATGGGGAGTACCAGTGGAGAGGTAGGCAGTAGTAGCAGAGTTTAGATCTTTACAGCTAATGCCATGGGCACCAATAGACGCAGCGATAGAGGATGTAGGGACCAACCCTGACTATGATGAATGGTGGGTGACTCATAGGCCCATTAGATTGACACCTCTTGGGACATGAGCTAGATAGCTTATAGACCCTCCTATCAGATAGCAAGAGGGCATGTTGCCATCTTTCCAGATATGGGTAGGGGAGGAGATGGAGGACAAGGGCCACAGGTGGCTGTAGTGGTTCCAGTAGCTAGGGGACATGAATGATGAGGTGGAGATGGAGGATAGGGTCATGCCGCTATCCCAAGAGATGGATAGGACCTTGACACAGTATGAGCCTCCTAGGATAGGCTATAGCTAGAGGTGGAGCGCTTGGAAGGTGTGGTGACAGGAATTATAGTGGAGAGAGACAACACCCTCCTGTAGACATAGAGTCTATAGGGGTAGGAATAGGCCTTACAGTTACAATTACAGTAGGTACATGCACAAGCTGGTAGAGGTGATGGATAGCTACAACAGGTCATTAGAGAGAGGGATATAGCAAGGGCTATTACTGCATAGATACAATAGCAACTAGACATGGCTCAGAGGGCACTAGCTAGTAGCAACATGGCGCAAATGTGGGGTGACATGGTGACCATCTAGAATAGATTGTCTAAGGTTAGATAGAGGGTAAAGTGTTACTAGGGGTTGTATGAGAGTGTGGTGCCTACATCACAGAGAGCTCCTAGTTTTAGTAGGTGGAGCCAGGTAGGCATCTCTAGATCATTGCGGTTAGGACCTTCAGTGATGGGGCCACCTAGGTTTGGTATGAGACATGGCTCATGAGACTAGACATAGCCATCTGAGTCATAGGGACCAAACCATCCACCTCCTCAAGGGATAGGCCAGCAGCCAACTCCTTAATAGGGGGAGTTTGAATAGATGTAGACACCTGATATTTTATTTTGATGATATGTATATACACATGTGTATTTTTATATTTTGATGCCTATGGGCTGATGATGTACTTATATGCATATAGACATTTTTATTATTGACTCTTTTGTATCATGGACATTTTGATGATATATACATGATGGCTTGATCTCTTAGATGTTTATGATATTTTTATGTTTATGATGTTTTAATGATGTTTTATGATGATATGATGGATGCATGCATGTGTAATATGGATGTAGCATAGATGTTTGTTGATGATTTCTATGATGTGATAGAAAATGTAACATGACTGATGAAATAAGTAAGTTATATGGAATGACAAATAATGAGGATAACTAATGACACAATGATTAACATACAAATGATAATCAAATGATAAGGAAGAACATGATGAAACAAATGGTTAACTAATAATAGATAATCAAATGATAAGAAAGAGTGTGATGAACAACTGATTCAACTAAGAATAGATAATCAATTGATAAAGGAAGAAATTGATAAAACAAATGATTAATGTAAGAAAAGAAATGATAATTAATCGAATATGATGGAACAAATAATTAACTTAAGAACAAAAATGATAATGAACAGAATGTGATGGAACAAATGATTAAATTAAGAAAAAAAATGATAATGAACAAAATGTGATGGAACAAATGATTAACTTAAGAACAAAAATAATAATGAAAAGAATGGGATGGAACAAATGATTAATTTAAGAAAAGATAATCAAATGGTGATACAAATAAATTGATGACACATATGATTAACTAAGAAAAGATAATTAAATGATAAGAAATCATATGATGAAACAAATGATTAACTAAGAAAAGATAATCAAATGATAAGAAAGAATATGATAAAACAAAATGATTAAGTGACAAAGATGAATTGGTGTGGAAAAGAGCCTTTTATATTAGATGAATGAATGATGGAGTTATTTGGGAGAAGTTATGTTTTAAATGTAAATCCTTTATTTGATATAGCATACAGATGTTATGCACCAAGGTATGAGAACTAGGGTGGCCATGTATCGAATGCATAAGACAGTTGACTCTGCAAACAAGTAGTTTGATTTTATTACTACTAGGTATAATAGAACCTTGTCGAATAAGTGAATGGAAAATAGTCTTAGCATAGAATAGTCTTAATACAAAGAAGATCTTTGCAGAACCTTAGATGCAAAAGATATTTTTATGCAATATGCTAATCCTAACACACACAAGATACATATTAGGCCTAATAGGATAATAAATTCATCCCATAAAAATATATCATGCGAAAGCAATGACTATGCCCCAATCTGTACTACATCGCAACATACCAAGATATAGAAAGATCAACGTAGTTTTGAATGTGTATTAAAAAGGGACAAAAGATAAATCAAAAAGCCAAAATGACCAACTAATAAAACAGATAGACAACCAACATGTTCTCCTACCAAAGAGGGTATTCCGGAAAGATTTGAGGCCTTATAGAAGGAAAGATGTATCCATTAAAGGCTTTGGATCCACGATGTATGGATATACTAGAGGTAGGCAAATAGTATGTGGTGACGTATTGTTTTTTAGGAGTAGTCTTTTTTGTTTTAGGTTTGATAAGTATTTTGAGCTTCGAAAAAGATGTATCATTTAAGTTGTGCTTGAGTTAGCCATGTCTAGGTGGTAAATGGGTAGGATGGATTGTGGTAAATAGATGAAGTTACAAAGATGAATTTATTATGAATTGAGATAGATGATGGGGTGTATCGTATGTACCTAAGTATTGGAAACTTCATATTCCAGGCTACCTACATACCCTATATCCACGGGATCAAGGCACATTACAATGATGATGACGACGATGATGATATGTAGTTCTAGGTAGTAAGTGATGAATGTGTTGATTGATGGAGGATGATGAACGTGCTAAAGTGATGGGATTGTTGATGGATGAGTGATGAGAGTGTTGAGGGATGAGTGAATGTGTGATAATTGCCTTGAGTCAACATGAGGATCCACTCCTAGTCTTAGGTTAAGGAAATGTGCCCCCATTCAGGTAAAGGGTTTATTATGGAACAAGTGATTGACCATGGATGAAACTAACTATGGATGAAATTGACTATGTATGAGACTAAGAGATAATGCTTGACACTAACAAATTTCCAAGCCATGATAGATGGACAACTAGGAATATGAGGGTCAATAAGTTTTATTATGTATGGGAAGACCCAATAGATGGTGGATGGAAAAGACCTAATAGATGGTAGTGCTAACTTCTACTCATAGCACCTATTTTCTAGATTTTCACTATGGTACTTAGCCAAGGCACCTATTTACCAGGTTTTCACCAGAGGACAAACATTTTTTTCATATTTTTCTATTTTTAATTTTTTTAAATTTTCTGCTAGGATATTCCCAAGAATCAAACATATAATTTCTTGAGATGAACACTATTGAGGGGTTCATCAAGAGGAATTCCTTTAGGTCTTGGTAGGGTATAAGCCCCTGATCCATATGTTTCTATGATGATGAAAGGTCCCAACCAGTTAGGCTCAAATTTACCTTTCTTATCTCTGTCTTGCAAGTTTCTTTTATTTTCTTTTAGGACTAGATCACCCACTTGGAACCACCTTTCTTTGATTTTCTTATTGTAACCTTGGTAGAGACAGTTCTGGTAGACTTGAAGATAGTTTAGTACTTGAAGGTGCCTTTCATCTAATAGCTCCAATTCATGTAGCCTTGACTTTCTATACTCCTCTCTGTCAATTAGATGTTGCATGGAGACACAAAGAGATGGGATCTCAACCTCTATAGGAAAAATAGCTTCAATTCCATATACTAAAGCATAGGGTGTGGCACTAGTTGGGGTTTGAATGCTTGTTCGATAGGCCTAGATGGTAGGGTTAAGATGTAGATGCCAATCACGACTAGCTTCATTGACTATCTTTTTGAGGATTTTAAGTATTGTTTTGTTCAAAGCCTCGGCCTGACTATTGCTTTGTGAGTAATACAGAGTAGAAAAGAAGTGTTAGATGTGGCATTGACTACACAAAGCACAGACATCTTGGATTTTGAATAGTTTACCATTATCAGTTACTATAACCATAGGGATTCCATACCAACAAATGATATAGTGTAGGATAAATTTAGCAATTTGCTTGTCGGTGATGTCATTCATGGGAATAGCTTCCACCCATTTTATGAAATACTCAGTGGCGATAATTATAAACATGTGGTTGTTGGAAGCTGAGGGATGTATTTTTCCTACAAGGTTGAGTCCCCATTGTGAAAATGGCCATGGAATGGTCACTAGTTGCAGTTGATGAGTAGGCGCACAAATCAAATCTCCATGCTATTAACACTGAAGACATACTTGGCAAACAGGTGGTCATCTTGTTCCATTGTGGGCCAAAAATATCTAGTTCAGAGCAATTTCTTTGCTAATTTGGGACTAGTGGAATGTGCTCCACAGATACCTTCATCTACATCTCTTAAAGTTGTGTCAACTTCTTCTGAGTTTAAACATCTAAGGAGGATACCATCAAGACTCTGTCGGTATAGTGTATCTCGTAGGATGGTGAAACGGGAAGCATGACAAATGAAAGTTTTCTTTTATTTGGATGTAAGGTTGGTTGGAAGGGTGTTGCTATGAAGGTAGGTGTATATGTCATGGTACTATGTCGAATTGGGATCAACAAGTTCATGGATCATCTTGGTGGGCAGTACTTATATAGGTAGTATCAACAGTTGCTCGATCAAGAACTCATAGTTTTGAATGTTTATTGGCATGTCTAGTAGGGACCAAATAGTTGTCATTACATCAACTACCTTGTTGTTAACTCTAGGGATCTAATCAAAGGATAGCCTACAAAAATGTTGTTTATAGTTGTCCACCATTTTCTTATAGGGCATCAACTTGTCATCCTTAGTTTGATATTCATCTATGACTTGGTGAATGACAAGTTGAGAGTCTCTATAAACCCATAGTTGTTTGATGTTCCATTGAATTGCCATTTGGAGACCAGTGAGTAATGCCTCATATTCGACTATATTGTTGGTGCAGGGAAAAGCAAGCTAATATGATTTTGGAATACAATCACCTTGTGGGGTGATGAAGAGGATCCCTGCTCTGGAACCATGCTGAGTGTATGACCTGTCAAAATATAATTTCCATTTGACCAATGTAGAGAGGTTGAAGATCCCTTCATCTAGAAAATCAGACAGCATGGGGTGTGTATCTGTTATTGGAGCTGAGCTAATAGTTGATTAGTAATTACTTGTCCTTTAATTGCATTTCAATCAACATACTCGATGTCAAACTCAGTTAAGATCATTACCCACTTTGCAAGATGTCCTATGAGAGCTACTTTTGAAAGAAGGTACTTCAAAGGATCTACCTTGGATATAAGCTTTGTCTGTTGGTTCAACATATAGTTCCACAATGTTTGGGAAGTAAACACTACTGCTAAACATGCTCTTTCAATAAGGGTATAATTGATCTCATATCCTACCAAGGTATGACTAATGTAGTAAATTGCATGTTCTTTCCCTGAGTTGTCATTATGTGCTAGAAGTGCCCCAAAGGCTATTGATGTCATGGATATATAGAGTAACAAAGGTCTTCTAGGTATTGGTGGCATCAACACTGGTGGTGTAGCAAGATATGTTTTGAGTTGTTCGAAGGCATCTTGGCACTTACTATCCCACTTAAATGAGACATCCTTGTGGAGTAAGTGGGAGAAAGGTTGACACTTATCAGCCAACTATGAGATAAACCACTAAATGGATTGTAACTTTCCCTAAAGACTTATCAATTACTTGAGGTTGCCAGGAGGAGACATTTCAACAATAGCTTTGACCTCAATGCATCGACAAGATATAATGTATCCTAGTAGTTTTCTAGCTGTTACACCAAAGACACACTTTTTTTGATTTATCCTTAGTTGATACTGCTCGAGTCTATCAAATATCTGCTCCAACACTTTTAAGTGATCTGCTCTTGTAGATTTACCTAAGAGGTCATCAACATAATATTCCATAATGGTATGAAATAAATCATGGAAGATGACTATCATCGCTAGTTGGTATGTGGCGCCAACATTCTTTAGCCCAAAAGGCATGGCCTACCAATAGTAGCTTCCCCAAGGACATGTGAAAGCTATTTTGTGTTGGTTCTCGGGTGCTATCATGATTTGATTGTAGCTAGAAAAATTGTCCATGAGAGAAAGAATTTCATGACCTACTGCTAAATCCACAATGATGTTGATATTGGGTAGTGGAAAGTCATCTTTGGGACATGCCTTGTTGAAGTCTCTAAAGATAGAAAAAAAGTGGATGCCCCCATTTGGTTTAGCAATAGGTACCAGTTTAGAGACCCATTCTGTATAATCAATTGGGCGTATGAACTTGGAATCTATTAATTTTTTGAGCTGAGCTTTGACTAATAACACAATCTATGAGTGCAATTTGTTGAGTTTTTGTTTGATTGGTTTAGCTCTTGGTAAAACATATAGATGATGGACTACTAATGTAGGATCCAATCGAGGCATGTCGACATAAGTCCAGGTGAGGTTAATCACCCATTTTAGCAAAAACTTTGTGAAGTCCTTGTGTTCCTATTCTGACACAGAAGCTGCTAAGAAAGTAGCCTTTGGATTTTTCACTGTACCAAGGTTCATTTCATGTGATTGTTCAACCAATAATGAAGCCTTCCCCTAATATTCTGATGGTAGGGGAAGGTCAAATCTTCCATCCTTGGGCACCTCATAGAGGTTTTTGCCATTGGATGTGTTATCAAAAAATGTGAACAATAGTATAAAGTAACTAATCATCCAATAACTCAATGGAAAGTGATGTAAATACAAATAATCAAAGATTATACCTTCAAAGACTGTTCTACCTCTATGCTACCATTGTTTGCCTATCTATTCTTGATCTTGATTGTAATGGAGCTCTCAGAAGTGTGCACTTCCTTGTTGTTGTGAAGATGACAAGAACAGAACAGCTATGGGTGGATTATGTAATGGAGACTAAACTACAATGCAACTATAACAGAGATGGATTGATGGAGACATGGTGAATGATAATGGGTTGATAATGCAAATGCAATGATAACTTTGCCAAAGGCACACTGTAATGATTCCTGCAGAGTAAGATTGCTTAAGCTTAGATGGATATACAAATGGCTTTGAAGACCTTGTTTATATAGGCTGAGGGAAGACCAAATCCAAGTTTCAATAGATCCATGACTGGAGGAATTACCTGTGAGGTGTACAGTTGAGGAAGCTTGAGGGAATGTGCATGAATTAGGAGCAGACAAGTGTCCAAGCCTTCTTCATGAGTGATGGGAGATAACTAAATAGATTGAAGAGTTAACTAAGATGATTGATCAGTCAACTAGGTTGATTAAGGAGTCAACATAATAGATTGACTAGTGAACTCAATTAACTAATTAGTTAACAAATTTGATTGATGAGTTAACTAATCTGACTGGAGGAGAAATAGGACATGTGGGTGAGGGAATATTAGCTAATTAAATATTAAAATATTTAATTACATGTGCAACATGGTGAGGTGGAAAGGTGAGGTGGATTAGTGATGTGGATTTATGCAATTAGGACTTAGGATAGAGAAATTTAGGATTAATTAAATAATGTACGATTATTTAATTGTATGAGACATTAGAAGAATTAGTGGACTTAATTAAATAAATTGATTTTATTTAATTATTTGAGGGATGTGAATCATTTAAATTAGAATATTTATTTAATTGATAGAGGAATGAGAATTAAAATAAATATTAAAATATTTATTTAGTTTGACTTAGCCATTTTTAGGTGTATACATTTTTCCCCTCTTTGATGCAATGTGTTTTATCACATTGTTTCAATGAATAATTTTTTTTTGTGATTGATACATGCCCCAATTTGCCCTTGGTATAGGTTATGACATTAGGATGCTCCCTCAGGAGATTGGATAGGAAGAAGGTGGCGACAGGATGACGGACAATGTCATGATGAGATAGGGTGAATGATAGGTTAAGGTGAAGAAATTGGTTGACATAAGATAAGGAATGGAATGAAAGAGCTGAATGACACATGATGCAAGATAAAATGATAACACACACATGCAAGTAGGCAAGTATGCACAAATGATACAAGAACAAACAAGGTATTGCCCCTATCTAGCTATAAACCAATGATTAATCGATAACGATCGATGATAGTGTTTTTCATTGTGGGAAACAATATATCCCAAGATCAACACAAAGATGTGGGAAAGATATGTCCCACTGATAATTATGATTGATTGAGTTGGTTTATGACAATATTAAGATCAAGACCAGTGATTGCGATTCAATAATTTGACAAGATTGACTAACTTGATTGGTATGGATTAAGGATGGACTTACATTTTGACCATTGCTTGGATTGATTGGACAAGGATGAATGGATCACATGGATAACTAGAAGATACAATTGGATAAATTGTTAGAAAGGACTTGGATCTTAAGACACTTGGAAAAGGTTTATTATGGAATGAAATGCAATTTGATAGCTATGGATGTGTGGATTGTCATCTTCGTATATGCAAGCATTTGAAGTACTTTGTTTCATCATTGAGCTTTTATTATGTTGTAAGAAAATACAAGCATCTAGGCATAAGTAAACCAAGATGACCTGAGTATTTCTTACATGGATTTTGATTTAGCAAGTTAATACAAGCATATAGTCAAAATTGAATCTAGATGACCTGAGTATTTCTTGGATGTATCAACAGACAAGGATCACCCTGTTTCATGTTTAGACTTAGAACATCCTCAATGATCTTTTTCCAATCATCTTGTTAGATAAATTAGTCACATTACTAAAGATTAATCCACAAACAGCAAACAAATAAGATAATTATGCCCTCATCATAGCTCCTCTAGTTTTTGACAACCTTGAGTAGCATAGAAAGACATAATAACAAAAATCAAGACTTTGGGACTTAAACCTTTTTAATAAGCACAAATTTTCTTTCCATAGTTATGTTTTCTTGCAATGAAAATAGAGATAATCATCATGGTGGTTGAGGCCCATTGTGTCTTGTTTATAGGTCTAGTTCTTGAGTCAAGTTTTTTGTTGAAAAAGTGTGTTTGTAATACTACTTGATGTCTAGTGATAGTATCGCTATCCTTATTGTTATCCTTTGAGGGATGTGATGTTCACGAATCCAACTCTCCAAGTAGGTTGAGGATATTGCCCCCAGTCAAGTAAAGGATTGATTTATTGTGAGTGAACTAACAATAGACATAAAGAAACGGGCCATAAGGGACTAACCTAGTGCCTCGGGGGCTCATCAATGATGGCCTTGCCTACATGACGACGCGGAGGCAACATAGTTCAGGGTGTGGACTTTGTTGAGCTAGGACCTAAGTGATAGGAAAAGTGGGATTCAGATGAGCCAATGGATGGGTGACATAGGATGGAATGGATGGGAAAGGAGCCTTGGGGTTGCATCAATGATGGACTTACCTACGTGATAGCTCAGAGGTGATGTAGTTTGACAATGGTACTAATGATGGGGTTGTAGATGATTTGATGTTTTTAGGATTTTCTAGATTTTTCCAATATTTTGATGCTTTTGGGATTTTCAGATGGGAATTTAGATATCCTAAATGTTAGATACTGATGACAAGGGAACACCACAGATAGCTAAATGGATGGGTGATAATGGATAATGGATGGGTAGGTAGAAGGAAACAAGAATGTGATCTCCAAGGACTACATTGCATAGGAATAACTCAGGATTTGACTTGACAAAGCTTATGACGAAGGAGGATGAGAGTATTGGATTGTTTTGAAAAAGATAAGGTATATCAAGAGCTTTTCCTAAGCATGTTTTGACATTTTTCCCCCATATCTTTATCAAGATCAAAAGAGGAATGGAGGATGGATGGACTCAATATGATAGGTATATGCAGGATAAGGATGATATGAGGGTATGGTAAGATAGGATGGAAAATGATAGGGTTGATGAGACAATGTGCTCCCAAGGTTAAATGACATGGAAGATCAACCTACACATGACACCTATTTGGCAGGTTTTCATCATGGTACTTGTAGATTAGATAATGCAAAATGAGAGAAAACACCAAATCAAATGCAATAACACAAGAGATTATACCTCACATGCACCACCTAATCCCATGAAGGGAAAGAAGCTCCTAAGACTAAGATGATCCCTAGACTATTGATCCAAATGTGAAATGCTCTTCAATTGTGCAACTCACTATTAACTCAAAGGTGATTTTGGCATGGTAACTTTGCATGAAAATGGATGATGAAAATGACTTGTGAGAGGTTGTATTTATAGACTTTTGGAGAGGATTTTGATCCAAGGGTGGAGATTGATTGAAGAGATCAATGGTGGAGGATGAAAGTGAGGTGGAGGGCCTAGATTTGATCTTGGAAGATGGAGGGCTAGGAATAAAGTAAATCTTTTATTCATTTTTGGGAAAGGGGTGAATAAATGAGGTTGGGTGAGATGGATTATTTGTGAATTAAAAATTCACATGGGGAAGGGTAAAATAAATTAAAAATTCATTTGGGGAAGAGTGGATATGACATGTGTAAGGGATGTGTAAGAGGAGTAAATGTGATGTGTGATTTATTTGAATTTTAAATTTGGGAGGTGTGGAGAGAAGTGCTAATGAGGATTTGACTTTCTTAATTAAGGTGATTAACCTAATTAATGTGGCTGGAATAAATTAGTAGAGGGATTAGAGGGGGGATAAGATTAATTAATTAGTGATTTAATTAATTAATCCTAAGGCTAGGATGGGATAGGCTAGAGTAGGCAATTAAATAATAGCTATTTAATTGTCTAGGGTAGGGATAGGCTAATTAGTAGGCTGGATTAATTAGTTAACATGGTTTTAACTAATTAATTGGATTTAAGGAAAATGGGGAATTGATTTAATAAATTTTGCATATTTATTAAATCACTTGGCTAAGGTTTAGACTATTGAATTAATAAAATTAATTCAATTTTGGGGATAAAATGGTGTGGATTTAGAAAATGAAAGGGGTGATTAATTAAATAAAAATTTAATTAATTAGTTGGAAAGGGAATTGGTAAGTTTAGGGATGTCGGGAATCAGTTTGGTGGTCGAGACATTTTTAGGTGTCTACATTTGCCCCTCTTTGACGTGGCGTCAGGACCTAGGAGGGAAGTGGCGTCAGGTCGAAGAAGAAAAATATGCCCCAGCTGCCGAGAAGGAATGAGATGGATAAGGGATGCCCCCTCGAGAGGTTGGCGGGAAAAATAACAATTTTGCAGGTAAACTCTCGAAAGGATGTGACGGAAGTGAAAGTTGGAGAGGTGCTGGAAAAAGATGATGGTGGGAGGAAAAACGGAGGAAAAAGGCTGAGATCTGCACCCTGGAGGGAAAAGGAAGGGATGGAGGGAGGACATGGCCCACTATATTAGGAAAAGTGGGCCCAAAGAGTGCCACATTTGCACACTTTTGACCTTCTAGAAGAAAAGACAAAGGAGAGATGGGCGAGTGCAACCCACAGTTCCCGTGACTTCATCACATCTCACAGCGATTCTGAGAGGTCGGGCGGTCACTCGAGGCTGGACCCCAGGTAGGGCCTAACCCGAACTTTGTGATTTTTTACTTTACGCATGTGTTTTTAGGTTTCGGGATATGGGTTAGGAGTGCGTGGCGCCATAGACAAGGTGGATTAGCGCAATCTTGCGCATTAGCACTATCTGCCAGGGTAGGTTAAGGCGATTTTGTCACCATTTTGGAGGAATATTGGCGCCATCTTCTGGATTGGTGCTGAAACTCAGGGTGAAGCAAATATGGCATTTTGACGCCATATTATGGGTTGAACGACGCTATCGTCTGGAATAGCGCCATAATGGGGAATAGCGCTATTATTAGTTTTAGCGCTAAAAGTTTAATTGACGTGAAAATGAGGTGTTGCGCCATCGTCTGGATTGGTGCAATATAGGGCACGCAGTAGCGCCAATGTCTGGATTTGCGTGATACAAGAAGCGCAGTGGCGCCATTGTCTGTATTGGTGCTATAGGTAGGGGAAAGTAGCGCTATTTTTAAATAGCACTTAGGGATTGTCTGTGTGGGGCCACATGATTTGGGCCTTTGAGACATTTAGAAGAAAAAGGTGTGTGGGGGGAAAGTAATTTTGTATCTAACGAAGAAGTGGTGGATGCAGGATACGCGGCGGTTTATACTGCAGTCGCGAGAGCGATGAGTACGATCCGTGATGCCGCTATTTGATGAGACATGGCGACCTCGACTTGCGAGACTGGGGCTTTGGACGGTGGCAGCGATGCCAGTGTTGTGAGCTCATAGAGCTCTGATGACAGCTGCAGTGGAGCAATACCGCAGCGAGACTTCCAGCTTTCTATTGCCAACAGGAGAGATGACCATCACACTTGAGGATGTTTATCGTATCCTCAAGCTATCGATTCATGGTCGATGTGTGAGGTATGACATGAGGAGGGGGCGGACTGCGTTGATCAAAGTGTTCAGAGCAGAGCACGTGGTACTTTCAGCAGACGGGAGGGAGATGGATTATGACAGGACACTGGCGGTGGGTGCAGATCCCTTTGCCTTATATTTGTGTGTGCTGATTGGAGGTGTGGTGCTGTCGGATAGGCGAGGCAGGGGTTTTCTTGTGGGCTGGGGTGGGATGATAGAGGGGATGGTGAGGCATGAGACTATCTATGCATGGGGGCCAGTGATGCTAGCACAGCTGCTGCACGAGATGCACACGGTCGCCTATCTTCACGACAGGGCTTTATCTGCTGGGGTTACGCTGCTACATGTATGGCTTTGGGAGCATATCCCTGTGACTTGGCTGACATGCGGTTATTATCGGCGCCCGTTTGAGGTGTTTGTGTTTTTGTATCAGGATGCACTGTATACCTATACGGGACAGGTCCGCCACTGGCGGAGGATACTGGATGACGTGATTAGCGTGGTATACCGTCCATATATTGATTGTGAGGAGTGACCAGATGATGTGACCCATCTCCCGTACATATTTTAGAAGAGATTTCTTATGGGTCATGCAGATTGTACTATAGAGATGTACCTACCCTCACGGGTGATGCAGCAGTTTGGACGGGTACATGATGTGCCTCAGCAGATGGCTATATATGCACGGACACTGCGGGATACAGCCTACTGGCCCACAGCATTACAGCCACAGGTTGCACTGAATGACTGGGCAGCACTTCGGCCAGTTCAGTGGGATTGGAGGAGCACCGTGGTGGATGCAGGTACTACGCCTACTTATGATGTATGGTGGCAGACGCATCAGCCCACTCGATTGACAGATCTGACAGTGGCGTTATCAGAGGATGAGGGAGATGGAGATGGAGATGATCCAGATGGGGGTGGGGATGAGGTCATTGCAGATTTCATTATAGAGGTGATGGATGATGGGTCGGAGAGGGTGATTTCTCAAGATGGTTAGCTTGTGGATGAAGTGGCAGCAGCGGGAGCGGGACAGGGGCCAGTGGGGCAGGAGGTTCCAGCACAGCAGGTTCCTGCACAGCAGGTTCCAGCACAGCAGGTTCCAGCGCAGCAGGTCCAGGCTAGGGGCGGATGGCAGGGTAGAGCACCACGACGACGTGGTGCACAGCCAAGGACAGAGCAGGGTGATCTATCCCCATCACGGGTGGAGCAGCTGCGGGTCAGTAGACATGATGCCGAGGCAAGGAGCTCAGGGGCAGGGATGGAGGTAGAGGTTGAGAGGCTAACACCTCGGTGACGGTCACGAGAGGAGATGGAGGAGATAGAGACACTACGTGCTTAGGTGGCCAATTTAGAGGAGGCGTTGGGGCACCGAGAGGCTGAGTTGGGACAGCTGCAGGGAGTAGATGGGTAGTTGGCAGTTGCAGAGGCTCAGTTGGCTTAGGCCAGAGAGGATATGGAGGATTTGAGGATAGAGCAGGATGCAGCGCTCGTGAGAGCACATTAGGCAGAGACTGCGTTGAGCAGTGCACAGGCTATGGGTGGGGGGCTTGCCCCAATTTTGGTAGGGATGCAGACTCAGCTGGCCCAGGCTCAGACACATGCTCATCAGATACAGGGTCAGTTGAGCCAGGCACAGGGACAGGTAGTTCAGGTACAGGGACAGGTAGCTCAGGTACGGGGGGAGCTAGCAGAGGCCAGAGCACGGACGGAGTATTATCAGGGGTTATACTATGTAGCCGTACCTACAGCGCAGCGAGCACCGAGTTACAGCCAGGTTAGTAGATCGGGGGCATCAAGATCACATCGATCTAGATCTATTCAGTCGATTCAGCAGACGATGCCCCCTCCCACATATGTGCCCCAGTAGGATCCTCAGGTACCAGTAGCACCACAGCCACAGCCGCCGTTAGGATCACAGGCTCGACCAAGGTCATCATCTCCTACCCCCTCAGAGAGAGGATCCTCAATGTGATAGTTATACCATGATAGCCCTTAGAGGCATTGTATCAGGACACTTTATTTTTTGATGATGTGAGCGATGTACATTTTTTTGCGGTGATTATATATGATGCGAGACTTCTAATGGCTTATGATATTCTATTGTGATGATGCTTATATGATGGATGCACATGTTATATTTTATATGTTGTGGATGTATGATGTTTTTTCAAATGATGTGTGTGATTTGGTGGATGCAATTATGTTTTTGTGATATATGCATGGTGTTGTGATTTTATGGACTATATGATGTAACTAAATATGCGGATTAACAAACATTTATTATGGATGCAAATGTATGGGATTATGTTAAATGCCACTAGTTGTTTCAATGGTGATGTTGGTGATGTTGTAATGCAATTTAAATGTTTATGAGATGTTGATATGTATGGAATGCAATGTGATGATGCTATTTTTAATATGCCCCTATGATATGATGTGTAATGATATGCAGCTGAAATGAATCTACTTGTGTTTTATGCAAACTTAAATGGATTTAAAATGAACCTAATATGTGATGCAAACAGATTAAAATGAACCTAACATGAGATGCAAACGGATTAAAATGAACCTAAAATGAGATGCAAACAGATTAAAATGAACCTAACATGAGATGCAAATAGATTAAAATGAACCTAAAATGAGATGCAAACGGATTAAAATGAACCTAAAATGAGATGCAAGTGGATTAAAATGAACCTAAAATGAGATGCAAACGGATTAAAATGAACCTAACATGAGATGCAAACAGATTAAAATGAACCTAACATGAGATGCAAACGGATTAAAATGAACCTAACATGAGATGCAAATGAATTCAAATGAACCTAACATGAGATGCAAATGAATTAAAATGAACCTAACATGAGATGCAAATGAATTAGAATGAACCTAACATGAGATGCAAACGGTGGTGAGATGTAGTTAAATGATATGTGCTAAATGCAGTATCGGTGATAGGTGGTATGCAAACTAGGTGATAGGTGAGGTAGCCTAATCCTGATACACATGATGTTCCTTGTGTTGACCCTGAATGGTGAGACTGTGGGAGAATGTGTTAGGTGTTGTGGATGATAGGGGTGAGAGCGTCTAGGGGATGGCAGTGGAGGGATTGGAGGATGGTTAGGTCATAAGATACCACGTCATTGAGGGGGGGGGGGTTTGGTTTGGTTCAAGATGTGTTAAGTGGAGATAGGTTGGGATGATGGGGTTAGTGCAGGAGTTAGATTGGTGGGGGGGGTTGGAAAGTGTCGATCAAATCTAGGCTGATATAGGATAGGTGACTGAGTGATTAGGATGATGATGTTGAGCTAGTATCAGTAGTTGCACAAAATTAATTGAGAGCATTTCTTAGTTTAATGTAGCAATGTAGGATACAATTCACAAAGGTATGAAATGACCTAGGTGATGATGTATATCCGACAATTGCATGGACTAGACCCACAAACAATAGGTTGGTTTCATGCATGCCCAATGTAGTATAATCTTGTCTAGTAGAGGAAGGGGACTCATAGCAGTGAGTGTGAATAATGCATATAAGGTGTTGATGCATGTATATGCAAAATAGGACTCATTATGCTAGAACCGACCTGAACTTCAAGATATGAATACTATTCTTGGAGTAATGAAACCAACCCACAAGCACAGCATACTGAAACAATGACTGTCTACTCCAAGGGCTATTCGCTACGTACCATGATATAATGAGATCAAGGTAGCTTTGGAGATTACTTGGAGTGAGACAAAAAGATAAAAAACAATAAGCAAAAAGACCAACGAAAGATACAAATAGCCTTTGTGTGCTCTTGCCAAGAGACGTGATGATAGAATGATAGATTTTTGTCCATTGTAGGAAAGACGTATCCTAGGACGCAGATCTGTTTTTGATTGGAGAGTTTGTGGAAGATGGGCAAAAGAACATTCAGGCCAAATGGAAGATTATAGTTGGTATATTGCTTGATGATTTTTGCACGAGGGACCATGTTTCGATGGTATGTGAAGCATGCATATCGTTTCGTAGATCTAGAAAGCTCAGTGAGTGGGAACCATCCCAATGGGTGGGATGGGTGCATCTTAGATACCTGAGTACTGGAAACATCCTTCGTATTCCAGACTGCCTACATACCCTGTGTCCACGGGATCAAGGTACTTTTAAGATGCGGGTGAAATGAATATGTAGTTCTGGCAAGACTTGATGATGTGGGAATGGTTGGCGATGTGATGTGATGAGGGTTGAGGTGTGTTTAGATGATTGTGGTGGGATCTGAGATTGATGCATGGGGTGATTATTTTTGGATTTTCTAATTTTCTGCTATTTTTGGATTTTCTGATTTAATGATGTTTTTGGATTTTCTAATTTTATGATGTTTTTGGATTTTCTGATTTTATGATGTTTTTGGATTTTCTGATTTTATGATGTTTTTGGATTTTCTGATTTTATGAACTATACAAAGGAGAGCTTACAAGGATCCTTGTTCCCTAGGTGGGGTTGTGGGTGGGTGAGGTAGTGCGGGATGGGCGAATAAACTTGATGTTTTAGAATTTCAAGCCATGGGACGGGAGCTCAACCTCTATAGGTAAAATGGCTTCTGATCCGAATACTAGTGAGTATGGAGTGGCTCCAGTAGGAGTGCGGATGCTGGTGCGGTAAGCCCATAGGGCGGGGTTAAGTTGGAAGTGCTAGTTGTGGCCAGCTTCATTGACTGTCTTCTTTAAGATGTGGAGGATGGTTTTGTTAGAAGCCTCTGCTTGACCGTTTCCTTGGGGGTAATATGGCGTGGAGAAGCGGTGTTTGATGTCAAACTTTTCGCACAAAGTGTGAACTTCTTGGTTCTTAAATGGCTTCCCATTATCAGTGACAATGGAATGGGGGATACCATAGCGGCAGATGATGTAGTGGAGAATGAACTTGGAGATTTGGATGCCTGTGGTGAAGGTGAGTGGTATTGCTTCCACCCACTTTGTGAAGTATTCGCTAGCAGTTATTATGAATTTATGGCCGTTGGAAGATGGAGGGTGTATTTTACCTACGAGGTCGAGTCCCCACTGTGAGAAAGGCCATGGTGTTGTGATTGGTTGCAGCTCCTGTGCTGGTGCGTGGATGAGATTGCCATGCTGTTGACATGGGAGGCATTTTCTGATAAACTGATGTGCATCCTTGTCCATAGTGGGCCAATAATAATCAGTCCTCAGGATCTTCTTAGAAAGAGCTAGTCCACTTGAATGTGCCCCACAAATACTTGCGTGTACCTCTTCCAAAGCTGCCTCGGCTTTCCTAGAGTCTAAACATCGTAGAAGCGTACCATCAAGACTCTGTTTGTAGAGGGTGTCACCTACAAGGATGAAACGGGAGGCTCGACGGATGAAGGATTTTTTTTGTGATGGGGATAGGTTGTTGGGGAGGATGTTATCGTGAAGATAGAGGTAAGTTTCCTGATACCAGGGGGATAAGGGACCAATGATTTCGCACACTAATTCAGATTGGGGAACGTCATATGCTGGAATGGGGAGCTCTTCGATTAGGAATTCGCATTTCTTGCTGCCTTGCTTCATGTCAACCAGAGATCCAATGGTGGCCATGGCATCTGCCGCTTGGCTGTTTAACCTTGGGATCTGCTCAAAGTGGATGTCACCAAAATAATCTTTAAAGTCATCAACCATCTTCTTATAGGGAAGAAGCTTATCGTCCTTGGTTTTATATTCATTATTGACTTGCCTGATGACTAGTTGAGAGTCGCCATACACAGTTAGTTTGTCTATTTTCCATTGGATGGCCATTCGGAGACCTGTGATGAGGGCCTCATATTCTGCTACATTATTGGTGCATGGAAATGTGATTTTGAATGATTTAGGGATCGTGTCACCTTGAGGGGTAACAAACAGGACGCCTGCCCCCGAGCCTCTGTGAGTGTAGGATCCATCAAAATACATCTTCCATGTATTTGTAGCTGGTGTGATTGTCAAGATGGCCTCGTCTGGAAATTCTGCTATTGTAGGATGCTCTACCTGAATAGGTGCCTCAGCCAGTTGATCTGCTATGACTTGTCCTTTGATTGCCTTCCTCTCTGTGTATTCTATGTCAAATTCGGTGAGAATCATGACCCATTTTGCCATCCTTCCTATGAGAGCTCTGTTTAGCAAATATTTGAGTGGGTTGATCTTAGCAATGAGCTTAGTCTTATGATTGAGCATATAATGTCTTAACTTTTGTGATGTGAAGACGAGGGCCAGGCATGCTTGTTTAATTTGTGTGTAGTTAAGCTCATAGGAAATCAAGGTGCAGCTGATGTAGTAGATGGCTCTTTCCTTTCCCTGTTCATCGTGTTGTGCTAACAAAGCCCCAATTACTGTGTCGGTTGCAGAAATATACAAGAGAAGGGGCTCTCCTTGTCTTGGTGGAGATAGAATAGGGGGATTAGCCAGATATGCTTTTAGCTGGTCAAAGGCATCCTGACACTGAGTAGTCCAGGTGAAAGCTATATCTTTTCTGAGGAGATGCTGGAATGGTTGGCATTTGTCAGCAAGTTGAGCAATGAATCGGTGAATAGACTGTAGTTTACCCTGTAGGCTTCTCAATTGTTTCAAGGTTTTAGGAGGTGGCATTTCAGTAATAGCCTTGACTTTTGCTGGGTCCACCTCGATTCCTCGTTTGGAGACTATGTATCCCAATAATTTGCCTGAAGTGACACCAAAGACACACTTTTTTGGATTTAGACAAACATTATATTGCTCTAACCTGTCAAAGATCTTGGCTAGCACATCTAAGTGCTCTTCTCGGGTCTTTGATTTGCCAAGTAAGTCATCAACGTAGTCCTCCATGATGTGGTGAAAGAGGTCATGGAAGATGACAGTCATTGCTCGTTGATAAGTAGCTCTTGCATTCTTTAGGCCGAACATCATTACTACCCAACAGTATGTCCCCCATGGGCATATAAAGGATGTTTTGTACTGATCTTCTTCGGCAATTTTGATTTGATTGTATCCTGAAAAGCCATCCATGAGGGATAGCATCTCATGCCTTGCGGTAAGATCCACGATCGTGTCAATATTAGGAAGGGGGAAGTCATCTTTCGGGCAGGCCTTGTTGAGGTCTCTGAAGTCAGTGCAACAGCGGATTCTGCCATCTGGTTTAGCAACAGGTACTAGATTCGAGACCCATTCGGGATAATCAATTGGACGTATGAACCCCACATCTAGTAACTTTTTAAGCTCTACTTTGACAAGAAGGGCTACCTGAGGATTCATCTTTCAGAGCTTCTGTTTGACTGGTTTAGCATCAGGACGCATTGCAAGATGATGTACAACTAAAGCAGGATCTAGCCCTGGCATGTCTGCGTAGGTCCATGCAAAGTTGCAATTTCTGCGTGTGAAGAATGCCAAGAAGTCCTCCTGTTTGAACAGGCTGAGAGATTCTGCTCGATATGTGATTTTCAGCTCTTCCTCTGTCCCTAGATTCATTTCTTGCGCTGGTTCAACCAAGATGGGTGATCTGTCAGGATATACTTTATCTATTTTAGGGAGGCCCATGCTTCCATCTCCTGGCACCTCATGGAGGTTTTCACTAGGAGATACGTCCTTTATTTTTACTTTTTTAGGATCTGACACTGCCATGGAACAGTTTTCACCATCAGATCCATTTTTTGTTTTTGTATTTTTGCGACTAGAAGCAGGGGTTGTCTCCCCAAAATAGGCAGCCGGATTGAGTTCCATGATGTATCCAGCTTTGTGGTCTCCCAAGGGGAAGTTGTCTCTTACTCCCATCATTTCAGCAATGGCTTCGTCATTAGGTGCGATATCCAAAATAGGAGGTCCTCGTTGGTCCCAGTCGATGAGGTCAGGGTATACTAATGGTAGGTCATTGGGTGATGAGGCAAGAGTAGTGACAGAGTAGATGGTGCAAATGGAGGAGGCGAAGAAATCGGCAAAGTCGCTAAAGGAGTCTTGTAGGTCCGTTTCGTTAATATTGTCGACATCTAGAGAAACTAGAGCAAACTTGGCTAAGATACATTTGCCGGTGTTAAGGATGCGTTGTGGCTAACCATACCCTAACCCTTGAGTATAGGGGTTCCTTGTTGCTTGCAGTGGTTCCACAATGCCCTATTCATGAAGGCCAATGCCGCCTTGTCCTTTGTAACCCATGCTTTTGACTATCTCAAAACCTTTGCCGTAACTGTTTACTGGGATGGTGGGGATGTCTTGTTCTATTTCTTCATCCTTGTAAAGCCAGGATGAAATATCTTCAAGTATGTCCTGATCCAGAAGGTGTTTTTTCTCAAAGACGGGCGAGGGTTTGCATTTGATGATGACTGTGTCAGCTGCCTCGATGTGCGGAGTGCCAAATGTCTTCGGAGTGGGTAATAAGCCCATGCAAAAGGTGCCGTGGAGGTTGTATTCCCCAAAGCCTTGGTTGCTAAGCTTGATCTTGACCTCAGGTGGTGAAGGTGTTTGGGATGAAGTGGTGGTGATGTTGGCAGGGTCGATGTATGAAGTGGAAGCTGTTGGGGTGATTTGGTTGGTGGCTTTATTGTATGGACAGAAGGTTTGGTTGTGTCCTTCCAGGAAACTGTAGTATTGGAAGGGATGAGGATCAGCATAAATAGTGACTTCGGTGCCGTTGTGGGGGAATTTGAGACATTGATGGAAAGTGGAGGGGACGGCTTGCATGGCATGGATCCATGGGCAGCCGAGAAGAATATTATAAGGGAGGTCAAGATCCAGAACCTGACATTTGGTTTCAAGGATTTTCTGTCCCACTTGAATAGGAAGCTTTATGGTACCTTCGGATAGCCTCTCGGTGTCATCATATCCTTTGATTGTTATGCACTCGCTAGCATCCACAACCACATCTGAGTACCCCAAGTGTTTTAGTAATTTTAGAGTGCATATATTTAGGCCGGAACCACCATCTATTGGTGACCCTTTTAATGGTGTGTTTGTGAATGCAGACCTCGATGTGTAGTGCATCATTATGTAGGTGCTCGGAAGCAGGAAGGTCTTTTTCAGAAAACGTGATATGGTGTGGTGTGGCAATATGGCCGACCATGGCTTGAAATTGATTGACATCCAAGTTTGCAGGGACTTGTGTTTCCAAAAGGGCCTTGTTGAGAATGTCCTTGTGGCGGGGTGATGTACGAAGTAGCTCAAGGATGGAGATTTGTGTGGGTGTCTTTCCTAGATGGTCTAGGAGGTTGTATTGAGTGGTGGGTGATGGACGGGCGTTTGGACGAGGGGGGAGTGGATCAAATGTGGATGGGGGTGTTGGTTCAGTGGGAGGGGCAGTGCGGATTGAGACACGGCCTCGACAGGTTGTGATGACGCAATCAAGTGCTTGTGCCCGAATGGTGATTGTGTTGACAGAATGGGATGAGGGTTCGATGCGGCCGACAATGGAGTCGTAGTGTGTGGGTGGTGGAGTGACATTGTATGCTTGATTGGATGATGAAGCTTTGTTATGGTTGGGCAAGGGATCCTTGTAAGCTCCAAGGTTAGTGTTTGGCGATGGCTGTGCACTGTGCTCAAGGTTGACAAGATTTTGATCTATTAGGTCTTGAATACAATGTTTTAATTGCATGCAGTCTGCTTTTTTATGACCTGCCACGCGGTGGTATTCGCAATAATTGTTTTCATTATACCATGCTGCCTTGAGGTCATTGTCTTGGCGTGGTCTGACAGGCGGGAGTGTGATTTCTCCTTGCTTGAGACATCGATCGAGGATGTCCTCAATAGGTTCTGCTAACGGTGTGAAATTTTGACGGGGTTTGCGGGGTTTATTGGGTCCTCTTTGGTTATTGGTGTTTGCTGCATACATGTGTGCTGGTGTGTGATTTTGGATGTGTTGGACGGCCTTTACATCGGTGATGCCGTCGTTCAAATTATTTTTGTTCTTCCCCCAATAACGTGATTTATCATTAGATTGTGTGTTAGTATTGTTGTTGTTGTTGGGGGTGTTATGATTGGATTTGTGGTTGTTGTTATTGTTGTTGTTGTTGGACTTGGGATCGTAAAGTTTAATGGAACCCTTGGCAATGAGGGCTCATTCCATAGTGGTGCCTTTGTCGATAACCTCTTCGAAGGTAGATGCGCACAGAATCTGTAAGTGAAAACCTAATTCCTGATTGAGATTGGCCACGAACATGGTGACAAGTTGTTTTTCAGGAATAGGCCATGGGAGCTTGCTTGCTAGGCCCCTCCACCTTTGTAGGAAAGAAGCGAAAGCTTCGCCGTTCTTTTGTTTGGTGTTACAAAGGTCAGTCATAGACATCTCATGTTCAAAGTTGTAGGAGAAGTGGTTGACAAACTTCTCTGCAAGCTCGGGAAATGTGCGGATTCCAGGTGGCAGATGGGCAAACCATTCAGCGGCTTGGCCACCAAGACTTCTTGGGAATAGTCTCATAAGATATGTGTCATTGTGAGAGACTTCAAGGCAAGCAATGTAGAATTCCCGAAGGTGGTCCCTAGGATCACCCTTTCCCTTGTATTTGTCAAATTTTGGCGTTTCAAAGTTTTTAGGGAAAGGGGGCATGCACAAGGTGCAGTCAAACGGGTAGGGACAAATATCCTCGAAAGAATAGTATTTGCGTTTGCCCCCAGTTTGTAAGTCATCCACCTTTTGGATTAAGCTTTGCAGCGCGGTGTTGAAATCCTGTGGTTGTTGTGGTTGAAACGTGTAGGGTTGTTGATTGGTGAGATATTGGAGGTGGGGTGGGAGTTGGTGTTGGGGATTGGTTTGGATGAGATGTTGATGTTGCGAGTTGGGGTTTGGATTGAGATGTTGGTGTTGGGGATTGGTTTGGATGAGATGTTGGTGTTGGGGATTGGTTTGGATGAGATGTTGGTATTGGGGATTGGTGTGGTTGAGATGTTGGTATTGTGGGTTGGGGTTTGGATTGATTGGTGTCTGTTGTTGTTGGTGTGCATATAGTTGTTGGAGAACATGTGGTGATATTTGGGGATTGGGATTGTGTTGACCTGTGAGATTGACATTGGGTATGTGGACGTTGGATGGGTTAGACGTGTTGTGGGATTGTTGTGCGAATAGTTGTCGTAGGTATGCAAGGGTGTGAGGGTTTGGTGGGAGCACACTTGTGGAGGTATTTGCTTGTGTGATGTTGCCTTGTATGCCCGTTGTGTTTGAAGTGAAAGGGTTGACGGTAGTCATGGTAGTGGAGGTGATGACAGGTTGGGAGATGTTAGCAATGGATGTGGAAGTAGTAGATGTGGTAGCGGTTGAGGTTGCAGATGTGGTAGATACGTTAGGTGTTGACGTTTGAGAGATGGTGGGTTGGGTATGTGATGTAGATGCTTGGGTATTTGATGGGGTTGGGACAACTGTAGAAGTGGATGGTTGTGATGATGTTGTGACGGGGGGAAGTTGAGCACCAAGCTTGAGAAGATGGTCAAGATATCTCTTTGGATCCGATCTTAGGACTTTATCAAGTAGGTCCATATTATCAGCATCTTGCGTGAAAGTCAAGACATCCAGGTCATCTTGGGGTATGATGGGGACATTTTGTGGTGGTGGTGGGGGTGGTGTTGGTGCTTGTGGTAAGAAGTGAAAAGGGTCGTTGGCGCCAAATGGGGGGATGAAGGAATATGTAGGTGGATTGTATGTTTGATAAATGGGTATGTTGGTACTGTCGGTGTTAGGCATGCCAAAGGGCCATCATTCCGCCATTTCTTGATTTCTTTTGTGTTGTGATCTTGTGGTGGGCATACACGTATGGATTTGATTTCTAGGTGTGGGATGAAGTGGAGACCTTAGAGAATCAAATTAATTGTGTTGGACCCAAAGATGGATGTGGTCGTGAGATGAAGTAGAGGGGTATGATGAAGATCGATATGTTTTCCAAAGGTTTTATCCTAAGGGTGATATGAATGGGTGATATTGATATTTTTGCACAAATTTTGGATCAAAGATGGATGATAAGAAAGGGATTTGATGTTTTTGATTTTTTTGATTGATTTAGGATAGTGAGGATGATATTGTTGATGTTTCTCGAAGTGAGCTTTTGGATAGGATCTAGATTTTGATTTGGCACACAAAAGGATGATGATTTTCTTTGTTTGGGGTAGACTAATGACCTTACACAAAGAGAGGTGATTTGTTTTTTCTTGAAATGTAGACTAATGACTTTTCAAGGAAAACGTGATGTTAATGATAGGATCTAGATCTAACTTTGGCTCAAAAGGGTGACAAGATTTGATTGGTGATTTTGATGAGGTTTTGATTTGGATGTGAATTTTTGAAATGATTTTATATTGGTCCAAGGAGATATGCAAAAGGAATGAATGGGGATGGATAGATATGTATTTGGGCTGATTATGATGTATCAAAGGGGCCCAACAAGGGTGGTGAGTGATCCTCTAAGGTCAAAGAGAATGTGTAATTTGGAAAACTTTGGAAGAAAATGGCTGGACAGTTGACAGATTTCTATGAGATGGGTATGGATTATGGTAGAATAGAAGGTGTAGATCACAACAAAATGGGTCTTTGCTTCAGGCAAGTCAATCTAAGAATAGCGCCAATCCACTGGTGAAAAGGCGCTACAATCAGACAGATATAGTGCTAAAACAAGTTACACAGATTTCTGATGGCAAAATTTTGGGACTTCTGAAGGTGGATTTTAGATTTGTCTGTTTAGGATGTGACCAACTGGTTTGTTCTGTCTCAGGCAAGTCAATCTCAAAATAGCGCCAATCCACAGGTGAAAAGGCACTACAATAAGACAGAGATGGCGCTGAAACAGGGTTTGACAGATTTCTGATGGCAAATTTTTGGATTTCTGAAGGTAGATTTTGGATTCATCTGTTTCGGATGTGACCAACTGGTTTGTTCTGTCTTAGGCAAGTCAATCTCAAAATAGCGCCAATCCACGGGTGAAAAGGCGCTAAAATAAGATAGAGATGGCGCTGAAACAGGGTTTGACAGATTTCTAATGGCAAATTTTTGGATTTGATTGTTTAGACTGTGACAATTGATGTGTTCTGTCTCTTGGCAAGTTATTTGTGAAAAATCAAAGCACTTTAACACACATTTGAACGCAAAACAAGCAATGATTTTTGTTTGTGAAATGATATGACTTTGTTTAGAACAAGCACATTTTTACAACCTATGGTGAGAATGGGACAGTATTTGTTGAATCCCCTAGCTGCGCCTATTCAAAGCGGGTAGCTCCAGGATCTTGGTAGCACCGGCTCCTCCTTACATTTGCACACACTTCTCACGCATACCAAGATCTGGGTTTCTTATAAGGCTTGACCCTCTCCAAACCTTTAGATTGTCCCTACTACCTCGGCTAAGAACCGCATGAATCAGGGCCGCTTCAAGGGTTTTGCCCTCTGCGTCAACAAATAGAAGGTTTTTGGCTTACTACAACAATGGCTCTTAGTAAGGGCATCCGTTCAGGTGGTTATACGTGCGGCAGCACTACTCTCCGTTATGGAGTCTCCTAGCCTCCAAGGGTTGCGCCTTGGAGGGTTCATGGGGAGGTTGGCTGTCGGTATAACAAAACAACACCTGTCGCTTGAGACTTTCGTCCCAAATGCCTTATTTTATATAGCGGCTTGGAAGAGCTTGGCTTTAGCTCGTTGCCGCTTGGGTCGTTCCCACCTTTTGAAGCGGGGTGGCAGGCCCTCTAAGGATTACAAAAGTAATACAATCATGAAAACACTTTTGATCCCTAAGTTCATACAAAGATGCGAGGGGAGAGCATACGTGTTCCCTATGATTATATCACACTCAACATGGTTCAATTTTAGATCTTTGGATTAGATGGGGGGTGATTAATGCAAAGTGTTGTGAGAAGTTTTTGATTCCCAAGATCACCAAAAGGTGCGAGGGAAGAGCATACACTTTCTCACTCTACTTGACACAATCACGAAGACACTTCACACAATTTTATAGATTGTCTTGATTAGATGCGTGGAAATGCAAGTTTGTTGTTCTTTTTACCCAATGAAGTATGCAATTTGTTGTTCTTTTTATAGCCCAAATTGAAGTGTTTTGATTGTTTGTTTGTTGACACACAAAAAGAAGTATATTTTAGAGCACCAAAAGTAAATGTTCTGATCACACACTTCAATCAAGGAGTTGTTTGGGTTGATTTTAGAACACCAAATAGAAATGTTTTGTCTAAGACCTAACAAAGCAAACAAAGGTTTGTTTTAGTTTCCAAATTGAAATGTTTGCTAACTAATTAACAAACCATCCTGCAAAAAGATTTCGTTAGTATCTACAGTACCTGCAAAAAATAGAGATGCAAAATAGCGCTAAAACTAACATACACAGGCGCCACTGCGGGCAGAACAACCCGACTTATGTAAAATGGCGCTAAAATAATTTAAGGCACTAATTACAACCTAAGATAGCGCTAATAAAATAAAAGGCGTTGTTACAGAAGATAGCGCTAATACATCCTAAGTTATGCGCTAAAACAAAGGATAGTGATAATCGAAACTAATGAAGGCGCCACTGCGCGGTGTTTCTAAATCCTCGGGTATACACGGATAGTGCTAATCTGAAGGATGGCGTCAAAATGCGAAACTGATGCTGTTTGGCCAATTCTGTCAAAAATTTGCTATAACCTCCCCTTGTAATTCCTTGTTTTCCTGCAAAACAGAGAACAAAAAACACAGGAAACAGCAGAAAAAGCAAAAATCAGACATGAGTAGGGTTAGCCTAAAAAAAATACAATCGCGCAGAAATAGCGCCAAAGGAGAAATAGTGCTGAAATATGGCAGTTATGGCATCGCTGCGACGGTCGAATAGCGTTGATCCTGCAAAAGGCCTTATACTAACACAACAACTCACAAACAAGGATTAGATTGGACCTTATGGGTCCCACCGGGCGTGCCAATGTGATAAGTGAGATTAAAGTGAAGATAAAACTAATCTAATGCATAAACAAAATGATTATACCTTCATTGAAACCTCACGAATCCATGCGGGAAGGAGATGCACCCAAGAGCTCCTCAAGATTGTTCCCGTGATCAGTGTGACTAATGTGGATTGCTCAAATGCTCAACACAATGTAGATGAAGGATTTAGACTTGGATGGAGATTGAGATGGGGATGAGGGATAATTTTGACATTATGATAGTGGGATAAAGGAGATTTTGGAGTGATTTTGGCAGAGGTTTGGTGTATGAAGGAGTCTCTCCCAAATGGCTTGGAGAGGGTTTCATTTATAGAGTTCTTGAAAGGAGGATGGAGGGTGAGGATTGAAAAATAAGATCAAGGGCTAGGAATCAATGAGAGTTAGGGTTAGGATTGGGTTCATAGCCTTGTGACAAGTGTCACAAGGAGAGTGGATGAGGGAGATCAAGGGTTGAAACTTGGTCAATGGGATTGGAGGGCTCTCATTAAAAGTGAATTTTAAATTCACATGGGAAAAGGTGTGGAGGATTAAAATGAATAAAAGATCTCACCATCCCATCTAATCCCATCCACATTTACTCCTCTTAGCCATCCCTTACACATGTCATATCCACTCTTCCCCAAATAAATTTTTAATTCATTTTACCCTTCCCCATGTGAATTTTTAATTCACAAATAATCCATCTCACCCAACCTCATTTATTCACCCCTTTCCCAAAAATGAATAAAAGATTTACTTTTATTCCTAGCCCTCCATCTTCCAAGATCAAATCTAGGCCCTCCACCTCACTTTCATCCTCTACCATTGATCTCTCTAATCAATTTCCACCCTTGGATCAAAATCCTCTCCAAAAGTCTATAAATACAACCTCTCACAAGTCATTTTCATCATCCATTTTCATGCAAAGTTACCATGCCAAAATCACCTTTGAGTTAATAGTGAGTTGCACAATTGAAGAGCATTTCACATTTGGATCAATAGTCTAGGGATCATCTTAGTCTTAGGAGCTTCTTTTGGGTGCAAAGGCTCCTTCTTTCCCTTGATGGGATTAGGTGGTGCATGTGAGGTATAATCTCTTGTGTTATTGCATTTGATTTGGTGTTTTCTCTCATTTTGCATTATCTAATCTACATTGGCATGCCCGGTGGGACCCACAAGGTCTGAATCTAACTTGATGTGTGAGTTTTTGTGTGCATAGACGTGTTTCTACAAGTGTAGCGCCATTATACCCTCGCAGTGGCGCCATCACTAGCTCATTTCAGCGCTATCCTCTATTTTAGTGCCATTTCAACAAAGATTTTTTTTTTTTCCCTAACTTCCACTCACATGTCTCTCATGAAGCATTTTCTTGCTGTTTTTGTGTCAAAATGCTCTTTGTTTTTGCACGAATGTTGATTAAACAAGGGGAAGTTATGCCAAAATTTCTCTAGAAAAAAACACAACATTTTTTTGTAGATCAGACGCATTTTAGCCCCGTATCGACGCTATCTTCAAACTGTGATCAGAACCTTTGACAACACGCAGTGGCACCTTCCATGACCTATTTTAGCGCTATTATCTATATTAGTGCTTTCTTTATATTGTATTAGCGCTATTTTCTGTATTGGCGCTATTTTCTGTATTGGCGCTATTTTTTGTATTGGTGCTATTTTCTGTATTAGCGCTATTTTATGTATTAGCGCTATTTTTTGTATTAGCGCCATCGTCTGTATTAGCGCTATCTTACCTCTGTATTAGCGCTATTGTCTGAGACTTTTTTTTTTGGGTTTTGTGCAGGGACTGACAGTTTGCTTGCAGGTCACCAATATCATCTTGAGGATACTAACAAGTCTTTTTGCAGGGCTCTTTCATCTTTGTTTAAAACATTTCATTTGCAACTTAAAATGAACCCTTGCATGTTATCTACAAATCAAACATTTCATTTTGGTGCACCTAAAAAGAATCTTTGAGTGCCTTAGTGTAAAGAACATTTGATTTTGGTGCAAGTAAAATTAATCATTGCTTGCAACAAACAACTTTAGGCACATTTTCAATTTGGGCTTAAAATGAACATTAGCTCTTGTTTACCGTGTCTTGTGCACTTGCACGTTGGTGTTATCCCATAGGGTAGAATCAAAGTATCCTCTCCCCTTGCCTTCAAAAGGATCTTGGGTGAAGAGAAATGGTTCTATTCTATCTTTTTTTAGGACGTGGGCCTGCCCTTGAGACACATCCATTCAGAGAACTCATTGGCGACCCCAAGCGGTACTTTCATCTAGTCCTCTATATGTAAATTGAGGATAAGGTGAAAGCCAAGTCTAATTGGTATTAGCGCTTACCATTCGGTGCTAGCTTGAAAGGAACTAGTACCCTTGAGGTATATTAAACTCCTAGTAGAGCTAGTCAAAACCTTAAGTGGTTTATCGGATGCTCGTAAGGTGCCGATCCCCCAGATGTTCCCCCACTACGAACCTTTGTTTTAGTGGCCCAAATCCTTAAGGTTGTACATGCTTGATTGTCACATTTTTCATAAATCAAACCTTTAACCATTGTGTCTTCGTGCTTGATCGTTTGTCTACTTACCAAGAAAAGTCACAATCATCCATCAATCCAACCATTCACATCCTTTAGCACCATTTCCTCTCTATTTCAATGCCATTTTCCACCTGTTTTAGCGCCTTCTTCATCCATGTCAAAAAATCAAATTTTCCCATCAAAAACATCAATTTTATAAGCCCATTTTCAAAAAAAATCCGGTCGGGAGGCTGCGCCCCCGAACCCCTGCAGCGGGGGGTCGCGTCCGTCCCCCCGCACCCCCCTTCACGTCGGGCCCAATTTTCCTCCCAACACCGCTAAACCATCCCCCCATTTATCAAACCCCATACGTTGAGCTTACCCAAATCCCTTTATTTGAGCTTGATCAAATTCTAATCCACTTCCTCTCGAGTCATAATCTATCTTCATCATCCTAATCATTCTTATCCACTTCATCTTAATCCAATCACCCATCTATCCTAATCATCCTAACCACCTATCTTATCCACATCATCACCCAAATCATTCAATCCAATCTTATCCTAATCACTCTCATCACCCTTAATCCAATTCATCAACATCATTCTAATCCCATCTCATCCAAATCAAATCCAATCCAAAATCAACATCAATCCCAATCATTATCCAAATCCCCCACATCATTATCAAACTCCAAATCCAAATCAACCCAATCAAAAATCAAGACCTTAATCGATCACCTAATCAAACCAACCCAATCAACCCTCTTGCTTAAGATCATTAGTCTATCTTAAGCATAGAGAACCATTCATTAAATCAAATCAAATCAAAACAAATCATCTTAATGTCTTTAAATTTTCATCCCACGATCACAATCATCCATCATCCCCATCATCTCATACTCTCTCCAACAAAATGGATCTTTATGAAACAATACAACAATTACAAAATGGATTGTGGATGTGTAAGTGGATATGACATGGGGAAAGGAGTAGATCTCACCATCCCATCTAATCCCATCCATGATCCCCTACCATCCATTGATCAACTTATTGATCTCACACCATCTTTTACCACCCCTTCACCATCCCCCATGAATCCTTCACATCCATCTACCAATCCCATCCAAAATCCATCCCCTTATCCACTTGGAAAAAGCACCTTCATCCGTGGTAAACCCCTTGTAGGAGGTGAACAACTTCCTCCCACCACCTATCTATCTCCAACAAATAATGGATTCGCGTCTTGTTTCCAAAGCAACAAACATCCCATTGCACATCGCATACTCCAACACATGAACTATCAAGGCAAAGGCTTAGGCCTTCATGAACAAGGCATCTTGGAGCCCATCCACACCACATTCCATCCATCTTCGCATGGTCTTGGCTATACATCCCAAGACAAACAACATGAACATGTTGGTACAATCCACCCGCCTTCCAAAATCCATTTATCCAATCCTAAACATGGTGCATCTCATCGCATCCCCAAAACATATGTTGCCATCCCTCCTCCATCATCCTATCATTTGCAAAAGTATGTGACCATCCATCTCCCTCCATCAAATTTACCTCCACTTCTTCCAACTCCAAATATCCCTATCAAATCCACTTTACCTCCACTCCTACCAACTCCTAACATCCCCATCCTCAAATCCCTTCAATCATTTATCCATAAATCCACTTTTTACCCCTCCACCCATAAATCCCCTAAAATCGCCAATCAAGACCAACCAAAGCACACATCCTTCAAACATGAAGCTTCCCCCAAATCCATGGGATTCAAAAATTTGAATGCCTCTACTCATAAAGCACAAAAGCCTAAAGCTGTTATCACTTCCAAGCAAAATCAAAAATCCCAAAGGCTATCAAAGCCCACACCATCACAAGAAAAAGCAAAAACAAAAATGGTGTGGGTCCCTAAATAAAAAGCACCAAACTCTAATGAGGCATCTACATCCCAATCTACTACAAAATCCCAAACATCCCGCTCCCCATCTAAAAATCCCATAATTCCTAAGTCCATTTGGGTACCTAAAACCCCAAATCAACCATCCAAAAATCCCCCATCCTGATCCCCATTACTCCCAACTCCACATCCAAAGTACAAGCTTCCAAATACATCACGGTGTGTGCAATCGTTGGTCTTGGCTCCCCTCCATCACTTGACATTTCCACATACCCCCATATCTCCATCTTTCATTCACTATCCTACATATCTTCCCCATCACATTCCTATGGTCCATGCTTTTGCATAATCCACATCATAATCCGCATAGTCCACATCATTATCCACATAATCCACATCATAATCCATTATCCACCATCCATTCCATCTTCTCCTATCTACCAACAATCCATGCAATCATCATCCATAATGCTATCCAACATGGTACCATCTTCTCCTTGCTATGGAAACAGACGCCAGAGTCCCCGTCCCATTAAAAAAGCAAAAAAAAATTAAAAAAATCAAAAAAATCAAGAAAATAGTAAAGAGAAAAATCCGTCCAATGGTGAAAACCACTCCTTGTGGCGCCTTGGGTAAGTACCTTGATGAAAACCCCTTGTGGGCGTCATGCGTAATCCCTTCTCCGTCCATTTTGTATCCCTACACTTGGGGGCAAAACCATCTAATCATCCAAATCCATAACATCCTTTTGCATATCCTATCCACTATCCCCTATTTATCTTATCATATTCCTATCTACCATCCCCTATTCACCCTATCATTCCCCATCCATTCTATCCACTATATCCTCCTCCTTAGATCTTGATGAAGACAAGAGGCAAAATATCAACAACATGCTTTGGACACCTCTTGGCATACTCCCTTTGTAAGTATATCCTCTATCCATCTACTACAAAGTCCATCCACTCAAACATGAACCTATCATGCAAAATTCTAAGCATTGGGGCATATGATTCCTTGCAACCTAGCCCTTGGAAAAAATCCTCATCGCTATCTTCCATCTATCTAACATGCATCCCTATCGCTTATCCATTCATCTACCACAAATCAGTTATCCATCATCCTTTCATCAGCAACCCCCCCTATCCAACCCCATCACCCTCACCTCTAGACTTGGTGTTCCCTTGTCATTGCTATCTAGCATAAAGGTCATCCACATGAAAGCCAATGCAACCATCTCATAATAAACCATTCCTTTTCCAAAATCAGAAAATCCAAAAAACATCATAAAATCAGAAAATCCAAAAAACATAAAAAAATCAGAAAATCCAAAAAAAACAAAAAAAAAACCAAAAAAAAAAAAAATCCATAAAATCCATAAAATATCCATCATGAAATCAACATTGCTCCATCAACATCTCATCATCCAACACATCATTCAATCATTCATCACATCATCACATCTATCATCATCTCACATCATCATCACAAATCAGAACTACATATCATCATCACCCGCATCTTCATGTGCCTTGATCCCGTGGATACAAGGTATGTAGGCAGTCTGGAATACGAAGGAAGTTTCCAGTACTCAGGCACCTAAGATGTACCCATCTATCCTCAATGAGCTTACACTAGATCCAAGCATCGCATCACTTATCAAAGCATCATCCCTTATCAAAAATCATCAACTATCAAATCAACATCAATCACAACTTATCACCATCATATCTTGAGCCAATCTTACATCAACTAATCATGATCCAATCATCCATTGATTCCTGCCTTAGGATATGTCTTTCCTACAATAGGCAGAATCTATCCATTCATCATCCATCTTGGCAAGAGATATAATGGTTACTTGTTTGGTCCGTTGGTCTTTTTGTTTTTGATTTTTATCTTTTGTCCTATTCGAAGATCACATCAAAGCTACCTTGATTTCACTATATCATGGTATGTGGCGAGAACATCTAGAATGGGGCATAGTCTTGCTTTCGTATGCTGTGTTTGTGGGCTGGTTTCATTACTCCAAGCTAGTATTCATATCTTGTTGATCATACGGTCGGTTCTAGCATATTGGTCCCCTTATGCATCTAAGGTTCATCATACCTTTTGTGTACTAAGGACGTATGCTATGAGTCCCCTTCCCTCATCAGGACAAGGTTGTACTATCTTGGGCATGCATGGGATCATCCCTTTGTTTGCGTGTCTAGTCCATGCAAATGTTGGATAAACATCATCACCCTGGTCTTCTATACCTTGGTGAACATATCCACTTTGCTATATCAAACCTAGGATTGCTCTAAATCATTTTTCAACACAATGATCATCCACCAATCAATCTCCCAACATCATCATCCTTTCATCTCGCCCCTTATCCTCCAACCACTTCAACTAATCTCCTCCATCCATTTCGAGAGCACAACCGTGTTCTTACAACCCGCCTATCCTCTCGAGGGGGCATCATCCTTACCAATTATCCCCAAACCTTACCCTATTCTTCTAAGCCAAAATCTTTTTCTATCCAATCTAACTCTATGTTTTTACTTCTTTGAAATGATGTTACTTAGCCGCAACACCATCTCAAAGAGGGGCAAATGTAGACACCTAAAATTGGCTTGCTTCGCAAACTAATTTTCCATATCTCTACACCCTCATTATTCCTCCTATTAATTAAATAAATTCATTTTATTTAATTAATTTATCCCTCATTGTCTACCTTGACCATTTACCCATTCCTTGTGATAAATTAATTCATTTAATTTATCACTTTCACCTTACAACATTATCCTCATTTGATTAAATAAATATTCACAATATTTATTTAGTTGAATTGTCTTTTTTCCTAATCCTCATTAATTAGATACATCATGCTTATCTAATTAATCTAGCCTACTAATTGACCTACCCTACCCTACCTTAGCCTACCTCATCCTAGACCTAGGTTAATTAAGCTAAACACTCAATTAACCTTGCTTATCCCTTTCTTCCATGCACCCTTCAAATAAAAATCAATCTTTTATTCAAAGGGTCAAATCCCCCTTAACCCTCATTTATCACTCTCTTACACATGTAAGAGTACCATCTTCACATCTCCACATACAAGTGAATTAAAAATTCACTTGTCATGTCCCCTCTTCCCAAAATGAATCTTTTATTCATTTTAATCCTCCACACCTTTCCCCATGTGAATTTAAAATTCACTTTTAATGAGAGCCCTCCAATCCCATTGACCAAGTTTCAACCCTTGATCTCCCTCATCCACTCTCCTTGTGACACTTGTCACAAGGCTATGAACCCAATCCTAACCCTAACTCTCATTGATTCCTATCCCTTGATCTTATTTTTCAATCCTCACCCTCCATCCTCCTTTCAAGAACTCTATAAATGAAACCCTCTCCAAGCCATTTGGGAGAGACTCCTTCATACAGCAAACCTCTGCCAAAATCACTCCAAAATCTCCTTTATCCCACTATCATAATGTCAAAATTATCCCTCATCCCCATCTCAATCTCCATCCAAGTCTAAATCCTTCATCTACATTGTGTTGAGCATTTGAGCAATCCACATTAGTCACACTAATCATGGGAACAATCTTGAGGAGCTCTTGGGTGCATCTCCTTCCCGCATGGATTCGTGAGGTTTCAATGAAGGTATAATCGTTTTGTTTATGCATTAGATTAGTTTTATCTTCACTTTAATCTCACTTATCACAGTACTTATCCAAGGCACTTGTTTACCGGGTTTTCACCATTGGACGAAGGGATTTCTCTTTACCTTTTTTTCCTTTTTTTCTTTTTCTTTTTTTTTATATATACTTGGATGGAAAGGGTGGATATGGACAATAAAGACTCAAGCATCTAGTTCCAAGGAAGGTGATAGTTCCATTAAAAGATGGATGACGCACATGGACTATGTCAAACATTATTTTGCTCATAGATGTTGGTAAGGGATTGCATGAAAGGGATATGGAGTAGGTAGATAGTAGATTAAGGAAGGTGTGATAGTGGATTATGATGTGGATTATGTAAGACTTATGCAAGGATGGAGGGAAGGCTTATGCAAAAGCATGGACCATAGGAATAGGATGGGGAAGATATGTAGGATAATAGTGGAAGGAAGGGGAAATGGAGGTATGTGGAAGTGTCGTGGGATGGAAGGGAACCATGACCAATGGTTGCACATACCGTGATAAACATTGAAGCGTATGATGGGAAGGTGGTGTAGGAAGCAATGGAGATTTTTTCTTAGTGGATAGGCGATTTAGGCATTTAGGGACCCACATAGACTTAGTAATTTTTTGATTTTTTCTTGTCATGTGGGATGGAAGGATTTGGGACTTTTGGATGGAATGGGATTTTTGGATGGAAGAGGAGGAAGTGGATGGTTGGGATTCTTGAGAGGTGGATGCCTCATTTA
The DNA here is from genome assembly GCA_027924645.1 of Cunninghamia lanceolata. NCBI lineage: Eukaryota > Viridiplantae > Streptophyta > Pinopsida > Cupressales > Cupressaceae > Cunninghamia > Cunninghamia lanceolata. The sequence goes on from BSBN01000016.1 coordinate 10,957,108, forward strand.
AATTGATGGCCTTTTTCTTAGGTACCCAAACCATTTTTTTTTAGACTTTACTTATAAAGGTATGGCCTTGGGTATATGCAGCTTTTGTGCTGCTTCTAAGGTAATTACTTGTTTCTTAGGGACCCACACCTTTTTCAGTTTTGCTTTGAGGTGTGTGGGTGTATGCAGCTTTTGAGATGGGTTTTTCTTTAAGTTCTTGGATTGATTTCTCAAGGTATTAGGACCCTTAGGGTTTTGGACTTTATGAAAGAATGCATCCCAATGTTTATTTTTGAATTCCATAGGTTTGATGGGATGAGTGGAAGCTTCATGTTTAGGCAATATGTGCATTTGTTAGTCATGATTCAAAATGTGAGGGAATGTGTAGATGGATGGATTTGGTGTTGGGAGAAGTGATGGTAAAATGGATGGAGGGATGTTAGGAGTTGGAAGTAGCAGAGGTAAGTTGGATGGTGGAAGGTGTATGGCTACATGCTCTTGGGATTTGTATGATAAAGGAGGTGGAATGTTGACATATGTTTTGGGAATATGATAGGGTTTGCGATGGAAAGTGGTGGACTTAGGAGGAGTGCAGGAAGTACCAACATCGGGGTATGTATCCAAGGCCACATGAGAGAGGAGGATCACTGACATGGACGGGCTCCAAAATACCTTGTTCATGAAGGCTTAAGCCTTTACCTTAGTAATTCATGTTTTGGAGCATGCAATGAATAATTAGATTATGCGTGTGTTTGAAACTAGACATGAGTTCATTATTGGATGAAGAAGGTGAAGTGTATAATGGTTACTGTGTTCTGAAGGAAGAACACTCATGAATGAAAGTGGATAAAGCAAGTGGACAGGATGGTGGATTCAAAATAGGAATGATGGTGGATGTGGAAGGATCATTAGGATCTTGATTAGTATTGTGTTCACTTAGATCTAAGTTATTTGATTGATCTTCTATGTTTATGTGTTCTTGGGAGGCACATGTCTCATCATGACAAGTGGTAGTGGTTGGATCATGAATAGAGCTAGATGGAGGATGGATAGGGCTAGTTTGGATATCTTGCTCATGGATGGTTGTGAGAGTATGGATAGGATCAATTTTCTCATGGATAGGCTCTTGAACATAGAGAGGATTAACATGGATAGGATGACTTTGAATTACTTGTTGATGGGTAGTAACTTGATCATAGATAATATCTTGATCATAAAGAGGATTAAGTGTGATATGGATGGGATCAATTTTCTCGTGCATAGGTTTTGCATCAAAGATAATATCTTGATCATAGAAAAGATATAGGTTATAGATGGGTTGTATGGAGGTGCATTGATCTTGACTTGGGTAAAGGGTTGATGTTTCCACATGCTTAGGATTAGGTTCTTGCCATACCTCTTGGGTTACTTGAATGAAAGGAGATGACTCTTGGAAGGGCTCTTGGTCAACAACATGAAGGTATGATGGACCTTGACTTTGATTCATGATAGGAGGTTCTTCAATAAGCTCAAGGGGTTGTGGACTATAGGAAGGGATTGTAAGATTGGCCATGTTTGAAGGCTCTTTGATAAGCTCTTGGATAAGTGGTTTATGACATGCAGATGGTTGATTCCTTGCTAATAGCCCATGGATCACATCCTTTGTAGGTGTATGGGTAGATGAATGAGGTAAGGGATGGGTGGACTTGGGTGAAAGAGGTAATGGTGTGAGACAAAAGGTTTGTTTAATGGAATACTCTCCTACACCTTTATCCTTGATCTTGAATTTTTGTTCCACAGATTTTGATTTAGAAGGTATTGATCTTGGGTCAACATTGGCGGTAGAGGGTGAAGCTACACAGTTGGTGGGGATTACAACTTCGAGATTGGATTGGATGGAATTGCATTATTGGAACAGGTTGGGATCACCTCAAATGGTGATTTCTTAGTTGTCATGGGGGAATTTGATAGGTGAATCACCTTCTGAAATGTGGTTAACAACATAGTCATAAGAAACATTTGTATAGTTTGTGATGCTACCCTTGTTATTGCCTTGGTTTAAAGAACCTCCCTCTACATAGTTGGGGAGTGGATTCTGATATGCCAAATGGTCCTCATTAGATCCATGTCCCTTAACTTTGACCACTTTTTGATCTACCAAGTCTTAAAGTAAGTTTTTGAGGCTTTGGAAATCATTGGTCTTATGTCCTTTGCTTCGATGATACTCACAGAAGTCAAAGTCTTTCCACCAAGGAGGTTTGAATTTAGGTTCGTAATCACATGTCATTGGAAGCATTATGAGATTGTTGGATATTAGCTTCCGTAGGGAAGATTCTAGTGTTTCCCCTAGAGGTGTGAACTTTCTTTGAGGAGGAAAGTTTGTAGACCCTAATTTAGTGTTTTGGATTTTGTTTTGTTGGTTTGAAAAGTTGAAAATTGGTTGCTTGGGCATCACATGTTTTGCATCCATGATAGCGTCGTTGACAATATTTTTATTCTTGGTCCAAAAATTTAGCTTGTCAGTGTTATTATTGGAACTAGGGGTTTCCTTGTAGATGTTGACTTGTCCTTTGGCTATCAAAGCTTTTTCAATGAGTAACCCCATTTCAATGACCCTACTAAATGAAGTAGGGCATTGGATTTGTATTTGGTAGCGAAGATCAGCATTTAGGTTGTGTACAAACATCTTAAGAATTTGTTTTTCTAGTATATTATATAGACATTTGCTGGCCAGGTGTCTCCATCTTTGTAAGAAAGAGGCAAAGGATTCTCCACCCTTTTGTGTAGTGTAAGAAAGGTCTAATATTGAGATTTCATGCTCAATGTTATAGGAGAAATGAGTGACAAACTTATACACTAACTCATTGAAAGTTTGGATGCTAGGAGGTGGGTGAGAGAACCATTCCATAGCTTGTCCTCCCAAGCTCCTTGGGAATAGTTGCATGAGATAGGTTTCATTGTGGGTGACTTTAAGACATGTTGCACTAAATTCTCTGATGTGGTCTCTTGGATCACCCTTTCCTCAATATTTTTCAAATTTTGGTACCTTAAATTTTGAGGGGAAGGGTATCATGATCAAAGTCTTGTCAAAAGGATATGGTGAAATATCCTCTAGAGAGTAGTTCTTCGTGGATGCTCTAGTTTGAATGTCCAAGAGTTGTTGCTGCAAGACTTGGATTTGTTGAGTCAATAAGTCTAGAGGGTTTGTGGTATCCCTAGCTTTGTCTATTTTGGGAACCTCTAGTGTGATCTTGGGAGTTTCCATGTCATTCATAGAGGTGGTATCTTTTAAGGTGGAGGTGTCAAAATCTGATGAAAGTTTGGTCCCTTGTTGTGCTAGCATAAGGAAATACTTTTGAGGGTCAATGTTTAGGACCTTGTCCATCATCTTTTGAAATTTTGAGTCTTTTGAAGCACCAATTACTTCCTCATATGGGATTTCTTCCTCTCCATCATTGTGAGATGGGGATGGTATGTCCTTGTTCAAGGGATCCATATCTTGCTTTTCTTTAGATTTTGATCTAGTGGCAACCATAAAAACCGTTTGATGGGGGTGAATGTTGGATGAAAATACTTGTGAATGGACATTTTTGGTGTGTTTGAGATGACAGGATTTTTTTCTAAAGGTCGAATATTGATCTACTGTTTGCTCAAACAAATGTGCTCTTGACGTAAAAGATAGTCAAAGTAGGGAGAGTTGATCACCGCTATTGATATGGACTACTTTTATCAAGATTACACAAGTGTAGTTCCAAGATGAAGGATGATATATCCTATTGTGAAACTAACTAGATTTTTTCTTTGAGTTTTTGGAAGATCCTAGTGACACCTTAGTTGGAAACTTGGTTTGCTTTGTTTGATGTTTTTACTAGGGATGATATGGAAAATGGAAATGTTTTGGAAAAAAATATGTGAAACATATTTGTATGGTTTTTTTGAGATCATGAACAAGCTATATGCAATAATGGGTATCCAGAACTGATTTCAATTTTTCCCAAAAGTGTATGAAAGTGCTCTTTGTTTTGCATGCATAGCTTCAGATGCATAGGAAAAATGCTCAAATGCATAGCAAGGTAGGTCAAATGTGCAGGTATGGTTCAAATGTACTAATTTTTAAATGCGCAGCACTGTGATTTGGATGCGTCTCTCTGTGTGTCAAATGCACAGAAGTATTGTATGCATAGTATAATGTCTCAAATGCATAGCATCATGGGTCAATTGCATAGTATAATTAAATACACAACAAAATTTAGCATATGCGCAATAGAATGTCTCAAATGTGTAGCATCATGGGTCAATTGCACAGCAGAATTTGGCATATGCACAGTAGAATGTCTCAAATGCGTAGAATTGCAGGTAGTGTTGTATTTCTTGTTTCAATTTTCTCAATCTTGGGTTGTTTTCACAAAGTTTCTTGGAGGAAGTCTGGTATTTTTTCTAATGATTTGTATCAATTAGTTGTAAGAAAACACATTACACAAGAAGATTTCATGTTTGTTATTACAAATTTTTGACCAAAAAAGCAAGCACAATCCTAAGGTTGGCCAGGATAGTATTTGATGAGTTCTGACTTGGTTTTTACACCAGCCACTTGCATAAAGGTGGATAGATAATAACTTGGTAGCACCAGCTCCCCTCCACATCACTCACTTCTCACGCATACCATGTTATAGTTCCTCCAAAGAGTTGAACTTTTTTGTCTCTCTACTAAATGAGTGTATGATGTTGGACGACTCTAGAGGTTCCTCCTCATGTGTCACCAAATAGGGGATTTTGGCTTACTAGAACAAAATGATTTTAGTCAAGGCATCCATTCGAGTGGTTACACGTATGGTCATTCTCTCCAATAAGGAGGCTTCCTAGCCTATAGAGGTTACTCTCCACAGGGTTTTGGGGGAAACATTGGTTGATGTAACACAATAGCACACGTTGCTTGTAGCTTTCACCACACAATTTATTTATAGTGACTTGGAGATGGCTTGGGTTTAGCTCGTTATCACTTAAGGTCGTCCCACTTGGAAGGAAGGAATTCCAAGGGTGGGCCTCTCTAAAGGTTAAACATGCAAAATGATAAGTTTGGCATTTTGGACACCTAGAAGAGAGGAGAACATAGTCCTATTATCATTCTGAAAACATGGAGAACGCTAGTTCTTTACCCCCTAATTAAAAGAAAAATAAGTAAATGTGTTAGCTCTACAAAGCACAGAGATTTGTAACAAGATAGCAATAACTTGGAAAATATTATTTATTTTAACCCTCTAACAAATCTAGGTGTAGATTGTTGCTTGAAGAAATAAACAAGTGTTACTTTCCCCTATTAATCTATGTGAAAGATTGTAGTGCAAGATAGTAAAAACATAAAGAAATTATTCAGTTTTAACCCCTAGGTTGGGACTAGATGCAAGTTGTGATGCAACAAAATGATTTACTTTCCTCCTAGTTATGTCTATGTGATGATTTGCATGAACATATTAACTTACTCTCTCCTTATTAGTTCTAAATGGTTTAATAATGTAGCTAAAATGACTAAGTCTAGCTCCTGACACCTGCAAATGAGAGTTAGTATGGAAGATCTGATAAAAACATTACAACTTTCTTTGACAAATCATATGTGCAGATCTTCAGGTCATATGTGTAATAATGTGATTCATATGCACATATTTATAAGAGTACAGCAAAAGATATCAAATGTGCAGGACTGTGTTTTATATCCGCAAAAATATCAGAAGCACAACAATAGGTATTGAATACACCAGACTGTGTGGTATTTGTGTAGGAAGATCAAAAGCACATGGAGATGTGTTAGATGCATAGTAGGACATGTCAGATGTATAAAAATATTGAAGACGATGCATAAAGCGTTGAATACACCGAACTAGAAGTTGTATGCGCAGGAATGACCTGTCGTGATAGAACCTCTACAAAAAACTCAAATCAAAGTTAAAAATAGGGCAAAGCCCCATGGTGGGTGCCAAAAATGTTATCAAAAAATGTGAACAATAGTATAAAGAAACTAATCATCCAATAACTCAATGGAAAGTGATGTAAATACAAATAATCAAAGATTATACATTTGAAGAGTGTTTTACCTCTATGCTTACATCGTTCACCTATCTCCTCTTAATCTCGATTGTAATTGAGCTCTCATAAGTGTGCACTTCCTTGCTGTTGTGAAGATGACAAGAATAGAATGGCTATGGGTGGATTATGCAATGGAGACTAAACTACAATGCAACTATAATGGAGATGGATTAATCAAGACATGGTGAATGATAATGGGTTGATAATGCAAATGCAATGATAACTTTGCCAAAGGCACACTGTAATGATTCCTGCAGAGTAAGATTTCTTAAGCTTAGATGGATATACAAATGGGTGTGAAGACCTTGTTTATATAGGTTGAGGGAAGACCAAATCCAAGTGTCAATAGATCCATGACTAGAGGAATTACCTATGAGGTGTATAGTTGAGGAACCTTGAGGGAATGTGTGTGAATTGGGAGAGGACAAGTGTCCAAGCCTTCTTCATGAGTTATGGGAGATAACAGAATAGATTGAAGAGTTAACTAAGATGATTGTTCAGTCAACTAGGTTGATTGAGGAGTCAATAGAATAGATTGACTAGTGAACTCAATTGACTAATTAGTTAACAGATTTGATTGATGAGTTAACTAATCTGACTGGAGGAGAAATAGGATATGTGGGTGAGGGAATATTAGCTAATTAAATATTAAAATATTTAATTACATGTGCAACATGGTGAGGTGGAAAGGTGAGGTGGATTAGTGATGTGGATTTATGGAATTAGGACTTAGGATAGAGGAATTTAGGATTTATTAAATAATGTATGACTATTTAATTGTATGAGACATTAGAAGAATTAGTGGAGTTAATTAAATAAATTGATTTTATTTAATTATTGGAGGGATGTGAATCATTTAAATAATTTAGAATATTTATTTAATTAATAGAGGAATGACAATTAAAATAAAAATTAAAATGTGTATTTAGTTTGACTTAGCCATTTTTAAGTGTATACAGGATGCATCCTTTCTTTTTACTATTTTACGATCAGAAGGTGTGAGAATGTGGTTTTCACCTGGGGATTTGTTTGTACTTTTACGACTAAAAGATTTGACATTCTCCCTAAAATATACAATAGAAGAGAGGTCCATTACAAAACCTACCTTATGCTTTCCCTGAGGTATACCATCTTTAAGTCCTAGAAATTTTGCTAAGGCTTCATTGTTTTAAAAAGTATCTAGGACATGAGACCCTTGTTGGTCCCAATCGACTAGTTCCTGATGCATAAGGGAAATGGTTTGCATTTTAGTTTGTGAGGTGAGGGAAATAGATGAGATCATAAGATAGATCATGATTCCTAAAATAAATCAATAAGGTGAAGGTAAGAATCATTGATAGTATCCTCCATAGAATTATCCACTGCAGGAAAAGCCTTCACTACTTCATTGAGTATAAACTACATATCTGGGGAGAGGGGTACCTCCTTACCGTATCCCAACCCATGTTTGTTATTCTTTTTGGTGAAAGATATGGCTTCTATTTTGCCTTGCTCTTGGATCCCAAGTCCACCTTGTCCTTTATATCCCATATTTTTTACAATACGAAGACATCATTTGAATTTTCCACTAGTAATTTTAGTTGATCCTTTTCATCTTGGAAAAGCCAAGAGGTGATGATTTCAATGCATTCATATTCTAGTCTACCCCCATGGGTGAATACTTTTGCTTGCATTGGTATGATGACTTTCTTACTTATCTTCACCATGGGAGGTTTTCCATAAGACTTAGGCAATAAAGTCAACTTCCCTATATAGAAAGAGTTATGCAAATCATATTCTCCTAACCCAATGTCTTTATATTGAACCTCAGGAATGTATTTATTAGGTGGAGTTTTGGATAATGTGAATGGATTGACATAAGAGGATGAAGGCTGAGCTGCAACATTATTAGGGATTTGGTTTGAATTTAGATATCTGCCTTGCATAGTGTGATAGAATTCAAAAGGATTCATATATCTAGGAATGGCAATTTTGGTACCATTAAAGGTGAATTTCAAACACTTGTGGTAGGTGGAGGGTATGTTCTGATTGGCATGAATCCATGGGCGACCAAGGATGATGCTATATGGGAGGTCAAGGTCTAAAAATTGACATCAAGTTTCCACTAAGGCAGGACCCACTTTGATTGGTAAATGAATGATCCCTTTTGATTCTCTTTCAGCATCATCATAAGCTTTGATTGTTATTATTTGGGAAGATTCAATATCATCTGCAAAATATGCTAACTATTTTAATAGCTTCAAGGAACAAACATTGAGACTAGCACCACCATCTTTAAGGATTCTCTTGACTTTTCATTGGTGTATGTATACTTCTATGTGTATGGATTCATTATGGCATGCATTTTGGAATGGGATATCTTTTTCTGTAAAGACCAAATGATGTGGGGAAGCTATATGTCCTACCATGGCTTGAAATTACACAGTATCAATGTTTTCAAGTATAGATGACTCTTTGAGTACTTTTTCAAGGATGACCCTATGCTCAAGTGAAGTGTGAAGTAGATCAAGGATGGATATGAGAGACATTGTTTTTCCCAAATGATCTAGTAGATTATACTCAGAATTGGGTTGACTATTTGATGTTGCCCCACAAAGGGTAACACGACCCCTATGAGTAGTGACAGCACAATCAGGAGTTTTTCCCTTGATTTTAAGAGTGGATACAAAACTTTCTCCAAAGAGACCGATTATGGAATCTTATTGACCTGATAGATTATTTACACCTTTACCTTTATTAGAGTTGTTTCCTTTTCGATGAGGTGGGAATAGATACTAATAAATAACAAGGTGATTATTTGTTGTGGGTTTGGGAGCACCATCAATGACGACATCTCTTCTGTCAATGAGGTTTTGTATGAGGTGTTTTAGCTTCATGCACCCAAGAGTTTTATGTCCTTTTATGCAGTGGTAGTTGCAATATTCATTATCTTTTTTACCATGTGGGTTTAAATATAGGTTCATCATATTTTTTTAGTTTCAAGCAATATGATTAAACCATTTTGGACAATCTTCTTAAGTATAGATTCAATGGGTTCTACCAAGGGAGTGAATCTACATTTTGGGTGTAACGTCTTGCTTAGGTTGGTCCCTTTGAGGGGTAGTTATGTTCTTTGGTGGCATTTGAATGTTAAGCAGTGTTTGGACAGTTTGGATGTGTTTTGCAACCATAATAGCATTGCCAACAATATTTTTGTTTTTAACCCAAAAGCTGAGTTTGTCATTTGAAGTAGGAGTGTTATCCTTTATTTCTTTAAATATTTTCACAAGTCCTTTAGCGATGAAGTATTTTTTGATATTGGTTCCTTTTGAGATGATTTCCTCAAAGAAGTTAGCACATTATATTTGAAAATGGAATCCAAGTTTTGGATTCAAATTTTGGACAAATATATTTACTAACTTTTTCTTAGGTAAAGGCCAAGGGCATTTTATGGCCATATTTCTCCACCTTTATAGGAAAGAGATAAAGGTTTCACCATTTCTTTGTTTAGTGTTACACTAGTCTATCGTGGAGACTTCATGTTTGATGTTAAAAGAGAAATGGGTGACAAACATCTTAGCTAATTTGCTAAAAGATTTTATACCTAGAGGTAAGTGTGAAAACCATTCTATGGATTGCCCTCTGAGACTGCAACGAAAGAGATGCAAGAGATATGTATTGTTGTTAGTGACCTCTAAACAAGCCATGTAAAATTCCCTTAGGTGTTCTTGTGGATGACCTTTTCCCTTGTACTTGTCAAATTTGGGTATTTCAATGTTAGTAGGAAAAAGGATCATGGAAATAGATCGATCAAATGGATATGGACAAACTTCCTCAAATGAGAAAGTCTTCTTGGTGTTTTCAAGTGAAAGATTGGAAATCTATTTTTGCATGTTGTAGATTTGAAGTTCAATTCCAGATGGTGGTGGTTTGATGCAAAATTTTGTTGAATGTTGGATGAAGGTGGTTGTTGAGATATGTTATATGGGTTTGTGTTAGTTTGATTGGAAGAACCATGTGATGGATGAGTAGGTGCATTAGAAGTGGAAGATTGAACTTGGGATACTTGTGGAGAATTAGCACTAGGGTTATCTGTAATCGAAGAAGATGAAGGGTTAGCATTAGATGTACTTGGAATAGAAGAAGTTTTTGGAGGGTTAGCATATGAATTATTTGGTATAGAAGAAGATGAAGGTTTAGTATATGAATTATTTGGTATAGAAGAAGATGAAGGGTTAGTGTACGAATTATTTGAAGGATAAGATTGGTGTTGGAATCTTGATATGTATGAAGGGGTTAGAAGTAGTTCAAGTTGTGTGGGATTTTGATAGAGAGGATTATTGAATTGATTAGTGAAGGAAGGAACCTCATGACTGGGTATATTTTGTTGCAAGTATGAGCAGTAAGTGTTGTCATTGATGTCAACACCTAAGGTCAGCATCTAAGGAGATTATTTGAATAAGTTTGAGCAAGTGTCTGAGAAGAACAATACAGTGTTTTGCTCCACATATCCTGTAGATTGAATATCTTTGTCTGTAGTTTGGAAGTTATGTTAAGGGATGTTTGTAGTTTCTATGTTTCAAATTTGAGCCTCTAATGTGAAGATTTGAGCGACTTCTGTTCACCAGAGTAAAATCTATTTTTCTGTGTATTTGATGATGACAGGGAGAATGTATTTTTCTCTGCATTTCTCTGCATTTAAGTCTTTTAGTCTACGGTTTTGGAATTAAGTTTGGAATAATTTTATGTGCCTTCTGTTGAAATGGTTCATGATTTGGTGCTCTGCAAGCGATCTTTCCTTTATGACAGTGGCCAATAGTAATGTTTAAGTGCTCTAATTTGAAGAATCTTCTGGATAGAATGTTTGGGGGTTGTGTAGAAGTTTTTGGTGATTGTAATGTGCTTGTTGATGTCTCTAGGTCATGTTCCTGCCTTCTAATTGGTCCATAAAGTGTAATCCAAATCTTGCATGAGGTGTGTTCCTAAAGGTCTTAGTGTTAACACCAGATTTGGCTGACTTGGTTGTTTTCACTACTTACGATTATGCTTCAAAGTTTGTGTAGCGTGTTGTTGCATGGAAGATTACATTTGAGTCCCAACTAAGGAATAATGTGGTCCACATTCATTCTTTTCCTCCATAAATCCATTTAGGTCTAGACCTATTCTAATGTATGTGTGTATGCCGAGCTTGGAGATTGTTCCAATGGTTGATGATTGTAATGTCGACCTTGATGTTCATTTTAAGGTCAACTGATGAATTGTATAAATACATGTAATGAAGTTGTGAATGATTGACAAGGATGTGAAGATGAGAAGATAAGTACGAAGTGAAAAAGTAGAGCAGAGTAGAGAAGATTTATTGCACTTCAATTGAACTGAACCTTAGCATAGTATAGATGCTACTATCTAAGTTCACCAACTTCTAGTAGTGAGCCCCTTCTCTTGGTAGTGAGCTGGTTCTTTTGTAGTGAGCCTTGTTGTAAATTTTGTTATATCATTTATATTGTGAGCTAACACTCACTACAGTTTTTCCTTGATTGGGTTTTCCACATAAAAATCTAGTGTTCATATGTGTATGATGTTGATATGCTCTTGTTTTGATTCTGATTTTCATGTTCAATGTTCATAACAGATTAAGGAGTTAAGCTAAGTAAATGTGAAAGATGAAATTGTGTATAGAAGTTTAAGTTTATGAGATAACTGATTCACCCCCCCTCTTAGTTGTCTTGTGCATTTCAACAATTGGTATTAGAGTGAGGGTTCCTTAGAAGAAAGTCTAACAGCTTGAGGTAGATCTGGGATGGTGCACAAGAAGGAGTCTTTGTAGTTTGATGGAATAGATTATGCTCTCTGGAAGGTAAGAATGAAAAGACATCTCATTTCTTTTGGTTATGGTGTTTGGAAGATGGCAGATACAAAGTATATTATTCCTCCAAATGGTTAATTAGATGAAGATGAAGTCAAATAGTATGAGTTAAATGGAAAAGATAGAGATGCATTGTTGAATACCTTATCTAATACCAAGTTAGTCAAAGTTATGGATTTGGAAACTGCTAATGAGATCTGGATTAACTTGAAAAAAAAATATGAAGGAGATGATTCTATAAATAATGCCAAATTGTAAAACTTGAAGGTGAATTATGAATCCCTGAAGATTGAGTGATGATGAGAACATAACAATCTACATGCAAAAGGTTGATGAAATTGTCAATGGAATCAAAGGTCTTGGAGGAACTATTGATGAAGATGAGGTTGTGTTGAAGATTCTCAGATCTCTACCTAAATCCTATAGTCACAAGGTGTCAGAAATTAAAGAAGTTATGAGTGTGAATAAGGTTATAAAGGATCAGTTGCTCGAGAAGCTTACAACTTTTGAGATGAGAGAGTTTAGCAATGCTCTGTCGAAGATTGAGACTGCTTTCAAGGCCAATGCTTCAGAAAAGACTTCAAAATCTTAGAAGTATGCTATGGAATCTGATGATGACCTTGATGAGATTGAAGACAACTTTGTGGATAGAATGCAAAGAGTTACTGTTAAGTTCAAAGGAAAATTACCATTCAAATATTTTTCTTGTGGTAAGATTGATCACTATGCCTCCTGGTGTCTGAAGAGAATTGAGAGAGGTAAGAAGAAATTTGAAAGTAGACCTAGAACTATAGAGAAATGCCATTATGTTAGAGATTTTGATGATGATGGTGTGACAAATGATGAGTATTATGATTCTAGTGCAAATCAATTCTTTCTTATTGCTATTAAGGAAGAACCTATGTCTACTAATCCTGCTAGCTGTGTGAAGGAAGAAAAACTAGTGGAAGAGAGTGCCCTGTCTATCTATCAGGTTGAGAAAGATAAAGATGAGTGGATTATTGATAGCGGATGCTCACATCACATGAGTGGTGATAAAAGTAAGTTTGTAAGTCTAGAAAAGTATGATGGATGACTAGTTAGGATTGGAGATAATGCAGCTGGTAAGATTGGTGGAAGAGGATCTATTTCTTTTGATAGTAAGCATAACATAGATGATATTCTATATGTGAAATTTTTAAAGCATAATCTTTTAAGTGTTGGTCAAATGTGTGACAAAGGATATGATCTAAGATTCAAGGATAATGGATGCAAGATCATGGAAAGCTCTGGAACATTGATTGCTACTGGTAAGAAGACTCACGGTAATATTTATTATTTGAGAAGAACTAATTATTGTTGTTTGTTGGATTAGATAGATGAGAGCTAGTTATGGCATAGAAGAATGTGACATATCAATTTTGACAGCTTGGTGAAGATAAGCTCAGTATGTTGAAAGCTGTGATAGATCTGCCCAAGCTTGTGAAGCCTGCTAATAGTATTTATCAGGAATGTTAATTGGGGAAACAGACAAGGACAAGTTTCAAAAGAAAAGAACATATTTTTATTGGATTACTTGAGCTGGTACATATAGATTTATGTGGTCCTACAAGAACAAGAAGTTTGCAAGGAGATAGGTACTTTATGTTGCTTATTGATGATTATTCTAGAATGACTTGGGTCACTTTTCTAAAAGATAAATCAGAGGCCCTAGATAAGTTTAAAGATTTCAAGGCAATGGTTGAGAATGTGATAGAACTGAAGATCAAATGCTTCAGGTCTGATAGAGGAGGTGATTTTACATCAAATGAATTCAATATTTTCTGTGAAAAACATGGGATAAAAAGATAGTTGTCTGGTCCTAGGACTCCTCAATAGAATGTAGTTGTTGAAAGAAAGAATGGGATAGTTCAAGAGGTACTAGGTCAATGATGAAAGAGGTAGACCTACTAGAGGTGTATTGGAGAGAAGCTATACATACTGTTGTCTACATTCAAAATAGAGTTCAAGTCAAAGGTAATGACACTAAAACTCCATATGAATTATGGTATGGAAGAATTCCTACAATGAAATATTTTAAAGTTTTTGGAAGAAAATGTTATATTAGAAGAGAAGAAAAGTTAGGCAAGTTTGATGTTAGGTGTGATGAAGGAACTTTCCTTGAATACTCTACTAAGAGTAAGGCCTATCAGTGCTACAATAAGAGACTGAGAAAGATCATTGAGAGTGCTAATGTGAAGGTTCATGAATATAGAGGAAGAATATTAGATCAGAGTGGCTATAAATCAGATGAACCTTCTATTACAATGAATGAAGAAAAGATTGAACAAGAAGATAGCCAAGTTGAAGAAGAAAAGGCTCTGGAAAGTGCTCCTAGGAATGTAAGGATTAATCATTTTGAAGATCAAATTATTGGTGACAAAGTAAAGGAGTATTGACAAGGAAAAGAGCTACAGAGGAATAGGTGAACTACTGTTTACTTTCATAGATTGAACCTAAAACTATTAGTGAAGCCCGCAAAGATGAAAGTTGGGTAAAAGCCATGGAAGAAGAGATGATGCAGATAGAGAAGAATCAAACTTGAGAATTGGTTCCTAGACCTATTGATAAGAATGTGATTGGAACTAAATGGGGTTTTAGAAATAAGATGAATGAAAATGGAGAAGTAGTAAGAAACAAAGCAAGACTAGTATGCAAAGGATATTCTTAGGTTGAAGGTATAGACTTTGTGGAGACTTATGCTCTTGTGGCAAGGATTGAAGCAATAACAATGTTTTTGGCATTTGTAGCACATAAAGATTTCAATGTGTATCAGATGGATGTGAAGTTTGCATTCTTGAATGGAGAACTAGATGAAGAGGTTTACATTGAGAAACTGGAAGGATTTTAGTCATCAGATTAAGGTGACATGGTGCGCAGATTGAAGAAAGCCCTGTATGGACTCAAGCAACCTCCTAGAGCCTAGTATGTAAGGTTGGATAAGTATTTATTGCAATTAGGGTTCAACAAAGGTACTACAGATAGTAATCTCTACTTCAAAATTAATGATGATCAAATTCTAATTGTTGTAGTCTTTGTTGATGATATTATCTTTGGAGGCAATGAATGTATGTGTAATAAATTTGTAGAGGAAATGCAAAAGGAGTTTGAGATGTCTATGTTAGGTGAAATGAATTTCTTTCTAGGAGTACAAATTACTCAATTAGAAAAAGGAATTTTCATTTCTCAGTCCAAGTATGTGAAAGAATTATTGATGAAGTCTAGAATGGAGGATTCTAAGCCAGTATGTACTCCTATGGTAATTAGTTGCAAGTTGAGCAAGAATGATGAATCACCTAAGACTGATCAGAAAAAGTATAGGTCTATGATTGGAGTACTACTTTATCTAACCCATACAAGACCATATATAATGCATCCAGTTTGTCTTGTGGCAAGATTTCAAGAAGATAATAGAGAGTCACATGTAATGGAAGTTAAAAGAATCATGAGGTACTTAAAAGTACTTTAGACTATGGATTGTGGTATCCTAAAGACACTAATTTCACTCTTACTGCTTATACAGATGCAGATTGGGCTAGAGATGCTGATGACAAAAAAAGTACAAGTGGAGGTGCTTTCCTCTTGGGTAACAGATTGATTTCATGGTTAAGCAAGAAGAAAGAATTAGTTTCTTTGTCTACTGTAGAAGCAGAATATATAACTGCAGCATGTTGTTGCACTCAAGTGCTTTGAATGAAGCAAACATTAAAGCACGTAAGAGTTGTGTATGAAGAACCAATTTCAATCTTTTGTGACAATACAAGTGCTATAAACATTTCAAAAAATCTAGTGATGCACTCAAGAACAAAGAATATATCAATAAGGTATCACTTTTTGAGAGAAAGGGTAACAAAAATGAAGTAAAGATGGAATATGTGCCTACAAAGGATCAGATTGCAGATATTTTCACTAATCCTCAGCCTAAGGATACTTTTGAGTATCTTAGGGAGAAGTTAGGGGTTATTATCCCACCTGCTCTAAACTAAGATGCATAGGAAATGCATCAGTCTAGTGGTACCCAAAGTATTATTCTTTGATCTGGATTGATGTTTTGAAGGCTACCCCTAAGGCGGAGTAGGTACTGTTACTGATATGAGTTCCTGATAAAGAGCGGTAAGTGTTGCAATGTTGCTGATATCAGGAGTAGTACAGTATTAATAAGATCTAAATTGAGCTTTGATATCTAAAGAAAGAGAAAAGGTTTAGCACCCTTTGCCTTTGATATCAAAGGGGGAGAGAAGCTCATGTGAAAAACTTAAGGAGGAAGTTGTAGCTAGAGAAAGCATAAAGTAAGGGGGAGCAATGAAGCAAAGCAAGTTTGTTTGTCTTGATGGTTTTTCACATCATGTGTTACCATCAATGACAAAGGGGGATATTGTTGCAAGTATGAGCAGTAAGTGTTGTCATTGATGTCAACACCTAAGGTTAGCATCTAAGGAAATTATTTGAATAAGTTTGAGCAAGTGTTTGAGAAGAACAATACAGTGTTTTACTCTGCATATCCTATAGATTTGATATCTTTGTCTACAGTTTGGAAGTTATGTTAAGGGATGTCTATAGTTTCTATGTTTCAAGTTTGAGCCTCCGGTGTGAAGATTTGAGCGAGTTCTATTCACCAAAGTAAAAATTGTTTTCTATGTATTTGATGATGATAGGGAGAATGTATTCTGCTCCACATTTCTCTACATTTAAGTCTTTAGTCTGTAGTTATAGAATTAAGTCTTGAATGATGTTATGTGCCTTCAGTTGAAATAGTTTGTTGTTTGGTGCTCCACAAGTGATCTTTCCTTTACGACAGTGGCTGACAGTAATGATTAAGTGCTCTGGTTTGAAGAATCTTCTAGATAGAATGTTTGGGGGTTGTGCAGAAATTCTTGGTGATTGTAATGTGCTTGTGGATGTCTCTAGATCATGTTCCTACCTTCTAGTTGGTCCGTAAGGTGTAATCCATAGTCCATGAAGCGTGTTCCTAAAGGTCTTAGTGTTAACACCAGTTTTGGTTGACTTGGTTGTTTTCACTACTTGCGATTATGGTTCAATGTTTGTGTAGTGTGTTGTTGCATGGAAGAATGCATTTGAGTCCCAGCTAAGTCATAATGTGGTTTGCATTCATTCTTTTCCTTCATAAATTTGTTTAGGTCCAAACCTATTCTAATGTATGTGTGTATACCAAGCTTGGAGATTGTTCCAATGGTTGATGATTGTAATACTAACCTTGATGTTCATTCCAAGGTTGATGAATTGTATAAATACATGTAATGAAGTCATGAATGATTGATGAGGATGTGAAGATGGAAAGATAAGTGCGAAGTCAAAAAGTAGAGAAAAGTAGAGGAGATTTATTGAGCTTCAATAGAACTGAACCTTGACATTGTATAGATGCTACGATCTTAGTTCACCAACTTCTAGTAGTGAGCCCTATTGGCAGTGAGCCCCTTATCTTGGCAGTGAGCATTCTGGGCAGTGAGCCTTGTTGTAAATTTTGTTATATCATGATGAAATGGATAAATCATAAAACACACAACAATAGAAATTGTACACAAAAAATAGAACTTTCTTTTATTGATTTGGACAACTTATTATATTATAGAATCTCAAATACAATAAGAGGAATCAACCCTCCACAGGCTGCAACACATTATAGCTTCCTATCATAAGACTCTAGAATCATCTACCTTTTGCAACCCCAAATCAGCTAGGGTTTCTATTTTCCCTACCTATTCTTGGCTCCACACTTGCCCCCTTAATTCTCCCACTCCCAGGGTTCCCAAAAATGGTTATTAGTAGCCTTTTTGGCGGCCAACAACCTAATTTCAAAATTTGCATCTCCCTCCAAAAATAGGTCAACTTCTGGGAGCCATAACTTTTGATCCAGGTGTCCGATTGACGAACCCTTTTATACGTTAGAAAGCTCGCGGAGTGTTCTACGCACTAAGAGCTAGCTATGTTAGTTCCATCCATTTTTGGGCCTGTACGGGGTTGTTTAGTGCCTCAAACTTGAGTTTGAATGATTTTCAGGCATTTTTCAGGAAATAGAAACTTTAATATCTTTCATCTCGCAAATGATCTTTGCATGATTCCTTCACCAAAGGTCTTATTTTTCCATTATGAATCTTTTTGTAAATTTTCACTTCAATCCATGCCCAAATGCAAACTTTCTAAAAATAGTAGGTTGCTATTTTTAGCAGTTTGGAAAAACTGAAAGTTCTACATTATTATTCAAGCGATTATGGAACTAGAACCACAAATTTTGAAAAGAAATGGAAAGAACATCAACAATTTTGAAACACATCTTTTTTGGGTGATGCAAGATTGCCCTTACACCACTAGATGCTCATGCATCAGATACCCAAGCTAATTTGAGAAGTGACCCTGTCACGTCTCAGGTGTTTGTGTGTGGAAAACCCAAACAGTCAACCTCTGCATTAGAGAACCAAGAAGAATCTTCAACAAGCCTTCCTTTCCATTTCACTAGGTATTCTTCATATTGCCTATTTTGAGTACTTCTTCCCACACAGCTATCCAAGGTCTCTTCTATCTCCTCTGTTGAAGTAGATGCTGGAATACTCCATTGTTCTTTTGTTGGTCCATCCTCCATTCCACCTTCATGATATTCTGATAAATCAGCAATGTTGAAAATAGGGGAAATGTTGATCCCACTCGGCAGCTTTACCTCGTATGCATTTCCTGAATCATGTTTCTTCAAAATTTTGCATGGTCCAATTTTCTTCATTTTTAACTTATTGTATGTTCCAATTGGGAACCTTTCTTTTCTCAAGTGAACCATGACTTCATCTCCTGCCTAGAACTCCTTATATCTCCTCTTCTAATTTGCCTTAGTCTTGTGCTGAATATTCATCTTCTTAATGTGCTTTTTCACCTCTTCATACAAATTCTTCATACAACAAAGTCTTCAGCCTCGACACTTGTCTTTTCTCCTTTGTCCAGATTCCTTAACTCTAAAGCATTTCTTGGACTATTCCCATATACAATTTAGAATGGTAATTTACTCATACTCCTATTGACAGAATTGTTGTAAGAAAATTTTGCCTGTGGTAAAATCAAATCCCATCCCTTGGGCTTATCTCCTACTAAGCATCGTAGCAGGTTACCCAAACTCTTATTCAAAACTTCAGTCTGTCCATCAGTCTATGGATGGTGTGCAGAACTAAACGTCAAATCTATCTTCAACTTCTTCCACATTGTCCTCTAGAAATAACCAACAAACTTGGTATCTCGATCTAAAACAATGCTCTTAGGTAGACCCTGTAATCTCACCACCTCTCTAAAAAATAATTCAGTAATATGAATAGCATCATTAGTCTTCTTGCAAGGAATAAAATGTGCCATCTTTGAGAATCTGTCCACCACCACAAAAATGGAATCATGTCCTCTCTGTGTCCTTGGTAAGCCAAGAACAAAATCCATACTAATATCATCCCATGGCTTCTCTGGTACAGGTAATGGCTGATATAGCCTTGTATTCTGACTTGTTCCTTTTGCCATCTGACACACTCTACAACTCGGCATAAATTTTCTCACATCCTACTACAACTATGGCCAATAATAATTTTCACCAATAATAGAAATGGTCTTATCTCAACCAAAGTGTCCAGCCAATCACCCACTATGCTTCCCCTTTATCAGGTTCTCTCTCATGGAACTCCTCAAAATGTACAACTGGCTTCCTCTAAATAGTATCCCATCTTGGATTATGAAATCCAACCATTTTATCCTATCCAAAGTAACAGGTTCCAAACAAGCTTTCCAAGCCTCTGAAAAATCTTGATCTTCAGGATACAAACTTTTGAGCTCATCAAACCCAACAACCTCTATCTTCATTTCTGTCAACAAATTTTGCCTTTTGCTCAAGGCATCTGCAACTCTATTGGACTTCCCACTCCTGTGCTTCAAAAAAAACGTATAGCTCTATAAAAACTCAACCCATTTTAAGTGCCTTTGATTTAACTTTCCTTGACTATTAAGATACTGCAAAGCATGATGATCGGTATATAAAACAAACTCCTTTGGCAACAAATAATGTCTCCATTTCTTCAAAGCTTGAACTATTGCATAAAACTCCTGATCATAAACATAATACATTTTCTTGGCATCATTAAGCTTCTCACTAAAATAGGCAATGGGCTTACCTTCTTGAGTCAAAATGGCTCCTATACTACTACCACTAGCATCACAATCTACCTGAAATACCTTATTGAAATCTGGAAGTGCCAAAACAGGTTGCTCTGTGACTTTCTACTTTAATGTATCAAAGCTTTTCTCTGCTCCTTTAGTCTATTTAAACTCTTTTCTATTCCCTCTCATTGTCTCAGTTAGGGGTGCACAAATGCTACTAAAATTCCTGATAAACTTTCTATAAAAACTTGCCAAACCATGACAAGATCTTACCTCCATTGCACTCCTTAGTGTAGGCCATTCAATGATAGCCCTTATTTTTTCTAGGTCCATCTTAAGACCTTCCTCTGAGACAACAAATCTTACGTATACCAACTCCTTCTTTGCAAAGCTACATTTCTTCAGATTAATCAACAACTTCTCCTTCCTCATCTTCCCTAAAACTCTTCTGATATGCATCGGATGCTTATCCCAAGTCTTACTGAAAATTAAAATATCATCCAAATAAACAATAACAAAACTTCCCAAAAATTCTTTCAATACCTCATTCATGAGCCGCATGAATATGCTCAGTGCATTGGTTAGCCCATATGGCATGACTAACCACTCATACAAACCTTCCTTTGTCATGAAGGCTATCTTCCATTTGTCTCCTTCCCTGATACGGATCTAGTGATACCCACTCTTCAGGTCAATTTTTGTGAAGTCTTTGGCTCCACTCAAATAGTCCATTATGTTATCCATTCTGGGCAATGGAAATCTGTACTTGATCATGATCTTATTGATGGCTTGAGAATCTATACACATTCTCCATTCTCCATCTTTCTTTGGTGCTAGTACTGTAGGTACCATATATGGACTTAGGCTCTCCCTTATCAGTCCCTTCCTTAATAGCTCTTGAACTTGTTTGTTTAGCTCTTCACTCTCTGTAGGAGTCATTCTATGGGCTACCTTATTTAGCAAACTAGCTCCTGGTATCAAATCCATTTGGTGACTTATCTTCCTCACCGGTGGTAAACTTTCTTGTACATTATCAAAGATAATATCCTAAAATTCTTCCAACATATCTGAGACTTCTGCTGGTACATCTTCACATTTCTCTTGACTAATCTTAGGAATCAATGCAAAGCAATGACACTCATGCTTCATAACCTCTAAAAATTTCCTACCATCTACCATCTACCAAGCAAATTCTAGTAGTACTACATACCTTTTCTTCCACCTCCTTCAAGGGCTTCAACTTATGATGAACTCAATCCTTTGTTAGGGAATATGTGTTTGCATGGCCATCATGGATAGCACTCCTATCATAGTACCACGGCCTCCCCAATAGTATATGACATGCATCCATCGGTATGATATCACACAGCACCTCATCATGGTAGTCCTCAATCTTGAACTTCACTTAACACTGCTCATTGACCAAAGATCTATGGTCCTTCTACAACCATGCAATCTGATGTGGATGTGGATGCTTTCTTCTTGTCAAC
This sequence comes from Cunninghamia lanceolata, assembly GCA_027924645.1. NCBI lineage: Eukaryota > Viridiplantae > Streptophyta > Pinopsida > Cupressales > Cupressaceae > Cunninghamia > Cunninghamia lanceolata. The sequence continues at coordinate 10,978,636 of BSBN01000016.1, forward strand.
TTCAACTTATCAACCATCTCCTTTGAAACAAGATTGTCAGTGCTTCCACTATCGAAAATAATATTGCAACACTTACCTTCACATTTGCACCTTGTACGGAATAGACTCTTCCTCTGATTGGGTTCTTTCTCCTCATTCAACAAAGTTCTTCTGACAATTAGGGTTTCTCCCCTCTCAACATCTTTAGAACGCTCAGACTGTGCATCTTCATCTATATGTGCAACTCATGCATTATCCTTAGGTCTTCTATTTGTCCTTGCTTGATGTTGTGGACACTCATATGCTCGATGTCCTTCTTCTCCACATTGGAAACATATTCCTCTAAAACCTCCTCTTCCAGGTCCTTCCCCAGGTTGGCCTCTTCCTCTTTTCTCTCCACTATTCTAGTCACAAGGGTCGTAAGTATTATCTCCTCTCTAATTTCAACTAGTGCCAACTTCTTCACTTTTCTTTGAATATTCATTTTGGCCCCCATAGGGTATTCCACCAATTCTTCCATCTTGACCTCTTCCCCTTTGCTTACTGTCAAATCTTTTATTCAGCTTCTCTTCCACCTTTAGGGAAAATAGGTATGCATCTTCTATGGTGGTCATTCTAACCAGGCTCAGCTCCTCTTGAATACTTGGTCTCGACCCATTAATGTAACGGGCTACCTTCTTCTTATTGGCCTCTACATGACCGATTCTGATAGTAATCTTATAAAACTCTTCTATATACTCCTTAATAGACTTGTTGCTTTGCTTCAATCCTTGCAGCTTCTTCAATTACTCCACCATCTAATCCCATCTGGTGATCTTTCCTTTTCCTCTTCTATTCTTCTCTAACTGGACCTCCTTCCACCAAATACTAGCATGACCCTTCAATTTTGTTTTTACAAACTTGACCTGATCTGGGTCTTCCACATCTTCATACTCAAAATATTCCTCCATGTCATTGATCCAATCAATAAGTTGTTCTGGATTCAAATCTCTAGAATATGTAGAAACTTTGATCCTAGGCCTCTTTCCAATCTTAGAAATGGCCCTTAACAACCTAACTTCTGTAAGATCTCTTGTATCTTCTTGTTCTTCCTCAGATAGCTCTTCTTCAGCTTCATCTTCACTTTCTTCTCTTGTTCTCAGATTAAACCCTCTTTACAACTCCTCTTGCAATGCATCAATTTGCCTTTGCAAGGTTCTAAAACCCTCTTCTATCAAAGCATTCCTTCCAATATGATTTCTTCATCAAGGCATCTTGATCTTCGTAGAAAACCCACAACCTCAGGTCCTAGTGCAAACTGCCTCACAGTCGGATATCTATCTACACACTCAGAAACCCTTGCTTTGATACCACTTGATGAAGGGGATAAATCATAAAACACGCAACAACATAAATTGCACACAAAAAATAGAACTTTCTTTTATTGATTTGGAAAACTTATTACATTACAGAAGCTCAAATACAATAAGAGGAATCAACCCTCCATAGGATGCAACACATTACAGCTTCCTATCACAAGACTCTAGAATCATCTGCCTTCTGCAACCCCAAATAAGGTAGGGTTTCTATTTTCCCTACCTATTCTTGACTCCACACTTGCCCCTTAATTCACCCACTCCCAGGGTTCCTAAAAATGGTTATTAGTAGCCTTTTTGGCGGCCAACAAACTAATTTTGAAATTTGCATCTCTCTCCAAAAATAGGTCAACTTTTAGGAGCCATAACTTTTGATCTAGGTGTCAGATTGATGAACTATTTTATGCATCAAAAATCTTGTGGAGTGCTCTATGTGGTAAATACTAGCTCTACTGATTATGGTCATTTTCGGGCCCATACCGGGCCATTTAGTTCCTCAAACCTGAGTTTGAATAATTTCTAGGCATTTTTCAGGAAACAAAAACTTTAATATCTTTCAGCTCGTAAATAATCTTTGCATGATTCCTTCACCAAAGGTCTTATTTTTCCATTATGAAGCTTCCTGTAAATTTTCACTTCAATCTGTGCCCAAATGCAAACTTTCTAAAAATAGCATATTGCTATTTTTAGCAGTTTGAAAAAATTGAAAGTTCTGCATCATTATTCAAGCGATTATGGAACTAGAACCATAAATTTTGAAAAGAAATGGAAAGAACATCAACAATTTTGAAACACATCTTTTTTGGGGGTGATGAAGATTGCCCTTACACCACTAGATGCTCCTACATCATATCATTTATATTGTGAGATAACACTCATCGTGGTTTCTCCCTCATTGGGTTTTCCATGTAAAAATCTAGTGTTCATGTGTGTATGATGTTGATATGCTCTTGTTTTGATTCTACTTTTCATGTTCAATGTTCATAACAAATTAAGGAGTTAAGCTAAGTAAATGTGAAAGATATAATCATGTATAGAAGTTTAGGTTTATGAGACAACTGATTCATCGCCCCTCCTCTCAGTTGTCTTTTGCATTTCAACATATTTTGAATGGTAGACCTGGTAAAGTGGATGTGGTTGGAATTAAAGTGGGACCTCCACCACCCATGGAAGTAATGGAGATTTTTATGGGATCTTGTTCTTAGTTTTGGGATGTATCAAAGTTGCTAGGCAACTTAGCTCCTCTTTTGGCATTAGAATCCAAAAGTTTATCTAGAGCATCCAAAAACTTGGGATCTTGCATGTGTTCATTAAGGTCTTGGGATTCTTCTTGAGTTTGCTGACCTAGACTTTGAGATGAGGAAGTCCCTGCTTTATACCCTTTTGGGACAAAGACATTGGAGTCCATGCATATGGTAAACTTGGAGGCATGAATAAGTACTTTAGGAATTGGTACTTTGGGATTGCCTTGAGGTGGATTTTGGGTGTTTTCCATTGCATTTTTATGTTGAAATTGAGTTACAAGAATATGATGTGAAAATGGAGATGGATGATGATGCAAATGAGATCTAATTTTATCTGTGGCATAGGCACACCAACAAACAGCACAGGCATGTTAACTCTGAGCAAAAGCGTGTTGATAGAGAACGCTGGCGCATTTTCATAGATTTTGAAAAGATAGTCATAAGCATGCTCTAATGAAACACAGGTGTGCTTTTAGATAGAAAAAGGAAATGGATGATATGTTTAGACTTTTTCTAGGATCAAATTTTGAGACAAGATTATTTGAATGGATGATTTGCTTGATTAAAAGTTATAAACCTAGATCACTAGATATTTGGATGGTGAGATTTACGATTATCTATTCCAAAATAGACTAATGATTTTGAGGCAAGACAAGATAAAGGTATAGTGAATTTGACAATCTTAAAAGGAGCCACTCTTTTAAGGTAGTCTTGTTCACTAATTGGGTTGATACTAATTGGTCTATAAATTTAAGAGAGGCAATTTCTTAAACTATAAGACAAACTAGTTGATTGTTTGATCTAGATTTTGGGATTGATAACCAAGTGGATGGAAAGATGGTGCAATGTTTGAGATAAATTTGGACAGTGATTGTTGATGAGGATGGAATGATTTTGTATTCACAAAATTATGAAAACTTGAAAAAGTCTAAGACAAATGGAGATGACAATGAAAGTGGATGATTTCTAAAATTGTTTAGAAATGGATGGGGGGATGTAAACAAGACCTAAGTGGAATGGTTTAGGACAAATTTTGTTTTTGATTTTTTTGGATTTTTTGAAAAAAAAAAGTAATTCTAGAAGGAAAGACTAATGTTTTTGGATTTTTTGGATATTTTTTGAAAAAAAATGAAAGATTCTTTTGAGGGAAAAATTGGACTAATGCTTTTGAATTTTTTTGGATTTTTGGAGTAAAGGAAAATGCTATTTGAGAGGAAAATTTAAGGACTATGTTTTTGGAATTTTGATTTTTTGGAAATGAAAGTACTATTGAATGGAAAGATTAAGACTATGCTTTTCAATTTTGGATAATTGAAAAATGAAAATGCTAGATGGGAAATATAACACTATGTTTTTGGATTTTTGGATTTTTGGAAAAGGAAAATGCTAAATGGGAAATTTAACACTATGTTTTTGGATTTTTGGAAAAAGAAAAAGCTAAGCAAATGGAAAGATTAAGACTATGTTTTTGGACTTTTTCAGAATATTTTGATTTTTTTGTGGTATTTTTGCCTTGTTTTTGGAAGGTAGGAGGTATGACTATCTCTTGGCAAGAGAACCAACTAGAAATACATAATGGTAATTTCAACACTTGTAACTTTGGAAATTGCTGCAAAGGACTATGAACCTTCATGGATAACAAATGGTATTATGGGTAGATAACAACAAAGAGAAGACATGTACCAAGCACTTATTTTAATGTAACAACCTATAAATTATTCAAGTAGGATTGAGTCATATTGTGAGCCCACACATTTGAATACCTGTCCATGTTCTTACCTAACTAAGAACACTTCCCCCTGAGTAGATAGCTAGAGATAAGAGGCATACACCCAATATCTCATTCCTTAGAGGTTTTGACACCTTGCCTAAAGAAGCCTTCTATCTTGTCCTTAAGGTAGTACATATGGTGAGTAACTTCAGGGTACGATCCGCATCCCTTGCATCATAATACAAAACAACTGATGGTCTTATCTAGGTTTACAAGGCTTCTAGGGAGTCCCTAATATATGGTAGGTATGGGGGTACAGATTTGTGAATGAGGGTATCCTAGTCAATTGAAGCTCAACTATATGAGTCTTGGCAAACCAAGTATCCCAAAAGTTTTTTGGTTGGAGTTGAAGAGGTCCTTCCTTTGAAGTTGAATCTTTTGATACTCATGACATTTATATACCGCACAGGAACATGTGATTGGGGTCATCCCTTGAGGTGATGAAATCCCCAAGTAGGCCCCCTAGAGAGGATATAAAACACTTTTGATTCTCAAGATTGTATTGTGATGTGAGAGAAGAGCATAATGTGATGAGTCCCCAAGAAGTAAGCACAAAAATCAAGTAAAATGAATGACATAAGTGTTTTTTATTTCTAAGGTCACTTTGTAGTGTGAGGAAAGAGCATACACACTTAAGAGATTCCAAACATAGTAGACACACATTAATTACTTTAAGAAATAGAATGTTTTCGAAGACTTAGTATGAAAGATAAATTATTTTTAACACACATCCTACAACAATTGCAACAATTCACATTAGTAGTTTAATCAACTTTTCTTTGGACTAGGTAGATGCTTCGTAGTCTTAGTTCCAAAACCCAAAGAGAGATTAATTTGAAACAACAAATAAACTAATAGAAAATGTGAAACAAAAAACATAGAACTAAGAAATCAGCAAAAAACACAATAAATAACCAAAAATTAAAAAAAACAACTCACTATTTTTTACCTTTTTGCATAGGAACACTAACAAATGGCACAGGCATGTCGATAGATAGCAAGGGTACAGTAGCAAGATGCAAGGGCATGCTTTCAGAAAAAATTGGATACATAGTCATAGGCTCACATTCAGGATACAAGCGCACTTTCATCAGACACAAGCGCGCTTCTGGAGCAGTGAACAAAAACCCTGCAAAAAAATAGAGAATAAGTCTAATAGAAAGGATGATTTGCTGAGTTTACGGTGATCTAGTGGCTTAGGAGGATGGATCTAAGGATGTAAAAACTACCCACTATCTATCCTAACATAGGCGTACTATTGTAGGGTAAAGGCACACTTTTACATAGGAAAGATGTCAGACTATAAAAGTAATGTATCAATATGTAAAAATGCAAATGTAAGAATGTATGAACAGATAGAGTTAGATATTAGGAAGATACATGATAATAGAAACAAAACAATATCAAGCAAAAACAACCCAGATCTGCAAAAAACAAGTACAAACTATCAGAAACATAGGTGCACAGTTATTCAACATAGGTGCATCAACCTTCCGCATAGGCGCACTGACCTCCTGCGTAGGTGTAGTGACAGGGAGCGTAGGCACATGTTCATAGTCACAGGAGTGTTCCCATTCTTGTATGAAATTTGTATGGAAATACTCCACACAATTGTTAGTTTTCAAGGATGTGGGTCCCACCATGCGTGCCAAAATGTATTGGTTTAAATATGAATATGCAAATAAGATGAAAATAATACAAATCACATTGCAAATGACCTTTCAAACACACACAAACAAATAAACCAAATGGATTGAGCGTACCGAGATAGCACCCAAATATCGAATCAATTTCTCTTTGCTCTTTGCAATGTGGATTGCTCTATTGTCAAGCATAATTCTTGATCTACCATAGAATGATAATGACAGTATAAGTTTACTTAGATGAGAGATACTGAGAAATGGAGAATGAGATTCCTTTTATAGACCTGTGAGAATGCAGATCAATGGTGCAAGAAGACCAAAGAGATGAATGGTTGAGGATGGTCTAGGGAATGTGTACGAATGAGAGAGGGACAAGTGTCCTTTCCCTCTTATGAGTCATGGGAGTTAACAGACTTGATTGAGGATTTGAGGTGATAGATTGATTAGACGACTGAATTGATTAATCTGTTAACAAATTAGATTGATTTGTTAACTAATTTGATTGATTTGTTGGCTGAATTGATTGATGAGTTAGCTCATTTGATTGATTTGTTAACTAATTTGACCAAAGGAAATTATAGTGGGTGAGGATAAGTGATAAATTAAATAAATAATTATTTAATTTCATGAACACATGTGATCAATGAATAAAATATTAATTTTTATTTATTTTGGAGGAAATAGATATTTAAATAAATAATTTGAATTTATTTATTTCAAGTGGAGGGAAATTTGATTAAATTAACTAAATAATTTTGATTTTATTTATTTAAAGTGGAGGAATAATGATTTAATTAAATAATTTGGATTATTTAATTAACATAGAGGAATATGATGATTTTTGGTGAATAATTAAATTAGTGTTGAATGATTGGAATTACATGATTTAATGATAAATGGCATGAATGTGGTGCAATAACATGAATAATGAGTTGGTGAATTTCAGGTGTCTACACTCCCATGTAGGATTGTTGAAAGATAGAGAATGCCTAGGTTCCCTTTAGTCTTGTTCATAGTTAGAGTCTTCATAATCATATCAAATTGAGATCAGTGCATTTGGGTCAGGTGAGACATACCTATCAAAAGAGGTAGCTTCTGGTTCCCTAGAGGGAATATTCCATAAGTTTAGGCCTTGTTTTATCATATTCGTGGGTGTGATAGACACCACAGAATAAATGGAATGAGCAAAGGTGAAGGTGACAAAAGTAGAAGTGGTGAAGATAGCTATGAAGAAGAAAGTGATAATGTTTGAAACCTTTGAAGTTGAAATGCCAAATGATGGAATCTAAGAGTTTGAAATGCAAAAAGTATGAACAAAAGTTTTTTCTCTTCACGTTAGGTTCACAAAAATATGTACACTCAAAATTATAACTTGGTTGCCTGGGGTGGTCAAGTCAATTTTAGCACACACACGGACCCTCTCTCCTTTCCATGGGGTGAACCTCCACGTCACTCTCACTCTCATGGAAGTGGCTAGTTGAGAAGAGGTGAGACATGGGGGTGGTCTGGCTCATTGGAGAGTTGGACTTCGCGAAGAGTGGTTGGCCAGTCCTGGGGCCAATGTTGTTGTGCATTTGTTTGAATGTGTTATTCTTTGACTGTTGTTGTAAAGATAACTATATGACCCAGAGGGTCACTAGTCACTATTCTCCTATTTGGGTTTCTAATGTTCCAACGTTGTGTGGGTTGACTATTATTGTCATTGATACTTTGTTTAATTTGGCATTGTTATTCATGTTGTTGGATGATTGCTTGTATTTGAAATTTTCACTCTTTCTTATTGTTGTTAAATTACCAATTGGTCTTGTTGTTGTCTAGGGTGGATCTCCTCTATCTCATTGAGGATTGCCTTCACCCACTCACCTCTAAGTATAGGGCACATTTGTGAGCCTAAACAAGAGAGATGGTTTAAGCTAACCTTGACTTGACCTAGGGTTTCAACTTAGCATTTGTGTGACCAAAGGTTTGACTTAGTTGACTTTGTTTGACCTTGTGATGAAACTAAGGGTTTTGACTAACATTGACTAAACTTGACCTTGTGTTAGGACCAAGGGTTTGTAAACCTTCTACGCTGCTAATATTTTTGTTCTTTACTATTTTTGTATACATGCAATCTTATATGACTGCAAAAATGTTTTTCTGTACTTTTTTATATTTATGGAAAGTAAAGTGTTTTTTTTCTCTTCTAAGAATTAGAAAATGAATTCAAGCTAGTATGAGATTACCTAATGCAATGTAATCTATGTTTTTCTTATTTTCTAAATAAGTGGATCATTTTAATCTAAGAAAGGGAAATTGCTTTTAATCTATGAACTTTGGAAAGGGAAACTATTTTAACAATCCAATCTACTTAGCCTATGAAGGAAAAAGCAATTTGTATATACTAATCCCAAGAGAAAAGTTTTGATTATCTAATTACTATGAAGTAAAAAAAAAACATGAAGGAACCTAGAATAAAAGAAGACACGTGAGCCTCCACTACCCTTAGAAATCCTTGTATTGGAAACCTCTAATCCTCTTGCAGTAGCGGGGTAATCCCCTTGGTAACAATAAGAAAAGAGAAGCAAGAGAAGCTTTGATGCTTTGAAATAAGCTCAATGAGAGCTTGATGAGCACTATGGCTTGTGATGTGAGCAGCATGTTGATCCAAAAAAAGATTTTAGGAAAGCTAGATGAGATAACAAATAAAATCAAAAGGCTCTAATGTCCTGTGTGAGCATATGGATGCTTGATTTGGAGAGCAATAACCTGCACGAACTGTGTACAAATGAAATTGCTTCCATTTGTTCTTGAGAGAGGGGGATATTTATAGGTTTGAAGAAAGGATGAGAGGTGAGGAAGAAGAAGAGTTAACTCAATTTGATTGGAGAGTTAACTTAGAGGACACAAGAGTGATGTGGGCTAAAATTGGAGTGATCTACCTAGTAATAGCTTATCACTCACAAAGAAATAAAGAAAGAGGAATACATGAGAATGCATGGGAATGTATCAGTTGATAACTAAAGATGAAAAAGAGCTAAATATGCATGTGTGGGTACATGAAAAATTTATCTCTATCTTTAGCACAGAATTCCATACAAATAGAAAGAAAAATGGGTGAAAACAAAGCTATTTTGAGCTAGAAAATCAAGTGAACTCATGGCTAGAAAACATGACAGGGTCGCCCATGAGTTGCCACTTTCACCAATCAGGGTTGCCCGAGGAAAACGCATGGGAAACTCTCAGAGGAGGGTACCTGGGTGAAAGTCCATGGTTGGATATGGAAGAGAAGGTGAAAAGAAAGGGATCTACCTCTAGAAACAAGTCAATCATGTGTCAAAATCAAAATCTACACTTGCAAAAGTAGGATCTCCTAGTGGAGATCTGGAAATAATAGGGAGATTTGGATTGGTTGAGTGAAACTGAAAACTAAAAGTTGGAGATGGCTTGGGACGACCACTAGAAGGCCTCTAGGGGTGGGAATGGATGAAAAACATTGGGGAAAGGTGGAAACACACCTACAAGATGAATAATAGGAATGAGTTCACAAGCATAAGAAATGCAAATTGATAAGTGTCGAAAAGTGTTGAAAGTGAAGAGAGAGAAAATAGAAAAGGGGAAACAAAACAAGGAGGAAGGAAACATAGGTCACCAAGAGAATTGTTGTTCAGAGGATGTTATTTCATGCTTACATGTATGTGATAAGGATTGTGAGTCATCATTGGGGTCCTTATTAAGTGTGTGTGTGATTTTGCTTCTTACAGGTACGTGGCTTGGTGATAAATAGATTAGATAGTTTTTTAGGGATGTGATTCATCTTTTAGATCGAAATGGTCTCGTCGAGCTACACCATATTGAATTATCCTTTTAGTAGCTAGGTGATGACTTTCTAGAGGACTTGTCCCTAGTTCATATTTATTATAGGATTATTCAGGAGATGGGAGGTCCCAAGCAAGTGATGATCCCATGGAATCCCTTGACTCTTGGAGTCTTGATTACTTGACTAGTTCATACTGTTCATAGCTTGAGTTCCAGTCATAGGGGAAGGAGATGGTCTACTTCTCACAAATTGATTGTTCTTGATGATTTTGATTCTTCTAATGAGTATTATGATCCTGAAGGAGAGGATCATGATGATGTCAGTGATGAAGAGGATAGTGAGATTCCTCATGAGGAGGAAGTTGCCATACCTCTTGTCCATGATCATGCCCAGATGATCCCTCTTGGGAAGAGGGTGACCCTCGTAAGTGCCCTTTCCTTTTTTTTTACTTTATCATTTTTTCACATTGGGATTATTTGACTAACTCTATCTTCTCTTATTTTTCTTCTCTTCTCTTTAGGTATTTCTTTGGGATGGAGGAAACTATTTTGTGACTATAGCTTAGATCTTTTTATTCTAGTCATGGGTTATTCTTGTGATTCTCTATCTGTTGATGCCCATCTTCTTTCAGGCTTGTCATCACTTAGACATTCTTGTACCTACATACTATGTCAGTCGGGAGGTTACTTCTCTACGAGGTGAGAATAGGGAACTTAGAGCTAAGAATGCTATCCTTTAGGAGATGGAATGTCTTGGAATTTGTAGACAGGCTTTACAAGAAGACATGGTAGGTCCTTCACATGCCCCTAGCAAAGTTCTCTCTCTTTCTCATAGGACCCATAGAGGTTCTTCCACTACTAATCATATGATATCTAGGAGTCAAAACCTGAGAGGCTATACTGGCTAAAATGATCCTTGAGGTCAATTTAGGTTTTCTTTATTTATATTTTCCCCACTTGCATGGGGAGACATATCATTTTGTTCTTGTCTCCACTCCATATTTTATATCAGATTGTACTAGCACTCTTGGAACTCTCTTTATAATTATGATTGCCTTTAACCTTTTTACTCATTGGTGATTTAGAACCATTCTAATTATGATCTCTAAGACTTTGACATGGATGCAGAATGATTATGATATTTTTTTGTTGTTATTTTATAATAAATATGAATGCATGCAATGTATGAAATGCAATGGCACAAGAAGGAATGCAACACACCTTAATCCTATGGATTGTCACTTATTGCTTTCAATTTTTCTAATTTTTGGTATGATTAATACATGATGGAGCAAACAATTTGATAGCTCTTTAGTAATATTTTTGACTCAGGGGCTTACAAATTATATTCGTATAGAACACTTATTAGCTTTTTGAGGTAGGATTTACAAATCAAGTGGGAAAGTAGGGGAGATGGAATGCTTCTAAATTTTAGGATTTCCTAAAGGTTGAATACTAATCCTTATCTAGATAAAACATTTTGACAAGCTTTCAACTTAGAAAAATAACAAATTTTATTAGCACTCGCTAGACTTATATCCAAGGATGGCCAACAAGACAAACCTAGGGTAGACGAAAAGGACCCAAAATAGAAGATGGCCCTAAAGATAGCTAGACTTCTAGTATTTCTCAACTGGGGCATGTGTGTTCTTTGTTCCTTACTTTCTCTGATAGATTGTCACCCTCATAGCTTTGAGCTTAGATTTATCTCCAATTGAGAGTACAGACTATCAACAACCTTCTCACTTGCACTCATTTTTTGTATCTCTCTCTCTTTTCTTTTACATTTTTTTTGTATTTTCGCAGTGCCTCACTTGATGCTTTTTATGGGATGCTTTGACACTTTATTGATGCTTTGGTGCTTTCCTTTCCTATAATCTCACTTTTCTCTCACACTCTTACTATTAGGAACCTGTGTTTAGCCCTTCTCTTTACTTTGTTAGTATATTGTTGTTGGACGCATATGCTTTGTAAGTTGTCCCATGAGTATATTGTATTATCCCACATTCATGGGGAGTAATACTTGTTTATATTAGACTTAGTATATAAGTACGTGTTGAGGCCAATGAAGGCATCCACAAATTTCTTGTATTGAGCTTTCTCAAAGGAGGTTGCCCCCTTGAAGTGTCCTACGATCAATAAATTCCTTTTGTGTTTCTGCTATTTCTATTATTTTGTGCATTTTTCATTATATTGTTGTAGGAGGTTCCTCTCATCTGGTATCAAAGCACTTTCTTAGCCTCACTAGGTGGAATTTTTGACCAAAATTTTTTTTTGCAGTGGCCTCCAACGCTGTGATTCTTGCAGTAGTTCTTTTTTCTTTGCATCTGTATTGTTCATTTCAATTGCAAGTTCAGATTAGGGAATAATCCCTATCTGCTTAACTATGGGAAGTGCCTGGGCATAGCCCTAAAACTCATTGTGAGGAGTACCACAGGAACCCAGAAGTAGCTAACCCATTGAGAGGACCTACCATCGAAAAGGACAACGACCCCTACCTAATTGACTAGTTCCCATCCGTGAGCTAAATCAAGAGCTGTCATTTGTGGGAAAGCAGTTATCAGTTTTACCTGAGCCATGGAGTGAGGGGAACTACTCCAATACGCAAGCCGTTAGACAGCATTGGTAGCTGAGTGAATCCCCTAAACCTTTAGGAAGTTGAACATACTTGGGGTCCATATCTATTGCCAGCTGATAAATCATAGATTGCATGTCCAGAGCCATTTGCAAATCATTTCGCCATATCTTCCTTTCTTTAGCTCTGTTTCTTCTAAAAATTCACTGGAACCCCTAACATTCCATTATGCATATTTCCTTCCTTGAGGAACCTATCCCAAATTCCACTTATCAAAGCCAAAAATCCCACATTTGTCTTTTTTTAGGGTTTTCCATAACTTCTTCAATTCTCACCCAATTGCCTTCAAATTTTGCCACAGTGTTCATTGCCTATTTTTGCTCCTTTGTCCCTCTTGGACAAATTTTCCCATTCTTTCACCCCGCTTCTGAAATCCCCATTTCTTGCTTCCCTGTCCCTCAGAAAGTGTCCAAAACCTAGTCAAACCTCAATTACCCATCAGAGTTTTGCCCAAATCTAAATTTCCTTTACTAAAAAATTTTATGTTTTTGTTTTTCTACCCATTCCCCCCCCAAAAAAAACTCCTAGTTATGGTTGTCACCTGGGCAAGAGAAAAAAACATGGAGGATGAACTTGCAACCCTCAAGACCAAACTCCAAGATTTGGATGAAAAAATTCTTGGCCTCAATCTTTAACATTCAGCCATGAACAATAGACGGCATCCAGAGTCTTCTACAAACACTGGGTTCTCTTCTCCAAGCAATTTTCATGGGCCAAAGCTTGATTTTCCTCGCTTTAATGGTGATGATCCAACTGGATGGATAAACCAGGTAGAAGAATATTTTAGTTTACATAATACTTTTGATGTCAACAAAGTCCCACTTGCATCCTTTCATTTGGAACATGAAGCCCTTCAATGGTTCCATTAGTACATCAAGGCTCATGAAGAGCCAAAATGGATAGATTTTTGCAAACTCATTTTGCAACGATTTGGCCCTAGTGCTTTTGATGACTTCACACAAGCACTCACTAAACTTTGCCAAATTGGCATCGTGAGAGAATATCAGACAAAATTTGAGAAACTAGCCAATCACATAGAGGGATTGTCTGATGAATTCTTCAGGAATTATTTTATTAGTGGTCTGACTGATGCAATCCGATCTGAGGTTAAAATGTTCCATCCCATCACAATGATGGAATCCGTAGGGTTGGCTAAGTTGGCGAAGGACAAGATCACAGCTCAACAATGCTCCAAATCCACTTTTGTTCTATTCAGAAATATGGTTTCCCAAAGACCTCCAATCATGCTAGCTCCTAAAACAACTCATATCAAGCATTTCTTTGAAGCAGAGATGAGGGCACGCAGAGAAAAAGGGCTTTGTTATAATTGTGATGAGAAATTCACTCAGGGACATAGATGTGTTGAGAAAAAGCTCTATCTCTTGGATGTGGATTCTCCACCTGCAACTAAAGTTTTTGAAGATGCTCAGGATATAGTAGATGATCAGGTCGACATTCAACAATCACCTGTTGACCCTCCTTCTCAGGAAGACCCCCCAGAGATCTCTCTCCATGCTTTAGCAGGAGTCACCACTCCACAAACCATGCAGGTCAAGGGTTACTTCAAGAAGCTCCCTCTTACAATACTCATTGATTCTGGTAGCACTCATAACTTCATTGACCCTCAGATCACCAAACAGGGCAATTGTTTTGTCCATCCTTGCTCCAACTTTGAAGTCATGATTACCAATGGGGGCACATTACCTTGTAAAGGGAAGTGCTGCAATGTGCATATCTCTATTGGATATTATAACCTGTGCTCCGACATGTTTTCCTTACCCTTAGGCGGATGCAATGTGGTTTTGGGCGGTCAATGGTTACGCACTCTTGGACCTATCCTATGAGATTTTGTTGAACTTTGGATGCAGTTTTTAAACAATGGGCAAAAACACACATTGAAGGGCTTACAACCAGGGTCTCTTAACATCATCTGTTCACATTGCATGAAAAATCTCCTTAAGAAAAATTCACATAGAGTCAGCACTCAGCTCCATTCCATTCAGATGCAACCATCCACGGTCTCCACTACTTCTTCAGATCTACAATGAATTTTTGATAGATATGCATGTGTCTTTACTAAACTAGTGAGATTACCATCTTCACAGCCAAAGTTCCATCATATTCATCTCCTTCCTAGAAGTGTTCCTCCCAACATCAAGCCCTACTGGTACCCATTTCACCAAAAGATAGAGATTGAGATGCTCGTTCGGGACTTACTGAAGCAAGGTATTATTCGCCCTAGTTTGAGTTCCTTTTCTTCACCAGTTCTTCTTGTCTAAAAAAAGATGGGTCATGGTGCCTTTGCATTGACTTCCAAGCACTTAATCACATCACAATCAAGGATAAGTTTCTAATTCCTGTTGTTGATGAGCTTCATGGTGCTCATTTTTTCACCAAGTTGGATCTTCATTCTGGGTATCAGCAAATTCAGATTCATGAGGATGATATCCCTAAAATGGCTTTTTGCATGCATGATGGCCACTATGAGTTTTTGTTCATTCCCTTTGGCCTTGTAATGCTCCTTCCACATTCCAGGCATTGATGAATAAAATATTTCAACCTTACTTGCGAAAATTCATTCTAGTCTTCTTTGATGATATCCTCATCTATAGTAAAACATGGGCTGAGCATCTCCAGCATCTGGAACTTGTACTAAAACTTCTCTCTGATCATCATCTCTGTGCAAAATAGTCTAAATATGCTTTTGGGTAGGAGGAATTGGGGTATCTCAGGCATATTGTTTCAGCCCAAGGGGTTTGAGTGGATCCTGCCAAAATAGATGCCATGAAAAATTGGCCACATCCTCAGACACTCAAGAGCCTCCATGGTTTTTTGGGACTGATTGGCTACTACCGTAATTTTGTCAAGGATTACGAGAAGATTGCAGCTCTATTAATAGCTCTACTAAAAAAGGATGCTTTTACATGGACACATGCTGCTGAGTGTGCATTTGAAAAACTAAAGCAAGCTATGTGTACTACACCTATTCTAGCTATGCCAGATTTTTCTAAGACCTTCACTATTGAGAGTGATGCTTGAGGCAATGGACTTGGTGTTGTTCTCCTTCAAGATGAACATCCCATTGCATTCACGAGCAAAGCCCTTTTAGGTAAGAATTTAGTACTCACTACATATGAGAAGGAAATGATGGTTATTTTGCATGCAGTACAGAAGTGGCAGCCATACTTATTAGGGAATCATTTCTGCATCAAGACTGATCACTAGAGTTTGAAATATTTCCTCTAGTGCAACAAGGGTGAAATGACACTCCTTCCTAGATTGCTTGAACCCTTGCCCATCCCTACACAGATTTGGACAGATATTTCTATGGATTTCATTGAGGGGCTCCCTAAATCTGGAGGGAAGATAGTGATCTTGGTTGTGGTTGATCGCCTCTCCAAATATAGTCATTTTTGTGCCCTCAACTATCCCTATACCACCTCCTCAGTTGCACAGATTTTCATGGACCAGATCTTCTGTCTTCATGGAATCCCTTCTTCCATTATCTCAGGTCGTGATCTAACTTTCACTAGTCATTTTTGGACACAACTATTTCACCACACTGGCACCAAACTAAAGATGAGTTTAGGGTTTCACCCACAAACAGATGGTTAGAGTGAAGTTATCAACAAATGTTTGGAAAATTATCTTTGTTGTTTCACCTCAGAATAATAGCATCAATGGGCAAAGTGGCTCCCTATCGCTGAATGGTGGTATAATACCTCCTACCACACTGCATCTAAAATGACTCCATATGAAGCAGTCTATGGGTAGGCACCACCAATGCTCCTTCCATACACCCCCAGTAGTTCACTAGTTTAGGCAGTTGACATAGTTCTCTAAGCCCAAGATTAGATTCTTTGCATTTTGCAAGACAATCTTCACATTGCAAGAAATTGAACGAAACAATAAGCCGACTAGCACTGTTCTGAGCACACTTTTCAAGTAGGTGATATAGTTTTTCTTCATCTAAAGCCATACAAGAAATCCTCCCTAAAACTCAAAGGGTGTAATAAGCTAGCTCCAAAGTTCTATGGGCCATATAAGGTTCTTCAGAAGATTGGGTCAGTTGCTTATAAATTGGAGCTTCCTCCTTCCCGCATTCATCTAGTATTTCATGTTTCTTGTCTCAAGAAAGTTCTTGGCACCAACATCAGAGCACAAACTATTTTACCTGAACTAGATAATGAAGGATCCATCATTTTGGAGCCAGAGGCAATCCTCAATAGGCACACTCGTCATCTTCGCTCTCAAGCCATCACAGAGGTATTAATTCAGTGGCATGGAATGCAACTAGTGGATGCTACATGGGAACCACTCCTTCAGATTTAGCAACAACTTCTACATCTTAAGATTTGACGACAAATCTTTTCTAAGAGGGAGGGGATGTTAGGAACCCGTGTTTAGCCCTTCTCTTTACTTTGTTAGTATATTGTTGTTGGATGCATATGCTTTGTAAGTCATCCCGTGAGTATATCATATTATCCCACATTCATGGGGAGTAATAGTTGTTTAGACTAGACTTAGTATATAAGTACATGTTGAGGCCAATGAAGGCATCCATGACTTTATTGTATTGATCTTGCTCAAAGGAGGTTGCCCCCTCAAAGTGGCCTATGATCAATACATGCCTTCTGTGTTTCTGCTATTTCTATTATTTCGTGCATTTTTCATTATATTGTTGTAGGAGGTTCCTCTCACTTTTTTATTTCTCATATTTTAGATTGGTTCCTTTAGAGGTATGATCTTCCTAGCTTCTTTGGCTAGGAGAGATAAGGGGCTAACTACCACCAAAAGATCTCACTATCCAATTGGACTTCCCTTCTACTACAAAGAAATAGGGGAGGTCTACTTTCTAGCCTCTATTGGGTATTGTAGGTTTGAAGACTAGCTTCATTTAGACTTAACAATGTATGGATCACTAAATCTAGGATCAATGTAAATCTAAGAGCTAGGATTTGATTGGAATCATTAGGGAATGTGAATAGGGAAATGATAAATGGCAATTGTGAATATAAGGGATATAAAAAGCTAAGATGATCAACTTATACCTAAGTAATTTTAGACTCCTTACTGAAACAAAAATCAAACAAGGGCATGTTGCTCACAAAGATGCAGGATGAAACAAAAGGATGAAGCAAATGTAGTACTTTGATTTTTCATGACTTTATAACTTTTTTTTAGATTTTTCTTGACTATTTGATTTTTCTATTCTTATATGTGTGTGTGTGTGTGTATTTTTAGACATAGTATTTCTTGAGGTGAAAGGTGTTGACCCTTTCACCCAATTCTTCACCTCCCATTGTGAACAAAAGATAGGCATCATTTTCAATTTCTTCCTTGATCATATACAGACCTTTCCAATCTTCATGAAACTTCATCTCTTTCCTGTGTTTCTTATTTTAGTGCTCCCATTTCGGAGGACAAGCTCACCTATTATGTATGGTCTTGTAAGCACCAAAATCATATACAACCTCCACAAGGACCCCAGTGATGACTCACAATCCTTGTCACATACATGTAAGCATGGAATAATGTCCTCTTAGTAGCAATTTTCTTAACAGCATGTGGTTTCTTCTTCCTTGTGTTGTTAGCCCTTTGTCATTCTATCCCTTTCTTCACTTTTGATACTTTTCAACACTTGTCAATTTGTGTTTCTTATGCTTGTGGCTTCATCGCTAAGCCTTGTATTCATCCATTTGTTGTGTTTTCACCTCTCCCTAGTGTTTTTAATCCATTCCCACCCCTAGGAGCCTTTTTGAGGACCTCCCAAGCCATCTCCAACTTTCAGTTTTTAGTTTCAGTCAACTAGTACAAATCTCCCCCTATTATTTCAAGATCTCCTTCAAGAAGTCCTACTTTTGCAAGTGGAGATTTGGTTTTTGACCCATGTTTGACCTGTTTCCGAAGGCAAATCCCTTCTCTCCTCCTCTTCCATCTTTCATCCTACACTTTCACCTAGGACCCGTCCTCTAAGGGTTGGCCATGGGTCACCCAAGGTGACCCTGGCTGGTGAAAGTGGTGACCAGTTGGTGACCCTGCCATTTTCCTAGCCATGAAATAACTTGTGTTTTTCACAAAAATAGCTCCATTTTCACCGGTTTTTTCTTTTTTTTGCATGGAATTTTGTCTTAAAGATGGAGTTAACTATTTCATGCATGCACACATGCATATTTAACTCATTTTTATCTTTCGTTATCAACCCATGCATTCTATTTCTCCATTTCTTATTAAGTGATAAGTTATAATTAGTTAGATCACTCTAATTCTAGCCTAGATCAGTCTTGTGTCTTCTAAGTTAACTCTTCAATCAAATTGAGTTAACTCTTCTTCCTCTCCACCTCTCATCCCTTCTTCAAACCTATAAATAGCCCCCTCCCTCAATCACAAAGGGAGGTAATTTTATTTGAACATAGTTCTTGCAGGTTATTGCTCTCCAATCAATCATCCATATGCTCACATAGGGCATTAGAGCCTTTTGATTTTTATTTGTTCTCTTATCTAGCTTTTCTAAAATCTTGTTTAGCATTGATATGTTGCCCACATCACAAGCCATAGTGTTGATCAATCTCTCATTGAACTCATTCAAGTTTCCAAAAGCTTCTTTTGCTTCTCTTTTCAAATTGTTGCCAAGAGGATCACCCCATTGCTGCAATAGGATTAAAGGTTTCCATAAAAGGATTTATGAGGGTAGTGGAGGCTCACACATCTCTTTTATTTCAGGTTCCTTCATGCTTTTTATTTTGTAGTAATTATAAAATCAACTTTGCTCTTGGGAATAGTAAATGCATGTTTCTTTTTCCTTGATAGGCTAAGTAGATCTTGCATTGTTAATTAGTTTTATTTGAAAAATTCATAGATTAGTTTCATTTAAATGTAATTTCTCCTTTGTAGAGTAAATCAATCCACCTATTCAGAAAATAAACCAAAAACATAGATTCAATTGCATTAGGTAACTTCATACTAGTTTGCATACATTTTTAAATTACTAGAATAGAAAAAAGCACTTTCATTTCTATAAATAGAAAAATCACAAAAAAAATTGTTTTTTACTCATATAGGCTTGCATGCATGCAAAAATAGAAAAGAACAAAAACATTAGTAGAATAGAACATTTATAAATCCTTGGTTTCATCACAAGGTCAATGCAAGGTTAAACCTTAGGTCAAAAAGACCCTAAGTCAAAACCCTAGGTCAAGTCAAGGTTAGATTTAACCATCTCTCTCTTATTTAGGCTCATGAATCTACCCTAGACTTAGAGGCGAGTGGGTGAAGGCGATCCTAGATGAGATAGAGGATATCCAACCTAGACAACAACAAGACCAACAAGTAACTCAATAATAACAAGAAAGGTTAAGAGAACTTCAAATACAACAAACAATCATCCAATGGTTAAAACAATAATGCCAACTTGAATGAAGAATCAACAAAAACAATAGTCAACCCACACAATTTTGGAACCTTAGAAACCCTAATAGAAGAATGGTGACTAGTGACCCTTCAGGTCATATAGTTATTTTCACAACAACATTCATAGAACACCACATTCAAACAAATGCACAACAACAAAGGCCCCAGGACTAGTCGACCACTCTCTGCAAAGTCCAACTCTCAAAAGAGCCAAACCACCCTCGTGTCTCACCTCCTCTCAACTGGATACTTCCACAAGAGAAAGAGTGACATGGAGGTTCACCTCATGGCAAGGAGAGAGGGTTCATGTGCGTGTGAAAGCTAACTCAACTACCCCAGGCCATTGAGTCATGATTTTAAGTGTATAGTTCCTAAAGGTTGACTTTGTTCTAGTTGTTTCGATTGTGGGACTACTCCTGTTAATGTTATATGCAATTGGTCATGAAAGGCTTGTTGATGAGAGGGACCCCAATGCAAGTATCCATCACAATTCAAGAGTTCATCTAGTAAGTCAAATTTGTTGTGCATGTAGATTTTCACTTTAGGATATTTTTGAATATATTGCAAGAATTAGAGCAATTCTATAGGCATTTGTGGTTCCCTTTGTTCATCTAGAGGAAAAAATCTTATACCCATTTTTCCATTTGGTTCTATCTGCATATCCATCAGATATCCTATGTATTTTTTGGGTAATTAAAAAATGATGGGATCCCATGTCCCTATGGTCGCTTGCATCTTAAATTCCTTTTAGAATTCTCCCTCACTCACCTCATCTTTGTCTAGGAGTGTTTCAACCATTTATAATTGCACTAAGGGTGCTTCCCACTCATCTACATCATTAGATTGTACTAAGGTTAAGGCAGAAGGTTGCTCATGGTTTTGAGGACATAGGAAGGCTTTTGGTGAACTTTCAAGAACATTTTTTGATTCGTTGTCTATCAAGTTTTCTTTTTCTTGATCATGAGATTTTACTTCCGTGGGTGCTATCAATGGTGTATAGGAGTCATTAGAAGGTTAGATTAGTGTGTAATAATTACCTTTCTCTTGTGTTTTTAGTATGTACACCTCACTATATGTTATTTACTTTGATGGCGTTAGAGGAGTATAACTTTTAGAACTATCCTCCTTAGGATATGAGAAGGTGTGTGGGTCTACTCTGTTTAAGTCCAATACCTTTGTTTCAAACTTAGGACATTTTTTTCAATGGGATTTTTCTCCTGTGCATATGAAAACATGATTAACTTGCTTGTCTTTTTGGGATATGTTGATAGTTAGAATCTCTAGAGGAAATTGGAGAGGTCCATCTTTCTCCAACCACTCTATGATTTCTATCATCATTTCTTTTGCGACTATTTAATTTTTTCGACAATTCTCCTTTCTCAAAGGTTCTTATTTCTATATTATTTATAGTTTTGGAAGGTGTTTCTATCATTTTAATTTGCAATGATTGAGATGTTGGATCTGGGATACAAATCTTGTTTGTTGGAAACTCATAATCAATTGGGATCCCTATCATTTTGTGTTCATCAGTTCTAACCATAGTGAAGGGTTTTGGGTCCCCTTTTGTGACAAACTTTTTCAACATGCAATAATCTAACTTCCTAAAATAAAGTCGAATACACAACCTTCATTCAGTGTGTCCATGGTCTTCTGAGTAGTAAGTTTTACTTGACATCCTTGTCGATGACATAGAACATTGTACGAATCATTTTTGGCCTTAAGAAAATAGGTAATGTGATCTTTTCTATCATGGAAACTTTTAATTTGTATCATCTCAAATTGTCTCAGGACGTAGTGATAATGGTATGTCCATATCCCATCCTTTCCAAGAGGGAAATGGAACAATGTTCACAGAAACTCCATCATCAATTAATGTCCTTTTTCTACATCTATCATAGATCCAAACTTGTAAGTATAAAGTGCGATATTCCTTCTTAGTTAGATCTACTTTAGAAGGAATTTTCTTAAGATCAAATAAAAATTCTAGGTCTCTCAGTTCAGCATTGGGTGGATCTACATCAAAGTTAATCTGATTTATTTGTTTTCTTGGTGGAGTGATATGGTCTAGATACCTTATTCCTATTGCTTTTAGAGGGGCTAAACGATGAAATGGAGAATTCTTGAGAAGATATATGAATGATATGTGAGCAAATGTCTTCTTCAAATTCTCAATCAATTCATAAGGCCCAATCAGACTAGGGACCAGTTCTACTGCTCACACTACTCGCTCATGAGTTTCTTGTTTTTGTTCATTGTTGAGTTCATTTTCCTCATCATGTAATATTCCAACCAATCCTAACATCTTGGTTTCTTCTTTTGGTACTAATTAGATAGAGATACTTGTTTTGATAGTCTTAATCATTATTATACTCTTAGAAATGTGACACAGGCACAATCACAGATGAGTCAGCTTCGATGTAGCACATAAACCCTCTCCTTGCTTCTAGTGACCTCCAAGTCATTCTCACTCTCATGTAAAAATATAATCAAGTGGAGGTGAGAACTAGGGGTTGTCCTGTTCTATTGGGAGTAGGACCTTATGAAGAGTGGCCAACCTAATTAGGCATCTATTATTATTTTGGATTTGTCATGTTCTTTCTATAGAAGTTGTTTTTGAGATGACTATATGATCTGAAGGGTCACTCATGGTTTGTCTTGTATTAGGGTTTTTGAGATTCCAACACCTAGATGAATCTTGATTTGCTTCATTTATGTCTCTAACACATTTTAATCTAGCTTCAATCACTTGTATTTATTGTTGAATTTGTTGATCTTGTTGTATGACCCTGATGAAGCGTTGTTGTTCTTGTGCAAGTTGTGGTCTTAGGTTTAATTGTTCAATATCCTCAAGGACTACCCTCTCTCACCTTTGATTGTAGGGCACATTCGAATGCTTGGATAGAGAGAGTAAAATTGAGTTGACCAAGAGTTGACTTTTTGACTTAGTAATGTTAACTAAGGCTTTTCTATGTGTTTTCTTGAGTTTGTTGAACTTGTGATGAAATCGAGGAGTTTTGACTTGTATTGACCATATGTTGACCTTGTGATGAAATTGAGGGTTTGTGTGTACTTGTTTCACATTTTTATGTTTTCTAACATTTTTGGTATGTTGTGGGTTTTCAATGTATACAAGTTATGATGTATGCAAACAATTTTTGTTCTTTTCTCCAACCTTTGAAATAAAATGAATTAGATTAATCTCAGAATTAAAAGATATATGCAAACTAATATGAAGTTACCTAATGCAATTATTCTATGTTTTTTTATTTTCAAGATTGATTTTGGATTAAATTAAAAATTGAAAAGTGCATGAAATGATACTAATCTAAAATTTCAATTTAACTATTTAAAACAAGCTAATCTAAGCAACTTAAATTGACCGATCAAGGATATTAAAATGATGAGATTACTATTCCAAGAAAAATATTTGTTATTTAATTACTACTAAAACATGAAAAACCTATAATATGGAGACACATGAGCCTTCACTATCCTCAAGATTCCTTTTGTATGGTAGCCACATTGTCCTCCTATAGTAGCGAGGTCTAGCAAGTTGGAAGGGAAAGCATAAAAATGGGCTTTTGGAAAGCTTTGAATTAAGCTCAATGTGAGCTAAGAGCACTATGGCTTGATAATTGGTGAGTGTAATGATGCTATGAAGCCTTTGAGGGATTTCACAAAACAACAAAAATAAATAAAATGCACCTATGCCCTATAGTGAGCATGTGCATGATAATTGGAGAGAAAAAGCCAAGTAAAAGATGGATTGCAATAATGAGTTTACCTCCTCTATTTCTTGGAGGAAGGAGGTATTTATAGGTTTAGAGAGTACATGAAGGGTGGGGATGATTAGGGACTTAACTCCCATGATTGGAGAGTTGACTTGCCTGATTGATTAGAAAACTTAATTGATTGGGGAGTGAGCAGGCCTTGAAATCTTATCACTGAGGAAGAAATCAGAGTTAGCATGAGAGGAAGAAGATTTAAAAAGAATAGATTAGGCTAAATTTACATGATTGTGAGTGTTGATTGAGTTAATTATGGTCTCATTTATATTTGTCTAAAAATTGCATGCAAACTCGGCAAAAATGGAGTCTTTTTGGGCTCAAATTGAACTAGAAAGTCATGTTTAAAATCCACAAGGGTCACCCTATGGTAACCCCTTTCACCAAGGTAGGTCACCTTGGGTGACCCATGGGAAACCCAAAAAGGGTGACACCTGGGTGAAGACAAACATTTGTGTATGCTTGATGAAAGTCTGAAAGGGTGATTTGGCATCTAAAATAGGTGGTAGAATGAACTCAAGTAGTGTTACTCGAGGAGATTTGGTCATTAATAAGGGTGACCTTTAGAGGAGGAAAGTTGGACATAATCTAAGACATGGGTTTGGTCTATTATGTTTTCTAAAGGCTTCGTATGGTCAGAGACCTTCAGAACAGGGTGTTGAAAGGTGGAATTAGCATGAAAAGGTGAAAAATAAGAATGTAGGAAAGGGGAAGAATGTGACAAAAGAATAATTGAAAAAGAGGAAAAGAAGAATTGTCATAATCAAGAAGAATCAACAATGGAAAACCCAATCAACATTTTTTTCCAAGAGTACTGATGAGAGGGAATTATTATTCATGCTTCCATGTACATGATTAGGATTACATATCATCATGGGGTCCTCATGCAAGCTCATGCATGTTTTTAGTGCTTACATGTTTTCCCCCTTGGGGGTAGTAGTCTACATGAAAGGTAGGTACCATTCCCAAAATAGTCCTTACCTATCATCGACTTGTCGCAATTGTACCATGACTTGTGTGGCAATTTCACCTAGTTGTATGCTTTTCCAAGGAGACCTATAAGGATGAAAGAATGCAATGCAAGTGCAAGATACTTAATGAAAAAAACACATGCTAAGATAAAGAGAAGAAAAATTTATTCTTTTATAGTAGATCTTGAAGAAAATATTTGATTTTTAGGGATTTTTTAGTTTTTACAATTTTTAGGTTTTTCAACTTTCTAATTTTTATGGTTTTTGTGAAGGTCTGACTTGACGTTCCTTGAGCTCTTTGAAAGACATGTGTTTATTGAAGAGATCACTACCCTTTCCCCCTTGCATGGGGAGATTTGTGTGCTTGACTCCATATTTTTTCTCTTTGACTCTTTGGAGGATTAACTTGTACTTAGACATTGTGTTTTACTTATTTTTGTGAGACTTGATTGGTTGAGATCTATACTAGCTTCAGTTGACATGTTGTACTTCACTTTCCCTCTTGTGCATATGGTAGGCTAGAGATTTTATTTTTCTTATGAAAATGCATATCTATGATTGATTATATATGGATGATGCAATTTTATTTTTGTCTTTTTATGTTATAAATGAGATGCAATGTGTTTGGATGCAATTCATAAGTATGAAATACAAAGTACTATGTGTTAAGGGATATGAATGCCATGTGATGTCAAGAAATGTTTTATTTTTTTACATGTATGAAATGAATGCATGTAGAACAAACAACTTGAATTCTCTTTAGTAGGATTTTGACTTAGGGGATTGTGGGTTAACTTGATATAGGAGACCTTTTAAGCCTTGGGATGGGATTAAGGACTGAAGTGGGAACAAGGAGGAGATGGAATGCTTATGAATTTTTGGCTTCTCTAAAGTCTAAACACTCATCCTTATCTAGAAAAAACTCTTTGATAAGCTTCCAAATTGGACAAATAGTGAATTTTATTAGTACTCAGTAGACTTAGATCAAAGATGACCAACAAAATAGACTTGAGGTAGAGGAAAAGGATCTAATGTATAAGATGGCCCTAAAGGTAGCTAAACTCCTAGTATTGCCCAACTGGTGCGTGTGTGTGCTTAGTCTATTAGTTTATCTGATAGATTGTCACCCTCATAGCTTTAATATTATATTTATCTCCACTTAAGAATATGAACAATCAACATTCTTCTCCCTTTTCACTCATTTCTTTGTATCTCTTTTTTTTTTTTTTGTATTTTGTAATATCTCACTTGAATCTCTCATTTAATTTTTTTCTTTTTGATTCTTTTTGATGGGATGCTTTGAAACTTTATTGATGCTTTGGGTATTCAGCTTCTTTGGTGCTTACCTTTCCTATTTTTGATGTTAAAATTGTGTAGGTTTCAACACCAACATGGGAAGCTTCAAGAATGTGGGATTGACGCTTGAAACAACCTCCAGATTTTATAGAAGTTGGCTCTTCCTTTTTTCAATGAGGTTTTGGGAAAGGGTGGAGAAAACAAGATTACAGATACAATGAAATAAAACTCTTAAGGTGATGTGCTAGACTTATATATGTTTCAGCAATAAGCACAGTGATTAAACTCTTATGACTTTTGCTATATCAGAGAGCAAATGAAGCATGATTAACATAG
The DNA here is from genome assembly GCA_027924645.1 of Cunninghamia lanceolata. Classification (NCBI taxonomy): domain Eukaryota; kingdom Viridiplantae; phylum Streptophyta; class Pinopsida; order Cupressales; family Cupressaceae; genus Cunninghamia; species Cunninghamia lanceolata. Next base: position 11,004,859 of record BSBN01000016.1, read on the forward strand.
ACAGTTTATAGATAGATTTTAAAACCAAAGGCTATATTCAGAAGATTTATACAAAGACACAAAAAATATCATCAATAGCACAGAACATAGCTTCTTTCATTAATAGGTTCAGCAAAATATATGAGGTAGAGAAACATGCATAGATCTATCTACTTTCTTCTTTGAAACAACTGTGAAGCCAAAATGATAAATCTAGTTGCAATAAAAACTCTCTATATTTCTCTATGTGTATATATGTTACAAAACTTCCCCCTATTTATAGAGGTGAGATGGGGCTCAAATAACACTCCCAGCCCTTAGGAATTTGCAACCAAAATTAAATTGAAATGGAAGTGAAATGGAATTGAATGCGCACAGGATCTGTCTAAATCTGCAACTGTATCATCCTTGCACACCCATTGGCTAAATGGTACTAGAAATGTGGCTTTATGACTACTAGTTCTTTTAAGACAAGTGGCTTCCTCTGCCAGCTTCTAACAACTCCAAAAAAATGCTACATGGTGTCTCCCACTTCATCAGGCTTAGTTTCCCTTTAATATAAAGAGAGCGCAAGACACTGTGACACTTGGCACTTTCTGCCTCTTCTTCCTACTGAAACATGGCAACACCTGAGAATTTAAAAAATGGGATAGATGGCAGACTAACGCACCATCAAAAGCTTCTTTTGTTTCTTTACCCTTCAATCACCCATGGAGACAACACCTGGCACACTCTGCTACACTTAGAAACTTTAGACAAAATACCTCAGGCCCACCATACTGTACCTTGACACTTCAAAGCTTATTAAATAAAAGTGACATGCGATGACTTCTGCATATTGCAACCAAAGACACATGGCATGCTTGTGTGCCTTTTAGATACTTTCTCAAAAGTTTCTCTATGAATTCTCGTAGGGGCGACACGTGGCTCATTCTGGTAACAGATAGAAACTATACAAAAAAGAAAAATAGTCAAAGATACGTGGTGGAGTTCTGTGGCATCTGAGAACTACGAACCAAGAAGGAGACACCTGGCACCATCTGCTACTCTTGGTCACTATTCTTATTGCTTCCAACCACCTTACCACATGGCAGCTCCATAGATCTTTTAGAAGCATCTTTTCATTCGGGTTCTGAAAACCCCACCATGCTGACACATGGCACTCTCTGCACATAGGAAAGATTTAGAACATAGACTTGAAATGAAACTAACAACTGTGACCAAGTAATATCAAAATGTAGAGTTTTAACTCTATAGTTCTTAGCAACCAAATGGGACTCTATGGCTGCATAGAAAAGTAACCCTAGAAGGATATGAAAAGATTAAAAATCAAAACTATACTACCAACACTTAGAGAATCATAGTTTCTACAAAGCAACTTGATACACAGACCACTCTAAGTCTGACAAGACTTGTTTCTTTTGCAAATCTTGAAAAAAAAATCCAAATTAATAACATCCCTATGAGAAAAGGACTAAAGAAACTGCACCACTACATGCAACTAGAACTCAAGACGAGCCATGGGGAGGAGAACTATTTCCACTTCTTGAATGCTCAATGAATCATTCTGACTCTGAAAAATAGTTTGATCCTTTTGTTTTGTCAGTAAGAGAGCCTTAATTTCATTAGTCATTAAGACTGTGCTATTATCCAGAAAGGGAGATGGAAGTCCCAGCTATACCAACTCTTCAATGTGGCCCTTCATGCCCCTGACGCCTTCCTTCACAATATTAAGAAGTGTCTTGCAATTCATAGTAGCTTCATTATATCTCAGTACTTCATTTACTTTTTTCGCTACAATCATTATGTCATCTACCCCTATAGCTGTCAAAGCCTCGTCTATTCTATCATAAAGTTTTTATAACAAAAGTTGAGAATCAGAGACTCTCAAAGAAATAGTAGACAAGGTTGCTTCTACTAAAGACTCTACACTCTCACACAGCTATTGAGCTTTTAACAAGAAACTAAGAATAGACTTAAGCTATAAAATCTCTTCAGAGATTCTTTACCAGGTAGATATATAAAGTTGTTTAACCATCTCTAACACTCTGAAATTCTATGGCCTTTGACTCAACTCAATAGTAAGCTGCTTGGTCTTTTCCTATTCGACCATGAACTAGACTTGAGCAACACTGTTCAGATTCTGTTCCCTTAATAGGTTTTTTTGCAACTGAGATACCTCTTGCATCTTATCTTGATATTTTTTCTCAACAATGGCTTTTTCTTGTTTTAATGCAATTGCAGTGGCTCTTGCTTGTGCTATTTCATTTTGCAATGTTGCAACCTAAGCTTGAGATGCCTGGTACACTTCCAAAGACACAATTTTTTGCAAATCCTAATTCAGAGTATCAATATCCTTGTCCTTAGCCTTGATCTCTTCTATAATGCTATTATTTGTGGCTTTTACTTTTGCTAAGTCTGTTTTTGATTTCTGCAGCTTCTTTGTCACCTTTAGGTAATCATATTTGACAAATGTAGCAGTTTCATTCATCAAGTCCACTTTATCCTAAGGTCTGAAGTGGGCTAGGTCCATAGCCACTGCATTCATAGTGTAGTCCTCAGGATTCATTTGTTCAACAGGCTTGACCACATTAGGGGTCAAGTGGGTGATTGTTAGGGACTACTGGATTGGGTCAAATAGTGATCTCATATGGGGAATAGTCAGGCTTTTTCCTTCTTTCTTTTTCTTTTTCTCCATCTTAGCCTCCCTTGCCTTCTTAGCAGTATCTGCTTGTGTTTAGAAAGTGGGTGGAGAAGCAATGAGACCTCTAGCAAAAGGATAACCCCAGTTGGTAGGCCATATGGTATAGTGTTGATTTATCCATTGGGATCAATCTGAGACAAAGCATGTCTAGGCATGGTTGGGGGAAAAAAGGTAAAGAAATGGCCTACAATGATACTAAGGCCATGGAACTAGCAGAAGGGGAAAAAGATTGTAATGGCACAATAGAGGTGGTAGGAGACATGGAAGAATAGGTTATTTGGGTTGCCACCCCTATTGAAGAAGTCAAAGAAGGAGAAAAAGGAGAAGGGATACTTACCTAGATCCTGCTGCTGTTGTTATGAGAACTTGTTGTTGTGGGGACCCCACAATGTCACCTTCAGTATCCTCCTTTTGCAACACTAATTTATGCCTTCTTTTCAAAGGCCTATCTGTTGTATCCTTAAAATCTTCTTCCTCTATTGCCTCCTATGATTCTATCAATATTTGATGAGAAAGTGTCACTCCAAGACCTCTTGATGCTGAAGCTATATGGGTCTCACGAGATGATGATAATGTAGCTTTTTGTTTCTCAAGGACATTGAGAGGTTGAGGCCATGGAGCCCTAGGGGCTTCTGTAGTCATTTTCTCTACTTCCTCTGGCTCTTGAGCCTTCTCTAGCTCTTTTGTCTCCTCTACCTCATGAGAGGTAGGTGGAAGATTGCTTGTATCTGGGCTTAACACAGGGGTCATATTATATTCATCCCAGATTTGTTCCCATTGTTCATATGTTTGAACTCCCCTGAAAGTATGGGTGATTTCAGAAATCTCCTGCCTATACTTCCAATAGGCGGCTATCTTTTCAACATTCCAATCTTTCTTCTTTAGAGTCTACCTCAAACCAGGATTCATAAGCTTCTTAGGATCATATTCTTGTTCTTTTTTTTTTAAAGTTTCCCATGGTTTAGGACCCTCACCTGGCAGATCTTTGAGCTCTACATAAAATGTAGGATCATCCTGCTTTGGTGACCTTCTCTGTTCCTAGAAAGGCCATTTCTCATGAATGAAAATAGCTAAAACTTTGTTATTTATAATCCATGATGCCAAGAAACCATCAGGATCATACTTCCATTTGTCTTGCACTATTACAAAACCATAAGTTGTCAGTTTCCTCAGTAGGAGATTCTCAGTTTCTCTCTTCTCCATCATAATCTTTCCCTTGCTCCAAGGGATATCATACATTTTTTTCTTTCTCTTCTTATTGCCAAAATTATTATCAATGATGGACAATTGACAACCCACCTCCAAAAATGTAACCCTAGGGATTAAAACCTTCAGGAGAAAAATAAGGTCTCTAGCAAAACCATGAAGTCTGATGATTGTTGTGTGAGCACCAAAGAAATAATCACAGGGAATTTTTAAATTTGTCAAGAAGCCTCTCATACTATCTGTCATCCTACTCTCAATAGCCTCAGACCCTAATTACTCAAAGATCGGGGCTACAAAACACTCAGTAAATTCATAGGGCTCTGTAATATCTAAGAGGACATGAGTCCATACGGACACTGGAATTGTTCTTTTACTTCTTACCTCAAGGTCATACATATTCAAATGCATATGTTGCTAGAAGAGATGATAATTTCGGTACAAAATCAAGTGGAAAAGGTAGGCAGAATACCTAAAAATTTGCTACTAGGAGAAATTTGTCAGTTGCTCAATGATAGCTTGGGAGATGTGTTCTAAAAAGTTGAACCAGTATTCTGAAGACTTGTCCACTATTTTGAGTCTAAAAATTGTTGCCAAATGCCAATCATATATCCTCACATCATCATTCTGACCAAAAATAAAAGATATCATTGAGAGAGCATCCTGAACATTGGCATTGAATTGGCCTCGTGCAGTGGGTAGTAGGGGCAATTAAGTGTTATCCTCATCCAAATGCATCTCAGTATTTAGAAACCAAACCTTACTTTGGACACCACTCCATGTATGTTGTAGTTTGGGGATTGTAGAAAATTTAGTAGTCCGGTCATGACACAAACCCAATATATCCCGAATTACCTTGGGGGTTATTTGGAGCATGAATCTACCATGTTGAATCATGGTAGTTGGTGGATGAAAACTCTCTAAACACATATCAATCAATTCTGGGTAGGAGTGGACATCAGGAACCACAAATTGTGCTAACTGAGAAGTCTAAATCCTCATACCAAATGTTTCAGACTCTCCTTTTTCCACCCATCAGAGTGATCTCTGGTGTGATCCTTCCTAAAGATTCTTCAGATTCTTTGACATCTAAGGGTCAAAAATATCATCTACATAATCCTTGACTTGCATAGAGTCAGTGTTTACCCCCATCTCCAAGGCTCTTGTCCTTGGATAACTTGTTCTTGGTTGTGCCCTTGCAGACACATAAGCTTTACTACCCTTCCATTTTTTTAGTAAATTAAATAGCCCTTCTTGCAGTGACTGTTCTTCTGCCATCTCTGTATCTCCTTAGAAACTTTAGAAACTGCAAATGAGCCCAAACTATAGCTAGAACTAAAGGTAGAAATCGCAACTTCTTGACACAGGTGATAGGAATTTGATGGAATTTGAAGCAAGGAATAGCAACTGAAACTATCTGAGAAGCTTAAAAACTTGGCTTGATGGAGGCATTAAGTGACGTATTAAATGACCGATCATATCAAATTAATGTTATTAATAAACACACCAAAAAGACTGTTAGTGTATCATTCCATATCTACATAGGACTGAGTGTCAAAATGATAATCTTTTGGAAATGATTGGCAATTTTTATTGAAGTACAAGAACTGCCTAATGACCTTGGGAAATATAACTACCAATTGCAAGAGCTAATGCATTGCAAACACGTGTTCCTAAACACTTATTTAAAAGAAAGCAGGAAAAGAAAGACAAAAATAGGAAAGGAAACTAATGACACCTAACTAACTATGATACAAGTTTAGGTTTCAAAATTATGTGAAGTGTTTCAAAAAGATCCCATCTCTTCGGGCTCTCCTTCCATATTTTCCAGCTCAAACACATTCTATTGTTTGCAGGCATGAATCTTAAAAGGGCCATTCCATAGTGAATCAAACTTTCTGTGTCGACTTGGTCTAGCATCTTTCTCATCCCACTTCAAAACTAAGGACCCGACTTCAAATTTTGGTTCAGAAGTCTTTCTATCGAACCAATTCTTTATGGTATATTGATGCTTCATCAAAGATTCATGCACCGCTTCTATTTTTTCTTGAACTTCCAGTAATTCAACAAGCCTCACCTACATTGGGTCATTTTCCTCTATTTCCAATTGTTTGATCTACTACAAAGTGGGGATCTCTACATTCAATGGCATAACTGCATTCTTGCCATAGACTAGTTCATATAGGGACATCTTAGTTACTTGCTTTGGCGTAATTCTGTCTACCCATAGTGCTGAATTGAGGGACTTGTGCCAATCTCTCTGATGACCAACCCCCATTCTCTTGATGAGTCTAATCAGGTTCTTATTTGTGGATTCTACCAAGCCATTGCTTTGCAGATAATAATTTGATGAGGTCTTCAAATATATCCCATTCCTTAAAAAAAATCTGATAGTTTAGTCCCTAAAAATGCTTTAGAATTGTCAGATATAACAGTGTGTGGAGGACCAAAATAGATAGTTATTCCTTCAAGGAACTCTAGAATCACCTTCTCAGTGGCTTCCTTAAGTGGTACTACTTCACTCCATCTTGTAAAATAATCAGTTGCAGTAAGCATCCATTTATATCACTTACTTGAGATTGGATTAATCATCCCTATAAAATCTAAACCCCATTGTACAAAGGGTTCATCCAACACTATGGTGCTCAAAGGTAAAGCTGCATTCCTTCTTCTTCCAGCATAGAATTGATAAGCCTGACACTGCTTGACCACTTGATGACAATCTACAAACAATGTGGGCTAGTAGTAGCCAGCCTGTGTAATCTTGATGGTAGTAGCTCTTGCTGAGAAATGTCCCCCTGAAGCTCCATGATGAAGTTCATGTAATACCCTTTGAGCTTCATCCTTTTCAACACATCTTAGTAGTATCCCATCAAAATTCCTTTTAAATAAACATGATCAATTGGCAGAAAATGACTTCCCTGCTATCTATAGTATCTTCTTTTATTAAGGGAGAGCTCACTAGGGAAAATACTAGTCCTCATGAACTATATTCTATCATTCACACAAGAATTTTGATCTTTCTCTTGGAGTTTCAGCACTGTTTCATCTTCTATTTCTTCCAACATTGACATTTCAGTGTCTTGGGCAATATAGTGTCAGAGTCCCTTGCCTCTGACTAATTTAGTAGGCCTTACGTCTACATCATATTCAAAAATCATGGTTATCTAGTTAGCCCTCTTCTATGTAATTTCACCTTCCATGATGTAGTCTCTAACACTTGACTGAGCTACTAGTATCAAGATTTTGTTTCCTGTTACCAGATGTCTAAATTTCTTAAGAGCGTTAACCATGGTGTAGGCTTTCTTTTCAACAAAATTATACTTGGATTCATATTCCCTCAGTGTCCTAGAGAAGAATGTGATTTAATGCTCCCCCTCTTCTTTGTCATCTTTCTGAGTCAGCATAGCTACAATACTGTGTTCCCCTCCATATACATACATTATAAAGTGTTTAGAGAAATCTAGATTTTGTAGTACTAGAATAGTTGAGATAGCTTTCTTGATTTCTTCAAAAGCCTACCTCCCTTTAGTTGTCCATTTAAAGACTAAATATTTCTTCAGCATTAGGGTAATGGGCCTAACTAGCCCTACAAAATTAGATATGAATCTACTGACAAAATTAATTTTACCTAGGAAAGATTGGACTGCCTTTTTATTGACTGGTAAAAACAACTCTAGTATAGCTCTGACCCTTTGTAGATCAATAGAGATTCCATCCTTTGAAATAATATGCCCCAAAAATTTTCCTTGAGGTACTACAAAAACACACTTCCTAGGATTTAAATAAATCCCAAACTCTTGACACCTCTGAAAAAATAGCTTCTAAATGCTCAAAGTGATCTTTAGAATTCTTTGTGAATATAGTGAGGTCATCTAAATAGATCATAATGATCTTATTTATGAGTCCCTTAAATGCTATATCCATAGTGTGCTGAAAAGTGGCTCCAGCCTTTGAGAGACCAAATGGGATTTTAGCATATGCAAAAGTTCCCCACTTCATTGTGAATGATGTCTTATGTTGGTCTTCATCTGCTAGCTAGATCTGATTATATCCTAAAAAATTGTCAAGCAAGGAAAATCTTTCTGACCTAGCCACTATTTGTAAAATCTATTCCATGGATGGCAGAGGATAGTGATCTTTTAATGATTCGTTATTTAAGTACCTGAAGTCTATGCAGAGCCTAATGTCCCCATTTTTCTTTCCTACTAGCACTAGATTAGATACCGAAGTGGAATGCTTAATTGGGAAAATAATCTTAGACTCAAGAAGTTTATGTAACTCATCCACCATTAAAGGTTCAATTCTAGGATTCATTGGTCTGTGCTTTTGGCAAATAGGCTTTGATCCTTTAGCAAGCTCTATAGTATGTTCAATGATATCTCTATTATAACCATGAAGGTCATCATAGGTCCATGTAATCACTCTATCATATTTGTTGTATAAGAAAACTAGCTTATCTCTTTCCTTTTGAGTAGTGGTATTACCTACTTTCAGCTTTCTTCCTTTACTGACGTGAATTTTAGAATAATCCTCTTTGCTTTCCTTAAACCTCCTCTTATCTAGGCTTGCGTCATCTTGGTTGAAGAGGTTCTCCAATATTATTAAACACCTAGGAAGTTTATTAGACTTTAATTGAATAATTTGGTCACCATATGCTTCCTCGATCTTAGGCTGCAACTGGTTAGCAAATTCTTTGGAATGTTGTAGAAACAGAAGCACCTGAAGATCATTTTCAAAAACTTGCCAATTTTGGACATTATCAAGAATTGTTGGTCTGATAATGACCTTCACTACTTCATTATTTATGAGCAAGTCACTAGCTAGATCAAACTAAGAGCTGATCTGTGTCATTTTATCTACTTCAGTATTCTGAGCTCTAGGGACAACTTCTATGTTAAAAGCATCAAAGACATCGATCAGATCCCAAATCATGTGGTGATAAGATCTCATCCTCACATTCTTTTCCACGGCCTTTTCTCTAATTTGTTTCACAAAGAACTCTGAATCACCTTTGACTATTGGGTTATTTATTCCTTTCTTCTTAGCTAACATAAGACCATGTACTAGGGACTCATATTCAGCATTATTTTTTGTACACGTGAACTGGAAGCATATAGCTCTGAGAATTTTCTCACTATTTGGAGAAGTGAGACATGTACCTACCCCTACACCATTCTTACTCCTGGCTCCATCAAAGTTTAAGGTCCATATCTCAGAATGTTTATTTGAATCCTCCTTTTCAGGTGTCTCTTGACTCATTATATTTGGTATTTCTTAACCCTCCTCAAAGATTACATAAGTCCCCAAACTAGTAGATTCATAATTACCATAAGGGTCACACTGCATCATGGACATTAACTGATTGTTCTCTTCTTCATTTTGATCATATTCAGTCCATTCTCCTAATTCTTTAACAAAAGCTCTATTATCCCTATTCATCATAGCATGAGATGCTTCAATTCTTGGAGCTAGTTCTTCGATGATATGATCTTTAGATAGGGGCTCAGACAGCACCTTCATCTTTATCCCATATTTAGTTCTTAGGATCAAATGTTACCAATCAAGGGACATGTACCCTCCTATTTTAGGTGTGAAATCTCTAGATAGGCATAGACCAAAGATAGGGGGAATATCAATAATCACCACATCTTGCAAGACAGTTATATTTGGGCAACTGTACAGCTATAGTGGGAGTTTCTTAATCATTCCTATGGTTTGGACAAACTTTCCATCTAATTGCATAACCCCTTTAGCCAGTGGCTCATATTCTATCTTTAAAGCATTAGCTATTTGCTTTAGCATGATTGTAGTACTAGCCCCTAAATCTATCATCGAGTTGTGCAACAATTTCTTGCCCACTATTAAGGTTAGATAAAATGGATTTGGCATAGATTTGCTTGCCTCTAACTTAGCATTTAGTAGAGTGGCTATTTGCAGAAGTGGAGTATCTTTGTTTTTAGTCCTCCCTTTATCGATATCTCCTTTTGTATGAACAACTTTAGGATATGCCCGAGTCTGCAATGCTTCCTGCAACATCTTTTGCTTGGGAATAGCCAACATATCCCATATTGACACATTGCAGGGATTTTCTTCAGCTCTTCCACCACATTCATGGGTCCCAATGTTTGTGTCTTAGGATAGTATAGATACCTTGCTCTTTCCATCACTAGGTTGCAGATTCCTTGATTCTGAGCTATCAGGGGTATTTCTTGCCTTGAAGTGGGGATGTATTGAGTTTGGAATGAAGGGACTCCAGCTGCTTCATTATTGATGGCCTTAGGTTGTTTGACCATCCTTCTTTTTGATCTAGTATAGTAATCAAATTGTACCAAGGGCTTCTTGGAGGTAGATGATTCATTCAGAAATACTGACTCTTCATCTTCTATCCATGAAAACAGTGTGTGCTCTGGGGCAATCTCACCTTCTTGTTCTATGGACATTCCTTGCATCAGAGCCACCATTACTGTATTCTAAATGCCAAGTGATTGATATGGAGGAGCATTAGACATAGCATCTTGACCTTCCATCCTTCTTTGCTCTACTATCTTTTGTTGTAAGTTGCCCCTAGGACAATCTTTGAGCATATGTGTATTGTTGCAAGGGAAACACCAGGCATTGGTATCTTTTTCTAGGTTATTTTTTCCAGAGACCATTTCTTTGCCTAGGTTAGATGGGACATCTTGTAATGGTGTGGGAACCGTAACCAACTAATTTGAAAGTTGAGGATTATTTGGTCTTTGAGCCCCTTGGTATTGGTTTGGCTAGTACGGAGGTCTATTACTTTGGAATCCCTTGTAAGAAGTCTGTTGTCTTTTGAGGTTAATAATCTCATTTCAAAAGGTTCTAAGAATGTTGTTAACATCATCCATTTTGGATGGAGAAGCAAGGGGTTCTGATGTAGTGGGTTGTTGAGGTGTCGGGAAGGTATACAAGGACACTAGAAATGATGGAGTATTACTAGTATCATGTGGCAGTGGCATAAAGATTTCTTGAAACATAGTCATAGAAGGTCTTAGAGGCAGTTTCCTAGCATCTATTAAGCTATTTTCAGCTCTTACTACTAATTCATATGCCACTGGTAAAGTCTATCCTCCTAAAGACTAGATCATGACTGAGATATTAGAATTGAAAGCCTTAAGATAAAACATAATTGCCATACATGTTGATGGCCTTGCTATGGCAAGGATTCTATCCCAGGTCTTTTGAAATCTAGTATTGAAATTGGTTATGGCTTCTTGATGTGCTCTCTTTATGGTGATTAGTTGCTGTAGAAGAGAGGATCTATCACATTTTTCACTAAATCTTGCAAAGAAAGCATCTTCAAGATGATCCCAAGTAGATATTGAACTTAAGGGTAATGACCTATACCAATCTAGGGCCTTCCCATTGAAAGAAGCAACCAATAATCTGATAGCAACATTTTGTTCCATGATGGCATGCACACCACATACATCTGACACTTCTTGGAGGTGTTCCCCTAGAATCTTGGAGTCTTCTCTTGAAAACTTGGGTAATTCTTTCAAAGCATTGGTAGGAATTGGATCCCAAGTATCTAGTGGCATTGGGAGAATAAGAGGGCTGCTATTGTTCCAATCTACAAAGCTTCATGGTGGGGTAGGTTTTGCCATAGCTATTCCTGGTGTTCTAAATGCTTGATTTACTCTTCTTCTCAGAATGGCTGCTAAAGGTGGCAACAAGATTCTTGGATTAATAGTTGATCGGGCTCTGGTGGTTGGTTTGCAGCTTTAACTCCCTCCTGCTCTTTGGTTCATACAATCTTGATCAAAAATCAAGAAAGGTCCCTCTGGGCATGCCAAAAACTGTTGATGTATAAAATTGTGTAGGTTTCAGCATCAACATGGGAAGCTTCAAGAATATGGGATTGATGTTTGAAACAACCTCCAGATTTTATGGAAGCTAGCTCTTCCTTTTTTAGTGGGGTTTTGGGAAAGGGCAGAAAAAATAAGATTACAGATACAATGAAATAAAACTCCTAAGGTGATGCGCCAGAATTATATATGTTTCAGTAACTAGCATAGTGATTAAACCCTTATGACATCTGCTATATCAAAGAGCAAATGAAGCATGATTAACATATATAGATTATAGATAGATTTTAAAACCAAAGGCTAAACTCAGAAGATTTATACAAAGATACAAAAAATATCATCAACAGTACATAACAAAGCTTCTTTCATTAATAGGTTTAGCAAACTATATGAGGCACAAAAACATGGACAAATCTATCTTCTTTCTTCTTTAAAATTCCTGTGAGGGTAAAATGATATAATCCAATCATAGTAAAATCTCTCTGTATTTCTCTATGTGTATATATGTTACAAAACTTCCCCCTATTTCTAGAGGTGAGATGGGGCTCAAATAACACTGCCAGTCGTTAAGAATCTACAACTGAATTGAAATTAAACTAGACTGAATGCGCACATGATCTATTTGAATCTACAACCATATTGTCCTTGTGTGCCCATTGGTTGAATGGTACTAGAAATGTGGCTCTGTGACTACCAGTTCCATTAAGGCAAGTGGCTTCCTCCACTAGCTTCTAACTAGAAGAGTCAATGTGACTCATCAAGCCAAGATCACCTGCAATCAAGACAACCTTCCACACAAAGATAATGGAGAAAAATATGCTAAAACAATGGAGTAATGATTCTATACAAAGAACATATGAAGCTGTATGAAATACAATGAGTGAGCCTTTCTTATAAAGGCAAGGTGAGAGCTAGAAAGGTGGAGTGGAAAGTGGAGATATTCCTACAATATGTGACAATTAGAGGATGATAACTAATTGTACATGTGGAGGATAAGACAACTCACTCCAACTATCAACAACTCAACACACAACTAGATTCAACTAGTGACATCTAGAAGACTCACTAAGTCAACTTAACATGTGAATTATGTGTGATGTGTGAATATTATTTAACAAATAAATAGTTAAATAATATGAGTTATCCACACAAGGGTAAACCGGTTAGGTGAAAACCCTGTTCACACCAACACCCCCCTTAAGTGCAACTTAGGAAGTAGCTAACTAAAAGCAAAGATGCAATGATGGATGGATCCTGGCTACTATGCCATCTTAGGTACCCATGTACAACAAATCTCAAGTGGAGAAAAGGAGAAAACCTCATGGTACAAAACTCCTCTCCAAAAGTGAGAATGAAAAAATAAATGAAAGATGTGATGGAAGGAGGACTTAAGACCCTCAAAGAACTACATCCAACACATATGTACAATCAATTACCCCCCATAGGAAAGTAAGTGTGAGACTATAGGTCCCCCCCACAATGAAGTAGCTCCTATGGCGATGGTGAATGCCTGAAGAAGAATGCTGAAGAGAATCCAAAGCCTACAAACAACATTCTTCCCCTTAGGAAGAAATAGGTCCAAAGGCTGATGTCGAAGAAACTCCATCTCAAGGTATGAGGGAAAAAGCCTCATGATGTATGATGTCTCTGAAAACTACTCAAGTGTCCACATGTCACAACCAAAAGATGCCACATAATTAGGTGACAATCCAAGACAAGATGAAAAATCAAGATCATCAATCTCCAAAGACAAAGAATTCTTTGAATGATACTCATGATACTCCAACTCAGTGCCAAACTGTGACAAGTGAAGAGGAAAGGAAGGCACCTTCTCATCTGAAGTAGAAGATTCAACTCCTTCAAAGAGGAGATGAATTTCATCAATGATGTCCTCCAATTCATCAAGATAGGACTCACAAAACAAGTTTGAAATACTTGTCAAGTACTCATCCCATAGACCTGTATCTGGAAGAGAAAGAATATCCTGCTCAACTAAAGTGGATGAAGCTATGTCAATGCCAATGTTTGAAGAAGCAGGAGAAGGAGGAAGCTCAAAACTAGTCTTAGGAACCAAAGTAGATGCAACAACACCAAGGTTCAAGTGACCAAACTTCTCCTTGCAAACATGGTCACACTGGATGCATGAGTGTGAATAGCAACCAATGGATCTACATCATCATCAGAAACAAAATGGGAGAAAGTATAAAGGTGAGATGTATGATCAGACATCCCAACAGTAATGATATCTCTACTCTCCAAGTCCTGTATGATCACAGAATTAGGAGTGAATTCAACTATCTTCCCTACACCACAATGACTAATCTGGTCGATGGAAAGCAGATTGGTTGTCAAAGAAGGTACACACAACACATTGTTGAATGTATTCTCTCCAACATCAATATTTCCTCTTCCAATTGCATGCATGTATGTATTGTTACCCATCAAAATAGGTGGCGAAGTACATGACTGAAATGAAGAGAACATCCCCTATGAAGATGCCATATGATGAGAAGCTCTTGAATCAAGAAGCCATCTCTCTGACTAAAGACTTGTTGAAGTAAAGATTGCTTGTCCTTTTCCTTTGTATGACCCATTTGCAAATACTATTGTCCCTGTAGATGTAGATGATGATGGTGTCGAAGAAGAATTGGGTAAAATTGTTGTTGAATAATACTCAATGTTATGTTTTTTAAGAAGTTGTGACATCTCTTCAAACATTTTCTCATAACATTTAGTTTCATCATGACCCAATTTCTTGCAATAAGAACACTTTGGCTTCTTCTTCCTTTTGAACTCCTCTTTGGAAGAAGAGTTTGGGGTTTTCTTTGATTCTTTCTCTTTCTCATTAGACTTTGAACCATTTTGTTTCTTTCCCTTATTATTTGAAGCCTTACAATCTTTTGTGCTTTATGTTGCAACTAGAGCCTATTTTCTAGAAGACATCAATGTGCCCATGTGTAGTAGCTTGGATTGTTCTCTAGTGAGTTGTGCAGTAAACTCCTCAAATGAAGGCATTGTAAACTACTACCAAAACCATCCATTGTAGCATAAAAGGTAGAAACATAAACTAAATATGTAGGACCCAATTTTGCCAGAATGGATAGAATCAATTGTTCATCTTCTTTCTCAAGACCACACTATTTGAGTTACAACCTAAGAGACTGAAACTTGGTGAAGAAACCTTCAATTTGATCAAAATATTAAGGATTAAGTGTAATTAGCTCATTCTCCAATTTGAATCTTCTTATCTTATCTTTCTTGCCAAAGAGATTGTCAAGTGTTGTCCATATCTCATTTGGTGTTGTACAAGACTCAACATGAAATATAAGATTAGGAGAAATAGCAAGACAAAGTGTGCCATAAGCCTCATCTCTTCTATCTAACCATTTTCTTCTCTCAGTAGCACCTGTGGGTTCAGGATCTATGCCTAAAGTTATTTTATGCAACTCTTGTTTATACAATACAAACTCCATGTTTTTCTTCCATTCAAGATAATTATATGGAGTTGAAAGTGGAAATTGAGGCACATCATGAAAAGGAAAGACAACAAGACAACAAAAACCCTTTACTATATAAGAGAGCCCCCCCAATTTATTGTGGCACTTTATACATAGTGCGATTTATAATTGTCCTCAAGGGACCAAAATTGGGAAAACAACAAAATCTTTTTAAAAAGAGATCCCAGTAAGATTACAATTACTCACAATGATGTATTACAGCAAACAAATCCTCTTAAAACAAATTTCACCCCCTCAAATATCAAAATGCCCAAGTTATCACTCACAAGCCAAAAAATCAACAAATCAAATAAAAAGCACCTAATGCAAAATCTGAGAAAAGTGCATAGATGGTTTTGTAGAGCTCATGAATACCTTTCTGATGCCACTTGAATTGCAAAAATTAGAGATTGTACCAAAAAGTTATGAGCTCGGGAGCCAAAAAGAGAGATCTGTCTTCAACTTGCAATAAATGTTATCAAACAGAAGAATCTGTGAAAATGACTGATACCACTATAAAGTACTCTCTGTTAGCTTTCCAACGATATCTTGATTTTGACACTGTGGGCAAAACTTGTGCAAAAAAGAAAAAACACCCTATTTTAGGACTTTGAGGGCAAAATAGGCCCCCCTAGAGAGAATTCTCCCCTGGCCAAAATATTCTCTTGCTACAAAACCATTCTTGGAAAACACAAAATAGCCTGTTTGGGAAAAGACTATTGTTTGAGGCCAAAAACACAAATTAGAAGGTAAAAACCACCAATCATGCCATAGAAAAACCACAGTCTAATCCCAAAACCACTGTCCGAAAGGCAAAACTACCCTGCAAAAAAGAAATCACCAGGTTGTGTATAGAAAACTGCCTAGTAGGAGGATACAACCACTATCCGAAAACCACGTGTGAGGGTACAAATCTATTGATATCAATGTCAAAACTGTTGTTGTTTGTCAGAAAACCTCCATCTGATCATGCAAAACCATGGATGTACAGCTGCAGGGGCTTGAGCCTAAAGGCTCCCCGCATGGTTTTAGACTACAAGACTCTGATGAGTTAAAACTGAAAACTACCAATGACAATCTTTAACCACCTGCAGCCGATCTATGTAGAGATTGCGAATGTAAACTATTTGGTCACTATCAGAAATTTGAATCCTGCCAGTTATGAAGACATTGCCACTAATGGGAAGGACAACAAACTGCCAAAGGATAGATTTACCACCTACTGTAGAACTATTGACCACCAGATTGTAAGCAAATAATAGCTGATGAGTTTAGACAATTTTCTGACGTGTGACAATTTTAACTGCTTCAATAATATAGACCACCAGATGAAGATTTGGAGACGTCCTAATCGTCGACTAATGCTGATTTCAAATGTCGACTGCCAATACTTGAACACTGTGGTTAGTATTAACCTAGCTAATAACTGCAAATTTAAGGACTCCAAAAAGACCGCCGGTGAAAAAACAAATGACTTATGTGGATTTGATTTGACCCGCTAAGCCGAGAGGAATACCATTGACCAGATCTTGGCAAAAACAATAATTATTGGAGTTTAAAACTGCCAAGGGCTTTTCAAATCACCGAGTAGGAATGATTTGGAGCCGCTGGGTAAAATTTGCCAGAGATATGTGTAGAGTCCAAGAATATTAAGGCTGATGCCTATTGTTTTCCCATTGGATCTGTGAAAAACACCGACACCTGCCAAGATGTAAACATTGGCAGTGGCAATAGACTCCTACAAATGCAAAAAACTCTATTGAATGCCAAACACTATGATTTAAAAAGGTTGCTGCTGATGTGGGAATTGTTGATGGTCAATATTTTAGAGAAAACCAAAAAATACCAATGGATAAAACACAAGATGGCTGAAGCCCTTGAAACAAGGCTGTGGGGCCTTTGCTATGGGTATAGTAGAGATCTATGCAGGGTACAATAGTACCCTACAGCAGTATGCCTTGTTTTTGGCTTTTCAAACAAAATTCAGTCCCTAAAAGAAATGAATTAACCAGCAAAAAAATATAACCAACTAAAAAAAATCCCAACAGATTATGGATTTCGATCGATGGTACGGTGCTGATGACTATGCAAGGAAGTATACAGGTAGATCTGGCGAAGATTCTTTCTACATAGGGAATATTCACTACCATGGAGGGGCAGAGGAAAAGAAATTTGCCTTTTTTTCAACTTCTCTGATTTAGACATTTGGATAGCCAATCTATACATATTTGGGCCTCCTGATTGCAATGGTGATGTCTGTTTCACTCCAAGATGCTCTTATGATGCTACTCCTAGAAAAACCTCTCCAATGAGGGAACAAAATTATAGATCAGCCTCTGATACCATGTAAGAGTCAATGTGACTCAGCAAGCCAGGATCACCTGCAATCAAGACAACCTTGCACAAAGATAATAGAGAAGAATATGCTAAAACAATGGAGCAGTGATTCTATATAATGATCATATGAAGCTATATGAAATACAATGAGTGAACCTTGATTATAAAGCCAAGGTGAGAGCTAGAAAGGTGGAGTGGAAAGTGGAGATATTCCTACAACAAGTGACAATTAGAGGATGATAATTAATTGTACATGTGGAGGATAAGACAACTCACTCCAACTATTAACAACTCAACACACAACTAGACTCAACTAGTGACATCTAGAAGACTCACTAAGTCAACTTAACATGTGAATTATGTGTGATGTGTGAATATTAGTTAACAAATAAATACTTAAATAATATGAGTTATCCACACAAGGGTAAACTAGTTAGGTGAAAACCCTGTTCACACAAACACTAACAGCTCCAAAAAAATGATACGTGGTGCCTCCTGCTTCATCGGGCTTAGTTTCCCTTTGATATAAAGAGAGTACAGGACACTGTGACACTTGGCACTTTCTGCCTCTTCTTCCTATTGAAATGTGGCAACACCCAAGAATCTCAAAAATGGATAGATGGTAGATTGGCGCGCCTTCAAAAGCTTCTTTTATTTCTTTACCCTTCAATCACGTGCGGAGGTGACACATGGCACACTCCACTACACTTAGAAACTTTAAACATAATACCTCAGGCCCACCATATGGTACCTCGACACTTCAAATCTTATTAAAGAAAAGTGAGGCGCGGCAACTTCCACATATTGGAACAAAAGACAAGTGGCATGCTTGCACGCCTTTTAGATACTTTCTCAAAAATTTCTCTATGAATTCCTGAGGAGGCAACATGTGGCTCATTCTGGTAACATATAGAAACTATACAAAAAAGAAACATAGTCAATGATACATTGCAGAGTTCTGTGGCATCTAAGAGTTGTGAACCAAGAAGGAGACACCTTGCACCATCTGCTACTCCTGGGCACTATTCTTATTTCTTCCAACCACATTACCACATGGCAGCTCCATGCATCTTTTAGAAGCATCTTTTCTTTCGGGTTCTCAAAACCCCACCATGCTAACACATGGCACTGTGCGTACACAGGAAAGATTTAGAACATAGACTGGAAGTGAAACTAACAGCCATGACCAAGTAATATCAAAATGTAATCAAAATGTAGAGTTTTAACTCTACACCTATAATCTCATTTTTCTCTCACAAGTTCTTATTTTTTTATCACTCATTTTTTTATTCACTCATTTTAAACTACTTACTTCATAGTTATGATCTTCCTAGTGTTTTTGGATAGGAAAATAAGGGACTAATTGCCACCAAGAGTTTTCACTATCTAGTCAGACTTCTCTTCTACTAAGAAGAAATTGGGGAGGTCTACTTGCAAGCTTCTATCGAGTACTATAGGTTTGAAGACTGACTTTGTTTAGACTTAACAACATGGATCATTAAGATTGGGATCAATGTAGAGATAAGAGCTAGGCTTTGATTAGAATTATTAGGGAATGATAAATAGCAACTGTGAATATAAGGGATATCAAAGCTAAGAGGATAAACATATACCTAAGTAATCTTAGACTCCCTTTTGAAATGAAAATTGAAAAAGAGCATGTCACTCATATAGATTCATGGCAAAACATAATGAAAAAATTGTAAAATTTTGATTTTCCATGATTTTATGCTTTTTATGGATTTTTTAATTACTTGAATTTTTTGGGATTTTATAGCTTTTTACAAAGTTTTGAGATATTGAACTCTTCTCCATCCATATTGCATAAGAGGTAGCGTCATTTTTTATGTCTTCCTTAACATGTATGGACCTATCCGATTTGGTCTAAACTTCACTTGAATGTATTTGGAGGGACACTTGAATAATTTGTGTAAAAATGTCTTTGTATTCATTGAGGAGCATTGTGTACTCACATATTTCATTATTTGATGATTTCCCCCTAGCTTTATCATTTTCTGTTCTTGTTTAGTTTCATCATTTTTAAACTTTTGAGGGGAAATTTGAAGTTATGATGACTCTCCTAGTTTATGTGTCGGTTCTATTTCTCCTTTTTGTTTAGTGGTGGTCTCGACTATATGGATGCTCATAACTAGCTTTACAGGAATGGCTGCTAAGTAGAATAGAGCACAAAACTTTGTTGAGTGGGGATCAAAGGGAAATTCCCTTTTTGCCCCCTTTCCAATACATTTTAAGGTCTTAGCTATGTTTGAAATTTGTTTTGATGTCTATTTTTCAAAAGTATTGATTTTGGGGTCATTGGTAGTTTCTATGGTCTTTCCCTTCCTTTTGACTTGTTCAACTCTATAAAGACTAAAAGGATTAGGGTCTACTTTGATGACATGGATTTGTCCCATATGTGAGAAGTGTATTTCCTAAAACAATGTGGAGGGAACAACCCTCATTTTATGGATCCAAGGCCTTCCTAGTATCATGTTGTAAGTCATTTCTTCATTGATGACATAAAATTTAGTTGGGAGAGTTTTGGAACTCAATGTGATTTGAATATTGACCTTATCTATGGTTTGAATACTTGGGTTATCATGAGTTCTAAGGATGGAAGTTTTTTTTGTGATTTGAGTTTTGTCATAACCTATTCTTTGAAGAAGAGAAAAGGAGACTATGTTGATTGTATACCCATAATTGATGATTATGCATTTAATGGAATAGCCATTAACTTCTACTATCATATGGAGGGGGTTATCACTATGTTTAGCTATATCATCATCTAAGGGTAACTTTTCAAAATCAAATGTCGAAGAAGAACACTTTGTATTTGGAGTGTTTTGAACTAGATGGCTTAAAACTAAGGCATTAAGGAGATCATTCTTGTCCGTTGGAGAACCCTTGAGAAGTTCAAGCATATGAGAAAAATTTAAATTGTTGGAGGTGTCATCTATTTTTTTTGGTCCATGGGTAACACAATTTTCTCAATCTTTATCTAATTCCACAAGGCTTAAGTGTTTTGATCAAAGACATTTTGATGGCTTTTAGGACTATTTCTTTCTTCTTATGATAATGTGTCCATGAATGTTTGTCGTTGATGTTTTACGAGGTTTGATATGAAGTGATGGTACTCCCAAGATGATTTGGTATCATGCCCCCTTCTCTTGTGAAATGGTCCAAATATTTATCATGATTATAATCTCAATGCTTATGATGATTGTTGTATGATTGCTTGTTGATTTTCGAGCTATAGTTGTTGGTATTTTAGTTTTCCAAATTTGTATGACTATTGTAGTCACAATTTTTGTTTCTTGATGGTGAAGTTTTTTTTTACTCATCTATGTTATAATAGTTCATCAAGAATATGTTATTTCTACCTTGGTTTATCAACCTTTCATTGGCATCATACTCCCTTCTTCCACTATCAATAGTAGCTTTCTAAATTCTAAGGGCACTTTCGAGTACTTCTTTGTATGATTTGTAAGGGAGTTTTTGAACTCCTCATATGTTTTTGACAGCATGTAAGAAGAGATCACAAAGTTCCTTATGATCTATTTTTGGTGTGCTAGTTGAAGAATATAGAACTTTCCTCCATAATGTGATAAAATGTGCAATAGACTCTTTGGCTTCTTTTTTGATTGTTGAAAATTCTCGTATTCCTATCTTGACTAGTTTATTTCTTTATGTCAAAGGTAGCCACAAATTGATCAGTGAGTTGCCTAAAAGAGTGTATCAATGCTTCTAGAAGTTGATAGTGGGAATCTAGAACAATACCTTCCAAAGTCTTTGGAAATTTTTTTCTACCACCCCATCCCAGGGAAGGAGTTCCCAAACTATTGTGATGTAAGCCTTGATACAAGAGTTGGGATCACCCTCTCCTTTAAATTTTGGAAGCTCAGGGAGAGGATTTAGTATTAATATTTGACAAATGTTGTAGTCAAGAGGCTCCTTTAAATACTTGAGGTATGTTCCTAAGAGAGGGTTATGTGTAGAGGGTCTTATTCCTCTAAGAATTAGCCCTTCAGGTGGAGCTTGTTTTGTCTATTGAAAGGGTATTCTAGATTATCAATATCTTGAAAAAGTCTGATGACTAGATGGTTTAATGTTTATGTTTTGAAAATTAAGTGGTATCACTTGTGGATGATTTTGTGTTATAGGAATCCCACCTATTTGATCGAGACTTGTCATGTTTGATGATGAGTGCAAGGGAGGCATGAATGTTTCATGAAAGTTTGGATGAGTGGGATTCTTTTGTTGCCCCATGGTTTGATTTGATCATATCAATGAGACGATTTCCTTGTGCCTTATGTCTTTTCTTAAATTTTGTTTTGGTCATCTTGTTTATCATTTCTAGCTTCAAGGGTCCTGATTCATTGGACCAAGGTTTCTATAAGGTCTATGAGTGAGGCTTCCTCCATTCTTTAGGTTCTACAACCTTGAGATGGATTTATTTTTGTTGGGGTTTGACTAACCCCATTTGTTCATTTTGATGATAACTGGCATTTCATGCGTATTTTTATCTTGATGTGCTACATGGAGGAATTTTGTGCCTCCCAAGCTTCTTGTAATCTTTTCTTTTGATGGCTCACCTCAATGTCAATTTGGGTGGCCATTTTCATATGGCTTATTATGGGTTGGTCTTGTTAATGGATCTCATATCGAACCCTAAATTGGCATGTTTTGGTTTGGTCAATATTGTGGGGATTTTGTTGGATACCCTTTGATTCTTTTGAGTCTGATTTATTTTAGATTGAAGCTATTGCATCTAAATGTGTGCTAGTTTCATTGGAGTAGCAATTGCCTTGAACTTTGTGTGACTTTATCTTAGATTGGGGGTGTAGGAAACACATGAAATGAATATGGACATGAAAGATGAACATGGAATGAAAAAAGAATGAGGAAATGCAAAAGATTCCATCAGAAGTTTTTGTTTTTCACGTTGGGTTTACCAAGATATGTACTCTTTGAAATGTGACACATGCACAATCATGGATGAGTTAGGTCTGATGCAGCACATGGACCCTCTACTTACTTCTGGAAACCTCCAAGTCACTCTCAATAACATGATGAAATCCAATTGAGTGGAGTCAAGACCAAGGGTTTGTTTTGTTCACTTGGGAGGAAGACCTCACAAAGAGTGGTTGGCCTGATTAGGGGCCTATTGTTGTTTTGGATTTGTTTTGTTATTTCTATGAAAGTTGTTGCAATGACTATATAACCTAAAGGGTCACTCATGGTTTTTCTCCTATTGGGGTTTTTGAGATTCCAATACCTAGATGGATCTTGATTTTCTTTGTTTATGTTTCTAGCACATTATAATCTAGCTTTGAATTCTTTTGTGTTGTTGAATTTGTCCATCTTATTCTATGACCTTGATGAAGTGTTATTGTTCTTGTGTGAGTTGTGGTCTTGGGTTTAACTCTTCAATATCCTTAAGGACTTCCCTCACTCACCTCTAATTCCAAGCCACATTAAAATTCTTGGATAGAGAGAGTAAATTTGAGTTGATCAAGAGTTGACTTTTTGACTTAGTGATGTCATCTAAGGTTTTTCAATGTGTTTCCTAAAGTTTGTTGACCTTGTGATGAAATCAAGGATTTTTTACTTGTATTGACCTGATGTTGACCTCATGATAAAATTGAGGGTTTGTGTGTACTTGTTTTTCTTTTTGATGTTTTCTAATGTTTTTGGTATTTTGTGGGCTTTTCAATGTATGCAAGGTATGTTGTATGCAAATAATTTTTTTTGTTCTTTTCTCCAACCTTTGAAATAAAATGAATTAGATTAATCTAGGAATTGAAAGATTTGTGCAAACTTATATGAAGTTACCTAATACAATTATTCTATTTTTTGTATTGTCAAGATCAATTTTAGATTAAATTAATAATTGAAAAGTGCATGAAATGAAAAAAATCTAAAATTACAATTTAACTATTTAAAATAAGATAAACTAAGAAAATTAAACTGACCTATAAATGAAATTGTAATGACAAGATTACTATTCCTAGGGAAAGATTTGTGATTTAATTACTACTAAAAAATGAAAAACCTAGAATATGGAGACGCATGAGCCTTCATTACCCTTAGTGATCCTTTTGTATGGTAGTCTCCTCATCCTTTTGTAGGAGTGAGGTCATCGTCTTGGCAGCAAATGGGAAGGGAAAGCATAAGAATGGGCTTTCAGAAAGCTTTGAATTGAGCTCAATGTGAGCTAAGAGAACTATGGCTTGAGAATTGGTGAACATAACGATACTATGAAGCCTTTGAAAGATTTGGAAAAATAACAACAATAAATAAAAGGTACCTATGTCCTGTTGCGACCATATGCATGCTAATTGGAGAGAAAAAGACAAACAAAAGATGGATTGTAATAATGCATTTGCCTCCTCTATTTCTTGGAGGAGGGGGTATTTATAGGCTGAGAGAGCACGTGAATAGTGGGGATGGTAGGGATGATTAAGGAGTTAACTCCCTTGATTGGAGAGTTAACTTGCTTGATTGATCAGAAGACTAAATTGATTAGGGAGAGAAGAGGCCTTGCAAGCTTATCAATGAGAGGAAGAAGATCTAAAACAAATAGATTGAGATAAATTTTCATGATTGGGAGTGATTATTGAGTTAATTATGACCTTGTCTATGTTTAGCTTGAAATTGCATGCAAACTAGGTGAAAACAAATTATTTTTGGGCTCAAATCAAAGGAGAAAGCCATGTTTAAAATCTACAAGGGTCACCCCTTTCACCAGGGTAGGTCATCCTAGGTGAGCAATAGGTGACCCACAAAGGGTGACACCAGGGTGAAGACAAATAGTTGTGAATGCTTGATGAAAGTCTGAAAGGGTGATCTAGCATATGAAATAGGTGGTAGAATTAACTCAAGCAGGGTCACCTTGGAATATTTGGTCATTCATAGGGGTGACCATAGAAGAGGAAAGTTGGGTAGAAACTGACACATGGGTTTGGTTGGTTAGGTTGTCTAGAGGCTTCCTAGGGTCAAAGACCTTTAGAATGGGGTATCAAAAGGTGGAATTAGCATGAAAAGGTGAAAAGTTAAGCACGTCGGAAAGGGGAAGAATGTGATAAAAGAAGAATCAACAAAGAGGAAAAGAAAAATGGTTAGAAACAAGAAGAATTGACAAGGGAAAAGCCTATCAACACATGTCACCAAGAGGAGAACTGCTTAGACGGCATTATTATTGTCATGACCTCATTTCATATGCGGTCACAACACGTAAACACGCGTGTCATGTCCACATGCGACATGTGGTCATGATACAAACTATCAAAAAAATTTCCCTTCTACTCAGAAAACCCCCTCGCATGCGTAGGCGTGCTTGATTGCGTAAGTTTAAGTCGACAATGGTGTAGTTGATAGTGGAAAATTTTACTTCCGTATGCATCCTCTATGCTCGACTTACTCGTTTGCCTGATGACGTTCACTATGTTTACATTCAGTTTATCTTTCAACGTTTGAATTTAGTTGATAATTAGTTGGATTCCTAATTGGTTCTCTCAGTTTATTCAATATGGCCTTGCATTATTTATCTCTTCCTCTTACAAATCATTTTGGATTAATGTTCACGTTCAAATGTTTACCATTTTATTTATCTACTTTAATTAACGTATCCAGTTACTATGTTTCTACTACCATGGTAAAATTGTTAGGCATTTTATAACTTCAGATTAACAATGCGAACATATATTTGATCGTTGATAGCAGTGTTCTATGGTTTCTTTTGTCGAGTAGATATAATATGGAATCTTCCTTTTTAATTACTCTCAACCTTCCTTCCATATTGAATTTAATTAGTGCACGTTCAATTTAAATAAAATCCTTATTAAAAGAATTATATTATATATTTATTATTATAAATATAATAATAAATAGGAATATATATTTATAATTAACTTAATTTCTTCTATTGTAAGTGAATTCCTCAACTAAATACTTCTAGTATTCTAACTATATATGTATATATTTTTATAGATATATAAGTGTATAATCACTTATTTATTTCCCTTTTTATATATATATATAAATTTATTTTTTTGTAATAATATATATATACATTCTTTTATTTGTTTATTTATTTTAATTTATAACAAAAAAAACACTCAAAATAAAATCAATGCATTTTATTTATTAGAATTTCCTTAAGTGAGTGCAAACACACCTCACTAACCACCTATACTTATAATTATTAATATACATTTATATATAAAATTGCTTAGTCTTTCTTAAAGCATATACTCCACTCAAGAATGCATGTGCTTTGTTATAAAAAAATATCTTATAGAAATGTAGATTGTGTAACCCTATTATACTGAACACAATCGGTTGTCATATAAATATATATATATATATATATATATATATATATATATATATATATATATATATATATATATATATATAACATAGGTATATTTATATATATATATGACCATCTATAATTTTAATCTTTGTTTTTATTCTATATATATATATATATATTATAAACCTGGGCTATAGCTTTAAATCTATGCATCTCTTTTTGTGTACAATAAGCAACCCTACTAGTTTTGTAAGAAGGTTTTGGTATGCAGGTTACTCCATGGCGGTGGCGGCAGATGGCGATGGCACAGGGGACGGTGGTGACGGAGGTCGCAGGTGGCGGAGATGTGGAGGTCGGCGGCAGAGAAGATGGGCGCGGTCGTGCAAGAGGCAATAGAGGGTCGGCGGCAGAGGAGCGGAGGAAAGGAACTCACCGCCAGGAGAGGGAAGTTCATGGGGGCCGCAGTGGGTGACATTCAGCAGTGGCATGGTGGGTTGCGGCCACGAGGGTTGTGGTGTGTGCCGCGGCAGTGGTGGTGAGAACGGGGTGCGGGTGGGGCTCCGCCCCTCCCCACCCCACTATGTATGTAATTTGGTGGGGGTAAAAACCCCCACCTTTGTTATTTTTTTTTATACATATTTTTATTTTATTTTTATTTTTATTTTTTTATACTATGTATTTACCACAGTAGGGCTATAACAAGAAATTAATATGATATTTTTTTTCAATTTTGTAAATACAACAAAACATATATATATATATATATATATATATATAATCTTCAGGATAGGAATTTATAAAAATTAATACAAACTAATTTTTACCTTTCATATTTAAAATAACTAAATATCTCAAAATGAAATATAAATTTATATATATATTTATATATATACTTATATATATATATATATATATCAATTTGCTTATCAAGTATTTGTTGGGTAAAAGTAATGAATTAATACTGATATTCCACTCAGACTAGATTTTCAATTACAAATCATGTATGCAACGTATTATACAGAGAACTTTTATCAAAACCCATTAGATAGAAAGTTTCCTTATAAAGTCCCAAATTACTAATTCAAATATTTTCTTGTTAATTCAGAAGCATTTAACATAGAAAGGAACAGGGTGAGATTAACTGGCATTCCTTTACAATAATCCAAATGCATGAATATAATACAACTAAATTCATCTAATTCCATATTAACAAAGCTACAACTTCAAGTCACCCACTAAATTGGACAATTTCTACAAGTCCTGGAATGAAGTATTTGATACAAATTTACTTAAATCTAACAACTATTTCTCAACTTAGCAAATAAGTATTTCAAGGAATATAAGCATTTCTAACAGTTTTTTTTTCATCTGCTTTTCTCACAAATAGTAAAGAGGATATACAACAGAATTCATATCTACCTTAATATTTAAGGGAAAAATTGACTCTCTCTTCTCCCATTTACAATTCTTGCAACACAAGGGAGAATAACTCTCCTCTAAAACATTAACCCAGGATGGGCCTTAAGAGAAACATGCTCTCCTTACAAGTAAAGGAGAAGAACCACATTCTCAAGACAAGGGTAGGACTCTTCCGATCTTTACCACGTGCTCCAAGATATACCTGTAAGACAACAAGAAGAAACAACAACAACCATCTAGCTCTCCTCCCTACCTTTGACCCGCAAGAGGGTCACCCCTGAGCTAGGGAGACCATCCACATACCCAGGGTATAATAGACCAAACAACACTTCACAACATAGAATAACAACATCAAGGCAAATAACACACATTCCCATGGTTTGACTCACAATACAAAGACTCAGCTTAGGTGAGTTCAGGGAGGGTAGGGGAGTAGACATCTCTACCTCTAGTTGTCATCTTTCACATTTTATCACAAGGCCTCAAGCCAACAAATTACTCTTCCTCAAGGCCTCAAGCCTTCCAGTTAAATCAAATTACCAGGGATATCCCAATAGGCTCTCAAAGCCTTAAAGCCCTCTTGGATAAAAGTACCATCATGCCCTCAAGGCATTTCTTATAACAAGAAGACAAGATGACACCCGAGGAGGGTCACACCTCCCCTTCCCTATACAAGATGAGCATTGCCTTCCAACTGGAAGGAGCTCTTTCAACACCCAAAACAAACCCCAAAACTAACAAAAAATCTCATAGAAGACAATTGCAAACTCATTCATCAAGCAGGAAACAAACATACATACAAACAATAGATCAAACAAGAGGGTAGTCTTGTTCACCAACCTTTCAATGCCCAATTTGGATGAAATTTGATGAAGAGCTCCTCTCTAGCCTCCTCCAAAATCTCCTTCTTTCCACCATAATCCAACCCCCTTACTCTCCTCCTTCTCTCTCTTTTAAAACTAATTCCCTCCATTTTCCTAATTTCCCAAGTGGCATTAAATAACTAATCCCACAACTCATCCATTATCCTAGTGGACTTAAAACAATTAATCCCCACTCAAGAGGTTCCCCATTATAGCCCACATGTATAAATAAAATACAATTAGTAAAATATAAATAAAAAAGGGGAGTGGTAGACACCCCACCCTTAATAAGGGGAACCCCACCAAAAGAGTGGCACAAAGAGACAAGCACTCCATTATTAGGGGATCATGGAGTTGTCCCATGACTTGGAAGTGGCCTGAGTGTGGATTCCACTCATCCCATTGTCCCCCATGCTTCCAATTTCGTCACTTAATTTCCCTATGAAGTTTAAGTGACCATATGGAGGTTAACCCAAGGTTATCCTAGCCAAAAAGGTCCCTAGACCCATGGGGTATAACCCAGGGTTGATTTTTACCTAGTTAGAACTCCCAGAGTCAAATAAAAGCACAAGAAAAGGGTCTAAAAGAAATAAAGTTAAAACAAGATATAAAACAACATTTCTTTCCAACACTTATCACATTATAAGTAAATCAGAGAGTAGCCCTAATTCCCTTGACCTCATGCAACATTAACACATTACAACATTACCACATTTCTCCAAACATGAGGTTGATCTTAATTTCTCGTGGAACTAGATCCGCTCACAAGGGAAACGACATAGGGTATGGATGATCTCCTGTATTTGTGGTTTCGTTAGCAATACCTACACACTCAAACTCAAAGTCAATAACACATAAGATATCATAGCTGAAGCAAATCTAAATACATGCATTCCTAAACATTCTACCATATAATCACATTGAAGTTCCATCTCCATTCATTATTTTCTTAAAAGAAACATCTAATTATCATTGCACAATTATTTCCTTAAAAATCAATTAGGTTTAATAAACAAGATTCATAATCAATAGTTTCTCAACATATAAATAATAGCAATATCACTGCAAATAGTCTCATGAACAGTAGTGTAAAAAGTAGGCCTCACAATTATCCATGATTCCATGTATTGATTAGGATTGCATATCATCATGGGGTCCTCATACAAGCTCATTGATTAGGTTGTGTCATGATTACTTGTTTCAGCACTCTTGATGTAGGAACATCCCTGGTTCAAGAGAATGCTTGCATCAACCAAAAAGATTTGCATTTCAGTTTGTTTCTTTTCATTTTCCAGTTTAGTTCAAGTAGTTTAGTCAGTAGCAGTTCCTCTATTTTGGTCTACATTCTACCACAGTTGCATATCTGACCTTGTAGAGCTAGACTTAGCATCTATATTCACTCATGCACAACATATCAAATTTAAGAACATTTGGATCAAGTACCAGAAAGATATTGCTATCAAAAGATTGATTGTTCTCTCAGAATAGAGCATCCTGATAGTCTCAGATAATCAGCTAAAGGAGAAAACTTGCAGAGCATTTCACAACCTTTGAAGCTTAATGACACATAATTCAATGTTCTTTGGTTTGTCTCCAACCTTCCCTAAGATTTGTACATCATTCCATTCATTTGTGGAGGAGTTCTATTCATTTAGGTCTGACCTATCCATGTACACACACGTTACAACTCTTCTGTCATGCCCACATTTCACATGCGATCACAACACGCAAACACGCGTGTCATGTCCACATGCGACATGTGGTCATGATACGAACTATCAAAAATTTCCCCTTGATACTTTAAATTTTCCCCTCACACGTATAAGCATACTCGATTGCGTATGTTTGAGTAGTAAATGATAAGTGTCTACAGAATATTCCACACACATGGACATTCATTTTGCTTGAAGGGTGTTCACTACGTTTATTAATTAGTTGGCCCCTATAGGTTTTCTCAGTCTATTAAATACTGCCTCACATTTTTTGTTTACTCCTCTATCGATTTGTTTCAAAACGTTGCTTGTTTCACTCGTATACGTATTTCTTTATTTACTTTTTGTATTTGCATTTAAATTTTATTTACGTTAAATCATCTTTTATACCTTGGTAATTCATTAGTAAAAAAAAAATACTACTCTTGAAAACACAATTTCCTTATAAACGAAATTAATGTAATTTGTTATTAGGGCAAATTACAATAGCCCCATTAAAATTATCCATTTATATATATATATATATATATTTATTTTTATATATATAATTTCCTTTTAAATCATGTTGTGGAATCTCCACTCATATATATATATATATATATATATATATATATATATATATATATATATATATATATATATATATATATATATATATGTATATAATTGTTTATTTTGTAAGGTTAGTGGAAACTCCACTTATAATGTTAATAGTGTATTTTATTAAACTCCAACTCATAGTATGGAGTAGAAATAAACCCTAATCCCCTTTTTTTTGTGTTGATGAGTGCAGGGATTAATGGTACGATAGAGGCAGATTTGGGAAATAGCTCTGGTCGCAGGGTAGCCACAGCTGTGGAGGTGGCAAAGTGGGAAGGAGGTGGGCGGAGTAGAGTTGCAGGGGGCGGGATGTGGAGCCGCGCGGCGGTGAATGGGGGAAGACAGTGGCAGTTCTTCAGCCGGCAGAGACTGTACTGGTGGAGGGCCACAGGAGGCAGTGATAGCAAGGTCCCGCGGGCAGCGCGGGGGTTTGAGGTCACGGCGGGGATGTGGGGAGGGGCGGAGCCCTACCCACATCCCACTTCGTGGGTGTGGGTGGGGCTCCACCCCTCCCCACACCCTCTCCTTACTATATTTCGGTGGGGGTTAAACCCCCACCATTAATCTCTATAAAATTTGTGACTGTATTTTGTTTAATAACTACGATCTCTCATTTTCATCGCATATGCGATTTTGATATTTTAAATAAAAATAAATTTAAATATGTATATATATATATATCAGTTTCACAATTTCATTTAATTTAACTATTAAATATATATATATATATATATATCAGTTTCACAATTTCATTTAATTTAATTATTTAAATATATATGTTTATGCATATATATATACACACATATCCCAAAATTTCACAACATCATTTAATAATAAAGATATACATATGCAAGTGTATCTAATTTTCACAACTTCATTTAATATTAAAACAAATATATATATAATTTTTAATGAATTTCCATAGTAAACCATTTCACACTATCTCTAACTTTTTTTTTTAATTTCAATGTAACAAATATTTAAGTGAACAGAAAACACTAACCATTTTATTATGTATTTATCAACTAAAAATTTAATCTATCAAGTATACATTCCATTTCGAATCAATTTACTAATTAAGAGTAAGTACAGAAACTAATATGGTGCAGGAGCACCTACCTGACAGCTGGTCTTGATAAGGCAGTTAGTAGTTTAGGTCTTGTTTGTGTTTCCAAGAAGGTCTAGTAAGACCAAATGCATGTAATAAGGTCATGCTGATCAGGATAAGATCATGCTGACCAGGCTTTTGCTATTTTTAGGTAGTTAGTTATAACAGCTGTCATGATGTATGTTCGGTGGGATCTCCCAGCCGCTTGGAGAGTTCCCAGCCGCTTGGAGTCGGGTCAGTAGTACTCGTAGGGAAATCTTTATAAGCATGAGATCGTTTGATATGGGATATACAGACAGATATCATCGATCGAGCTTGAGTGAGACTGAGAGAGAGATTGATCATATTGTAGTGCATCTTTGAATCAATAAAGATCCTGTTTGTGTTCTTGCTCTAGTTGGATTCCTTTGTGTAATAGATCTGCTGGTTTGAGTGGTTTCATGGATTTCCTGATCCATTCCACCGGTTGACTCATCTGATCGGTGGAATGGTAATGTACAGTAGGGTAGATTGTAGGTTGTTTTCCGTTTGCATGCAGGTGTGCAGGATCGCGACTGAAAGATGTTGAGGAGCCTAGCATCCTCATGTGCTAGGTCAAGTTGAGCAGTTTGAGTTGGAAGATCACCCTGAGGTTGGATCGGGTCATTCCTGAAGGATCGGCGAAGAGAGATTTCGCTAAGGCTGGAAATTGGTCAAGACGGCATCATCAGGATATCTTGGTGAATATCCTGCAGACAGTTCGGACATCGTCATCCGGATAAGTGGAGGAGATCGGCATGATGTTGTCGATTGCATGAAGTGTGAGTTCGTCGGGGTGATCATCAGCAGGAGGAGCCGAGAAGGAGCGTATCAGCATCAGGATCATCATATCGGGAGTGCCAAACATCCGCATATCACGAGTAGATGCGGAAGGGAAAGTTTGTTTTTTTGACTAAGTGTTGAAGAGGTCATCAGGGTATTGGGTGACGTCATCGTCATCAGGATATGACGTCATCGTCATCAGGATATTGAGATATCCCCTTATGCGAGTTTATCCTGCCGTCGTTAAGTGCTAAGGTATCGGCGGAAGTCCGTGGCAGGAAGTTGTATTAACATCATTAGGAGGTTTCGAGACAGCCGGATAAAGTAGATCATGATGATGTTGCTTGTGTCGTCGGGTAGCGGAGCATCGAAGGTAAGGTGCTGAAGGTGATATTGAATATCATGATGATGCCGCTTGTATTTGGCACCCGATGAACAGTGCAACAGGAGGATGTGTACGCCCGCTGAACATCATGATGATGATGTTAGAAGTAAGGCGGAGGAGGTGAACAGTAGTCGGCAGGCGGATGTTTGCGATCGTCCGAAATATGATGATGCTGACTGTGTAATGCAAAACATGATGATGCTGTTGGTGGTTTTGGGAAATATGATGATGATGGCGAAGATGATGATGATGAGGTTGGTCTGCAGACATTCATGCTATATGCGAAGGTTATAGTGTGGATGCCTCTGCATCATAGTGGTATCAGAGCTCAGCAAAAGGTCTGGGCTGTTGTGTGTTGATTCTGTCACCGAAAGGGCAGAGATAGAGTTGAGTTGATTGTGTTGTGTGTTGATTGAGAGGTTGACAAAATGCCTCCTAAAGGTAGTGGTACTGCAAGGGAATTGCAGGAGATGAAGGAGAAACATGCTAGAGAGATGAGGAAGATGAAGGAGCTTGTTGAAGCACTTCAAGCCAGGCTGACAGCCCTGGAAAAGAACAAAAAGAGGGAAGTGGAAGACAGTGAGTCTGAAGAAGATGCAGATATTGTTGAAGAGTATGAAGAGGTAGCTGAAGATCTGGATGCTGAAGACCAGAGACTGGCAAAACTGTTAAAGGCAGTACAGAGTGAAAAACCTAAGGTAAAGGTTGATGTTTCCAAGTATACTGGAAGCTTGAATGAAGATGAGTTATTAGATTGGATTGCTGCACTAGATAATCACTTTGAATGTGAAGATGTTGCTGAGGATCAGAAGGTAAAGATTGCAAAGACCAAGTTAGGAGGTCATGCTTTGGTATGGTGGGATTATGTACAATCCGAGAGAAGGAAACAAGGGAAGTCTAAGATCACTTCATGGGATAAGATGGTAGCAAGGATCAAGGGTAAATTCTTGCCAAGGGATTATGAAATCCAGATGTTTAAGAAGCTGCAATTTTTAAAGCAGAAAGACAGGGATGTGAAAGCATATACTGAGGAATTTTATCTGTTAAGTATGAGATTTGGTCATCATGAGAATGAGGTAGAAAAGGTGGCTAGGTACTTGGCTGGTTTGAGGTTTAACATACAGGATGAGTTAGTGTTAGCTAACCCTAAGAATGTGGAGGATTGTTATCAAATGGCAATCAGGATTGAAGAAAAGATGAATAGAGGACATGAGAAGTCCATGAGAGGAAGAGGAAACAATAGGGGAAGGGGAACAGCCCCTGCACAAAAGCAAACCAATGAGGGTCAAGAAGACACTGGTAAAGGACAAGGACAGTCTGATTTCAGAGGTGGATGGAAAGGTAATAGAGGAAGATTTGGAGGTGGTAGAGGTTCTACTACATTTTCAGGAAAGTGTTAAACCTGTGGAGAGTTTGGTCATCCATCTTTCAAATGTCCAGAAAGCAAAGGTTCATCATCCAGAAATGATAGAACTAGTGACAAGAGAGTACAACTTGTACAAGAAGAGAAAGAAGAAGAAAGTGCACAGAGTTCAAACAGAGGTCCTGATAATGTTGGATATCCAGAGAGTGGAGAATCATTGATGTTAAGGAGAATTAGTTTGCAGGCATCAAAGGATATGATGCAAAGAAGAGCTCTTTTTAAGACCACATGCAAGAGCAAAGGTAAGGTATGTAAAGTTGTCATTGACACTGGTTCAACAGACAACATGGTATCTCAGGAAATGGTGGAAAAACTGAAGCTGGAAAGGATTCCACATCCACACCCTTACAAGGCATCTTGGGTGAGTGATAGGCAATCACTTTTTGTCTCTGAACAGGCATATGTGGATTTCCAGATTGGACCATATCAGGATAGAATCTTGTGTGATATATTGCCTATGGAATGTTGTCACCTACTGTTAGGTAGACCATGGCAATTTGACAGAAGGGTACTGTATGATGGGTATGCTAATACCTACACCATCCAGAAAGATGGGAAGATCATTAAGTTGATGCCATTGCAGGCCAAAGCTGCAGTACAGAAGGCAGCTCAACTCATTTTAATGGGAAAGAAGGAGTTTGTGCGGAAGCCTATAGGAGCAGGCATACAGGCAGTTCAGGACACTGCAGGGAAAGGAGTTGTTCAAGACAACAAGCTGAAGAAAGTTTCAGTTGTGACTGACAGAGGTCAGCAGCAGGTGCAGAAACAGGTTTGCACACAGCAACCAGTTCAGAAGAATGACAAGGATGTTGTCATAGTTGGGACTATTGCTTGTCCTATAAAGATTGAAAGGAAGATACAGTTGAACACCACAGAGGCAGTTTAGACAGAGGTTCTGGTCAGACAACCTGACAAACACAAGGTCTGTGAGAAAAAGGCCTACATCAACAGGCATGAGGATTTACTTGCCAGCAAGCAAGTTACAGTTCAGAAGTCTTGGAGAAGCCAAGCGACAGCAGCAGACAAAGCTGGAGCAGGTCAGAAGATGGACAAAGCAAAGTGTAAAGGTGGAGGACTTCCACATACTAAACTC
Organism: Cunninghamia lanceolata; assembly: GCA_027924645.1. Taxonomy (NCBI): domain Eukaryota; kingdom Viridiplantae; phylum Streptophyta; class Pinopsida; order Cupressales; family Cupressaceae; genus Cunninghamia; species Cunninghamia lanceolata. The sequence continues at coordinate 11,040,132 of BSBN01000016.1, forward strand.
ATGGGACATGAGTTCTTTTCTTTTGGGGAGTATGGTGCAGGAGCACCTACCTGACAGCTGGTCTTGATAAGGCAGTTAGTAGTTTAGGTCTTGTTTGTGTTTCCAAGAAGGTCTAGTAAGACCAAATGCATGTAATAAGGTCATGCTGATCAGGATAAGATCATACTGACCAGGCTTTTGCTATTTTTAGGTAGTTAGTTATAACAGCTGTCATGATGTATGTTCGGTGGGATCTCCCAGCCGCTTGGAGAGTTCCCAGCCGCTTGGAGTCGGGTCAGTAGTACTCGTAGGGAAATCTTTATAAGCATGAGATCGTTTGATATGGGATATACAGACAGATATCATCGATCGAGCTTGAGTGAGACTGAGAGAGAGATTGATCATATTGTAGTGCATCTTTGAATCAATAAAGATCTTGTTTGTGTTCTTGCTCTGGTTGGATTCCTTTGTGTAATAGATCTGCTGGTTTGAGTGGTTTCATGGATTTCCTGATCCATTCCACCGGTTGACTCATCTGATCGGTGGAATGGTAATGTACAGTAGGGTAGATTGTAGGTTGTTTTCCGTTTGCATGCAGGTGTGCAGGATCACGACTGAAAGATGTTGAGGAGCCTAGCATCCTCATGTGCTAGGTCAAGTTGAGCAGTTTGAGTTGGAAGATCACCCTGAGGTTGGATCGGGTCATTCCTGAAGGATCGGCGAAGAGAGATTTCGCTAAGGCTGGAAATTGGTCAAGACGGCATCATCAGGATATCTTGGTGAATATCCTGCAGACAGTTCGGACATCGTCATCCGGATAAGTGGAGGAGATCGGCATGATGTTGTCGATTGCATGAAGTGTGAGTTCGTCAGGGTGATCATCAGCAGGAGGAGCCGAGAAGGAGCGTATCGGCATCAGGATCATCATATCGGGAGTGCCAAACATCCGCATATCACGAGTAGATGCGGAAGGGAAAGTTTGTTTTTTTGACTAAGTGTTGAAGAGGTCATCAGGATATTGGGTGACGTCATCGTCATCAGGATATGACGTCATCGTCATCAGGATATTGAGATATCCCCTTATGCGAGTTTATCCTGCCGTCGTTAAGTGCTAAGGTATCGGCGGAAGTCCGTGGCAGGAAGTTGTATTAACATCATCAGGAGGTTTCGAGACAGCCGGATAAAGTAGATCATGATGATGTTGCTTGTGTCGTCAGGTAGCGGAGCATCGAAGGTAAGGTGCTGAAGGTGATATTGAATATCATGATGATGCCGCTTGTATTTGGCACCCGATGAACAGTGCAACAGGAGGATGTGTGCGCCCGCTGAACATCATGATGATGATGTTAGAAGGAAGGCGGAGGAGGTGAACAGTAGTCGGCAGGCGGATGTTTGCGATCGTCTGAAATATGATGATGCTGACTGTGTAACGCAAAACATGATGATGCTGTTGGTGGTTTTGGGAAATATGATGATGATGGCGAAGATGATGATGATGAGGTTGGTCTGCAGACATTCATGCTATATGCGAAGGTTATAGTGTGGATGCCTCTGCATCATAATAGATCTTTCACTTCAATAAACAGACAAGTAAATTCAATTTGGATCATTCTCTATTGCATACTCAAGTCTAGTTTTAATTTTGTTTACAAAGGTAAATTTGCATCTTTCATAATACTGTAAAAGTAGCTTACTCACTAAATAATACAAGAGGTAGATTTAAACAATTGATCCAAATCAATGTCCAATCTCACAACTTACAATTTTGATAAACAAGAACAAGCAACTATAAGAATCCACACTCACAAACATTTTAAGGGAGTAATTACTTTCTTTCCCCATTACAATTTTTCTACAACTTTCAAAGGGAGTAATTCTCTCCTCAAAGGAAAACCTTTCTAGGAAGGACCTTAAGAGACCAAGCCCTCATTACAAGTAGAAAGATAGAATATTTTCTCTAAACAAAGAATAATTCCTCCAATCCTCTCAACATGCTCCAACAGTAACCTGCATGACAACAAGGAAGAAAACAACAACCAACTAGCTCTCCTCCCTACCATAGACCCACAAGAGGGTCACCCCCGAGTTAGGGAGATCATCCACACACCCAGGGTAGAATAGACCAAAAACTTCACAACATTGAATAACAACACACAAAGCAACAACACACACACCCATGGTTTTACTCACAATACAAAGACTCAGCTGAGGTGAGTTCAAGGAGGGTAGGGAAGTAGACTCTCTCAACTCAAGATGTCATTCTTTTCAACATTTACTCACAATATATCTCATGGCCTCAAGCCAACAAATTAAACTTTCTCATGGCCTCAAGCCATCCAAATAATCAAAACTCCAGGGATATCCCAAATAGGCTCTCAAAGCATTTAAGCCCTCTTGGATCAAAAGTAACAACTTGCCCTCAAGGCATTTCATATGTCAAGAAAACAAGAAAGACACCCGAGGAGGTTCACACCTTCCCTTCCCTATACATGATGAACATTGCCTTCCAACTGGAAGGAGCTCTTTCAACACCCAACACATACCCCAAAATAACAGGAAAACACATAGAAAACATTTGCAATCTCATTCATCAAGCAAGAAAAAAACATACATCATAAGCAACAGATCATATAAGTGAGAAGTCTTGTTCACCAACCTTCATAAGCCAAATTATGGATGAAATTTGATGAAGAGCTCCACTCTTAGCCTCCTCCTCCAAGTTCTCCTTCTTTCCACAATAATCCAACCCCCTTACTCTCCTCCTCCTCTCCCTTTTAAAACTAATTACCTCTATTTTCCTTATTTCCCAAGTGGCATTAAAAAACTAAACCCACAACTCATCCATTATCCTAGTGGTCTTAAAACAATTAACCCCACTCAAGAGGTTCCCCACGATAGCCCTTTTACAACACATGGGGAAATAAAATACAATAAGTAAAATATAAATGAAAAGGAAGTGGATGACACACCACCCTTATTAAGGGGAAACCCACCTAAAAGAGAGGCACAAAGAGACAAGCATTCCATTATTAGGGGATCATGGAGTCGTTCCATGACTTGGAAGTGGGCCTGAGTGTGGATTCCACTCATCCCATTGTCCCCATGCTTCCAAATTCGTCACTTAACTTCACTGTGAGGTTTAAGTGACCATATAGAGGTTAACCCAAGGTTGTCCTAGTCAAAAAGGTCCCTAGACCCATCAGGTATAACCCAGGGTTGATTTTTACCTAGTTTGGACTCCCAGAGTCAAATAAAAACACAAGAAAAGGGTGTAAAAGAAAAAAAGTTTAAACAAGATTCAAAACAACATTTCGTACAACACTTATCGTAATAAAAGTAAATCAGAAGATAGCCCTAATTCCCTTGACCTCATGCAACCTTTCAACATTACACATTACAACATTTTACCAAACACGAGGTTGATCTTAGTTCCTCGTGGAACTAGATCAGCTCACAAGGGATACAACATAGGGTATGGAATGATCTCTTGTATTTGTGGTTTCATTGGTAATACCTGCACACTCATCAACACAAAAAAAAGGGGATTAGGGTTTATTTCTACTCCATACTATGAGTTGGAGTTTAATAAAATACACTATTAACATTATAAGTGGAGTTTCCACTAACCTTACAAAATAAACAATTATATATATATATATATATATATATATATATATATATATATATATATATATATATATATAAAATGTAAATGCATGAGCTTGCACTAAAAGGATATTTAATAAATTTATATATATATATGAGTGGAGATTCCACAACGTGATTTAAAAGGAAATTATATATATAAAAATAAATATATAAATATATAAATATATATATATATATGAATATATATATATATATATCAATGGACAATTTTAATGGGACTATTGTAATTTGCCCTAATAACAAATTACATTATTTTTGTTTCTAAGGAAATTGTGTTTTCAAGAGTAGTATTTTTTTTTACTAATGAATTACCAAGGTATAAAAGATGATTTAACACAAATAAAATTTAAATGCAAATACAAAAAGTAAATAAAGAAATATGTATACGAGCGAAACAAGCAACGTTTTGAAACAAATCGATAGAGGAGTAAACAAAAAATGCGAGGCAGTATTTAATAGACTGAGAAAACATATAGGGGCCAACTAATTAACAAATGTAGTGAACACCCTTCAAGTAAAATGAATGTCCATGTGTGTGGAATATTCTAAAGACACTTATCATTTATGACTCAAACATACGCAATTGAGTATGCTTACGCGTGCGAGGGGAAAATTTAAAGTATCAAGGGGAAATTTTTGATAGTTCATATCATGACCACATGTCACATGTGGACATGACATGCATGTTTGCATGTTGTGATCACATGTGAAATGTGGGCATGACATTTGGTATCAAAGCCCAGTCATTTTAAAACACTGGGCTTGTTTAGGCACATTATCACTTCTGTGACCAAACTGACTAGAGGTTACCTCATTTTGTAGGATGCCTCCCAGATGAGTTCAGTGAGTACTGCCCCACTGTACTCCACCCACTGATGTGTGCACTGATTCACTAGCTGTGGGACCAGATCAGCCAGTCCCACCGGAATAGCCAATTCCATAGGTTCAACCAGTTCTACAGGCACAATCAGTTCCTCAGGTACCGCAAGCACCACCAGCCCCACCAGATATGGGACCACAAATATTACAGGCCTTGCAAGCTATCTTAGATAGGCTTCCACCAACTATAGTTGAGCCGCGCATAGAGCCACGTGACGAGCCCCGCAATGTTCCACGAGAGGAGCCATGCATGGAGCCACGAGCTGAGTCTCATGCCGAGCCACATATGGAACCCCGCATAGAGCCGCAAGGGGTACCACGTGTGGAGCCTTATGTCAAGTTGCCAGATACAGAGGAGGTTGGTTCGGCTGACAGGGCCCGTAGCAGGAGCCCCACACATCATGCCAGGCATGACGAGACAGTGAGAGTAGAGTAATTTAGTCCCAGGCCTTATGATTATCATGCAGATGAGCTTTATAGGGGGCGCAATGATAGAGGAGATCCCATTAGGGATATATTGAGGTTGAACCCACCTACTTTCATTGGAACCACAGAAGGAGCTAAGGTAGAGGCCTGGCTTATCAGTTTGGACAGGTGCTTCACGTTATGTCCATACGCAGGCAACACAAAGGCTTGTGTGGCAGTACACTTATTACGAGATGTAGTAGCTACCTGGTGGTGCACTGAGGAGTGCAAGCATCACCTTTTCTTAGATACCCTCACATGGGAGACCTTTATTGAGCGCTTCAATGCCCGATATCTATCAGACCATTACAGATAGCATCGTATAGATAAGTTTCATGACCTACAGCAGAGGGGACTCTCAGTGGCACAGTATGAGAGTAAGTTTACAGAGTATCTCCATGATGAGAAACTCATGGTGCATAAGTTTATCAGAGGTCTAAACCACAGTATAGCAGGACCTGTTATGATGGCAGATCCCCAGACTTTGAGTGATGCTGCCGAGAAGGCTTATATTGCTGAGGAGATTCAGGGACGGAGGCAAAGTTCTCACCCTCAGTTCTAGGATCAGGGACAGCAGCAACATCAACAGAATTTCTGTAGGCCAACACTGCGACCCCCTAGAGGAGGATACAGTTCAACACCATTACCTCCTAGACCCCCACAGCAATAGCAGTCACAGCAGCAACAGAAAGGTAAAACACAACAGAAGTCATATGGGGGAAATAATAGAGGTTGGTAGCAACAGGGCCCACGTAGAGATCAGAGACAACAGGGACCACCTGCGGTCATATAGGGGTTCACAGGGGTCTACTGGCAGAATAGGACAGCAGCAGTCGAGTAGGACTCAGATTGTATATGTACAGGTTAGAGGCCCTTGTTATGTTTGTGCTGAAGCTGGACACCTAGCTAGAGAGTGTCCATAGGATTTTATAGCAGGGGGACAACATCATGTAGGAGGTTCTGAGCAAACTGTGGGTGATGTGGGTAAATCCCACCGTATGTTTGCAGTGGTTGACAACTGCCAGGCTGATTTTCAGGCTTCAGTTATTGAGATAGTAGGTATGACTGCAAAATCTCCCATCTCTATCCTTTTGACTCCGGAGCTACCGACTCCTTTATATCTACATCGTTAGTGGAACATTGCAGGTTGGTGGCTTCTAGGCAAGACATTAGGTGGGAGGTCGAGTTGGCCTCTGGGGCCAGGATGTCAGTTGATACCATTGTGAGAAATTATGAAGTTTCCTTGGGTTCATTCATTACAACATGGGATCTTAGGGTGATGCCATTAGGAACCTATGGCATAGTTCTTAGCATGGACTGGCTTGCGGCTCATAGAGCCAAGCTAGATTGTCACTAGAGGACAATTAGTTGCATAGATGATCATAGCACACCAGTTGAGATAGTGGGCATACAAAAGCCCACGACTGCTCGAATGATATCTGCTCAGCAACTTAAGCGTTGCATGCAGAAAGGTTCTCAGATGTTTGCTATCACAGTCAGTGATAGATCAGAAGATGAACTTGAGACTACATTAGATGATCACCCCATCCTAAGAGAATTTGTAGATGTTTTTCCAACAAAGTTACCTGATATGCCTCCACGCAGAGAAGTTGATTTCCACATCAATTTAGTACCGGGGCCAGAACCAGTATCTCATGCACCTTATAGAATGACTACACATAAGCTTACAAAGCTTAAACTACAGTTAGAAAAATTATTAGAGAAGGGACACATCTGACCTAGTGTTTCACCATGGGGCACACCAGTTATCTTCGTAAAGAAGAAGGCTAGATCTCTTTGGCTATGCATGGACTACAAGCAGTTGAACAAAGTGACGGTGAGGAACCGATATCCTTTGCCGAGGATTGACGATCTCTTTGACCAAATGCAAGGAACTAGAGTGTTTTTGAAGGTTAATTTAAAATCTGGGTATCACCAATTAAGAATCACAGAGGCGGATATTCACAAAACTACTTTCTGAACCTGATATGGCCATTATGAATTTATAGCGGTACCTTTCGGATTGACGAATGCCTCTACAGTGTTCATGAGTCTCATGAATGGGGTGTTCTGCACTTACCTGGATCAGTTTGTGATCATTTTTCTAGATGATATTTTGATCTACTCACGAACCAAGGAGGAACATGTGGACCATTTGCGTCAGGTATTGCAGTGTTTATGTGAGCATCAGCTGTATGGCAACCTGGTGAAATGTGCCTTCTTCAGGACAGAGGTGCAGTATTTGGGTCATATATTATTAGGCGATGACATCTCCATAGATCCACCGAAGATCAGAGCAATTCAGGATTGGCCAGCACCCACCAGTGTAACAGAAGTAAGAAGCTTTATGGGACTAGCTGGTTACTACCGTAGGTTTGTCGAAGGCTTCTCCAGGATAGCCCATCCTATCACTTCCCTTCAGCGAAAAGGAAAGGGATTCACTTGGACTGAGCAGTGTGAGAAGGCCTTTGGGATCCTTAAGGAACGTCTTACCAGTGCTCCCATATTAGTTGTTCCTAATCCAACAGAAGATTTTGTTGTTTGCACGGATGCATCATTAGAGGGATTTGGAGCTGTACTTATGCAGGGTGGTAGAGCGATTGCTTATGAATCACAGAAACTTAAAACACATGAGCTGAACTACCCTACTCACGATCTAGAGCTCGCAGCTGTTATTCATGCTCTTGTTCGTTGGAGACACTTTCTTTTAGGCCATGTTTTGAGCTTCATTCAGATCATCATAGCTTGCAGTATATTTTCACTCAACCTAATTTGAACGCCTGCCAGTGGTGTTGGATGGAGTTCTTATGTGAGTACAACATTGATGTCCACTACATCAAAGGAAAGGAGAACGTGGTCGCCGACACTTTGAGTTGAAGGCGCCATGAGATCCTGACTCTAACTTTGAAGGTGGATTTGAGAGAACGTATCTTATAGCATTTGCCTAAGGATGAGTGGTTTTTGGAGGTGCAACAGGAAATCTAGAATCAGAGGGTCCTGAAGGGTAAATTTGTAGGATATTCCCCAGAGTCAGATGGATTACTTAGACATAGACAGCACATCTATGTACCCCGTGCGGGCGATCTACATATAGTGATACTCTCTGAGGCTCATAGAGCACCCTATGCAGATCATCCAGGAGTGAAGAAGATGCATGTAGATTTGCAGCAATTATATCATTGGGTTGGGATGAGGTACGACATTGCAGAGTATGTTGCTCGATGCCTTGAGTGTCAGAGGGTCAAGGCCGAGCATCAGCATCCAGCAGGGCTTTTGTATCCTCATGAGATACCTAAGTGGAAATGGGACACCATTTCCATGGACTTTATTGTTGGTCTACCTATGTCATCACGATGCCATGATGCCATCATGGTAACAATTGACAAGTTGACCAAGGTGGCGTATTTCTCACCAGTACACACAACGTACAATTCACCATCGGTGGTGAGACTATTTCTAGAATAGATTATCAAACTGCATGGAGTACCTCGCCGCATCATATCTGATAGACTCTATTTTCACATCTTCATTTTGGAGAGCTTTACATCAAATGTTGGGCACATAGCTCAACTTCAGTTCTACTTACCATCCTGAGACCGACGGCCATACAAAAAGAGTTAATTAGGTGTTAGAGGATATGCTTCGCATGTATGTTATGGATCATCAGTCTAGATGGGAGGAGTACCTATATCTGGTTGAGTTTACCTACAATAATGGGCATCACAGCTCATTGGGTATGCCTCCTTACCAGGCTTTATATGGCAGACCTTGTAGAACACCTTTGAGTTGGGATTGGTTAGAGGACCGAGTTGCCATTGGTCCTAAAATAATCTAGGATATAGAAGAGCAGGTCACATTGATCAGACAAAGACTGCAGGAAGCTCAGGATAGACAAAAGAAGTATGCAGATGTGAAGAGAATGGATCGAAGCTTTTCAGTGGGTGACAGGGTATTCTTGAGAGTGTGACCGCATAAGAGTCCAATTTATTATGGAAAAGGCTCTAAGCTTGCACCCTAATTTGTAGGACCTTTCAAAATTTTGGAGAGGATAGGACCTATAGCCTATTGTTTAGCCTTGCCACCTAGCATGTCTCGTATCCACGATGTCTTTCATGTTTCAGTCCTACATCGTTATATCTCTAACTTGTCTCACGTATTGGATTGGAGTGCTCTTCAGGTAGAGGCAGATGGATAGCTGGCTTTGGAGCCAATACGCATATTGGCTCGTCGGATGCTGGGCCTTTGAAGTCGAGAGCTAGACCAGGTTAAGGTCCAGTGGGATATGTACGATGAGGTCATTGCAACATGGGAAGATGCAATGAGGTTGAAGACCCTTTATCCTCACCTCTTTGATGACTTCTAGGAGGAAGTACAATCTTAGGGGGAGAGGATGTGAGGCCTAATGTTTACACTTCTATTCATGAGACTATTTGTAGTGCTATTTCTATTATTTTTATGTTGAGAAAACATTGATCCTGGAATCTGGTTTATTAAACTTATTGATTTTTTTAAGAAAATAATTGTGCAAGGATAATTAGATGTTGCTTATAAGAAAATGATGAATGGATGATATTAGAAATGGAACTTTAATATGATTTTATTATGATTATATGGTAGAATGTTTAGGTATGCATGTATTTAAATTGCTTCAGCTATGATATCTTTATGTGTCATTAACTTTGAGTTTGAGTGTGCAGGTATTACTAATGAAAACAACTCATCCATTATCCTAGTGGTCATAAAACAATTAACCTCACTCAAGAGGTTCCCCACTATAGCCCTTTTACAACACATGGGGAAATAAAATATAACAAGTAAAATATAAATGAAAAGGAAGTGGATGACACACCACCCTTATTAAGGGGAACCCCACCTAAAAGAGAGGCACAAAGAGATAAGCATTCCATTATTAGGGGATCATGGAGTCGTTCCATGACTTGGAAGTGGGCCTAAGTGTGGATTCCACTCATCCCATTGTCCCCATGCTTCCAAATTCGTCACTTAACTTCACTATGAGGTTTAAGTGACCATATGGAGGTTAACCCAAGGTTGTCCTAGTCAAAAAGGTCCCTAGACCCATGGGGTATAACCCAGGGTTGATTTTTACCTAGTTTGGACTCTCAGAGTCAAATAAAAACACAAGAAAAGGGTCTAAAAGAAAAAAAGTTTAAACAAGATTCAAAACAACATTTCTTACAACACTTATCATAATAAAAGTAAATCAGAAGATAGCCCTAATTCCCCTAACCTCATGCAACCTTTCAACATTACACATTACAACATTTTACCAAACACGAGGTTGATCTTAGTTCCTCGTGGAACTAGATCGGCTCACAAGGGATACAACATAGGGTATGGAATGATCTCCTGTATTTGTGTTTTCATTAGTAATACCTGCACACTCAAACTTGAAGTTAATAACACATAAAGATATCATAGCCAAAGTAATTTGAATACATGCATACCTAAACATTCTACCATATAATCATACTGAAATCATATTAAAGTTCCATTTCTAATATCATCCATTCATCATTTTCTTATAATCAACATCTAATTATCCTTGCACAATTATTTTCTTAAAAAAATCAATAAGTTTAATAAACCAGATTCCAGGATCAATGTTTTCTCAACATAAAAATAATAGAAATAGCACTGCAAATAGTCTCATGAATAGAAGTGTAAAAAGTAGGCCTCACATCTTCATTGGAGTTTGTGATCTTCCTTAGCTAATGCAGAGGAATCTTATGTTCTGGATATGATATATAATGATGTAATAGATGCCTAGGAAGGTAGTTAGCATAGTGATTGATAATTCTAAGTTTGATAGTTTAGATTTTGTGTGAAAGAGATTCAAAGCTATATCTTGAGCATATCTTGATATTCTGAATTAGGCCTGTGAGCCCTAATTGTAAGCCCACATGTTGTTGACCAATCTGTATTTGAATTCTATGATATACTGAATGACTAAACCTGCATTTGTTTCATATCTTTGAGTTGTTTCCATTATGTTTACTCTAGCTACACAGACTAGATTATTCTCTTTGAGGACCCTCCTAACTGTGACTACACAAAGTGGTATCGGAGTGAAAGTTTGAATCTTTGGGAGTGAATTGAGTGAAGTGACGAAGGAATTCTATAATATCTCACTATAGATTGATCACCAAACCCAAGGTAGGTTACTTGTGTTGCAACCGATCACCAACTGTGATTTAGTTGTCACCTTGTAGCTCGATCTCCAAACTTGAGGTAGTTTGCACTTGATCCTATGAAGATGCCACCGAGAAAAATCCCTGCTATTGGAGTAATGGCTAGAAGGATGGATGAGATGATGGAAATGATGAAGACAATAAGAATTTGATTGGATGTTGTCAAAGAAGATAGGCAAAGAGGATTGACTCCTAGACCTAATGTTGAAAGTGATGATGAAGAGGAATTTCAATCCATTGACCAAATTAGCGAAAGCCTAGGAGGTGATGAAGAAGAAGAATTAGATCAAGTCAAGATGTTGCAAGCTATTTTAGTGATTGGGAAGAGACCTAGAGTTGATGTGCCTAATTACACTAGCAATTTGAACCCTGAAGAGTTCATTGATTGGATAAATGACATGGAAGAGTACTTTGAGTATGAAGAAGTTAAAGATCTAGAGAAGGTGAAATTTTCAAAAACAAAGTTGAAAGGACATGCTGCCATATGGTGGAAAAAAGTTCATTTGGTTAGAAACAAAAGAGGAAAAGAAAAGATTACAAAATGGGACATGATGGTGACAAAATTGAAGAATTAGTTTGTTCCTGCTGACTATGAGTTAGAATTGTTGAAGAGATTACAGAACATGAGACAAAAAGAGAAATATGTGGAGTATATTGAAGAATTTCATAAGATGATCATAAGGATAGGACATAGTGAAGTAAGCAAAGAGAAAGTGTCTAGATACATCAATGGACTGAGATTGAACACTCAAGAAGAATTGAGTTTGGTAAGGATGACAACAATGGAAGAAGAATACTAGTTTGCCCTGAAAGTTGAAGAGAAGTTGAATAATAGGCATGATCATAGACAGAGAGGTAGAGGAGGTAAATTTCAGAGAAGGAGAACATTTTCCAAATGAGAGAGATCATTTATTGAGTAGAATAGACAAGAGAACACATTCAAGGAGGATAGTGATAACAATGCATACCAGAGAGATGATAGAAATTTCTACCGTAGAAGAAACCCTAGTCCATACTAGAGTGAAGGATACAGAAGAGAAGGAAGAGGACCCAATAGGAGAACATTTAGAGGAACTTTTTTCAAGTGTGGAGGTGGACATAAAGCATTTGAAAGTTATTAGGGGAGTACAAACAAGAGGACAAAGAATAGTGGAAGAGTAGCCTATGTGGAAGAAGAACCTATTGGATCACCTAGTTCAGTTGGTAAACCTATGAAAGGAGAATCACTTATGATGAGGAGAGTACTATTTCAAGTAGAGACAGATGAGGAACCACTGTAGAGGAAAAGTTTGTTCAGAACTAGATGCAAATCAAGAGGTAAATGTTGTAAAGTTGTAATTGATAGTGGTAGTTTAGATAACCTAGTTTCAGAGGAGATGGTAACTAAGCTGAAGTTGGAAAGATTGAAACACCCTAAGCCCTATCAGATAGCATCGATTCAGGATGATCATAAGGTACTAGTGAGTGAACAATGTTTGGTGAAATTTCATATTGGATCATATCATGATGAAGTATTGTGTGATATTATGCCTATGGATGTTTGTCATATTTTGTTGGGTAGACCTTGGCAGTATGATAGGAAATCTATACATGATGGGAGAAAGAATACATACACTATAACATCAAATAGAAAGAGAATCACTTTGATTCCTTTGGAAGATGATCCTAAGAGTGAAGCATGTGGAAATGCTATAATCTGTTTGGTAGATGGAAGAAATTTTTTGGATGGTTTGAGACATGAGAATATGTGCTATGCTTTGATTCCTAAGAAGCCTGAAACATTGAAGGAGACTGAAGAATCACAACCAGAGGAGATAACTAAATTATTGACAGAGTATGAAGACATCATATCAGACAATGTACCTAAGGGATTGCCACCAATAAGGAGTATCAGACATCACATGGATCTTATACCTGGAGCTAGTTTGCCTAACAAAGAAGCACATAGAATGACACCAGTAGAGAATGAAGAATTGAACAGACAAATACAAGAGTTTTTGAGAAAAGGTTTGATCAGAGAATGTTTGAGTCCTTGTGTAATACATGCAGTGTTAGCATCTAAGAAGGATGGAGAATGGAGAATGTGTACAGACTCTAGAGAAATCAACAAGATCATGGTTAAATATAGATTTCCTTTACCTAAGATGGATTATATCATGGATTGTTTGAGTGGAGCAAAGTATTTCACAAAGATAGATTTGAAAAGTGGATACAATCATATCAAAATTAGAGAAGGAGATGAATGGAAGACTGCTTTCAAGACAAATGAAGGATTGTATGAGTGGTTAGTGGTGCCTTTTGGATTGACAAATGCATCGAGTACTTTCATGAGATTGATGAATGAAGTCTTGAAGAAATTCTTGGGTATATTTGTTATTGTATACTTGGATGACATTCTGATTTTTAGTAAGACAAGAGAAGAACACTTGTAGCACCTTAGACAAGTATTGCAGAGAATGAGAGAAGAGAAATTGTTGATAAACCTTAAGAAATGTAGTTTCATGAAGGAAGAATTGGTATATTTGGGATTTGTGATTTCTGTGGAAGGATTGAAGATGGACCCTAAGAAAGTGAGAGCAATTGTTGAATGGCCTACACTAGAGACCATTGGAGAAGTCAGATCATTTCATGGATTAGCTAGTTTCTATTGAAAGTTCATCAGAAATTTTAGTTCAGTTTGTAACCCTATGACAAAGACAATGAGAGGTGACAGAAAAGATTTCAAGTGGACCTCAGGAGTAGATAAAAGTTTTAGGTTGTTGAAGCAGAAGGTGACAGAGCAACCTGTTTTGGCATTACTAGATTTCAATAAGGTATTTCAAGTAGATTGTGATGCAAGTGGGAGTGCAATAGGAGTAGTGTTAAGTCAAGAAGGTAGACTTGTAGCATATTTTAGTAAGAAGTTGAATGATGCAAGGAGAAGATATTTAGTTTATGGTCAAGAATTCTATGCCATAATTCAAGCCTTGAAGAAGTGGAGACATTACTTGTTGCCTAAGGAGTTTGTGTTGTCATCAAGCTTTGCAATATTTGAACAGTCAAGTTAAGTTGAAATAGAGACATATGAGATGGGTAGAGTTCATGTAGATTTATACTTTTTTGTTGAAGCATAGGAGTGGAAAATCAAACAAAGTTACAGATGCATTGAGTAGGAGAAGGAACTTGTTGACATAGATGAGAGTTGAAGTGTTGGGATTTGATGAATTGAAGAACATGTATGAGGAAGATCGTGATTTTGCAGAACCTTGGAAAGCATGTAAGGAACCTATTTTAATAGATAGGAGTAAGTGGTTGGATTATTTCATTCAAGAAGATTTGTTGTTCAAAGGAAATTAGTTATGCATACCTATAAGTTAAATGAGAGATAATTTGATCAAAGAGAAACATAGTGGTGGATTGGTAGGATATTTTGGCATTGATAAGACAATGGATTTGGTGAGTGAAAACTATTTTTGGTGTCAAATACATAAGGATGTTATGAAATTTGTGCAAAGTTGCAGAGTTTATCAAGTTGCAAAAGGAACTAGTCAGAACATTGGATTGTATAAACCTTTGACAGTACTGGAGAGACCTTGGGAAGACATAAGCATGGATTTTTTAATGGGATTTCCAAAGACACGGAGAGGGACATATTTTCAAAGATGGTACATTTCATACCTTGTAAGAAGACAACTGATGCAGTTCATGTAGCTGACCTATTTTTCAAAGAGATTGTGAGATTGCATGGATTATCTAAGAGAATAATTTTAGATAGAGATACAAGATTTCTTGGATATTATTGAAAGACACTTTGGAAGAAGATGAAGACAGACTTGAAATTTAGTTCAACATTTCATCCATAGATTGATGGATAGATAGAGGTAGTGAATAGGAGTTTGGGAAACTTGTTGAGATGTTTGGTTGGAGAGAAAGAACGAAGTTGGGATTTGATCCTTTCACAAGAAGAGTTTGTATACAATAATTCAATGAATAGGAGTACAGGAAGAACACCTTTTGAGATTGTTACTAGAGTAAACCCTAGAGGAGTAGGAAAATTGAGAGATATTAGTTTGGAAGATAAGAGAATTACAGAAGCAGAAGAATTTGTAGGACACATGGAGACAGTTCATAATCAGATGAAGAAGCATTTAGAGGAGATGAACAACAAGTATAAGCAGAAGGCAGATGAGAAGAGGAGACAGAAGGAATTCATAGTTGGAGATGAAGTGATGGTATACTTGAGAAAAGAAAGATTTCTAGTTGGGAAATATAAAAAGTTGAAGATGAAGAAGTTTGGACCTTTTAGGATACTTGAAGTTTGATTCAAGAAATGCATATGAAGTGGAGTTACCAGAGACATTAGGTATATCACCTATTTTCAACATTGTAGACCCTTACCATTATCAAGAATCAGAGTTCAGTGACAGTATGGAAGAAGACTTTAAGAAGCAGTTACCACAACAAGCACCGAAGTAGATTGAAGACATTTTGGATAGTAGAGTTGGATGCAACACCAGAGGAAGACAATACAAAGAATACCTTGTGAAGTGGAAAGGAATACCAGAAAAAGATTCATCATGGATTTCTTAGGCTAAGGTCGATTGTCTTGGTTTCCCTCTAGCCCCAACAAAGTGAGGGACTCATTTTTTCAATAACCCCAGATGTCTGATGTAGGAGCATTCAAATAGAGGTTTTCAGTGAAGCCTTGTACCCTTATGTATGTAAATTTCTCAAACTAGATATACCCCCTGCCATATCTGGATATTTCATTCATGGCCTCAGTGGAAATCCTCAAAGTTGTGCTACCCTACAACTTTTTGGCTATATACATTGTGAATGCATCATTTACCCTTTTGAAATGTATTAATGATTGACATAAGGTTAGTTGTGGATAGCATTCATATACTTTGATCTGAGTATTCTCATCATTCCCAACTTCACCAACTTTGGACAACCCATCGTAGTGATTCCTTCTTGCCAATGCATAGAGGATATAGGATGTCCATCTGAAGTATTTGTTTTCACTGAAATTGTTGAAGGCTTCATGGATGTTATCACTGAGAATTTGAGCCTAGTGGAACTTAGTTCCCTTCAATATCTCAATGATAACGACAAACATCTAATCCTCAAAAGTTGAGGCTGTTGGAAGTCCATATACTCTACTCAGGAAACTTACCAAGTCTCCTATCTCATTGTGAAAGTCACTTCTGTAGAGTACTCTAGGGAGCTTAATGAGAGCAGACTTTTTACTTTTAAGCCAATGGTCATTTATATACTTTTTGCATCCTTCTACATCCTTATTTTATGCATCTTGTGATCCTTTTCTATCTAGCATAGTCATGACCTTGTGCTAGGGGATGTCCAAGGTTTCAGCTAGAGAAGGTGGGGTCAAATCAACCAAGATATCCCCATTCACCATCTGAATTGTCCTTGTCATAATGTCATATCTATCTGCACATGTGGCCATTAGTTCTGCACACTACACTGAAGTAGGGAAGGCAGCTGCTTGTGCAATACCACTATCTCTGAGTACTCTGGCTCTGGGATTTGGATTTGGACCAAAGACCCTTGGTCTGAAGTCATCTAGGTCTATGTGACCTAATTCTGTGTCCCCTACATTACTCCACCTGGAGTGAATTTTGGTCTCCAGAGGGACTCCTTTGAACTCATACTTCATTGCTTGGGCCTGAATAGTCATTTAGTCTGCAGGACTGGAGCTTGTAAGTTTGATATACCAAAGAAACTCCTAACATACTCCTAAGTTTCAGATGTATCTATGTAAATCTACTATTTACTACTAACATGCTTTTGAAGGAAAGTTAAATCTAACTGCAAATGTACGCAATCAAATATCCAATGTTGCAAGAAAATTCATGAAAATTACCATTAACAAAGCATTACAACATTAATTTCATAATTTTAAATCCCTTTCTTTTTGACAATTTCAAGAAATTTAGTCATTTGCATGGTTTTGCACTAATTTGAGGGTTGTCCAACCTTTAAAAGGAAAAGTGTTGAATTTGAAGTCATTCGACCCTCAAAAGGAAACACGCTAATTTTGAGGTCATTCAACCTTAGCGGTGAAACTGGATAGGTCCGACCAAAGATTTACTTCCTTTCATGCCTTTGAGCATTTTGCGCAAGTTTTGATAGTGTCCGACTTGTGTGGGATTTAGAGGTCACTATCGTCCTACAGTTGTCAAGTCAGTCAGTTGAGATTTTAGCACAAAATTTTATCGATGCAAATTTTCATTACGTTGGCACTGGAATGAGCTTGGTCTGACTTGTGTGGATTTTGGTTACTATAGACCAAGTTGGTGAGAAGGTATTGTAGCACAGGTCAGACAGGGTCATTTTTAGCGCAAGGTTGAAGTATTATTTCCGACGGGATTTTTAGGTGGCACCGACCTTGCGGGAGAATCCAGGTCATCCGACCAAGTCAGAGACATGATCTTTTAGCGCAAAGTTAGAGTGAGGGCTTTTTAGTGCAAAAGGTGTTTTTAAAAGCCTGTGAGGTTTTTCAGGCCTTCCAACCAAGCCAGAGAAAAGTGTTTTGGGCGCGTTGGTTGGACGAGGTCAGTTTTAGCACAAAATGAAACTAGGTGCTCAGCGCACGTTTTGGAGGTCTCCGACTGACCAAAAGATGGTTCACTTTGCAAGTCAGTCAGACCTCGTTTTAGCGCTAGATTGATCTAAGGAAAATTTGCCTAAGTTTTAGGTTCTTAACACGTGATGACTCGTCTACCTTTACAAAGAGTCAAAAACTAGGTTCTTTTAAATGAAGACTCACAGTTCTTATGAACTAACCCAAAAATGCCGATTTAACATTCCTTTTCTTACAAAACCTAATGTTCAGCATCAAACCCTAACTGCATGTAAATAATAGTTTGAATGATGGGGTTAAAATGCTACCTGGTAGGAATGATGGCATGTTGGGTTTGCAAGTAGGTCGAGGGTTCGAGCTCGAAGAAGATCAATCCTTGACGACGGTGCTCCTAAAATCCCATTTGGATGAATGTAAATGGTGAAAAATAAATGATTAATCCTTTTAATCCTCTACCAAACTCGCCATTAATGTGCAGGCATACGGCCTGTCAGTTTAGATTTTGCACAGATTTTCCTCAGCTTAAATTTGGCAGGAAATTTGGGGGTGTTGGACTTGGTCGGACAGGACCACATTTAATGCTAAGCTTGGAAGTTCAGTTTACACAATTTTGTGGAGCTTTCGGGTTCATCTAACTTGCAGACTTTTCATGGCTGTCTGACTTAGTCAGTGATTGCTGATTTCAGTGGAAGTCGGAAGAGGTCATTTTTAGCGTAGAAGTCTGAAACAATGATTTTTAGCACCAGGTCCGACAAATAGGAAATTAGCGCTAAGGTCGAAGCGATGGGAAATTAGCGCTAAGGTCAGACAAATGAGATTTTAGTGCAAAAGTTGGTTGAAGGGCAATTTAGTACAAAAGGTCATTTTAAGGTCCTCAAATGGAAGGGTTCATTCTAGTAGATATTGAAGTGATTTTTTGAATACCATCTTTGAATCAAGGTCAAAATACACTTTGACCATTCAATCACTTAGGAAGCAAACAGATCCAATGATTCTCAAGTCAAATAAAAAAAGGGGTCCTTATTTTAAATGGGGTGTGTGTGCGAGGCACAACAAATGGCGACTCTGTTGGGAAATGTTCCCAAGCATTCTGATAATAAACATTTAGTTTGAACCTAAAATCTCTGTGTTCTCCACATATTAAACAAAAAAGCAAGGTACCTTATCAAAGAATCTAAGATCACTAACCAGTGCAACCATCCACATCCTGAAAACCTAAGTGTGTGTAAGTGTATTGATTCCCCATCCTTTGGCAACTAAGTTCACCCAAGATCCCCTGAGACAAGCTAAAAAGATGAGATCATTCTTCCACCAGGAAATGCTCAACTTTTGAAATATTGCCGAGCCTTGAAATGGATTATGATCAGTAAAGTTTTTATGGTATGATGGCATTTAAAATTATTTCTGGATAGTATCTTTGTAAGAATTTTGCAATTTTGGTAGTCCTTTTATTTGCACTGTAATGGGTCTGGTGTCGAAAAACACCTTTTATTTTTACCCAATATAGGCTAGCAACACTTAGTGTCACCTGCTTTCTTTTGATTGATAGTGCATGTGGTAGAGGAATGAATCAGCCTTTTTCACTTGACACAAGATCACCTAGGCTCACCTAGCTACTTTAGGATTATTTAGAGTGTGAGAGGTATATGGTTAGAAAATACTTCAAGTGCACCAACTAATAACTCATTTCCAATGAACAGACACCATACTCCTTAGTATAAAAATGGACCCCATAGTGAAACTAAGTGAAACCTTGGCTTCTCGAAAGAAGACTCACGATTATTCACCCAACAAAGAAGCATTTGCAGGTCTGCACAACTGCCACCACATCAGAAATAAAGACCTCACAGAAAAGCAAGCGCAACAAGCAAAAACAAAAGGACAACTAATCTAAGCAAAGCACCTAACACCTAAGGAAAGCAAAGGCAAGGAAGCAAACTAAACTAAAGGCAACCAACACTAATCAAAGAAAACAAACCCCTAAATATGTACACTAAAATGAGGCATGATGACCTCTTAGGCCTAGAAGTAGTGCTTTAGGAACTAGCCATTAACAGGTAGTGGCAGCTCCTCACCAGTAAGGCTCTTAAGTCGATAGGTACTATCTCCAAGGATCTCATAGATCTGATAGAGACCCAACTAAAGTTTATCAAACTTACCATGTTCTCCTTTCTTCTCATGTGTCTTATCCCAATATAGGACCAAATCAGAAACGCAGAAGGCTTTGACCTTGGCTCTTTTGTTGAACCAACATTTTATGACTCCCTCATGTTTGGCAAAGTTTTCTATAGTAGCGTCACATTTCTCTTCAAGGTACAGTAATTGAGCCAACCTAGAGGATAATTGATCATCAATTTCAAGGTAGTCTTGCATGAATTGAAGTACCAGGATTCTCAAGTGGATGGGAAAGATGAGTTCAATCCCATAGACTAGGTGATAAGGAGATGTGTTCAGGGCCACTTTTTGTCAGATTCTATCAGCCCATAGAATGAACCTAAGTTGAGTATGCCAGTCTCTAGGGTTTTTGTCCAATAATCTCTTAATAACCTCAAGCAAATTTTTATTTGTTGATTCAGCTACCCCATTCCCTTGTGGAGAGTAATTAGATGAGAACTTGAGAGTGATCCCATAATCAAATGCCCAATTAGAAAAATGTAATGGTGAAAAGGCAAAGCCATTATCACAAACTAAAGCAAATGGACAACCAAATCTAGTGATAATATGCTTTTCAACAAACTTGATGACTACCTCTATGGTGCATTTCTTACAAGCTATTGCTTCAGACCATCAAGTGCAGTAATAAGTAGCAGTCAGAATATACTTGTGGCCTATAGAGGAAGACAGATTAATCATACCGATAAAGTCAAGGCCCCACTAAGCAAATAGGCATACTTCCACTATTGGTTGCAAAGGCATGGCTATGTGTCATTCTTTGTGTGCAGCAGTCTGGCATATATGGCAGGTTCTTACATGTCAATATGTGTCTTTGAACAAGGTTGGCCAGTAATACTCGGCACAAAGAACCTGATTAGCTGTCGAATGTGCTGACCCATGATATGTTCTGAATCTCTCATGAAAACTAGTTAGCACCTGATCAACCTCTGATTTGTCCAAAGACCTTAGATAGATACCTTCGTGATTTTTCTTATAAAGGACTGATCATTTTATCATATAACTACCACTCTTCAATTTGAGAACTCTCCTTTACACTAAGTTCAACTGTGGTGGATAGCATTGATTGAGTAAATAAAATATGATATCACTGTACCACTCATCTTTTGAAACATCTTCTAACAGGTACTACTGAGAGACCAAGTTTGGTCCCAATTCAGCCATGGTTCTAGTTAGAGCTTGACCTCTTACCAATTTCATTAGTTGAATATCTATGTTAAATTCTTGCAATATGGTGACCCACTTCCCTCTTCTTTCTCCTAATTCACTTTGCATCAGTAATGCTTTAACTGCTACATCTGGGACTATGGAAATCACTTAACTTCTTAGGATGTAATGACATAATTTCTTAATTGCCTTTGCCAAAGCGTATGCTTATTTTTCCATGTCTGGATACCATAGATCTGTATCTTTCAATGGAGTACTCATGAAAGCAATGGGCCTTTCATCATCAACTAAACTCTTTTATGTCAACATTGCAGCACAAGTATGCTCTGAAGAAAATGAGTATATATGAAATGGCAAAGTGTAATCGGGACTCACCAAGACAGATGCATTAGATATAGCTTGTTTAATTTCAGTGAAGGCAACCTTGGCTTCTGGGGTCTAGTCCATTTTAGTGTCTTTCTTCAGCATGGTGTTTAGGGGTTGAACAATCTCAGCAAACACCATAATGAATTTACGTACAAAGTTGATCTTACCAAAATACAACTTAAGTTCTTTCTTGTTGGCTAGGGGAGGTATCTTGAGTATTTCTTGGATCCAGTCTAGGTCAATAGATATTCCTTGTTTAGATATTACATGTCGCAGCAACTTTCCCTCAGTTACTCCAAAAATACACTTCTTGGGGTTGAGTGATATGCCATAATCTTTGCATCGTTGCAACACTTTTCTCAAATCTTCTACATGATCCTCTCATCTTTTGGAGAATACCATTAGGTCATCCATGTAGATGATAATACATTTTCCAACCAACCCCTTAAAAGCAACATCCATTGCACACTAAAATGTTGCTCCAGCATTAATTAAACCAAAGGGCATGCGGTGGTAGGCATAGATGCCCAATTTACAGGTGAAGGATGTCTTTAATCTGTCTTCATATTCTACCATCACCTGGTTATAACTAGAGTATCCGTCCAAGAAAGACATCATCTGAGACCCATTAACAATCTATAATATTTCATCCAAAGAGGGCAGTGGATAATTATCCTTTTCAGATGCTCTATTTAGATTACAAAAATCAACACAAAGCCTGATTTCTCCATTTTTCTTTCAGACCAAAACTAAATTCGCTACCCACGTAGAATGTCTAATTGGAAATATTATCTTGGCTGACAATAGCTTCTGAACTTCTTTAAAAATCAACAGTTCTAGCAAAGCATTTATTGGCCTCTACCTTTGTCTAAATGGCTTTGCTCCTAGTTTCAACGAGATGGTGTGCATGATGATCGAGGCATCATATGTCTTTAGATCTTCATATCTCCAAGCTATAACCTCATGATAATCTCTTAATGCAGTATAATTCCTATCCTTTCTTCTTCAGTACTAGCTTTCCCAATGAACACATTCTTAACATTTTCTTCTATTCCTAAGTTAAGCAGTTCACACTTTCCTCCTGGGGACTCTCCTTCTTTTCTTTGAGTCCCTAAATTATCTGCATCAAACAATCTTCCCAATTCTACCATTCCTTGTGGGATCATGTTGGTTTTCAAGTTTAGTACTCCTTCTAAATCCATTTCAGCAGGTTCTATTTCTTCCTCATCTATTATTTGAGCAGTGAACACATCTGATGAAGTAAGGAAATTAATTATGTGTTGATCATCTTCAAAAACTTGGAAATTGGTGACATTATCAGGTACAGATGGAGTAGCCACAAACTCAATAGAAAACTTCCTTAGTCTTGCCATGGATGTTGGCTCTAATGTACTTGTTGTTTGAACTAGAGCATTTGCAACATGATTTTGTCTTCTTGGGATGACTTAGATGTTAAAACCATCAAAGCACTTGATCAAATCCTAGACTCTGTTCCTGTACCTATTCAATCTCTTATCATTGCATAAGTATTGTTTTCTTACTTGTTTTACCACTAACTCAGAATCACCAAACACCTAGATAATTCTAACTTTCTCCTGTAATGCTAGCAACAATCCTTGCACTAATGCTTCATATTCAGTGATGTTGTTCATGCATGGGAACTGTAGTCTTTGTGACACCAAATATGAACTCCCGGTGGGGCTGATCAACTCAACCCCAGCGCCAGACCCTTGCCTGCATCTTGAGCCATCAAATCTTAAGGTCCATAAGTGAAAGTCTTTGTTGTCAATATTCTGTTTCATAGACTACCTTCCATTAAGCAGAGGTTCAAGTTCTTCCTTCTTTTCAATAGTTGGTTCCTTCTTCAGAATTATAGGGATATTTAGTTGCCTTTGCACTTGTTTGACTACTTCTTGACACATTTGGTAGGTAAATTTAGATTGAGATGCCTCATGTATACAACACCAATTGGGCAATAGTAATTCTTCCATTTGAACTTGCTTTCCAACAGCAATTTGATCTTGCACAAATCTGGCTACGAAATCATGAAATCCCTCAAATACCCCAGGTTCATCTTCTTCTAAAGAGTCTTCTACATCTGATTGAATATATGCTATTGTACTTTCTGGTCTTTCTATAAGTGGTTTAGAGGGCCTTAAGTAGCTCATCATAAGGACTTCTTCTGACTGCCTACTGCGTGGAAGATAGACTCCCAAATCAGCTTCTGAGAATAGAATCTCATTAGGTTGATTGTATTCTATGATCATATGCTTCATCTTGGGCTTTCTTTCAATACATATCTGATTGGACAATCCCTTCCATGGCAGCCACATGTGGGAAAAGTCAGTTGCCATATAACCATTCAAAGTCCTAGACCAATCTCTACTCAGAAGCATGCCATATTGATCTGGAATGTCCACTACTTGAATATCTATGTATTGCTATATCCTAGGATTAGAAGCTAGTTGCATGTGTATCCTATTCAATTCTCCTATTACATTTACTTCAGTCTTATCTAATTGTGTCACTTTCTGGGATGATTTGGCTGGAGTGAGCCCAAGTGCCTTACAAACTGACAGTGGCATTACATTCATGGAAGTACCAGAATCTACTAAATAGTGATGAAGGTTCCTGTTGAATATCCTGAGTGTTAGAAGGAATGGAGGACTTTCCCTCTTGTCTTTATACAGTGTCATCTTTTGTTCTACATCAGTCACATGTATCCTTGCTTTCCCCTTATCAATACTATCTTTGGTAATATTCTCCTTTGGTATATAATCAGTCTTAGTTCCAATGCCTATGTCTTGAAAGAAAGATGTCCTAACCTCAGGTATCTTAAGTAACTCATATATAGAGAGACTAACCTTCATTTTCTTAAGTTCCTCAACTACATACTGCTTCATTTTTACTATGTCAGATCATTCAGAATTTTCTATAGTAGTAGCAGTACCCTAATATACTGATTGATGGGGAACTTTTGGTGGTTCAGGATTATTGGTAGCTTTCGGGTCAGGTGGAATTTGATAGCTATTTGGAGGGATGGAAGTGGTGAAACAGCCCTTAGGCTTACTACTTCTTAGGTTGTAAGGAGTCTTGTTGTACTACTGATATGCATTGACTTCTTCAGACTCTTCTTCATCAGGGTGATTATCATCTTGGAATGGAAATGTATAACTATCAAGAACTAGGGTAGTATCATACCTTTGAGAAGGAACAATTTCATATCCTCGATGTCAAATTTGGGAACAAGCTGTAGTTGCCCAGTTTCGTGGAATTCTTAGTGCTGAGAAAGGCGATGGAGTCTTGTCAGTTCAACCCAACTTTACTCTTTCTTTATCTGATAAATTCATTTCTTCTACCTTTTGTTTACTTCTACAAGTTAAAGGATAATATTCAATTCGTGGTAATGCATAATTAAATCTATTTTGCAAATAGCCTGATGGTCCACTCATTCCTTCTTCGACAGCCCAACAAAAATTTCTCTGCAGATAGTCAAAAAACTCTCTCATATCATTCTATATGATTTTATCATTGTATCCTAAAAATAAGTCTGCATAGTCTTCAAACTCTGTCTGCAAGATAGTAATGCTGTTAAAGAAACCAAATTTTGCACACTTAAGAAAATTCCCTTTGATTTTTATGGGCCAATTCATAGGCAAGAAAGATGTAATGCAAACATCAAATGTAATGCTATTTCTTAGTGCAAAAAAAATAGCAGCATTTTGAAGACCAAAGTGTGATAGAAATTCTGTTTGCTGAGGACCTGTAAGAATTCCTTTATCATAATTGTCTTTGATCAGATTCCTTAACTCTTGAAGCCATTTATTCAAGAAATGTGTGTGGAGGATAGGAGTAATAATTTCTGGAGGTAGCTGAGGTATCCACAAATCATTACCTTGTTCATCTTTACTAATGAATATTTCTGTACCATCATTTCCTACCAATGTGTCACCAATTTCGATCATCATATACATTGACTCTGCAAGCTTGGCCATTTCTCTCATAAGAGAATCTGCTAATGGATTATTATCACCTTTAATCCATTCTATCTCAAAATCATAACTGGCAAAATCAAGATACCAACGTGCAATTCGGCCATGGGCAATATCTTTATTTGGCTTCTTGCTGAGCAGAGATCTCATTGGCTGACTGTCAGTTTTTACAATGAAATGAACAGGTTTAAGAAAAATCTTAAACTTCTCTATACCCTTCTTTACAGCCAAAATCTCTTTTTCATATATGGTGTACCTACATTCTGTATCAGTGAAGGTTCCTGATCTGTAACCACACACTTGTGCTCCTTTCGATGGAATATCCTGTATGAGAACAGTACCCCAAACATCATCAGATGCATCAGTGAATAAAAATAAAGGATATCCATTTTCAGTCAGTTGGGTTGAACTGACAAGACTCCATCGCCTTTCTCAGCACTGAGAATTCCATGAAACTGGGTAACTACAGCTTGTTCCCAAATTTGACATCGAGTATCAATTAAAGTGGTGAAGAACTCAACACCTATGTTGTAATTAAAATTTGTCTTCCTCTTTTACCTTAATTTGCCAAAAACCTGACTTGCAATCAAATTTAGAAAACACATTCTTTGAAGCCGCTCTCATTATCAAATCTGTACTGAATGGAATGGGATAATTGAATGGCAGAATGATATCATTCAGAGGCTTATAGTTTATACAAAATCTTTTCTTACCTCTCTATTGTTCTGCCCTTTTATTGACCAGGAAAGCTGAGCAACTAAATGGGCTCTTGCTTTCTCTGATAAACTTTCCTTCAATGAGCTCATTCAAATGCTCATCCATCTCTTTTACTTCTGTGGGGCTCATGAGATAGGCTGGTTCAAATGGTATAACAGTTTTACATTCAGGTTTCAACCTAATCTCGCATTCTTCATGCTTCTTAGACCAAAACTGTAAAGGATTCATGCTACAATAATCCTGTTCAAATTTTGCCTTAACTGGTTCTAAGAGCAGAGGTAACCGTGGTCCTTGGGACTTTAGATGCTCTTTCTTTTGTTGTTTGGCTTTATCAGACAGCTTATGGTTGACTAATTTCAAGGAGGGAATCCTGACAGGGCCATCTGTATGCTTATGAGATATTTCGTGGGTGCATAAAACAAATGGCTGATATTTGGTTAGGAAGGTGTAACCAAGTAAAATATCTTCCCTCAAACTGTCAAGTTCAATTAGATCAACAATAAACTGCTTACCTTGGATTTCAATTCTGACATCCTGAGCAAATCTCCCCATTTTGATTTCTTCTCCATTTATGGCATATCCGGCTGGTAAATCATTCTTGGTTTTCCAAAACTCAGAAGGAATGGCATTAGTTTTGGCAAAACTATGAGAAGAACCAGAATCTACAAATGCATCCATGGGAATAAGCTTATATCTAGAAAAACAAAGATTTACACAGATATATGTACAATTTTCTACCATGTATAGAGCATTTGCTGGTTCAGACAGAATATCTGGAGAAGAATCATCTGCTTTTGTTAGAAGTTCTCGAATTTCCCCCACTGCAGAAATGAGTTTGTCCAAGGCCTTTTGCTGCATAGTACATTGTTGAGCTAAGATGTCAACAGATTCATTACAACGGTCAACTTTAGCACATAAAATATCAATGCTTCGGCCAAGAGACACAGAGGGTGAATGGCGAGAATGATGTTTGGAAGGAGATGGTTTGGAAGATAACCAAGAAGGCTGGGTGTAACCATGGGATGATTTAGGCTTTGGTGATGGTGAGGGTGAGCTAGACATAGAATGTTTAGAAGATCGTTTGGATTTTCTATAAAGAGCAAGTTTCTCTTTTTCCCAAGCCTTGATATCTTTAACCTGTTGTTTGGCGGCAGCTTTTCATTCTTCGAGTGATCCTGGCATGTGATAAGGATCCTTGGATTTGGCCATGCTTATCTTGAAATCTAGATCTTTAATAGCTTTTTTATCGTCTTAGAAACAACCTTCTGGTTAGATGAACTGGACCATTCGGACTCAGATTCTGAACTGGTAGAAGAATGCTTTCTTCTATATTTATCTCTAGCCATGTAGTATTGATCAGGCAAAATTTCAACTAATTCAAACAAATCAACATAGGAAGAACCAAGAACTTCATGGGAAGCAACAATTTCCCAAGTTTCTGACCTATGATGTTCATCAAACATATCATAGACTTTATTTTCTGGCTTATACCTTTTTGGACAATCTGTAGCATAGTGTGGACCTTTGTAAATAAAACACTGAACAGATCTTCCACTTTTCTTGAAATCTTTATTCTTTTTAAATAGAAACTTTGGTGGCTTTCTATTCTTGAAAGAATTTTTATTTACAGAAGCAAACCTGTATCTTTTTCTATACTGCTTTTTCTTATAAGGAGTATGTCTCCTATGGTCATCATTGTCATAAGCATATTTACATTTCTTGCAATGACAATCTTTTCCACATGATTTTCTACTGAATTTTCTGACATGTTTGAATTCTTTTATCTGATTAATGGGTGGCAAGCTGCAATAGTCTTTCATATTGCAAGAAGAATTATAATGATCTCTATTATCACTTAAGGCTTTAAGCAAACATCCTTTATCTAACTTGTAGGTAACCAAAGTCCTTAATTCACTGAAACCATAAGCATCAATTTTGGTTTTATACTTGTTACCTATATATTCTTCAACATATTCTCCCAATCCACAAGGTAGTGAATTTAAATAAAACTTCTTTGTGGTAGAATCATGCAGTTTTCCTGCAGCTATCATATATTTTTCAAAGACTAAATTATACTTATGCAATTTTCCTAAGTCTCTGAGCTGCAATGAATAGAGGATTTTTTCTGCTTCAAGTATATCATTCTTTCTATTGCCACAAAATAAACCAATCAGATATAATTTTAAGGTAGCAAATCCTTCAGCAGAAATATCATTCCTACCCATGTCTTTTTCTTTATCATACTCATCTCCATCTTCATCCATTGAAATTATACCATTATCAGGGAGAGAGTTCCACCAACTACGGAGTTTACCAGACATGAGCCAGACTGCATACAAAATTTTGTTTGCTTCAGACCATATAGATCCCCTAGTATCAAAGAAATTCTCAAGTGTATCACACCATGTACAAATAGTGTCATAGGGATCTATAATTTTATCAATATTCAAAATATAACCAGAAGTTGCATAAGCTCTCAAATTTTCTGGCCGGGCATTTTCTGACACAGCATCTCTCATCTCTACATCCAGCTGATTTTCTACAGTAGTCTGGCTAGCCATGCATAAAGGTTCCCAATCCTCTATAATTTCTATATATGGGGTTTCTTCGAAAGACATATATTCTGGTTCAGAAGAGGATTCATGATAAGAAATTGTTACAAATATTTCTTCATCAGATGAATTCATGGCTGCAGCTGGTTCTTCCATGTAAACAGGTTCATTATCTTCTAATTCATTTTCTTGTAACCAATCTTTTAATGGTTCAGAAACCTATAGCATATGTTCTTTCTGCTTGGGCAGAACTATTCTAGAAGGCATCTGAGGTGTGTGACTTCTAGTTGTAGAAGATACTGGTTGTTCTTCAATTTCTTCAGAAAAGAGAATGCTTTTTCTTCTCTGTATTTTTGGTCTGGGCTTGGGATCTGATTTCTGAGATTTCTGGGTTTTTGTGTCCTCAGTTTCTTCCTCAGAACTATCCTTGCCTTTCTAGGATACTCTAATCTTTTTGGCGTATTTTCTTACTTTGTCTAAATTTCTCACCACATGCTCAAGTAAGACTTTGTTCTCCTGAGCTTGAGTATCTCTTTTAGAGTTAGATGTAGAGACATGAGAATATATTTGTCCTACCACATTTTCTAATCTTTCACTACTTGACTATATGCTTGTGGCCATTGTATGGGTCTGACTGACTTGGTAATTTAGTGAACCAAAATTATTTAGGGTAGAAGTGCATTGCTTATCAATTCTACCTATAGCAGTTTCTGTTTTATATTGACTATTCTGTACCTGTAACATTCCATCATAAACAGAAATAGTTCTATTGATTCCTTGTTTGACATCTACTGCTATGCCGTCTATGTTCTCTGAAGCTGTTTTCATCCATGTAGACTGCCAGTTTCTTTGAGCTTCAGAATTCTTTTGTTTTGCCCCTACCTTAGTATGAATTTTTGCCTCATATCTGCCCATTGTTTTATCATCAGGTGTAACAACCTGATAACTATCCTGTGTTGGCCATCTACCAGGAGTATAGCTGATTAAATCTATAGTAGTAGCAGAATCTAATTGTAGAGTATGCTTAGTTCTTCTTTCTGATCCATACCTAGGTAAATGCTCTCTCATCATACTTGCATGTTCACCTAGTTTTGCTATTTTAATCCCTTTTCCTTTTCTTTTCTTATCTTGGTCTTCATCTTGTTTTGGTGCAAGATGTAATCTAGCACTTACTTGTCTGGCAATTTCATCTATTTTATCCGGATGAGATCGTTGGGATCTGGAAGAGAAGGATGATCGAGAAGGCATTTGCTTGAATCTTTGTGAGCTACCAGAGGTTGAGCATTCTTCAGGATTGTAATCCACATAAGGTTTTTTATTAGAACTAGCATATGCATGGGCCATGGATCTACTGCGAGACAGAGGTTGAGCTCTGGCTTGAGTTTCATCTATTAATGGTTGTTCCAGGATAGTTTGACCAGGGACAGATTGGAGAGTTATGGTGCCTACTCTTCGGGATTGGAACAGAGGTCTGTCTGAGAATCTATTTCTGTGAACAGGAAGGTCAATAAACTGTGGTCTTTGCCTATCAAGCAATTGTTCTATAATTGGAAAACCAATGTCAAAACCTGTTGAATCGATGAATCAGCCATAATCAAGAAGATTGGAAGATCCTCTTGGGAAAGATACCCCCGTGGGTAAGGAAATAGGTGGAGACACAGTATTCATGATTCTATATACACAGAAACCTCCTATGGTGGCATAGATAGAAAAGGCATTAACGAGACACCTTTAACTTGTAGAAGTAAACAAAAGTTATGATATCTTGATTTTAGACAAAAACAATGGGCAAATATGGCCATGTATAATTATTATTGGTATCAATTAAAGTGGCGAAGAACTCAGCACCTATGTTGTAATTAAAATGTGGATGAACGATAAGATCGACATGAGGGAAATGAACATGAAAGAAACCTTTGTCTTGCCATCTAGAGACATCTTCAGGAAGAAGGAAAGGTAAATAAATGGGACATATTCCAGTACTTGAAACTAAAAGATTAACTTCACTTTGACGCACTGAGTCACAGACTTTAGCCTTAATTCCTTTTTCTGGATAGAAAGTATTAATTTTAACATCTAGAAATTTGAAATTTCCCTTATCATCTATGACATGAGTGTTGCCATCTTGGAAATAGTTATTTAAAACATCAGATTGAGCAGAACTTGCATCCATAGATCTATGTAATGCCATTGGTGAGAAATGAGACTTACTGATTACTCGTTCGCGATATTCCTTGCTACTTTTCGCAACTCACTGCCCTTTAACACGGCACTTTCCTTTGGCCTTCAACAACAGGTCTTACTGCACGCATCCACAAGTACTACAGCACGCTACTAATAGCACGTTCAGTGATAGAACTCACCCACAGCAATGACAAAGATCATAACAAACACAGGCTCTGATACTAATTGATACCAATAATGATTATACATGGCATCCAATCTTTTATATTGTTCGTAGATAAGAGTTTACAACTTAATGCAATTTCTGGTTGTTCAGATCGCTCAAGGCATAGAACAAGAGCATACTCTCGCGAAGACTTAAAAACCTAGACTCTAATCCTCAACTTCCTAGTTCCTGAATCTGACTCCGAATGCCACAACAATAGCATCAGGTTCTTATTTATAACATAAGTAGGATGGCAAAAGATTATAACAATTTTGAGTTCTGACCACACAAACTTGACATGCGTCTAACACTATAAGCAGTGGAGGAAAAGCCAGAGATAAAGCACTACAGTGGAGCGTACAAAGATTCTTCACATGAGACACACCGCATGTGATTACGGCTCACTTTACACCTGAAAGTGACTATGGGGATCTTGCTTTTTAGATAGGGTTGCGTCCTATTGTCGAATCATAATGTGGCCAACATCACGGCACAGACAAGCCCATGTGCTAGCTACCATTTGAGTTATAACCATCATTATCTTTGTCAGTGGAGGTATTATCATTGTCTGATACGGGGTCCAGCTCATCAAAATCATAGTCATGATCTAAATTTGTTGGTGGAAGCAAGTGTTGTGGAAGAGACCTAAAGGCAATTGCCAAGTCATCATCTCGTTGGTGGAAAGTATATATAATTTTGGTAACTTCATCAGGAGAAGCAAAATCTATTTCAGTTCTGGCAGCAATTAAAGCAGGGAGCAAGGCAACCTCCATATCTTCCACCTGGGCTTGTGGGAACCAATTATGAGTTAAGGATAATATTCAATTCATGGTAATGCATAATTAAATCTATTTTGCAAATAGCCTGATGGTCCACTCATTCCTTCTTCAACAGCCCAACAGAAATTTCTCTGTAGATAGTCAAAAAACTCTCTCATATCATTCTGTATGATTTTATCATTGTATCCTAAAAATAAGTCTGCATAGTCTTCAAACTCTGTCTGCAAGATAATAATGTTGTTAAAGAAACCAAATTTTGCACACTTAAGAAAATTCCTTTTGATTTTTATGGGCCAATTCATAGGCAACAAAGATGTAATGCAAACATCAAATGTAATGCTATTTCTTAGTGCAAAATAAATAGCAGCATTTTGAAGACCAAAGTGTGATAGAAATTCTGTTTGCTGAGGACCTATAAGAATTCCTTTATCATAATTGTCTCTGATCAGATTCCTTAACTTTTAAAGCCATTTATTCAAGAAATGTGTGTGGAGGATAGGAGTTATAATTTCTAGAGGTAGCTGAGGTATCCACAAATCACTACCTTGTTCATCTTTACTAAGGAATATTTCTGTACCATCATTTCTTACCAATGTGTCACCAATTTCGATCATCAAATACATTGACTCTGCAAGCTTGGCCATTTCTCTCATAAGAGAATCTGCTAATGGATTATTATCACCTTTAATCCATTCTATCTCAAAATCATAACTGGCAAAATCAAGATACCAACGTGCAATTCGGCCATGGGCAATATCTTTATTTGGCTTCTTGCTGAGCAGAGATCTCATTGGCTGACTGTCAGTTTTTACAATGAAATGAACAGGTTTAAGAAAAATCTTAAACTTCTCTATACCCTTCTTTACATCCAAAATCTCTTTTTCATATATGGTGTACCTGCATTCTGTATCAGTGAAGGTTCCTGATCTGTAACCACACACTTGTGCTCCTTTCGATGGAATATCCTGTATGAGAACAGCACCCCAAACATCATCAGATGCATCAGTGAATAAAAATAAAGGATATCCATTTTTAGGTAAATGAAGAGTGGGCAAATACTGGCATTTCTGTTTTATCTTTTGAATAATTTCTGTAAACTCTTCATTCCAGGGACCTGCTCCTTCTTTCAACTAAGCTTGAAGTTTCTTTCTGTCTTTAGCTAATCCATTATAGAATGGACTGACGTAATTGAGACATCCTAAGAATCTTTGTATTTGCTTGGTACCAACCAAAACATCAGGAAATTCTGAAATATGCTTAAGGATATGAGGCTGGAGTTTTACCTTGCCATGTGACAGAACCAGACCCAAGAAATCAATTTCTTGTTTGCCAATTACCATTTTCTTAGCTGATAAGCAGATCCCATTATCTCTGATTGCATTGTATAAAGCTTCCAAATGCTTCAAATGCTGAGAATAATTCTCAGAATAAACAATTATGTCATCAATATATACAGAACAAAATTCTTTCAAACTTCTTAAAGCTCTATCCATTCTGCGCTGAAAATAGGCAGGTGCAGTCTTGAGGCCAAAAGGCATCACATTCCACTCATACAAACCTTGTGGTACTGAGAAAGCTATTTTGAATATGTCTTCCTCTTTTACCTTAATTTGCCAGAAACCTGACTTGCAATCAAATTTAGAAAACACATTCTTTGAAGCCACTCTCATTATCAAATCTGTACTGAATGGAATGGGATAATTGAATGGTAGTATGATATCATTCAGAGGCTTATAGTTTATACAAAATCTTTTCTTACCTCTCTGTTGTTCTGCCCTTTTATTGACCAGGAAAGCTGGGCAGCTAAATGGGCTCTTGATTTCTCTGATAAACTTTCCTTCAATGAGCTCATTCAAATGCTCATCCATCTTCATCCATTGAAATTTTCTGACATGTTTGAATTCTTTTATCTGATTAATGGGTGGCAAGCTACAATAGTCTTTCATATTGCAAGAAGAATTATACTGATCTCTGTTATCACTTAAGGCTTTAAGCAGACATCCTTTATCTAACTTGTAGGTAACCAAAGTCCTTAATTCACTGAAACCATAAGCATCAATTTTGGTTTTATACTTGTTACCTATATATTCATCAACATATTCTCCCAATCCACAAGGTAGTGAATTTAAATAAAACTTCTTTGTGGTAGAATCATGCAGTTTTCCTATAGCTATCATATATTTTTCAAAGACTAAATTATACTCGATGTCAAATTTGGGAACAAGCTGTAGTTGCCCAGTTTCGTGGAATTCTCAGTGCTGAGAAAGGCGATGGAGTCTTGTCAGTTCAACCCAACTTTACTCTTTCTTTATTTGATAAATTCATTTCTTCTGCCTTTTGTTTACTTATACAAGTTAAAGGTGTCTCGTTAATGCCCGGTTCTGTCTATGCCACCATAGGAGGTCGCTATGTATATAAAATCATGAATACTATGTCTCCACCTATTTCCTTACCCACGGGGGTATCTTTCCCAAGAGGATCTTCCAATCTTCTTGATTATGGCCGATTCATTGATTCAACAGGTTTTGACATTGGTTTTCCAATTATAGAACAATTGCTTGATAGGCAAAGACCACAATATATTGACCTTCCTGTTCATAGAAATAGATTCTCAGACAGACCTCTATTCCAATCTCGAAGAGTAGGCACCATAACTCTCCAATCTGTCCCTAGTCAAACTATCCTAGAACAACCATTAATAGATGAAACTCAAGCCAGAGCTCAACCTCTGTCTCGCAGTAGATCCATGGCCCATGCATATGCTAGTTCTAATAAAAAACCTTATGTGGATTACAATCCTGAAGAATGCTCAACCTCTGGTAGCTCACAAAGATTCAAGCAAATGCCTTCTCGATCATCCTTCTCTTCCAGATCCCAACGATCTCATCCGGATCAAATAGATGAACTTGCTAGACAAGTAAGTGCTAGATTACATCTTGCACCAAAACAAGATGAAGACCAAGATAAGAAAAGAAAAGGAAAAGGGATTAAAATAGCAAAACTAGGTGAACATGCAAGTATGATGAGAGAGCATTTACCTAGGTATGGATCAGAAAGAAGAACTAAGCATACTCTACAATTAGATTCTGCTACTGTTGTAGATTTAGTAAGCTATACTCCTGGTAGATGGCCAACACAGGATAGTTATCAGGTTGTTACACTTGATGATAAAACAATGGGCAGATATGAGGCAAAAATTCATACTAAGGTAGGGACAAAACAAAAGAATTCTGAAGCTCAAAGAAACTGGCAGTCTGCATGGATGAAAACAGCTTCAGAGAACATAGACGACATAGCAATAGATGTCAAACAAGGAATCAATAGAACTATTTCTGTTTATGATGGAATGTTGCAGGTACAGAATAGTCAATATAAAATAGAAACTGCTATACGTAGAATTGATAAGCAATGCACTTCTACCCTAAATAATTTTGGTTCACTAAATTACCAAGTCAGTCAGACCCATACAATGGCCACAAGCATACAGTCAAGCAGTGAAAGATTAGAAAATGTGGCAAGACAAATATATTCTCATGTCTCTACATCTGACTCTAAAAGAGATACTCAAGCTCAGGAGAACAAAGTCTTTCTTGAGCATGTGGCGAGAAATTTAGACAAAGTAAGAAAATACGCTAAAAAGATTAGAGTATCCTAGAAAGGCAAGGATAGTTCTGAGGAAGAAACTGAGGACACAAAAACCTAGAAATCTCAGAAATCAGGTCCCAAGCCCAGACCAAAAATACAGAGAAGAAAAAGCATTCTCTTTTCTGAAGAAATTGAAGAACAACCAGTATCTTCTACAACTAGAAGTCACACACCTTAGATGCCTTCTAGAATAGTTCTGCCCAAGCAGAAAGAACATATGTTACAGGTTTCTGAACCATTAAAAGATTGGTTACAAGAAAATGAATTAGAAGATAATGAACCTGTTTACATGGAAGAACCAGCTACAGCCATGAATTCATCTAATGAAGAAATATTTGAAACAATTTCTTATCATGAATCC
This sequence comes from Cunninghamia lanceolata, assembly GCA_027924645.1. Classification (NCBI taxonomy): domain Eukaryota; kingdom Viridiplantae; phylum Streptophyta; class Pinopsida; order Cupressales; family Cupressaceae; genus Cunninghamia; species Cunninghamia lanceolata. The sequence continues at coordinate 11,076,056 of BSBN01000016.1, forward strand.
TCTTCTGAACCAGAATATATATCTTCCGAAGAAACCCCATATATAGAAATTATAGAGGATTGGGAACCTTTATGCATGGCTAGCCAGACTACTGTAGAAAATCAGCTGGATGTAGAGATGAGAGATGCTGTGTCAGAAAATGCCTGGCCAGAAAATTTGAGAGCTTATGCAACTTCTGGTTATATTTTGAATATTGATAAAATTATAGATCCCTATGACACTATTTGTACATGGTGTGATACACTTGAGAATTTCTTTGATACTAGGGGATCTATATGGTCTGAAGCAAACAAAGTTTTGTATGTAGTCCGGCTCATGTCGAGTAAACTCTGCAGTTGGTGGAACTCTCTCCGTAGATGATAAGGGAAATTTCAAATTTCTAGATGTTAAAATTAATACTTTCTATCCAGAAAAAGGAATTAAGGCTAAAGTCTGTGACTTAGTGCGTCAAAGTGAAATTAATCTTTTAGTTTCAGGTACTGGAATATGTCCCATTTATTTACCTTTCCTTCTTCCTGAAGATGTCTCTAGATGGCAAGACAAAGGTTTCTTTCATGTTCATTTCCCTCATGTCAATCTTATTGTCCATCCACATTTTAATTACAACATAGGTGCTGAGTTCTTCGCCACTTTAATTGATATTCAAAGTTAGATTCAGGAACTAGGAAGTTGAGGATTATAGTCTAGGTATTTAAGTCTTCGCGAGAGTATGCTCTTGTTCTGCACCTTGAGCGATCTAAACAACTAGAAACTGCATTAAGTTGTAAACTCTTATCTACGAGCAATATAAAAGATTGGATGCCATGTATAATTATTATTGCATGTTAAAGAAACCAAATTTATGTTGGTATCTTATTATTGCTATGTATCTTATCTACTAATTGGTATCTTATTATTGCTATGTCGTCTATTGCTTATTTTTCTTATTATCATGTCGGATCATACCATAGGTTTATTATTGCGATATGGCTCTGATACTACATGGTATCTCCAGAAATTTTGTTTGCTGAGGACCTTTAAGAATTCCTTTATCATAATTGTCTCTGATCAGATTCCTTAACTCTTGAAGCCATTTATTCAAGAAATGTGTGTGGAGGATAGGAGTAATAATTTCTGGAGGTAGCTGAGGTATCCACAAATCATTACCTTGTTCATCTTTACTAAGGAATATTTCTGTACCATCATTTCTTACCAATGTGTCACCAATTTCGATCATCATATACATTGACTCTGCAAGCTTGGCCATTTCTCTCGTAAGAGAATCTGCTAATGGATTATTATCACCTTTAATCCATTCTATCTGAAAATCATAATTGGCAAAATCAAGATACCAACATGCAATTTCCACATCTTCATCAATTGCATCATAAGTTGACATTGAAATCCAAGACTTTTTCTATAAATTTTTTTTTTATATAATCTATTTGCATGAGTTCTCATTTGCCTCCAAGAAATCTTACCAGGAAGATTATCTAAGACATTTCTTTCAATCTCAAATAAAATATTTTCATTAGTCATTTCTAGGTCCTATTCACATGAGTTACTTTATCTTACTTAGGTAGAAGTTATGTCATTTAATATTTTGTGCATTAGTTAGTTGAGTCTATATGCATTGAATAATGTATAACTATGTGCATTTAATAGTTTTGCACTAGTTATCTCATTTCATAGCATTAACACACTTGTAATATTATAAGTTGTCTTATATGCTTTATTTATTAGTGGTGTCTAGGAAATTTATTATTTACCTCTAGTTGTCATTTATTATTGTGCCTATGTCACACTAGGCCTTTCCTATATAAGGGAGGTATCTCATTGTATATTATATCCATCAATTATCAATGATCAATCATATTCATGATCATATCATATTGTGTATTTGCATCATTTGATAGAATAGCATTATTCTCTTAATTTGATCTCTCTTGTGCTTTCATTGAAGCTCCCAGATCTTGGTTGGCTACCTTCATAACCAACTCTTACATGGTATCACTTTGAGATGAAGATCTAGGCAAGTTTGATGCAAGATGTGATGAAGGAATATTTCTGGGTTATTCTAATCAAAGTAAGGCATACCGATGCTTTAACAAGAGATTCAAAAAGATTGTTGAAAGTGCTAATGTCAAGGTTGATGAAAGCAAGGAGAGACCTTCAAGGTTTTGTGGATATGAATCAGATGATCAAAATGAAAGTCCAAATGAAGGAAAGCAAGTTTAGTTTAGTCCGGAGAATCCATTAACTCAAGAAGTTAATGCAGATTTTGAGGAACAAGTTCAAGAATCAGAAGTTGAAGAAAATCCCAGAACTCCCAGGTATGTAAGATTGAATCATTCTAAAAATTAGATCATAGGACACAAAAATAAAGGTGTTCAAACTAGAAGAAAAATTGTTGAAGAATAAGAGGAGTATTGTCTAATTTCAAACATTGAACCAAAATCAGTGAATGAAGCTTGTAATGATGAAAGTTGGGTAAAAACAATGGAAGAAGAATTAATGCAAATTTAAAAGAATCATACTTGGGATCTTGTTCCTCGACTTGAAAACAAAAATGTAATTGGAACTAAATGGGTCTTCCAGAATAAATTGAATGAAGATGGTGAAGTTGTGAGAAACAAAGCAAGATTGGTGTGCAAAGGTTACTCTCAAGTAGAGGGAATTGATTTTGAAGAAACTTTTGCTTTGGTGGCAAGAGTTGAAGCAGTTAGATTATTTCTTGCCTTTACTTCTTACAAAGATTTCAAAGTCTACCAGATGGATGTCAAGTCAACATTCTTGAATGGAGAGTTGGAAGAAGAAGTCTACATTGAGCAATAAGGAGGATTCTAGTTGTCTGATCAAGGAGATAAAGCCTACAGATTGAAGAAAGCATTGTATGGACTTAAACAAGCCCCAAGAGCCTGGTATGCAAGATTAGATAAGTATTAGTGGTTTGCATCATCAAGACTGAATCTAAAGTTTTCTTGGCTCTCTTTTCTTTAGACTGAAGAGGTTGTGGAACCATAATAGCATGAGAGACTAGTTTTTGTTCATTATTTACCAACCAATCTAGGGATTGGGCTAAATCATTTAAAGAATTATCTATATGGTCACACCTAGAAATAACATTTGTATTTACATTATCTATCTGATTCCCTAAGGGCTGTACAAGGTGAATTAGAGTAGACAAATCATTATCATTTTTGTGTAAGTTAGTCAAAACCTGATCTGACTTGGTATGCAGCTGTTTCAAAGAATTCTCAGAATCTTTTATCTTAGCATTATTTTCCATTACAATGTTGCCAATCCTATGGACATTATGATGAATAGTGGCAACTAATTCTTTTAAAGCTAATATATCTTAACAAAAGCCATCTACATTTTGCTACAGATGAGCACATAAACTTGTGATATAATTCCTCAGTTTAAATTCTAGAGAAGGTTCCTTTTCTTTAGGAGTTTTAGGTTGAAAAGCATACTAAAACATCATCAAGACTATGATTTTGATGAGCTAGACCCCGTATCAGACAATGATAATACCTCCACTGACGAAGATAATGATGGTTATAACTCAGATGGTAGCTAGCACATGGGCTTGTCTGTGCCGTGATGTTGGCCACGTTATGTCGTAGATGATAAGGGAAATTTCAAATTTCCAGATGTTAAAATTAATACTTTCTATCCAGAAAAAGGAATTAAGGCTAAAGTCTGTGACTCAGTGCGTCAAAGTGAAATTAATCTTTTAGTTTCGGGTACTGGAATATGTCCCATTTATTTACCTTTCCTTCTTCCTGAAGATGTCTCTAGATGGCAAGAAAAAGGTTTCTTTCATGTTCATTTCCCTCATGTCGATCTTATCATCCATCCACATTTTAATTACAACATAGGTGCTGAGTTCTTCACCACTTTAATTGATACTCGATGTCAAATTTGGGAACAAGCTGTAGTTGCCCAGTTTCGTGGAATTCTTAATGCTGAGAAAGGCGATGGAGGCTTGTCAGTTCAACCCAACTTTACTCTTTCTTTATCTGATAAATTCATTTCTTCTGCCTTTTGTTTACTTCTACAAGTTAAAGGTGTCTCGTTAATGCCCGGTTCTGTCTATGCCACCATAGGAGGTCACTGTGTATATAGAATCATGAATACTGTGTCTCCACCTATTTCCTTACCCATGGGGGTATCTTTCCCAAAAGGATCTTCCAATCTTCTTGATTATGGCCAATTCATCGATTCAACAGGTTTTGACATTGGTTTTCCAATTATAGAACAATTGCTTGATAGGCAAATCCCACAGTTTATTGACCTTCCTGTTCACAGAAATAGATTCTCAGACAGACCTCTGTTCCAATCCTGAAGAGTAGGCACCATAACTCTCCAATCTGTCCCTGGTCAAACTATCTTGGAACAACCATTAATAGATGAAACTCAAGCCAGAGCTCAACCTCTGTCTTGCAATAGATCCATGGCCCATACATATGCTAGTTCTAATAAAAAACCTTATGTGGATTACAATCCTGAAGAATGCTCAACCTCTGGTAGCTCACAAAGATTCAAGCAAATGCCTTCTCGATCATCCTTCTCTTCCAGATCCCAATGATGTCATCTGGATCAAATAGATGAACTTGCCAGACAAGTAAGTGCTAGATTACATCTTGCACCAAAACAAGATGAAGACCAAGATAAGAAAAGAAAAGGAAAAGGGATTAAAATAGCACAACTAGGTGAACATGCAAGTATGATGAGAGAGAATTTACCTAGGTATGGATCAGAAAGAAGAACTAAGCATACTCTGCAATTAGATTCTGCTACTGCTGTAGATTTAGTTAGCTATACTCTTGGTAGATGGCCAACACAGGATAGTTATCAGGTTGTTACACCTGATGATAAAACAATGGGCAGATATGAGGCAAAAATTCATACTAAGGTAGGGAGAAAACAAAAGAATTCTAAAGCTCAAAGAAACTGGCAGTCTACATGGATGAAAACAGCTTCAGAGAACATAGACGACATAGCAGTAGATGTCAAACAAGGAATCAATAGAACTATTTCTGTTTATGATGGAATGTTACAGGTACAGAATAGTCAATATAAAACAGAAACTGCTATAGGTAGAATTGATAAGCAGTGCACTTCTACCCTAAATAATTTTGGTTCACTAAATTACCAAGTCAGTCAGACCCATATAATGGCCACAAGCATACAGTCAAGCAGTGAAAGATTAGAAAATGTGGCAGGACAAATATATTCTCATGTCTCTACATCTGACTCTAAAAGAGATACTCAAGCTCAGGAGAACAAAGTCTTACTTGAGCATGTGGCAAGAAATTTAGACAAAGTAAGAAAATATGCCAAAAAGATTAGAGTATCCCAGAAAGGCAAGGATAGTTCTGAGGAAGAAACTGAGGACACAAAAACCCAGAAATCTCAGAAATCAGATCCCAAGCCCAGACCAAAAATATAGAGAAGAAAAAGCATTCTCTTTTCTAAAGAAATTGAAGAACAACCAGTATCTTCTACAACTAGAAGTCACACACCTCAGATGCCTTCTAGAATAGTTCTGCCCAAGTAGAAAGAACATATGTTATAGGTTTCTGAACCATTAAAAGATTGGTTACAAGAAAATGAATTAGAAGATAATGAACCTGTTTACATGAAAGAACCAGCTGCAGCCATGAATTCATCTGATGAAGAAATATTTGAAACAATTTCTTATCATGAATCCTCTTCTGAACCAGAATATATGTCTTCCGAAGAAACCCCATTTATAGAAATTATAGAGGATTGGGAACCTTTATGCATGGCTAGCCAGACTACTGTAGAAAATCAGTTGGATGTAGAGATGAGAGATGCTATGTCAGAAAATGCCTGGCCAGAAAATTTGAGAGCTTATGCAACTTCTGGTTATATTTTGAATATTGATAAAATTATAGATCCCTATGACACTATTTGTACATGGTGTGATACACTTGAGAATTTTTTTGATACTAGGGGATCTATATGGTCTGAAGAAAAAAAAAATTTGTATGCAGTCAGGCTCATGTTTGGTAAACTCCGCAGTTGGTGGAACTCTCTCCCTGATAATGGTATAATTTCAATGGATGAAGATGGAGATGAGTATGTTAAAGAAAAAGACATGTGTAGGAATGATATTTCTGCTGAAGGATTTGCTACCTTAAAATTATATCTGATTGGTTTATTTTGTGGCAACAGAAAGAATGATATACTTGAAGCAGAAAAAATCCTCTATTCATTGCAGCTCAGAGACTTAGGAAAATTGCATAAGTATAATTTAGTCTTTGAAAAATATATGATAGCTGTAGGAAAACTGCATGATTCTACCACAAAGAAGTTTTATTTAAATTCACTACCTTGTGGATTGGGAGAATATGCTGAAGAATATATAGGTAACAAGTATAAAACCAAAATTGATGCTTATGGTTTCAGTGAATTAAGGACTTTGGTTACCTACAAGTTAGATAAAGGATGTCTGCTTAAAGCCTTAAGTGATAACAAAGATCAGTATAATTCTTCTTGCAATATGAAAGACTATTGCAGCTTGCCACCCATTAATTAGATAAAAGAATTCAAACATGTCAGAAAATTCAGTAGAAAATCATGTGGAAAAGATTGTCATTGCAAGAAATGTAAATATGCTTATGACAATGATGACCATAGGAGACATACTCCTTATAAGAAAAAGCAGTATAGAAAAAGATACAGGTTTGCTCCTATAAATAAAAATTCTTTCAAGAATAGAAAGCCACCAAAGTTTCTATTTAGAAAGAATAAAGATTTCAAGAAAAGTGGAACATCTGTTCAGTGTTTGATTTGCAAAGGTCCACACTATGCTACAAATTGTTCAAAAAGGTATAAGCCAGAAAATAAAGTCTATGCTATGTTTGATGAACAGCATAGGTCAGAGACTTGGGAAATTGTTGCTTCCCATGAAGTTCTTGGTTCTTCCTATGTTGATTTGTTTGAATTAGTTGAAATTTTGCCTGATCAATACTACATGGCTAGAGATAAATATAGAAGAAAGCATTCTTCTACCAGTTCAGAATCTGAGTCTGAACGATCCAGTTCATCTGACCAGAAGGTTGTTTCTAAGATGATTAAAAAAGCTATTAAAGATCTGGATTTCAAGATAAGCATGGCCAAATCCAAGGATCCTTATCACATGCCAGGATCACTCGAAGAATGAAAAGCTGCCGCCAAACAACAGGTTAAAGATATCAAGGCTTGGGAAAAAGAGAAACTTGCTCTTTATAGAAAATCCAAACGATCTTCTAAACATTCTGTGTCTAGCTCACCCTCACCATCACCAAAGCCTAAATCATCCCATGGTTACACCTAGCCTTCTTGGTTATCTTCCAAACCATCTCCTTCCAAACATCATTCTCGCCATTCACCCTCTGTGTCTCTTGGCCGAAGCATTGATATTTTATGTGCTAAAGTTGACCGTTGTAATGAATCTGTTGACATCTTAGCTCGGCAATGTGCTATGCAACAAAAGGCCTTGGACAAACTCATTTCTGCAGTAGGGAAAATTGGAGAACATCTAACAAAAGTAGATGATTCTTCTCCAGATATTCTATCTGAACCAGCAAATGCTCTATACATGGTAGAAAATTGTACATATATCCGTGTAAATCTTTGTTTTTCTGGATATAAGCTTATTCCCATGGATGCATTTGTAGATTCTGGTTATTCTTGTAGTTCTGTCAAAACTAATGCCATTCCTTCTAAGTTTTGGAAAACCAAGAATGATTTACCAGCCGGATATGCCATAAATGGAGAAGAAATCAAAATGGGGAGATTTGCTCAGGATGTCAGAATTGAAATCCAAAGTAAGCAGTTTATTGTTGATCTAATTGAACTTGACAGTTTGAGGGAAGATATTTTGCTTGGTTACACCTTCCTAACCAAATATCAGCCATTTGTTTTATACACCCACGAAATATCTCTTAAGCATACAGATGGCCCTGTCAGGATTCCCTCCTTGAAATTAGTCAACCATAAGCTATTTGATAAAGCCAAACAACAAAAGAAAGAGCCTCTAAAGTCCCAAGGACCACGGTTACCTCTACCCTTAGAACCAGTTAAGGCAAAATTTGAACAGGATTGTTGTAGCATGAATCCTTTACAGTTTTGGTCTAAGGAGCATGAAGAATGCGAGATTAGGTTGAAACCTGAATCTAAAACTATTATACCATTTGAACGAGCCTATCTCATGAGCCCCACAGAAGTAAAAGAGATGGATGAGCATTTGAATGAGCTCATTGAAGGAACGTTTATCAGAGAAAGCAAGAGCCCATTTAGCTGCCCAGCTTTCCTGGTCAATAAAAGGGCAGAACAACAGAGAGGTAAGAAAAGATTTTGTATAAACTATAAGCCTCTGAATGATATCATTCTACCATTCAATTATCCCATTCCATTCAGTACAGATTTGATAATGAGAGCAGCTTCAAAGAATGTGTTTTCTAAATTTGATTGCAAGTCAGGTTTCTAGCAAATTAAGGTAAAAGAGGAAGACAAATTCAAAACAGCTTTCTCAGTACCGCAAGGTTTGTATGAGTGGAATGTGATGCCTTTTGGCCTCAAGACTATACCTGCCTATTTTCAGCGCAGAATGGATAGAGCTTTAAGAAGTCTGAAAGAATTTTGTTCTGTATATATTGATGACATAATTGTTTATTCTAAGAATGATTCTCAGCATTTGAAGCATTTGGAAGCTTTATACAATGCAATCAGAGATAATGGGATCTGCTTATCAGCTAAGAAAATGGTAATTGGCAAACAAGAAATTGATTTCTTGGGTCTGGTTCTATCACATGGCAAGGTAAAACTCCAGCCTCATATCCTTAAGCATTTTTCAGAATTTCCTGATGTTTTGGTTGGTACCAAGCAAATACAAAGATTCTTAGGATGTCTCATTTATGTCAGTCCATTCTATAATGGATTAGCTAAAGACACAAAGAAACTTCAAGCTCAGTTGAAAGAAGGAGCAGGTCCCTGGAATGAAGAGTTAACAGAAATTGTTTAAAAGATAAAATAGAAATGCCAGTATTTTCCCACTCTTCATTTACCTGAAAATGGATATCCTTTATTTTTATTCACTGATGCATCTGATGATGTTTGGGGTGCTATTCTCATACAGGATATTCCATCGAAAGGAGCACAAGTGTGTGGTTACAGATCAGGAACCTTCACTGATACAGAATGCAGGTACACCATATATGAAAAAGAGATTTTGGCTGTAAAGAAGGGTATAGAGAAGTTTAAGATTTTTCTTAAACTTGTTCATTTCATTGTAAAAACTGACAGTCAGCCAATGAGATCTCTGCTCAGCAAGAAGCCAAATAAAGATATTGCCCATGGCTGAATTGCACGTTGGTATCTTGATTTTGCCAGTTATGATTTTGAGATAGAATGGATTAAAGGTGATAATAATCCATTAGCAGATTCTCTTACGAGAGAAATGGCCAAGCTTGCAGAGTCAATGTATATGATGATCGAAATTGGTGACACATTGGTAAGAAATGATGGTACAGAAATATTCCTTAGTAAAGATGAACAAGGTAATGATTTGTGGATACCTCATCTACCTCCAGAAATTATTACTCCTATCCTCCACACACATTTCTTGAATAAATGGCTTCAAGAGTTAAGGAATCTGATCAGAGACAATTATGATAAAGGAATTCTTACAGGTCCTCAGCAAACAGAATTTCTATCACACTTTGGTCTTCAAAATGCTGCTATTTATTTTGCACTAAGAAATAGCATTACATTTGATGTTTGCATTACATCTTTGTTGCCTATGAATTGGCCCATAAAAATCAAAAGGAATTTTCTTAAGTGTGCAAAATTTGGTTTCTTTAACAGCATTACTATCTTGCAGACAGAGTTTGAAGACTATGCAGACTTATTTTTAGGATACAATGATAAAATCATACAGAATGATATGAGAGAGTTTTTTGACTATCTGCAGAGAAATTTTTGTTGGGCTGTCGAAGAAGGAATGAGTGGACCATCAGGCTATTTGCAAAATAGATTTAATTATGCATTACCACGAATTGAATATTATCCTTTAACTCATAATTGGTTCCCACAAGCCCAGGTGGAAGATATGGAGGTTGCCTTGCTCCCTGCTTTAATTGCTGCTAGAACTGAAATAGATTTTGCTTCTCCTGATGAAGTTACCAAAATTATATATACTTTCCACCAATGAGATGATGACTTGGCAATTGCCTTCAGGCCTCTTCCACAACACTTGCTTCCACCAACAAATTTAGATCATGACTATGATTTTGATGAGCTGGACTCCGTATCAGACAATGATAATACCTCCACTGACGAAGATAATGATGGTTATAACTCAGATGGTAGCTAGCACATGGGCTTGTCTGTGCCGTGATGTTGGCCACGTTATGATCCGACATGATAATAAGAAAAATAAGCAATAGACGACATAAATAGATGACATAGCAATAATAAGATACCAATTGGTAGATAAGATACCAACATAAATTTGGTTTCTGAATTGCGATATGGCTCTGATATGGCACAGACAATAATAATACCTCCACTGACGAAGATAATGATGGTTATAACTCAGACGGTAGCTAGCACATGGGCTTGTCTGTGCCATGATGTTGGCCACGTTATGTCATAGATGATAAGGATTATCTACATTATCATGTTATCCTTCTTTTCTTTGAGTCCCTAAATTATCTGCATCAAACAATCTTCCCAATTCTACCATTCCTTGTGGGATCATGTTGGTTTTCAAGTTTAGTACTCCTTCTAAATCCATTTCAGCAGGTTCTATTTCTTCAACATCTATTATTTGAGCAGTGAACACATCTGATGAAGTAAGGAAATTAATTATGTGTTGATCATCTTCAAAAACTTGGAAATTGGTGACATTATCAAGTACAGATGGAGTAGCCACAAACTCAATAGAAAACTTCCTTAGTCCTGCCATGGATGTTGGCTCTAATGTACTTGTTGTTTGAACTAGAGCATTTGCAACATGATTTTGTCTTCTTGGGATGACTTAGATGTTAAAACCATCAAAGCACTTGATCAAATCCTAGACTCTATTCCTGTACCTATTCAATCTCTTATCATTACATGAGTATTGTTTTCTTACTTGTTTTACCACTAACTCAGAATCACCAAACACCTAGATAATTCTAACTTTCTCCTATAATGCTAGCAGCAATCCTTGCACTAATGCTTCGTATTCAGTGATGTTGTTCATGCATGGGAACTGTAGTCTTTGTGACACCAAATATGAACTCCTAGTGGGGCTGATCAACTCAACCCCAGCGCCAGACCCTTGCCTGCATCTTGAGCCATCAAATCTTAAGGTCCATAAGCGAAAGTCTTTGTTGTCAATATTCTGTTTCACAGACTACCTTCCATTAAGCAGAGGTTCAAGTTCTTCCTTCTTTTCAACAGTTGGTTCCTTCTTCAAAATTATAGGGATATTTAGTTGGCTTTGCACTTGTTTGACTACTTCTTGACACATTTGGCAGGTAAATTCAGATTGAGATGCCTCATGTATACAACACCAATTGGGCAATAGTAATTCTTCCATTTGTACTTGCTTTCCAACAGCAATTTGATCTTGCACAAATCTGGCTACAAAATCATGAAATCCCTCAAATACCCTAGGTTCATCTTTTTCTAAAGAGTCTTCTACATCTGATTGAATATATGCTACTATACTTTTTGGTCTTTCTATAAGTGGTTTAGAGGGCCTTAAGTAGCTCAGCATAAGGACTTCTTCTGACTGCCTACTGTGTGGAAGATAGACTCCCAAATCAGCTTCTAAGAATAGAATCTCATTGGGTTGATTGTATTCTATGATCATATGCTTCATCTTGGGCTTTCTTTCAATACATATCTGATTGGACAATCCCTTCCATGGCAGCCACATGTGGGAAAAGTCAGTTGTCATATAACCATTCAAAGTCCTAGACCAATCTCTACTCAAAAGCATGCCATATTGATCTGGAATGTCCACTACTTGAATATCTATGTATTGCTATATCCTAGGATTAGAAGCTAGTTGCATGTGTATCCTATTCAATTCTCCTACTACATTTACTTCAGTCTTATCTAATTGTGTCACTTTCTGGGATGATTTGGCTGGAGTGAGCCCAAGTGCCTTACAAATTGACAGTGGCATTACATTCATGGAAGCACCAGAATCTACTAAACAGTTATGAAGGTTCCTGTTGAATATCCTGAGTGTTAGAAGGAATGGAGGACTTTCCCTCTTGTCTTTATATAGTATCATCTTTTGTTCTACATTAGTCACATGTATCCTTGCTTTCCCCTTATCAATACTATCTTTGGTAATATTCTCCTTTGGTATATAATCAGTCTTAGTTCCAACACCTATGTCTTGAAAGAAAGATGTCCTAACCTCAGGTATCTTAAGTAACTCATATATAGAGAGACTAACCTTCATTTTCTTAAGTTCCTCAACTACATACTGCCTCATTTTTACTATGTCAGATCATTCAAAATTTTCTACAGTAGTAGCAGTACCCTGATATACTGATTGATGGGGAACTTTTGGTGGTTCAGGATTATTGGTAGCTTTCGGGTTAGGTGGAATTTGATAGCTATTTGGAGGGATGGAAGTGGTGAAAGGGCCCTTAGGCTTACTACTTCTCAGGTTGTAAGGAGTCTTGTTGTACTACTGATATGCATTGACTTCTTCAGACTCTTCTTCCTCAAGTTGATTATCATCTTGGAATGGAAATGTATAACTATCAAGAACTAGGGTAGTATCATACCTTTGAGAAGGAACAATTTCATATCATGTTGGTGGAGTCTCCTAATTTTTAGCATTTTGAATCTTCGTCTGGAAGATACTGGATGCAATCTGGAATTCTAGATAGTCTAGTTTAGAGTGAGCATTTGTGTTGTGTAGTCTGTACCAAGTGGATAAAGCAGCTTCAGCCAACATCACATGACCTAGGGGCTTAATATCATTGTTCTGATTCTCCAAGGGTGAAGCTACTCCTCCATTATTTGGTTTGGTATTCCAGGATTGGTTTGACCATTGCTGGAAGTTCTAATTTTAGTACTGATTCTGATTTGAGAACTAATTTTGATTTTGATTTTGGGAGTACTATTGATTCTAGAAATGTTGTTGATTCTATCCCCTTTGCTATAGATAAGCATTCTGGTTCTTGAGGTGGGTAACCTCAGCAGTGAGTTTCTTCATTTTCTCAACTAGTTCTATGATATCATATTTGTCTTCTTTGGTTTTCCCTATTTCTGAGGACTGTAGGAAAGGCATTTATGCTGGAGGCATTTTAGCTACTAGATTTCCTGGGTGGATTAATAAGGCTTGTGTTGCAACTGGGTTTGGAATTGGATTCATCATAGGGGTATGATTAGCCAATGCATGATTTATCATGGGTATTTGATTCGGCATGGCAATAGGCCCCATATGCTTCAATGGACCAGAGGTTGTTTTCCCTAGCTGGGTACTTACATCAATAGCATCAGAATATGCTTGAGCTAAACTAGCAGGTATTAGGTTATCTCTCCTTGCAAACATGGAGGTAAGTTTATCTAGGGCAACATAGTAGATAGGCAAGGCAGTAGCCTGATCTACAGCGTAAGGAACCTATAAACGACTGTAAGCTTTTTGGAATCTGTTGTTAAAGGAACTTATCATCTCACCTTCATTTTGACAAATCTCCACAAAAGATCGATAAAGATTAGCTAGGTTGGTAGGCATATGAAACCTATCCAGAAACGTAGTCTTCAGGTTCAGCCATGAATTTATGGATGCTGCAAGGAGGTTAGCAAACCAGTAATAAGCTTCTTCCTGCAAAGAATAAGGGAACAACCTGCATATCACATCCTCATACTGTACTTGCAACATGAACATATTAGATTCAAAGATTTTGATATGCTCATCTGCAGTCCTATTTGGATCATTCACCCTAAATTTTGAACAAAACTTATCTGGTTTCTTTGGCATATCATGGTAATCATTGAACATAAAAAGAGACTGGTTATTTCCTGTAAAGAAAGCCATGTTGGGAGGATTAATTGGAGTTGTAGTAGTATTCCTAGGGGCTGACTGAGCTCGAGGGGCTCTAGGTATTCCTTGATCCCTTCTTGTTCATCTGAATTTTGCTAGGGACAATAGCTCTTCTCCAGCTGAGCTGGATCTAGTGTGCCATTGTCTAGTCCCCAGACTTGCTGATTTTTAGCAAAGGGAAATAGATGCCACCTTCTAGCGCCAATTCTGTTGATGGTGGTTTTAGCACACAACAACGTAGGTGTGATTACTGGTTTCACACCTCTCTTGAAAAGTATCCTACCCTAGGTAAGACTACTCCAAGGATAATATAGTTAGGTCTTAGCTTGCTTGGAATCTCTCAGTTGGTATGTTCTAGCTATGCCTACAAGGGGTCTTACATGCAATCTGCAAATCTACAGGTTTGGGGTAGCGAATACACATAAACCCTTTTATAATTTTTAGCTAATAAATAAGATAAAATGCTGCTGAAATTCCTATTCTAATAGCTAGTAATGGTTTTCAAAGACAATGCAAAAGGTTAGGGTTTTAGAAGGATCCTAAGTGACATTCACAATGCAAAAGGTTGTCTTCAGTAGAGAAATACTCCAAAAATTTAAACCAGCTTCATGAGTCACCAAACTGAGATGGGTGTTATAGTTCTGCAGAAAACAGTGCTATCTTTAATGGAGGTCAAAAGATTTTTAGATCACATTCATTTGCTAAATACCCAATAAACGGTGCAATTTAACTTATGAAATGCAATTGAACTTCAACACAAATAATCAGTCCAGGCTAACTTTACACAGCTATTTACCATTAGCAAACAACTAAAAGTATGGACTTAGAGTACTCATCAAATACTTCAGCAAACCATGAACATTACAAAAGCACAACTAACTATGGGAGAGCAAGAAGCAAACCATGAAAACCACAATGATTCAACACAAGATACAAATTCTTAGAATTACTGCAGAAACTTGCTTTGTATTATTTCAAATGGCATAGAGTCAATAATTTGGCATCAAAATCTCTCTTGCAAATAGTGGAAATGGCAGCCCTTTATATAGAAAAGTAGCATACCCTAGCTTTCAAAAGAATGATGGAGATTAGCTCAACACCGATGGTCCAGATTACATCAATAAATGCAATTATAATAGCTCACATCAATTCTCATATTACATTTTGTCCTTTATGAAAAAGACAAAAAATAGTTCCTAGATACATTGAATCAAGTCATTTTGACTAGCCAACTCAGTATATTAATAGAAAAGGACATTTTGGAAGCAAGAAGAAGACAACATAGAGTCACATGCTGCCTCAAATATAGCCATTTACAATTGTGACGAGATTGCATCATTAGAATAATCAAAATAGTATCAAGATTCGCTATCTAAATCGATCTTGTCTTCATTGGCCAGCTTGTTGCGATAAGTCAACCAAGCATCAAGTGCAGGATTAATGTCAGATGAGTCTGGATCCTTCAAATGATGTATCCAGTAATCAAACACCTCCAATTCTTGACTAAATTTGCCATGTATTCTTTCTATCTCTGCCCCTACTTTCTGAAATGCCTTGAATTCTACCTTGAGGTCGCTTGCTTTATCCAACCTCTCCTCCATACTGAGCGTGTCATCCTCAAAAATTACTGTATGCAACTTATTTTTACATTTCTTGACATCAAAAGGGGCATAATCATCATAGGATGCTTCCCTGCAATCCCTTAAAGAGTCATTGATGTCGTATATGACTAATCTTAATTCTTCATCAGCTGGTTTATATGCTTCTTTTACGTGCTCAAAGGTTTCTTTTCTCAAAAGTAGCTATTGATTTCATTCAATAGCCTTCGGTAGCTGATTCTCGATCAAAATATTCTCCACAACTAGAGTCTGAGCTAGCAATTCTCTGATACCTTTTATCCGAGGATACATATGTGGATAATATTCATCAAAAGAATCACATTCTTCATGCAAGTCTTTCCATTTTTTGTGCAATTCCACCAATTTCTGGTGTGCTTGAGTTGAGGCGCTAATGGCTTCACATCCCATCTCAAAAATTTGAAGTAACCAATTATCTATACCTTGGGACTTTGATCTAACCTTGCCCAATTTGGTCATTTCATCAGTAGATAGGAAAGTTGGTATTGTCCTTATATCTACCCCTACATCTACTGGCTTTATAAAAAATTGAAGACATGCTCGAAGTTCTTCATTTTGCTATTTCAAATCTTTCTTGGACATTTCATCTTTATCTAGTTGCTCTAAAATTGAGGTGACTTAGCCCTTGAAATCATCCACTCTTTGAGCACGAGTGGTTGGACCTAGATCAACTGTAGTTATGATATAATCTTCTGCCCTAACTTGTTCTCTTGTTGTATTAGCTGCCAGGACCGCTATTTCGTCTATCCTTGACCCTGATTTGCTCTTGTAGATTCTTGATTGAATCTTAGCCCTTTTCTGTTTCTTGGGATTCTAGGCCTGTGATAGGATCGTGCTTAGGTCAAGCTACATTACCTCTACTTGAGGCTTAGGATATGTTATTCTACCTTATAGCCATTCAGGAGCAGAAGGTTGGTTTAATTCAGAGGCTCCATCCTTATTAGATATGGCTAGCTCTTTAGATGGTTCTTTTTCTTGCTTTGACCCTTCATTCTTCTCTAGAATTTTCTCTTTTTTCTCTTCTTCTTCTGGGGCCAAATTCTCCAAACTTCCCATTACATCATCTTGTGCAGCCTTGAAAACTTCTTCTATTTGATCTTCATCTAGAGGACTATCAGATATGTCAATAACATCTACATTGGCTGAAGGTTCCTGAGAGTCATCATTATTCAGCTCCGTCAACGCCTCCTTTTCCTCCTCAATTGTTGTTTTAGGCTCTTGTAACCCCAACTCTGCACACACTTTTTTAATCCCAGGCAGCAGTGGTACTTCCAATGAATCTGCAGGTATTTGGGATATAGGGATAGCAGAAGAGATGGCTAAGGAAGGTGCACTGACCTGTGTCAGGTTAGTCAAGATTGGTGATAAGGAGGAAGAAATGACAAGAGGTGAAGGAAAGGGTAGTGAAGGTAGAGGAAGAGGGGGTGAAAGGATGGTGGAAATGGGAGGCAATGGTAAAGGAGAAGAAGGTGTAGGTGTAGTGGTAGTGGAAGGGTATGAGATGGTAAGAGTGGAGGAAATAGGAGTGCTAGGATCACTAGAAGAAATTGCCAGTGAACAAGAGGTGGTAGGAGATGTTTCTTGAGTTATGGAGGTCAAGATTATGGGTGAAGTGGATGCAGTAGAGGAAGGAGGAATGGAAGGAAAAGTGACAACAGAGATAGCAGGGGTTAAGACAGCAGTGTTAACACTTTGTGTAGGAGGTTGGGTAGTTGGAGGATTGGAATCTTTCTTAGTTGTGGCATCATCCTTGTTAGCTTCTTTTACTTTTACCTTCTTAGCCTTAGAGCTTTCTCTAGTCCCACATGGCATGTCTTTTCTTTTGGAAGTTTTGGTCCTAGTTGAGGGAGGTTGATCTTTCTTTTGAGGAGACCTTGTAGAGGGCTTCTTCATCTTCTTTGCCTTTTCTGCCAGGGATGTATGTTCTTCACTATCTGATTTCTATTTTTTAGCTGGCTTTGCCTCATCTGTGACCTGAATGGGTTCATCTTCTTCTCCCCCGGAGTCCTTGTCTGATTCCATTGCTGTGTAGGTAAGCTAGACTCCTTGTCCATTTAGAATAGCCACTTGAGATCTAACTGAGGCCTTACTCAACCTGATTGGTTCCCTCATAACAACATCTAGGGAGCTCTCCTCTACATTTGCCCAATTTGGCAATGGAATGGGTTGATGGTACTGTGCCTCCCATGGTCCTCTGACCATAACATTTTCATCACCTTGCAACTGATCAGGGACTGCCATTATATGAAACCTTTTGATGAAGTTGAAAGGCAGCCTTGCATGTGCCTTCTTCATAACCTTGTAATCATCAGGGCAGTTAGCCCAAAAGTCTTCAATATGCACTTTGTGGAAGAGCTTTTTACTTACAAATCTTTCTATCACTCTATTTGGATCAAGATGACCCCTTGCATTGTAGTAGTGCAAATTCAAGAGTTGAAGCTCTTTGTTTGAATGTTCTGTTGATGCCAGAGAAGGACATGCATAAAGTCCTTTGCCGAACTTGATAGGAAATTGAACACTAGTCCTATGCAAGTGTTTGATTTTCTCAGCACAAGGTATCAGTTGCCTAGACAGTTCCAAAAGCACTATCTTATCATCAGGGTATCGAGGGAGTCTATAGGCTATTTTAGTGAAGCCTTGTACCCTTATGTAGTAAATTTTTCAAACTAGATATACCACCTGCCATATCTAGTTACCTCATTAATGGCCTGAGTGGAAATCCTCAAAGCTGTGCTACCCTGCAACTTTCTGGCTATATACATTGTGAATGGATCGTTTACCCTTTTGAAATGTATTAATGATTGAGATAAGGTTAGTTGTGGATAGCATTCATATACTTTGATCTGAGTATTCTCATCATTCCCAACTTCACCAACTTTGGACAACCCATCGTAGTGATTCCTTCTTGCCAATGCATAGATGATATAGGATGTCCATCTGAAGTATTTGTTTTCACTGAAATTGTTGAAGGCTTCATGGATGTTATCAGTGAGAATCTGAGCCCAGTGGAACTTAGTTCCCTTCAATATCTCAATGATAATGACAAACATCTAATCCTCAAAAGTTGAGGCTGTTGGAAGTCCATATACTCTGCTTAGGAAACTTACCAAGTTTCCTATCTCATCATGAAAGTCACTTTTGTAGAGTACTCTAGGGAGCTTAATGAGAGCAGACTTTTTACTTTTAACCCAATGGTCATTTATATACTTTCTGCATCCTTCTACATCCTTATTATATGCATCTTGTGATCCTTTCCTATCTAGCATAGTCATGACTTTGTGCCAGGGGATGTCCAAGGTTTCAGCCAGAGAAGGTGGGGTCAGATCAACCAAGATATCCCCATTCACCATCTGAATTGTCCTTGTCATAATGTCATATCTATCTGCACATGTGGCCATTAGTTCTGCACATTGCACCGAAGTAGGGAAGGTAGCTGCTTGTGCAATACCACTATCTCTAAGTACTCTAGCTCTGGGAGTTAGATTTGGACCAAAGACCCTTGGTCTGAAGTCATCTAGGTCTATGCGACCTAAGTCTGTGTCCCCTACATTACTCCACCTGGAGTGAATTTTGGTCTCTGGAGGGACTCCTTTAAACTCATACTTCATTGCTTGGGCCCGAGCAGTCATTTAGTCTACAGGACCGGACCTTATAAGTTTGATATACCAAAGAAACTCCTAACATACTCCTAAGTTTCAAATGAATCTATGTAAATCTGCTATTTACTACTAACATGCTTTTGAAGGAAAGTTAAATCTAACTACAAATGTACGCAATCAAATATCCAATGTTGCAACAAAATTCATGAAAATTACCATTAACAAAGCATTACAACATTAATTTCATCATTTTAAATCACTTTCTTTTTGACAATTTCAAGAAATCCAGTCATTTGCATGGTTTTGCGCTAATTTGAGGGTTGTCCAACCTTTAAAAGGAAAAGCACTGAATTTGAAGTCATTCGACCCTTAGAAGGAAACGCGCTAAATTTGAGGTCATTCAACCTTAGCGGGGAAACTGGATAGGTCTGACCAAAGATTTACTTCCTTTCATGCCTTTGAGCATTTTGCGTGAGTTTTGATAGTGTCCAACTTGCGTGGGATTTAGAGGTCACTATCCTCCTATGGTTATCAAGTCAGTCAGTTGAGATTATAGCGCAAAATTTTATCCATAAACCCCAAACCCATAAACCCTAAACCTAAGTAACCCTAAGCCTCTCTCTCCCTATCTCTCCCCTCTCTCTCTATCACCTTTGTCCCTCTACCTTTGAATCTCTCTCCCTTTGTCTCTAGCCATGTCCCTCACACTCTATCTCTCCATCTCTCCCACCAGTCTCCTCTATATCTCCCTATTGGTCCTCTTTCTCTCTCTAAACCATAAACCTCTAAACCTTAACCCCTAACCCCAAAACCATAAACCATAAACCTTTATCTCCCTATCTCTTCCTATCTCCCTATCTCTATCATCCCCCTACCTCTCAATCTCTCTCTCTCTAAGTCTCTGGACATGTCTTCTCACTCTCTATCTCCCTATCTCTCCCCTCTGTTTCCTCTATCTCTCCCAATCTCTATTAATCCCCTCTCTCTATATCTCTTTAAACCCTAAACCCGAGCAACCCTAAATCCTAAATAATTCCTGTAAACCCTAAACCCTAAACCTAAGCAATGCTAAACTCATAAACCCTAAATAATGCCCCTAAACCCTAACCCCTAACCCCAAGCAACTCTCTATCTCCTAGTTTTTTGTTTTTCATTTCCTTCATCGATAAGGGAGAGGGAGAGATATAAGGGAGAGATAGGCAGATATAGGAATGATGGGGGGAGAGAGGAAAAAGATAGAGAGATAAGGATAGATAGCTAGGAAGATATAGATAGAGAGGAGACAAATAGGGAGAGATGGAGGAGATAGAGGGGAGAGATAGGGAGATAGAGAGTGAGCAAGATGTCCAAATATATAGGGAGATAGAGGAATGATAGGGGAGAGAGAGGCAAGAGATAGGGAGAGAGAGATAGGTAGAGAGAGAGAGGAGATAGATTGGGAGAGATAGAGGAGATAGAGGGAGAGATAGGGAGAGAGAGAGAGTGAGTGAGATGTCTAGAGAGATACTGAGAGAGATTGAGAGGTAGAGGGATGATAGAGAGAGGGAGATAAGGGAGAGATATGGAGATAGAGGTTTAGTGTTGCTTAGGTTTAGAGTTTAGGGGTTACAAGTTAGCGCTTAGGGATTAGGAGCATTATTTAGGGTTGAGGGATTTAGAGAGAGAATTCTTTTGACATGCAACCATAAATCCTAAATAATGCCCTTAAACCCTAAACCCTAACCCCTAACCCCTAAACCATAAACTCTAAATAATGCCCCTAAGCCCTAACCTCTAACCCCTAAACCCTAAACCTAAGAAACCATAAACCCCCAAATCCTAAACCCCAAACCCCTAAACCCTAAACACTAAACCCAAGCAACCCTAAACCTCTATCTTCCTATCTCCCTATCTCTATTGTTCCTCTACCTTTCAATCTCTCTCCTTATGTCTCTGGCCTTGTCCCTCACTCTCTATATATCCCTATTGGTCCTCTCTCTCATCACAACCTATGCCCTAGGATATATCATTCCTGCAATAGGCATAGCCCAATCACATCTAGTCAACAATCTTGGCAAGAGATTCAATGGCTATTAGTCTGTCAGTTAGTTGGTCTTTTGTTTTGATTTATCTTTTATACCCCTTCTACACTTACTAGAAAACCACCTTGATCTTCCATATCTTGGTGTGTCATTGGCTGGTATAGGATGGGGCAAGAGTCATTTTTTTGTATGTCATGTTTGTTGGATGTTGATATATTGTATGTATTGGAATAGATTTTTGCATAACACTCATCCTACGAATCTAAAAATTATACCTTTTGTCCACTAGGAATTCAATGCTATAAGTCTCTTTCCCCACATGTCTAGACAAGGTTGTACTACATTGGCCATGTATAATCACACCCTCTTGTTTGAATGTCAATTACATGCAAATTTGGATATACATCATCACCTTGGTCTCCTATACCTTGGTGAAAAATATCCTTTTTTCTATATTAAAACTTAGGATAATTGCTCTAAAACATACTACCATAATTCCAAACTTTATCTATCCTACCATACCGACCCACCCCTATCAGGATCCATATCCACCCATAACATTCCCGCCTTTGGATTTACATTAATAAAGATGGACACTCATCCTAATCCACCTTGCCCCCAACAAGCATATACATGATGCATGCCAAGTAATCTTTCAATCCAGTTCCTCCCCCCAACAAGCATGTTCATGTTGCTTTCCAATCATTCTCCCCAATTAACCTCCCATCCCAACTAATTTTTCTATCCAATGTATCATCATCTCGATTATCCATTGCCTATACCTGTATGAACACGTTAATCTCACATCATTTTCATCGTCATAATCATCATATCATTAGCATAACCATCCATATAAAAAAATCCACATCATAATTTCATAAACATATCACTCAAACACAAAATATGAATCATACACACATGTAAATTAAATGCAACAGAGTTTTTGCCAACTATCTCCCACTCACTGATTGCATCATAACCATACCACAACCTAAAAAGATTGAATCTAGATTGAATCCTTTTTTATAGGCATACTAAAGTATCATTTCCTATAAATAGTAGCTATACATTTGACATTAATGTGAAATTAAAGAACATTAAATGAATCAAATCTTGATCTAGTCTACACAACACAAAATTAAATGGATTCAATCTTGCATAAAACCTAACCATACATCACATCATCATAGTTACATCATCACAATCATCATAACATATTCATAAGCCTTATATTCATCACCTAATCCATGTATTCATAACACAAGCCATATATCCATCACATAATCCATGCATCCATAACATAATATATATATCAATCATATAATCCATATATCCATAACATAATCTATCACACATACATCAAATACATCCATACAACAACAGTGTTTATGTCAAATAAATGTAATGGGATTGATTTTCTAGTAAATCACTCGAAAGGTCACAAGTGAGCTTGTTAACTATTTTGTTGTGTACCTATGCATGTCCACCTCATCCTATAAACATGTCATCATAATATCAACATAATCTAGATCATAATCCATTGCAAAAGATCCATAAACAAGTCCACATATAATCCACATCATAATCCATCACATGTCCACATATAATCCACATCATAATCCATCACATGTCCACATATAATCCACATCATAATCCATCCATACCTTTATAAGAAAAAACCCAGCATCATCACATACACAACATCATAAACCATAACATAATCCAACAATAAATATCCATCACATGTTCATCCATAATGCATATATCCATCAAAAACATAAACCATAACTTAAACCATAGCATAATCCATTACATAATCCTTCATATAAATAATAATATATACTGAAATAACATCCAACATGTACATAAAAAACATCATAAATAATCATGTCACATCATCATGTAGGTCACTCACAAATTACTCATCGCATATATACATAAAAAATGGTCATGATATTGCCCTTTGGGGTGCAATGTAGTGGTGAGTTCACTTGGTTGTGGTGTGCACCACTAGGGTTCAAATCCCCACTAGGCCAATGAGCTCGTAGGCCCTGTGCTTTCACTTGGCTATTGAGCTTGTAGGATATGTGCCTTTAAGGATCCTTTACTGGGCTAGCATGCTCGCAGGCTGTGGGCCTTCACTAGGCCAATGAGCTCACATTTTGAACTGAATGAGTGCTAATGCCTCGATGATAATGCCCTTGGAGAATGAGACCCCCTAGATGTGGTCTTAGTAATAAAGCCATGGGAGGAGATTCCCCATAAGGGTCTCTCTAGGCTCAGACCAAGCTAAAAACTTGAGATTCCTAAATTAAAAAAATGGTCATGATACAAAAATGTGCCTGAAGGTTTAGTACATCAATGTATGATACATAATAGAAAACACCACTATGTGGTACTATCACTAGACTCTGCTATAGCCTGAGGTGCTGGTGTCGAGGGACCTACCCTTGTAGCCTAAGGTGGTACTACTATCCCCTATCTTGGTGGAGGCATCACTAAAGGTGGTATCATGAATGGAATTGTAATCAAATGAGTCCTCATTCTCTCAGACTTAGTCACCCCTGACCGAATTTATACACTGAAGCTGGGATGTCTCTAATCTGTTAGCACCACTACATGATATAGGGTATGATAATGTTGTTCCCTTTGTAAAATCTCTACTAGTTCACCCTACACCTGCACCAAATCTAGCCACATATCAGATAGCCCATCTCCTACTATTGCATTGCACCATGTCACACTCTAGATGGAGTTGTGCCTCCTACTGCTCAACCCTTTTCTATAGCACCCTAACTGCATCCCTCTTCATGATCACCGTATTCTGCTACTAGATAACGCGGGATAGCTCTACTGCATCCACCCCACCCCTTCTAGTTCTAGTCAACTCCACAATCTACCCTATGGTGGCCCTCAACTCTCCCTATAATCTATCTACCTTTGCCTCTATGACAGCTATCTATGGCTCCCTAGTGTCCCACTCCACCTGTGTGGCAACCAACACATCCATCAGGGTCCTAATCTCTACCCATTAAACATCAACATCAACCTCCTCCTCATCCCCTCCTCTCCCTACTACTACCTCCACTCTCTAGTGTACCTACCATCCCCCTCCAGCCCCACCACCTCCACCATCCCCACCATCTCCTCCATCCTCCTCCTCCTCATCATCATCCTTGCTACTCTCCACCAACACCACTTGCCTAACTAGAATAGTCAATCTCGTGGGTCTATACTCTTGCCACTATATATCATAATCAGGGGTGGTCCTAGCATCATTGAAATCTAATCTCTAGCCCCATATGACTAGCACTAACTCCAAAATGCCACAATCACACTAGCAACATCATTAAAGGTACCCTAATCAGGTGCCTCCCTAGTAACCCATCGAAACATGGCCTCCACCTGTGGCTGTCCCTACCTAAGACCAAAATATCATAGTATAGGCTTGAGCATGTACCAACCAATGATGTGCTCTATACGATCCATCAGATATCTTCCCTACTAAGTATAATTCAGATGATATCCATCATCCACCCACGACTCACACCTCGGCCAGAAACTCCAAACAACTATGTCCAACTCATAAAAAAATCACCACCAATATGCCAAAGCAACCAATTGATGATGCTATAAAATCCTAGTGTAAGCAAAGATAAATGGCCACCCCATTGGCCTTGCATATGCACATATCAACTATGTCACCAAGATATACTCCCAAGCCCATACATGTATGACTCCATACCATAGACCGGCTCACTGCTGATATACTACAAAATGCATATCATGGTACAAGTGCACTAACATGCACAACCCCTAGGCATACATTGTGTCCTCCTCATAAATGTACTCAAACACCACTCCTAATCCTATGGAGAATCCACCCAACCTCCTATCTAACATCAACAACCCTCCAATCAAACATGCTATGTGATGTAGAGGGCAAGGGAAGAATAGACAACCTTCAATGATTCAATCAAATGATTCAACAAGGAAGGAGACATTCAATGTTTTGACATAAGCCAATTCATTCATGACTAAAGGATTAACTAAAAGACCCTACTTGAACAAGGCTCAAAACATGAACTGATCTCTTTGGTAGACACTTCAAGGTTTCAACCCAATCTAAATGTTCCATCCAACTCACTGTATAGGGCCTAAAGCTAGTAGTTTACTACACATTTCATAGAGCAGTTACAATCCTAGTTACTCTATCTAGGAGACAGTTATAATAACCTCCTACAATGATCTCAACTTGATCAGACTCAACCTCTGTCAGATGCTCTTGTGACAAGCTAACAACATACCAAGACATGACAAGTATCTTCCTTGTGATAACTTTCCTCAATGAAGACTGACAGAGACAGAACAAACACAAAATGGACTGGTTTTACAAAGGAATTTACCCTACTTCCTATCACAGGACCATTCCAACCCCTTGGACACCTTGTGTTAATGGCAATGCATAAGATTTTATGGGTCTTTCACTTCCACAGTCAACTGTTGGCATATATTTGCTACTGTTCTTCACAAAGTCCCAACACATGGTTTTGTTGGGCCCTTTACATAGCAAACTTAGACAAATTCAATCCCTTGCATCCAAAACCTTCACAAGCCTTTAGACTACCTAGAATACAATCCATTCCACTAATCATAAACAAAAGGGATCAGTGGAATGAAGAAAAATCCATCGAATTCACTCAAGAAACCCTAACTCAGGGTTTTGGATAGTTTACAAGAAATCAGTGATTTCTTCAACCTAATCCATTGTCAAGACCCCAATCATTGTTCAAATCCAAGGTGATTCAATTCTCTATCCATCTAATGTGATGAGGAACTATAGTGGTTCCATACAAGACTAGGTACGGACTAGAAACAACAAGAAACACATAAATTACATAAAAGACTATGTTTTTGATATTAGTTTGCTTAAAAAGTTCTTCAACCACTGCTTGCATGGATATGAGGAGATTTTTTGTAGACCTATTGCAACTCCCTACAATAGCCTTCCTGGCTGTTATCATAGTCGAATGACTATTATTTTTTTTATTTCCTTCTTGGCTATTATCACTGGTGCAGGAGCACCTACCTGACAGCTGGTCTGGATGAGGCAGTTAGTAGTTTAGGTCATGTTTGTGTTTCCAAGAAGGTCTGTTAGACCAATTGCATGTAATAAGGTCATGCTGATCATGATAAGATCATGCTGACCAGGCTTTTGCTATTTTTAGCTAGTTAGTTATAACAGCTGTCATGATGTATGTTCGGTGGGATCTCCCAGCCGCTTGGAGAGTTCCCAGCCGCTTGGAGTCGGGTCAGTAGTACTCGTAGGCAAATCTTTATAAGCATGAGATCGGTTGATTGGAGATCATCGATCGGCAGTGTAGTGTTGCATCAAGCAGAGGAGTTGAGTATTCTGTGTGAGGAACATCATATTGTATTGCATCTTTGAGTCAATAAAGATCCTGTTTCATTTTCTGTTTGGTCTCCTTCCTGTAATCGATTGCTGGTTTGAGAGGTTTTCATGGATATACTGATCCATTCCACCGGTTGACTCATCTGATCGGTGGAATGGCAATGTACAGTAGGTTAGTAGGTAGTTTGTTTTCTGTTTACATGCAGGTGTGCAGGATCGCGGTCGACAGATGCTGAGAAGCCTAGCATCCTCATGTGCTAGGTCAAGTTGATAAACTGGAGTTGGAAGATCACCCTGAGGTTGGATCGGGTCATCCCTGGTGGATCGGCGAAGGGAAATTTCGCTAAGTGAAGAAGTCTGTTAAAATGGCATCATCAGGATATTTCTGCAAATATCCTGCAGACAGTTCGGATATCATCATCCGGATAAGTGAAGATGAACATGATGCAGTTGAGCGCATGAAGTGCAGGTTCGTCGGGGTGATCATCATCTGGAGGAGCCGAGGTGGAGTGTATCGGCATCAGGATCATCATATCGGGAGTGCCAAACATCCGCATATCGCGAGTAGATGCGGAAGAGAAAGTTCGTGTTTTTGACTAAGTGTTGAAGAGGTCATCAGGATATTGGGTGACGTCATCGTCATCAGGATATGACGTCATCATCATCAGGATATTGAGATATCCCCCTTATGCGAGTTTATCCTGCCGTCGTTAAGTGCTAAGGTATCGGCGGAAGTCCGTGGTAGAAAGTTGTATTAGCATCATCAGGAGGTTTCGAAGACAACCGGATAAAGTAGATCATGATGCTGTTGCTTGTATTGTCGGGTAGTGGAGCGTCGAAGGTAAGCTGCTGAAGGTGATCGTCATCAGGATATTTGGGACAACCGGATGTTGAATATCCTGCTGACGAAGGTAGTGTCGAAGGTCATGATGACGATAGTGTCTCGAGCCCGATGAACAGTGGAACAGGAGGATGTGTGCGCCCGCTGAACATCATGATGATGATGTTAGGAGGAAAGCGGAGGAGGTGAATAGTAGTCGGCAGGAGGATGATTGCGAGTGTCCGCAATATGATGATGCTGTTGGTTTTCGGAAACATGATGCTGACAGTATAAAGCGGGATATGATGATGATGGCGAAGATGATGATGATGAGGTTGGTCTGCAGACATTCATGCTATATGCGAATGATATAGTGTGGATGCCTCTGCATCATAGTGGTATCAGAGCTCAGCAAAAGGTCTGGGCTGTTGTGTGTTGATTCTGTCACTGAAAGGGCAGAGGTAGAGATAGAGTTGATTGTGTTGTGTGTTGATTGAGAGGTTGACAAAATGCCTCCTAAGGGTAATGGTACTGCAAGGGAATTGCAGGAGATGAAGGAGAAACATGCTAGAGAGATGAGGAAGATGAAGGAGCTTGCTGAAGCACTTCAAGCCAGGCTGACAGCCCTGGAAAAGAACAAAAAGAGGGAAGTGGAAGACAGTGAGTCTGAAGAAGATGCAGATACTGTTGAAGAGTATGAAGAGGTAGCTGAAGATCTGGATGCTGAAGACCAGAGACTGGCAAAACTGCTAAAGGCAGTACAGAGTGAAAAACCTAAGGTAAAGGTTGATGTTTCCAAGTATACTGGAAGCTTGAATGAAGATGAGTTGTTGGACTGGATTGCTGCACTGGATAATCACTTTGAATGTGAAGATGTTGCTGAGGATCAGAAAGTCAAGATTGCAAAGACCAAGTTAGGAGGTCATGCTTTGGTATGGTGGGATTATGTACAATCTGAGAGAAGGAAGCAAGGGAAGTCTAAGATCACTTCATGGGATAAGATGGTAGCAAGGATCAAGGGGAAATTCTCGCCAAGGGATTATGAAATCCAGATGTTTAAGAAGCTGCAATTTTTTAAAGCAGAAAGACAGGGATGTGAAAGCCTATACTGAGGAATTTTATCTGTTAAGTATGAGATCTGGTCATCATGAGAATGAGGTAGAAAAGGTGGCTAGGTACTTGGCTGGTTTGAGGTTTAACATACAGGATGAGTTAGTGTTAGCTAACCCTAAGAATGTGGAGGATTGTTATCAAATGGCAATCAGGATTGAAGAAAAGATGAATAGAGGACATGATAAGTCCATGAGAGGAAGAGGAAACAATAGGGGAAGAGGAGCAGCCCCTGCACAAAAGCAAACCAATGAGGGTCAAGAAGACACTGGTAAAGGACAGGGACAGTCTGATTTCAGAGGTGGATGGAAAGGTAATAGAGGAAGATTTGGAGGTGGTAGAGGTTCTACTACATTTTTAGGAAAATGTTACACCTGTGGAGAGTTTGGTCATCCATCCTTCAAATGTCCAGAAAACAAGGGTTCATCATCTAGAAATGATAGAACTAGTGACAAGAGAGTACAACTTGTACAAGAAGAGAAAGTAGAAGAAAGTGCACAGAGTTCAAACAAAGGTCCTGAGAATTTTGGCTATCCAGAGAGTGGAGAATCATTGATGTTAAGGAGAATTAGTTGGCAGGCATCAAAGGATATGATGCAAAGAAGAGCTCTTTTCAAAACCACATGTAAGAGCAAAGGTAAGGTATGTAAGGTTGTCATTGATACTGGTTCAACAGACAACATGGTATCTCAGGAGATGGTTGATAAACTGAAGCTGGAAAGGATTCCACATCCACACCCTTACAAGGCATCTTGGGTGAGTGATAGGCAATCACTTTTTGTCTCTGAGCAGGCATATGTGGATTTCCAGATTGGGCCATATCAGGATAGAATTTTGTGTGATATATTGCCTATGGAATGTTGTCACCTACTGTTGGGTAGACCATGGCAATTTGACAGAAGGGTACTGTATGATGGGTATGCTAATACCTACACCATCAAGAAGGATGGGAAGATTATCAAGTTGATGCCATTGCAGGCAAAAGCTGCAGTACAGAAGGCAGCTCAAATCATTTTAATGGGAAAGAAGGAGTATGTGCAGATGCCTAGGGGAGCAGGCATGAAGGCAGTTCAGGACACTGCAGAGAAAGGAGTTGTTACAGACAACAAGCTGAAGAAAGTTTCAGTTGTGACTGACAGAGGTCAGCAGCAGGTTCAGAAACAGGGGTGCAAACAGCCACCAGTTCAGAAGAATGACAAGGATGTTGTCATAGTTGGGACTATTGTTTGTCCTATAAGATTTGAAAGGAAGATAGACTTGAACACTTCAGAAGTTCAAGAGGTAGTTCAGCCAGAGGTTCTGGTTAGGCAACCTGACAAACACAGGGTATGTGAGAAGAAGGCCTACATCAACAGGCATGATGATTTACTTGCCAGAAAGCAAGTTACAGTTCAGAAGTCTTGGAGCAGCCAAGAGACAGTAGCAGATAAAGCTGGAGCAGGTCAGACGACTGACAAAGCAAAGTGTAACGGTGGAGGACTTCCACATGCTAAACTCATGGGACATGAGTTCTTTTCTGTTGGGGAGTATGGTGCAGGAGCACCTACCTGACGGCTGGTCTGGATGAGGCAGTTAGTAGTTTAGGTCATGTTTGTGTTTCCAAGAAGGTCTGTTAGACCAATTGCATGTAATAAGGTCATGCTGATCATGATAAGATCATACTGACCAGGCTTTTGCTATTTTTAGCTAGTTAGTTATAACAGCTGTCATGATGTATGTTCGGTGGGATCTCCCAGCCGCTTGGAGAGTTCCCAGCTGCTTGGAGTCGGGTCAGTAGTACTCGTAGGCAAATCTTTATAAGCATGAGATCGGTTGATTGGAGATCATCGATCGGCAGTGTAGTGTTGCATCAAGCAGAGGAGTTGAGTATTCTGTGTGAGGAACATCATATTGTATTGCATCTTTGAGTCAATAAAGATCCTGTTTCGTTTTCTGTTTGGTCTCCTTCCTGTAATCGATTGCTGGTTTGAGAGGTTTTCATGGATATACTGATCCATTCCACCGGTTGACTCATTTGATCGGTGGAATGGCAATGTACAGTAGGTTAGTAGGTAGTTTGTTTTCTATTTACATGCAGGTGTGCAGGATCGCGGTCGACAGATGCTGAGAAGCCTAGCATCCTCATGTGCTAGGTCAAGTTGATAAACTGGAGTTGGAAGATCACCCTGAGGTTGGATCGGGTCATCCCTGGTGGATCGGCGAAGGGAAATTTCGCTAAGTGAAGAAGTCTGTTAAAATGGCATCATCAGGATATTTCTGCAAATATCCTGTAGACAGTTCGGATATCATCATCCGGATAAGTGAAGATGAACATGATGCAGTTGAGCGCATGAAGTGCGGGTTCGTCGGGGTGATCATCATCTGGAGGAGCCGAGGTGGAGTGTATCGGCATCAGGATCATCATATCGGGAGTGCCAAACATCCGCATATCGCGAGTAGATGCGGAAGAGAAAGTTCGTGTTTTTGACTAAGTGTTGAAGAGGTCATCAGGATATTGGGTGACGTCATCGTCATCAGGATATGACGTCATCGTCATCAGGATATTGAGATATCCCCCTTATGCGAGTTTATCCTGCCGTCGTTAAGTGCTAAGGTATCAGCGGAAGTCCGTGGTAGAAAGTTGTATTAGCATCATCAGGAGGTTTCGAAGACAACCGGATAAAGTAGATCATGATGCTGTTGCTTGTATTGTCGGGTAGTGGAGCGTCGAAGGTAAGCTGCTGAAGGTGATCGTCATCAGGATATTTGGGACAACCGGATGTTGAATATCCTGCTGACGAAGGTAGTGTCGAAGGTCATGATGACGATAGTGTCTCGAGCCCGATGAACAGTGGAACAGGAGGATGTGTGCGCCCGCTGAACATCATGATGATGATGTTAGGAGGAAAGCGGAGGAGGTGAATAGTAGTCGGCAGGAGGATGATTGCGAGTGTCCGCAATATGATGATGCTGTTGGTTTTCAGAAACATGATGCTGACAGTATAAAGCGGGATATGATGATGATGGTGAAGATGATGATGATGAGGTTGGTCTGCAGACATTCATGCTATATGCGAATGATATAGTGTGGATGCCTCTGCATCAATCACAGTCGAATCACTGTATTATTCATTTATAACAATCAACATTCTAGAGTTATTCATTACTCCATTTGAGAGCTTTTTAAGCTCCAACTACGTCATTAAATGACATGGGTATAACATGCACTGTTATCCAACTCAGCCATCATGGCTTCAAGCACTGCAAAATGTAAAATGTATTATAGCTAGTTATAAGACCTTAGCTTAGATAAAGAAAAGAATTTATCTCTAAGGACTCGGTCTGGTGGCCTCGAATAAGTATCACAAACAAAGCATGGTGTAGTCACTTCTTAGCTTCTAAGCCTCAAGCTTAACCACCAGTAGGGATACAATACCTTACTTCCTTAGTCTCACGGCCTGCAGTGTAGTCCCATAAAAGTTTACAGTGTTTCAACAGTTGGCCATATGACCTTAAGTGTAGTCTTAAAATGATTACTATGTGTTTTCAAGATTGGCTCTATAGCCATGAGTTCCTTCATGTGGAAGTTTTCTTGTGTTGCTAGCTCAATCATTATTGCTTCAAGCCTATTCTCATCATAAAGATAACATGGTAAGCTCAGATTTAAGGCCTTGAGCCATAATATGAAATACAACTTTGAAACATTGATAGCTCAGTTGTAACAACCTCAAGCAGCAACATATGAAAAGATTTACATATATATTGGGATGGCCTCACTGACCTCATGCCTTAGCATTAAACATATGATATAACAAATAACATCACACTATCTTAGGTAGAGATTAAACACAGACTAGGTTCAATATATCAATGGTAAATAGAACTTTGTCCACCATAATACCTAGATAATACTTTTGATGGGAAAGTTGTCCTAGTCTAGTCCTAGTCTCCTATGAGCTGCACACAGCTTCAAATCTACTAGAGC
This sequence comes from Cunninghamia lanceolata, assembly GCA_027924645.1. Lineage (NCBI taxonomy): Eukaryota > Viridiplantae > Streptophyta > Pinopsida > Cupressales > Cupressaceae > Cunninghamia > Cunninghamia lanceolata. The sequence goes on from BSBN01000016.1 coordinate 11,108,676, forward strand.
TATATCTCTAGAGCTTTCACCACCTTGCTCCAGATACCCCAACCCTGACTCTACTAGGCCAAAAGTCTACTAACAAAAATGAATAATGAAAGCTCAATAACTGATCAATTCTTGGCATGCCATTGTGGAAGGTAACTACCTCTCCACTTGATCTGTTTCCACTAAATGTCACTTAATCCAAGCATCATGCAAGAGAGGATGAGATCAAAGCTCTCCATCATTTTTCAAGGCCAACCAAAAACAAATTAATAGCATTCGATAATAATTAAATATTAATATAGGAAAGATAATAACAATATTATTATTGCAATTGAGCCTATAAAAAGGTTTTCATCCTTACTTAAGGATTATGAAAATATAATAGAAAACATAAATTGATTCACAACAAGATCGTCGATTATTGGGGTCAAGTAATACTCCCCCAAAATTGACTATTCCCATTAGTCGAATGATTAGGGAAATAATAAAACTTGAGAACAAAAGGATAATGACAAACCTCCTCGTCTCTTAGCACTATTGTCTCTCGACTAGGGATGATGGTCCAAGAACATCATTTTGTCATCACAACTTGTGATAACTCCAATGACATAACAACTTACAAAGAACATGGGTGCTAAACAAAAGAGACAAGACACGTGTCAACTTATGAGAGGAGTTTAGAAGGGCATAAAAAGTCAATACTCAGAGGGATATTCAATCCTTTGCTTTCACAATGTCTAACCCTTCCTCCAGGATGATACTCTCCTTCCTTGTTTGAAGGACGTTCATTTCCTGTTCATGCTCAGGACCACAAGATCATGATCAATGTATCATTATCATGTCTCATAATATTAAAAAATTAATTTAAAAAACTAATTAATATCAGTAGCTACTTCATAATCAAGAGTTAAATCAGATATTTCCACAATATTAAATCAATTAACTATAACTAATCCTCCTGATTATCATGCCAAGTCAATGATTAGGTCTAATTATAAGTTGGGGATGTAATATATTCCCCCCATAAGAATCATCATCTCCAATGATTAATTGTCTTTAAGATATACCAACATAATATGAAAATGTTTTCAAAAGCATAATATCAAATGTCTTAGAAAAGATGAGGAAATCTAGCATGGAAGTCATCCTAATTTTCCCAGGCGGTGTTTTTCACCGAATATTGATCCCACTCGACCTTACACTATGTTATTTCCTTATTACATAACTTTAGCTTACACATTTCGAGCACCTTAATGGGCTCAATCACCACCACTCCTGGGTCTTTCACCAATAGAATATTCCAATCAAGTATAGGAATTTGATTATTAGCAGAATTAAACTTTTTCAAACAAGAAACATGAAACACATTATGCATCATGGCAAGTACTGGTGGTAGAGCAATTCTGTATGCCACTAGGTTGAATTCTTATAGAATTTCAAATGGGCCCACATATCTTGGTGCTAGTTTGGACATTTTTCAAAATTTGATGGAGATTTTTTAAGGTTTTACCCTTAGTAGAAATTTATCTCCTACAGTGAAATGCCTATCAATACGCATTGCATCTGCATAACTCTTTTGCCTATCATTGGCCTTGTCTAGCCTCCTTTTAATAAAATGGACTTGTTCTTCCATCTCAGATAGCATTTCTAGACCAAGGCTAACCCTATCTTCTAGCTTATCCCATCTTATAGGGGTTCATCACTTCCATCCATACAATACCTCAAATCATGCCATCTTAATAGCTGACTGATAAGAGTTATTGTACACAAATTCTACTAGAGGAAGATAATCCTCCCACTTGTATTGTTGATCCATGTAATACATCCCTAATAAGTCCTCCAACACTTGGTTCACCCTTTCAGTTTGTCCATCTGTTTCAGGATGATAAGTAGAGCTTATGTTCAACTGTGTACCAAGTGAAGAGAAAAAGGTTTGTCAAAACCTCAATGTCATCCATGAATCCCTATCTGAGATAATCTTCTCAGGAATGCCATGCAATCTAAAAATCTCTTAAATAAATTTTTAAGCAATGATGGGTGCCCCATCCGTCAAGTTTCTAGGTATAAAATGGGTTTCTTTGGTGAGTTTGTCCACCACAACCAAAATAGCATTGTGCCTATTCCTTAACATAGGAAGCCCTTGCACAAAGTCCATGCTTATAATCTGACATTTCCACTTAGGAATTTCATGAGGGTATAGTAATCCTTTTGGGTGTTGATGTTCCACCTTCATCCTTTTGCATTCAATACAAGTAGCTACAAAATTTGCAGCATCCCTCTTCATTCCTTTCCAAAATTATAAAGGTTTCACATCAACGAGTAACTTGGTTACTCCAAGATTCCCAGAGTATTGTGCATAATGAACCTCCTTCCAAACCATATTCCTTAACTCTGCTAAGTTAGGTACATACATCCTTTCTTTGAACGTTAATAACCCATCTGGCTCAAAGTTGAATCCTTCATATTTTAGATTCTATGGATCCTTCTCAAGGGCTTGTTTTACCTTCTTGTAAAACACATCTCCCTTATATTTTTGTAACCGATGATATCTAAAATTAGAATCTATAGAGATCATAGAGGAGATATGCCTTGTCCTACTTAAAGCATCTGCCACTCAATTTTCTTTTACCTAAATATACTTAACCTTGAAATCATAATCTGAGATAAACTCTAGCCATCTTATTTGACAAGCATTAATATGGGGTTGAGTGAATAGATATTTAATTCCCTGGTTATCTATGATCAAATTGAATGGTTTTCCAAGAAGGTAGTGTCTCGACATTTAAAGTACGTGAATGACTACTACTAGTTCTAAATCATGTCAGGCATAGTTTTGTTCATAATTTTTTAGTTTGTGTGATTCATTTGCAATGACATGTCCATCCTAGACTAGTACACCACCTAAGCCTTCCACTTAGGCATTGGTGATAACTACAAATTGACCTTCTTGATAGGTACTTTCAATATTGGGGTTGAAGTCAATTTTTCCTTCAGTAGGTCAAAGGCCTCCTAGCACTTTTTTGACTATTTAAACTTCTATCCCTTTCTTTCCAAGGAAGTTATAGGATGTGTAATTTTAGAGAAGTTTTTCACAAACTTCCTATAATAACTAGCAAGGCCCATGAAACTTTGGACCTCATGAACATTTCTTGGTTCTAGCCATTCAAAAATAGCCTTAATCTTAGCTAGGTCCATATCTATTCCCTTAGTTGAAATTATATGACCCAAATACTATACTTCTTTCTAAAAGAAAGTACACTTATAGAGCTTACCATATAACTTATGCTCTCTTAATCTCTGAAGAACAATTCTCAAATGATGCATATGTTCTTCTTCATTCTTAGAATAGATCAAACTATCATCAAGAAATACTAAGACAAACTTGTCTAGACAGCCTCTGAACACACTGTTCATAAGATTCATAAACACCTCTGGTGCATTTGTCAACCCAAAAGGTAGGACAGTGAATTCATAATGTCTATATCTAGTTCTGAAGGTTGTCTGATGGATGTATTCATCCTTCAACCTCAATTGGTGATATCTAGATCAAAGATCAATCTTAGAAAATACTGTTGCACCCCTCATCTAGTCAAAAAGATCATCAATGTGAGGTAAAGGATATTTATTCTTAATGGTTGCATTATTTAACATGTGGTAATCAATGCACAACCACAAAGTGCCATCTTTCTTTTTCACAAAAATGAGAGGTACTCCCCATGGCGACACACTGGGTCTAATCAACCCTTTATCTAGCAGCTCTTGTAGTTGAGCCTTTAACTCTATTAGTTTTGTTGTGGTCATTATGTAGGGGGATTTAGAAATAGGTTTTGACCTAGGAATAATATCAATGGCAAAATCAAAATCTCTTTTAGGGGGTAACCCCAGTAGTTCATCTGGAAAAACATCCTCAAAATCTCTAAGGAAGGGATACTTGTCCATATCTGATCCTTTCTAATCTATGGACTCCTTCATCTCTACTTCATTCAGTTTTTGGGATTCATCAAACATCAAGTCATCTTGGAAGTAGGTTTCCTTTGTTTCATGTATTTTGTCCATCTTGACAGCAAAAAGTTGGCATCCTTTGCTTTGTTCCCTTTTCTTTTGTAAGGCAAAAAATTGCCTTAGTTTAACTTCCCTAGTTTTCCCCTGGAGAAGGACTTTGTTTCCTAAATCATCCAAACATTCTACTGTATTGGCATAACAATCAAATTTGGCTCAAAGTATCCATAGCCAATTTATCCCTAGGATAACATCATACAAGCCAAGTGGGGCTACATATAGATTTACTTCTGTGGAAAAGATTGGAAGTTCAAGCTGAGCCTCAAACAGGGATTGGTCTACCTAAGCCTTGGTGTGATTTGCATATTCTACATACCAAGTGTTTGCCATGAATCCTGGTTTTCTAGGTATCTTATTTATAATTTTGGGAGAAATAAAACATTCCGTAGCACCTGTATCAATTAAAATTGAGATTGGAACTCCAAATAAAACACATGTTGTCTCTACTAGAGTTATTTGGTACTCATCTTGTCGGTTGTCCAAGGCTGCATGGATACGTTGTTTGAACGCCACTTGTTGAGAAGGTAGATGATTCCCTCTTGGTTGCACTCCCTATGATTTCTTGTGACACTTATTGGCATAGTGATCTCTGCCACAAGTGTAGCATCCACCAACTAGTCCTTGCCTCTCTTGAGGTTTGCCAGAATTATTCCTATTCTTCCTAGAGTGATTTCTCCCCTTTTTCTCTCCCTTGGACTTAGTTTTTTTATTTTTGGCCCTTTATCATTCTTCTCAATATATTCATGTTTCTTCCCCTTTTTCCTTGAGGGTTGAGAAGATTGAGACTAGTTATATCTCTTTCTATTTCTTTCCCTATAGGCTGACATAGCCTTTAGGTTATGTTCTTATCTAGTGGCCTTCTCATAGACATATTCCATAGTAGTAGGACCATGAACATTAACCTCACCTCCAATTTGGGCATTCAACCCCATTATAAACTTTTGGACATGGAATTTTTCATCTTGCTGATACTGTGGCACATACTCAACAGCCGGGTGAATTTTTTCCCATACTCATTTACCATCATGTCAACTTGTTTCAAGTTTTGAAAGTCTATAAGTTTTTTATCATAAAATAGTTTAGGTGACCATCTTTGCCTAAATAGTTCTACAAACCTATCCCATGTAAGGCTTGTATACTTCAAGCCTAATTCCATCTTTTTGTTCATCCACCAGGTGATTTCTTATCCCACTAGCTGAAATGCTCCCTAGAGAGCTTTGGTATTCTCATTATAATTTCTAATTTCAAAATACTTCTCCATCTCTGTAAGCCATGCCTCCGTGGCATATCCACTTATGGATCCATCAAATTTAGGTGGCATGACCTTTTTCATGCCATGAGACAATTCCATAGCCATAAGCCTCCTCTTATCCCCTTCCTGTCTAGTTGCAGAGTTATTTTCTCTATGCTGGCTTTGGGTGGTATCATTATGGCATTCCCCACCATCACCCCCATCATAATCATCTCACCTATCTTCTGACTGGCCTCCCACTTTGTGTTTGAGAGTTTCCACCCTCGCCCTCATTTCTTTCAATAAAGTTAAAATTTGGTCTAATTTTGACTTAGATTTCCTCGAAGGTGCTCGTTCATCTAGGCTATCCTCCATTTTGGTTCTAACTCGAACCTTTACTGCAACCTACTTCTTCCTAAAGTTTGTAGATTAATCACGGATTAGTTTTCCATGTTATTCAATTTATTCATTTTACAGATCTATTCACATTCATGTAATCTTTAACAAGAAAGGAAAGATTGTCAAAATTTTCCAAATTGCATTATAGTTTCCATTAGATTACATATAATCCACAAAATTACAAAATTGTGCTTACGCCGTGCTTCTCTAAGTCATTTACAATTTGGGATAACTTCCCATAATCATGTTTTCTTTTCAGTCTCAGGAGGTGAGGATACACAATGGTATTCCTTCTCATCCTCCTTAGGTACATTACAATCCTTAGGGTTATTTCCCTCAACTAGTACTTTTAGGGGTAGAGGGTGTTTCTGATGCATTAGTAGAGTTAGCAGCAGCCAACCTTTTAGCTTTCCTTAACTCCTGCTTGATGCATTTCATAGCATCAGTGAAAGTTTCCTCATCAAATAACCATGCACCTACTAAGCATCCAGTCTGTTCAAGTTTCTCCTTCATGGAGGCTTATGCCTTCAAAATCTTTTGTTGGCGTAGGTAACGTCCATGTTCCATTACCTTCTTTTGAGGTGTAGTTCTATGTTTTACCATTTTGGCATAGAACATCTAATCATTATCATACTTAATGTTGGATATAATAATCATCAAGTAGTGAGCTCATTAGGTCCATCTATTGAACTTGGTAGCTCTGATACCATATGTAACAACACTATCCATAATGCTAACTTAAACATGCAACTTAATAAAGCCATTAATTAAGAATTGATAGAGATAATCAAAACTTTAACCAAAAGAAACATAACCTTTTCCATCAATTAAGCATGTTCATTAAATCAAGATATAGCAAATCTTACAATCCAGTAAACATTTACAATCTTTAGTGAGTAGCCATCACTAATCAAAATAGTATATGCTCTAGGCATCATAATCAAGTTTTACATTACAATAGACCAACTGGTTGTAAAATGCAAACACTGTATCTAGAATCAATGACATCTGTCTTCATAAGCCTCATCTTGTCTCATGCTTGGAAAGGAGAGCATTGTCCTTGTACTTTTCCTCCAACCATGGACCTGCAGTCCCCAGCTCAACTTCCCAACTGGAAGAAACCCTACACTTCATGGAAAGTTTAGATATTTGAAACCAATTGGATAGCCATCTAAGTATCTGGTGTTGTGTCTTTCCTAATGTCTCATGGTCACACACTATAGATCCACTCTAACTTGTATGACACTACTGGAGACACTAGGCCATCTAGAGCACGGTGGACCAACAATGCATGTAGAGACAGATGCATTACTTTGGCCAAAGTTCTACATACATACATGTTACAAAATGAACATTGTCATATGTCCACCACCCTAACTCAACTTCTAAGTTGTCATGTCCTATAGTAAATTCTTAGTGACCATGTTCTTTAGGTCTTGTATGAGTGGGATCCATTCGATTCATTGCCCATACTTTGACATTTAACTTCCATCATAGAATGGTTATGATTAAATAGTCTATCCTCGTAATGAGGAGGTAGTGACTCCTCGTCACCTTGTTCATTTTCATTTCATATCAAATTGAACCATTTTGACCACCTTGGTCTCCCATGGTTTACATTTTTGATAATAAATCATCACCTATGATGAAGTCAATTTCATGGTACTCTAGGCATACCATGCCATAATAGAGTTGATTAGTTTCATTAGGATCTATAACTCTTATTATCCTTTATGAGCTTTAGGTGTTAGTCAACAATGCTATTAGTTTATACTTAAGTAAGTAAAGGAATTATAACTCATAACATTAACCAATGAGTCTTATATTCAGACACTTGTAGAACAAGCCTAATACTTTTATAAGCATATTCTAATGTATTGTGATGAGACCATGTTCTCAGTTGATCTCACCACCTCCATAATCAAAGGTTTATGTGTAAAATCTTTGACAATTTAAATAATCCTATAAAGGATTCATAGTTGGCTTTCCATACAAGCTTGACTTAGTATTAGTTTGGGTGTTGTAAACACACTGACATTTAATTGCCTTCCCAACTATTATCACAGTCGAATGACTATATTATTGTTGTTATTACCTTCTCAACTATTATCATCGTTGAATGACTGTATTATTCATTTATAACAATCAACATTCTAGAGTTATTATTTAGTCCATTTGAGAGATTCTTAAGCTCCAACTATGTCATTAAATGACGTGGGTGTAACATGCATTGTTATCAAGCTCAGCCATCAAAGCTTCGAGCACTACAAAATGTAAAATGTTTTATAGCTGGTTGTAAGGCCTTAGCTCAGATAAAGAAAAGAATTCATCTCTAAGGACTCAACCTCATCGCCTCGAACAAGTATCACTAATAAAGTATGGTGCAGTCACTTGCCAGCTTCTAAGCCTCAAGCTTAACCACTGGTAGGGATACAATACCTTACTATCTTAGCCTCACGGCCTAGCGCGTAGTCCTAAAAAATTTTACAGTGTTTCAATAGTTAGCCATATGGCCTTAAGTGTAGTCTTAAAAAGATTATTGTGGGTTTTCAAGCTCAGGTCTATAGCTGTGAGTTCCTTCATATGGAAGTTTTCTTGTGTTTCTAGCTCAGTAATTATTGCTTCGAGCCTATTCTCATCATAAAGATAACATGGTAACCTCAGCCTTAAGACCTTGAGCTATAAGATGAAATACAACTTTGAAACATTGATAGCTTGGTTGTAACAACCTCGAGCCACAACTTATGAAAATATTTACATATTTCTTAGCATGACCTCACCGACCTTGTGCCTCAGAGTTAAACATATGATATAACAAACAACATCACACTATCTCAGGTAGAGATTAAACATAGTCGGGGTTCAATATATCAATGGTAAAAATGATTTTGTCCACCATAATACCTGGACAATACTTTTGATGGAAATGTCATTCCAGTCCAGTCCTAGTCTCCTACAAGCTACACACAACTTCAAATTTGCTAGAGCTAGCTCTCTATAGATTTTGCCACCTTGTTCCAGATACCCCAACAATTGTTGCAAATATGTGCCTAAGCAGTGTTGTCATTGATGTCAACATATCCTTGTTGCCATTGGTTTCAACTGTATCCAGCCAAGTTCCTCTGAAAGAAGCTTGACCGCTTGAGGAGATCTAGATTGTCGACTTACAAGAAGCACAGTCTGAGATTTGATGGAACAAATTACACTCTGTGGAAGATGCGCATACAGTGTCATTTGTAATGTATGGGTGATGCCTACTGGTTAATAATTGAGAATGATTATAAGTTTCTAGAAAAAGGTCTTACAACTCCAGATGAAATCAAAGATGTTGAGAACAATTTTTGAGCTAAAGAAGCCTTGTTGAGTGCCCTATCTGATATAGAAATGACAAATGTACTAGAATTGAAGACCACGTATGAATTTGGGAGAAGTTGAAAACCCTGCATGAAGGTGATGAATATGTCAAATGTGCCAAACTACAAAGCCTAAAGGGTAGATATGAAAGCTTAAGGATGAGTGAAGATGAAAATATTACATCATTTATGCTAAAAGTGAATGAACTTGTGAGTGGTATAAGGTGTGCTGGTGGAGTATTGGATGAATCAGAGATTGTTGCCAAAGTGCTCAGATCCTTGCCTCCAGTATACAAGCATAAAGTTGCTGCCATGGAAGAAATCAGAATTGTGACAACTATTACATGGGATTAGTTGGTTGGTAAGCTTTCAACATTTGAAATGAGTGAGTTTGGTGATTCACTTCCTAAGTCTAAATCTACATTTAAGGCTAGTATTTATGGAAAACAAAAATATGATCTCGGTGAAATATCTTCAGAAAGATCAAATAGATTTGACAGGACAAGGAAGGATCTTGAAGATGATGAAACTAAGTTTGATGAAATTGAAGCACTTTTGGCCAAAAGATTGCCAAGAGGATCCAGTAAGTATGAAGGAAAGTTGTCATTTAAATGTTTTGCTTGTAATAAGATTGGTCATTTTGCCTCAAGGTGTCTAGAGAGGGGTTCAAGGCCAAACCCTAATAGATGTAGAGTTTAGAAGAAATGCTACTATGTCCAAGAAGTTGGTGAAGAAGGAGTCACAGATGATGAATTTGATCATGGAGGTTCCACTGAAAATGATTAGGTATTCATTTCTATCAAAGAAGCAGATCTAGTGCCTACTAAATCTGCTAGCTGTATAAATGTGGAAAGTGTGTTGGTTTCTCAGGTTGTAGAAAAAAATGAATGGGTAATTGACAGTGGATGTTCTCATCATATGATTGGTGATAAAAGTAAGTTTGTAAGATTTGAAAAATATGAAGGTGGAATTGTGAAATTTGGAGACAACTCAGCTAGTAGAATCCATGATAGAGGATCCATCTCTTTTCATGGTAAGAATAACACTAATGATTTTCTGTATATGGAAGGATTGAAGCATAATCTACTCAGTGTTGGATAGTTGGTTAACAAGGGTTATGATCTCCAATTCAAGGATAGAAAATACAGAATCTTGGAACACTCCAGAACTAAAATTACATCTGGTACTTAGACTAAAGATAACATCTTTCATTTAAGTAGTTATAGAAAAAAGTTGTTTAATTACTCAGATTGATTAGAGTTGGTTATGGCATAGGAGAATGTGTCATGTGAATTTTGATAACATTGTCAAGATAAGTTTTACTTAGGTTGTGAGAGATCCTCCAAAACTTGTAAAACATGTTGATAGCATGTGTAGAGAATGTCAATTGGGTAAACGAAACAAATTTCATTCAAGAGTAAAGAACATTTTTCAAGTGGATGGTTGGAACTTGTGCATATTGATCTATGTAGCCCTGCTAGAATTAGGAGTGTGTAAGGAGACAAATATTTTATCTTGCTGATTGATGATTACTCACAAATGATGTAGGTAACCTTCTTGAAAGAAAAATTAGAAGCTCTTGACAAGTTCAAGGGGTTCAAGGTTATGGTGGAAAATGAGATTGGTGAAAAATTAAGGTGTTTGAGATCTGACAGAGGTGGAGAGTTTACCTCCGGTGAGTTTGATACATTCTGTGAAAAGTATGGAATAAAAAGACAGTTTTCTACGCCTAGGACTCCTTAGCAAAATGGAGTCATGGAAAGAAAGAACCAAACCATTCAAGAGGCTGCCAGGACCATGATGATGGAAGCAAATGTTCCATAAGTCTATTGTAGAGAAGTTGTGATTAATGTTGTCTACACTCTTAACTGGGAGTAGATCAAAGGCAATTATGCTAAGACCCCTTCTGAACTATGGTTTAGTCATCCTCCTACTATGAGATACTTTAGAGTTTTTGGTAGTAAGTGCTATATCAAAAGAGATGAGGATCTAAGCAATTTTGAAGCAAGAAGTGATGAAGGGATATTTCTGGGTTACTCTACTCAAAGCAAGGCATACCGGTGATTTAACAAGAGATTGAAAAAGATTGTTGAAAGTTCAAATGTTAGAGTTGATGAAAGAAAACAAGGACACTCCAGGTCTTGTAGATATGAATCAGATGATCAAGATGGAAGTCAAAGTCAAGGAATACAAGTTCAAACCCAGACTCAGCTTCAGATTGATCTAGAAAATCTAGAGACTCAAGAGGATATTGTAGATGTTGAAGAACAAGCTCAAGAAACAGAGGTTCAAATAAAAACTCTTAGATATGTAAGACTAAATCATCATGAAGATCAGATCATAGGAGATAGATATGAAGGTGTTCAAACTAGGAAAAGAATTGTTGAAGATCAAGAGGAGATTTGTTTGATCTCAAAGATTGAACCAAATTCAGTAAGTGAAACTTGCAATGATGAAAATTGGGTAAAAGCCATGCAAGAAGAATTAATGCAAATTGAAAAGAATCACACTTGGGATCTTGTTCCTAGACCTGAAGACAAAAATGTGATTGGAACTAAGTGGGTCTTCTGGAATAAACTAAATGAAGATGGTGAAGTTGTAAGAAACAAAGTGAGGTTGGTATGCAAAGGATACTCTCAAGTGGAAGGAATTGATTTTGAAGAAACTTTTGCTCCAGTGACAAGAATAGAGGTAGTCAGATTTTTTCTTGCATTTGCTGGTTATAAGGATTTCAAAGTCTATCAAATGGATGTCAAGTCAACATTCCTAAATGGAGATTAGAAGAAGAAGTCTACATTGAGCAACCGGAAGGATTTCAGTTGTCTGATCAGAGAGATATGGTTTGTAGGTTAAGGAAAGCATTGTATGGACTCAAACAAGCCCCAAGAGCCTGGTATGCAAGATTAGATAAATATCTGCTAAAGCTAGGATATAGCAAAGGCATTGCTGACAGTAATCTTTACTTCAAGATTGATCATGAGCACATTCTAATTGTTGAGGTATTTGTTGATAATATCATTTTTGGTGGAAATGAGAGTATGTGCAAAACATTTCCTAATCAGATACAGAGTGAATTTGAGATGTCCATGTTTGGTGAAATGAGTTTCTTCTTAGGTCTACAAATCATTTAGTTAGATAAAGGTATCTTCATATCTCAATCTAAGTATGTGAGAGAATTGTTGAAAAAGTTTGGAATGGAAGATTAAAAGCCAGTGGGTACACCCATGGTAACTGGATGTAAGCTAATTAAAGATGATGACTCCCCTAAGGCAAATCAAAAAAGGTATAGATCAATGATTAGAGGACTACTCTATTTGACTCAGACCATACCTAATATCATGAATGCAGTCAAACTTGTTGCTAGATTTCAAACTGATCCTAGAGAATCCCATGTTGTAGAATTGAAGAGAATTTTTAGATATCTCAAAGGGACACTTGATTATGGCTTATGGTATCTAAAGGATAATGACTTCACTCTTCATGCATATACAGATGTTGATTGGGTAGGAGATGTGGATGATAGAAAAAGTACTAGTGGTGGTGCATTCTTCTTGGGAAATAGATTGGTTTCTTGTCTGAGAAAAAAGCAAGAGGCAATATCCCTATCTATAATAGAGGCAGAGTATATAGCAGTAGCAAACAATTATCCTCAAGTTCTATGGATGAAGCAAATGTTGAAGGACATTAGAATTGTGTTTGAGAATCCTGTCACAATCTTTTGTGATAATTCAAGTGGAATAAGCATATCAAAGAATCAAGTGTTGCATTAAAAGACAAAGCACATATCAAAAAAGTTTCACTTTTTGAGAGAGAAGGTTAATGAGAATGAAGTTAGATTAGAGTTTGTTTCTTCAAAGGATCAGATTGCAAATATTTTCACTAAGCCTCTAACCAAGGATACTTTTGAGTATCTTAGATAGAAGTTAGGGGTTATTGCCCCTCCTGATTAGAACTAAGATGCATTAAGATGCATCAGTCCAATGGAATTCACAATCATATCTTGTGATTTGGATTGATGTTAAGGAAATACTACTCAGGAGGAGTAGTCAGTATGCAATTTCTGGGATCAGTCTGAAACAAAAAGAGGGAGAAAAGATTAAAAATATGTGCCCTTTGCCATTGATGTCAAAGGGGGAGAGAAATCACATGAAAAACTAGTTGCTGATGAAAGGGAGAGCAGTGAAGAAAGTGATTGCAGAAGTGATAAGAGAAAGGGGAGAAGTGTTGGCAAGAGACACTATATGGATTCATGGTTGTTGTCATTGATGGCAACAAAGGTCATCCCACATATCCGCAAGTCATGGTGTGTCTCTACCGGAAGTCAGAATGAAGATTGTTGTGGTCCGGTGAACAAGAACAGAGCATGTGGCAAGGTCTGACAGATTGGTCCGGATCTCTCAGAGGAAGTGTCTTGGTCCAGTACGGATTTGGGGAAGTCAAGAGGACTACCTTGAGTAGTATATTCCAAGGATTTAGCCTCCGGTGATGAACAAAGAAAAAGATATGAATAGTTGAGTACCGGATTCCTGAGAGACAGTGAGAACAGAGGAAGAACTGACTGACAGAGTATCAGACTATTTTCTGGATGTGTTACTGTTGATGGTAAAGGTTGTGAAGGCATGAATCATGTTTGGCCAACATGATTAATGATATCTACCAGTATATTCTTGATCCGCATTGCTTGGTGAGCAAGGATTCAGCCGACAGAACAGAGTTTGTAAGAAACTAGACTGTTCCGGATGCCGACTAGAAAGGTGATGAAATTACTTGTGTGGATATATATAGAGGATGGATTTATTTGTGAAAGGTGTGATTGTGTGAAGGCATATGCGAATAAGTGCAGAACAGAGCAGAAGTAGTAAGAAAGATCCGGTATGTGAAAGGATAGTAGAATAAAGAACAGAGGAAAGATGAAGTGCAGCAGATCAGTGTACTAAGCCTAAACCGGAACTGAACACTAGCATATGTAGATGCCTCCAATCAGTTCAAGACTGTGATTCTTATCACTTTGTAGACAGTGTGTCTCCTTGTAGGCAGTGGGCCTCTTTGTGAGCAGTGTTCTCGGGCAGTGAGCCCTAATTGGCAAGTGCCATTTTTGTAATTCCCTATTCTTCTAACAAAGAATAATCTTTGGGTTAATCACCCCGTGGTTTTCTCCCTTAACAGGGTTTCCATGTCAAAAATACTGTGTCATGTGTTTCTTATTTCATGGTAATGTTTTTATGTTTGATTCAATGCTGCATTAATTAATAAGAAAGTTCAAAAAGAAAATAAATAGGATAACTGATTCACCCCCCCTCTCAGTTATCAACAATTGGTATCAGAGCCAAGTTCCTCCTAATAGAGCCTAACAGCTTGAGGAAGATCTGGGAGTTCAAATGGATGCATATGGTTTAAGGGAGCAACTCAAGACTGCCCTTGAGGATCTTGAACAGTCAAATTCTGAAGTCAATGAATTAAAGGAAAGACTCAAACAGGCTGATGAATTCATGAGAGAATTAAAAGACAAATTAAGTCTCTCTATGAAAAAGAGAAAGGAGCTGCTCCAACAATTGGCAAGACAAAGTGAAGAAAGCAATACAAATGAAGAATTGACTGAGCAAACCAAGTTATGTGAAAAGTTATCAAAAGAAGTCATTATGTTAAGACATGAAATGGAATCAGGAACTATAAAGTTTACTCAAGAGATTGAAGAAAAAAGAAAAGATGAAGACAATCTAAGACAATCTCTTAAAGAAAAATCAGAAGAATGCCACCAGATGGACAGGATTATCAGACATCTTGAATCTGATCTTGAAGATGCCAAAGATAATGAAGAAAAACTTGAGGATCAAATTGCCTCTCTCAAAAGAGATCTTCAAACAGCAAATGAATATAAAGAAAAATTCAAGATAAGTTCTGCCCAACTTGAAGTACTTCTTGGAAGTCAAAAGAGGACAGATGACAAGTATGGTTTGGGATATGAGAAAGGAGAAAGCTCCGGATCCGGTCAAAAGAATTTTGGATCAGAAAATCCAAGGAATAGGCCTAGAAGACCTCCGGTAAGATAGCCCAATGCTCAACGATATCCATCTTTCAATGGATACTGCCACAGCTGCAACCACTTTGCTCACAAAGCTAATCAGTGCAGAAAGAGAATGAATCAGATTAATTCATCCTTCTCCAGACAGTGCTTTAACTGCAAAAGGTATGGACACAAATCCCATGAATGCAGAAATATGCAAGTAAACAATTCATTCAAAGGTAGATGCTTTACATGCAATAGAGTAGGTCATATGGCTAATCAATGCAGATCAAGAGGTTATCAGTCAAATATGCAAAGAAATGTTATTTGCCAAATCTGTAATAGGTCCGGTCATAATGCTAAAATCTACAGAAGCAAGAATCAGGACAAAAGAGGTCCGGTGTATAATCAGAATCAAGACAAGGGTAAACAAAAGATGAATGCGGATGAAGTTAGGAATCAGATGAGCAAGATTTGGGTGAAGAAAAGCTCAGAGAATGTAGAGGTTGGATCCGCACCAGACTCTGGTGCTAATATTTCTTCCAGAAATTAAAAAGTGAGCTCTGGCTCAGGGGGAGACTCAAAGAAAATCCTGTTCCCCCAGCCAATCAAGTGGTGCCGGATGTGGCACAAGATGCGGAGTAAAGGGTTTAAAGATATAAGTCTTGAGATGATCCAGATAATATTTCAGAGGTCCGCATGGAGATGTGAAGAAGCTGTGATCGATCAAGTAAGACCTGTTCCAGGAGATGCTCCGGAATGACAGAGGATTACAAAAAGGTCCGGAGAGATCCGGAAGTGCATTATCTTATTCTGCGGAATGGACAGAGTGTTTGGGATGTCCTTGTGATGTGTTATCTTGATTTATTCATAATTGAAAGATCCGCATGATGTTCATAGATCAGAACTGATCCGGGATACTCCAAGCTATCCGGACAAGGCAAACCAGAATAATATAGGTGAAGCATTTATTGCAAACAGATATTAGGGTTTGTGAAATGATATAAGGGATTTCTCAACAATCATTTGATCATTCCACATCCAAGAAGAAGCGAAAAGCGGAGCTCTGCAACAAAATTCATCAAGTTTACCGAAGATCTCCTGCCGAAGTCATTACATACATAAATCAATCCAGCTACTCCGTGCAACCGAAGACGCAAAAGGTATTTTCCACTTTCGATATCTTGCTACAAATCTTTTGAAGAAATGACTACTCCAAATATAGTAAAAATCTCAGATAGGCCCCGACCTGAATTTAAGAAATATCCATACAAGTCATTGGAGGTAGATCCCTTAGGAGCATTTTCCAATGTTCCTCACGGAGTTTTACACACAGAAGACATTAGGGTTTACATACATGCAAGCATTGAGGAATTTGGGGAATTCAAATTGAGAGATCTCTATCACAAACAACTGATAGACAATGCTTTTGAGCTTAAACCAGAGTATAAGGGTATCCAGAAGAAACAATTTGATCAATTCATTCATTTCCCCTACTTTGAAGAAGATGAATGGGTCCGGTATGTACTGAGCAGGATGCATGACAACTTCCTATGGCTGGATAGACCCTGCAAGATCACAAAAGAGGCAATTAGAGCAGTAACTGGTCTATACTCTTCCGGAGGGATACCTATCCTCAAATCTGTCAAGAACAACATTGTAACTGAGGCCACCGGATCAAAATTCGATAAGAGGGCAATGGCCATTGAAGATATTTCGGATCCGGATATCAAGTATGCATCCATGATAATAGGATACAAGATCTATCACTCCAGCAGGAAGAATTCTGTATCCGGAACTGCAGTATATACTGCCTATGAAATGCTAAGGAAGAATGCAGAATATGATCTCTGCGAACTACTCTTAGGCCAATTAATGGAAAATATACAAAAAATCAAGAAGGACAAGAAGAATTCCTTTAAGTATGGTACTCTTATATTATGTCTATTCTTCTACTTCATGAATGAGCTGCCCGGATCAAGTGGATGGGCATGGCAGAATGACAAACCTGTTGCAGTACAAATAAGAGACTATCTACATGGGCTTGGGGATGCCAAAGCAAGAAATACAGCCCTATGGGGATACTTCAAAAACTTCCAAAGCATGATGCAAGCAAGAGAGAGAATTCCCCAGTCTCTTGTTGAAAAATACAAAGACTCTGTGTGCTTTATGGTGGACACTGATCAGTGCCTAATGGAGGCAGTGGAGCCAAGGACTGTCTGGATCATGCCCATGGGGTATGAAGTGGATGAACAGATAGTGGAGCTGCATGTTCAACACATGCTAAGTCAGCCCAAAGATCCAAAGGCAAAAAGGTTTGGAACCTTTGAGGAGCTGAGTGTACAGATCCATGTAGAACTCAGGGAACCTGAGATAAAGAGAAAGGTGAGAAAAGAAGTAGAGCATATTGCTCAAGGCCTAGGCATCTCAAAAGAGGCACTTGATGCCAGCCGGGAAAAGAGGAGAAAGGCTGAGGAAGAAAAGAAAAGTAAAGAAAGTGTTCTGGTTGAAACTTCCACCTGGACCAGATCATCAAAAAGATCTGCACCTCCCACAACCAAAAGTTCAAAACCGGAAGTCCAGGCATCCGGTAAAAGATCTAAGACAAAAGCCACAAGGGCTTATGAAAGCCACAAGGATGAAGAGGAAACTGAGTCAGATGAGGGAGTAAAAGAAATAAAGAAGCAGAAGAAGAAAGAATCCGGTAAACCCTCCACAGGCCAAGACAAGGATGAAATGGCAGAGGTATTTGTTGAAAAGCCCACTCTGTCTCTAGAGAGTGTAATCAAGTTGGTTACGGTGGATGGAAACCTTCAACCAATGACTGAATTTTATGATGACTACAATGAGGCTGACCAAAAGATTCTGCAGGAAGCCACAGTCAAGTATCTGAACATATACAATAAGGCTTTCATTGAGATCATATCTCTAATTCCTAAAAGCCTAGAAAAGGAATTAGAAATAAGAAAGAATAATGCTCATGCAAAAGATCTTGAGATCCAGGAGCAGATAGCTATTCAGCTATATCCTCAAATTGATCCCAAGACAATGAACATAATATTCAAAGACTGCAAAGATGAGTTCAGAAGTAAAGCCAGGATGAATCAACTCATGCTTGGTGAGACTGACAAGGTGGCCAAAGAGACAGAAGAGATCCTCCGGAAGGCCTTCAAAAGGTTCAATCTTCCTGTTGTAGAGGAATTAGGTGCAGAAACAGTTGTGGACTTGGAATCATCTGCGCTGGAAGAAGTGGGCCTTGAACAGACTAACATCTCTCCTCTGGTTTCCCCCACAGTCTCCGGATCCCAAGAAGAAGAGAAACTACAGGAGAAAGAAGCAGCAGTCAAAGAAAAAGAGGTTGACAGCACCAAGGATGCAGAGAAAGAGAAGACCCCAACAGAGAAACATCTGTCTCCGGCAAGAGACACAGCACAAACTGTTCAAGAATTCTTGACAAAAGCCACTATAGAAATTGATGAACTGGACCTGCTAAAAGGACCATTAGATTTTGACTCTTTGTCACCGATGCAAACAATGAAAATAGCCTCATTTGCAAATGAGAAAGTCAAAGAGAAACTACCAAAGTCTCATATGGAAGACTATGAGTTGATAGAAGCTGCCTCCGGAGTGCTTGAGAAGATTATGCCATTGGTCCAGATAGATCCGGCAACCTCCTCTTCCAGTAATCTCAAAACCTTAGTCAGCAGTGTTAGTACACATTTTGAATCTCTAGAAAAATCAGCTAAAGAAAAGGTCCGGAAGGAATTTTTGGATAAAAGATTTTCAGAAGTATTAGGATTAATCTCTAATGATAGAAGAAATATGAGTATTGGAATAAAGAGCTTAGAAAATGCTCTTAAGGATGGCGGTGACATTTACAAATTTTGTATATCCTGGTCAAAGGCAACAGCAGAAATTGATAAGAAAATAAAAGAGGAACGGGACAAACTACAAAGTTTATCTCAAAATTTTGATCCTCTCTCTTCCTCCATAGTAAATCAAGAATGTCAGACTATTGCAGTCTTGAGTGAAATAAAGAACCTTGAGAAGGAAAGAAAGAATATCACTAACCGGATGGGAGAACTTAGAAGGATTATAATCCCTAAGTTAGAAACTATGCATGAGGCCATCAGTGATGCTCAGACCACCGCCCAAACTAATGATCCAACAGATCTCAAAAGGGCAGAAGCTTTTGCATTTTTGTTGAGTGGTCACATTTCAATTTTGGATAGAATGAAGCAAAGTTGGGTACAGAACTGATCCAATTGAAGACATCCTTTGCAGACATTCTTCAGTATATGTGAGTATGTAAATATGTGGCTATGTATAGAAAATTTTTGAAAATTTTGGTGTGCGGACCCTACCCTTTGCCATTGATGTCAAAGGGGGAGTGAGGAGCAGTGAAAAATGAGGAATCCAACTAAGGGGGAGCTCCAGAAATTGTATATAAAGACAGAGCATCAGCAAAGGGGGAGCATAGTGTAAACACTTAGTCATTTTTCACTAAGTGTTGCCATCAATGCCAAAGGGGGAGATTGTTGGCAAGAGACACTATATGGATTCATGGTTGTTGTCATTGATGGCCAAAAAGGTCATCCCACATATCCGCAAGTCATGGTGTGTCTCTACCGGAAGTCAGAATGAAGATTGTTGTGGTCCGGTGAACAAGAACAGAGTATGTGGCAAGGTCCGACAGATTGGTCTGGATCTCTCAGAGGAAGTGTCTTGGTCCAGTGCGGATTTGGGGAAGTCAAGAGGACTACCTTGAGTAGTATATTCCAAGGATTTAGCCTCCGGTGATGAACAAAGAAAAAAATATGAATAGTTGAGTACTGGATTCCTGAGAGACAGTGAGAATAGAGGAAGAACTGACTGACAGAGTATCAGACTATTTTCCGGATGTGTTACTGTTGATGGTAAAGGTTGTGAAGGCATGAATCATGTTTGGCTGACATGATTAATGATATCTACAAGTATATGCTTGATCCGCATTGCCTGGTGAGCAAGGATTCAGCCGACAGAACAGAGTTTGTAAGAAACTAGACTGTTCCGGATGCCGACTAGAAAGGTGATGAAATTACTTGTGTGGATATATATAGAGGATGGATTTAGTTGTGAAAGGTGTGATTGTGTGAAGGCATATGCGAATAAGTGTAGAACAGAGCAGAAGTAGTAAGAAAGATCCGGTATGTGAAAGGATAGCAGAATAAAGAACAGAGGAAAGATGAAGTGCAGCAGATCAGTGTACTAAGCCTAAACTGGAACTGAACACCAACATATGTAGATGCCTCCAATCAATTCAAGACTATGATTCTTATCACTTTGTAGACAGTGTGTCTCCTTGTAGGCAGTGGGCCTCTTTGTGAGCAGTGTGCTCGGGCAGTGAGCCCCTAATTGGCAAGTGCCATTTTTGTAATTCCCTATTCTTCTAACAGAGAATAATCTTTGGGTTAATCACCCCGTGGTTTTCTCCCTTAACAGGGTTTCCACATCAAAAATACTGTGTCATGTGTTTCTTATTTCATGGTAATGTTTTTGTGTTTGATTCAATGCTGCATTAATTAATAAGAAAGTTCAAAAAGAAAATAAATAGGATAACTGATTCACCCCCCCCTCTCAGTTATCAACAAGAAGTTCTTGTCTTGATGGTTGAATCAATTTTTCACATCATATGTTTCCATCAATGACAAAGGGGGAGATTGTTGCAAATATGTGCCTAAGCAGTGTTGTCATTGATGTCAGCATATCCTTGTTGCCATTGGTGTCAACTATATCCTACCTTGTTGCATGTTTAGAAGACTAGAATGATGAGGATATTGAGAAAATTATTGAAGATCATTATATGTGGACCATATGGCTATGTAGAGGATTGTTTGTAGTAGCTCTAGTTAAGATTTGAGAGGTCCACATGAAGATTTGAAGAAGTTATAGCCATCTGAGTAGAATCAGGTTTTATAGTGTTCAGAAAAGAAAGAGTGACAGGAAATTGGTTCAGATAGCTCCGCAAATGAAACACTATGATATGTGGATCTAGAGACATGTTTTGAAAGTTAGTGTATGTTATCAACTCAAGTGGTTCATTGTTTGGAGGTTTGCAAGCAATCTTTCTAGTGTGACAATCATGGCAGATAGTGTTCTTGAGGTTTTGGAAGAAGATGCAAGTGATTATGATGATTTGGAGTGCAGATGTTTTTGTTGAATTCAATGTGCTTGTGGTTGTTTTTGAATCATGTGACTACCATGTTGGAGGTCTGCATTGAAGATTGAGCTGGTTGTTGAAGATCTCTTCCTTGGTGTTGTTATTTTTCCCAGTCTTGACTGACCGGATGATTCAAACATGTTGTGGATGATCTAAGACCAATTCTATGGAGCGTAGCATGTTGATTGAGGAAGAATTAAGTCCCAGTTATGTTTGGCCGATAGCTTAGTGATTCATATTAAGTCAGATGCTTGTAGTGCCAAACTTGATGTTCATTCCAAGGTTGATGAAGCATATAAATACTTGTTGATGAGTTGTGGAAAATCATCCTTGTGTGAAATAATAAAATCTCAAGAAAGGATTAGAGGCAGAGTAGAGAAGAGGAGTAGAGGAACAAGAATAGTAAAGGATGAAGTAATAGTAAAGAAGCATTTGGGAGAAGAGTAGAAGTTTTGTGAGCATTCAATGAGACTGAACCAGGCATGTTGAAGATGCTATTTCTCAGTTAAATCTTTTTGTACTAAACATAAATTTCTATAGGCAGTGAGCCTCTTTTGAGCATTGAGCTCTGGGCATTATGCCTGAAGGCAAGTGCCTTCCCATTTTTAAGTACTTTAAATAGGGTACAAATCTTGTGGGTTAATCCCCACCATGTTTTTCCCTTAACTAGGTTTCTACATTAAAAATACTGGTGTCAATTGTGTTAATTGTGCTTCTGTTCATGTGTTATTGTTGCATGCTTTAATTTTTACTTCATTAATCTATTTATAAGTTGTGAAAGAAGATTAAGAGAAAGAAAAGGTTATTTTTGTGGGACAACCGATTCACCCCCCTCTTAGTTGTCTAGTCTAATTCCAACAATTGGTATCAGAGCCAAAGGTTTTGTGTTTAAATCTCCCCCACGAGTGACATGGGCTCCCGTGAGTGACGCTGGGGGGATTGTTGGTAGTGAGCCAGCATCTCTCATAGGATTCATGACATGGCTTAACTACCTCCCATGGATTCATTAACTCTAGCAGTTGTATCAGGCATTAATAGGTTGACCTTTTGGTGCAACAGAAACTGTGTTTCCAACAAAATTTACCCAGCTAAAAATCTACTAACAAAAATGAATAATGAAAGCTTGATAACCATCCAATTCATGGCATACCATTGTGGAAGGTAACTATGTTTTCACTCGATCTATTTCCACAAAAAGTGGCTTAATCTAGGTATCATGCAAAAGAGGATGAGCTCAAAGCTCTCCATCCTTTTTCAAGGTCAACCTAAAAAAAATTAATAGCATTCGATAATAATAGAATATTAATATAGGAAAGATAATAACAATATTATTATTGCAATTCAACCTATGGAAAGGTTTTGATCCTTAATTAAATATTGTCACAATATATTAGAAAACACAAATTGAGTCACAACAAGATCATTGATTATCAGGGTCGAGTAATACTCCCTTGAAATTGACTATTCCCATTAGTTGACTGATTAGGGAAATAATAATCCCTAAGAACAAAAGGATAACAAGAGACCTCCTCATCTCTTAGCACCATTGTCTCTCAACTAGGGATGATGTTCCAAGAATATCATTTGGTCATCACAACTTGTCATGATAACTCCAATGACATAACAACTTAAAAAGAACATGGGTGCTAAAGAATAGAGACAAGACACATGTCAACTTATGAGAGGAGTTTAGAAGGACATAAAAAATTGATACTCATATGGCTATTCAATCCTTTGCTTTCACAATATCTAACCCTTCCTCGAGGATAATACTCTCCTTCCTTCTTTGAAGGACATTCATTTCCTTTTCACACTCAAGACCATAAGATCATGATCAGTCTAACATTATCATGTCTCATAATAAAAATCAATTAATTTATAAAACTAATTAGCATCAGTAACTACTTCATAATCAAGAGTTAAATCAGATATTTCCATAATATCAAATCAATTAACTATGACTAATCCTCCTGATTATAATGCCAATTTAATGATTAGGTCTAATTGTAAGATGGGGGATGTAATAGTTATTGTTGAGTATTTCTAGCTATGTAATCCAAACAATCATAAAAGAGAAGCAAATCCCAAAGAACTATCCTCCCCATATCATCCATACATCAAATTACCCAAAAGCACTAATAATCACCATGTTTGTTAAAAATCTGCTCCCTCTCACTAAGAGCCTTCAAAACTATAATGATCACAAAATATGAGAGATCTAAGCTTATATGTCCACTTGTTAGCAGACTGATCAAAAACAACTTCCTTCTCATCAATGTCAATAGAAAGATTAGCCAGCTAGTGTTCAACTTTGTTACCTTCCCTATAGCAATGGGAGATCTGGTAAGAGTCAAAAAACTTTAAATTAGTCTAAGCCTATTTGAGAATGTAGCTGATATTTCAATTATCTGATCATGTTTTTTAGAGGGCTGAGATAATGATCTTTGAATCCCCCTCAATCCTTACATCCTTAAATCCATTTTCTACTACAAGTTGGAGGGCATTGACAAGGACATATGCTTCAGATACATTGATCATCCCTTTGGGTAATTTTGCAGCTTTAGCTACTAACAATTTTCCCTCATCACTCCTAATAACAGATCCCAAACCTGAAGGTCCTAGATTTCTATGCCAAGCTCCATCAAAGTTAATTTTGATAAAGGTATTGTGTGGTAGGATCCATTTGATACTAGATCTATCTATTTTCTATTAAAATGTAGGGGTGACCGATGAAATAAAGATTATGTCCAAACCCTTCCAGTTTTTGAGCATAAGATTGTCCCAATTTGTCCATTTGAGCTTCTTTCTTGAAGACCTTCTAAGTTTGGTATTGACATTTTCTATAATAGAGATTTCTAAATCATTCCAAACCTCCTCAATAGTCTTTGACTTGCCTCTAAAGATCTTCTAATTTCTCTCCTTCCATAGAATCCAAATCAATAGCAATGGGCTGACAGTCCATAAATGCTGGAAAGTTGCATCTTGATTTAAGGAAGGCTAGCTTTTAAGTAGCTGTACCAAATTATTAGGAAGAGGAGAGTACCAATTGATCATTCTCATGAACCATTTCCAATACTCTTGATTGAACTTACATTGAATAAGAGATGATCATTTGTCTCATTTACTCTCTAGCAGAGAACACACTTAAAATTGGAACCCAATGTGATTTTTTTGATCCTTTCACTCATGAGGATTTTGTTGTGTATAACCAACCAAGTGAATGTTCTAGATTTTGAGAGTATTACATCTTCCCAACAAAGATGTGTGGGCCAATCTATCTTGTCCTCTATGGAGAGTGACTTGTAGTCTTGTTTGACCTTGTAATCACCTAAGCCATCCCCGATCTAGATCAATTATTCCTCCTTTGGAGAAAAATAAATAACTCTCTCATCCAGTATATCCTTTAGGATTAATTTTTGGTTAAGAGGAAAGTTGCAATTGTCAAAGCCTTTCCAAACCACCCTCAATGGGAGACCACCTATATTTTTTGAAAAATAGTCACAAACCCTATGGCCCCAAAATATTTTTAGATATAACTCAGCTTCTTTTAGATCTTCCTTGGAGGCTAACTTCGTCCATCCATTGCAAGAGTCATCCCAAAAGTTTGCCTTTCTACCATAGTGAATTGTCCAAGATAACTTGGAAAGAATGACTATCCTGCTCTTCACAATAAAGTTCCATAGTGAAGAGCCATGAGGAGGATTTACTACTGTGAAAATTCTCTCTGGGTTTTGATTATCCAAGTATTTATTCTACATAAATTTGACCCATTTTGACTACAGACTCTTATACATTTTCCAAGACAACTTGGCCCCAAAAGCCAAATTCTACATTTCCTGAATGATCACACCAACGCTACCTTTAGATTTGGGCTTGCACAACTTTTCTCATGATATGAGGTGGATCATTTTTGTGTCTAAAGCACCTTGCCATAAAAACATTCTACAAATTTTTCTATTTTGTTTGAAATACCTTTCGGTATCTGTAAGGTGGACATAATGTATGTGGGGACTACAGATAGGACAACTTTAACCAATGTTATTCTACCTACTAGGGAAAGTCATTTCCCTTTCTAGGCACCAATCTTGTGAGATAGCTTATCAGTCACCCCTCTACATAAATATTTTTTGTGATGGCCATTAAAAAGAGGGATTCCTAGGTACTTGCATAGCAATGTGTCAGTTTTAAAGTTGAAGGAGCTAACAATTGCTTTCTGCTTCTCTTCCGCAGTGTTGAACATGAATATTTTAGACTTCTAGTCATCAATCCTTTAACTAGAAACCTCAAAATAGGAATTGAAGACTTGCTACATGACTGTGACTTCTGATTTAGAAGCTCTACCGAACAAGATGGTGTCATCTGTAAACAATGCAAGGGTCATGGGTTCTTTTGCCAGCTTCAATTTTAAGCCTTTCCATTTCTTGAGAGCATTTGGTTCTTTTATTTACCATGTAAGGGCTTTGGCAATCAGAATGAAAAAGGTAAGGAGAGATGGGATCTCCTTGCATTAAACCCCTCGAAGCCACGTATGGGGTAGTTTCTAAACCGTTAACAAGAACCACACACCTTGCTCTAGTGACACAAGAGGAAATCCATTTAATCCAATGGTTTGTAAAGCCTAACATGAATAAAACATGAAACAAGAAATCCCAGTCCACCCTATTGTAAGTGTTGTCATGAAGGATTGTGCCTTGAATGCTAAGCCTTTACAAGCCTCACAATCTCGTGCAACATGGGAACATTCTTAGACTGTGGGTTTGGTACGAGAATGGACCTTTGGAAGAGTCGACTCCCTTTAAATGCCCCTTAGATCTATTGTACTTTCTTGGAAAAGGGATAGAGAGATGATTAATAAAACTAAACTAAAATCTATTCTAAGGGGGTGAGGCACTAATGTTTTAATCTAACCTACAATTGATTCACAATCATTCTTCAACAAATTTGTTCTTAGAACTCAAACTTGAACAAGCTTCGCCACATAAGTATTTCATAGGAAGGCATGAAAACAATGCACTTTTGATGAAGGAAAACTAGTGTTTTTCACAACTTGAAAAGTAAAGGAATCACCCGCACAATTTGTAACCTATAGTAAAACTTGTACGTTTGCATACTTGCATTCAAAGAATGAGATAAAAAATTTAAAGGTTTTGAAGTAAAACATAGTAAATCCCTATCAAATCACTCAAAATGAGAGAAGACACCTAAATCTAAATAGAGGAACACCTGATTGTATAGATAATAGAAGGAATCTCTTCAAAATTACAATGAAAATATTAAAAATCAACTACTGTTACTACATAAAACTATAAAAATGGCTGAGTTACAAGTCTAAATCTCTCTCTCTCTACAATGTGCAAAGACAAGGGAAAAAGTAAGAACTAAGAAAAAAGCATGATATTTTCTCCCTATAATACAAAATCTATCCCAAAAAGTGAAAGGGAAGTCAACTCTAGTTCAACTGATCTCTCAATGATACATGAATGAGTCTAAAAGTAACTCTATGTTGTTGGGGGAGCACAAGAGAAAAGCCTAAAATTAAGGCCCCAAAACTACTCCAAGATGAGCAAAAATAGCTCAGAACTCCACCTCCCAAGATAGTTGACCCAAAAGAATGCCAAAATTAGCCTAGTTTGACTCCAAGCCAAAACTCAAAAAAGATACCCCTCCTACATGAATTCGCACACCATTTCAACTCCTCTTTTAATTTTGGCATGACATGAGGAAAAACACAGTCTAGTTTAACAAATATTAAAGGAAAATATATGATTTTTCTTTAATAAGTGTTATATTATGTCTATTGCTCCTCTGGTTTATGATATAACAAGTATTAATGTAATTTATAACATTATTGCACTTAATAATTGTTAAGTTACATTTATTTTGTCTTCAAATTAATGCAAAAATAAAGAGGGTTATATTACATCATACAATAGCCTCTAAGGGAAAAAATAACCTCCTCCTCTTCTCCATGCAAAAATCATATTCTATTTTGCCTTGTCATCAATAGGTCTTCATCCTCAAAAAATTGCCCTAAGTCAATAATAAGGTCAAAAAAGACCCTCATTGCCTTCACAAACCTTCAACATTAATTATTTCTTAGCCACAATCATCTTTTTGACTCAAGGTTTACAAAAAAACAATAAAAGGTCCTAAAAACACCATCATAACTTCATGCTTCCATAGTTTATGACTTTTCCCTAGCATTTCAACACTTAGGAGGATGTGACCACGACCTCTCAATTGATAATTTGATGATTTCTTTAAAATATAGTCAAAAAAACTTTAAAAATGCTCATGGCTAGGTTTCCATTGTGAACAAGTACCTTTCCAAAGCTTAAAGAAGTTATTTTCATTTATCTTTTTCATTTCTCTTTGTATGCTACTTTGTTGCAGGGCCGCCATGAGAAGGGTTTGAGGGTTTTGAAGAGATTCTCCATAGACTACTCCAGACCTTCATAGCCTTACACTGGTAAGTTTTCTCCTTCCTACTACTAGTTTGTTGCATGGATTCAACTATTGTGCATGCAAGGTTTTCATTTGAAAGCTTTAGCAGAGATCAATGAAACCTCTAAATAGTGAAAAGAAAAGGTATCTTTTCTATATGTGTTTTTATCTTGAATATCAACAGTGACAGCTAGCTCTGCCTCTTTACCTTTACTCTAATAACAAGATATAGAAAACACCTCATTTCATTTGTTGTTTTTGCCTAATAAAGAACCTAGTGCTTTCTACAGAAACTCATGTTATTGTTACTATTTTCTCTAATGAAGAGATGAGAACCTTTCTATGATGCAAAAACTATGAAAACTGTCATTTCTTATGAGAGGAAATAGTAAAACTATCTATTTCTTTTATGCTATGTTGAGAGTTTACCCTAAAGGATGCAAGCAAGGATTTCAAACCCCAAACTCAAGCTCATTTTCTTGACTATTTTCATTCAGATGGATGTGCTCACTATTCCTTAAGTCCGACACTCTTGCCTTTGGACTATCTTCCTCTTGCATTAAAAATATGTTTTTTGTGTCTGTTGCTCCCTTTGTATGACTGAGCTAGTCACATCTTGCATCTTGCTTTTGTAGACTTACAAAGCCTTTCTGTAGACAATCAAAAAGTTTTTTGAACAATATTAAACAAGGATACTATTGTCCCTTAAATGTCTTTTCCATAGTCGTTAGTAACTATTTCTCTTATTGAATATCCTTGGATGAATTCATGGAACTCATTTCTGTTATTGCTATCAAGGTGTTTTTATACTTCCTATCCCCACTATGGATTGTCTCAAAGTGAAAAACAATGTCACTCTTCCATAGTCAATTTTCTGCAAGATTCTCAAAGCAATCATAACTCATTTCTAATAGTGGCCATTGCTTGTAGTGACACTGCCCAGTAAGGTGGTCAATATATGGAAGATTGGAATCTTTGACCACATTTCATGGAAACATAAAACTAGTCACAATCTCTCTTCACCATTGAACCACTACTTGAAGCACTAGGGAGGCTAATTATGTTGACCTTCATGATCCATTCAATCCTTGAATCTCATGAAAGGCTCAAAATAGTCTCTAAAAAACCTCCTATTTTTTTCGTCAATGTTCTATCTGTAAAAGCCCTGTCTAAGACTATCCCTAATGGTTGCAACACAATACTTCCCTTTTAGTTTATCATAGTGATATAGGGTTCTTATTGTTACTATGTGCACCTTGTCAGTGTAGATGAATGCTATTTTGCACCTTAAAATAGTCATTGATGATTTTTTCCTTTGCTCACTATATAACAATCATAACATGACTGTTATTTGCTCACTAAAACCTTGCGATAGTCACAAATCTATTACATCATGTGGTAAACCTACTAGTTATAACATGATTGATGTTCTTTGTCCTTAAGTGATCTGCAGTCCTTATGATGTTGAAACTAACTTGCCATTCAAACCCTTCAATGACAATGGCTTCTCTTAACTTCAAAATACTTTATTATGCTTTCCTTTAGCTCAGATGTACTTGTTGTTGTGCATTGAGTCAAATAGAGTTACTCCCACGGCTTGTGTTGGAGCATATAAAATATAAATAGTTATTTCATGCATGCATGACTTGTGTATAAATTCTCTTTCTTGTAAATCAATTGCATAACATAAACTAAACATTTTTGCATGTAATAAGTGTTTATAATCATGAAAAACTTGACAAAGTTATATGTACCTTTATGAACTACATCAAAATGCAATGAACAAACTGCTTCACCTCTCAGTCTCTAAATACCTCCTACATTTCTAGGTCGCTCTTCATCTTATCTTGCTCATGTAGCAGCTCTGTTTGAGCTACTCCATGATCTTGATAACATGATCATTGAAATTGTGATGGGTGAAATGTGGATTAATCAATAACAATAACAAACCCAATACATCAATGAAATAAGAAGGAAAAGGGATTTAAGATAACAAATAAAGTTACTTACAACCTTTATCTTATGCCTTCCATTGCTCGTCTTTTCTTTCTTGATCATAATGGAGATGAAATGGCCCTCAGGAAGCTTGCTTCCTCACTTCAAATCCTCAAGATGACAAGGAGAAGTTGGCTAGGATACTTTCTTGTATTTGAAGATGAACTTCAAACACAAATGTGAGTAGATGATAATGAAGTGCTATGGAGATGGTTGCCAATGGCGCGCTATATTTCCTATAGCATAAGTTTACTGAAATGATGGATGATGAAAGATAGAAGAGGAGGGTTGTATTTATAGAGTTGTGTGAGAGAGGATCAATGGTTGAGAAGAACTGAGAAGATCAACGGAGGAAAATGTTCATGCGAACGTGTGTGAATAGAAGGACATGTGTCATTCAAAAGGAAGCTTTGTTGAGTTAAATGCTTTCTTGATGAGGATGAGTTTTGTTTTAATTAAATTAAAATTTATTTTTCTAATTTAAGAGCAAAGTTGCTTTAAAGTTGCTTTAACTCAGCTTTTGCTTTTGTATGAAAGAGGAATATATTTTTAGAAGATAAGAAAGCATAATTAAATAAATAGATTTATTTAATTATTTGTAGATAATTTGGAGGAATAAAATAAAATAAATAACTATATTTTATTTTTGTGGAGATTTAAGATTTAATTTAAATAAAATTACATTTTATTTAAATTTGGAAGAATGGAAGATTTAATTAAATAATTGAAATTATTTAATTATTTTAGAAGAATAAAGTTGATGTAGATTAATTAAATAAATGTAATTTATTGAATTAAATGAGAGGAAGTGAATCAAATAAATAAATAAATTTATTTATTTATTGATAGAGGAATATGAAGGTGAAATAAATATTTAAAATATTTATTTAAGTAGAGTCATGTCATTTTTAGGTTATACATTTTGCCCCTCTTTGATGCAATGTGTTTTATCATGTTGTTTCAAAGAATAAGAATTTTTCACAATGATACATGCCCTAGTTTGCCCCTGGTACAAGTTTAACGACAGGATGTCCCCTCGGGAGATTAGACGGGAAGAAGGCAGAAGGCGTGAGACGGATAATCTCACAAAGAAGAAGGTGAAAAGTGGGTTAGGATGGAGAAAAATGAGACACGGTTCAGAGAAATAGACATGGGAAGTAGTCGCAGTTGCCATATAGTCAGATATGGTTCACTTGCTATATATAGGAGCTGGGTCCACAAGTTCTATTCATTTGCACACTTGTCCTTAGTTGATTGGTCTTTGAGAGCTTAGGAGAGCATGGTAGCTAGAGCAGTTGACAGAGAGATGGATATTCTGCGTGAGGAGCACCAGTTTGAGTGAGTCTGACGATTTGATTAGCTAGCAGAGGCAGGACCACCGGTATGTAGTTTGTCAAAACTTGCTAAAAGTCATTTATTAGGGTAATAAATACCTTAGAAAAAAACACTAGGACAGATGCGTCGAACTGTCGTTCGGCACATCTGTGCTCCAAAATGGAACATATGCTAAGAAGTTGCACATGCAAAAGATCTTACGGTGCATATACTAGTTTAGCGCATACAAGCTATGAATTGGTGCATTCGTCAGGGAAAGGCACATGTGACACTAGAACCGGCGCATATGCTAGAATGACGCATATATGTCAAGGATTGGTGCATTCAAGGTGAAGCGGCACATATGATATGGATCGGTGCATTTGCACCAGGAAAATTAGTTGACTTAACAAAATTAACCCAATTGGCACCTTGATCGATGCGTCAATTGATAAGTGATCTCCGAGATTGCCGAGAATCTAGTCAAGAGATGATATGCTTGTTTTGATTAATTTGATATATCAAGTCAATGATAAGATAGTTTGATTGCTTTGAGTAGGTTTTCTTGGATATGGATTTCTTTTGACGTTGTACTTTGCTTGGTTGTAGGAGGATATCCGGGATACCCTTATGTCACGAGAGCAGTTCACTTTGCCGTTACTACAGCAGTACATGTTGACAGAGATTGACCACGAGGTGCTTGATGCAATGGGTTTGCATTATGTTTGTTTCATGCCCAAGGTTTGCGTGAACTGGGCCATGTTGACTGCAGTAGTGGAGCGATTCCACAGTCAAGATGGGACATTCCATCTTCTGATGGGGGAGATGGCGATCACTCTTGAGGACATGTACCAGATTCTACACCTTCCTATTCAGGGAGAGTTGGTCAAGTATGAGTCACAGCAGGATGCTAGATTAGCTAAGTGCAGACAGGTGTTCGATGACCCAGAGTTGGTGGAGTAGGTGATTTCGTGGCAGGACATACATGACTGTTATGACTACTTCCTAGGGATGGTGGCAGGACTAATTGGTGGCATAGTATGCCCTGATAGGAGGTCACACAACTTCCCAATTGGCTGGGGGAGGGTGTTAGAGAGCATGATCACTGACGGGACTCGATATGCATGGGGTGTTTGCGTGTTAGCACACTTATACAAAGATATGTAGTAGGTAGTGTATCACAGAGGGGTCAGTTTGTCAGCAGGTGTGTCTCTTTTATAGTTTTGGTTGTGGGAGCACATAGCTATCACACGGTTGATATGTCTTTTTCACAGACAGAGGGGTGAGCCCTATAGTTATGGCTATGCAGGTGTGATTTCCTAGCACAAGATGGGGAAGCTCGAGTACTAGAGGCACATGTTTGATAATGTAGATCAGGTTGTCTGCCACCCATACCTAGATTGTGAGGTATGGGATGATGAGGCAGATGAGCTTCCATATTGCTTCTAGACTCGATGGCTCATTGACAAGATGAGATACATATTAGAATGATAGATTGTGACCAGGGTACAATGGCAGTTTGGCCAAGTACAGGACAGGCCATAAGGGAAGGCTTGTTTCGCGAGGACCCCTATAGAGAGATATAGGTGGGATCCCATGGCATCATATGAGGAGGCTTTGATAGACTTTTAGCAGATTCCTCATGTATCTTGGTCCATGAGGAGGGACATAGTGGATGCTAGCATGATGCTAGATTATGAGGAGTGGTTTGTAGGTCACCCCTTTCCTAGATACTCAGGGCCTGGAGAGTTAGCTCCTCATATCGATGAGGAGGATTCAGATGACGAGGGGGGAGCTGACAGGAGAAGAGGGGAATGAAGGAGGGGGAGAGGAGGTTAGGGAGATGATGGAGGAGGAGGAGGAGGGGATGGAGGAGGAGATGGAAGAGGAGGTGGCAGACCGAGATGGAGGAGGAGGTCTAGGGAGGGACCCTCAAGTCAACAGGTAGTTGTGCAGCCACAAGCTGTAGGACAGGTACAAGCACTAGCACAGTAGGTGGTACCACAAAGACAGATGTCGCCACCACAGCAGGTGTAGGGACAAGTGCCAGCACAGTAGGTGGCACCAGGATAGGGATAGGTAGGGCAAGCTCTGCAGCTTGACTTACAACAATAGGCTATGCTTGCACTATAGACTCAAGTTAGGCATCTGAGGGCTCATTTGAGAGAAATAGACTCTCGTAGGGATGTAGATGCAGGATGGATATTAGAGCTATCCAGAGAGAAATATGGCCTTGGCTAGCATATGAGTGATGAGAGCAGAGAGGATATAGTTGTGGCAACTATGGGTACAGATGGTACCTCTAGCTTTCTGGTTTCACAAGTGCAGCAGGCACAAACACAGTTAGCCCAGGTTCAAAATGAGCTTGCTAAAGTGCAAGCTCAGGCTCAGTATTACAGAGGTCTATACCATGGGACAGTTGTTGTGTGGTTACACAACACGCCCCATTTTGACTTGGCAAAACAGGGACCCAACTCTTTGGGCTTTGCTTGTGTTTTCTGCTTGCTGGTAGTCTGGTAAAAGTAAGTCAGTGCAAGTGATCCTGCATAATGGGGACTGGGTAAGTCAGCATGATGAGGTCAATTTTTTCAAAGTTAGCATTTCATGTCAATAACCTCATGGGTAGATTGAGTACAAAATTCCATGCAGGTTTGCCTTTTGGATCACCCAGATATTCCTTAAAGAACAAAAGTTATAATGAGTCGAAGATCTGATCAAACCTGATATTCTGAGGGGAGGATCATATTTCTCAACATCAGTCATCTTACAAAAGATCACCCCAATATAATATTATCACCCGATAAAATCACTTGCGCCAAACATCCGGAAGTCAACTTTAGGTGATAACGATATCCACCTGACAAACAACGTCATATGTTTTGCGAAGGTCATATTCTTAAACATCACCCTGATATTTGAATATCGTCCTGATATTTGAATATCTACATATCGCAAAATATCACCCTGAACCAATATCCTGCTGATGTCATCCAAACTCGATAATTGAAGAAGTAACAATGATGATGACATCACCATTCTTTTACCTCGAGGAGGTATATTTCCAAACATAACCCGTCCTACATAACATGACGATGACATCATAAAGCCACAAACACTGGACCAAGTCATTATCCTAATGACGTCATCCTGATAATTCGACGGAAGGTCATCTTAGTCTGAAGGGGGTGATATTATAAACATCACCAAACATTCTGAACATCCCATGATATTTTGAATATCACCCGATATTCTTAACCCAACCTGATATTTCAACATCGGTCTTTTCATCTAAGCCGGATAATCATGTTATACCAAGAGGGTGATATTCTCAATATCACCCAATATTCAGAATATCACCCGATCTTCAGATATCACCCCGCGCCTTTCTGCCATAACATTAAATGCACACAGATGTGGTAGGTGGTTCCCACTGATTACGAACCTGATACATACATATGGCAAGATCCGGTAGTTTTGTACAAGAAAATTAGCTGTTGCATTTAGTTTGCCCTAATCTACCTTGGTGAAGAGGTTAAAGATGATTTAAAGATTCATTTTGCACTTACCCTACGATAAATTGAGTTTTTACAGAGTAGAGCTTACGAATTCTCATAAGGCCACCTATGGATGTTTATAGCTTGTACCAGAGCGGGATACGAGAGCACTCCTAGTAATTGAATTCATTTCAGATGATTATCAACATAATTAAGAGGATAACCACATTAGGTAAGTAATTGAAAGCCTCTAGTTATCATGTTCTGCATATCCAGGTATCATGGGGTCTTTTGGTTTGAAATTTCAAATTATGCCTGTTAGGATAGATGAAATGTGGGAAGAATAATAGTATGAATGATGAATAATGAATATGTAATGTATATGCATGCTTGTATATGTATCAATTGTAAGACCAAGCCTTGTCCTATTGCAGGCATCCATGGTGGACAAGTGGTTAGCTAAGTCAGAGGCAGAATTCCTAAAACTGATGTTTGCTCATCCTGGGGGTGTTCAATTCAAATACAGAGCTATCATAGATACACACCAGGGGCATATGGATCTGGCTGCCTGGTCAGTCAAAATGAATGATGAGAAGAATATCAGTGCCCTGCTGGATGTGGTCTTCATATCATAAATGTCGAATGTAGCTAGTTTTCCCTACTCCATGGAAACCCATGAGTTGGTTGTTGAGTGTGCAAGAAATTATAACCCGCAGACGAGGAGGCTAGAGAAACATGGCAAAATATATGTAGATCTGTCAATCAAGGGTATTGTCGCCACTTTCAGTTTGTCATTGGGCAAGAAGGTTGCCAATATAGATTTGAAGAAATCAGAGGTAGAGTATGAGAATAATAAGAAGACTGCTAGGAAGAAGATGTATCAATGGAGGGTGAAGAACAGTCCCTATCCTCTAGCAGCTAAACTTCCAGTGCATTTATATAAGTATGACTTTGGCAACGAGTACCAATACATGATAGCCCTGCTCAGCAAAGTGACAGGCTAGCTTGATGCTAGAAATTTTAAGGACTAGATGTATGGAGTCATCCTGATGTGCCTTTACATGGATAACAAGCCCATGTGGGCTAAAATGATAAGTGATGCTCTAGATGAGCAGCGAATGAACCTAGGAGGTTTAGATTGTTCCTTCTACATGACATCATATATAGTTTATTCATGTACCTACAAGGGTACATTTGATGCACTAGTTATAGATGGAAAGATTGGAGGCACAACTAATGATGTACATATATGGGATCATCATCCCCAACTACAAAGAGTAAATTACCTCCAGGATTACAAGCTAGTAAATGATGCATTTTCTATGCACCTGGTGAGGACAATGGAAGAAGATAGAACCAAGAGACTGAGCATGGAGGCTCAGGAAGTTATCTACAAGCATGGAGCCTAGTTTATCCAAATCACCACTTTCTCCTATATCAAGATTGAAGGTTTTGAGGGGGAGCCTCTCATGCTCCCAAGGTACCCTACAGATGCAGTTGTCTTAATGGAGTTTCTAAAACAAATCTCTACAATATTGAATGCCTATAAGGCAAATAACAAGCTTCCACCAGTGTTGTTTCTAGTTGTAATGGGCTGGTATATGTGCCCAGATTCTAAGAGTATAAAGAAGGCCATAGCTGGTTTAAATATGATGAATTTCCAACCTTTTCCATTAGTAAGGTCATATGATCCTTATGGGAGGATGTAGAGGATCATGGGGAAATCCATCCATCGAAGAAACCTTGAAGACTTCTGGGCAGATTGTGAAGATGAAGCTGAAGCCTGAAGAAGAAGGTATCAAAGGTTAACACCTAACCAAATCAGGACCTTTGATTGCATCTCCATCCCAATGCAACTGAAGAAAGATGATGGAATGATAATGGCTGATGCGTATGAAGAGAAAAATATATATAATGATACCATCTCTGCATGGGATCTCACTATACAGGAGGATATCTCCTTAGATCCATTCACAGGCTGGATATTACAGCTAACCCAAGCTTGGATAGATGAGCAGATAAATGTATTGAAGAAAAAGGGTGTTGTCATCATAGTGGACAACAAAAAGAAAAGACAGGAGATTGTTGAAGATGAATATGATGACTTCTTAATTCAGAAGAGAAAGACTAAAGGAGAGAAGCCACGACCTCCTGAAAAGGGCAAGAAGTCCTCAAAAGGTAAGAAGACTGATACTGAACCCAAAGGGGTTGTAGTGGAAATAGTGGTAGTACCAGCTGAAGATGCATCAAGATCAGGACAAATATCAGCCTCATCATTACAGCCTCCTCAAGATAAACAAAAGGCTAAAAGGATTCAGAGGCCGGCTGCTAAAGCTATGGAAACATATGAGGAAGGTCAAGCTTCACAGAAACAAACAGAAGAGGATATTCCTCTTGAAGAAGAATATGAAGACGAGGAAAGCCCCATATCTTTCACAAGGAAAAGAAAAGCACCTCAGGTGATAGCGACTACACCTAAGAAACCAAGGACTTCTATGAGAGGTGAAATTAGAAAAACTCCCATAATGTTGAGGGGAGTAGCTGGGGAAGCATTCAACAAGGAATTGTAGCACAATGTTCCACTTCCCACTATTGTAAAGTTCAAGATAGAACAAGCAGAAGAGTAAATGAAGGAGACCTCTAAGGCAATACAAAGTGGTCGAGTTTCATTAGATGAGATAGTTGACTTATCTGATGATGAGGTAGTGAAGGATGTAGCTTCACAAAAAATGGAAACTCTTGCTTCTGGCACCAGGATAGCTCCACATGAGATCCCATCAGTTCAAGCAGTATTAGAAGAGATGAAGCAAATAGAGCAAGAAAAAGAAAAGAGCTCGGAACATATTGCATAGCAAATAGGGCTGGATACCTTAGTTGATCAGGTAACAAATCCTACAGTTATAGACCTGATATATGTAGAGGATGCAAATCCCAAGGATATGGTTGGTGCACCTGGGGAAACACAGAATATTGAGGAAATCAAACAGAAAGAAATGGAGAAGAAAGCTCCAAGTATGGGTCAGCAATAGCCTGATACATCAGCTGAGCCCAAGATAGTAGACGTCTCACCAAGAGACAAGGACGATAAAGAAACATCAGGTCCTAATGACCATAAGGCTCAAGAGGTAGTTGATACAGGTTCAGAGTAGGTTATAGTTGCAGATAAGCTGGAAGCACCTAAGGTGGATAAGATACCCATGGAGCAAGTACAGGATCAAGATCATGATAAACATGCAGATGATCAACAGGATCACCCTCCAGAAAAGGAAAGTCCTCAACAGGAGGATATACCCAAAGATCACCCTCATGAGGAGCATCATGAGGAAGAAATAAGGAGATCACCCTCCCCATCAAACATGATGGTGATGGAGACCAACAGCTAAAAGATCAAGTTCCTTCATGGCTCGAGAAAGAAATTGGTGCAGAACCAGGTATAGAGGCACAAGAATTTGATGTGTCTACATTGTTTTCAGAAACATTAATAAAGCCTAAGAGGAAGGCAATATTAACTTTTGCAATAAGAAGAGATCCTATAACAGGCAGGAGGACTGCACAGTTAGCACTCCCTATTGTGGATAAAGAAAAGGGTAAGATCACTCTAGATGAATTCTAGATTAGCATAGTTGATCTTGGGTTTGCTAACGAGGATCAAGAGGGCCAAGAAGGTAAGGACATTATTGATTCATTAACCCAAAGGGTGAAAGAGAGAAAGAGAAGAATATGCAACATAAGGAGCACATTGCTTAGCTGCACGAATATATAAGAGGGTTAATTAACCCTGACGATATGTCAATTGATCATGCAGTCCCATTAACTACTATTTCTCAGGAGGAGGTTAATAAGTTGAACCTCATGAAGCATGAATCAACAATAATGTTGAAATGGATGTCATCCGTGCTCGATGGAGTTGAAGAAGTGGCAAAGGCCTCTTTGAAGAGGTGGAATTCTTTGGATACCTCCAGGAGAAAAGTAGATAAACTGCAGATGGAGATTGGTAGGAGGTCATTTCAATTAGAAACGATCATGAACATTTTGGATGAAATGAAGAAGATTGATCCACAGATTCTAATAAAGAATCAAGTGCTAAATAATAACATAGCCCTATTGATGGATATCTGGAATAAGGAGATGCAGAAGGGAAGATAGAAAATTAGGATGAAGAGTTTGTCATCAAATCTCTACATAGTAATTTCCAACTAGTTGCTGAGGACCCTCTCAACCACTTGACAGAAGAAGTGTTGGATAAAGTAATGAGAATAAACGTCAAGGTGGAAGACTATAATGAAACATCCAGTAGCAGGAGGAATAAGTTGGAATCTCTCTGGAACAAATATCAGGTGCATAAACATGCCATCACCAAAGCAAAAACTCAAGATGGCACGGAACTAGAGAAAATAGTGCAAGCATATGAGAATGTAAGGACAGCTATGTAGGTCTGATGCAGAGGCATCCACACTATAACCTTCGCATATAGCATGAATGTCTGCAGACCAACCTCATCATCATCATCTTCGCCATCATCATCATATTTGGCTTTACACTGTCAGCATCATCATATTTCGGACGATCACAATTGTCCTCCTGCCGACCACTGTTCACCTCCTCCGCCAGTCGCCTATCATCATCATGATATTTAGCGGGCGCAAACATCCTCCTGTTGCACTGTTCATCAGGCGCCGAGCTCCATCGGCATCATCAGGATATGCGACACCACCTTCGTCAGCAGGATAACCAATATCCAGTTGCCCCAAAGATCCTGATGACGACCACTTTAGCACCTTTCCTTCGATGCTCCGCTAGCCGATGACACAAACAATAGCATCATGATCTGCTTTATCTGGCTCTCTCGAAACCTCCTGATGATGTTAACACAACCTTCTGCCATGGACTTCCGCCGACACCTTAGCACTTAACGACAGCAGGATAAACTCGCATAGGGGGATATCTCAATATCCTGATGACGATGACGTCATATCCTGATGACGATGACGTCACCCAATATCCTGATGACCTCTTCAACACTTAGCCAAAAAAAACAAACTTTCACTCTCGCATCTACTCGCGATATGCGGATGATGGGTTCTCCCGATAGATGATCCTGATGCCGATACACTCCACCTCGGCTCTCCTGATGATGATCACCCTGACGCACTTGCACTTCAGGCAATCGACAACATCATGCTCTCCTCCACTTATCAGGATGACGATGCCTAACCCGACTGCAGGATATTTGCAGAAATATCCTGATGATGCCGTCTTTACGAACTTCTTCACTTAGCGAAATTTCACTTCGCCGATCCTCCAGGGATGATCCGATCCAACCTCAGGGTGATCTTCCACACTCTGTCTTATCAGTTTGACCTAGCACATGCCCATGCTAGGGTCTTCAACATCTTTCAGCCGCGATCCTGCACACCTGCATGCGAACAAACAAACTACCTACTAACCTACTGTACATTACCATTCCACCGATCAGATGAGTCAACCGGTGGAATGGATCAGTGAATCCATGAAACCTCTCAAACCAGCAAATCGATTACAAAGGGGATCAAACAGGAAACTGAAAACAGGATCTTTATTGATTTCAAAGATGCAATACAATATGATGTTCCTCACACAGCACAATGGAACTCCTCTGCTTAATGCAATACTAGACTGCCGATCGATGATCTACAATCAACCGATCTCATGCTTAAATAGATTATCCTACGAGTACTACTGACCCGACTCCAAGCGGCTGGGAACTCTCCAAGCGGCTGGGAGATCCAACCGGACCCTACAGCATGACAGCTGTTATAACCAACTAACTAAAAATAGCAAAAGCCTAGTCAGCATGATCTTATCATGATTAGCGTGACCTTATTACATGCATTTGGTCTAACAGACCTTCTTGGAAACACAAACAAGACCTAAAACTACTAACTGCCTCATGAAGGCCAGCTGTCAGGTAGGTGCTCCTGCACCATACTCCCCAAAAGAAAAGAACTCATGTCCCATGAGTTTAGTATGTGGAAGTCCTCCACCTCTACACCTTGCCTTTGCAATCTACTGAACTGTTCCAGCTTTATCCTCTGCTGTCTCTTGGCTTCTCCAAGACTTCTGAACTGTAACTTGCTTTCTGGCAAGTAGATCCTCATGCCTGTCAATGTAGGCTTTTCTCTCACATACCTTGTGTTTGTCAGGTTGCCTGACCAGAACCTCTGTCTGAACTGCCTCTTGAACTACTGAAATGTTCAACTCCGTCTTTCCTTCAATCTTTATAGGACAAGCAATAGTCCCAACTATGACAACATCCTTGTCATTCTTCACAACTGATGGTTGGTTGCACCCCTATTTCTGAACCTGCTGCTGACCTCTGTCAGTCACAACTGAAACGTTCTTCAGCTTGTTGTCTGTAACAACTTCTTTCCCTGCAGTGTCCTTATCTGCCTTCATGCCTGCTCCTCTAGGCATCTGCACATACTCCTTCTTTCCCATTAAAATAATTTGGGCTGCCTTCTGTACTGCAGCTTTTGCCTGCAATGGCATCAACTTAATAATCTTCCCATCCTTCTTGATGGTGTAGGTATTAGCATACCCATCATACAGTACCCTTCTGTCAAATTGCCATGGTCTACCCAACAGTAGGTGACAACATTCCATAGGCAAAATATCACACAAAATTATATCATGATATGGCCCAATCTGGAAATCCACATATGCCTGTTCAGAGACAAAAAGTGATTGACTATCACTCACCCAAGATGTCTTGTAAGGGTGTGGATGTGGAATCCTTTCCAAATGCAGTTTATCCACCATTTCCTGAGATACCATGTTGTCTGTTGAACCAGTATCAATAACAACTTTACATACCTTACCTTTACTCTTGCATGTGGTTTTGAAAAGAGCTCTTCTTTGCATCAGATCCTTTGATGCCTGCAAACTAATTCTCCTTAGCATCAATGATTCTCCACTCTCTGGATATCCATAATTCTCAGGACCTTTGTTTGAACTCTGTGTACTTTCTTCTACTTTCTCTTCTTGCACAAGTTGTACTCTCTTGTCACTTGTTCTATCATTTCTGGATGATGAACCTTTGTTTTCTGGACATTTGAAAGATGGATGACCAAACTCACCACAGGTGTAACACTTTCCTGAAAATGTAGTAGAACCTCTACCA
This sequence comes from Cunninghamia lanceolata, assembly GCA_027924645.1. NCBI lineage: Eukaryota > Viridiplantae > Streptophyta > Pinopsida > Cupressales > Cupressaceae > Cunninghamia > Cunninghamia lanceolata. The sequence goes on from BSBN01000016.1 coordinate 11,150,306, forward strand.
CCTCCAAATCTTCCTCTATTACCTTTCCATCCACCTCTGAAATCAGACTGTCCCTGTCCTTTTCCAGTGTCTTCTTGACCCTCATTGGTTTGCTTTTGTGCAGGGGCTACTCCTCTTCCCCTATTGTTTCCTCTTCCTCTCATGGACTTATCATATCCTCTATTCATCTTTTCTTCAATCCTGATTGCCATTTGATAACAATCCTCCACATTCTTAGGGTTAGCTAACACTAACTCATCCTGTATGTTAAACCTCAAACCAGCCAAGTACCTAGCCACCTTTTCTACCTCATTCTCATGATGACCAGATCTCATACTCAACAGGTAAAATTCCTCAGTATATGCTTTCACATCCCTGTCTTTCTGCTTTAAAAATTGCAGCTTCTTAAACATCTGGATTTCATAATCCCTTGGCAAGAATTTACCCTTGATCCTTGCTACCATCTTATCCCATGAAGTGATCTTAGACTTCCCTTGTTTCCTTCTCTCAGACTGTACATAATCCCACCATACCAAAGCATGACCTCCTAACTTGGTCTTTGCAATCTTTACCTTCTGATCCTCAGCAACATCTTCACATTCAAAGTGATTATCAAGTGCAGCAATCCAATCCAACAATTCATCTTCATTCAAGCTTCCAGTATACTTGGTAACATCAACCTTTACCTTAGGTTTTTCACTCTGTACTGCCTTTAACAGTTTTGCCAATCTCTGGTCTTCAGCATCCAGATCTTCAGCTACCTCTTCATACTCTTCAACAGTATTTTCATCTTCTTCAGACTCACTGTCTTCCACTTCCCTCTTTTTGTTCTTTTCCAGGGCTGTCAGCCTAGCTTGAAGTGCTTCAGCAAGCTCCTTCATCTTCCTCATCTCTCTAGCATGTTTCTCCTTCATTTCCTGCAATTCCCTTGCAGTACCACTACCTTTAGGAGGCATTATGTCAACCTCTCAATCAACACACAACACACAATCAACTCTACCTCTGCCCTTTCGGTGACAGAATCAACCCACAACAGCCCAGACCTTTTGCTGAGCTCTGATACCACTATGATGCAGAGGCATCCACACTATAACCTTCGCATATAGCATGAATGTCTGCAGACCAACCTCATCATCATCATCTTCGCCATCATCATCATATTTGGCTTTACACTGTCAGCATCATCATATTTCGGACGATCGCAATTGTCCTCCTGCCGACCACTGTTCACCTCCTCCGCCAGTCGCCTATCATCATCATGATATTTAGCGGGCGCAAACATCCCCCTGTTGCACTGTTCATCGGGCGCCGAGCTCCATCGGCATCATCAGGATATGCGACACCACCTTCGTCAGCAGGATAACCAATATCCGGTTGCCCCAAAGATCCTGATGACGACCACTTCAGCACCTTTCCTTCGATGCTCCGCTAGCCGATGACACAAACAACAGCATCATGATCTGCTTTATCCAGCTCTCTCGAAACCTCTTGATGATGTTAACACAACCTTCTGCCACGGACTTCCGCCGACACCTTAGCACTTAACGACAGCAGGATAAACTCGCATAGGGGGATATCTCAATATCCTGATGATGATGATGTCATATCCTGATGACGATGACGTCACCCAATATCCTGATGACCTCTTCAACACTTAGCCAAAAAAAACAAACTTTCACTCTCGCATCTACTCGCGATATGCGGATGATGGGTTCTCCCGATAGATGATCCTGATGCCGATACACTCCACCTCGGCTCTCCTGATGATGATCACCCCGACGCACTTGCACTTCAGGTAATCGACAACATCATGCTCTCCTCCACTTATCAGGATGACGATGCCTAACCTGACTGCAGGATATTTGCAGAAATATCCTGATGATGCCGTCTTTACGAACTTCTTCACTTAGCGAAATTTCACTTTGCCGATCCTCCAGGGATGATCCGATCCAACCTCAGGGTGATCTTCCACACTCTGTCTTATCAGTTTGACCTAGCACATGCCCATGCTAGGGTCTTCAACATCTTTCAGCCGCGATCCTGCACACCTGCATGCGAACAAACAAACTACCTACTAACCTACTGTACATTACCATTCCACCGATTAGATGAGTCAACCGGTGGAATGGATCAGTGAATCCATGAAACTTCTCAAACCAGCAAATCGATTACAAAGGGGATCAAACAGGAAACCGAAAACAGGATCTTTATTGATTTCAAAGATGCAATACAATATGATGTTCCTCACACAGCACAATGGAACTCCTTTGCTTAATGCAATACTAGACTGCCGATCGATGATCTACAATCAACCGATCTCATGCTTAAATAGATTATCCTACGAGTACTACTGACCTGACTCCAAGCGGCTGGGAACTCTCCAAGCGGCTGGGAGATCCAACCGGACCCTACAGCATGACAGCTGTTATAACCAACTAACTAAAAATAGCAAAAGCCTGGTCAGCATGATCTTATCATGATCAGCGTGACCTTATTACATGCATTTGGTCTAACAGACCTTCTTGGAAACACAAACAAGACCTAAAACTACTAACTGCCTCATGAAGGCCAGCTGTCAGGTAGGTGCTCCTGCACCAAGGTCCATATTCAAGAATACAATCATCATGATGATGAAGATAGTGAGAGCAATGAAAGTGATGATGATGACAAAGAGCCTGATGAGGATGCATCATAAAAGGGAATATATGCATCAAATGCTTATGAAAGTATAAGTTGTTTAGATGGCTGCCAGCTGGCAACCTGTGCCATGTGAGAAGATTGACTTAGTCAATGAGATGTAAACCATAGATTTCAATAGATAAATATTTATTGTAGATCAATTGTAATAGCTCCCTCATCTTGTTTTATAAAAGGTGCAGGGATGCATCATTTTAAAACATTCCAAACTTCATTGAAATCTGTTTGCTGGAGTATTTAGTTCTCATTTCAAAGCTATTTTATATGTACATGTCTTTTGCATACTTAATGAAAGAGAAGAGCATTTTGATTACAAATCTTCATAAATCATGAGTAATCTACATCTGAATTCTGGATATGTGCTTTGATTTGCTACATCCCTTGGAGTGCTCATCATGTTGCATGTATTGTTTTCATTCACCATCCTCTAAAGTTTGCATCAACTATGTCTAGCTGTGGAACATCCTGGTGAACATATGGTTTGATTTCTTCTCATAATGATAGTATCAAGTGTGTATGTGGATCAACAGCTAAATATTCAATATTAATTTGAAGTATTTCTTTCAATTTCTTTCAATTTCAGAGCATGTCATCATCATAATTGTAAATAATTGACAATCTTAAGCAAACAATACAAATATGCAGATACCCTATAGATAACTGAACATATTTAGCATATTTTAGGTTAAAGCATGTCAAAATGATAGATATCATGCAAAGATTTAAAGATAAACACAATATTTGAAGTATATCCTATGTAGAAATAACTCTCTGTGTAGTATCATTACAGGAAGCATCATCTTACTGATGAGAACTACGTAAGGCCCCAAAATAGAAATAGCAACACACATCAACCTCTGAGTAATGTCAGAAGATTAAGACCTAATCAATGGAGACTTGAGATCATGAATTCTTTGAATTCATTGTATCTTTCAAGATGCGTAAAGGTTGTTGTGTAACTTTTATTGTATGTTTGTTTATTACTAACATCATGATCAACATAAATTAGCACTAGAAGGAGGGCCATGGGACGAGGATCATCATCAGTAGTTAAAGTGATGATAAAGATTGTAAGGTAACACTCAGACATTGCTAAATTTCCAAGCTAGATGCAAATATTTGTTGTTCTGAGTTGATATACACTATTTCTATGTAAAGTTTTTGAAATTAGTCATAAATATTGCAATCTTTACAGTGAATCAGCATGTATTTGCAAAGATCGGCCTTATTTTAGGTAAATTTGTCCAAGCTTTGGGGTATCCTATCTTAGAAACCTGATATCAACCTGCTAAGTGTTGCCAAACCAAGATATCACCTCATATTTGCAGTATAGTTGCAAATATTTCATAAATACTGGGTCAATTTCCAATCCTGACCATAAATATTGTCACTGCTGGTATATTCCAACTGATATTTACAAAGTTCCAGCCAATTTGCCTCAAAATTGAGAAATCCTGGCTCACAGGATAAATACCAGGTCACGATCCTTCTGACCTTTTGATGAATTACCTGTTAGAGGGTTCAGACCTAGAACTATGGACATCCATCACACTCTAGGATCCAGTGCATCAGGAGCATCACCAGGGCCTCCTCCTGTAACTCCTATCGATTTACAAATACCTTCAGGGTTATCTGTGACACCTCCTATCTAGCCTCAACCCCAGGTTCAACCTCAGCCAACTGTACCACAGGCTCAACATCCTCTGGTTGCAATGTCTTTCTTTGCAGCAGAGTCACCTTTGACCTTCACTACATATCACAAGTTGCCAAAGAATCCAGACAAACTCTATCCAAAATATCATCCTTATCAGGATGCTAATGATCATATCAGAATGTTCAAGGAAGCCTACTGTAGGGCCAGAATCGAGCATTAGGACATTGTATGTAGATTATTTCCTTTTTCCCTAGGGAAGAGGCTTATAATTGGTTTATTAGTCTTGGTTAGAGTTCTGTCGGTTCATGGGTTGTCCTAGAGAAAGCTTTTACTGATAGGTTCAAGATGCCAATAGATCCCTCAATGAACTATCACCTATTTGCTACAATCAAAAGATTTGAGGGAGAACCTATTGCCAATTTCAATGCTAGGCTCCAGAAAATGCTATCCAAGTTAGTTGCTCCATATACTATAGTAGATGCTGCTACCAGGAGTAACTATTACTCAGCTCTGGATCCTTTGACTTCCATGTTCATCAAGAGAACACATCCTGAAATCACAACCTTGACAGGAGCTTTTCAAGAAGCTATCAAAGTCAATCAACAGCTAGTACCTGCTCCAACACCAAACATAGCTTTCCCTACATTTCCTGGCATGTATCAAACATATCCTACACAATATCCTCCCCAACCATAGTACAATGGAGCTATGATGCCTCCAGTAGTAATGCCAACACCATTGCAGATGTCTCCATTGAGTATCATACCTCCTCCTCCTAATGGGAATGGCCAAGTGCCTCAGTATCCTACACAAGCACCAACACCTTAGGGTGTGGATCAGAACAATAACACTGGATCCTCTCTCTTCAAGCCTCAAACTGAAAATGTAGTAGCTAAAGCTCACGAAGAGATAGAAGAAATCAAAGAAATTTCTGCTCAGCTAAAAAAATTAACTACAGAGGTCACTCATTTGAGGAACCAAAACTTCTATTCTCAGCCTAACCAAAATAGAGGCTATAACAATGATAGACCTGCTTATCCAGATAGGGGATACAACAATAATAACTTCAACAATAATGGTGGAAATAACAACAATCCTCCTAGACATCCTACAGTATGGAATTCCAGGCTAAATAATGGCTCACTACCATCACCCTTAGATAACCAGCCACCTATTGAAGCTAAACAGACTACTAGAGTCAATCTTGCTAAGGCAGCTCTCACTAATTGGTGTAGAATGCACAATACAAATGCTCATACAGAATTAGACTGTCTACTTTTTAGAATTGCTGCTAGCATTTTCCAGATAGAAGTTTCTAATACTTCTGAAAATCCACCTCAGGTGGAAGGAAATGAAATTGTCCCTTGTGGATATGACTCTGCATTTGTATTGGAAAGTTACACTGATCAGCATCATCAACAGACTGTGTCATCCCACCAGAATTACAACCTAGCAAGAGAAGAATCTGCCATGGCTTTTGAGTCAAATTATGTTTTCCCCTTTGAGGATGAGAACAAGCCACCAATGAACCTGAAGAAGTGCATGCTTACTAGCAACAATGTCAGGGTAAGCACAATTACAATCTGAGAAGTAATTCCAATAGACCTACTAGTCCACTAACTAGTTCCTTACCTCCAAATAATTTTAACACACCTCCTAATCCCAAGGCAAGTAACAATCCATGATTTCCAAAGGTAAATGCACAATATTTGTTACCACAAAATATAGTATCAAAAGCTGTTGGCCTACCTCTTGAATTTGACAAACTAGTCACATATCTGGCAGATGAGATGAAGAAGGTAAAGATCACCCTCTCTCTATCAGAATTGCTGAAAACTCCTGCAATTAAGAAGGCCTTTATGAAATCACTAGATGATCCTGCTCCTAGAGAGGATAGTCATTCCCTAGGTCAGCCTAACAATAGGGATCATGCTCATTAAGATAACACTGTCAAACATAAAATGCCAGCTACTGTCCAAGCTGTAGAAACCTCCCACATGACCTTGTACAAGGACAAAAGCGAGTCACCACCTTTTCTCCTCACCATAAGGATGTTTAGAAAGAATTTACACAATTGTTTGGTAGATTCAGGTGCATCTACAAATGTCATGCCCCTGTCAATATGTAATGCTTTAGGGCTACATCCTGCTAAATCTTTAAAAAGGGTGACACAACTAGATAAAATAGAAGTGTAATAGGGGAATTAACCCATATCCACATACAACTAGCATCTGATCCCAGAATCTAATATTACATCTATATCTAGGTAGTGGATATACCTGATACATATGGGATGTTGCTCAGTAGAGACTGGTCTAAAACTCTCAATGGATATATGTCTACTGACTTCAGTCACATGTGGTTACCTTGGAAAGGTATACCTAACCAGATAAGGATAGATGCTGAGCCTAGAATGAAGCACATGATCACCGAGCACAACAAAACAAATGAGATCATGTACATAAATGTTGAACCCGGAGCCATTAGACCACAAACCATCAAGATAGAAGAGATCTTGATGCTTGACTTTCATCATCATCATCATCATGATCATCAGGAAGACATACTGACTATAGATAACTTTGAAAATGAGAATGAAATAGATCACTTCAGAAACTTTGAGATACATCTGACCAAGCAAGTAAAACATTGTCAATTGTTAGATATGCCTATTCATGACATTTTGATTGATGGTTGGTGCAAATTACATGATGAGGCACATTCAGAGAAAACTTGTGAAACATGCTTAGATATGATGAAGCTGGAGTAGACAAGCAGTGAAGCATTATCATCATATTCCGAGGTAAGTTCTACATCCAGTGATGATGATGATACTAAATTTTGTTTGTCTTCTACAAGAAGCACAAGTGCGGTTACAAATCATGATGAGGATCATATCCTGAGAATAGAAGAAATTTTGGTATATAACCAGATAGATGTTGAGAAGAAGGAAAAGATCATCCTTGGGAGTGATTGTCTAGTGGAGTCAGATTATGAGTTATCTAATGAAGACAGAGGCAGTAACCTGACCAGATTTGAAGAGTTTCTATCAAGAGAAATTAAAAGGATGATAGAACAAGGGAAGCATCCATAGAGTGTACTGACTAAAGGATGGTGTAGGTTGCATGAGGGACATCACTCAGAAACCACCTGCTCACTATGTTTACATATTTTAAAGAAGCATATAGTGCCTGATCTAGAAGATCATCCTCCTGATGATGAAAAGAAAGAAGAAAAATCTGCTTCCCATAAGAAAGAAAAGATGAAATTTAAGAATGCTGAAATTCCTAAGTTAAAATGGATATCAGGTGGAGCAGCTGCCAGAGTTGCAAAGAAAAGAGAAGGTTTAGCTAAACCTCCTACTGAAGATAAGCCCTGGATCCTGAGATTTGATGGATCCAAGTCCAAACAAGAAGCTGGAGTAGGGATTGATCTTATTGATCCATCAAGAAAATCCTACTTAGCTACCTACATATTACAGTTCCCCTGCACTAACAATGTGATAGAGTATGAAGCTCTGATTCATGGGATACTGTTTACTCTTAAGAAGAAGATAAGAATTCTGCATGTCTTTGGAGACTCAGAATTAGTTGTCAGACAGGTAAGAGGAATTTACTCTTGTAACTATAAGAAATTATCAAATTATAGACACAGAGTGTGGGATTTGATTGAAGAATTTGATGCATTTAATATCACCCACGTACCTAGAGAACAGAACCATAGGGCAGATGCCTTAGCACAGGCTGCTAGTATATTAGAGCCTTTGTCCATATCAGGCCTAAAGAGATTTTCAGTAGAGCTGATTTTAGTGCCATCAGTACCTGATAATGTTACTAACCTCCAGGTTTTTGATGATGATCAGCATATTCTTGATCTCATCTCTAACAGAGACATATTTGATGCTTAGATCATAGATGAGAACAATGTGGAAGATCATGTTTGGGAGGAAGATGAAATATTAGAGTTGCCTAGCAACAGGATTCCAAAAGGGATGAGAGTTAGAAAGAGCCTTTGACTTGGATAATATGCTGAAGCAGAGGGATCTTCCGAAAGATGATGGAGGATAGTATTCACAATTGAATATTGGACAAAATGAAGACAAGAGAAATGTTTTGATTAGTAAAGTTTGCACACCAGAAGAGTTAGAAGGAATAACTCAAGCCCTTAAGGATTACATCCATGTCATTGCATGGACTTATGATGAGCTGAAGACATATGACACATCAATCATAACTCACACTATACCTCTCAAGCCAGATGCTAAACCTTTTAGACAGAAGCAAAGGACAATCAATGCTTTGCTTGAACCAATAATTTTTTAAGAAGTCAAGAAGCTGTTAAATGCCAGGATTATATTTCCTGTGAGGCACTCCACTTGGGTGGCTAATCTAGTGCTAGTGAGAAAGAAGAATAGAGACATCAGACTGTGTGTAGACTTCAAGAACCTAAATAGAGCATTAGAGAAGGATAATTATCCTTTGCCTTCCTTGGATAAAGTTCTACAAATTGTAAATGGTGCTAAAATGATGTCCTTTCTTGATGGCTTTTCTGGTTATAATTAGGTAATGGTTGACAAGATTTACAGACTGAAAACTACCTTCACCACAAAGTGGGGGATCTTTGCTTATAGACGCATGCCATTTGGGCTAATAAATGCTGGAGCAACATTCAAGTGAGCGATGAACATAGCCTTCAGAGGATTAATAGGAAAATACATAGTCATCTACATGGATGACCTAACAGTGTTCTCCAAAGAGAGAGGCAATCATGTAGTAGATCTCAGAAATGTACTAAAAAAATGTGAAGAGTATGGGATATCTCTAAACCCCAAGAAATGCATATTCGGGGTGACAACAGGAAAGTTGCTGGGCCACCTAATAACTGAAAATGGGATTCTCATTGATCCTAACAGGGTGGACTCCATTATGAAATTACAGCTTCCAGGAAGCAACAAAGAGCTCAAATCTTACTTTGATAAGATAAATTTTGTTAGGAAATTCATCACTGGCTTTGCAGAAATAGTTAGGCCTTTAGATGCTATGCTAAAGAAGGATGCAAAGATTGAGTGAACATCAGAAGTCAAGGCAACCTTTGAAGACATAAATAAAGGTATTTTTGATGCTCCTATCCTTATCAATCCAGACTACACCAGAAACTTTTATATTTATTCATTTGCTTCATAACATACCTCTACAGTAGTGCTAACTCAGAGAAATAAAGAAAAAGAAGATAAACTAATTGCCTTCATGAGCTGCCCTTTCAAAGATGCTGAATTGAGATATGTAGATGTTAAAAGGCAGGCACTTGCTTTGGTCAGAGCAGTAAAAAAATTTAGGCATTATATCTTGAGAAGCAAGGTGATTGCTATGGTGCCTGATGTAGCAGTAAAGATGTTGTTAATGCAGAGTGAGCTTGGTGAAAAAAGGGCTAAGTGGATCACAGTTTTACAAGAATATGACATTGAGATTACACCCATGAAATTGGTAAGAGGAAATACTTTAAGCCAAATGATATCAGAGATTGATCCAAACATCACAAGCTAGCAGTATGTTATCAATGCTAGGGATAATAAAGAATGATATTCAGATATCAAACACATCTTGATCACTGGAAGATGTCCACCAAGACTGCAGGCTTCCCAGAGAAGAGCCCTGAAGATAAAATCCCAGAAGTACACGATGAAAGCAGGAGTACTTTTCAAGAAAAAATATGAAGGAATATATTTGAGATGCTTAGAAAAGCCAGAGGCAAATAAAGTTTTATCAGAGCTACATGACAAGTTTGGTACAACACATGGCTCATCCTTGGCTACTACACATGCAATCCTCAGAGTAGGATATTATTGGCCCACAATCTTCAAGGATACAGCTCTGAACACATTAAATGCTATCATGTATGTCAGGTTGCTGCCAATAGAGAGATATGCTGCACAACCTCAGCAACCAGTGATGGAAGCGTGCCCATTTGCACAATGGGGGATGGATTTCATAGGACCTATTAATCCTCCATCATACTCAGGCCACAGGTATGTTCTAACAATTACTGATTATTGTACCATGTGGACTGAAGCCACTAGCAGCAAGAGCAAGACTTGCAGTACAGAGGATGTCATCAGATTTCTGGAAAGTAACATAGTCACCAGGTATGGGGTTCCCTATGCTCTGGTAAGTGATAACGGTTCTTCTTTTACTTCAACCAAATTGTCAAGTTGGGCCTTTGATTATGGAATCATACTGAAATTCTTATCTAAATATTATCCCCAAGGGAATGGATTGGCAGAATCCACCAATAAAAATTTGTTTAATATCATAAAGAAGTTAATAGACAAGAACCCTAGGGAATGGAATACAATTTTGAAATATGCCCTATGGGTAGATAGAACTAGAAACAAGGCTGCATTAGGAAACTCATGTTATCATTTAGTATATTGGGTAGATCCAATCCTCCCTGTTAACCTGAATATTCCTACCTTGCAATTTACCCAAGAGTACCTAGGCATAGACAATAACCAAGAAGTTAGGTTTCTTCAGCTGATGCACCTGGAAGAGAAAAGAAGTTAGGCAATTGACCAATTTGCCAAACATAAGGCTATTGTCAAACATTGGTTTGACAGAAGAGCCAAAGTTAAAGCCTTCAGGATATCTGATTTAGTCCTGATGTGGGATAAAGCCCATGAGAAGAAAGGAGACCATGGTAAGTTTGATAAACTATGGATAGGTCCCTTCCAAATTTATGAGATTTTAGGAGACAGTACTTTTAGGCTTAATAACTTGACAGGTGAGGATGTTCCATTACCAGTTAATGGACAGTTCCTCAAACACTATTTCCAAGCCTAAGTAGCTTCATGATAGACATGTGTATCATAATGTATATTTGTATAGTTGTTTGTACAGTGTTTTGTTAAGCTTTTGCTTTGTTTGCTTGTTGAGTTTTGTTTTGGTTAGTCAGGATGATGCAGTTCATCACCCTAGAAAATAACAAAATTGTTAGGATCCAAGTGATGGGAACACATTTATATATAGGTTGTGACTCATTCTAAGAAAGTCTTCATGATTAGGTCTGTGATATCCTGTCATCAAGGTACCTTTTCTTAACCAGAGTGATTTCCACAAAGACTCACCTAACAGCCTTGGGTTTGTTGAACACACAAGTATAGGTGTTAAGTGAAAAATCTAAAGGGAGTCCCTTGCTACCAGTGCAATCTCCAACCTAAAACAGCAAGTGACTATACCTTGCATTTTGAGCTTACATGATGATATCAGATATATGAAGTATAAACTTTTAAAACAAATATATATATATATATATATATATATATATATATATATATATATATATATATATATATATATATATATATATATATATATATATATATATATATATATATATATATATATATATATATATATATATATATATATATATATATATATAAGTAACCTTACCAAGGCTATAGATGCCTATTGGCAGTGGGGCTCTACTTAGGGAGATTGTATAGATAACCTTGCCGAGGCTATGAACGACTGCTTGCAGCAAGGCTCTATCTAGGTTGGCTATGAGGGATGATCTCCAACTATGTAGCTTAACATCAGTTACTCATGTTTTCAACTTGCTTTCAAGATGAGGATAATTAATCTTTTGCACACTATTGATCCTTTGTTAGCATTGTTACCATGAGGACATTTTGTCATTCAGAAAGATTGTGATGCTTATGCTTAGAAAGAATTAGAAAGCTATGTTAGGATGTGTTCACATCACTTGAATCATTGGAATTTTGATGTTTTCTTTGATGGAAAGTTGTTGTGTGGTTACACAACACACCCCATTTTTACTTGGCAAAATAGGGACCCAACTTTTTGGGTTTTGCTTGTGTTTTTTGCTTGCTGGCGGTTTGGTAAAAGTAAGTCAGTGTAGGTGATCTTGCATAATGGGGACTGGGTAAGTCATCATGATGAGGTTAGTTTTTTCAAAGTTAGCATTTCATGTCAATAACCTCATGGGTAGATTGCGTACAAAATTCCATGCAGGTTTGCCTTTTGGATCACTCAGATATTCCTTAAGGAACAAAAGTTATAATGAGTCGAAGATCTGATCAAACCTAATATTCTGAGGGGAGGATCATATTTCTCAACATCAGTCATCTTACAAAAGATCACCCTAATATAATATTATCACCCAATAAAATCACTTGCTCTAAACATCCGGATGTCAACTTTAGGTGATAACGATATCCACCTGACAAACAACGTCATATGTTTTGCAAAGGTCATATTCCTAAACATCACCTCGATATTTGAATATCATCCCGATATTTGAATATCGGCCTATCACAAAATATCACCCTGAACCAGTATCCTGCTGACGTCATCCAAACTTGATAATTGAAGAAGTAAAAATGATGATGACATCACCATTCTTTTACCTCGAGGAGGTATATTTCCAAATCCCTTCATACATAACATGACAATGACGTCATAAAGCCACAAACGCTGGACCAAGTTATTATCCTGATGACATCATCCTAATATTTCGACGGAAGGTCATCTTAGTTTGAAGGGAGTGATATTATAAACATCACTAGACATTCTGAACATCCCTTGATATTTTGAATATCACCCGATATTCTTAACCCAACCTGATATTTTGACATCGGTCTTTTCATCTAAGCCAGATAATCATGTTATACCAAGAGGGTGATATTCTCAATATCACCTGATATTTAGAATATCACTCGATCTTCAGAGATCACCCCATGCCTTGCCGCCATAACATTAAATGCACGCAGATGTGGTAGGTGGTTCCCGCTGATTACGAACCTGATACATACACATGGCAAGATCCGGCAGTTTTGTACAAGAAAATTAGTTGTTGCATTTAATTTTCCCTAATCTGCCTTGGTGAAGAGGTTAAAGATGATTTACAGATTCATTTTTCACTTACCCTGCGATAAATCAAGTTTTTACAGAGTAGAGCTTACGAATTCTCATAAGGCCACCTGTGGACATTTATAGCTTGTACCAGAGTGGGATAAGAGAGCACTACTGGTAATTGAATTCATTTCAGACGATTATCAGCATAATTAAGAGGATAACCACATTAGGTAAGTAATTGAAACCCTCTGGTTATCATGTTCTGCATATCTAGGTATCATGGGGTCTTCTAGTTTAAATTTTCAAATTATACCTATCAGGATAGATGAAATGTGGGAAGAATAATAGTATGAATGATGAATAATGAATATGTAATGTATATGCATGCTTGTATATGTATCAATTGTAAGACCAAGCCTTGTCCTATTGCAGACATCCATGGAGGACAAGCGGTTAGCTCAGTCAGAGGCAGAATTCCTAAAATCGATGTTTGCTCATCCTGGGGGTGTTCAATTCAAATATGGAGCTATCACAGATACACACCAGGGGAATACGGATCTGACTGCCTAGTCAGTCAAAATGAATGATGAGAAGAATACCAACGCCCTGCTGGATGCGGTCTTCATATCATAAATGTAGAATGCAGCTGGTTTTCCCTATTCCATGGAAACCCCTGAGCTGGTTGTTGAGTGTCCAAGAAATTATAACCTGCAGACAAGGAGGGTAGAGAAACATGGCAGAATATATGCAGATCTATCAATCAAGGGTATTGCCACCACTTTCAGTTTGTCATTAGGCAAGAAGGTTGCTAATATAGATTTGAAGAAATCAAAGGTAGAGTATGAGAATAACAGGAAGACTGATAGGAAAAAGATGTATCAATGGAGGGCAAAGAATAGTCCCTATCCAGCAGTAGCTATACTTCTGGTGCATTTATATAAGTATGACTTTGATGACGAGTACCAATACATGATAGCCCTACTCAGCAGAGTGACAGGCCAGCTTGATGCTAGAAATTTTAAGGATTGGATGTATGTAGTCATCTTGATGTGCCTTTACATGGATAACAAGCCCATGTGGGCTAAAATGATAAGTGATGCTCTAGATGAGCAGCTAATGAACCTAGGAGGTTCAGATTGTTACTTCTACATGACATCATATATAGTTTATTCATGTGCCTACAAGGGTACATTTGATGCACTGATTATAGATGGAAAGATTGGAGGCACAACTAATGATGTACATATATAGGATCATCATCCCTAACTGCAAAGAGTAAATTACCTCCAGGATTACAAGCTAGTAAATGATGCATTTTCTATGCACCTGGTGAGGACAATGGAAGAAGATAGAACCAAGAGACTGAGCATGGAGACTTAGGAAGTTATCTATAGGCATGGAGCCTGGTTTATCCAATTCACCACTTTCTCCTATATCAGGATTGAAGGTTTTGAGGGGGAGCCTCTCATGCTCCCAAGGTACCCTACAGATGCAGTTGTCTTAATGGAGTTTCTAAGACAAATCTCTACAATATTAAATGCCTATAAGGCAAATAACAAGCTTCCACCAGTGTTGTTTCTAGTTGTAATGGGCTCGTATATGTGCCCAGATTCTGAGAGTATAAAGAAGGCCATAGCTGGTTTAAATATGATGAATTTTCAGCCTTTTCCATTAGTAAAGTCATATGATCCTTATGGAAGGATGTAGAGGATCATGGGGAAACCCATCCATTGAAGAAACCTTGAAGACTTCTGGGCAGATTGTGAAGATGAAGTTGAAGCCGAAAGAAGAAGGTATCAAAGGTTAACACTTAACCAAATCATGACCTTTGATTGCATCTCCATCCCAACGCATCTGAAGAAAGATGATGGAATGATAATGGCTGATGAGTATGAAGAGAAAAAGATATATAATGATACCATCTCTACACCGGATCTCACTATACAGGAGGATATCTCCTTAGATCCATTCACAGACAGGATATTACAGCTAACCCAAGCTTGGGTAGATGAGCAGATAAATGTATTGAAGAAAAAGGGTGTTGTCATCACAGTGGACAACAAAAAGAAAAGATAGGCGATTGCTGAAGATGAATATGATGACTTCTTAATTGAGAAGAGAAAGACTAAAGGAGAGAAGGCACCACCTCCTGAAAAGGGTAAGAAGTCCTCAAAAGGTAAGAAGACTGATACTGAACCCAAAGGGGTTGTAGTGGAAAGAGTGGTAGTACCAACTGAAGATGCATCAGGATCAGGACAAATATCAGCCTCATTATTACAGCCTCCTCAAGATAAACAAAAGGCTAAAAGGATTTAGAGGTCAGCTGTTGAAGCTATGTAAACATATGAGGAAGGTCAAGCTTCATAGAAACAAATGGAAGAGGATATTCCTCTTGAAGAAGAATATGAAGAGGAGGAAAGCCCCATATCTTTCACAAGGAAAAGAAAAGCACCTCAGGTGATAGCAACTACACCTAAGAAACCAAGGGCTTCTATGAGAGGTGAAATCAGACAAACTCCCATAATGTTGAGGGGAGCAAGTGGGGAAGCATTCAACAAGGAATTGCAGCACAATGTTCCACTTCCCACTATTGTAAAGTTCAAGACAGAACAAGCAGAAGAGCAAATTAAGGAGACCTCTAAGGCAGTACAAAGTGGTCAAGTTTCATTAGATGAGATAGTTGACTTATCTGATGATGAGGTAGTGAAGGATGTAGCTTCACAAAAAATGGAAACCCTTGCTACTGGCACTAGGATAGCTCCACATGAGATCCCATCAGTTCAAGCAGTATTAGAACAGATGAAGCAAATAGAGTAAGAAAAATAAAAGAGCCCAAAACATATTACATAGCAAATAGGGCCGGATACCTTAGTTGATCAGGTAACAAATCCTATAGTTATAGACCTGACATATGTAGAGGATGTAAATCCTATAGATATGGTAGGTGCACCTGGGGAAACACAGAATATTAAGGAAATCAAATAGAAAGAAATGGAGAAGGAAGCTCCAAGTATGGGTTAGCAACAGCCTAATACATCAGCTAAGCCCAAGATAGTAGACGTCTCACCAAGAGACAAGGAAGATAAAGAAACATCTGGTCCTGATGACCATAAGGCTCAAGAGGTAGTTGATACCAGTTCAGAGTAGGTTATAGTTGTAGATAAGCTGGAAGAACCTAAGGTGGATAAGATACCCATGGAGGAAGTACAAGATCAAGATCATGATAAACATGTAGATGATCAACAGGATCACCCTCCAGAAAAGGAAAGTCCTCAACAGGAGGATATACCCATAGATCACCCTCATGAGGAAGAAATAAAGAGATCACCCTCCCCATCGAACATGATGGTGGATACCAGAGATCAAGGTGATCATCATGATGGTGATGGAGACCAACAACTAAAAGATCAAGTTCCTTCATGGCTCGAGAAAGAAATTGGTGCAGAACCAAGTATAGAGGCACAAGAATTTAATGTGTCTACATTATTTTTAGAAACATTAATAAAGCCTAAGAGGAAGGCAAGATTAACTTCTACAATAAGAAGAGATCCTATAACAGGCAGGAGGACTGCACAGTTAGTACTACCTACTGTGGATAAAGAAAAGGGTAAGATCACTTTGGATGAATTCCAGATTAGCACAGTTGATCTTGGGTTTTCTAACGAGGATCAAGAGGGCCAAGAAGGTAAGGACATTATTGATTCATTAACCCAAAGGGTGAAAAGAGAGAAAGAGAAGAATAAGCAGCATAAGGAGCACATTGCTTAGCTACATGCATATATAAGAGGGTTAATTAACCCTGACAATATGTCAACTGATCATGCAGTCCCATTGACTACTATTTCTCAGGAGGAGGTTAATAAGTTAAAACTCATGAAGCATGAATCAACAATAATGTTGAAATGGATGTCATCCACGCTCGATGGAGCTGAAGAAGTGGCAAAGGCCTCTTTGAAGAGGTGGAATTCTTTGGATACCTCTAGGAGAAAAGTAGATAAATTACAGATGGAGATCGGTAGGAGGTCATTTCAATTAGAAAAGGTCATGAACATTTTGGATGAAATGAAGAAGATTGATCCACATATTCTAATAAAGAATCAAGTGCTGAATAATAACACAGCCCTATTGATGGATATCTAGAATAAGGACGTCAGATTTGAATGTGATGTACTCAAAAGATGCAATAATAAACTAAGGAATATTAGCATGAAGCTACATGATATGATGTTCCATGAGGCTGAAGTTCTAGAAATATTAGAAGGAGATGTAGAAGGAAAGATAGAAAATTAGGATCAAGAGTTTGTCATCAAAGCTCTACATATTAATTTCCAACTAGTTTCTAAGGACCCTCTCAACCACCTGACAGAAGAAGTACTGGATAAAGTAATGAGAATAAAGGTCAAGGTGGAAGACTATAATGAAACATCCAGCAGCAAGAGGAGTAAGTTGGAATCTCTCTAGAACAAATATTAGGTGCATAAACATGCCATCACCAAAGCAAGAACTTAGGATGGTGGGGAATTGGAGAAAATAGTGCAAGTATATGAGAATATAAGGATAGCTATGCAGGTCCATATTCAAGAAGACAATCATCATGATGATGAAGATAGCGAGAGTGGTGAAAGTGATGAATATGACAAAGAGCCTAATGAGGATGCATCATAAAAGGGAATATATGCATTAGATGCTTATGAAAGTATAAGTTGTTTAGATGGTTGCCAGCTAGCAACCTGTACCATGTGAGAAGATTGACTTAGTCAATGAGATGTAAACCATAGATTTCAATAGATAAATCTTGATCGTAGATCAATTGTAATGGCTCCCTCATCTTGATTTATAAAAGGTGCAGGGATGCCTCATTTTAAAACATTCAAAACTTAATTGAAATTTATTTGCTGAAGTATTCAGGACTCATTTCAAAGCTATTGTTTATGTACATGTCTTTTGCATACTTAATGAAAGAGAAGAGCATTTTGATTACAAATCTTCGTAAATCTTGAGTAATTTGTGTCTAAATTCAGGATATGTGCTTTGATTTGCTGTGTCCCTTGGAGTGCTCATCATGTTGCATGTATTGTTTTCATTCACCATCCTCTGAAGTTTGCATCAACTATGTCCACTATGGAACATCCTGGTGAACATATGGTTTGATTTCTTCTCATAATGATAGTATCAAGTGTGTATGTGGATCAATAGCTGAAGATTCAACATTAATTTGAAGTATTTCTATCAATTTCTTTCAATTTTAGAGCATTTCATCATCATAATTGCAAATAATTGACAATCTTAAGCAAACAATACAAATATGCAGATACCCTATAGATAACTGAACATATTTATCATATTTGAGGTTAAAGCATGTCAAAATGATAGATATCATGCAAAGATTTAAAGATAAACACAATATTTGAAGTATATCCTATGTAGAAATAACTCTCTGTGCAGCATCATTATAGGAAGCATCATCTTACTGATGAGATCTACGTAAGGCCCCAAAATGGAAACAACAACACACATCAACCTCTGAGTAACGTCAGAAGATTAAGACCTAATCAACAGAGAATTGAGATCATGAATTCTTTGAATTCATTGTATCTTTCAGGATGAGTAAAGGTTGTTGTGTAACTTTTATTCTATGTTTGTTTATGACTAACATCATGATAAACAACAGTGTCAACGGATCAGCGTGCCCCTAGCTTCAAGAGCTAGTCTACGGCATCTCAAAGGACAGGTGGGTCTCGATCCATAGGATCAATCAAGGGTCCCTAGCAGTTTAGGGGAGACAAAGGAGAAGGCAACATAGGGAGCAGTGCTCCATGGTAGCAAGGGTAGCCAGATTTGGATATTTGTACCAATTTTTTTGATCTAATGTACACATTTTTTATGGCTGAGATAACTTGTATATGTACTATTTTTGCCCCGAGACATGTATCACCATCTTGTTGTACTTTGTATACATTTTATGACTTTGAGAGATGGATAGATATTTTGATATGTTGTACATTTGGACATGTTTTGATGGTTATACAATGATGTAGTTGTTGATATTCTATGTGCATGTGCTCTATGTTTATATGTTATGGATTTAATCTATTTTATAATGTTTTGTATATGTGATGCACACTAGATGGATGTTAGGATGATTTGTTATGCAAATGTAAATGTGACATGTTTATGGATATGATTATGCAACTCTATATGTATTTTGCCTATGTTTTTAATTTTTTTTATATGATATGTAGATGCACATGTATATGGATGACCTAATGCACTTATGATGTATGCAAATGATTTAATCATGTGAATGACTATCTCATGTGATATGATATGCTATCTATGCTATGTTTCTGATATGTCCAAATGTACTCAATCGACACAGAGATGATATAGATAGGTGGAAGAGAAGAAATGAGGAAATACAGGCTTTCATTTGATATACTCCAGGATTTATTTATTGCATGGATGAATGGATTTTTGGATATGGAATGGATACGGATTGTCATCTTGATATTGCAATTCTTTTTACTTTCATCATTGGGCACTTTTTGGTATTTTTTCCTTTTTGAAATGTTGTAATGAAATACAAGCATCTAGGTATAATTAAATCAAGATGACCTGAGTATGCCTTACATGGATTTTGATATAGCAAGTTGATACAAGCATCTAGTCAAACTTGAATCTAGATGACCTGAGTACTTCTTGCATTTCAATAGACAAGGATTGCCCCTTTTCATGTTCAAACCTCGGAGTCCTCGATGATCTTTTGCTGATCATGTCATTAGATAGAAGTCGTCACATTACTAAAGTTTAATCCACAAGCAACAGACAAAGAAAAACATTATGCCCCCATCATAGTATCTCTAGCTTTTGGCATCCTTGAGTAGCATAGGAAGACATAATGAAAAAAATCTAAGACTTTGTTAAGTTAACCTATTCACAAAAGCATTCTTGCATTAGATGTATCTTTTTGCCATAATTGATATAGAATCAGTTTGAGTGTTTCAGTATGGTGCTCTACTTTTGATAGGTTAACGTTTTGCATCAAGATTTTTGTTGTTTTGGGAAGCTTGCTTTTGCTACGCACACTTGTCTAGTGAAAGGTATCACAATCCTTTATTTGTATCCTCTAAGAACGTGTGGCATTCAAGAATCCAAATCTATACCCAGGTCGAGGAGTTGCCCCCAGTTTTAGACAAAGGATCAGCTTATTATGGGAGATATGACAAATAGATATGGAGAGATGGACCCTAAGGAACTGACCTAGTGCCTCGGGGGCTCATTGCTAAATGGCCTTGCCTATGTGATGATGTAGAGGCAACTAGTTAAGGGTGAACCTGATAGACCTAAGACCTAGGCAATGGCAAAGATGCAAAAATGGTATGGACTCAGATAGATAGAAGGACTAGACATGGAATGGATGGGATAGTGGAGTGGAGCAGAGCCTTGGGGGTGCATTGAGGATGGCCTTGCCTACATGATAGCTCAGAGGTGACGTATTTTGACAATGGTTCAAAGGACTGGTTCAAGGTGAATGATATGATGGACACAATAGATACTAAGTCACAACAGATGGAGGAAGCAATTTGTCATAGATAGGGCCTATTTACTAGGTTTTCACCACCTTCTTTTATTTGTACAGAAGTCAATAGTACACATGATGCCTATTTGCTAGGTTTTCATCATGGTACCTATCCTAGGCACCTGTTTGCCAGGTTTTCACCATAGGACAATTTTTTTGTTATTTTTCTATTTTTTGGATTTTTTCAGGACTCCCTTACATTGGGATTTTCAGGTGTAGAACTTGTGAAGATGCATGCTATTGATAGGATCATCGAATAGTTCACCTTTAGATGTAGCCAATTGATATGCTTCCGACCCATAAGCTGCAATGATTACATAGGGACCTAACTAGTTGGGTTCAAACTTTCCTTTCTTTTCTCAGTCTTGCTGATTTCTAGGATTTTCTCAGAGGACAAGATCACCAACTTGGAAGACTCGGGGCTTTACTCTGTGGTTATAGCTTCTATACATCTATTGTTTATAATCTTTTAGATGGTTAAAGGTCTATTGCTTTCACTCTTCGAGCAGCTCTAACTCTTGTAGTCTAGTCACTCTGTATTCTTCATCAAATATGAGGCCTTTTAAAGAAACTCACAAGGATGGGATGTTGACTTCAATGGGCAAGATAGCTTCAGATCCATAGACTAGGGAGTATGGTGTTGCACCTGTGGGTGCACAGATACTTGTGTGGTAGGCCCACAACACAGGATTTAATTGGACATGCCAATCATGGCTGGCATCATTAATAGTTTTTTTTTAGGATTTTTAGGATAGTTTTGTTTGATGCCTCCACCTGGCCGTTGCCTTGGGGATAATAGGGGGTTGAAAAGTGGTGCTAGATATGGAATTTGGCACAAGGTTCCCTAACATCCTAATTTTTGAAAGGTGATCCATTATCCATGACAATAGATGAAGGGATACCAGAGCGACAAATGATATAGTTCAGGATAAAGGAGGCAATCTGCTTGCTTGTGATATTGGCTAAAGGCACGGCTTCAATCCACTTTGTAAAGTACTCAGTGGCAGTGATTATGAATTTATGGCTGCTGAAGGAAGAAGGGTGAATCTTTCCCACTAAGTCAAGTCCCCACTGACAGAAAGGCCAAGGAGTTGTTAATGGTTGTAACTCTTGTGCTGGTGCATGTATCAAGTTCCCATGGATTTGGCACTTTTTGCACTTTTTTACAAAATGATAGGAATCTTGTTCCATGGTTGGCTAGTAGTACCCCATGCATATGAGTTTCTTAGCTAGGGTAGGGCCACTAGAGTGGGTCCTGCATATGCCGTCATGCACTTCGCTCAAGACAGTTTGATATTCCTCACTATTGAGACATCTAAGGAGAGTACCATCGAGACCTCTGCGATATAGGGTATTGGCGACAATGGCATATCGAGATGCCTGATGGATGAAGGTTCATTTTTGGTTACTAGAGAGATTAGGTGGGAGGGTATTATCTTTAAGATAGGCAAATATTTTTCCATAGAGGGGGGAATCAACTCCAATAATGTGGAAAATGATATGGGATTCAAGGGTGTCATATGCAGGACATGACACTGGCTCTACCAAGAACTCATAACGTGATTGATTATCTAGAATATCAAGGAGAGATACAATCATTGCCATGGCATTTGCTACTTTGTTCTTAATCCATGGTATCTACTCAAAAGAGATCTTGATGAAGTATTCTTTGAAGTCATCTACCATCCCTTTGTAAGGGATCAATTTCTCATCTTTTGTTTGGTAGTCGTCATTTACTTGATTTATGACCAGTTGTGAATCACCATACACCTGAAGTTCTTTGATATTCCATTCAACTGCTAGCTTGATGCTAGATATTCCTAGGTTGGCCTATGAACCTAAGTTTTTTCCTACCCCTTCCTTTGAACCTCTCTACTTCTTCAAAGTAGCTAAACAACTATTGTTACAACCCAACCTAACTAGGCTGCAAAGCATAATTTGGTAACATTTTTGGTGACCTCTATGCTAGTTTCTCCTACTAAAACTCTCAAGGTCAGTTGCCTAGTATATCCATTGGGCAATAGAGTCTTTCCCTAGCCTGAACAACTCAGAAAACTTCTTGAAACCATAGCTGCTAGAAAAACAACAACAATAGAAACAACGCTAAAACAAAACAATGCTAGCTCCAAACAGTACTAGCCAACTGTGCATCTGCACTTCTTGGAAAATAAAAATTGAAGTAAATTTCCTACCAACCTATTCTAAAAAAAGAACAGGCTTTCTAAACGAATCCATTAACTACTTCTACAAAATATTTCCCTTTTCTGATCACCATGGAGTGTTTTTTATGCCTTTGAGTAGCTAACAAGGGTTTTGGAAAGGGTGGGCATCCAATAAACATATGTAATACCTCTTCTAGGAAAATAACAAAAATACATACTCGCTTTTTTTGACTAAAAATATAGTTGTTGTGTGGTGGACAAACAAGTTGATTCTCCTCTTTCTGTTGCTCATTTTCATGCCTGGAAATAAGCATGATAGGTGGTGGCTTCTCCTTGTTACTTTCCAACTGGGCTAGATATCGAATAGGACATCCTTTTGACAAACTCATGCCCAAACACATTGTGTTGTTTTTCTCTTGACAATCATCTACTCCTTCCTCCTGTTGATCAGAAACCTTTGAAAAAATGGTAATTTCCACTTGTTGTTCTTGTTGTTTATGAGTTTTCTCCTCTTGAGATGCTGGTTTGACATCTAAATTGGAACAAAACTCAACTAACTCATCCTAAAACAAGTCATCCTTGAGTTATTCTTTACTTTTCTACATAGGAGAGTTGATCCTAGCTTTATAACAGCTCTCTTGAATGCTTATAGGAACACCAAGATCTTTAATCTAAAACAAAGGTTCTATTTTGGTTACTTGCTCAACCTAGTATTCAACCTTATCTTCATGGAAAACAAGCTTGTTAGCCTCCAAAACAAGACTATCCTTTTGCTCTTCTAGCTGAAGTGAAGCCTCAATCTCATCTTTGTCTTCATGAACCAATAACCTATCATACTCTCTCATGTCTTCTAGCTATTGCAACTCAGTAGTGAAGATGAGCACTTGTATCTTCTCTTCATCACTATCAACAAAACCAGGTAGTTGTTCAAACAAAGAAATTGAATCCTCTTCTTTATCTAGATTCATCTCTATTGGAACTTGGGCAATCTGTCTTTGTAAATAAAGACTTTCACCTTATAACCATTGTACACTGCTTTTATTCATCTCTTCAATAGCATTGGAAAACTTTTAAAATAAATCAAAATGCAAAGGATTTAGTGTCAAACATGAACCAACATCCTCTATACAAGCTTTATGGTCATTCAAAAGTGTTGGGAACACATTACAAACAATAGTAACCCCTTGCTCCACGTGCAATAGAGTTTCATTTTCATACTTACCTTCTTGTAAGAGGTCTGATTTCTCATCTTTTATATCATATGGAGGCTTGTAGATAGTAGATGATTCTATTTTTGCCTCCACTAACTTTTTGTTTTACCCACTACACCAACTTGGAATATTAATTGGTTCAGATTCTACTACTATTTCTTCTTTTTGATTTTGGATTGGTATGGAAAGAGTAGCCTTAACAAGGTTTGGCATTTTATAATCAGGATGGTTAGTCCATGAAGGCCGCCATGGCTATTAACAACTTTGATGACCTTGTCCAGGCTCTTGATATGACTGAAACTAAGGATTAATGGACTGGTTTTGGATACCCTCATCTTGTAACCAAGTATGAACTTGCGCCAAAAGTTATCTCATTTGTTCCTCGTCAATAGCAATCTACCTATTTCTAGAGATTCTTCTTCATACTTCCTCTTTTCTTTCATCTCTTACTAATAACAAAAGGCCTCATAAGACTGTTGATCCTACTATTGGAGATGGGCTTAATAAGCTAGTTCCTCTTGTTGCATGTTGTACTCTCATTCTCTTTTAATATCATCTAACTATTTTTGAAAATTCAAAGAAAAATCCCAAAGATCTAACGTCATATCCTGAATGCATATGCTATCATCATACTGAGGCTGATCAACAGAAAAAGTATGCTTGTTGGGAACAAAATAGTCTTCCTAGGGCTAATTATGAGCATAGGTGTGCTGCCATGAAGATTGAGTGAGGGTGGGTGGGAGGCAAGCATATTTAGGATGTTGATATATTATTGTTGTATGGCTGCTTGGTATGAAAGTAGCAACATTCTCAATTTGATATGGTTGGCTAGAAGGCTAATAATGTTGGTTATAATGAGGAAAATAATTGTTTGGGGGCCTAAAGCTTGGATTTTCATGATATGGTAGAGAATCACCATAATTGCTGCAATATCTAGACATTTTACATGAAAGGTCTAAATCATATGATCGTTAAAACATGAACATTAAAAGATAGCACCAACCTGATTCATTGTAGATTCCTAGGCTATTGAAACCAACTGACATATGCTTAGAGTCACCATGGTGTTTGATGATTTCACCTTTAAAGGTTGATAACACTGAAGAAAACACTAGATCCCTCAGTATGTACTCTTCTTATGTGTTGTTCACACTAGATCTGCTTAAAAAACTAGAGAACAGAGTCATCAGGTATATGTTTATAACCTCAAAAGGTCAAAACAAGTATTGTCTATAAAAAATAGCAATAGAAATGTTATCTAGTGGCCTAAACTTAGTTCAGAGTCCCATCGGGTGTGCCAAAAACTATTGTCACGAAGGATTGCACCCTGAATGCTAAGCCTTTACAAGTCTGGAAATCCCATGCAACATGGGAACATTCTTAGACTGTGGGATTTTCTATTACAAGAATGGACCTCTGGAAGAGTCATCTTCCTTTAAATGCCCCTTAGATCTGTTGTACTTTCTTAGAAAAGGGATAGAGAGATGATTAATAAAACTAAACTAAAATCTATTTTTAGGGGGTGATGCACCAATGTTTTAATCTAACCTATAATTGATTCACAATTATTCTTCAACAAATCTCTTCTTACAACTTAAACTTGAACAATCTTCACCACATAAGTATTTTAGAGGAAGGCATGAAAACAATCCACTTTTGATGAAGGAAAACTAGTGTTTTCAACAACTTAAAAAGTAAAGGAATCACACGCCCAATTTGTAACCTGTAGTAAAACTTGCACCTTTGCATACTTGCATTCAAAAAATGAGACAAAAAATTTAAAGGTTTTGAAGTAATACACAGTAAATCCCTATCAAATCACTCAAAATGAGACACATTACTTGAATCTAAATAGAGGAACACCTGATTGTATTGATAATAGAAGGAATCTCTTTGAAATAACAATGAAAATGTTGAAAATCAACTACTACTATTACATAAAACTGTAAAAATGGTTGAGTTACAAGTCTGAATCTCTCTCTCTTCTATGTGCAAAGGCAAGGGAAAAAGAAATAACTAAGAAAAAAGCATGAGCTTTTTTCCCTATAATACAAAATCTGTCCCAAAAAGTGAAAGGGAAGTCAACTCCAGCTCAACTAATCTCTCAATGATGCATGAATGAGTCTAAAAGCAATTTCAAGTTGTTGGGTGAGCACAAGAGAAAAGCCTAAAATTAAGGCCCCAAAACTTCTCCAAGATGAGCAAAAATAGCTCAAAAATCCACCTCCCAAGAGAGTTGACCCAAAAGAATGCCAAAATTAGCCTAGTCTTACTCCAAGCCAAAAATAGAAAAAGATACCCCTCCTATATGAATTTGCACTCCAGTTCAACTCCTCTTCTGATTTTTGCATGACTTGAGGGCAAAAACAATATAGTTTAACAAATATTAAAGGAAAATATATGATTTTACTTTAATAAGTGTTATATTATGCTTATTTCTCCTCTAGGTTATGATATAACAAGTATTAAGGCAATTTATAACATTATTACACTTAATATTTGTAAAATTATATTTATTTTGTCTTCAAATTAATGCAAAAATAAAGGGGGTTACAATATGTCAATAGCCTCTAAGGCAAAAAATAACCTGCTCCTCTTCTGCATGCAAAATTCATATTCTATTCTATCTTCTCATCAATAGGTCTCCATCCTCAAAAAAATGTGCTAAGTCAATAATAAAGTCAAAAAAGACCCTCATTGCCTTCAAAAACCTTCAACCTTAATTATTTCTTAGTCACAATCATCCTTTTGACTCAAGGTTTAGAAAAAAACAATAAAAGGTCCTAAAAACACCATCATAACTTCATGCTTCCATGGTTTATGACTTTTCCCTAGCATTTCACAACTTAGGAGGATGTGACCACGACTTCTCATTTGATAATTTGATGATATGTTTAAAATAAAGTCAAAAAACTTGAAAAATTCTCATGGCTAGGGTTCCATTGTGAACAAGTACCTTTCCAAACCTTAAAAAAGTTATTTTCATTTATCTTTGTATGATGCTCTGCTATAGCACCACCATGAGAAGGGTTTGAAGGGTTTGAATAGTTTCTCCATAGAGTGCTCAAGATCTTCATAGTCTTACATTGGTAAGTTTTCTCCTTCCTACTGCTAGTTTATTGCATGGATTCAACTATTGTGCATGCAAGGTTTTTATTTGAAATCTTTAGCAGAGATCAATGAAACCTCTAAACAGTGAAAAGAAAAGCTATTTTTTCTATATGTGTTTATCTTGAATATCAATAGTGACAGCTAGCTCTTCCTCTTTACCTTTATTCTAATAACAAGATATAGAAAACACCTCATTTCTTTTGTTGTTTTTGACTAATAAAGAATCTAGTGCTTTCTAGAGAAACTCATGTTGTTGTTACTCTTTGCTCTGGTGAAGAGATTAGAACCTTTCTATGATGCAAAAATAATGAAAACTAGCATTTCTTATGAGAGGAAATAGTAAAACTATCTATTTCTTTTATGTTCTCTTGAGAGTTTACCCTAAATGATGCAAGCAAGGGTTTCAAACCCCAAACTCAAGCTCATTTCCTTGACTATTTTCATTCGGTGGGATGTACTCACTATTCCTTGAGTCTGACACTCTTCCCTTTTGACTGTCTTCCTCTTCTATAAAAATTATGTTTTTTGTCTTTGCTGATCTCTTTGTATGACTATGCTAGTCACATCTTGCATCTTTCTTCTATAGGCTTACAAAGCCTTTCTATAGACAATATTTTTTTTTTTGAAGAATATTAAACAATGATATTACTGTCCCTTAAATGTCTTTTCCACAGTCCTTAGTAACTATTTCTCTTATTGACTATCCCTTGATGAATTCATGGCACTCTTTTCTGTTATTGCTGTCATGGTGTGTTTATACTTCTTGTCCCCACTGTGGACTGTCTCATAGTGTAAAACATTGTCACTCTTTAATAGTCAATCTTCCTGAAGATTCTCAAAGCAATAATAACTCATTTCTAATAGTGGCCATTGCTTGAAGTGACACTGCCCAGTAAGGTCATCAGTATATGGAAGATTGGAAGCTTTAACCATGGCAACGTAAAACTAGTCACAATCTTTCTTCACCATTGAACCACTACCTGAAGTACCAGGGAGGCTAATTGTGTTGACCTCTATGATCCATGTAATCCTTGAATCTCATGAAAGGCTCAATGTAGTCTTTGGAAAACCTCATATTTTGTTCGTGGATGATCTCTCTATAAAAGCCTAGCCTAAGATTATCCCTAATTGCTACAACACAATACTACCCTTTTAGTCTATCATAGAGGTATACAGTTCTTATTACTATTGTGTCTACCTTGTCTATGCAGATGAATGCTATTCTATACCTTTTTGAACTGCATCAAACTGCAATAAATGATCTACTTCACCTGTCAATCTCTGAATACCTCATGCCCTATTGGGGCATTCTTCATCTCATCTGGCTCATTTAGTAGCTCTGTTTGAGTTGCTCCATGATCTTTGTAACATGTCCATTGAAATAGTCCTCCATCAGGAAAGTAGATATTCCTAGGTTGGCCTATGAACCTAAGTTTTTTCCTACTCCTTCCTTTAAACCTCTCCTCTTCCTCAATGCAGCTAAATAACTATTATTATAGCTCAACCTAACTGGGTTGTAAAGCACAATATGGCAATAGTAAGATTTAGCCATGTCAAGTTTGATCACCATGCTTGATTTGTTTTCTTGATTGAATGATGAATTTCATGATTCAACAAAGCCCCTTCTGTTGTTTCCTTTCCTGGAACAAAACCTCCTTACTCCTCTAAAATGATGTCAGGAAGAATGGAAGCTAGCCTTGATGTAGTTGCCTTCAAAATCACCTTTTAGATGAATCTGCAAAGAGTAATTGGCCTAAATTCTTCCAAAAAAACTAGAGTCTTGACTTTGGAATAAGAATAATGTTGGTTCTGTTGAAGTCTTTGAGCACATTTTTGAATTTTCTTGATTCCTCCACCACTAGAAAGATGTCACGGCCCACAATATCCACACACTTTTAAAAAAAGAACTAGTCCATCCATCTAGACTAGGAGCCTTCTCACCATCCATTGTGAGAACTACAGATTTAACCTGTTTCAGAGTGAATTCTTTGATAAGAACACAATGTTGTTTAGTTGAGATTCTTTTTGGTAGTCTAAAATTATCAAAATTAACCTGTCCCTTAGGCCCTTCTTAAGAGACGAGATGTTGAAAAAAAAATCTTAGCTCACCCTTAGTCTCATTCAAATTGTTGATTATCCTTCCATCCCCTCTCCTCAGGTAGTTCATGGAATTTATTTTCCTATGAATCTTTGTAGAAAGGTGGAAAAAAGTTGTATTGCGGTCTCCTTCCTTCAACAAAGACTCCCTTTACTTTTGTCACCAGTAAACCTCTTCCCTGAGGAGAACTTCCTTGAACTCCAACTGCATAAACCTTTCTATCTCATATCTATCTGCATCCATACCAAACTAAATTATTTCTTGCTCATGTTGGGAATTAAGGTATCTCAACCTTGGTAATTCCTAGCATTAATTATTTGATTATGTATTTATTTATTTGTCTATGATGTAATTTGTGTTGCACATCCCATTTTGTTGTTTAGTGTGAAGTGGCATAGTGTGTTATCACTCCACTTGTAATCTGACTAGGATGGTCAACTCATCCCATGTGGATATAGGTGTTCCATATTGTGGTAGATGTTTCCTACCATGTCTTCACATCTTGTGTAGTGTGTAAAGAGTTATGATTCATAAGTGTTATAACATATTCCTATTAGAGATTCTATGACATGTAAGAGTTGAGAATAGAAGATTCTATGACAGGTGAAGACATGTGTCAAAGAGCATCTTTGAGAAAGGTATCTTTGGGTCACCAAGGTGGGTTATGACATGTTGTAAAAGGAATATACTATTTTTAGTTAGTTTATGATAGATTCTCTTATAGCTATAAGTGATGATAGTTATGACAGATTCTATGACAGTTGTAAGGTGCGTAAGAGCATCTGTCATAGTCTATCTTGGTACTAGGTGTGCACATTGGGATGGGGTGTTGTGACAAGTGTTAAATCCATGTTGTAATATCAGACAAGTGTCCTTAGGCATGGATTTTGGGCCATGAGGCCAAGTTCGATGCCCATCTCTAGAAGCTTCCTATTTTGCCTTGTAAACTCTATAAAAATAGGTGCTTGGATGGGAGATGCATATAGTATTGATGGGTACTGTTATGCTGCTAGAATATATCCAAATACAAGTGTTGAAGACTCCTGAAAGAGCATTGGCTCTAGAACTATATTGTAATCTACATTGTTTACTGTAATACATGTTTGAGCTATGTTTTGGAGTGTGGGGTTTTTCTACCGAAAGGGTTTTCCCCATGATATATCTTCTCTCTCTCTCTCTCTCTCTCTCTCTCTCTCTCTCTCTCTCTCTCTCTCTCTCTCTCCCGTCTACATTCTATGTGTGTGTATTGCAACCATATCTCTATTGGTGTGTTAACATCATTGTAACTATAAAGTTTGAAATAATTTGCATATTACTTCCCTCATTAGATTAGTGTAGAAAGTGTTTTCTACACACCTTTCTTTCTTTCAGTTGGTATCAGAGCCTGTGCAATGTATTTTGTAATCTTGTCGCAAGAAGGAGATGGCAGGCACATCCAGAAGAGTAGAGGTGGAGAAGTTTAATGGCACCACTTTTGAGTTGTGGAAACTTAAAATGGAAGACATGCTTGTTGATAGAGACCTATGGGAAATAATTTCTAATACAAAAGCTACAGCAATGTCTCAAAATGATTGGGATCTCAAGGATTGGAAAGATAAGGGTCTTGTGAGACTCTATCTAGCTGACTCTATCCTATTGAATTTCCATGAGGAGAAGACCTTAAAAGAACTTTGGAAGAAGTTGGGAGATGTTTATCAGGCCAAGTCCCTAGTGAACAAGCTATTCTTGAGAAAGAAGCTATATTCTCTAAGGATAGAGGATGGAGGATCCATTGCAGATCACATGGATGCCTTTAACATGCTAGTTGCACAATTGACATCCGCTGGTGTGAAGATGGAGGATGAGGATCAGTATATGACCTTGCTTTGTTCCTTGCCAGACTCATGGGATCATATTGTAATGGCCATTGGAAGCACTAAAACCACTTTTAGAATGGATGAAGTAGTGTCTTCACTATTATCTAAAGAGATGCAAAGAAAGTCATCTGAGTCAGCCAAATAGGCTCTTGTGGTTCATGGAAGACCCAAGGAGAAATGGAAGAAGAAGGAAAAGAAGATGAGAAGGGTAGATCCAAATCCCGTGGGAGATCTAAATCTCCTAGAATGTGTAAGGCACTGTGCTGGATCTAAATCTCCTAGAATGTCTAATGCACTATGTTGGAACTATGGAAAAACTAGGCATTTCTAAAAGGAATGCAAAGAGGAGAAAAATAAAAAGAAGAAGAATGTCCTGGATTCAAATTTTGACAAGTCACAAGATGATGGTGATGCTTTCATTGCAGACCTATCCACCTATACAATTAATGATGCATGGCTGATTGATTCTGGTGTCTCTTTTCACATGACCTTGCATAGAGATTGGTTTATAAAGTATGAAGAGTTTGATGGTGGAAGAGTGTACCTAGGTGATGATTCTCATTTGAAGATAGTTGGACATGGAAGAGTCAAAATATGATTCCTTGATGGATGAGTGAAGGGGATCTCTAGGGTTATGTACATCAGAAGCTTAGCACTAAACCTGTTTTCTATAAGCAAATTGAATGATGCAGGTCTGTAGGTTATCTTCTCAAAAGAAGGATGCAAGATGACTAGAGGAGCTATGATGCTTACAAAGGGTACTCGGAGAGGTACTCTATTTCAGCTAGACTTGCAGTCACTTCATCTCCACCATTGGAACTAGAAATGAAAAGATTTGTTGTATCAACTTCTAATGGTAGTGCATTTTTGGTACCTAAGGGTACTCATGCTTTGGAAGTTAGACTTCCTACTGAGAAGACAATGTTATGGCATAAGAGACTTGGCCACATTGGTGAGAAGGGTCTTAGAGCCCTGAAAAACAAAAACCTTGTTGACGGGTTAGAAGATTGTAATCTCAATTTCAACTTCTATGAACATTGTATATATGGAAAGCAAAATCATGTTTAGTTTTACTCAAGTTCTCATAAGACTTCTGGTGTGTTGGATCTTATTCATTCTGACGTGATTGGTCTAGTTAATGTTCCTTCAATCTTTAAATCTATATATTTGGTATCATTCATAGATGATTACAGTAGAAGGACATGGATTTATTTTTGTTATGTCAGAAAATGTCCCCTTAGGGGCTTTTCCCTCTTAAGGTTTAGCTCCTGGGTCTTTAGAATGCATTTAGAGCATCTTGAATGAAAATTTGACATCCCAATGGGAAAACCCTGAAGTTTCATGGAAAATGGGACCTAGAGGGTACATTTATGACAAATCCTCCCTAAAATAGGGTGGAGGACTTGGGTGCCTGCACCCTAGTCCTGCTCTATTTTAGGTTAGAACTAATTTCATAGTGTCAGTTTATGACCATTATTTAGGTCCTATGCCGACATGGTAAGTTTGAATTACGAAATTCTTAGTGGGAATGTTTGTAGTTGCATCTATAAGCATGTTTAGGTATTTATTTGTAAACTACATGGATATTAGATGAAAATTGAATGGATATTGTGAACTTGTGGCCCTTCTGTTAAGGTGATTTGAAGCATTCATTGTGTGTTGCAAAGTAGAATTTGTGTTGTTCTTGTGTTTGCATTTATAGATTTGGCAACCATCTCCTCAAAGATTCTTCCTTCCATGAGATTTTTACTACAAGGTGATACCAATTGTGTTTTCATTCATTTATCATTTGGATTTTACCTCTATCCCGTAGGGATACACACTCTTTATCTAACAACAGTGTTCGAAAGACTTGAATGTCTCTCTGAGGCTTGACTGAGGTAAGCCTCTAAACACCACAACCCCCAACCTATTTTTCAGTGATTGCAGGTTACAAGTTGTGAAAGTAGAAAAAGTGGAGTTGTAGGAGAGTAGTGTAGACTGTCAGAATTGCAGATCAGAGAAGAAAAAGGGACCTAGACTCGGGTGCCTGCTCATTAGTCCTTTAGATCCCGCAACAGGAAAATCTTTGGAACAATAGGAAGAGGTTGTATAAAAGATTCCTAGATCTCAAAAAAAATTGTCGCACTAGACTAGGGTGCCTACTCATTAGTCCCCAACTTTTCCATTTTCTAAACTTTAAAATCAGGTACGCATTTGATTGTCATTTGATCTCTGTGTGCAATCATTTTTCGTAATTTGTCTGTTTGTTCACGAATTTGCATAATTAGGGTTTTGAACATAATTGGGCTTAATTAAACAACAAAATCATACAATTTCAATCTTCCCCTATATTCCAAGTGAAAAAAATCTTGTAGTAGACTTCCTACTCAGCTGGATGTCCTTGAATGTTTAGTGGTGAAAGGAGGATCAACACAAACCATCAAAATCAACCCTAAACACAATAACCCTCTTTTTCATACTAAACATTTTGGTGAACCCATGTTCTTGTGAATTTTGCACCTTGATGAGTGTTGTGCTTCAGATTTACATTTATTTCATTCATTCATTTCATTGTTCATCCTATTGCATTTGAAAAATTACAAAAAAATTGAAAAAATTGAAAAAATTAAAAAAATTGCCATTTTTAGCTTGCATTTTCAAATAATTTGAATTAGTTAGCATTTAATTTCAATAAATTTCTTTCATTATCATCAGATATGATTTAAAATATATAAATTTTTCATTCACCATTCATTTAGATTGCATTGTCATGCTTAAATTGTTTGAAATTGTGCATTTTTTTCATATAACCTTGTTTTGCATTAGCTAGGATTTGTACTCAAAATCTTGTTTCAGATTTTACTACCCTTTTAAAACATGTCTTAGGACTAATTTCTAACTGAAGTGTTGCATCATAGTGGTTTTCTTACAAAATTTCATGCGTAGGGTTTGAAAACCTTGCTTTTTCAATAGATTTTGGCCTTATTGTCTCTTTAGATTTGCACCATAAGTGTGTTGTAAAGGATTATTCAACACTAATTGGCTGTTATCAGGGTTATTATCCACTTCCCCTACTAAAATTCTTTACAACACCTTTTTATCAGGCCCTTACATTGAAAATTTGGTGAAAATTTGCATATTTTAGCTATATTTTCACTAGGGTTTGACCTAGATTTGCACTCCAAGAGTATTGTGATGGATTTTATCAATTTAGGTGACTGAAATTATTTCTATAGTCTCTTGTACCTCCTAAAATTCTTTACAACACCCCTTTTATTGGGTCTTTGCATTGAAAATTTGTGAAAAATTACATATTTTAGTGTATTTTCACTAGGTTTTGACTTGTCATCATCCTTGGTTTGCATCAAAAGTGTGTTGTGAAGGATATTATTGCTTTATTGGCCTGATATTAGTCATCATTTTCTCCCCCTAATTAATTTCCTTACAACACCTTTTATTTCACTTATTTACATTGAAAAAAGTTGCAAAAATCAAGCATTTTGGATCTTAAACATATCCTGCTCCCAGAGTTTGTTCTATTAGTTTGTGCATTCTATGTTGCATGCTCTTGCATGAGTCTTATGACACACTACCCTAATAGAAACATTCATTTAAGAAGAAGCAGGATACTCATGGGATCTAGTGCCCTTGAAGAAAACAATATTTATACCTCTGAAAATCCATTGAATACCTTCTTTACAAAAGGAGAGACACAAATTTTGTAAGATATTATACCTCCTACAACCACTATGGATGATAAAGTATTTCATGATGTTCACAACACTATTGAGGTGGTTGCACATGTACTTGATGAGAAAATAAACAAACTTGATAAAGAGTTAGCCGATTTTTAAGTATTTGTTGAAACTGAAAGAATAGCGAAAGAAGTTGTCCCTGTGATTCACCACGTAAGAGAACTGATAAAGGAAGGACATGTTGGAATTGATCTTATCCAAGGTTTAACACATATTGTACATAGTAATGTCATGACAGTGACTGAATGTGTGAATGGTCTCAAAAACATGTTGTCACCGTCTCATATGCAAGAATCAGCACCTATACCAACTACTAGAATATCTACATTCACATCGAGAATTTTAACAACTAATGTAAATGCTTGTACTAATGCTACCAATGGTATTGAAGTATCTAATGGAACTAATTCACAAAATTACAAATTTGTGGGATTTAATTATTAGAACTTGGTTTCTAAGGGGATATCTTCTATGAATACTTATTCTCAACCACCTATTACATACAACTACTCCCAACCACCTTCCACCTATCACTATGTCCAACCACCATTCAACTATTCATAGCCTCCACTTATCACAACTTAGGCTCAATCACCTCCTCACTTTGGCTTTAATTCCTTATAGCAAACTACATCTCCCAGTGATGCCATCTTAAACCAACTTCTACAGGGCATGACTACTTTACAACAAAAGGTGACAAATTTGACAAATTCTTCACAATATAATATACCAACTTATCACGCCTGTAATCTCCTATCTTATGCAATTTTGAGATCTCCTATGCTTGAAAGGTTTGAGATCCCTCACTTTGAAAAATATAGTGGAAAAGGTGATCATAATACTCATGTGGTAGCATTCACAGGTATGTGTAGTGATTTCTATTTTGAAGAGGACTTGTTAGCAAAAAATTTCCCATGATCTCTCAAAGATATTGCTTTAGAATGTTTTTTCTCTTTACCTCTAAATTAAATACACTCTTTTTTTATAATTAGTTGATCAATTTTTACAAAATTGTCAAGAAAATATTGGACCTCAAGTTTCCTTCATTGATTTAGTTCATTGCAAGCAAGGTCTGAAAGAGAAGTTAACTAAGTTTATTAGTCGATATCAATCTCTCTATGCATAAATTCAATATCAGATGAAAGATGAGGATGTTCAGAAGGTGTTTATTACAAATCTACAATCTAACATCCATGATAAGATCCTCTTGATGAATTATAACTCCTGTCAATGTTTATGTACCGCCCTTTGTGATTATCAACTTTAATCTAGTTAGTATGAAAACCAAAACTCATCGGATCAATTTGGTCAATCCACAGGTGGACCATCACAAAAAAACTTTAAGAGGAAAAAAATAGGAGTTTCACTTCAACAGTAACCAATGATTTGTTTATATCTAAGGTTAATTGGCAACTCTTAGAGCTCACTTCAACAGTACCCAATGATTTTTTTATCTTAGCTCTCCTACAATGGGAATTTTGATATTTATGTCCATCATCTTTGTCTTGAATTTTTTTTTTTTTTTAAAGGAGGGGAGAGCCCTCAGATGTATATTGATAAAAATGGAAATTACAAAATTGCTAACGAATAGCTCGTTAGTGAAATCAAAGTAGAAGTGTATACATAATCGAACAAAACTAACAGCTTAATTACATACGATACTACAAAAAACCATAGTGAAACTGCAAAACACTGGAAGAACAGAGAAGACCAGCAACCTAAATGCCATCCATTTCCACTGGGCCAACCACCCCACTTGCCTTAGCCATAACTTCCTCTACTTCATTTTAGGTCCTCCTTAGTATCTGAATCTGTCTAGGGCATCTAGATTCCTTGGAAGATGCAGCACTAGATTAGCAGCATGTAGGTGTAGGAATATAATTGCCACAAATACCTCCTTGCAATGAATCCTTTGAAGCTTTGGCACCATGAAAGCATGTACTTTGATGGCCCTTTCCAAATCATTGATGCAGCCACAAACTAATCACCTCTCTATTGTTCTGTAGAGACATTCATATTCCTTCAAAGAGTAGAGTTGGTGTAGCATGAAAATCCCTCCAATCCATGAGTCACTCACTAGAATGTCATAGAATTGTAAAGCATCGTTCCAATGATCTATATTGAAAAGATTATTGTTGAGCACTCCCATGGCAATGGGGAGTAAATAATTGGCATCTAGGACAATGTCCATCAAATTGGAGAGGAAGATAGCTCTTACTACCTCAGACCATCTTAACTCGTTGTCTAGATAACCCTCCAGCCACCTCTAGTTGCTGATGTTTGTGATAGGAAATTGAGATGGTGTACAATCTATCTCAAATATCTGATTTAGATCTAGTATAGTCACACTGCCCTTTGTCATGGGTTCCCAAGGATAGGGATGGAACTGAATCCTATAATTTGAAACTTCACCCTCCCTCTAATCTTTGTACCTACACCAAAGAAATAGTAAACAGAAAAAAAGTAGTTGAGGAACAGAGTAACTATGGCACTTATTTTGCAGATTGCAGGAATAGAGTGGAAAAGTAGGGCAAAATAGTGTTAATTGAATAGCTCTAAATAGACTCAGGGAGCACCTATAAATTAATGCACCATATTGTAAAATAAATCCACTTAAGATGTCTGTTGTAAGAAAAGACGTTCACCACCCTACGAAGTTGAAACCTATCAACTACGTTCACATCAGCCTCTAATGAGATCAAGGGAGATATGATCCCAATGTGTTTCATTAAACAAGCTTAAGGCTAACATGGAATCTTGATGATCTGGATGAACATCATTAAACATGCTTAGGGATGAAAAGGAGTCTTGTCTGCATTTAATGAAAAATATGGTGATCCAATGAGAGAATCCTTCAACATGTATCGAGGGAGGTGTTCAATAAAAAAATGACTAGGGGTTTGTTTAAGACAGCAGTAAGAGGGCAAACTCAACCTTGCGAACAACAATAAGACTAGATTTCATTAAGGTGACATTTGGAATGTCATTAACACCTATTTGTTCACATTGAGACCCTACCCCACAAGATCTACTAGAGCACTCTTGATTACCAGGGAAATAGGAGCTCAAGCTGTACATTATACTAAATGGCTATCACCTCTTATGATCCTCATAAAAATTCCCTCTATCTCGTACCAAAGGTGGAGACAACCAATATTTAAAATTTGAGTCCCACTAGCCATGCTTCCTTCAATTCAATCTTAGGTAGATCTAAAGAAAATTTTAGGGTTATTGTAACAACACTATCCATAATGCTCAAGATTTAACTTAAACATGCAACTTAATCAAGCCATTAATTAAGAATTGATAGAGATAATAAAAATTTTAACCAAAAGAAACATAATATTTTCCATCAATTAAGGATGTTAATCAAATCAAGATATAACAAAGCTTACAATACAGTAAACATTTACAATCTTTAGTGAGTAACCATCACTAATCAAAACAGTATATGCTCTAGGCATCATAATCAAGTTTTACATCACAATAGACCAACTAGTCATAAAATGTAAACACTGTATGTAGAACCAATGACATCTATCTTCATAAGCCTTAGCTTGTCTCATGCTTCAAAAGGAGAGCATCATCATAGTTCTTTTCCTCCAACCATAGACCTGCGGTCCCCCACTCAACTTCCTAACTGGAAGAGACCCTACCCTTCACAGAAAGGTTAAACATTAGAAACCAATTGGATAGCCATCTGAGTATCTGGTGTTGTGTCCTTCCTAATGTCTCATGGTCACACACTATAGATCCACTCTAACTTGTATGACATTACTGGGGACACTAGGCCATCTGGAGCACTATGGACCGATAATGCATGTAGAGATGGATGCATTACTTTGGCCAAAGTTTTACATACATACACATTGCACAATGAATGCTGTCATATATCCACCACCCTAACTCAACTTATAAGTTGTCGTGTCCTATAGTAAGTTCTTAACGACCTTGTTCTTTAGGTCTAGTATGAGTGGGATCCATTCAATTCATTTCCCATACTTGGACATTCGACTCCCATCACAAAATGGTTATGATTAAATAGTTTATCCTCATAATGAGGAAGTAGTGACTCCTCGTCACCTTGTTCATTTTCATTTCATATCAAATTCGACCATTTTGACCACCTTGGTCTCCCATGGTTTTCATTTTTGATAATAAATCATCACCTATAATGAAGTCAATTTCATGGTACTCTAGGCATACCATGCCATAATAGAGTAGATTAGTTTCATTAGGATAAATAGCTTTCATTATTCTTATGAGCTTTAGGTGTTAGTCACAAATCCTATTAGTTTATAATTAAGGAATTATAACTCATAACATTAACCATTGAGTCTTAAATTCAGGCACTTGTAGAACAAGTCTATATACTTTTATAAGAATGTTCTAACTATATTTTGATGAGACCATGTTCTCAATTGATTTTAGCACCTCCATAATCAAAGATTTATGGGTAAAATCTTTGATAGTTTAAATAATCCTATAAAGGATTCATAGTCAGATTTCCATACAAGCCTGACTTGGTATTAGTTTCGATGTTGTAAACACACTGACATTTATTTGCCTTCCCAGCTATTATCAGAGTCGAATGATTGTATTATTTCTGTTATTGCCTTCTCAACTATTATCTCAGTCGAATGATTGTATTATTCATTTATAACAATCAACATTCTGGAGTTATTCTTTACTCCATTTGAGAGCTTTTTAAGCTCCAACTACGTCATTAAATGACATGGGTATAACATGCACTATTATCAAGCTCAACCATCATAGCTTTGAGCACTACAAAATGTAAAATGTATTATAGTTGGTTGTAAGACCTTAGCTTAGATAAAGAAAAGAATTCATCTCTAAGGACTCAACCTTGTGGCCTTGAACACGTATCACAAATAAAGCATGGTGCAGTCACTTCTCAGCTTCTAAGCCTTGACCTTAACCACTAGTAGGGATACAATACCTTACTATCTTAGCCTCACGGCCTGTAATGCAGTCTGAGAAAAGCTTATAGTGTTTCAACAGTCAGCCATACGGCCTTAAGTGTAGTCTTAAAAAGATTACTATACATTTTCAAGCTCCACTCTATAGCTGTGAGTTCCTTCATATGGAATTTTTTCTTGTGTTGTTAGCTGAACAATTATTACTTTGAGCCTATTCTCATCATAAAGATAACATGGTAAGCTCAGCCTTAAGGCCTTGAGCCATAATATTGAATACAACTTTGAAACATTGATAGCTCGACTATAACAGCCTCAAGCAACAACTTATGAAAAGATTTACATATTTCTTGGCACGACCTCACTGACCTCATGCCTTAGCATTAAACATATGATATAACAAATAACATCACACTATCTAAGGTAGAGATTAAACAAGTCTAGGTTCAATATATAAATGGTGAATAGGACTTTGTCCACCCAATTACTTGAACAATGCTTTTGATGGGAATGTCATTCCAGTCCAATCCTAGTCTCCCATGAGATGCACATAGCTTCAAATCTGTTAGAGCTATACCTAGATGGAGCTTTCACCACCTTGCTCCAGATACCCCAACCGCGACTCTACCTAGCCAAAAATCTACTAACAAAAATGAATAATGAAAGCTCGATAATTGGCCTATTCTTGGCATTCCATTGTGGAAGGTAACTATCTTTCCACTCGATCTATTTCCATGAAAAGTGGCTTAATCCATGCATCATGCAAGAGAGGATGAGCTCACAGCTCTCCATCCTTTTTCAAGGCCAACCAAAAATAAATTAATAGCATTTGATAAGAATCGAATATTAAGATAGGAAAGATAATAACAATATTATTATTGCAATTCAACCTATAAAAAGGTTTTTATCCTTACTTAAGGATTACCACAATATAATAGAAAACACAAATCGAGTTAGAAGAAGATCGTCAATTATCAGGGTCGAGTAATACTCCCCTGAAATTGACTATTCCCAATAGTCAAATGATTAGCGAAATAATAAAGCCTGAGAACAAAAGGATAATGAGAGACCTCCTCGCCTTTTAGCACCATTGTCTCTCAACTAGGGATGATGATCCAAGAACATCATTTGGTCATCACAACTTGTCATGATAACTCCAATGATATAACAACTTACAAAGACCACATGTGCTAAAGAAAAGAGACAAGACTCATGTCAACTTATGAGAGGAGTTTAGAAGGACGTAAAAAGTCAATACCTAGAGGGCTATTCAACCCTTTTCTTTCATAATGTCTAACCCTTCCTCCAAGATTATACTCTCCTTCCTTCTTCGAAGGATGTTCATTTCATGTTCACATTTAGAACCACAAGATCAATGATCAATGTATCAATATCATGTCTCATAATATATATCAATTAATTTACAAAACTAATTAACATCAGTAACTACTTCATAATCAAGAGTTAAATTAGATATTACCACAATATCAAATCAATTAACTATGACTAATCCTCCTGATTATCATACCAACTTAATGATAGGTCTAATTGTAAGTTGGGGATGTAACATATTCCCCCCATAAGAATCATCATCCTCAATGATTAATTGTCTTTAAGATATACCAACATAATATGAAAATGTTTTCAAAAGTATAATATCAAATGTCTTAGAAAAGATGAGGAAATCTAGCATGGAAGTCATCCTAATTTTCCCAGGTGACATTTTCCACAAAATATTGGTCCCACTGGACCTTGCACTATGTTATTTCCTTGTTACGTAAGTGAAGATTACACATTTTGAGCACCTTGATGGGCTCGATAACCACCACTCAAGGTTCCTTCACCTGTAGAATATTCTAATCAAGCATAGGAATTTGATTAATAGAAAAATTAAACTTTTTCAAATAAGAAACATGAAACACATTATGCATCCTAGCAAGTCCAGGTGGTAGAGCAATTCTATATGCCACTAGGTTGACTTCTTCTAGAACTTTAAATGGGCCCACATATCTTGGTTCCAATTTGGACATTTTTCCAAATTTGATGGAGATTTTATGAGGTTTTACCCTTAGCAAAACTTTATCTCCCATAGTGAAATGTCTTTCAATGTGCTTTGCATCTACATAACTTTTTGCCCATCATTGGCCTCCTCTAGCCTCATTTTAATCAGATGGACTTGTTCTTCCATCTCAGATAGAATTTTTGGACCAAGGCTAACCCTATCTTCTAGCTTATCCCATCTTATAGGGGTTTGGCACTTCTGTCCATATAATACCTCAAATGGTGCCATCTTAATAGTTGAGTGATAAGAGTTATTGTAGGTAAATTCCACTAGAGGAAGATAATCCTCCCACTTGTATTATTGATCCATGCAATACATCCTTAATAAGTCCTCCAACACTTGGTTCAACCTTTCAGTTTGTCCATATGTTTTAGGATGATAGGCAGAGCTCATGTTCAACTACATACCAAGTGAAGAGAACAAGGTTTGCCAAAGCCTCAATGTCATCCATGCATCCCTATCTGAGATAATCTTCTCAGGAATGCCATGCAGTTTAAAAATCTCTTGAACAAATTTTCAAGCAATGATGTGTGCCCCATCCGTCAAGTTTCTAGGTATAAAATGGGTTGCTTTGGTGAGTCTGTCCACCACAACCAAAATAACATTGTGCATGTTCCTTGACATAGGAAGCCCTTGCACAAAGTCCATGCTTATAATCTACCATTTCCACTTAGGAATTTCATGAGGGTATAGTAATCCTTCTGGGTGTTGATGTTCCGCCTTCACCCTTTGGCATACAAAAGAAGTAGCTAAAAAATTTGCAGCATCCCACTTCATTCCTTTCCAAAAATATAAAGATTTCACATCAACGAGTAACTTGGTTACTCCAGGATGCCCAAAATATGGTGCATAATGAACCTCTTTCCAAACCACATTCCTTAACTCTGTTGAGTTAGGTACATACATCCTTTCTTTGAACCTTAATAACCCATTTGGTTCAAAGTTGAATCCTTCATATTTTGGATTCTATGGATCCTTCTCAAGGGCCTATTTTACTTGCACATAAAAATCATCTCCCTCTTATTTTTATAACACTTGATTTCTAAAATCAGAATATATAGAGATCATAGAGGAGATATGCCTTCTCCTGCTTAAAGCATCTGCCACTCGATTTTATTTTCCCTGAATATACTTTATCTCAAAATCATAATCTGAGATTAACTCTAGCCATATTCTTTGATGAGCATTAAGATGGGGTTGAGTGAACAAATATTTAAGTCCCTGGTGATCTGTGTTCAACTTGAATGGTTTTCCAAGTAGGTAGTGTCTCCACATTTGAAGTGTGTGAATGACTGCTGCTAGTTCTAAATCATGTGGGGCATAGTTTTGTTCATAGTTTTTCAGTTTGTATGATTCATATATAATGACATGTCCATATTGGACTAGTACACCACCTAAGCCTTCCATTGAGGCATTAGTGATGACTACAAATTGACCTTCTGGTCAGGTACTTTTGATATTTAGGTTGAAGTTAATTTTTCCTTTAGTAGGTCAATGGCCTCTTGGCACTTTTCTGACCAGTGAAACTTCTTGCCCTTTCTTTCCAAGGAAGTTATAGGATGTGCAATTTTAGAGAAGTTTTTCACAAACTTCCTATAATAAATAGCAAGGCCCATGAAACTTTGGACCTCATGAACATTTCTTGGTTTTGGCCATTCAAAAGTAGCCTTAATCTTAGCTGGGTCCACAACTATTCCCTTAGCTGAAATTATATGACCCAAATATTGTACTTCTTTTTCAAGGAAAGCACACTTACAGAGCTTACCATATAACTTATGCTCTCGCAATCTCTGAATAACAATTCTTAAATGCTACATATGTTCTTCTTCATTCTTAGAATAGATCAAAATGTCATCAAGAAATACTAAGACAAACTTGTCTAGATAGCCTCTGAACAAATTGTTCATAAGATTCATAAACACTACTGGTGCATTTGTCAACCCAAAAGGTAGGACAATGAATTCATAATGTCTATATCTAGTTCTAAAGGTTGTCTTATGGATGTCTTCATCCTTCAACCTCAATTTGAGATATCTAGATCGAAGATCAATCTTAGAAAATACTATTGCACCCCTCATCTGGTCAAAAAGATCATCGATGCGAGTTAAAGGATATTTTATTCTTAATGGTTTCATTATTTAACATGTGTTAATCAATGCACAACCGCAAAGTGTCATCTTTCTCTTTCACAAAAATGAGAGGTGCTCCCAATGGCGGCACACTGGGTCTAATTAACCCTTTATCTAGCAGCTCTTGCAGTTGAGCCTTTAACTCTATTAGTTCTATTGTGGTCATTCTGTAGGGGGCTTTAGAAATAGGTTCTAACCTAGGAATAATATCAATGGAACAATCAAAATCTCTTTTAGGGGGTAACCCTGATAGTTCATATAGAAAAACATCCTCAAAATCTCTAAG
Source organism: Cunninghamia lanceolata (assembly GCA_027924645.1). Lineage (NCBI taxonomy): Eukaryota > Viridiplantae > Streptophyta > Pinopsida > Cupressales > Cupressaceae > Cunninghamia > Cunninghamia lanceolata. The sequence continues at coordinate 11,194,677 of BSBN01000016.1, forward strand.
GAAGGGATACTTGTCCATATTTGATCCTTTCTGATCTATGGACTCCTTCATCTCTACTTCATTCAGTTTTTGGGATTCATAAAACATCAAGTCATCTTGGAAGTAAGTTTCCTTTGTTTCATCTATTTTGTCCATCTTGACAGCAAAAAGTTGGTATCCTTTTCTCTATCCCCTTTTCCTTTGTAAGGCAGAAATTTGCCTTAGTTTAACTTCCCTAGGTTTCCCTTGGAGGACTTTGTTTCCTAAATCATCCAAACATTCTACTATCTTGGCATAACAGTCAACTTTGGCTCAATGTCTCCATAGCCAATTTATCCCTAGGATAAAATCATACAAGCCATGTGGGGCTACATATAGATTTACTTCTGTGGAAAAGCTTGGAAGTTCAACCCGAGCCTCAATCAGGCATTGCTCTACCTAAGCCTTGGTGTGATTTGCATATTCTACATACCAAGTGTTTGCCATGAATCCTTCTTTTCTAGGTATCTTATTTACAATTTTGGGAGAAATAAAACATTAATAGCACCTGTATCAATTAAAACTGATATTGGAACTCCAAATAAAATACATGTTGTCTCTACTAGAGTTATTTGGTACTTAGCTTGTTAGTTGTTGGAATGCCACTTGCTGAGAAGGTAGAGGATTCCCTCTAGGTTACACTCCCTGTGATTTGTTGGGACACTAATTGGTGTAGTGATCTTTGCCACATGTGTAGCATCCACCAACTGGTCCTTGCCTCTCTTGAAGTTTTGCAAGAATTGTTCCCATTCTTCCTCGAGTGATTGCTCCCCTTTTTCTCTCCCCTGGACTAAATTTGTTTATTTTTTGCCCTTTATCATTCTTCTTAATATATTCCTATTTCTTCCACTTTTTCCTTGAGGGTTGAGAAGATTGAGACAAGTTGTATCTCTTTCTATTCCTTTCCCTATAGCCTGACATAGCCTTTAGGTTCTGTTCTTGTCTGGCACCTTTCTCATAGACCTGTTCCATAGTAGTAGGACCATGAACATTAACCTCACCTCCAATTTGGGTGTTCAACCCCATTATAAACTTCCGGACATGGAATTTCTCATCTAGCTGATACTGTGGAAAATACTTCAATAGTCAGGTGAATTTTTCTGCATACTTATTTACAGTCATGTCAACTTGTTTCAAGTTTTGAAAGTCTATAAGTTTTTTATCATAAAATAGTTGAGGTGACCATCTTTGTCTAAATAGTTCTACGAACCTATCCCAAGTAAGGCTTGGAGACCTCAAGCCTAATTTCATCATTTTGTTCATCCACTATGTGGATGCTTCACCCGCTAGCGAAATGTTCCCCAGAGAGCTTTGGTAACCTCATTATAATTTCTAATTTCAAAATACTTGTCCATCTATGTAAGCCATGCCTCCATGGCATATCTGCTTACAAATCCATCAAATTTAGGTGGCATGACCTTTTTCATGTCATGAGACAATTCCATAGCCATAAGCCTCCTCTTATCCCCTTCCTATCTAGTCACAGAGTTATTCTCTCCATGCTAGCTTTGGGTGGTGTCATTATGGCATTCCCCGCCATCACCCCCATCATAATCATCTCACCTATCTTTTGACTGGCCTCCAAATTTGTGCTCAAGAGTATGCACCCTCGCCCTTATTTCTTTCAAAAAAGTCAAAATTTGGTCTAAAGGATTGCTCTAAAGGTGCTCCTTTATCTAGGCTATCCTCCATTCTGGTTTTAACTCGAACCTTTACTACAATCTACTTCTTCCTAAAGTTTGCAGATTAATCATAGATTAGTTTTCCATGCTATGCAATTTATTCATTTTAAAAATCTATTCACATTCATGTAATCTTTACCAAGAAAGGAAAGATTGTCAAAATTTGCCAAATTGCATTATAGTTTCCATTAGATTACATATAATCCACAAAATTACAAAGTTGTGCTTACACCTTACTTCTGTAAGTCATTTACAATTTGGGATAACTTCCCATAGTCATCTTTTCTTTTTAGTCTCAGGAGGTGAGGATACACACTAGTATTCCTTCTCATCCTCCTTAGGTACATTACAATCCTTAGGGTTATTTCCCTCAGCTAGTACTTTTAGGGGTAGAGGGTGTTTCTAATGCATTAGTAGAGCTAGGGGCAGCCAACTTTCAGCTTTCCTTAACTCCTACTTGATGCATTTCAGAGCATTAGTGAAAGTTTCCTCATCAGATAATCATGCACCTACCAAGCATCCATTTTATTCAAGTTTCTCTTTCATGAAGGCTTGTGCCTTCAAAATCTTTTGTTAGCATAGGTAATGTCCATGTTCCTTTATCTTCTTTCACAGTGTAGTTCTATGTTTTACCATTCTGGCATAGAACATCCAATCATTAGCATACTTAATGTTGGATATAATAATCATCAAGTAGTGAGCTCACTAGGTCCATGTATTGAACCTCATAGCTCTGATACCATATGTAAAAACACTATCCATAATGCTCAAGATTTAACTTAAACATGCAACTTAATCAAGCCATTAATTAAGAATTGATAGAGATAATCAAAATTTCAACCAAAAGAAACATAATCTTTTCCATCAATTAAGCATGTTAATCAAATCAAGATATAACAAAGATTACAATACAGTAAACAATTACAATCTTTAGTTAGTAACCATCACTAATCAAAATAGTATAAGATCTAGGCATCATAATCAAGTTTTGCATTACAATAGACCAATTGGTTGTTAAATGCAAACACTGTATCTAGAACCAATGACATTTGTCTTCATAAGCCTTGGCTTTTATCATGCTTGGAAGGGAGAGCATCATCCTTATACTTTTCCTCTAACCATGGACCTGTGGTCACCCTCTTAAATTCCTAATTAGAAGAGGCCCTACACTTCATGGAAAGGTTAGACATTAGAAACCAATTGGATATCCATCTGAGTATCTGGTGTTGTGTCTTTCCTAATGTCTCACAGTCACACACTATAGATCTACTTTAACTTGTATGATACTATAGGAGACACTAGGCCATCTTGAGCACTGTGAACGGACAATGTATGCAAAGATAGATGTATTACTTTGGCAAAATTTTTACATACATACACATTGCACAATGAACATTGGTGTATGTCCACCACCCTAACTCAACTTTTAAGTTGTCATGTCCTACAGTAAGTTGTTAACGACCTTGTTCTTTAGGTCTTGTATGAGTGGGATCCATTCGATTCATTGCCCATGCTTGGACATTCAACTCCCATCATAGAATGGTTATGATTAAATAGTCTATCCTCATAATGAGGAACTAGTGACTCCTCTTCACCTTGTTCATTTTTATTTCATATCAAATTCAACCATTTTGACCACCTTGGTTCCCTTGGTTTTCATTTTTGATAATAAATCATCGCCTATGATGAAGTCAATTTCATGGTACTCTAGGCATACCATGCCATAATAGAGTAGATTAGTTTCGTTAGGATCAATAGCTCTTATTATCCTTATGAGATTTAGGTGTTAGTCATCAATACTATTAGTTTATACTTAAGTAAGTAAAGGAATTATAACTCATAACATTAACCAATGAGTCTTAAATTCAGACACTTGTAGAACAAGTCTATATACTATTATAAGCACATTCTAACTGTATTGTGATGAGACAATGTTCTCAATTGATCTCACCACCTCCATAATCGAAGGTTTACGTGTAAAATCTTAGATAGTTTAAATAATCCTATAAAGGATTCATTGTCGCTTTCCATACAAGCCTAACTTAGTATAAGTTTGGGTGTTGTAAACACACTAACATTTAATTCCCTTCCTGACTATTATCATAGTCAAATGACTATATTATTGATGTTATGGCCTTCTCGACTATTATCACAGTCGAATGACTGTATTATTCATTTATAACAATCAACATTCTGGAGTTATTATTTACTCCATTTAAGAGCTTCTTAAACTTCAACTACATCATTAAATGACATGGGTATAACATGCATTGTTATCGAGATCAACCATCACAGCTTCGAGCAATGCAAAATGTATTATAGCTAGTTGTAAGACCTTAGCTCAGATAAAGAAAAGAATTCATCTCAAAGGACTCGGCCTCATGTCCTTGAACAAGTATCACTAATAAAGTATGGTACAATCATTGCTCATCTTCTAAGCCTCGAGCTTAAACACTAGTAGGGATATAATACCTTACTTCCTTGGTCTCAGGGCCCAAAGCGCAGTCCTAGAAAAGTTTATAGTGTTTCAACAGTCGGCCATATGGCCTTAAGTGTAGTTTTAAAAAGATTACTATGGGTTTTCAAGCTTAGGTCTATAGCTGTGAGTTCCTTCATATGGAAGTTTTCTTGTGTTGCTAGCTCAGTAATTATTTCTTCGAGCCTATTCTCATCATAAAGATAACACGGGAAGCTTAGCCTTAAGGCCTTGAGCCATAAGATGAAATAGAACGTTGATAGCTTGGCTGTAACAGACTCGAGCAGCAACTTCTGAAAAGATTTACATATTTCTTCGCACGACCTCACCGACCTCATTCCTTAGAGTTAAACATACGATATAACAAATAACATCACACTATCTTAGGTAGAGATTAAACACATTCCAGGTTCAATATATCAATGGTAAATAGGACTTTGTCCACCATAATAACTAGACAATACTTTTGATGTGAACATCGTTCCAGTCCAGTCCTAGTGTCCTACAAGCTGCATAGAGCTTCAAGTCTACTAGAGCTATATCTCTATAGCTTTTTCCACCTTGCTCTAGATACCCCAACCATGACTTTGCCTAGCCAAAAATCTACTAACAAAAATGAATAATGAAACCTTGATAACCAGCCGATTCTTAGCATGTCATTGTGGAAGGTAACTATGTTTCCACTTGATCTATTTCCACAAAAAGTGGCTTAATCTAGGCATCATGCAAGAGAGGATGAGGTCAAAGCTCTCCATCCTTTTTCAAGGTCAACCAAAAACAAATTAATAGAATTAGATAATAATAGAATATTAAGATAGGAAAGATAATAACAATATTATTATTGCAATTCAACCTATTGAAAGGTTTTCATCCTTAATTAAGGATTATCACAATATAATAGTAAACACAAATTGAGTCACAACAAGATCATCAATTAGGGAAATAATAATCCATGAGAACAAAAGGATAACAAGAGACCTCCTCATCTCTTAACACCATTGTCTCTCAACTAGGGATGATGATCCAAGAACATCATTTGGTCATCAGAACTTGTCATGATAACTCTAATGATATAACAACTTACAAAGACCACATGTGCTAAAGAAAAGAGACAAGACACGTGTCAACTTACAAGAGAAGTTTAGAAGGACATAAAAAGTTGATACTCATATGACTATTCAACCCTTTACTTTCACAATGTCTAACCCTTCCTCTAGGATGATACTCTCTCTCCTTCAAAGGACATTCATTTCCTTTTCACACTCAAGAACACAAGATCATGATCAGTGTATCATTATCATGTCTCATAATATAAATCAATTAATTTATAAAAATAATTAACATTAGTAACTACTTCATAATCAAGAGTTAAATCATATATTTTCACAATATCAAATCAATTAACTATGACTAAACCTCCTGATTATAATGCCAATTTAATGATTATGTCTAATTGCAAGTTAGGGGATGTAACAGTTATTGTTGAGTATCTCTATCTATGTAATCCAAACAATCTTGAAAGAGAAGCAGATCCCAAAGAACTATCCTCCCCATATCATCCATACATCAAATTACCCAAAAGTATTAATAATCACCATCTTTGTTAAAAATATGCCCCCTCTCATTGAGAGCCTTTAGAACTATAATGATTGCAAAATATGAGAGATCTAAGCTTATATGTCCACTTGTTAGCATGTTGATCAAAAACAACTTCCTTCTTGTCAATGTCAATAGAAAGATTAGCCAACTAGTCTGCAACTTTATTACCTTCCCTATAGTAATGTGAGATCTGGTAAGAGTAAAAAAACTTTAAAGCATTCTAAGCCTATTTGAGAATGTAGCTGATATTTCAATTATCCAATCATCTTCTTTAGAGGGCTGATATAATGATATTTGAATCCCCTCAATCCTTACATCCTTAAATCCATTTTCTATTGGAAGTTGGAGGGCATGGACAAGGGTATATGCTTCAGATACATTGTTCATCCCTTTGGGTAATTTTGCAGCTTTAGCTACTAACAATTTTCCCTCATCACTCCTGATAACACATCCCAAACTGAAGGTCCTATATTTCTGCGCCAAGCTCCATCAAAGTTAATTTTGACAAAGGGATTGTGTGGTGGGATCCATTTGACACTGGATATGTCCATTTTCTATTGAAATGTAGGGGTGACCAATGAAACAAAGATTCTATCCAAACCCTTCCAATTTTTTAGCATAAGATCATCCCAATTTGTCCATTTGATCTTCTTACTTGAAAACCTTCTAAGTTTGGCATTAATATTTTCTATAATAGATATTTGTAAATCATTGTAAACCTCCTCAATAGTCTTCGACATGCCTCTAATGATCTCGTAATTTCTTTCCTTCCATAGAATCTAAATCAATGGCAATGTTGTGACAGTCCATAAATGCTAGAAAGTTGCATCTTGATTTAAGGAAGGCTAGATTTTAAGCAGCTACACTAGAGTGTTAGGAAGAGGAGAGTACCAATTGATCATTCTCATGAACCATTTCCAACACTCTTGATTGAAATTACATTGAATAAGAGATGATCATTTGTCTCATTTACTCTCTGGTAGAGAACACACTTAAATGTGGAACCCAACGTGATCTTTTCGATCCTTTCACTCGTGAGGATTTTTTTTTATAACCAACCAGGTGAATGTTCTAGCTTTCAGGTGAATTGCATCTACCCAACAAAGATGTGTGGGCCAATCTACGTTGTCCCCTATGGAGAGTGACTTGTAGTCTTGTTTGACCTTGTAATCACCTGAGCCATCCCCGATCCAGATCAATTCATCCTCCTTTGGAGAAAAATAAATAACTCTCTCATCCAGTATATCCTTTAGGATTAATTTTTGGTTAAGAGGAAAGTTGCAATTGTCAAAGGCTTTCCAAACCACCCTCGATGGGAGACCAACTGTAATTTTTGAAAAATAATCACAAACCCTATGGCCCTAGAATATTTTCAGATATAACTTAGCTTCTTTTAGATCCACCTTGGAGGCTAACTTTGTCCATCCATTCCAAGAGTCATCCCAAAAGTTTGCCTTTATGCCATTATGAACTATCCAAGATAATTTGGAAAGAATGACCATCCTACTCTTCACAATAAAGTTCCATAGTGAAGAGCCATGAGGATGATCTGCTACTGTGAAAATTCTCTCTAGGTTTTGATTATCCAAGTATTTATTCTACATATTTATTTGACCGATTTTGACTACAGACTCTTATACATTTTCCAAACAACTTGGCCTCAAGAGCTAAATTTTGCATTTCCTGAATAATCACAACAACGCTACCTTGAGATTTGGGCTTGTACACCTTTTCCCATGATATGAGTTGGATCTTTTTTGTATCCAAAGCACCTTGCCACAGAAACTTCCTACAAATTTTAGTTATTTCATATGAAATGCCTTTCGGTACCTATAAGGTGGACATAATGTATGTGGGGACTGCAGATAGGACAACTTTAACCAATTTTATTCTGTCTACTAGGGAAAGCCATTTCCCTTTCCAAGCACTAATCTTGTGAGATAGCTTATCAATCACCCCTCTCCATAAAGATTTTTTGTGATGGCCACTAAAAAGAGGGATTCTTAGGTACTTGCATAGCAACGTGCCAGTTTTAAAGTTGAAGGAGCTAGTGATTGATTTCTACTTCTCTTCCATAGTGTTGAAGATGAAGATTTTAGACTTCTTGTCATCAATCCTTTGACTAGAAATCTCACAATAGGAATTGAAGACTTGGTACATGACTATGGCTTCTAATTTAGAAGCTCTACCAAACAAGATGGTGTCATCTGCAAACAATGCATGGGTCATGGTTTCTTTTGATAGCTTCAATTTTAATCCTTTCCATTTCTTCAGAGCATTTGCTTTTTTGATTGACCATGTAAGGGCTTCAGCAATTAGAATGAAAAGGTAAGGAGAGATGCGATCTCCTTGCCTTAAACTCCTTGAAGCCATGAATGAGGTAGTTTATGAACTATTAACTAGCACCGCACACATTGCTCCAGTGACACAAGAGGAAATCCATTTAATCCAATGGTTTGAAAAGCCTAACATGAATAAAACATGACACAAGAAATCTAAGTCCACCCTATTGTAACTATTGTCATGAAGGATTGTGCCCTGAATGCTAAGCCTTTACAAGCCTTGCAATCCCATGCAACATGGGAACATTCTCAGATTATGGGTTTGTTATGAGAATGGACCTCTAGAAGAGCAAATTCCCTTTAAATGTCCCTTAGATCTATTATAATTTCTTGGAAAAGGGATAGAGAGATGATTAATAAAACTAAACTAAAATCTATTCTAAGGGGGTGAGGCACCAATGTTTTAATCTAACCTACAATTGATTCACAATCATTCTTCAACAAATTTGTTCTTACAACTCAAACTTGAACAATCTTCACCACATAAGTATTTCATAGGAAGGCATGAAAACAATCCACTTTTGATGAAACTTAAAAAGTAAAGAAATCACTTGCACAATTTATAACTTGTAGTAAAACTTGCACCTTTGCATACTTGCATTCAAAGAATAAGACAAAAAAATTAAAGGTTTTGAAGTAAAACATAGTAAATCCCTATCAAATCACTCAAAATGAGAGAAGACACCTAAATATGAATAGAGGAACACCTGATTGTATAGATAATAGAAGGAATCTCTTCAAAATAACAATAAAAATGTTGAAAATCAACTACTTCTACTGCATAAAATTGTAAAAATGGCTAAGTTACAAGTCTGAATTTCTCTCTCTGCAATGTGTAAAGGCAAGGGAAAAAGTAAGAACTAAGAAAAAAGCATGAAATTTTTTCCCTCTAATACAAAATCTATCACAAAAAGTGAAAGGGAAGTCAACTCTAGTTCAACTGATCTCTCAATGATACATGAATGAGTCTAAAAGTAACTCCATGTTTCTGGGGGAGCACAAGAGAAAAGCCTAAAATTAAGGCCCCAAAATTTCTCCAAGATGAGAAAAAATAGCTCAGAACTCCACCTCCCAAGATAGTTGACCCAAAAGAATGCCAAAATTAGCCTAGTTTGACTCCAAGCCAAAACTAGAAAAAGATACCCGTCCTACATGAATTTGCACTCCAGTTCAACTCCTCTTCTAATTTTTGCTCCTCTAGGTTATGATATAACAACTATTTTGGCAATTTATAACATTATTGCACTTAATAATTGTTAAATTACATTTATTTTGTCTTCAAATTAATGCAAAAATAAAGAGGGTTACATTATGTCATACAATAGTCTCTAAGGCAAAAAATAACCTCCTCTTCTTCATGCAAAAATCATATTCTATTTTGCCTTGTCATCAATAGGTCTTCATCCTCAAAAAATTGCCCTACGTTAATAATAAGGTCAAAAAAGACCCTCATTGCCTTCACAAACCTTCAACATTAATTATTTCTTACCCACAATCATCTTTTTGACTCAAGGTTTAGAAAAGAACAATAAAAGGTCCTAATAACACCATCATAACTTCATGCTTCCACGGTTTATGACTTTTCCCTAGCATTTCAACACTTAGGAGGATGTGACCATGACCTTTCATTTGATAATTTGATAATTTGTTTAAAATAAAGTCAAAAAACTTTAAAAATTCTCACGGCTAGGGTTCTATTGTGAACAAGTACCTTTCCAAACCTTAAAGAAGTTATTTTCATTTATCTTTTTCATTTCTCTTTGTATACTACTCTGATGTAGCTCTACCATGATAAGGGTTTGAAGGTTTTGAAGAGATTCTCCATAGATTGATCTAGACCTTCATAACCTTACACTAGTAAGTTCTCTCCTTCCTACTACTAGTTTGTTGCATGGATTCAACTGTTGTTCATGCAAGGTTTTCATTTGAAATCTTTAGCAGAGATCAATGAAACCTTTAAATAGTGAAAAGAAAAGGTATCTTTTCTATATGTGTTTTTAGCTTGAATATCAACAGTGATAGCTAGCTCTGTCTCTTTACCTTTACTCTGATAACAAGATATAGAAAACACCTCATTTCTTTTGTTGTTTTTGCCTAATAAAGAACCTGGTGCTTTCTGGAGAAACACATGTTGTTGTTACTCTTTGCTTTGATGAAGAGATCAAAACCTTTCTATGATGCAAAAACTATGGAAACTGTCATTTCTTATGAGAGGAAATAGTAAAATATCTATTTCTTTTACACTCTGTTGAAAGTTTACCCTAAAGGATGCAAGGAAAGATTTCAAACCCCAAATTCAAGCTCTTTTGCTTGATTATTTTCATTTGGATGGATGTGCTCACTATTCCTTGAGTCTAACACTCTTGCCTTTGGACTATCTTCCTCTTGCATAAAAAAGTATGTTTTTTGTCTCTACTATTTTCTTTGTATGACTGAGCTAGTCACATCTTGCATCTTGCTTCTCTATGCTTACAAAGCCTTTCTACAGATAGTCAAAAAGTTTTTTGAACAATATTAAACAAGGATATTAGTGTCCCTTAAATGTCCTTTCCACAGTCCTTAGTAACTATTCCTCTTATTGAATATCCCTTAATGAATTCATGGAACTCTTTTCTTTTATTGCTGTCAAGGTGTGTTTATACTTCCTGTCCCCACTATGGATTGTCTCATAGTGAAAAACAATGTCACTCTTCCATAGTCAATCTTCCTCAAGATTTTCAAAGCAATCATAACTCATTTCTAAAAGTGGTCATTGCTTGTAGTGACACTGCCCAGTAAGGTGGTCAGTATATGGAAGATTGGAATCTTTAACCACATGTCATACCGACAAAAAACTAGTCATAATCTCTCTTCACCATTGAACCACTACTTGAAGCACTAGGGAGACTAATTGTGTTGACCTCCATGATCCATTCAATCCTTGAATCTCACGAAAGGCTCAAAACAATCTCTAGAAAACCTCTTATTTTGTTCGTGGATGGTCTATCTGTAATAGCCCTGTCTAAGACTATCCCTAATGGTTGCATCACAATATTGCCCTTTTAGTCTATCACAGTGGTACAGGGTTCTTATTGTTACTGTGTCCACCTTGTCTATGTAGATGAATGCTATTTTGCACCTTAAAATAGTCATTGATTTTTTTTGCTTTGCTCATTGTATAACAGTCATAACATAACTATTATTTTCTCATTCAAACCTTGTGATAGTCACAAATCTATTACATCATGTGGTAAACCTACTAGTTATAACATGGTTGACGTTCTTTGTCCTTATCTAATTTGTAGTCTTTATGATGTTGAAACTAACTTGCCATTCAAACCCTTCAATTACAATGACTTCTTTTAACTTCATAATACTTTATTATGCTTTCCTTTAGTTCAGATGTACTTGTTGTTGTGCATTGAGTTACATAGAGTTACTCCCACGTCTTGTGTGGGACAATATAAACACTTCTCTTTTGAATATAAATAGTTATTTCATGAAAAATGACTTGTGTATAATTTCTCTTTCTTGTAATTCAATTGCATAACGTAAACTAAACATTATTGCATGTAATAAGTGTTTATAATCATGAAAAACTCAACAAAGTTATATGTACCTTTATGAATTGCATCAAAATGCAATGAACTACTTCACCTGTCAGTCTATAAATACCTCCTACCCTGTTGGGTCACTCTTCATCTTATCTAGCTCATGTAGCAAATCTATTTGTGTTGCTCCATGATCTTGGTAACATGATCATTTAAATAGTCCTCCATCAGGATAGTAGATATTCCAAGGTTGGCTTATGAACTTGAGGTTTTTCCTACCCCTTTCTTTGAACATCTCTACTTCTTCAAAGTAGCTAAACAACTGTTGTTATAGCCCAACCTAATTGGGCTACAAAGCATAACTTGGTAACATTTGTGGTGACCTCTACACCAGTTTTTCTTGCAAAAACTCTCAAGGCCCATTGCCTAGTATATCCATTGGGCAATAGAGTCTTTCCCTAGCCTGAACAACTCAGAAAACTTCCTAAAACCATAGCTACTAGAAAAACAACAACAAAAACAAAGCTAAAACAAAACAATACTGGCTCCAAACAGTACCAACCAACTGTGCATCTGCACTTCTTGGAAAACAAAAACTGAAGTAAATTGCCTACCAACCTATTCTAAAAAAAGAATAGGCTTTCTAAACAAAGCCATTAACTAGTTCTACAAAATATCTCCCTTTTCTGATCAACCTGGAGTGTTTTTTATGCCTCTACATAGTAACAAGGGTTGTGGAAATGGTGGACATCCAATAAACATATGTAATACCTCTTCTAGGAAAATAAGAAAAATACATACCCGCTTGTTTTGAGTAAAAATATAGTTGTTGTGTGGTGGAAAAACAAGCTAATTCTCCTCTTTTTGCTACTCATTTTCATGTCTAGAAACAAGCATGATAGGTGGTGGCTTCTCCTTGTTACTCTCCAACTGGGCTAGATATCAAATAGGACATCCTTTTGACAAACTCATACCCAAACACACAGTGTTGTTTTGCTCTTGACAATCATCTGCTCCTTCCTCCTGCTGATCAAAAACCTCTAAAAAAATGGTAATTTCCACTTGTTGTTCTTGTTGTTTATGAATTTCCTCCTCCTAAAATGCTGGTTTGACATCTAAATTTGAACAAAACTCATCTAACTCATCCCAAAACAAGTCATCCTCTAGTTATTCTTTACTTTTTTGCATAGGAGAGTTGATCTCAGCTTTATAAGAACTCTCTTGAATGCTTGTAGGAACACCAAGATCTTTAATCTAAAACATAGGTTCTATTTTGGTTACTTGGTCAACCTGGTATTCAGCCTTATCTTCATGTAAAACAAGCTTGTTAGCCTCCAAAACATGTCTAACCTTTTGCTCTTCTAGCTAAAGTTAAGCCTTAATCTCATCTTTGCCTTCATGAACCAGCAACCTATCATACTCTCTCATGTCTTCTAGCTGCTACAACTTAGTAGTTAAGATGAGCACTTGTATGTTCTCTTCATCACTATCAACAAAACTAGGTAGCTGATCAAACAAAGAAACTAAATCCTCTTCTTTATCTAGATTCATCTCTATTGGAACTTGGGCAATCTATCTTTGCAACTGAAGACTTTCACCTTATAACTGTTGTACACTACTTTTAATCATCTCTTCAACAGCATTAGAAAACTTTTCAAATGAATCAAAATGAAAAGGATTCAATGTCAAACATGAACCAACCTCCTCTATACATGATTTATGCTCATTCAAAAGTGTTGGAAACACATTACAAATAGCAGCAACCTCTTGCTCCACGTGCAATAGAGTTTCATTTTCATACTTACCCTCTTGTAAGAGGTTTGATTTCTCATCTTGTATATCATATGGAGGCTTGTAGATAGCACATGATTCCTTTTTTGCCTTCACTAACTTTTCCTTTTTCCCACTACACCAACTTGGAATATTAATTTGTTTAGATTCTACTACTGTTTCTTCTTTTTGATTTTGGATTGGTATGGAAGGTGTACCCTTAACAAGGTTTGGCATTTTATAATCAAGCTGCTTAGTCCATGAAGGCCGCCATGGCTATTCACAACTTTGATGACTCAGTTTAGGCTCTTGATATGACTGAAACTAAGGATTAATGGATTGGTTTTGGATACCTTCATCTTGTAACCAAGTACTAATTGGGATAGAACTTGTCTCATTTGTTCCTCATCAATAGCAATCTGCCTATTTAGAGATTCTTCGTCATACTTTCTCTTTTCTTCTATCTCTTACTAATAACAAAAGTCCTCATAAGATTGTTGCTTCTATTGTTGGAGATAGGCAGAATAAGCTAGTTCCTCCTATTGCATGTTGTACTCTCATTCTCTTTCAATATCATCTAACTATTTTCAAAAATTCAAAGAAAAATCTTGAAGATCTAAAGTCATATCCTGAATTCTCATGTTATCATCATACTGAGGCTGATCAATAAAAAAAGTATGCTGATGAGGAACAAAATAGTCTTCCTGGGGCTGATTATGAGCATAGGTGTGTTGCCATGAAGGTTGAGCGGGGGTGGGTGGGAGGCAAGCATGTTTAGCATGTTGATATATTGTTGTTGCATGGCTACTTGGGATGAAAGCAACAACATTCTCAATCTGATATGGTTGGCTAGAAGGCTGATAATGCTGGTTATAATGAGGAAAATGATTAATTCGGGGCCTAAAGCTTGGATTTTCATGATATGGCAGAGAATCACCATAATTTCTATAATATCTAGACATTTTACATGAAAGGTCTAAATCATATGACCATCAAAACATGAACATTAAAAGACATCACCAACTTGATTCATTGTAGATTCCTAGGCTGCTGAAACCAACTGACATATGCTTAGAGTCACCATGGTGTTTGATGATTTCACCTCCAAAGGTTGATAACACTGAAGAAAACACCAGATCCCTCAGTATGTACTCTTCTTATGTGTTGTTCACACTAGATCTACTTAAAAAACTAGAGAACAGAGTCGCCAGGTATATGTTTATAACCTCAAAAGGTCAAAAAAACTATTGTCTATACGAAAATAGCAATGGCAATGGTATCTAGTGGGCTGAACTTGGTTCAGAGTCCCACTGGGCATCCCAAAAACTGTTGTCATGAAGGATTGCGCCTTGAATGCTAAGCCTTTACAAGCTTGGAAATCCCATGCAACATGGGAACATTCTTAGACTGTGGGTTTGTCTATTATGACAATGGACCTCTAGAAGAGTTGGCTCCCTTTAAATGCCCCTTAGATCTATTGTACTTTCTTGGAAAAGGGATAGAGAGATGATTAATAAAATTGAACTAAAATCTATTTTAAGGGGGTGATGCACCAATGTTTTAATCTAACTTGCAATTGATTCACAATCATTCTTCAACAAATCTCTTCTTAAAACTTAAACTTGAACAATCTTCACCACATAAGTATTTCACAGAAAGGCATGAAAATAATCCACTTTTGATAAAGGAAAACTGGTGTTTTTCACAACTTAAAAAGTAAAGGAATCACCCGCACAATTTGTAACCTATAGTAAAACTTGCACCTTTGCATACTTGCATTCAAATAATGAGACAGAAAATTTAAAGGTTTTGAAGTAAAACATAGTAAATCCCTATCAAATCACTCAAAATGAGAGACAACACTCAAATCTGAATAGAGGAACACCTAATTGTATTGATAATAGAAGGAATCTATTCAAAATAACAATGAAAATGTTGAAAATCAACGACTACTACTGCATAAAACTATAAAAATGGCTGAGTTAGAAGTCTGAATATCTCTCTCTCTTCTATGTGCAAAGGCAAGGGAAAAAGCAAGAACTAAAAAAAAGCATGAGATTTTTTCCCTATAATACAAAATCTATCCCAAAAAGTGAAAGGGAAGTCAACTCCAACTCAACTAATCTCTCAATGATGCATGAATGAGTCCAAAAAAATATTTAAGTTATTCGGAGAGCACAAGAGAAAAGCCTAAAATTAAGGCCCCAAAACTACTCCAAGATGAGCAAAAATAGCTCAAAATTCCACCTCCCAAGATAGTTGACCCAAAATAATACCAAAATTAGCCTAGTTTTACTCCAAGCCAAAAATAGAAAAAGATACCCCTCCTGCATGAATTTGTACTCTAGTTCAACTCCTCTTCTAATTTTTGCATGACTTGAGGGAAAAACCAATATAGTTTAACAAATATTAAAGGTAAATATATGATTTTACTTTAATAAGTGTTATATTATGCCTATTTCTCCTATAGGTTATGATATAACAAGTATTAAGGCAATTTATAACATTATTACACTTAATATTTGTTAAATTACATTTATTTTGTCTTCAAATTAATGCAAAAATAAAAGGGGTTACATTATGTCATACAATTGTTGGAATTAGTCTAGACAACTGAGAGGGGGGGTGAATAAGTTGTCTCACAAATTTAACCTTTTCTTCTTTTAACCTTCTTTATCAACTTACAATCAAATTACCAATTTAAACATTAAAGCATGAATCAACAACACATGAGTAGAAATAAACTGAGCACACATAACACCAAGATTTTTACGTGGAAACCCGGTTAAGGGAAAACCATGGCGAGGGTTAACCCACAAGATTCATACCCTGTTAAAAGTACTTAGAAGAAAAGAGAAGGCACATGCCTTCAAGCTCACTGCCTAGAGCTCACTGCTCAAGAGAGGCTCACTGCCTACAGATTTTATGTTTAACACAGAAAGAATTGACTGATAAATAGCATCTCCTTCATGTCTAGTTTAATTTCATTGAATGCTCACAAAACTTCTACTCTGCCCCAAATACTTCTTCTCTAACTCTTCATCAAAACAACTCTTGTTCTTCTGCTTCTCCTCTGCTCTACTCTGCATTTGATCTTTTCTTTGGATTATATCATTTTCAGATAAGGATAATTTTTCACAACTCGTCTACATGCCTTTATATCCTTCATCAACCTTGGAATAAACATCAAGTTGGGCATGACAAACATCTGACTTAATGTGAATCACTATGTTGTTGGCCAAAATTAACTAGGACTCAAATATTCCTCGATCAACACACCACACTTCATAAAATTATTCTTGGATCATCCGCAACACGCTTGAAACATCCGGTCAACCAAGACTGGGAAGAATAGCAACATCAAGGAGGAAATCTTCAACAACGAGTTCGATCTTCAATGAAGACCTCCAACACAGTAGTCACACAATCCAAAGATCTTCACAAGTACATTAAATTCATAAAAAACATCTACACTCCTCCAAATCATCAAAATCACTTGCATCTCCATCCAGAACCTCAAGAACATTGTTTGCCATGACTGTCACACTAGAAAGATTGCTTGTGGACCCCCAAACCCTGAACCACTTGAGTGGATGATACACACTAACTTCCTAAACATGCCTTTAGATATGCAGATCATCATTTTTCATATCCATAACAATCCGGACCTCTTTCCTATCACTTTGTCTCTTCTAAACACTACAAAACCAATTCTACTTAGATGGTCATAGCTTCTTTAAATCTTCATGCAAACCCATCAAATCTTAACTAGAGCTTCTTCAGACAATCCTCTACTCAGCCATATGGTCTGCATACTTTGATCCACATTAATTTTCTCAATATCCTCAACATTCCAGTCATCTAAACAGGCAACAGAATAGGATACATTTGACACCAATGGCAACAAGGATATGTTGACATCAATAACAACACCGCTTAGGCACATATTTGCAACAATATCCGCCTTTGTCATTGATGGTAACATATGATGTGAAAAACTAATTCAACCATCAAGACAAGAACTTCTCCCCCTTTCTCTTATCACTTCTCCAATTGATATCTTCAATGCTCTCCCTTTCATCAACAATTAGTTTTTCACATGACTTCTCTCCCCCTTTGACATCAATGGAAAAGGCCACATATTTGCAATCTTTTCTCCTTATTTTTGTTTCAGGCCAAACTCAAAAATTGCATGCAGACTACTCCCCTTGAGTAACACCTCCTTAACATCAATCCAGATCACAAGATATGACTATGAATTCCACTGGACTGATGCACTCTAGTGCATCTTAATTTTGATTAGGAGGGTTAATAACCCCCAACTTCTCTTTGAGTTACTCAAAACTATCCTTGGGAAGAGGCTTAGTGAAAATATCTACAATCTAATCCTTTGAAAACACAAACTCCAACTTGACTTCATTCTCATTTACCTTCTCTCTCAAGAAATTAAACTTGATGGATATGTGCTTTATCTTTGAATGCAACATTGGATTCTTTGAGATACTTATTGCACTTGAATTATCATAGAAGATTGTGATAGGCTTCTCAAACACAATGATGATGTCCTTCAACATTTGCTTCATCCAGAGAACTTGAGTGCAATTATTTGTTGCTGCTATATACTTTACCTCTATTGTAGATAGGGATATTAGCTCCTACTTTTTGCTAAGCCAAGAAACCAATCTACTTCCCAAGAAGAATGCACCACCACTGGTACTTTTCCTGTCATCCACAGCTCCTGCCCAATTAGCATCTGTATATGCATGAAGAGTGAATTCATTTTCTTTTGGATACCACAAGCCATAATCAAGTGTTCCTTTGAGATATTTGAAGATTCTTTTGACTGCTACAACATGGGATTCTTTAGGATCATCTTGGAATCTAGCAACAAGACCAACTGTATTCATGATATCAGGTCTAGTCTGAGTTAGATAGAGTAGTCCTCCAATCATTGATCTATACCTTTTTTGATTTGCCTTAGTGGAGTCATCATCTTTACTCAATTTACTTCTGGTTACCATAGGCGTACCTACTAGTTTTGAATCTTCCATTCCAAACTTCTTCAACAATTCTTTCACATACTTAGACTGAGATATAAAGATACCTTTATCTGACTGAGTGATTTGTAGACCTAAGAAGAAATTTATCTCACCAAACATGGACATCTCAAATTCACTTTGCATTTGATCAGCAAATGTTTTGTACATGCTCTCATTTCTACCAAAAATGATATCATCAACAAATACCTCAACAAGCAGAATATTCTCATGATCAATCTTCAAGTAAAGATTACTGTCTGCAATGCCTTTGTTATATTATAGCTTTAGCAGATACTTATCTAATCTTGCATACCAGGCTCTTGGGGCTTGTTTGAGCCCATATAATGGTTTCCTCAATTTGCAGACCATGTCTTTCTGATCAAACAACTAAAATCTTTCCAGTTGCTCAATGTAGACTTCTTCTTCTTTTGCTTTTACCTCGTTTTCATCTTTACAAGATTTACTTATTATTTTTGGTTCAATCTTTGAAATCAGAGAAATCTCTTCTTGATCTTCAGCAATTCTTCTCCTAGTTTGAACACCTTTATTTCTATCTCCTATGATTTGATCTCCTGGATGATTCATCCTTACATACCTGGGAGTTTTGGGATTTGCTCGAACTTCTATTTCTTGAGTTTCTTCCTCAACTTATGCACTATCCTCTTGAGTTACTGGATTTTTTAGATCAATCTAGATTTGAATTTGGGTCTAAACATGCCTTACTTGATTTTGACTTTCATCTTGATCTTCTGAATCATATCCACAAGACCTGGAATGACCTTCTTGGCTTTCATCAACTCTAACATTTGCACTTTCAATAATCTTTTTCAATCTTTTATTAAAGCACCGGTATGCTTTTCTTTGAGTAGAGTAACCCAAAAATATTCCTTCATCACTTCTTACTTCAAACTTTCCTAGATCCTCATCTCTTTTGATATAGCATTTGCTACCAAAAACTCTAAAATATCTCATATTAGGAGGATGACTAAACCATAGTTCATAAGGAGTCTTACCAGAGTTGCATTTGATTTGCACCCGGTTAAGAGTATAGATAGTATTACTCATAGCTTCTCTCCAACATACTTGAGGAACATTTGTTTCCATCATCTTGGTCCTAGTAGATTCTTGAATGGTGCAGTCTTTTCTTTCCACTATTCCATTTTTCTATGGAGTCCTAGGAGCAGATAACTATCTTTTCATTCCATGCTTTTCATAGAATGAATCAAACTCACAAGAGGTAAATTCTCCACTCTGTTAGATTTCAGACACTTTATCTTTCCACCACTCTCATTCTCCACCATAACCTTGAATATTTTGAATTTTTCAAGAGATTCTAATTGTTCTTTTAAGAAGGTTACCCACATCATCCGAAAGTGATCATTAATTAGCAACATAAAATATCTGTGTTCTTGTACACTCCTAATTCTAGCAGGACCACATAGATCAGTATGTACAAGTTCCAACCATTCACTTGAAGATTGTTCTTTTCTTTTGAATGAAATTTTGTTTTGTTTACCCAATTGACATTCTCTACACATGCTATCAGTTTTTACAAGTTTTGGCAAATCTCTTACAGCCTGAATAGAACTTATCTTGACAATGTTATCAAAATTCACATGACACATCCTCCTATGCCATAACCAACTTTGATCTGTCTAAGCAATCAAACAACTTTTGCCAGAACTACTTAAATGAAAGATGTTACCTCTAGTTTGAGTACCAGATGTAATTTCCATTTCAGAGCTTTCAAAGATTCTACATTTTCCATTCTTGAATCATAGATCATAACCCTTGTCAACCAACTGTCCAACACTAAGAAGATTATGCTTTAGTCCTTCCACATACAAAACATCATTGGTGTTATTCTTACCATTAAAAGAGATGGATCCTCTGCCATAGATTCTACTAGTTGAGTTGTCTCCAAATTTCACAAGGCCACCTTCATATTTTTCAAAGCTTACAAACTTACTTTTATCACCAGTCATATGATGAGAATATCCAATATCAATCACCGATTCATCCTTTTCAACAACCTGAGAAACCAAGGCACTTTCCACATTTGCATAGCTAGTAGATTCAGTTGACACCAAATCTTCTTCTTTGATAGCAATGAACACCCAATCATTTTTAGTGGAACCTCCATGATCAAATTCATCATCTGTGACTCCTTCTCTAGCTTCTTGGACATAGTAACATTTCTTCTAACTTTTATATCTGTTAGGGTTTGGTTTTGAAAACCTCTCTGGACATCTTGAGGCAAAATGACCAATCTTATTACAAGGAAAACATTTGAATGGCAACTTTCCTTCATACTTACTAGATCCTCTTGGCATTCTTTTGGCAATAAGAGCTTCAAGATTTGTAGTCTCAATTTCATCATATTCAAGATCCTTCCTTGCCTTCACAAATCTGTTTGATCTTAATGAAGAGCTTTCACCTAGATCATATCTTTGTTTTCCATATACACTAGCCTTAAATGTAGATTCAAACTTAGGAAGAGAATCAACAAACTCACTTAATTGAAAAGCTGAAATTTTTCCAACCAACTGATCTCTTATAACTTTTGAGATAGTCTTGATCTCCTCTATAGAAGTAACCTTATGTTTGTATGAATCAGGTAAAGATCTGAGCACTTTTGCCACAATCTCTGATTCTTCCAATGTTCCACTAGCACAACTGATATCACACACAAGTTCATTTATCTTTTGCATGTAGATTTTGATGTTTTCATCTCCACTCATCCTCAGATTTTCAAATTTTGCTCTCAGACTTTGTAGCTTGGCACATTTGACATATTCATCACCTTCATAAACATTCTCCAACTTCTTCCAGATTTCATGAGTAGTTTTTAGTCCAAAGACATTTGTCATTTCTGAATCAGTCAGGGCACTCAACAAGGTTTCTTTAGCTTGAAGGTTTTTTCAGCATCTTTAAGTTGATCTAGAGTTGAAGGACCTTTCTCTAGAGGTTTATACTCATCCTTGGTTATCACCCAATCAGCATCACCCATGCATTGCAAATGGCACTCCATGCGACTCCTATAGGTCGACATCCTGGATCTCCTTAAGCAATCAAGCTTCTTTCGGTGGATATGGCTCTGATGCCAATTGTTGGAATTAGTCCAGATAACTGAGAGGGGGGGTGAATCAGTTGTCTCACAAATTTAACCTTTTCTACTTTTAATCTTCTTTATCATCTTACAATTAGATTAACAATGTAAACATTAAAGCATGAATCAACAACACATGAGCAGAAATAAACTAAGCACGCATAACACTAGGATTTTTACATGGAAACCCGATTAAGGGAAAACCATGGTGGGGGTTAACCCACAAGATTCGTACCTATGAAAAGTACTTAAAAGAAAAGAGAAGGCACATGCCTTCGGGCTCACTGCCCAGAGCTCACTGTTCAAGAGAGGCTCACTGCCTACAAAATTTATGTTTAACACAAAAAGAATTGACTGATAAATAACATCTCCTTCATGCCTGGTTCAATTTCATTGAATGCTCACAAAACTTTTACTCTGCCCCAAATACTTCTTCTCTAACTCTTCATCAAAACAGCTCTTGTTCTTCTACTTCTACTTTGCTCTGCTCTGTCTTTGATCCTTTCTTTTTATTAAATCATTTTCACACAAGGATAATTTTTCACAACTCATCTACATGCCTTTATATCCTTCAACAACCTTGGAATAAACATCAAGGTCAGCATTACAAACATCTAAAGTTTAATATGAATCAATTTACTATCAGCTAAACATAATGAGGACTTAAATCTTCCTTGATCAACATGCCATGCTTCATAAAATTGTTCTTGGATCATCCGTATCACGCTTGAAACATCTTGTTGGCCAGGACTACAAAGAATAGCAACATCAAGGAGGAAATCTTCAACAATGAGCTTGATCTTCAATGTGGATGTCCAACATGGTAGTCACATGATCCAGAGATCTTCAAAAGCATATTGAATTCATAAAAAACATCTGCACTCCTCCAAATCATCATAATCACTTGCATCTTAATCTAGAACCTTAAGAACACTGTCTGTCATGACTGTCACACTAGAAAGATTGCTTATGGACCCCCAAACCCCAAACCACTTGAGAGGATGATACATATTGATTTCCCAAACATGCCTCTAGATCTGCAGATTATCATTTTATGTATTCAAAATAATCCGGACCTCTTTAATGTCACTCTATCTCTTCTAAACACTATAAAACTAGTTCTGCTTACATGGTCATAGCTTCTTCAAATCATCATGCGAACCCATCAAATCTTAACTAGAGCTTCTTCAGACAATCCTCTACTTAGCCATATGTCTGCATACTTTGATCCACATTAATTGTCTCAATATCCTCAACATTCCAGTCTTCTAAACAAGCAACAGAATAGGATATAGTTGACACCAATGGCAATAAGGATATGTTCACATCAATGACAGCACCTCTTAGGCACATATTTACAACAACAATAGCCTCTAAGGAAAAAAATAACAACCTCCTCTTCTCCATACAAAAATCATATTCTATTCTACCTTGTCATCAATAGGTCTCCATCCTCAAAAAATTGCCCTAAGTCAATAATAAAGTCAAAAAAGACCCTCATTGCCATCACTAACCTTCAACCTTAATTATTTCTTAGTCACAATCATCTTTTTGGCTCAAGGTTTAGAAAAAAACAATAAAAGGTCCTAAAAACACCATCATAGCTTCATGCTTCCATGGTTTATGACTTTTCCCTAGCATTTGAACACTTAGGAGGATGTGACCATGACCTCTCATTTGATAATTTGATGATTTGTTTAAAATAAAGTTTAAAAACTTTTAAAATTCTCATGGCTAGGGGTCCCTTGTGAAGAAGTACCTTTCCAAACCTTAAAAAAGTGATTTTAATGTATATTTTTCATTTCTCTTTGTATGATGCTCTTCTGCAACACTGCCATGAGAAGGGTTTGAAGGTTTTGAAGAGATTGTCCATAGAGTGCTCAAGATCTTCATAGCCTTACACTGGCAAGTTTTCTCCTTCCTACTGCTAGTTTGTTGAATAGATTCAACTGTTGTAGGTGTAAGGTTTTCATTTGAAATCTCTAGCAAAGATCAATGAAATCTCTAAATAGTGAAAAGAAAAGCTATCTTTTCTATATGTGTTTTTAGCTTGAATATGAATAGTGGCAGCTAGCTCTGCCTCTTTACCTTTACTCTGATAACAAGATATAGAAAATACCTCATTGCTTTTGTTGTTTTTGCCTAATAAAGAACCTGGTGCTTTCTAGAGAAACTCATGTTGCTATTACTATTTGCTCTAATGAAGAAATGAGAACCTTTCTATGATGCAAAAACCATGAAAACTGCCATTTCATATGAGAGGAAATAGTATAACTATCTATTTCTTTTATTCTCCGTTGAGAGTTTACCTTGAAGGATGCAAGCAAGGGTTTCAAACCCCAAAATCAAGCTCATTTGCTTGACTATTTTTATTTGGTGGGATGTACTCACTATTCCTTGAGTCTGACACTCTTGCCTTTCGACTGTCTTCCTCTTGTATAAAAAGTATGTTTTTTGTCTTTGCTGCTCCCTTTGTATGACTGAGCTAGTCACATCTTGCATCTTTCTTCTGTAGGCTTACAAAGCCTTTCTATATACAGTCAATTTTTTTTTTTAATAAAATTAAACAAGGATATTATTGTCCCTTAAATGTCCTTTCCATAGTCCTTAGTAATTGTTTCTCTTATTGACTGTCCCTTGATGAATTCATGGTACTCTTTTCTATTATTGCTATCATGGTGTGTTTATACTTCCTGTCCCCACTGTGGACTCTCTCATAGTGTAAAACATTGTTACTCTTCCATAGTCAATCTTCCTCAAGATTCTCAAAGCAATCATAACTCATTTCTAATAGTGGTCATTGCTTGTAGTGACACTGCCTAGTAACGTGGTCAGTATATGGAAGATTGGAAGCTTTAACCACATTTCATGGCAACATAAAACTAGTCACAATCTCTCTTCACCATTGAACCAATACCTGAAGTACTAGAGAGGCTAATTGTGTTGACCTTTATGATCCATGCAATCCTTTAATCTCATGAAAGGCTCAATATAGTCTTTGGAAAACCTCCTATTTTGTTCGTGGATGGTCTCTCTATAAAAGCCGTCTAAGACTGTCCCTAATGGCTGCAACACAATACCGCCTTATTTGTCTATAATAGTGGTACATGGTTACTATTACTATTGTGTCTACCTTGTCTATGCAGATGAATGCTATTCAGTACCTTAAAATAGTCATTGATGATTTTTTCCTTTGCTCACTATATAACAGTCATAACATGACTGTTATTTGCTCACTCAAACCTTGTGAAAGTCACAAATCTATTACATCCTCTGGTAAACCTACTAGTTATAACATGATTGTTCTTTGTCCTTGTCTAATCTGTAGTTTTTATGATGTTGAAACTAACTTTCCATTCAAACCCTTCCATGACAATGGCTTCTTGTAACTTCAGAATACTTTATTATGCTTTCCTTTAGTTTAGATGTACTTGTTGTGCATTGAGTCACATACAGTTACTTCCACAGCTTGTGTGGGACCATATAAACACTTCTCTTTTGAATATAAATAGTTATTTCTTGAAAAATGACTTTTGTATAATTTCTCTTTCTTATAAATCAATTGCATAACATAAACTAAACATTATTGAATGCAATATGTGTTTATAATCATGAAAAACTCAACAAAGTTATATGTAACTTTTTGAACTCCATCAAACTGTAATAAATGAACTGATTCACCTGTCAGTCTCTAAATACCTCCTGTCCTATTGGGACACTTTTGGTCTTTTCTGGCTCATGTAGCAGCTCTATTTGAGTTGCTCCATGATCTTTGTAGCATGTTCATTGAAATAGTCCTCCATTAAAAAATTAGATATTCCTTGGTTAGCCTGTGAACCTAAGTTTTTTCCTACTCCTTCCTTTGAACCTCTCCGCTTCTTCAAAGCAACTAAACAACTGTTATTATATCTCAACCTAATTGGGCTGCAATGCACAATTTGGCAACAGTAAGCTTTAGCCATGTCAAGTTTGATCACCATGCTTGATTTCTTTTCTTGATTGAATGATGAATTTCATGATTCAGCAAAGCCCATTCTATTGTTTCCTTTCTCAAAACAAAACCTCCTTACTCCTCTAAAATGATGTCAGGAAGAATGGAAGCTAGCCTTGATGTAGCTTCCTTCAAAATCACCTTATAGATGAATTTTCAAAGAGTAATTGGCATGAATTCTTCCAAAACAATTAGAGTCTTGACCTTTCAAATAAGAATAATGCTAGTTTTGTTGAAGTCTTTGAGCACATTTCTAAATTTTCTTGATTCCTCCACCACTATAAAGATGTCTTGGACCATAATATCCAAACACTTTTTGAAAAAGAACTAGTCTAGCCATCTGGACCAGGAGCTTTCTCACCATCCATCATAAAAACTATAGATTTAACCTCTTCCAGAGAGAATTCTTTGATAAGAACACAATTTTGTTCACTTGAGATTCTTTTTGGAAGTCTAAAATTGTCAAAATTAACCCATCCCTTGGGCCCTTCTTGAGGAGCTATTGAAAAAAAACTCTTACCTTGCCCTTAATCTCATTCAGATTGTTGATTATCCTTCCATCCCCTCTCCTCAGGTAGTTAATGGAATTTATTTTCCTATGAATCTTTGTAGAAAGGTGGAAAAAAGTCATATTGTAGTCTCCTTCCTTGAGCAAAGACTCCCTTTACTTTTGTCACTAGTAAACCTCTTCTCTAAGGAGAACTTCCTCCAGCTCCAACTGCATAAACCTTTCCGTCTCATATCTATCTACATCCATACCAAACTGAATTATTTCTTGCTCATGTTGGGAATTAAGGTGTCTCAACCTTGGTAATTCCTACCATTAATTATTTGTTTATGTATCTATTTATTTGCCTATGATGTAATTTGTGTTGCACATCTTATTTTGTCGTTTAGTGTGAAGTGGCATAGTGTGTTGTCACTCCACTTGTAATATGACTAGGATGGTTAACTCATCCCTTGTGGATATATGTGTTCCATATTGTGGTAGAGGTTTCCTACCATGTGTTGATATCTTGTGTAGTGTGTAAGGAGTTATGATGCGTAAGTGTTATGACATATTCCTATTAGAGATTCTATGACTCGTAAGAGATGAGAATAGAAGATTCTATGACAAGTGAAGACATGTATCGAAGAGCATCTTTGAGGAAGCCCTCTTTGGGTGACCAAGATGGGTTATGACATGTTGTAAGGTGAATATGCTATTTTTAGTCAGTTTATGATAGATTCTCTTTTAGCTATAAGTGATGTCAATTATGACAGATTCTATGACAGTTGTAAGTTGCGTAAGAGCATCTATCATAGTCTATCTTGGGACTAGGCGCTCACATTGGGATGGGGTGGTGTGACAAGTGTTAAATCCATGTTGTAATGTTGGACAAGTGTCCTTAGGCATGGGTTTTCGTCCATGAGGCCAAGTTGGACGCCCATCTCTAGAAGCTTCCTATTTTGCCTTGTAAACTCTATAAAAATAGGTGCTTGGATGGGATATGCATATAGTGATTAACGGGTACTATTATGCTACCTGAATATCTCTAGATACGAGTGTCAAAGACTCCTGAAAGAGCATTGGCTCTAAAACTATATTGTAATCTACATTGTTTACTGTAATACATGGTTGAGCTGTGTTTTGGAGTGGGGTTTTTCTACCGAAAGGGTTTTCCCCACAGTATATCTTGTCTCTCTCTCTTCTGTCTACATTCTATATGTGTGTATTGCTACCATATCCATATTGTTGTGTTAACATCATTGTAACTATAAAGTTTGAAAAGAATTTGCATACTACTTCCCTCATTAGATTAGTATAGGAAGTGTTTTCTGCATACCTTGCTTCCTTTTAGTTGGTATCAGAGCCTAGACAGTTTTGGTCCTAGCTGCTGGGTAAGGGTTTTTTGTACTAATCTTAGTTTGAGTGGGAGTCTGTACATTGTATTCTATAATATTGTTGCAGGAAGGAGATGGCAGGCACATCCAAAAGAGTAGAGGTGGAGAAGTTTAACAGCACCAATTTTGAGTTGTGGAAACTTAAAATGGAAGACATGCTTGTTGATAGAGACCTATGGGAAACACTTTCTGATACAAATCCTACGGCAATGTCTCAAGATGATTGGGATCTCAAGGATTGGAAAGCTAAGGGTCTTGTGAGACTCTATCTAGTCGACTCTATCCTATTGAATTTCCATGAGGAGAAGACTGCAAAAGAACTTTGGAAGAAGCTAGGAGATGTTTATTAGGTCAAGTCCCTCGTGAACAAGCTATTCACAAGAAAGAAGCTATATTCTTTGAGGATAGAGGACGGAGAATCTGTTGCAGATCACCTAAGTGCCTTTAACATTCTAGTTACACAATTGACATCCGCTCGTGTGAAGATGGAGGAGGATCGATGTATGACCTTGCTTTGTTCCTTTCCAAACTCATGGGATCATCTTGTAATGGCCATCGGAAGCACTACAACTACTTTCAAAATGGATGAGGTAGTGTCTTCATTGTTATTTGAAGAGATACGAAGAAAGTCATCTGAGTTGGCCAAAGAGGCTCTTGCAGTTCGTGGAAGACCCAAGGAGAAATGGAAGAAGAAGGACAAGAAAGCTAAGAAGGGTAGTTCCAAATCTTGTGGGAGATCCAAATCTCCTCGAATGTCCAAGGCACTATGTTGGAACTATGGAAAAGAGGAGAAAAAGAAAAAGAAGAAGAATGTCCAAGATTTAGATTCCAACAAGTCACAAGATCATGGTGATGCTTTCATTGCATCTTTGGCCACCCATGCATCTGATAATGCATGGCTGATTGATTCATGTGCCTCTTTTCACATGACCTTGCATAGAGACTAGTTTACAAAGTATGAAGAGTTTGATGGTGGAAGGGTGTACCTAGGTGATGATTCTCATCTAAAGATAGTTGGTCATGGAAGAGTCACAATGTGATTCCCTGATAGATGAGTGAAGGGGATCTCTAGGGTTATGTACATCCCAAGATTAGTATGAAACCTATTTTCTATAAGTAAATTGAATGATGCAGGTGTGCAGGTTATCTTCTTGAAAGAAGAATGCGAGATGACTAGAGGAGCTATGGTGCTTGCGAAGGGTACTCGGAGAGGTACTCTATTTCAGCTGGAGGCATGCACTTCATAGTGCAATAGCTCTTCTAACTTGAAGAAAAGAGTTGCAGTCACTTCATTTCCACCATTGGAACTAGAAACGAAAAGATATGTTGTATCAACTTCTGATGGTAGTGCATTTTGGGTACCTAAGGGTACTCATGCTTTGGAAATTAGACTTCCTGCTAAGAAGATAATGTTATGGCATAAGAGACTTGGCCACATTGGTGAGAAGGGTCTTAGAGCCTTGAAAAACAAAAACCTCATTAAGGGGTTAGATGATTGTAATCTTGATTTCAACTTTTGTGAACATTGTATATATGGAAAGCAAAACCATGTTTAGTTTTACTCAAATTCTCATAAGACTTTTGGTGTGTTGGATCTTATTCATTCTGATGTGATTGGTCCAGTTGATGTTCCTTCGATCTCTAAATCTATATATTTTATATCATTCATATATGATT
The DNA here is from genome assembly GCA_027924645.1 of Cunninghamia lanceolata. Taxonomy (NCBI): domain Eukaryota; kingdom Viridiplantae; phylum Streptophyta; class Pinopsida; order Cupressales; family Cupressaceae; genus Cunninghamia; species Cunninghamia lanceolata. The sequence goes on from BSBN01000016.1 coordinate 11,223,794, forward strand.
ATAGTAGAAGGACATGGATTTATTTTTGTTACATCACAAAATGTCCCCTTGGGGGCTTTTTCCTCTTAAAGTTTAGCTCCTAGGTCTTTAGAATGCATTTAGAGCATCTTGCATGAAAATTTGACATCCCAATGAGAAAACCCTAAAGTTTCATGGCAAATGGGACCTAGAGGGTACATTTATGAAAAATCCTACCTGAAATAGGGGGGAGGACTTGTGTGCCTACACCCTAGTCCTGCCCTATTTTAGGTCAGGAGTAATTTCAGAGTGTCAGTTTGTGACTGTTATTTACGTCCTATGACTACATGGTAAGTTTGAATTACAAAATTCTTAGTGGGAATGTTTGTAGTTTCATATAAAAGCATATTTAGGCATTCATTTGTAAACTAGATGGATATTAGATGGAAACTTGATGGATATTATGAACTTGTGGCCCTTATGTTAAGGTGATTTGAGGCATTCATTGTGTGTTGCAGAGTAGAATTTGTGTTGTTCTTGTGTTTGTAATTGCAGATTTGGTAGCCATCTCCTCATGGCATGAAGAGATTCTTCCTTCCATGAGATCTTTAGTACAAGGTGATACGAATTGTGTTTTCATTCATTTATCATTTGGATTTTGCCTCTATCCCATAGAGATATGCAATCTTTATCTGACAACAGTGTTCGAAAGACTTGAATGTCTCTCTGGGGCTTGACTAAGGCAAGCCTCTAAACACCACAACCCCCAACCTACTTTTCCATGATTGCAGGTTGCAGGTTGCAAAAGTAGAAAAAGTGGAGTTGCAGGAGAGTAGTACAGACTATCAGAATTGTAGATCAGAGAAGAAAATAGGGACCTAGACTTGGGCGCCCGCTCATTAGTCCTCTAGATCCCGCAATAGGAAAATCTCTAGAACAATAGGAAGAGGTTGTAGACAAGATTCCCAAATCTCAACAAAATTGTGGCACTGGACTAGGGTGTCTGCTCATTAGTCCCTAACATTTCCATTTTCTGAGCTTCAAAATCTGGTATGCATTTGATTGTCATTTGATATCTCTATGTGTGATCATTTTCTGTAATTTGTTTGTTTGTTCACAAATTTACATAATTAGGGTTTTTGAGCATAATTGGGCTTAACTGAACAACAAAATCATACAATTTCAACCTTCCTCTATGTTCCAAGTGACAAAAATCCTATAGTAGACTTCCTACTTAGCTAGATGTCCTTGAATGTTTAGTGGTGAAAGGAGGATCAACACAAACCATCAAAATCAACCCTAAACACAATAACCCTCTTTTTCATACTAAATATTTTGGTGAACCTATGTTCTTATGAATTTTGCACCTTTTTGAGTGTTGTGCTTTAGATATACATTTATTTCATTCATTCATTTATTTGTTCATCTTATTGCATTTGAAAAATTACATAAAAATTGAAAAATTTAAAAAATTTAGCATTTTTAGCTTGCATTTTCAAATAATTTGAATTTGTTGAAATTGAATTTCAATAAATTTTTGTCATTATCATCAGATCTAATTTAAAATATAAAATTTTTTCATTCACCATTCATTCAAATTGCATTGTCATGCTTAAATTGTTGAAAATTGTTTGAAATTGTGCATTTTTTTTCATATAACCTAGTTTTGCATTAGCTAGGGTTTGTAGTCAAAATCTTGTTTCAGATTTTACTACTCTTTTACAACACACATTAGGACTGATTTCTAACTGTAGTGTTGTATCATAGTGGTTTTTTTGCAAAATTTCATGCATAGGGTTTGAAAGCCTTGCTTTTTTAGTAGATTTTGGCCTTATTATCTCTCTAGATTTGGACCATAGGCATGTTGTAAAGGATTTTTCAACACTAACTAGCTGTTATCAAGGTTATTATCTACTACCCCTCCTAAAATTCTTTACAAGACCCTTTTATTGGGCCCTTACATTGAAAATTTGGTGAAAAATTGCATATTTTGGATATATTTTCACTAGGGTTTGACCTAGATTTGCACTCCAAGAGTGTTGTGATGGATTTTATGGATTTAGGTGACTAATATTACTTGTATAATCTTCTACAGCTCCTAAAATTCTTTACAAGACCCCTTTTGTTGGGTCTTTGCATTAAAAATTTGTGAAAAATTTAATATTTTAGTGTATTTTTGCTAGGTTTTCACTTGTCATCATCCTTGGTTTGCATCAAAAGTGTGTTGTGAAGGATATTATTGATTTATTTGGCTAATATAAGACATTGTTTTCTCTCCCTTAATAATTTCCTTACAACACCTTTTCTTTCACTTATTTGCATTGAAAAAAGTTGCAAAAATCAAGCATTTTGGATCTTAAACATATCCTGCTCCTATGGTTTATTCTATTAGTTTGTGCATTCTATGTTGCATGCTCTTGCATGAGTCTTATGACCCACTTTCCTAATAGAAACATTCATTTAGAAAGAAGCAGGCGACTCATGGGATCTAGTGCCCTTGAAGAAAACAATATTCATACCTCTGAAAATCCATTGAATACCTTCTTTACAAAAGGAGAGACACAAATTTTGCAAGATATTATACCTCCTACAACCAGTATGGATGATCAATTATTTCATGATTTTTACAATAGTATTGAGGTGGTCACACATGTACCTAATGAGTAAATAAACAAAATTGATAAAGAGTTATCCGATTTTCAAGCATTCATTGAAACTGGAAGAATATCGGAAGAAGTTGTCCCTGTGATTCACCACGTAAGAGAATTGATAAAGGAAGGACACAATTGCATTGATGTCATCCAAGATTTAACACATATTGTACACAATAATGTCATGATGGTGACTGAATGTGTGAATGGTATCAAAAACATGTCGTCACCATCTCATACACAAGTATCGGCACCTATACCAACTACTAGAATATCTACATTCACATAGACAAGTTTAACAAATAATACAAACACTTGTAGTAATGCTACCACTGGTATTGGAGTATCTAATGGAACTAATTCACAAAATTACAAAGCTGTCGGATTTAATTATTAGAACTTGGTTTCTAAGGGGATCTCTTCTATGAATACTTATTCTCAACCACCTATTACATACAACTACTCGCAATCACCTTCCACCTATCACTATGTCCAACCTGTTGCAAGTATGGGTCTAATTGGTGTTGTCATTGATGTCAAAATACTCATGTTGCATTAATGATAAGGATTGGATGAGTTGTGTGTTGAGGATATTGAGAAAATTAGTCTCAATCAGGAACAATGAAGAATAGTGATGACAATAAGGTAAAAGTCCAAAATAGGTTGAGGATAAGAGGATGCGGTTTAAAGGGTTTGTAGATATAACTCTTGAGATGCTCTAGTCAAGTTTTGAGAGGTCCATATGAAGATCTGAAGAAGTTATTGCCGCTCAAGTAGAACCAGTTCTGGTAGGTGTTCAGAGGTGACAGAGTGACACAGATAGGTCCAGTGAGATCCAGTAATGCATTATCCCATTCTGTGGATTTGAGGGAGTGTTGAGGATGTCCGTGTGAAGTGTCAACTTGATTGGTTCCTAGTTTGAAGGTCTAGAAGCACCTATTCCTTTGTAACAGTGATGACAGACTGTGTTCTTGAAGTTCTGAATGAAAGAAAGAAGAATTCCAGCAAGCAAATGGAGTGTGGATGTTCTTGGTGATTCACGAAAGGTTGTGGTGATCTTTGGATTGTCCAGTTCATGTTGGTGGTCTACATTGAAGTTAGAGTTTGCATTTGAAGAATAACCACCGGATGAAGGTGTTCTTCCTGTGACTGGCCGACTAGATGTATTACAAGTCTTGCAGATGTTCTTATAGGTGTTTGCTGACTTAGATGATTGTTCCTAAGTTGATGCCTTGTATAAATAAGAGATTGTGAAGTCATTCTAAAGTGTGTCTTACATGATGAGGGTGTGGTAGCGAAGAAAAGAGTGAAAGGCAGAGCAGAAGTTTTTGGGCTTAAATGGAACTGATCCAAGCATGGTAAAGATGCTATTCTCTAGTTCAATTTTGTGATACTTGTTACTTTGTAGACAGTGTGTCTCTTGTAGGCAGTGGGCCTCTTGTGAGCAGTGTGCTTGGGTAGTGAGCCCTAATTGGCATGTGCCATTTGTTCTTTCTATTCTTCTAACAGAGAATACATTTTGGGTTAATCACCCCGTGGTATTTCCCTTGACTAGGTTTTCCACGTCAAAATCTTGGTGTCTCATGTGTTGATGTGTTTTTGCTCTTGTGTTAATGCTTTATGCATTCATGATTGATTAAGGAGCTTAACTGGTTGAGGAGATCCAGGATGTCATCTTACGAGAAGGATAGTCTAAAGTTTGATGGAACCAATTTTAATCTCTGGAAAGGTCGCATGAAATGTCACTTGAAATGTATGGGAATGGCATACTAGATCATGGCTACAACACCATATGTACCTCCACAGGGTGGTCCAAGAACCCTAAATGAAATCACAGACACTGAAAATAATCTATGGACTATAGAGGCTCTTCTAAGTGCATTAACTGATTCAGAACTCTGAAATGTTATTGACCTACCAACTGCTTTTGAGATTTGGCAAAAACTGGAGCTTCTTCATGAAGGAGACAAGTATGTCAAAAGTGCAAGGTTATAAATTCTGAAAGGAAAATTCAAAAATTTGAAGATGAGAGAAGATGAAAAAATCACTACTTTTATGCCAAGAGTAAATGAGCTCGTTTGTGGAATCAGAAATGTTGGTGGAGTCTTGGATGAAGATGAGATTGTTGGCAAAATTTTTAGATCCCTTCCTGCTTCTTACAAAATCAAGGCCACGGCCATTGAAGAATTCAGAGCCCATACAACTGTCACAAGAGATCAATTGGCTAGAAAATTGGCTGCATTTGAAATGACAGAGTTTGGAAATGACCCCCCCAAGACTGAATCTTCATTCAAAGCCAGTGCCTATGTCAAAGGTAAACAAAGGTTTGATCTGGGAGAGAATTCATCAAAGAATCTATCATGGTATGAAAAAGCAAGAAAAGACATCGAAGAAGAAGAAGCAGAAACAACTCAACTTGAAGCGCTCATTGCAAAAAGATTGCCAAGAGGATCCGATAAGTATGAAGGAAAATTGCATTTTAATTGTTTTAACTACAATAAGATTGGTCGTTTTGCCTCAAGATGTCCAGAAAGATTTTCAAGGACAAATCCTAATAGATCAAGGTTCCAAAAGAATTGTTATTATGTTCATGAAGAAGATGATAATGAAGGAGTAACAGATGATGAATCAGAAATAGGAAAAAAATCTAGAAATGAAGGGGTATTTATTGCCATCAAGGAAGAAGATCCAGTGCCCTCTGAATCTGTTAATCATAAAGTTGTAGAAAAAGCTTTGGCTGCCCAAGTTGAAGAAAAGGATGATTGGGTCATTGACAGTGGATGCTCTCACCATATGATAGGTGACAAAAATAAGTTTCTAGATTTCAAAAGGTATGAAGGAGGAGTGGTAAAATTTGGTGATAATTCTGCTGGTAGAATCAGAGGTAGGGGAACTATTTCTTTTGATGGAAAGAACAAAACTGCTAATGTACTATATGTTGAAGGATTGAAGCACAATCTTCTCAGTGTCAGATAGTTGGTGGACAAAGGCTATGATCTCTAGTTCAAGAATGGAAAATGAAGGATCTTTGAAAGTTCCGGAACAAAGATTGCATCTGGTACTCAAACAAAAGGTAATATTTTTCATTTAGTTGGTACTAGTAAAAGTTGTCTGTTTGTACAAGTTGATCAGAGTTGGCTGTGGCATAGAAGGATGTGTCATGTGAATTTTGATAATATCATCAAGATAAGCAATTCTCAGGCTGTAAGAGATCTTCCAAAATTGGTAAAACCTACAAATAGTTTGTGCAAAGAATGTCAGTTGGGGAAACAAAGAAGAATCTCATTTAAAAGCAAGGATCAATTTTCTACTGGATTATTGGACTTAGTTCATATTGATCTGTATGGTTCGACAAGAATCAAGAGTGTACAAGGTGATAGATATTTCATGCTATTAATTGATGACCATTCTTGGATGATGTGGGTTACCTTTTTGAAAGAGAAATTAGAAGCTTTTGAGAAGTTCAAAATTTTCAAAGCTATGGTAGAAAATGAAACCGGATTAAAATTGAAATGTCTGCGGTCTGATAGAGGTGGTGAATTCACATTCGGTGAGTTCATAGATTTTTGTGAGAAGCATGGTATAAAGGGATAGTTATCTGCTCCTAGGACTCCACAACAGAATGGAGTAGTGGAGAGAAAGAACTAGACCATCTAGGAAGCATCTAGGACAATGATGATGGAAGCAAACGTTCCTCAGATGTTTTGGAGAGAAATTGTCAGCACTGCAGTCTATACTCTCAATCAAGTTCAAATCAGAAGCAATACCAGTAAGACTCCTTATGAACTTTGGTTTGGCATCACTCCTACTGTGAGGTATTTTAGAGTGTTTGGTAGCAAATGTTAGATTAAAAGAGATGAAGATCTAGGCAAGTTTGATGCTAGAAGTGATGAAGGAATTTTCTTGGGTTACTCCACTCAAAGCAAAGCATACCGGTGTTACAATAAGAGACTGAAAAGAGGATAGAAAGTACAAATGTGAAGGTTGATGAAGGAATTGAGAAACCTTCAAGGTTTTATGAATATGATGAAGATGATCAGAATGGTGTTCTAATACAAGGAGCCCAAACTCCTTATGGTACTTAGAATCAAACATATCCGGTAATTCAGGGAGAAGAGATGAGTCATAATGAGCCTGATCAAGAATTAGAAGTGCAGGAAACTCCCAAAGTTCCCAGATATGTAAGACTGAACCACTCTGAGGATCAGATCATAGGTGATAAAAGCAAAGGTGTGCAAACAAGAAGAAGAATTGCTCAAAACTTAGATGAGTATTGTCTGATTTCAAGGATTGAACCTAAGACAGTAAATGAAGCTTGCAATGATGAAAATTGGACCAAAGAAATGGAAGAAGAGCTGATGCAAATTGAGAAAAATCACACTTGGGATCTTGTTCCCAGACCTAGAGACAAGAATGTGATTGGAACCAAATGGGTCTTCCGGAACAAATTGAATGAAGTTGGTAATGTAATTAGAAATAAAGCCATATTCGTTTGCGCTACTCTCAAATAGAAGGAGTTGATTTTGAAGAAACTTTTGCTCTGGTGGCAAGAATTGAAGCAGTTAGATTATTTCTTGCTTATGCTGCCTTCAAGGACTTCAAAGTATATCAGAAGGATGTCAAGTCTACCTTTATAAATGGTGAGTTGGAAGAAGAAGTATACATTGAGCAACTGGATGGATTTCAATTGTCTGATCATGGTGATATGGTTTGCAAGTTGAAGAAAGCTCTGTATGGACTAAAGCAAGCCCCAAGAGCCTGGTATGAAAGGTTGGATAAGCATCTTTTGAAGATTGGTTTCAACAAAGGTACTGCTGATAGTAATTTGTATTTCAAAATTGATCATGAAAACATCTTGATTGTTGAAGTGTTTGTTGATGATATCATTTTTGAGGAAGAGATAGTATGTGCAAAACTTTTTCAAATCAAATGAAAAATGAGTTTGAGATGTCCATGCTTGGGGAAATGAATTTCTTCTTGGGTCTACAAATCACTGAAACAAAGAAAGGAATATTCATTTCTCAGACTAAATATGCGAAAGAATTGTTGAAGAAATTTGGGATGCAAGACTCAAAACCAATGCATACTCCTATGTCTACTGGATGTAAATTGACCAAAGAAGATGATTCTCCTAAGGCTAATCAGACAAAGTATAGGTCAATGATTGGAGGACTATTGTATCTCACTCAAACTAGACCAGACATTATGCAGGTTGTTGGTCTTGTTGCTAGATTCCAGTCTGATCCCAGAGAATCTCATGTCATGGAAATCAAGAGGATTTTTAGATATCTAAAAGGGATAGTTGAGTATGGTTTGTGGTATCCAAGAGATCATCATTTCTCTCTTCATGCATATACAGATCTAGATTGGACATGAGATGTGGATGACTGGAAGAGTACCAGTGGTGGAGCATTCTTTTTGGGAAAGAGATTGGTTTCTTGGCTAAGCAAGAAACAAGAGGAAATATCTTTATCTACAACTGAAGCAGAATACATTGCAACAGCTGGTAGTTGCGCTCAAGTTTTGTGGATGAAGCAGATGCTAAGAGATATCAAAGTAGAGTATGAGGAGCCTATCACAATCTTCTGTGATAATTCAAGTGCAATAAATATATCTAAGAATCTGGTGTTGCATTCTAAGACTAATCATATATCTATTTTCACTTTCTGAGAGAGAAAGGGAACAAGGATGAAGTCAGACTGGAGTTTGTGCCTTCCAAGGATCAGATTGTAGACATCTTTACTAAACCTCTTCCTAGGGACTCTTTTGAGTATCTCAGGGAGAATTTAGGGGTTATTGCCCCTCCAGTGATGAACTAAGGTGCACTGATGTGCATCAGTCTGGTGGATATCACAGTCATATCTTGTGATCCAAATTGATGATGGGGAGCTGCTACTCAGGGGGAGCAGCTGGTATGTTCTGAAGTGTTGGAAGTATGAGCCATTTTCCATTGATGTCAAAGGGGGAGAGAAGACATGTGAAAAACAAGTGGTTGATGATCAAAGGTGGAGTAGTAAAAGGAAAAGAAGACATGTGAATGGTTGTCGCTGATAGGGAGAGTTGTGACAGTAAGGAGAAGTTCTTGCCTTGATGGTTTTTCACATCATATATTGCCATCAATGACAAAGGGGGAGATTGTTGCAAGTATGGGTCTAACTGGTGTTGTCATTGATGTCAACATACTCATGTTGCATTAATGATAAGGATTGGATGAGCTGTGTGCTGAGGATATTAAGAAAATTAGTCTCAATCAGGAACAGTGAAGAACAATGATGACAATAAGACAAAAGTCTAAAATAGGTTGAGGATAAGAGGATGCAGTTTAAAGGGTTTGTAGATATAAGTCTTGAGATGCTCCAGTCAAGTTTTCAGAGGTCCGTATGAAGATTTGAAGAAGTTATGACTACTCAAGTAGAACCAATTCCGGTAGGTGTTCAGAGGTGACAGAGTGACACAGATAGGTCCGGTGAGATCCAGTAATGCATTATCCCATTCTGTAGATTTGAGGGAGTGTTGAGGACATCCGTGTGAAGTGTCAACTTGATTGGTTCCTAGTTTGAAGGTCCAAAAGCACCTATTCCTTTGTAACAGTGATGACAGACTATGTTCTTGAAGTTTCAAATGAAGGAAAGAAGAATTCTAGCAAGCAGATGAAGTGTGGATGTTCTTGGTGATTCAGGAAAGGTTGTGGTGATCTTTGGATCATGTCCAGTTCATGTTGGTGGTCTACATTGAAGTTAGAGTTTGCATTTGAAGAATAAGCACCGAATGAAGGTGTTCTTCCTGTGACTGGTCAATCGGATGTATTACACGTCTTGTAGATGTTCTTATAGGTGTATGCTGACTTGGATGATTGTTCCTAAGTTCATGCCTTGTATAAATAAGAGATTGTGAAGTCATTCTAAAGTGTGTCTTGCATGATGAGGGTGTGGTAGCGAAGAAAAGAGAGAAAGGCAGAGAAGAAGTTTTTGGGCTTAAATGGAACTAATCCAAGCATGGTAAAGATGCTATTCTCTAGTTCAAGTTTGTGATACTTGTTACTTTGTAGATAGTGTGTCTCTTGTAGGTAGTGGGCCTCTTGTGAGTAGTGTGCCCAGGCAGTGAGCCCTAATTGGCATGTGCCATTTGTTCTTTCTATTCTTCTAACAGAGAATACATTTTGGGTTAATCACCCCATGGTTTTTCCCTTGACTGGGTTTTCCACATCAAAATCTTGGTGTCTCATGTGTTGATGTGTTTCTGCTCTTGTGTTAATGCTTTATGCTTTCATGATTGATTAATTATTATGTTGCTGAATAACAAAGTGGATTTAAGTGTTTAAATTGAAAGCAAATTTTGGACAACTGATTCACCCCCCCTCTCAGTTGTCTATCCTAAATCCAACACAACCACCATTGAACTGTTCACAACCTCCACTTATCACAACTTAAGCTCAATCACCTCCTCACTTAGGTTCTAAATCCTTGTAACAAACTTCATCTCCCAATGATGCCATCTTAAACCAACTTTAGCAGGGCATGACTTCTTTACAACAAAAGGTGACAAATTTGACAAATTCTTCACAACATAATATACCAACTTATCATGCCTATAATCTCCTATCTTATACAATTTTGAGAACTCCTATGCCTAAAAGGTTTGAGACCCCTCACTTTGAAAAATATAATGGAAAAGGTGATCCTAATACTCATGTGGTAGCATTCATGGGTATGTGTAGTGATTTCTATTTTGAAGAGGACTTGTTAGCAAAACTTTTCCCATGATCTCTCAAAGATACTACTTTGGAAAGGTTTTTCTCTTTATCTCCTAATTCAATACACTATTTTTTACAATTAGTTGATCAATTTTTACAAATTTTTCAAGAAAATATTGGACCTCAAGTTTCCTTGATTGATTTAGTTCATTGCAAGCAAGGTTCGAAAGAGAATTTAACTGAGTTTATTAGTCAATATCAATCTCTCTATGCACAGATTCAATATCAGATGAAAGATGAGGATGTTTAGAAGGTGTTTATTGCAAATCTAGAACCTAACATCCATGATAACATCCTCTTGATGAAGTATAACTCCTTTCAACATTTATGTTCTACCCTTTGTGATTATCTACTTTCATCTAGTTAGTATGAAAACCAAAACTCATCAGCTCAGATTGGTCAATCCATGGGTGGACCATGACAAAACAACTTTAACAGGAATAATAATAGGAGTTTCATCAAGATTAATGGACTGAATTCGAATAACTTTTCTCAAGTGTCTGTTATCACTAATCTAAAGAAGGCACCATATCAACAAAGAAAGTTTACTTTGATATTTGAGTCTTATCATTCTATCATGAATGAAGCTGTGAGTAATAATATTATGAAGCTTCCCCTGATTAAACCTTTAGATCCTAGAAAAACTCAAGGACCTTATTTTTATGATAATGCCTTTTCTCATTATCATCAGACACAAGGACATGGTATTGAACGATGTATGTGTCTTAAACATGAAATACAAGACCTCATTAATTTGAATGTTATATAGGTATCAGGTGTGAATGACAATGGAAATAAGTCAGTTGCTCCACTGAATCAAAATTTACAAATATTTACTAATCCTTTCCCTAAGCATACTGATAATAATATGATGGAATAGGGTTTAGTGAAAGTAGACGATGATGATTATTTGGAATGTGATAACGTCATGGGTATAATAGAAGTGGTTAAGGAAAAGTTGGATAACCCACCTTGTCCATGCGGAAAAGGAATTTATACTGAGGTTCCATCTCTATTATTTTTACAAGGATTGGGAGATAACCAAAATGCATCAGAAAGACAAATAGAATAATTGATACAAGTAATTATGACACAAGAAAATAGTGAGATAGTACAAGATGATTCTTGTTACTATGGTAGATGAAATCAACAACAAAAACTCACTAAGAATCAGAAAAGAGTAAGACAATTATCATCAGTTGGAAATAATAGTGGCTCTCCTCCTCATAAACAACAAAAGGTCTCACTTACACAAGGATCTGAGAAATAAACATTACATGGACTTTTTGACAATAAATAAGACTCTCACAAGAACCACTCGACCCTTGCACAAAACATAATCAAATACCTCTCCAAGAGGTTTAGAAATTATAAAATTTAGTACGATGGTACTTCCAGGTAAGTATTTCTAAACCCTTTATTTCTCATGATGCATTTCCCTTGTGATGTGTTATGTGTTGTTTAGGCCTCATGGGATGACCCTTGATTCTCTTGTAAGGTCCAGGATACCAGGAGACCGCCTATGTTCTGACCCTTCTTCTATTTGTATCATCATTCATCTATATTGCTTCTCCTCTATTTTCACTATTATGTGTTGTCTTACAGACATAGCATTGTAGTTGGTGACTTGGGGGCACCCTCCTACGTGACTGTCCCTAAGGCACTTGTTTGTCCTCTCTCAATATTGTTTCACTTACTCTATTGTTACTATATAGCAGGCTGATGATGAAAAACATATTATACTGATGTGGACCTAGTGTCCCTTTAGAGAGAAATCAAAAAATGGACCAAGTCCATACATGATGATGGGGTTGATATGTATTATCCGACGCTTGGATAGTACAATCACTCCATGTGATCTTGATGTTGTCTTATCACACTTACATACCATAACAATACTGCTACTCCGTGCACTTTGTTTCTCTTTGAATCTCACCTTGGGTATACTCAGTATTGAGATTTTCATGGTATAGCCCCATAGTTATACTCGATCTCTAAATTCATAGTATAACCTTGGCTCTTTGTTTGAATGATCATATGTATTGTTGTTTATCATGATTATATAAATTGCTAACACTTTTCTTGCAGGAATGTGTTTGTGGGAACATTTGGTGATCATAAAGTACATGTCACCTCTAGGAGGCATGGGCTTTGCGGGAGCTCGTGTTCCCTTACAGTGTATTTTCTTCCTACCTTAACGTGCTTGATATCGATACCTAATATCAATCACCTTAAGGTGGGGGCATATATAAGATAAGTTGTCTATTTTAGATGTTAGCAATGTGCTTGTTCTTAGGTGCAGTCTTAAAGATAGGTGGCGATAAGTCCCTCTTACACTCTAAGATTTGTTTGAAATCAACTTGCAATCATTTAAGCCCTCTATAGAGGTGGGATATCACATAAATACTTTTTATCTTAAGCCCTCTATAGAGGCGGGGATGGTGTATTTCTCGAAGAGAGTGCACTTCCTATCATTTTCAAAAGTCCTTTGTGGAGGCAAGGAGCGATTCAGTGACAAACTCAACCCTTAAGCGTGTCTTCAATAATTGTTGTGGCAAATCCCAATCATCATTGTGTGCCTGTAGTGTGCCTGAGATGGTGATGAACCTAGAAATAGGAACACTCCATCGCTTGTATGTCATGTTTTCTCCATGTCTTCTAAGTGTGTGTGTATTGCGTGTTTATTCCCAATCATAGTTTAAAGACCTGTGTTGATGAGTCCCTCCTATGCTTTGGGATTTGTATGGCGTGCTTGCTTTGTATGGTGTGTATTGCATGTGTGTTGCCCCATATGTAGTCTTAAACTGGTGGCAATGAGTCCCTCCTACATTATGGGTGGTGTGTTTACTTTCCTTGTACTTGCATTCGCATTTCATATATATGAATGAAAAAGAAAAGAAATCATCATTTTCTTCACTGCATTCATTTTATTCATTGTGTTTTGCATGTCTTCAATGTTGTATTCTCCATGTTTTGTGTGACTATAACTATCTTCTCCATGTTTTGCGTGGCTGTTACTATCTTCTTTATGATTGGTGTGTCTTCTCCGTGCTTGGCATGTTTGTTGTGTTTGTTGACCACCATACTTTAATACATGTATTGGCCTTGTGTTTATACATACATTAAAGTGGGGGCTAAATATTACGCTAGAAAATGTCTCCTTGGGGGCTTTTCCCTATTGAGGTTTAGCAACCAGGTCTTTAGAATGCATTTAGAGCATCTTGCATGATAATTTGACATCCCGATGAGAAAATCCTGAAGTTTCATGGCAAATGGAACCTAGGGGGTACATTTATGACAAATCCTACCTAAAATAGTGGGGAGGACTTGGGCACTTATGCCCTAGTCCTTTCCTATTTGAGGTTAGGACTAATTTTAAAGTGTCAGTTTATGACCGTTATTTAGGTCCTATGCCGACACGGTAAGTTTGAATTATGAAATTCTTAGCGGGAATGTTTATAGTTGCATATATGAGCATGTTTAGGCATTCATTTGTAAACTAGATAGACATTAGATGGAAACTGGATGGATATTGTAAACTTGTGGCTTATGTTAAGGTAATTCAAGGCATTCATTGTGTGTTACAAAGCAAAATTTGTGTTGTTCTTTTTTTTGTATTTGCTGATTTGGTAGCCATCTCTTCATGGCCTAAAGAGATTCTTCGTTCCATGAGATCTTCACTACAAGGTGATACCAATTGTGTTCTCAATCATTTATCATTTAGATTTTGCCTTTATCCCATAGTGATACACACTATTTATCTAACAACGGTGTTCGGAAGACTTGAATGTCTCTCCAGGGATTGACTAAGGCAAGCCTCTAAACACCACAACCCCCAACCCATTTTTCTGTTATTGCAGGTTACAAGTTGTGAAAGGAGAAAAAATGGAGCTGCAAGAGAGTAGTGTAGACTATTAGAATTGTAGATTAGAGAAGAAAATAGGGACCTGGACTTGGGCGTCCACTCATTAGTCCTCCAGATCCCACAATAAGAAAATCTCTGGAACAATAGGAACAAGTTGCAGACAAGATTCCTAGATCTTGAAAAAAATTGTGGCACTGGACTAGGGCACCCGCTCATTAGTGCCTAACTTTTTCATTTTCTAAACTTCAAAATGTGGTACGAATTTGATTGTCATTTGATATCTCTGTGTGCAACCATTTTTCGTAATTTGTCCATTTGTTCACAAATTTGCATAATTAGGTTTTTGAGCATAATTAAGCATAATTGAACAATAGAATCATACAATTCCAATATTCCCCTATGTTCCAAGTGAAAAAGCCTTTAGTAGACTTCCTACTCAGCTAGATGTCCTTGAATGTTTAGTGGTGAAAGGATGATTAATAGAAACCATCAAATCAATCCTAAACACAATAACCCTCTTTTTCATCCTAAACAATTTTCTTAGAAACAAATCTAAAGTCTTTAGTCGGTTCAAAGAGTTAAAAGATTTTGTTGAGAATCAGACTAGTAAAAAGATTAAGTGTTTGAGAACTAACAATGGTGGTGGGTTTTGTTTGGCAGAGTTCAATAAGTTCTGTAAAGAACATGGGATTGAAAGACATAAGACAACTCCATACACCCCATAGTGAAATGGAGTTGCAGAGAGGATGAATAGGATGCTAATGGAGAAGGCTTGGAGTATGCTTAGTTGAGCTAGCCTTATATAGAAGTTTTGGGCTGAAGATGTAGCCATTGCTTGCTACCTAGTAAACAAGTATCCTACATTAGCTCTTGTTGGTAAGACACCCATATAGGTGTAGTCTGGTAAGAATCCTTCAATAAGACATCTTTTTTCTTTTGGTTGTGAGGTATATACTCATGTGCCTAGGGAGAAGAGGTCAAAATTGGAGAACAAGGTTGTTAAGGGTATCTTCATTGGCTATGGTGTCAGTGTGAAAGGATACAAGCTTTGGGATCTTGTGGCTGAAAAAGTGTTGTATAGAAGAAGGTGTTATTTTTAGAAAGAAAACACCTTCTCCTTTTGTTCTACAACTAGAAGAGAAAGAAAATAAAGATGATGTGGTTTAGTTTCCTTCTACCCTTGAGAAGATTGAACTAAAAGATCCTATGAGACCTAATGATGAGGAGACCTCTAGCAGCTCTGAAAGCTCAGAAGAAGAAGCAAAACCTCAACCTCGGCCTTTGAGAAGGTCTACATGAACAAGGAAGCAACTTGATAGGTTTGGATATTCATTTCTAGATTCTAGTTGTGCTTTTGCCTTGATTACTAACACTAATGAGCCTAGAACTGTGATAGAGGCTATGGGCATGAAATATGCAGGTTCCTAGAAGGAGGCCATGGAAGATGAGATGGCTTCTTTGAAGAAGAATAAAACTTGGGACTTGGTGCCTTTGCCTAAAGGATGGAAACCTGTTGGTTGTAAATGGGTGTTCGAGAAGAAATTCGGTGTAGATGGCAGTGTTTAGAAGTACAAGGCCAGATTGGTTGTGAAGGGGTATTCACAAGTGGAGGGAATTAATTATGGTGAAATTTTCTCTTCTGTTGCAAAGATGACATCTATTCAGTTCTTGTTATCTCTTGTAGCAGCTTATGACTTAGAGGTGGAGTAGATGGATGTGAAGACAGCATTCTTTCATGGTGATTTGGAGGAAGAGATTTATATGTCACAGCTAGAGCATTACATAGAAAAAGGTAAAGAAAATTTGGTTTGCAAGTTAAAAGAGTGTTTGTATGGTTTGAAGCAATCTCCTAGGATGTGGTACATGAAATTTGATACCTTTCTATTGTCAATTAGATTTTTGAGGTTCAAATCAAATCATTGTGTGTATTACAAATTTGACAATGATCGTATTCTCATTATTGCATTGTATGTTGATGATATGTTGTTAATTGTGAATGGTGAGACTATGATTTCTGATTTGAAGTCTTAGTTGTCAGTACGGTTTGAGATGAAAAATTTAGGGGCAGCCAGGTACATTATGGGAATGGAAATCAGAAGAGATGGAGCAAACAAAAAACTTTTGTTAAGCCATAGTAAGTATGTGAAGACCATGTTGGAGAGATTCATCATGGAAGGTTGTAGACTATTGTGTGTTCCTATTTCATTGGGGACAAAGTTATCTATTAATGATTGTCCAAAGTAACCTTATGAGATGAATGATGTGAGCAAAGTACCCTATGTTGGTGTTGTTGGCAGCTTGATGTATGCTATGGTCTGTACTAGACTAGACATTGCCCAAGCAGTGGGAGTCCTTAGTTGATTTATGGCTAATCCTAGACAGGTACATTGGGATGCAATGAAGAGAGTGTTCAGATATTTGTAGGGCACTTTTGAGTATTCCCTATGTTATCATGGTCATCATACAAGACCTTTGCATTCTATAAGTATTTGTGGATTTGTGGATTTTGATTGGGCAGGTGACATTAACAGTAGGAGATCCACCAGTGCTTATGTGTTTACTATGTTTGATGGTGTAATCAATTGGATGAGTAAGTCATTTGTCTTAAGAGATTGTGTTTAGATATTGGTGTTGATGTAGGACAGATTACTATCTATTGTGATAGTTAGAATGTGATATACTTAGCAAAGAATCCAACTTTCCATGCTAGAACAAAGCATATTGATGTACAGTTTCATTTTGTTCATGATATGGTGGAAGATGGGAAGGTGATATTGGAGAAGATAGACACTTTGAAGAATGTTGCCGATGTATTGATGAAACCAATGGGCATAGATAAGTTTAGATGGTGTTTGGAGTCTATTGGCCTCTTGGCCTATAGTAGTTAAATACTGTTATTTCTATTGGCTCTTACAAGGTGTTCGACAAGTGCGAGAATGTTGGGAATTAAGGTGTCTCAACCTTGGTAATTCCTAACATTAATTATTTGATTATGTATTTATTTATTTGCCTATGATGTAATTTGTGTTGCACATCTTGTTTTTTCATTTAGTGTGAAGTGGCATAGTGTGTTGTGACTCCACTTGTAATATGACTAGGATGGTCAACTCATCCCATGTGGATATAGGTGTTCCATATTGTGGTAGAGGTTTCTTGCCATGTGTTGGTATCTTATGTAGTGTGTAAGGAGTTATGATGCATAACTATTATGATGGATTCCTATGAGAGATTTTATGACATGTAAGAGGCAAGAATAGAAGATTCTATGACAGGTGAAGACATGTCTCGAAGAGAATATTTGGGGAAGGCATCTTTGGGCATTGTTGTGTGGTTACAAAACATGCCCCATTTTGCCTTGACAAAATAGGGACCCAACTTTTCTTGTTGCTTTGGCTTGTTGTTTTCTGCTTTGGACAGTTTGGTAAAACTAGTTATGCATGTAACCTTGTAAGAGGGTGGATTTGTCACCATGATGAGGTCAGTTGTCAAAGTCAGTAGTTCCCATTATTAACCTCATGGTTGGAAAGTACACAAAATTCCAAGGAGGTTTTCTTTTTAGATCACCCCAAAATTGTCTAAGGGAAGAGAGTTATGTTGAGTCAAAGTTTGGTCAAACCTGATATCCCGAGTAGGGGGGTCATATTTCAAACATCGGTCATCTTAGATAAGATCATCTTGATATAGGATTATCACCTAATAATCACTCAGTCCATGATGTGCGAATGTCAAATTTAAGTAAGAGGAGATAGCTACCCGTCAAACGACTATAGTTATCTCGCGGTGGGTCATATTTTTAACATCAGTCATATTATGAATATCACCCTCTTTGAATATATCACCCTATGTCAATATGATGGTGACATCATCGAAATCTAATGAATGAAGGAAATCACACTGATGATAACATCATTGTTCCATTCTATCCACGGGGAGGTATATATCTGATAGCCGTCATATTCTCTAAAATGATGATGACATCATTAAAACATAATGATTAAACACTGTCACTGACATAGTGATGTCACCCCAATCTTTTCTGAAGGGGGGTCATTTTATCCACGCGGTCATATTTTGAACAGCCCCTAATCTTAATTTCATGACCTTATATACATATGGTCAAACGTTGACCATATCACCCAATCCTTCACATTCCATTTTGCCGCTCAAAGGCGGGGGGTCATTTTATCTAGAGGGGGTCATATTTTGAATATCCCCTAATCTTTCAAAGATCACCCCCCTTGTTTCTTGACATTAAATGCAATTAAATGTGGTAGATGAATTCCCACCGATCACAAATACAAATTGAACACTTGGCAACATCTATGTATTCCCTGTAGAGAATCACCGAATTTGATCAAGACAATACATTTTTACCCTAATTTGTCCTATTGATATACTTTAAAGGTGAAATTTGAAGGTTATTTTCATTTACCTTGTGAAAAATCAAGAAATTACAGAGCTCCGAAGTAAAACCCTCAAACAACTACCTGTTAATGGATTGGATTCTCCAACATAACAGAACGGGTGATCTTCAGCCCTTCTCTATAATCAGTCATCTAACCTAGGAGGAAAGCACTGTTAGGTAAGTAATTGAAAACCCTCCTATTGTCATTTTCTATGTTTTTTCAGGTAGAGTATTTGTTCTTGCCTGTGGTTTGGCTTTGTGATAATACATATCATGATGAAGTGAGAAATAATATACAGAGTACACATAATATAGAAGTACATGATGTTGTAGAAATGCATGTGGATACTGTAAGGTAAAACATATCATGTTTATTGCAAGAGTCCATGACAGATCTCAGAAGGAATAGGTCTGAGGCAGAGTTCCTCAAGCCCATGTTTGTTCAGCCTAAGGGGGTGCAGTTTAAGTACGGAGTTATTGGTGATACACACCAAGGAGATACGGACCTAGCAGTATGGTCAACAAGATTGGATCATGATAAGGACAACCTCATTCTGGATGGGGTATATGTCTCAGGTATGTGGCATGCAGCTGGTTTTCCGTATGCTATGGATACCCTAGATTTGGTAGTAGAATGTGCCAGAAATTACAACCTTGAAACCAGATGGGTGGACCAACATGTGAGAATATATGCAGACTTCTCAATCAAGGGCATTACCACCACTTTCAATCTGCCAATTGGGAAGAAGGTAGTGAGTGTGGACCTACCTAAGTTGGAAACAGAGTACAACAATAATAATAAAATTACAAGGAAGAGGATATACCAATGGAGGTCAAAGAGCAGCACATATGCCACCTCAGCCAAATTACCCATGCATCTATACAAGTTTGATTTTGATGATGAGTAGCCATAAATGATTTCTCTACTAAGTAGGATGATGGGCAAGCCTCATGCTGGAAATTTCAAGAACTAGATGTTTGGGATCATCCAGATGGTTTTATATGCAGACAACAGGCCACTATGGGCTAAGATCATCAGTGACGTGATGGATGAGGGAATGAGGAGCCTAGGAGGACAAACATGTGTATTTTATATGATCTCATATGTGGTATACTCATGTGTGTATAAAGGAACCTTTGATGCTTTGAATATAGTGGGTAAGGCTGGTGGTGATGCTAATGATGCACAGATATGGGATCATTATCCCCAATTACAAAGGAAAGATTACCTCCTAGACTGCAAACTAGTAAATGATGCATTCTCCATGCATTTGGTCAGAACTATGGAGGATAGGACTAAAAGGCTGAGCATGGAAGCTCGGGAAGTTGTTTATCGACCTTGAGCCTGGTTTATCCAGATTGCCACTTTTTCATATATTAGGATAGAGGGATTTGAGGGATAGCCTCTTATGTTTCAAAGATACCCCACTGATGGGTCTTGATGGAATTTGTCAGGCAGGTATCTACAATAGTTGAAGCCTACAAGGCACAAAAGAAGATACATCTAGTTTTATTTCCAATATCTATGGGTTGGTACATGTGCTCAGATTCAGAGAGCATAAAACATGTCATCAAGGGGCTAAAACTAATGTATTTACAACCATTTCCCCTAGCCAAGTCATATGATCCTAATGGTAGGATGTAAAAAATATTAGGAAAACTGATACATCAAAAGCATCTAGAAGACTTCTGGACTGACTATGATGATGAAGCTGAGGTGAGAAGAAGGAAATACCAAAGACTCACCTTGACTCAAATTAAAACCTTTGACTGCATCCCAGTGCCAGTGCAAATGCGGAAGGATGATGGGAAGATCATGTCTAATGAATATGAGGACAAAAAAGTGTATAATTACACCATATCAGCCCCAGATCTTACACAGTCGGAGGATATATCATTGGATCAGCTGACAAGTGGGGTGATCCAGTTAACTTAGGCCTGGGTAGATGAGGAGATAACCAGATTAAAGAAAAGGGGTGTTGGCCTTACAGTTGATGTCAAGAAGAATAGGCAGGAACTATCTGATGAGCAATATGATGATTTCCTCAATGAAAAGAGAAAATCCAATGTGGAAAGACTGCCTACAGAAAAACAAAGGAAAGGTCTCCCTAAAGGTAAGAAAAGTGAAGATGAACCAAAGGGTGTGATAATAGGAAGGATTGCCACATTAGCTGTAGATGCATCTACAGGCATCCGCATCATCTACACATCTTCTAATTGAAAAACCAAAGACTAAAAGGATTTTGAGGCCTGTTGTTGAGGCTATAGAGGTGCAGGTAGAGAGCCAGGCCCTACAACAGGAAGTGGAATAAGGCATCCCTTTGGAAGAAGAACAACTACATAAAGAACCTAGAGATGATGACTTGTAGGTAGCCAACAAGAAGAGGAGGGCAATGCCACTGATGTCACCACCCAAAAAACAAAGAACATCCATGAGGGGGGATATCTAGGCTGACCCCATCATATTGACAGGAGCTAGTGGTGAAGGTTTTAGGAAGGAACTGTAACATGATGTTCCTCTTCCCACCATAATAAAATTCAAAACTGAGAAAGTAGAGAAACAAATAAGAGAAGTGTTTAAAGCAAGTTAGGGTGTTCCTTTCTCTTTGGAGGATACCGTGGACTTGTCTGACAATGAGGTGGTGCAGAGTGTGACTTCTCAACAAATGGAGACTCTGGTTTCCAACACCTGCATGACCCCTCATTGAACCCCATTAGCAGAGATGGCAGTGTTGGAGGAAATAAAGGAAACAAAGGAAATGAAACAAGGTAGCCCAGAGAGGGCAGCCAAACATATAGGACTTGACAATTTGGTTGAGCAGGTGACTAGCCCTACTGTAATGGATTTAACATATAGGGGTGATGTAAGCCCTAAGGATAAAATAGTTGCACTTCAGGAACAAGAGAAGATTGAAGTGGCAAAATAGGTAGAAAAAGATAGCACTGCTCCTAATTAGGGTTAGCAACAACATGAGACACCCATAGAACCAAAAATAGTAGAAGTTCAACAAAAGAGCGGGGGTGATCAAGATATATCAAGCGCTAGTGTTGCTCAAACTTAGGAAGATCTAGGAGAAGCCTCAAGAGTAGAAGCTAAATTAGGTCAAGATGACCCTGAGCCACAAGATATCAGTGCATCAAGTGGAGTACAAAAAATGATCCTTAATTAGGGTGATGCACAAGGGCAAAATACACAAACATCCATAGATGTCAATATGCCATAGGATGAGAAAAATAATAAAGAGGTTGAAAATTTGAGGGAGGGAGTACATGATCAAGCACAAGATCAAAATGTGGAAATTCCACAGGATCCTCCTTTGCAGAAGGCAACCCCTCAATAGGAAGGAATGCAACAAGATCCCCCTCATAAGGAACTACATGGCGAAGAAATTAAGAAGGTGCCTTCTCCACCAAGGATAGAAGCAGATACTGGAGAACAAGGCAAACATCATATTGACAAAGGCCACCAAGAATCTAGAGATGATGTTCCTTAGTGGCTGGAAAAGGAGATAGGTATGGAACAAGGATAAAAAATCCAAGAGTTTGATGTTTCTACCTTGTTCGCTAAAACGATGATGAAGCCAAGGAGGAAGGCTAGATTAACATCGACCATAAAGAGAGATCCTGGTACAGGTAGAAGAACAACACAGGTAGCACTTCCCACAGTTGAAAAGGAAAAGGGCAAAATTAGCCTAGAGGAATTCCAAATCACAACTGTTGATTTGGGTTTTGCCAATGAGGACCAGGAAGGTCAAGAGGGGAAATATATTATTGATTCCTTAACCCATAGGGTGAAGAAGGAAAAATAGAAAAATAAAATGCATAAGGAGCACATTGCTCAGCAACATTCTTTCATAAAAGGGTTAATTAACCATGATAATACACCAGTTGATCTTGCAGTCCTATTGGCTGTCATATCACAAGAAGAGGTCACCAAGTTGGACTTAATGAAACATGAGGAAATGGTCATGGAAAAGTGGATAAAAGGAAGCCAGGTGTGCAGAAACGCTTCCTACACTAATCTATTGAGGAGAGAGCTATGCAAATTCAAATTTATCCTAACTATTACATCAATGTTAAACCATTAATATGAGATATTACAACAAAACACAGGAGCTAGAAAGAAGACAGAGGAAGAGAGAGAAAGATTTACGATGGGGAAAACCCTTATCGGGTGAAAAACCCCACACTTAGAAACCTACACAGTGTATTAACAAATCTGAAAGAATGTTTACAATACACTTGCAATGCAAGCTTCAATGGTCTTTGACACTTGTATTTGGAGTCAATCCAGTAGCATAACAATACTTGTAAACTTGTGATACAAACTCCATCTCCAAGCACATATTTAAATAGAACATACAAGGCAATTTTGGGCCTTTCTTGGAATGGACGTCCAATATGGCATGTTGGACCAAAACCCATGCCTAGGGACACTTGGTCAACATTATAGAATGTGTCTAACACTTGTCCACAACTCCCATCCCAAAGAGGTCGCCTAGTTCCAAAATGGGCTATGACAGATGCTCTTACGACACTTATGACCATCATAGAATCTGTCATAGCGGTTACAACTTACAACTATAAGAGAATCTATCATACACATGCTATAAATAGCATATTCTCTTACAACACATCATATTCTACATTGGGGTACCCAAATATGCCTCATTCAAAGATGCTTCATGACACATGTCATTACCTGTCTTACAACCTTCTATTCTCGACTCTTACATGTCATAGATTTGTCATAGGAATCTGTCATAACCGTTTCAGTCAAACATTCCTTACACAACATAGAAGATGTCGACACATGGCAGAATATTCCTACCACTAAGTGGGACGCCTATCTCCTCATGTGAGGACAAAATAACAAGTTGTCATAATCCATGTAGGATTGACACATCACTGTGCCACATCCCACAATATGACAAAGTGGAATTTCCAATTGTTTACAACATAGGAAATTGAATAATAAATACAAACATTACAAATGCAGAGAATTACCAGGGTTGAGACACCTTAATTCCCAATAGTGGATGTTGTTATCTCTCACTGGGGCTAAAGATGTATTGAGAACCTCTCTATAGAGATGGAATTCTTTGAGCAGTCTAAAGAGAAAGGTAGATAAAATGCAGAATGATATAGGAAAATGGTCATTCCAATTGGAAAAGGACCTAACTGCTCTAAGTGAAATGAAGAGAATTGATCCACAAATTTTTATAAGCAATAAAGTACTGGATAATAACACTGCTCTGCTAACAAGCATATGGTATGAAGATATCAGGTTTGAGTGTGATATCTTAAAGAAGTACAGCCAAACTCAGGGATATCAGTGTTAAATTGCATAGCATGATGGCATATGAAGCAGAAATCCTTGAAGCCTTGGAAGGAAAAATAGAAGGCAAAAATGAGAATCAGGATGCAAACTTTGCTATTAAAGCTCTACATGATAATTTTAAGTCAGTAGCAGATGACCCTCTCACCCACCTGACAGAAGAAGTAATGAATAAAATTATGAGGATAAAAGTTAAAGTAGAAACATATAATGAGACTTTGAACAATAGGAAAGGTAAGCTAGAAGTGCTCAAGGCTAGGTTCCAGTCTCATAAACATGCAATAACAAATGCAAGAATTGAAGATGGGGGAGAGGTTGATAAAATAGTACAAGCATATGAACATATCAGGACAGTAGTAAAGGTCCACATATAAGAGGATGTATACCAAAGTGATAGTGATGAAGAAAGTAATGAAGATGAGGAGAATGATGAAGAAGAAGAACCCAAGGAATGAATGAAGATGCATTACTAAGTGAAAATATGCATAAGGTACTCATAAATAGTGAGTCGTACATATGGTTGCCAGTTGACAACCTGTGCCATGAGGGAAATTTGAATAAGTCATAGGAGAGTTATCTACCATAGATCTGAATTGATAAATCTTGACTGTTGGTCAATTGTAACTGCCTCCTCACCTTATTCTATAAAAGGTGCAGGGGTGCAATCTTTTAGACATTCAAAACTTGATTGAAATCTGATTGCTAAAAAGTTTAGGACTTATTTCAAAGTTATTGTAAATGTACATGTTATGCATACTTAATGAAAGAGAAGCCATTTTGATTAAAAATCATCATAAATCTTGAGTAATCTGTGATTGAAATCTGGATATATGCATTTATTAGCTACGTCCCTTGGAGTGCTTATCAGCCTGCATGTATTGTTTTCATTCCTAATTCCTTTGAAGTTAGCATCAACCATATCTAGCTGTGGAACATCTTGCTAACCTATGGTTTGATTTCTTCTCTCCATGAATGTGTCTTGTGTGTATGTCATTCAATAACTAAAGGTTCACTAAAAGTAGAAGTATTCTTTTAAATTTCTTTCAATTTTATTACAGATCATCTCCATAATTACAAATAATAGACAATCAAAGGCAAATAGAACATGAAATATGTAGATATCCCGTAGGCAATTGAAAATGTAGAGCATGTTTGGAATAAAAGCAAGTCAAATTGATAAATATCATGCAAATTCAGACAAATATCTATGAAATACATATAAATATCTACTTATAGAGACATCATTTAAATAGATTTACAGTGTAGAAGAAGGAGCAAGTTTACAATGATCAATGATTAGAAGAATTGATCAAACTTTCAAATATCTCAGCAATCCTTGAAAATAGAGTAGAATTGACCTCTCTGTGGAGTGAATTTACAGGATACAGTGTAATACTGATTGCCTGGACAAATGTAAGACCCCTTGAAATGGAAAACAACATGTCACATTAACCTCTGAGTAACGTCAGATGATCATGACATGATCAATGGAGACTTGGAGTCATCAACTTATCCTAAGTTGATCATACTTTACAAGATAATAAAGGTTTGTTGTGCAAATTTTTATGCATGTTGTTATGACTAACAATCATCATCAACATAAATTGGCACTAGAAGGAGGGCCTTCATTAGTAAATTTGTCTAATTTGATGACATAGAGGGAAAGGTAATACTCACGCAACTTTGTATTTCAAGTCGTGTACAAAGATTTGTTGTTTCGAGTCTGTTTGTGCTTATCTGTTGCAAAGTTTTCAAAATTGAGCGTAAATATTTCAAGCTTTATGGTCAATCACTATGATATTCAAAACACAAGCCCTCTTTCAATTCTTTTCGCTAAAGCTTTGAAGTAATTTGCTTAAGAGACCTGATATCCTATTGCTTGTGTCCAAAAGTCTCACATCACCTCATATTTGCATCATTTCTACAAATATTGCATAAATATCTAGTCAGTTTTGGATTTTGATCATAAATACAACCTTTGCTCAAGTGTTCTAGTTGATCTTTATAGTAAACAATCTGAATTTTCTTAAATTCAAGAAATCTTGGCTCTCAGGCCAAATACCAAGTCTAGATCCAGTGGACTCTTTGAAGAATTGCCTATCTAGGGATTCAGACCTAGAATAGTAGATATTCATTATTCTCCTAGTTCTAGTGTGTCAGGAGCTTCACCAAAACACACTCTGATAACTCCTATCAGGTTGCAAATACCTACAGGACCACCTGTCACACCCTTAGTCCAACCTCCACTACTCACAATGTCATTCTTTACTACAGAGTCACCTCTAACTTTCCCTGCATATCATCCTTTACCTAAGAATCTTGATAAGATTTGTCCTAAATATCATCCATATCAGGATGTTGATGATCACATTAGAACATTCAAGGAAGCCTGTTGTAGAGGAAGAATTGAACATCAGGATGTGGTATGCAGGTTATTTCAATTTTCCTCAGGGAAAGAAGCATATAATGGTATATCAGTCTTGGTCAGGGTTCTGTCAGTTCATGGGTTGCCTTGGAGAAAGCCTTTAAGGATAGATTCAAAATACCTATAGATACTTCAATAAATTATCATCTGTTTTCCACAATCAAGAGATTTGACAGAGAACCTATGCCAATTTCAATGCAAGATTCCAAAAGATGCTCTCAAAGCTAGTTGATCCCTATACTATAACAGATGAAGCTGCTAGGAGTATATACTACTCAACCTTAGATCCCCTGACTTCTATGTTTATCAGGAGAACACATCCTGATGTCACAACCTTTGTAGGAACTTTTGAAGAAGTTGTGAAAGTCAGTCAACAGTTGATCCTTGCACCAACACCCAATATTGCATTTCCTACACTCCCTATTTATCCTACATATCTTGCTCAACAATGGACCAATGGAGCCATGATACCTCTAGCTGTAATGCTAAGTCCTTTACAGATACCTCCAGTTAGTATCATGCCACCTCCAAATGGAAGTGGTCAAATGCTACAATATCTAGGACATGCATAGGTACCTCAAGTTATGGAATAGTCTAATAACAATAACAATGGATCTTTCTTCTTTAAACCCCAAACAAAGAATGTAGTAGCCAAAGTTCAAGAAGAAAAAGGAAGAAATTAAAGAGATATTAGCACAACTGAGGAAACTCACCACTGAGATCACTCATTTGAGGAGTCAAAATTTCTATTCTCAACCAAATTAGAATAGAGGATATGCCAATGATAGATCTAATTATCCTGATAGGAGATACAATAGCAATTATAATAACATCAATGGTAACAATAATCCCCCTAGACAACCTAGAGTGTGGAACACTAGGCCAAACAATGGTTCTATGCCACCACCCTTAGATAATCAGCCTCCTAGTGAACCTAAGCAGACCACTAGAGTGAATCTGGCAGAGGCAGCTCTTACAAACTGGTGTAGGATACATAATACGAATGCCCATGCAGAGCTGGATTATCCTCAGTTTAGGATAGCCTCTAGTATATTCCAAACTAAAGTATCTAATACTACAGGTAGTCCACCTTGTGTTGAAGGAAATGAAATTGTCCCCTGTAGATATGATTCTACCCTTGTATTAGAAAGTCTCATCAATCATCCTCATCAGTAGACAATGTCACCTCATGATAATTACACTTTAGCATGTGAAAAGTCAGCCATGGCTTTTGAAACCAATTATGTTTTTCCATTTGAAGATGAAAATGAGCCATCAGTTGAACATGAAGAAGTACATGCTTATCAGTAGTAGTATCAGGGTAGACATAATTACAACCTAAGGAATAACTCCAACCGACCTGCTAGTCCTTTAACTACATCTTTGCCTCCAAATAATTTCAACACTCCTCCTAATCCTAAGGCAAGCAATAACCCTAGATTTTCTAAAGTTAATGCTCAATACTTAGCACCATAAAATACAGTACCAAAAATTGGTAATCTACCCCCTGAGTCTGATAAATTGGTCACATACTTAGTAGATGAAATGAAAAAGATCAAGATCAGTCTGTCATTGTTAGAATTACTCAAAACCCCAGCTATTAAAACATCCTTCATGAAATCCTTAGATGATCCTGCTACAAAAGAGGATAATCATACCTCAATTCAGACCTTTAATAAATATCATGCCATTAAGGATATTAATGTTAAACACAAAACTCCATCCACTGTTCAAGCTGTAGAGACTTCACACATGACTCTTTACAGAGATAAAACTGAGTCACCTCCTTTTCTCCTTACAATAAGGATGTTTAGTAAGAATTTGCATAATTGCTTAGTAGATTCAGGTGCATCTACTAATGTAATGCCTCTATCCATATGTAATGCCTTAGGGTTGCATCCTACTATGTCAGTGAAGAAAGTAACATAGTTAGATAAAACAGAGGTGAGTGTCGTAGGAGAACTGACTCACATCCATATGCAATTAGCATCAGATCTAAGAATCCAATATTACATTGATGTTCAAGTAGTAGATATACCTGATACCTATGGGATGCTTCTCAGTAGGGATTGGTCAAAAACACTCAATGGATACATGTCCACTGATTTCAGTCACATGTGGTTACCTTGGAAAGGAATACCTAATCAAATAAGGATGGATGTTGAACCTCGCATGAAACATATGATCACTGAATACAATAAAACCAATGAGATCATGTATGTGGATGTGGAACCTGGAGTGTATTCCATCAGACCACAGACCATCAAGATAGAGGAGATCCTCGTGTATGATGTTCATGTTCACAATGACAATCTTCAGGATGATAGAATAATTTTAGAGTCTGATTGTAGCTCTAAAAATGAGATAGAAATGGATCACTTCAAGAACTTTGAGATGCACCTGTCCAAAGAGGTGCAACATTACCAATTGTTAAAAGTGTCTGTTCAAGATGTTCTAATTGAAGGATGGTATAGGTTACATGACGAGGTGCATTCTGAAAAGACCTATGATGCTTGCTTAGACATGATGGAACTAGAACAAGCATGCAGCAAGATGGCATCAACATCATCTGGGGCAAGTTCTACAGATAGTGATAGTGATACTAATTTTTACCAGTCATTTGTAGGAATAGAAGAAAGTACATATCATGATGAAAGTCCTATCTAGACGATAGAAGAGCTATTGGTGTGTAGTGAGAGTAATTCTAAGAGTAACAAGAATATCATCCCAGGAACCAATTGCTTGGTTGAGTCAGATTATGAAATATCTGATGAAGATGGAGACAATAATTTGTCCAAGTTTGAGGAATTTTTATCAAAACAGATTTAGAAGATGATACAATAACAAATATCCCCACAAGATGTTCTAATTGAGGGATGGTGTAGGTTACATGAAGCACCACATTCAGAAACTACTTGTTCATTATGTTTGCATATTTTGGAGAAGTAGGTCTTGCCATGTCTAAAAGATCTTCCTTCTGATGACAAAGAAGAAAAAGGAATATTAGCTTTACATTAGCTAGATAAGGTGAAGTTTGAGAAGATTGAAACACCAAAGTTAAGATGGATATCAAGTGGTGTAGCTGCCAGAGCTAAAAAGAAAAGAGAAAGCCCAGACAAACCTTTAGCTGAAGATAAGCCATGTATCCTCAGGTTTGATGGATCTAAATCAAAACAAGGGGTTGGAGTAGGAATAGATCTTATTGATCGAGATGGTAAATCCTACTTAGCAGCATATAGATTGCAATTCCTGTGCACAAATAATGTGATAAAGTATGAAGCTCTGATCCATGGGATATTGTTTGCAGTCAAAAAGAAAGTAAAGATTTTGCATGTCTATGGAGACTCACAATTGGTAGTAAGAGAAGTAAGAGACATATATTCTTGTAATTACAAGAAGTTGTCTAATTACAGACATAGGGTATGGGATCTTATAGAAGATTTTGGTGCATTTAACATCACCCATGTGCCTAGAAAATAAAATCATAGGGCATATACCTTGGCCCAAGATGCAAGTACTTTGGGACCATTATCCATATTTGGTTTGAAGATATTTTCAGTTGAATTAGTGTCAGTACCCTCTGTACCAGACAATGTAGTTAACCTTCAAGTGTTTGATGATGACCAACACATTTTAGACTTCATATCCAATAGAGATGTGTTTGATGCACATATTTCAGATGAAAGAAATGTAAAAGATCATTTCTGGGAAGAAGAAGAGATCTTAGAGTTGCCTCGTAACAAGATTCACAAAGGAATGATAGAGTTGGAAAGAGCATTTGATTTAGATAACATGCTGAAATAGAATGATCTCCCTAAAGTAGATGGAGGAGAATATTCACTGGTTAACATAGGACATGATGTAGAGAAAAGGAATGTCCTGATTGGAAAGGTGTGTACAGAAGAAGAAATGGTAGGGATAACCCAGGCACTTAAAGATTATATTCATGTTATTGCCTGAATATATGATGAGTTGAAAACTTATGATACTTTAATCATCACTCATACTATACCGTTAAAGCTAGATGTCAAGCCCTTTAGACAAAAGTAGAGACCTATTAATGCTTTGCTAGAGCGCATCATTTTTGAAGAAGTGAAGAAATTGCTTAATGCTAGGATCATATTTCCTGTGAGACATTCCACATGGGTGGCTAACTTGGTCCCATTAAAGAAGAAGAATGGTGACAGTAGGTTGTGTGTCGACTTCAAAAATTTAAATAGAGCTTTTGAAAAGGATAATTATCCTTTGCCTTCCCTAGATGAGGTCTTGCAGATTGTAAATCATGCAAAGATGATGTCATTTTTGGATGGTTTTTTAGGTTACAACCAAGTGATGGTAGACAAGATAGATAGATTAAAGGCTACATTCACCACTAAGTGGAGAATATTTGCCTATAGGCGCATACCCTTTGGATTGATAAATGCTAGAGCCACTTTTTAGTTAGCAATGGATATAGCCTTCAGGGGATTAATTGGTAAATGCATCGTCATATACATGGATGACTTGACAGTTTTCTCTAAAGAGAGAGGGAATCATGTGGAAGACCTTAGGAAAGTACTAAAGAAATGTGAACATTATGGAATATCCTTAAACCCTAAGAAATGAATATTTGGGGTAACCACTAGGAAGTTATTAGGTCACTTCATAAAAAAGGATGGGATCATCATCGACCCTGCGAGAGTAGAATCAATCATGAAAATACAACTCCCTGGGAGTAAGAGGGAACTCAAATCTTATTTAGGTAAGATCAATTTCATTAGAAAGTTCATTACTGGTTTAGCAGAGATTGT
This sequence comes from Cunninghamia lanceolata, assembly GCA_027924645.1. NCBI lineage: Eukaryota > Viridiplantae > Streptophyta > Pinopsida > Cupressales > Cupressaceae > Cunninghamia > Cunninghamia lanceolata. The sequence continues at coordinate 11,254,979 of BSBN01000016.1, forward strand.
TAGACCATTGAATGCAATGCTCAAAAAGGATGCCAAAATTGAGTCGACACCTGAAGCTAGAACAACTTTTGAAGATATCAAGAAAGCTATATCTGATGCTCCTATTCTAATTAGTCTAGATTATACCAAAGATTTTACATATACTCATTTGCTTCAGAGTATACGTTTGTAGTAGTACTAACACAAAGAAATGAGGCCAAAGAAGAAAAGCCTATAGGCTTCATGAGTTGTCCTTTCAGGGATGCAAAACTTAGATACATGGATGTCAAAAGAAAAGCACTTGCTCTAGTCCGAACAATCAAGAAGTTTAGACATTACATCTTGAGAAGTAAAGTGATCACTGTAGTACCAGATGCAGCAGTAAAGATGCTTTTAATGCAAAGTGAACTAGGTGAAAAGAGAGCCAAATGATAACTATCCTCCAAGAGTATGATATGGACATAACACCCATGAAATTAGTGAGAGGACCAACCTTGACTCAGATGATATCTGAAATTGATCCTAACATCATGAGCCAACAATATGTCATCAATACAAAGCAAACTGGAGAATGGTATTCAGACATCAGGCATATCTTGATTACTTGAAGATGTCCTTCAAGGTTGCAGGACTCACAGAGGAGAGCCTTGAAGATAAGATCCCAAAAATACATGATAAAAGGAGGAGTTCTTTTCAAGAAGAACTATGAAGGAATATACCATAGATGCCTAGAAAGGAAAGAAGCATACAAAATGTTAACATAATTACATGACAAATTTGGAACCGCACATGGATCATACTTAGCTACCACTCATGCTATCCTCAGAGAAAGGTATTACTAGCCCACTATTTTTAAAGATACTGTTGAACACATCAAATGTTGTCATATGTGTCAGGTTGCTGCAAATAGAGAAAGGTATTCTACTCTTCCCTTGCAACCAGTGATGGAGATGTGCACATTTGCTCAATGGGGGATGGATTTCATAGGACCTATCAACCCTCCATCATCTTCAGGCCACATGTATGTGTTGACTATTACTGATTATTGTACTAGGTGGACTGAAGCTGTCAGTAGTAAGACATGCAATGCTAAGGATGTGATCAAGTTCTTGGAAAGCAACATGGTAACCAGTTACAAAGTCCCTTATGCTTTAGTATGTGACAATGGATCTGCCTTTGCATCAATAAGATTATCAAGTTGGCCTTTTGACCATGGAATTGTTTTGAAGTTTTCTTCAAATTACTATCCTCAAGGGAATGGACTAGTAGAATCTACAAACAAGAATTTGTTGAACATCATAAAGAAATTGATAGAAAAGAACCCAATGGAGTGGAACACCCTATTAAAATATGTATTGTGGCTAGATAGAACTAGATTGAAGGTTGCATTAGGAAATCCTCCTTTTCACCTAGTATATGGGGTGGATCCCATCCTCCCTATTAACCTAAAGATCCCCACATTGTAGTTCACACAAGAATATCTAGGCGTAGATAACAAACAAGAAGTCAGGTTACTTCAGTCAATGCACCTAGAAGAAAAAAGGAATAGATAATTGATCAATTTGCTAAACATCAAGTTGTTGTCAAGCGTTGGTTTAACAAAAGAGCCAAAGTTAAGGCTTTTAGAATTTTAGATTTAGTCCTTATGTGGAATAAAGCACATGAAAGGAAAGGAGATCATGGTAAATTTGATAAACTTTGGATAGGTCCTTTTCGAGTTTCAGAAATTTTAGGAGACAGTACCTACAAGCTTAAGACTTTAACCGTTGAGGATGTCCCATTACTAGTTAATGGACAGTTCCTCAAGCATTATTTTCAAGCCTAAAACAGTGTCATGTAGGTCAAGTGTATCATAGTGTGCATATTGTATAGTTGTTTGTATAGTTTTGTTTTGTTTTGGTTAGTCAAGATGTTGCAACTCATCACCCTAAGAAAATAACCAAATTGTTAAGATTCAAGTGATGAGAACAAATTCCTATATAGGTTATGACTCATTTTGAGAAGTATCGGTGATAAAGTTTGTGATATCCTTTTCATCAGGGTGCCTTTACTTAACTAAAGTAATTTTTCACAATGACTCACCTAACAACCTTGGGTTGTAGAACACATAAGTATAGGTGTTAAGTGAAAAATCTAAAGGGACTCCCTTGCTACCAATGCAATATCCAACCTAAATCAGCAAGTGACCATGCCTTGCACATTAAGCTTACATGATGACATCATATGAATAGAAAGAATAAATATTCAAAATCCAAAAAGAATAAAATTAGGCCATCTAAGTAACTCTACCAGGGCTATAGACACTTGCTGGTAGTGGGGCTCTAGTTAGGGGGATTGTATAGATAACCTTGTCAGGGCTATAGACACCTATTGGCAACAAGGCTCTATCTAGGTTGGTTATGAGGGATGCTCCAAAACTATGTAGCTTAACATCAGTTACTCATGTTTTCAACTTACCTCAAGATGAGGATAATTAATCATCTACACACACCTGATCATTTGCTAGAATTGTTGCCATGATGAAAACCTTATCATTCAGAAAGATTATAATACTTATACTTAGAAAGAGTTAAAATACTATGTTAGAATGTGATAACATCACTTGAATCATTAGAATTTAGTTATGTTCTTTGGTGGCAAGTTGTTGTGTGGTTACACAACATGCGCCATTTTGCCTTGACAAAATAGGGACCCAACTTTTCTTGTTGCTTTGGCTTCTTGTTTTTGCTTTGGGTAGTTTAGTAAAATTAATCATGCATGTAACCTTGTAAGAGGGTAGATTTTTTATCATGATGAGGTCAGTTGTCAAATTCAGTAGTTCCCATTATTAACCTCATGGTTGGAAAGTACAAAAACTTCCAAGCAGGTTTGCTTTTTAGATCACCCCAAAATTGTCTAAGGGAAGAGAGTTATGTTGAGTCAAAGTTTGGTCAAACCTGATATCCTGAGTAGGGGGGTCATATTTCAAACATCAGTCATCTTAGATAAGATCACCCTGATATAGGATTATTACCTGATAATTGCTCGGTCCACGATGTGTGAATTTCAAATTTAAGTAAGAGGAGATATCTACCCGTCAAATGACTTCAATTATCTCGCGGGGGGTCATATTTTTAACATCAGTCATCTTACAAATATCACCCTATGTCAATATGATGGTGATGTCATCCAAGTCTAATGAATGAAGGAAATCACGCTGATGATGATGTCATCATTCCATTCTATCCACGGGGAGGTATATATATGATATCTGTCATATTCTTTAAAATGACAATGATGTCATTAAAACATAATGATTAAATAATGTTGCTAACATAGTGATGTCACCCTGATCTTTTCTGAAGGGGGGTCATTTTATCCACAAGGTCATATTTTGAATAGCCCTTGATCTTAATTTCGTAACTCAATATACATATGGTCAAAAGTTGACCATATCACTCAATCCTTTGCATTTTGTTTTGCCGCTCAAAGGTGGGGGGTCATATTTTGAATATCCCCTGATCTTTTGAAGATCACCGCCCTGCTTCTTGACATTAAATGCAATTAAATGTGGTAGATGACTTCCCGCCGATTACAAATACAAATTGAACACTTGGCAACATCTATGGATTCCCTGCAGAGGATCAACGAATTTGATCAAGACAACACATTTTTACCCTAATTTGTCCTATTGATCTGCTCTAAAGGTGAAATTAGAAGGTTATTTTCATTTACCTTGCAAAAAATCAAGAAATTATAGAGCTTCAAAGTCAAAGCCTCAAATAGCTACCTGTTAACAGATTGGATTCTTCAATGTAACGGAATGAGTGATCTTCAGTGTTTGTAGACCTTCTCTGTAACAAGTCATCTAACCCAGGATGAAAGCACTATTAGGTAAGTAACTAAAAACTCTCCTGTTGTTGTTTTCTCTATTTTTAGGTAGAGTATTTGTTCTTGCCTGTGGCTTGGCTTTGTGATAATACGTATCATGATGAAGTGAGAAATAATATATAGAGTACACGTAATATAGAAGTACAGGATGTTGTAGAAATGCATGTGGATACTGTAAGGTAAAAAATATCATGTTTACTACATGAGTCCATGGTAGATCTTAGAAGGAATAGGTTTGAGGTAGAGTATTTGGTGATATTTATCCTAAGCGGGTGCAGTTTAAGTATGGAGTTATTGGTGATACACACCAAGGAGATATGGACCTGGCAGTATGGTCAACAAGATTGGATCATGATAAGGACAACCCCATTTTGGATGGGGTATTTGTTTCAGGTATGTGGCATGAAGCTGGTTTTCTGTATGCTATTGATACCTCAGAGCTGGTAGTAGAATATGCTAGAAATTACAACCCTGAAACTAGATGAGTGGAGAAACATGGGAGAATATATGCCGACTTCTCAATCAAGGGCATTACAGCCACTTTCAATTTGCCAGTTGGGAAGAAGGCAGTGACTATGGCCCTACATAATTTGGAAACAGAGTACAACAATAATAAGAAAAATGCAAGGAAGAGGATATACCAATGGAGGTCAAAGAGCAGCACATATGCCACCTTAGCCAAATTACCCGTGCATCTATACAAGTTTGATTTTGATGATGAGTACCAATATATGATTTCTCTATTGAGCGGGATGATGGGCATGCCTCATGCTGAAAATTTCAAGAACTGGATGTTTGGGATCATGAAAATGGTTTTATATGTAGACAACAGGCCACTATGGGCTAAGATCATCAATGACATGCTAGATGAGGGAATGAGGAGCCTAGGAGGATAAACATGTGTATTCTATATGATCTCATATGTGGTATACTCATGTGTGTATAAAGGAACCTTTGATGCTTTGAAGATAGTGGGTAAGGTTAGTGGTGATGCTAATGATGCACACATATGGGATCATTATCCCTAATTACAAAGGAAAGATTACCTCCTGGACTACAAACTGGTAAATGATGCATTCTCCATGCATCTGGTTAGAACTATGGAGGAGGATAGGACTAAAAGGCTGAGCATGGAAGCTCAAGAAGTTGTTTATCAGCACGGAGCCTAGTTTAACTAGTTTACCACTTTTTCATATATCAGGATAGAGGTATTTGAGGGATAACCTCTTTTGTTGGCAAGATACTCCACTGATGGGGTTGTCTTGATCGAATTTGTCAGGCATGTATCTACAATAGTTGAAGCCTACAAGGCACAGAAGAAGATACCTTTGGTTTTATTTCTAATATCTATGGGTTGGTACATGTGCTCAGATTCAGAGAGCATAAAACATGTCATCGGGGGGCTAAAACTCATGTATTTACAACCATTTCCCCTAGCCAAGTCGTATGATCCTGTTGATGATTGTTTTGATGCAATCATAACAATTAGTTAAAATTCACATAAAATGAACCAAAACTGACTTGAAATATATGGAGGAATCAATTAAGATTCACTTAATCCAAAGTTTAATATGGTCAGGTCTTGACCTGTTGGGCAAATTTAGTTGGTTAATTTGAAGCTATAATGTTCAAGGGGCCTTACGTTGTTTAGGGTTTCTTGTTGGTTTACTGGACTCGAACTATGCAAAGAGATTGTAAATATTAGTGTTTTATTCATCCCTTTCTTGCATAAAAGTGTTACTGTATTTCAAATCTTTAAATGATTTAAATTATAGGAAGCTTTCTTCTCTTTAATGTTATGAAAAAATTGTCTACTTTCAACTTAGTTATATATATCCTTTCAAATATGAAATAGTTTCCTTTAAATTTCTATGTTTTAAGTTAAGTATTTTTAGATGGGTTGGGAAAAGTTAGAAAGATCTAATCTAAACTTCATTCACTCTATTTGAAGGATCTAATTGTTCTGTTATGCACTTTATAAATAATACAGCAATTTGATCAAATCCACAGACAAAAACCTTAATTGTAAGTTCTGAGTATTTTCACAAACATACACCTAAAATTGCAAGCTCTAAGAGAAAATGTTTCAAACACAATGAAGAGCAAGAAAACACTCAGAAGATAGATACAGAATTCCAGATTCAATTGTACTAGAAATAGACAGTCATATAAGGTTTACAATGTCTGAATGACTCTTAGCTTCAATGATCAAACTATAGAAAACTTACAAGCTTTACAGATATAGTAAGGAAGCCAGATGTTCCACGCATTCCTTATTGCAGACATAGGCAACCTCCTTCTACTCCTAAACTAAAAGGTCCCTCTATTCTAAATGCTATACTCTACAAATCTCTACTGCTACAAAATTTCTATGTAGCCCCTGTGTAAAGTTTTATAGTGTATAGAGGCACAATATATAGAATTTCTGATTATTATCAGTATAGCTCAAAAAAACCTAATTTAAACCCTGGTTCAAACCTCTGGTTACAACAATAAATGCTAGTGAACCAGTCTCCCAAAATATCTTCGAGCATACATCAATTCTGGGCAAAATATGCCCTTCTGGAAACCCTAGCAGCTCAATATTAACTTCTTTGATCTGCTGCAATAATGTCTTCAGCTACATTTTGTCTTCATCAATGAAGACCTTTGACTTCCTCACACTTCATCCTTATCTTCCTCTGCTCCTGAGATCTGATTTCCTCCTCCGTGATGTCACTGCCATTAAGTTTCAGCTCCCCTTCAACTGCAAACCTGCAAAAATGAATAAGCAATAAGTATCATCATTTAATAAACCTGCAAGAAAAAAAATAGCTGCTAGTCGTGACTATGTGAATGCATCAATTGGACCCTAAATCTATGAAAATTGAGTCCAAAAAATGCATATACAACATCCAAAATAGTCGGGTCAACCATCGTCGACCAAAATCATGCATTCGGGCTTCAAAATCGACCTCCAAATTCCTATTGCTTCATTCTCCTGCACATTTTTCTGTTTAAAACCTATGTATATCCGATATACAATCTGGATGTGATACAACATTTTAATCAGATTCCAATTTTTTTAATTTCGTGGCCTGTATGTATGCAACGTATATCAGTTTGTGTATCGCAATATACAAACACCAAAATATACAAGCATTTAACTCTACTTTATAACTTTTCAATTCTGTGTCTTGTACATTTCGTGATGCATCCTGGCTTGTATCCCTCGATATACATTTAGATGTGATACAACGAATTAATTGGATTTAAATCTGCCTTTGATTTCTGCAATGTATATGACTCAATGCATCCTTCACTTGTATATTCCCTACATACAAGCATACTCGATATACAAGTGGTGGGGTCCCCCTCACCTTCCTCTTTTGTATGTCTTTTTCGGACCTCAGATTTTATACACCACATTTTGTTCACCTGTCGAGTCCGCACAATGCACATTTCATTGTATATTTCGATATACATTTTGGACATGAAGCCATATATATATTGCATTTCGATTTACCTTGAGTTCCGCATTGTATGCTACTCAATGTATGTTTCAGAAAATAGATACAAACACGGAAATATACAATGAATTAACTTCCTTTAACAACTGCCTCAGGTCCGCAATGTATATGTGTTTGTATCTTGGTAATGTATATTTCGATATACATTTTGGATGTGATACATCAATTTAATTGGATTTCAATCTTTTTTTAATTCTGGCTTGTATTCAGCGATGTATGCTTGATAATATACAAGTCGGATGCGATATAATGACTTCATTCTAGTTTATAACTTTTTGGATTCCGCGCAATGCATATTTCGTTGTATGTTATAATGTATGTATGAAATATACATTGCGCCAAATATACAATGATTTAATGTTATTTGATAACTCTTTTAAGTCCGCCATTGTATATTTCGTATTGTTTGTAACAATATCCAAGGCGCGAATATACAAGGAATTTACTCATTTTAATAAATCCGTTAGGTCCGCTCAATGTATATTTGCACTGTATGTTACTCAAACATACAAGCTCGCAGATATACAACGATTTAACACTGCTTCATAACCTTTTCGGGTCCGCGGTATGTATGAAGTGTTTGTATTTTTTACCTGCCAAACATACAAATGTTAGATACAAAGCAGATTTAAAACATCAATTTATTTTAACCTAAAATCTACTTCAAGTCCACCTTGTATGTGTATACTTCAAAACTTTTACCAAATGCATACAAGATAAAGGTCATGCAATTAACATTGTATATGAAAGCAATATACAAAAGGGATTGTATATGCAACATACAAACAACCCAACATGCAAATAACAATGTATATGAGCCTGACTGCAAAAACTGATTAAGTATAAAGAGGACTTTGTGTATGCAAAGCGATATACAAACCTGAATGTACATTTTATCAAAATGATCATATCTTGCAAAATATGGCAAATTTTAAGATGGTTCAAAAAGAAACCCTAGCTCATTTTTCACAAGGAATCCAACCATATCATGCCTTGGTACTGAAAATGCATTTTTCCTCTATTTTTATCAAAGTTTCCAATTTTAACCCTCTTTTCCCCTTTACCACCAAGCAAAACAAAACACACAAAAGCAAAAAAGCAAAGCCACAGCAGGGGTCCTCATTTTGCTAAGGAGTAAAATGGGGCGTGTTGTGAACATCACAACAACTAGCAACCAAACAAAACAATTAAATTCAAAGTGTTCAAGAAAACTAGATGAAATGAATTCATAACTCCCAACTATCTTTCTTGTAAATTATTATCCAACTTGAGACCTAAGGTATTCAATAAGGATGCATGAATTTTCATTTTTAGTTTAAGTATGTGCACGTGATTAATCATCCTCATCTTGAAGATCGGTTGAACAAACCAGTGACTGATATTAGCCTACGTAGGTGAGGACATTCCCTCATATCCGATTGGATAGAGCCTTGCTACCAGTGAGAATTCATAGCCCTGGCAAGGTTATCATTACAATTCTCCTAAGTAGAGCCTCACTGCCAATGAGTGTCTATAGCCCTGGTAGAGTTACTTAGATGGCTTAATCTAGATTTTCAGTATAATCCGATTTATTCATTTTATATTTTATATTTTATTGATTTTGATGCTTGATAAAACTTTCACAAGATATAGCAATTTGTAACTTTATGATGCAAGGAGTGGGCACTTGCTGAAATTAAGTTGAGAATTGTAATGGTAGCAAGGGTGACCTCAGATTTTTCACCTAATATCTACACTAGTAGGTTCAACAAACCCAAGGATTTTAGATGTGTCATCATGAGAAACCTTCCTTGAATTCTCAATCACATTTATTGAATACAAAATTTTAGAAGCTAAACAACTCTCTACATTCATGATAGTCACAATAAGTTATGCATAAATTATAAATAATTAACTTGAATATTTTGAATTTTATACCATTTTCAATGGTTATTAGCTTGCTCCTTAATACTCTAAAGTAAGACAAAGATCCCTATTGAGGAGACAACAAACAAACCAAACAACAGACTATACAAGAAAAACAAAACAAAGCAAAAGAAGATTGTACAAACAAAAGAACAGAAACAAAACAACAAACAGAAAAAAATAGAAAACAAAACTATACAAACAACTAACCTACAAAAGCAAACAACAAAAGAAAATTGTACACTACTTACACTATATTACACAAAATGGACTGCCCCTTTACCTCAGGCCTAGAAGTAGTGTTTCAAATGTTGGTCATTAACTGGTAATGGCACATCTTCTCTAGTCAAGGTCTTGAGTCTAAATGCGTTGTCTCCTATTATTTCTGACACTTGCAATGGGCCTAACCATAGTTTATCAAATTTTCCATGGCTCCCTTTCTTTTCATGTGCTTTATCCCAACATAGCACTAAGTCTGATATCCTAAATGTCTTGACTCTTGCCCTCTTATCAAACTACCTCTTTACTACTACTTGGTGTTTGGCAAATTTCTCGATGGATTGACCTCTTTTCTCATCTAATTGTAATATTTGTACTATCTTGGCTTCCCTATGATTATCAAAGCCTAAATACTCATTGGCAAACTTCCAGATTGGTATTCTCAGATTTATTGGAAGTATGGGATCAGTCCCATAAACTAAATGATAAGGTGTACTACCTAAAGGTGTTTTGAACTTGGTTCTATCTACCCATAGTGCATATTTTAACAAGGTATTCCATTCTCTGGGACTCTTTGCAATCAACTTCTTGATTATATCTAATAAAATTTTGTTCATACACTCATCTAATCCATTACCTTGAGGGTAATAATTTGAAGAAAACTTTAAAACAATCCCATACTCAAATGCCCATTTAGAAAACTTTAAAGAAGAGAAAGCAGGGCCGTTGTCACATTCCAATGAATAGGGAGTTCCAAACCTGGTGATGATGTTTTCTTCAAGAAACTTGATAACTACCTCAGTTCTGGAGAATTTGTAGCATGTGCCCTTAGTCCACCTTGTACAGTAGTCTATCACCGTCAATATGAACTTGTGTCCTACAGAAGATGGAGGATTGATGACTCCAATAAAATCCAGGCCCCACTATGCAAATGGTCTTCATTCAATCACAGGTTGTAATGGGTTGGCCTGATTTCTTCCCTTATCTGCTGCAGTTTGACATGTGTGGCAACTCTTGATGTGACTCTCTGTATCTTTGAACATTGTGGACCAGTAATAGCCCGCCCTCAATATTTTATGTGTTGTAGCAAGATGGGAACCATGACCTATTACGTACTTGTCATGCAGTTCTATCAACACTTTATCCACTTCAGCTTTATTTAAACATATCAAATAAATTCCATCATGGTTCTTCCTAAATAGAAGGCCTCTTTGCACCATATATTTCTGTACTTTAATCTTCAAATCTCTCCTCTGAGAAGCTTTCATCCTATTTGGGTACTTTCCAGCTATCAAAAAAGTATTTAAATCACCATACCAGTCTGATATGTGATGAGAATTCAGCACATACTATTGTTTTATCAAATCTGGGTCTGTGTTTGCTATTGTTTGCACCAACGCCCGCCCTCTGACTAGTTTCATTGGAATGATTTCCATGTTGAACTCTTGCAGCATGGTGATCCATTTGGCTCTTTTTTCTCCAGGTTCGTTCTGCATCAACAACATCTTTACTGTTGTGTCTGGTACTATGGCTTTGATCTAGCTGTGCCGAATGTAATGTCTAAATTTTTTCATGACTCTCATTAATGCAAATGCTTGTCTTTTGGTATCTAGATATCTTAATTGTGCATCTTTCAGAGGTGCGCTCATAAATGCAATGGGTTTTTCCTCATTGTTTTCACCTTTCTGTGTCAAGGCAGTCACGACTAAATGAGAGGATGCGAAGGAGTATATGTAAAACGACCCTATGTAGTCTAGACTCACCAATACAGGGGTGCCAAAAATGGCTTGCTTAATGTCTTCGAATGCAGCCCTAGCCACAAGTGTCCACTCCATCTGCGCATCTTTCTTTAACATGGCATTTAATGGCTGCACGATCTCTACAAAACCTATGATAAACTTCCGAACAAAGTTAATTTTACCAAAAAATGATTTCAACTCTTTCCTACTGTTTGGTATTTGCAATTTTTTTATTGATTCTATTCTATCTGGGTCAATCAATATTCCATCTTCAGAAATGACATGCCCTAGTAATTTACCTTCAGTAACTCCAAATGAACATTTTTTAGGATTAAGGGAAATTCCATACCTTTCACATCGCTTGAGTTTTTTCCTGAGATCTTCAATGTGAGTGGATGCATCCTTGGAATACACAGTCAAATCATCCATATACACAACAATGCACTTACCTGATAACCCACGGAACACAATGTCCATGGCTCTCTTAAAAGTGGCACTTGCATTGATCAGACCAAAAGGCATTCTCATATATGCATAATTTCCCCATTTACAAGTGAAGGTGGTTTTTAATCTGTCATCCCTATCTATTAAAACCTGGTTATAACCTAAGAAACCATCTAGAAAAGACATCATCTTTGTCCCATTTACTGCTTGCAGCACTTCATCTATAGGAGGCAGAGGATAATTGTCCTTTTCATATGCTTTATTCAAATTTCTAAAATCTATGCATAATCCGATGTCTCCATTTTTCTTCCTCACTAGTACTAGGTTAGCTACCTAGACTGAATGTCTGAATGGAAAAAGTATTCTAACAGACATCAATTTTTTAACTTCCTCGAAGATTAAGGGCTCTAGAATGGCGTTTACAAGCCTTTGTTTCTGCCTAAATGGTTTAATCTCTAGTCTCAAAGGTATTACGTGAGTTATGATGGACGTATCATAGGTTTTCAGGTCTTCATATGTCCATGCTATTACATGTTTGTAATCTTTTAGAGCATCTAAAATTTCTTTTCTAATTTTCTCAGAGCAAGCTTTTCCGATTGGCACATTTTGTGGATTTTGCTCTATCCCTAAGTTGTGTAAATCATACTTACCCCCTCCTGTTTTGGGTAAATCTTTCTATCTTATTATTCCATCGAAGTCAAAAATGTGTTCTAGTTCAATTATTCCTTTGGGTAAGAAGTTGCACTTCAAGTTGATAATATCCTCTTCGTCCGATGTTGTCTCAGGCCTTTCCTGCTCATCAATGATTTGAGCCTCAAATACCTTATTGCAGGTCAGGAAGTCAATAATTTTCTAATCCCCTCCAAATACCTGAAAGTGTGTAACATTGTCTGGGATACTGGGAACATTAACTAATTCAACAGCAAATCATCTCAATCCTGATAGCGTTAAGGGTTCTAATGTGCTAGCAGCAACTGCTAGTGCATCTGGCATGCGGTTCAGCTCTCTAGGGATGTGATCTATGTTGAAAGCATCAAATGAATCTATTAAACCCCATAGTCTATGTCTGTAACAAATCATTTTCTTGTAGTTGCAAGCATATAGTTTCCTTACTTGTCTGACTACTAGTTCAGAGTCTGAAAATACCTTAATTATTTTCACCTTTTTCTTAATGACCATGACAAGTCCCATAATTAAGGCTTCATATTAAGCAATATTGTTAGTATGGGAAAACTACAGTCTATATGCTACTAGGTATGACTTACCCTAAGGATCTATAAGTTAAACACCTACACCCGCGCCCTATTTTGATTTGGACCCGTCGCATTTTAGTGTCCACATGCCATCTTTACTTTTTAGACTTCTTATCTTGGCATACTTTTTCTCTTCTGTTACTTGTGAGGTACTGGTCTACTTATTCATGGGTATTTATGTACTGGTCTACTTCCATATTTATGTGAGGTACTGGTCTTAAACACCTACTACCCTTGTCCTTTATTCCCTCTTCTAAATTTGAAATTAGAGAAACTACATCACTCTGAAAGTGTTTCTGTGTTTGATTAGGATTCACATTTTCCTCCTGTAACTCTACCCTCTTTATGCATTTTTTGTATTCATATTCAATGATGTCTTTACACATTCCACAACTCTCCTTAGAATGTGGCCTATCATGGACCCTACACTTGTTCTTATACAATTTACATTGGGTGGGCAGACCCTGTTTAATGCACTCTTCCACCTCTTGTCTAATGGCATGACCAAATTTTTCCATTGCACTGTTTTCTTCGTCTGAAGAATTTCCATCAGACTTAATGAATAACGTTGTCTCTTTGCTTACATGTTTTTCTCTAATGTTTAACATCATGATCTTTTCAATTTGCACCCCATTGTTAATAACCCTATAAACACCAAGTTCAATAGCAGCATACAATATTTCATTCATTCGATTATACTCTGTTATCATGTGTTTCATCCTAGGTTCTGCCTCTATTCTAATCTAGTTTGGGACACCTCTCCAAGGTAACCACATATGTGAAAAATCAGTGGCCATATATCCGTTTAATGTCTTGGACCAATCCCTACATAACAACATTCCATAATTCATGGGTATGTCCACTATTTGAATGTCAATGAATTGGCTTACCCTAGGGTCTGAAGCTAATTGCATTTGAATGTTCATGAGTTCTCCTATCACACTAACCTCAGTCTTATCTAACTGTATGACAACCTTAGCAGATCTGGTGGGAGTTAGCCCGAGAGTTTTGCATATTCCTAAGGGCATTACATTGGCTGAAGCACCAAAGTCTACCATGCAGTTGTGTATGTTCTTCCCACACAATCTAATAGTTAACAAGAAAGGAGGAGCATCCTTCTTATCAGCATACATTACTACATTTGTATTGGAAGGCTACTCAACTTTCTTACTTTTCTCTTTAGGCGATGAATCTCTATTAGGAACAGTTATATCAACAGCAACTTCATCTATCATAGATGTATCCAAGGATTTTATAAAAGCATTTCGAATCCTTGGAGTTTTCAATAATTCATTCAAAGGTATACTGACCTTAATTTTCTTTATTTCTTCTGACAAGTAACTCATTAACCTTGTTGTTTCTACTGTTTCAATTTTACTTGTTTGGGTCTTTTGTACTATCATTCCACTATTTGTATGATGATTAGCTTTGATTATGGCAGGATTGTTGCTAGCATTTTCGTCTGGGGGGTATTGAAGTTGTTAGGAGGAGTGGAAGTGGTGAAAGGTCCTCCTGGCCTAGTGTTATTTCTTAAATTGTAGGTGTGGTTTTTATTTGTCTGTTGAAAAGCCTGCACCTCTTCCATTTCAGTCAATACTTCATTTTCTGTTTCAAAAGGAAATTGAAAAGCATTCAACATAGAGGCTGATTCAGGATAAAGATTTTCACAAAAGTATGGTTCATCTTCTAACAATTCATCTTCTTTCTCTTCTGTAGTTGCAAAGGTAAAGGTTTCTAAGACTAAAGCTGTATCATACCCTGAGGGTACTACCTCATTACCCTTGGGAATGAGAAATTCAGAAGTAGGAGGCTACAACTATATATTAAATATGTTGGCTGCTAAATGGAATTGTGGATAGTCAAGCTCAGCATGGGCATTGGTATTGTGAAATTTGCACCAGCTTTTTAGTGATGTATTGGCCATTTGGATGCTAGCTGCTTGTTTTGCATCATGATTATCTATATTCTCAAAAGGAGAAGCTAGGGTACCATTGTTTGGTCCAGTGTTCCATGTTTTGGGTGGCCTAGGCTGATTCTGATTTCTGTTATTGTTACCCCAGGCCCTATTATCTATCACTGGCCCTTTATTTTACATTGGTTGCCCTTGGTTATGAATTTGATGTTGATTATAGTTTTGGCTCTGATTTGAACATTGCCTTGGCTATTATTTTGGTTATGGCTCTGATTATAGTTCTGATTATAATGTTGATTTTGATTTGAACTATAGTTCTGATTTTGGCCTTGGTTATAATTCTAATTTTGATTGTATCCTTGGTTACGTCTTCCATAAAGGTTCTCATTTCTTAGTTGTGTCACTTCAGTGGTTAATATTTTCAAATGTGTAGTGATCTCTTTGATTTCTTCCCTTTCCTCTTGTGCTTTTGCCACAGTTGTATCCCTAGGGGGTTGGAAGAAAGGCTGACCATTATTTTGACTATTATTAGAAGTGTTACTCGTGTAAGGAGCTATGGTTTGGATTGCGGTAGGACTATACACAGGTGTGTAAGAAGGAACCAGATTTAGTAATGGAGTGTGATGCATAGGGACTCCATTTCAAGGTTGTGCTTGATTTTGCATCCCAAAATTTCCTCCATTAACAAATGGGCTATAAGTTGTATGCCTCATCTCTTGATTTACTGACGCTGCCTCTCTATAGGCTTTGGATATTGAATCTATGTCAGGTTTTCTTTTGACAAACATGGCAGTTAAAGGATCTAAGGTAGCATAGTACATGGCTAACAAGGTATCATCATCTACTGTGTAAGGGGCTACTAGCCTAGAGTAGGCCTTTTGAAATCTGTCATTGAAATTATCAATTAGCTCTCCCTCACCTCTTTTTATGGTGGCCAATTTGTGATACAGGATGCAAGGATTAATGGGTCCTCTAAATCTTGACAGAAATGCTTCTTCCAAAAGTGACCAGGAAGAAATGTAACCATTGGGTAAGTTTACATACCAGTTAGATGCTTGTTCATTAAAGGTGTAGGGAAACAATCTACACACAACGTCCTCATGCTCTAATCTAGCCCTAAAGCATGCTTCCTTGAATATTATAATGTGGTCTTTTGGGTCTTGGTGTAACTGATATTTAGGACATATCTTTTTTAGATTTTTGGGCATCTCATTGTAATCATTGAAGTGTATGGGAGACTGGACATTGAAATAAGCCATTGTGGGTGCTTGAGCTTGACCTGAACCTGTAGGAATACCTGGATTTATCGATGGAGTAGGATCTCTAGGAGGACTAGGACCTCTAGGAGTACCTAAACCAAGATTTAGAGATCTGAATAATGATCTATCAGGACTCACAATGTTACAGATGTTAAAAGGTGACCTAGGAGGTGTTCCAGATGAACTCCCTGCTTGCAATATTTTAGGATTGCAAATCAAAGGACTCTTACTTCAACTTGTATCAGGTAGTTGCACAAAAATGTCCCCTAAACTAGATCTAGACCTGATCACTCTATCACTATTATTAGCCAGTTTGAAACAAACCCTAACTCAAGTCAGGCCCTCCTTCTAGCACCAGAAAACTATTGATGATTGTTTTGATGCAATCATAACAATTAGTTAAAATTCACATAAAATGAACCAAAACTGACTTGAAAGATATGAAGGAATCGGTTAAGATTCACTTAATCCAAAGTTTAATATGGTTAGGTCCTGACCTGTTGGGCAAATTCAGTTGGTCAATGTGAAGCTATAATGTCCAAGGGGCCTTACGTAGTTTAGGGTTTCTTGTTGGTTTACTGGACTTGAACTATGCAAAGAGATTGTAAATATCAGTGTGTTATTCATCCCTTTCTTGCATAAAAGTGTTACAGTATTTCAAGGCTTTAAATGATTTAAATTATAGCAAGCTCTCTTCTCTTTAATGTTATGAAAAAATTGTCTACTTTCAACTTAGTTATATATATCCTTTCAAATATGAAACAGTTTCCTCTAAATTTCTGCGTTTTAAGTTAAGTATTTTCAGATGTGTTGGGAAAAGTTAGAAAGATCTAATCTAAACTTCATTCACTCTATTCGAAGGATCTAATTGTTCTGTTATGCACTTTATAAATAATACATCAATTTGATCAAATCTACAGACAAAAACCTTAACTGTAAGTTCTGAGCATTTTCACAAACATACACCTAAAATTGCAAGCTCTAAGAGAAAATGTTTCAAACACAATGAAGAGCAAGAAAACACTTAGAAGATATATGCAGAATTCCAGATTCAATTGTACTAGAAACAAATAGTCATATAAGGTTTACAATGTCTGAATGACTCTTAGCTTCAATGATCAAACTACAGAAAACTTACAAGCTTTACAGATACAGTAAGGAAGCCAGATGTTCCACGCATTCCTTATTGTAGACACAAGTGACCTCCTTCTACTCCTAAACTAAAAGGTCCCTCTATTCTAAATGCTATACTCTACAAATCTCTACTGCTACAAAATTTCTATGTAGCCCCTGTGTAAAGTTTTACAGTGTATAGAGGCACAATGTATAGAATTTCTGATTGTCCTCAATATAGCTCAAAAAAACCTAATTTAAACCCTAGTTCAAACCTCTGGTTACAACAATAAATGCTGGTGAACCAGTCTCCCAAAATATCTTCGAGCATACATCAATTTTGGGTGAAATATGCCCTTCTAGAAACCCTAGCAACTCAATATTAACTTATGTGGTCTACTGCAATAATGTCTTCAGCTACATTTTGTCTTCATCAATGAAGACGTTTGACTTCCCCGCCCTTCATCCTTATCTTCCTCTGCTCCTAAGATCTGATTTCCTCCTCTATGATGTCACTGCCATTAAGTTTCAGCTCTCCTTCAATTGCAAACCTGCAAAAATGAATAAGCAATAAGTATCATCATTTAATAAACCTGTAGGAAGAAAAATAGCTACCAAATCTAGTCGTGACTATGTGAACACATCAATCGGACCCCGAATATGTGAAAATCACATCCAAAAAATGCATATACAACGTCCAAAATAGTCGGGTCAACCATCGTTGACCAAAATCATGCATTCGGGCTTCAAAATCAACCTCCAAATTCCTATTGCTTCATTCTCTCGTGCATTTTTTTGTTTAAAACCTATGTATATCTGATATACAATCCGGACGTGATACACCGTTTTAATCAGATTCCAATCTTTTTTTTAATTCCACGGCCTGTATGTATGCAATGTATATCGGTTTGTGTATCACAATATACAAACGCCAAAATATATACAAGCATTTAACTCTACTTTATAACTTTTCAATTTCGTGGCTTGTACATTTCGTGATGCATCCTGGCTTGTATCCCTTGATATACATTCGGACATGATACAACGAATTAATTGGATTTAAATCCACCTTTGATTTCTGCAATGTATATGACTTAATGCATCCTTTGCTTGTATATTCCCTACATACAAGCATACTCGATATACAAGTGGTGGGGTCCCCCCCACCTTCCTCTTTTGTATGTCTTTTTTAGACCTCAGATTTTATACACCACATTTTATTCACCTGCTGAGTCTGCGCAATGCACATTTCATTGTATATTTCAATATACATTTTGGACATGAAGCCACATATATATCACATTTCGATTTACCTTGAGTTCCGCGTTGTATGCTACTCAATGTATGTTTTGAAACATACATACAAATGCAGAAATATACAATGAATTAACTTCCTTTAACAACTGCCTCAGGTCCACAATGTATATGTGTTTGTATCTTGGCAATGTGTATTTCGATATACATTTTGGACGTGATACATCCATTTAATTAGATTCCAATCTTTTTTTAAGTCCGGCTTGTATTCAATGATGTATGCTTGATAATATACAAGTTAGATGTGATACAATGACTTCGTTCTAGTTTATAACTTTTTGGATTCCGCACAATGCATATTTTGTTATATGTTATAATGTATGTATGAAATGTACATTACACCAAATATACAATGATTTAACGTTATTTGATAACTCTTTTAAGTCCACCATTGTATATTCTGTATTGTTTGTAACAATATACAAGGTGTGAATATACAAGGAATTTACTCATTTTAATAAATCTGTCGGGTCCGCTCAATGTATATTTGCATTGTATGTTACTCAACCATACAAGCCCGCGGATATAGAACGATTTAACACTGCTTCATAACCTTTTCGGGTCTGCGGTATGTATGAAGTGTTTGTATTTTTTACTTTCTAAACATACAAACGTTAGATACAAAGCGGATTTAAAACATCAATTTATTTTAACCTAAAATCTACTTCGGGTCCACCTTGTATGTGTATACTTCAAAACTTTTACCAAATGCATACAAGATAAAGGGCATGCAATTAACATTGTATATGAAAGCAATATACAAAAGGGATGTATATGCAACATACAAATGACCCAACATGCAAA
The DNA here is from genome assembly GCA_027924645.1 of Cunninghamia lanceolata. NCBI lineage: Eukaryota > Viridiplantae > Streptophyta > Pinopsida > Cupressales > Cupressaceae > Cunninghamia > Cunninghamia lanceolata. Next base: position 11,274,299 of record BSBN01000016.1, read on the forward strand.
TAACAATGTATATGAGCCCAACTACAAAAAGCGATTAAGTATAAAAAGGACTTTGCACATACAAAGGACTTTGTATATGCAAAGTGATATACAAACCTGAATGTACATTTTACCAAAATGATCATATCTTGCAAAATATGGCAAATTTTAAGATGGTTCAAAAACCAACCCTAGCTCATTTTTCACAAGGAATCCAACCATATCATGCCCTAGTACTGAAAATGCATTTTTCCTCTATTTTTATCAAAGTTTGCAATTTTAACCCTCTTTTTCCCTTTACCACCAAGCAAAACAAAACACAAAAAAGCAAAAAAGCAAAAAAGCAAAGCCACAATAGGGGTCCTCATTTTGCTAAGGAGTAAAATCGAGCATGTTGTGAACATCACAATAGATCCTTATGGCAAGATGCATAAAATATTAGGAAAAATGATACATCAAGAACATCTAGAAGACTTCTAGACCGACTGTGATGATGAAGATGAAGTGAGAAGAAGGAAATACCAAAGACTCACCTTGAATCAAATCAAAACCTTTGACTACATCCCGGTGCCAGTGCAGCTATGAAAGGATGATGGGAAGATCATGTCCAATGAATATGAGGACAAAAAGGTGTATAATGACACCATATCAGCCTCAAATCCTTGGATCAGTTGACAAGTGGGGTGATCCAGTTAACCCAGGCCTGGGTAGATGAGGAGACAACCAGATTAAAGAAAATGGGTGTTACCCTTACAGTTTATGCCAAGAAGAAGAGGTAGGAAGTATATAATGAGGAATATGATGATTTCCTCAATGAAGAGAGAAAATCCAATAGGGAAAGATTGCCTATAGAAAAATAAAGGAAAGGTCTCCCTAAAGATAAGAAAAGTGAAGATGAACCAAAAGGGGTTATAATAGAAAGGATTGCCACGTCAGTTGCAGGTGTATCTACATCAGCTCGGGCATCTGCATCATTTGCATAGCCTATAATTGAAAAACCAAAGACTAAAAGGATTTTGAGGCCCGTTGTTGAGGCTACAGAGGTGCAGGTAGAGAGCTAGGCCCTGCAATAGGAAGTGGAAGAAGGCATCCCTTTGGAAGAAAAACAACTACATAAGGAACCTAGAGGTGATGACTTGTAGGTAGCCAGCAAGAAGAGGAGGGTGATGCTGCTAATGTCACCACCCAAAAAACAAAGAACAGCCATGAGGGGGGATATCTGGGCTAACCCCATCATATTGAGAGGAGCCAGTGGTGAAGCTTTCAAGAAGGAATTGCAACATGATGTTCCTCTTCCCACCATAATAAAATTCAAAACTGAGAAAGCAGAGGAACAAACAAGAGAAGTGTTTAAAGAGAGTCAGGGTGTTCCTTTCTCTTTGGAGGATACCATGGACTTGTCTGATGATGAGGTGGTTCAGAGTGTGGCTTCTCAACAAATGGAGACTCTGGTTTCCAACACCCGCATGACCCCTCATGGAACCCCATTAGTATAGATGGTAGTGTTGGAGGAAACAAAGGAAACAAAGGAAATGAAACAAGGTAGCCTAGAGAGGGTAGCCCAATAGATAGTGCTTGACAATTTGGTTAAGCAGGTGACTAGCCCTACCGTCATGGATTCAACATATAGGGGTGATGTAAGCCCTAAGGAATAGGTGCACTTGAGGAACGAGACAAGATTGAAGTGGCAAATAAGTACAAAAAGATAGCACTGCTCCTGATCAGGGTCAGCAACAACATGAGACACCCATAGAACCAAAAATAGTAGAAGTTCAACAGAAGAGTGGAGGTGATTAAGATATATCAGGTACTAGTGTTGTTCAAACTCAAGGAGATCTGGGTAAAGCCTCAAGAGTAGAAGATAAATTAGGTTAGGAGGACTCTGAGCCACAAGATATCAGTGCATCAGGTGGAGTACAGGAAATGACCCATGAACAGGGTGATGCACAAGGGCAAAATACATAGACATCCATAGATATCAATATCCCACAGGATGAGAAAAACAATAAAGAGGATGAAAATCTAAAGGAGGGAGTACAGGATCAAGCACAAGATCAGAATGTCGAAATCCCACAAGATCCTCCTTTGTAGAAGGCAACTCCTCAATAGGAAGGAATGCAACAAGATCCCCCTCATGAGGAACTACATGAGGAAGAAATTAAGAAGGTGCCTTCTCCACCAAGGATAGAAGCAGATTCTAGAGAACAAGGTAGACATGATATTGACAAAGGCCATCAAGAATCTAGAGATGATGTTCCTCAATGGCTGGAAAAGGAGATAGGTATGGAACAAGGATTAGAAATCCAAGAGTTTGATGTTTCTACATTGTTCGCTGAAAAGATGATGAAGCCAAGGAGGAAGGCCAGATTAACATTGGCCATAAAGAGAGATCCTTATACAGGCAGAAGAATAGCACAGGTAGCACTTCCCACAATTGAAAAGGAAAAGGGCAAAATTAGCCTAGAGGAATTCCAAATCACAACTGTTGATTTGGGTTTTGCCAATGAGGACTAGGAAGGTCAAGAGGGGAAAGATATTATTGATTCCTTAACCCAGAGGGTGAAGAAGGAAAAAGAGAAAAATAAAATGCATAAGGAGCACATTGCTCAGCTACATTATTTCATAAAAGGGTTAATTAACCCTGATAATACACCAGTTGATCCTGCAGTCCCGTTGACTGTCATATCACAAGAAGAGGTCACCAAGTTGGACCTAGTGAAACATGAGGAAATGGTCATGCAAAAGTGGATGCTGTCAACTCTCACTAGGGCTGAAGATGTATTAAGAACCTCTCTACATACAGAGATGGAATTCTTTGAGTAGTCTAAAGAGAAAGGTAGATAAAATGCAGAATGATACAAGAAAAAGGTCATTTGAATTCGAAGAGGACCTAACTTCTCGAAGTGAAATAAAGAGAATTGATCCACAAATTTTGATAAGTAATAAAGTACTGGATAATAATATTGCCCTACTGACAAGCATATGGTATGAAGATATCAGGTTTGAGTGTGATATCTTAAAGAAGTACAGCGGAAAACTCGGGGATATCAGTGTTAAATTGCACAGCACTATGGTGTATGAAGCAGAAATCCTTGAAGCCTTGGAAGGGAAAATAGAAGGTAAAATTGAGAATTAGGATGCAGACTTTGCTATTAAAGCTCTGCATGATAATTTTAAGTTAGTAGTAGATGACCCTCTCACCCACCTAACAGAAGAAGTAATGAATAAAATTATGAGGATAAAAGTTAAAGTAGAAACATATAATGAGACTTTGAATAGTAGGAAAGGTAAGCTGGAAGTGCTCAAGGCTAAGTTCTAGTCTTAGAAATGTGCAATAACAAAATCTAGAATCTAAGATGGGGTAGAGGTTGATAAAATAGTACAAGCATATGAACATATCAGGACAATAGTAAAGGTCCACATACAAGAGGATGTATACCAAAGTGATAGTGATGAAGAAAGTAATGAAGATGAGGAGAATGATGAAGAAGAAGAAAATGAAGAAGAATAACCTGAGGAATGAATGAAGATGCATTACTAAGTGAAAATATGTGTAAGGTACTCATAAATAGCGAGTCATATAGATGGTTGCCAGCTGGCAACCTATGCCACGAGAGAAAGTTGACTAAGTCATAGGAGAGTTATCTACTATAGATTTGAATTGATGAATCTTGACTGTTGGTCAATTGTAACTACCTCCTCACCTTATTCTATAAAAGTTGTAGGGGTGCAATCTTTTAGACATTCAAAACTTAATTGCAATCTGATTGCTGAAATGTTGAGGACTTATTTCAAAGTTATTGTAAATATACATGTTATGCATCCATCATCATAAATCTTGAGTAATTTGTGATTGAAATCTGGATATATGCATTGATTAGCTGCATCCCTTGGAGTGCTTTTCAGCTTGCATGTATTGTTTTCATTCCTAATTCCATTGAAGTTAGCATCAACCATATCTAGCTATGGAACATCTTGGTGACCTATGGTTTGATTTATTCTCTCCATGAATGTATCTTGTGTGTATGTGATTCAATAACTAAAGGTTCACTAAAAGTAGAAGTATTCTTTTAAATTTCTTTCAATTTCATTACAAATCATCTCTATAAGTGCAAATAACAGACAATCAAAACCAAATAGAACATGAAATATGCAGATATCCCGTAGGCAATTGAAAATACAGAGCATATTTGGAATAAAAGCATGTCAAATTGATAAATATCATGCAAATTTAGGAAAAAATCCATGAAATACATATAAATATCCACTTATAGACACATCATTTAAATAGATTTGCAATGTAGAAGAAGGAGCAAGTTTACAATGATCAATGATCAGAATAATTGATCAAACGTACAAATATCTCAGTAATCCTTGACAATAGAGTAGAATTGACCTCTTTGTGGAGTGAATTTATAGGATACAGTGCAATACTAATCACCTAGATGAATGTAAGACCCCTTGAAATAGAAAACAACATGTCACATCAACCTCTGAGTAATGTCAGACAATCATGACTTGATCAATGGAGACTTGGAGTCATCAACTTATCCTAAGTTGATTGTACTTTACAAGATAATAAAGGTTTGTTGTGTAAATTTTTATGCATGTTTTTTTAACTAACAATCATCATCAACAGGCACCCAAGGTGGGTTATGACATGTTGTAAGAGGAATATGCTATTTTTAGTTAGTTTATAATAGATTCTCTTACAGCTATAAGTGCTATCAGTTATGACGTATTCTATGACAGTTGTAAGGTATGTAAGAGCATCTATCATAGTCTATCTTGGGACTAGGCACCCACATTGGGATGGGGTGTTATGACAAGTGTTAAATCCTTTTTGTAATGTTGGACAAGTGTCCTTAGGCATGGGTTTTGGGCCATGGGGCCAAGTTGGATTCCCATCTCTAGAAGCTTTCTATTTTGCCTTGTAAACTCTATAAAACCAGGTGCTTGGATGGGATATACATATAGTGATTGACAGGTACTATTATGCTGTTGGAATATCTTTAGATATGAGTGTCGAAGATTCCTAAAAGAGCATTGGCTCTGAAACTATATTGTAATCTGCATTGTTTACTATAATACATTTGAGCTGTGTTTTGAGTGTGGGGTTTTTCTCTCGAAAGGGTTTTCCCCATGGTATATCTTCTCTCTCTCTCTCTCTCTCTCTCTCTCTCTCTCTCTCTCTCTCTCTCTCTTCTATCTACATTCTATGTGTGTTTGTATTGCTGCCATATCTCCGTTGTTGTGTTAACATCATTGTAACTATAAAGATTGAAAAGAATTTCCATACTACTTCCCTCATTTGATTAGTGTAGGAAGCGTTTTCTACACACCTTGCTTACTTTCAGCTCAATGGCAGAAAAATCTCTCAGAATTTTGTTCTTTTCATGAAAAATATTTTTGAAATAATTTTTGTTCCAAGCAATGATATGTCCCTTGACAAATTGAAGTTTGTTAGCCAGTTGGTACATCCTCAACCCCTTGACAAAGGGGGTAGAAGTCCACCATTTTTGCACCAATGATATAAATTCTAGATCACTGAGCCACATGTCTTGAAATTTGAAATATTTCTTCTAAGAACTTCTATTCTCCCTGATTGCAAGGCTCACTAGAAAATGATCTAAACATGACAATGGTAGTATGGCTGAGCTAAAAATGGCATCTCCTAGCAAACATTGAGAGGATATGTGATGCAAGAGATCCAGTTGTGTAAGGGCAATATTGCATCACCCAAACAAAAAGATTTGTTTCAAAATTATTGATGTTCTTTCCATTTATTTTCAAAATTTGTGGTTTTGGTTCCATAATCGCTTGAATAATGGTGTAGAACTTTCAGTCCTTCCAAACTGCTAAAAATAGCAACTTGCTATTTTTAGAAAGTTTGCATTTGGACACGGAATGAAGTGAAAATTTACAGGAAGCTTCATAATTGAAAAATAAGACCTTTAGTGAAGGAATCACACAAAGATCATTTGCGAGCTGAAAGCTATTAAAGTTTATGTTTCCAGAAAAAATACCTGAAAATTATTCAAACTTAGGTTTGAGGCACTAAACAGCCCTGTATGGGCTCGAAAATTGCTAGAACTGACAAAGTAGGTTCATAGCATATAGAGCACTCCATGAGCTTTCTGATGCATAAAATGATTTGTCAATTAGACACTCAGATCAAAAGTTATGGCTCCCGGAAGTTGACCTATTTTTGGAGGGAGAAACAAATTTTGAAATTAGGTTGTTGGCCGCCAAAAATACTATTAATAACCATTTTTTGGGAACCCTGGGTAGTAGTAGAGTTAAGGTGGGAAGCGTAGAGTCAAGAATAGGTGGTAAAATAGAGACCCTAGTTGATTTGGGGTTATAGAATGTAGATGATTCTAGAGTCTTGCAAGCAGAAGCTGTAATGTGTTGAAGCATGTGGAGGGTTGATTCCTTTGATTGTATTTGAGCTTCTGTAATGTAATAAGTTGTCCAAATCAATAAAGAAAGATCTATTTTTCTGTGTGTAATTTTTGTTGTTGTGTGTTTTATGATTTACCCCCTTCATCAAGTGGTATCAGAGCAAGGGTTCCTGAGTGTGTAGACAGATCACCGACCGTGAGGCAGTTTGCACCAAGACCTGAGGTTGTGGGTTTTCTACAGAGATCAAGATGCCTACATGAAGAAATTGTATTGGGAGGAATGCTTTGATGAAAGAGAATTTTAGAGCCCTACAAAGGAAAATTGATGCATTGCAAGAGGAGCTGTGAAGAGGGTTTGATCTGAGTAAAAGAGAAGAAAGTGAAGATGAAGCTGAAGAAGAGCTATCTGAGGAAGAACAAGAAGTTGTAGGAGATCCTGCAGAAGTTAGGTTGTTGAGGGCCATTTCTAAGATTGGAAAGAGGCCTAGGATCAAATTTTCTACATATTTTAGAGATTTGAATTTGAAACAGCTTATTGATTGGAAAAATGACATGGAGGAATATTTCAAGTATGATGATGTGGAAGACCCAGATTGGGTGAAGTTTGCCAAAAAAAATTGAAGGGCCATGCTAGTATTATTGCAAGTATGGGCCTAACCAGTGTTGTCACTGATGTCAACATACTCATGTTGCATTAATGATAAGGATTGGATGAGTTGGGTGCTGAGGATATTGAGAAAATTAGTCTCAATCAGGAATAGTAAAGAACAGTGATGACAATAAGGTAAAAGTCCAAGATAGGTTGAGGATCAGAGGATACGGTTTAAAGGCTGTGTAGATATAAGTCTTGAGATGCTCTAGTCAAATTTTTAGAGGTCCGCATGAAGATCTAAAGAAGTTATGGATGCTCAAGTAGAACTAGTTCTGGCAAGAGTTCAGAGGTGATAGAGTGACACTGATAGGTTCGGTGAGATCTAGTAGTGCATTATCCCATTTTGTAGATTTGAGGGAGTGTTGAGGACATCTGTGTGAAGTGTCAACTTGATTGGTTCATGGTTTGAAGGTCCAAAAGCACCTATTCCTTTGTGACAATAATGATAGACTATGTTCTTAAAGCTCCGGATGAAGGAGAGAAGAATTCTAGCAAGTAGATGAAGTGTGGATGTTCTTGGTGATTCAGGAAAGGTAGTGATGATCTTTGGATCATGTCCAGTTCATGTTGGTGGTCCGCATTAAAGTTAGAGTTCACATTTGAAGAATTCCCACCAGATGTTGGTGTTCTTCTTGAGACTGGCTGACCAGATGTATTACATGTCTTGCGGATGATCTTATAAGTGTTTACCGACTTAGATGATTGTTCCTAAGTTGATGCCTTGTATAAAAAAGGGATTGTGAATTCATTCCAAAGTGTGTCTTGTGGAGATGAGAGTGTGGTAACGAAGAAGAGAGTGAAAAGCAGAGCAGAAGTTTTTTTGCCTAAATGGAACTGATCCAAGCATGGTAAAGATGTTATTCTCTAGTTGAAGTTTCTAATACTTGTTACTTTGTAGACAGTGTGTCTCTTGTAGGCAGTGAGCGCTAATTGGCATGTACTATTTTGTTCTTTCTATTCTTCTAACAGATAATACAATCTTGGGTTAATCACCCCATGGTTTTTCCCTTTACCAGGTTTTCCACATCAAAATCTTGGTGTCTTATGTGTTGATAAGTTTCTGCTTGTTGTTTAATTGCATTATGTTTCATGATTGATATACTGCTAATTACTAAGAAGATTTAAGTGTGAAATTAGAGAAATTTTTAGACAACTGATTCACCCCCCCTCTCAGTTGTGTGCCCTAAGTCTAACAATTGGTATCAGAGCCAAGTTCCTCTAAAAGGAGCTTAATCACTTGAGGAGATCCAGGATGTCGTCTTACAAGAAGGACAACCTAAAGTTTGATGGATCAAATTTTAATCTATGGAAAGGTCACATGAAGTGTCACTTGAAATGCATGGGTATGGCATACTGGACCATGGTTACAACATAGTATGTACCCCCACAGGGTGGTCCATAAGCTACAAATGAAATCACAAATGCTGAAAACAATCTGTGGACTATAAAAGCTCTTCTAAGCGTATTATCTGATTTAGAGCTCTCAAATGTTATTGACCTACCAACTACTTTTGAGATTTGAAAAAAATTGGAACTTTTGCATGAAGGAGACCAGTATGTTAAATGTGCAAGGTTACAGAGTCTGAAAGGGAAATTTGAAAACCTGAAGATGAGAGATGATGAAAATATTACTACTTTTATGCCAAGAGTAAATGAGCTTGTTTGTGGAATTAGAAATCCTAGTGGAGATTTGGATGAAAATGAGATTGTTGGCAAAATTTTCAGATCCCTTCCTGCTTCTTACAACATCAAGGTTGCTGCCATTGATGAATTCAGAGCCCATACAACTCTTACCAGAGATAAATTGGCTGCCAAATTGGCTGCATTTGAAATGACTGTGTTTGGAGATGATCCCCCCAAGACTAAATCTGCATTCAAAGCTAGTGCCTCTATAAAAGGAAAACAAAGGTTTGATCTGGGAGAGAACTCATCAAGGAAACTGTCATGGTATGAAAAAGCAAGAAAAGACCTAGAAGAAGAAGTAGAAACTTCTCAACTTGAAGCCCTCATTGCAAAGAGACTACTAAGAGGATCTAGTAAGTATGACAAAAAAATTGTCTTTTAAGTGTTTTAACTGCAATAAGATTGGTCATTTTACCTCAAAATGTCTGGAAAGATTTTCAAGGCAAAATCCTAACAGATCAAGGTTCCAAAAGAACTATTACTATGTTCATGAAGAAGATGATAATGAAGGAGTAATAGATGATGAATCAAAGACAAGAAACAAATCCGGAAGTGAATGGGTGTTTATTTCCATCAAGGAAGAAGAACCAATATCCTTTGTATCTATCAATCATAAAGTTGTAGAAAGAGCTCTGGATGCCCAAGTTGAAGAAAAGGATGATTGGGTCATTGACAGTGGTTGCTCTCACCATATGATTGGTGACAAGAATAAGTTCATAGATTTGGAAAGATATGAAGGAGGAGTGGTGAAGTTTGGTGATAATTATGCTGGTAGAATCAGAGGAAGAGGAACTATTTCTTTTGATGGAAGGATCAAAACCAGTAATGTTCAATATGTTGAAGGCTTGAAGCACAATCTTCTTAGTGTTGGATATTTGGTGGACAAAGGCTATGATCTCTGGTTCAAGAATGGAAAATGCAAGATCTTTGAAAGCTCAGGAACAGAGATTGCATCTGATACCCAAACTAAAGGTAATATCTTCCACTTGGTTGGCACTAGTAAAAGTTGCTTATTTGTTCAAGTTGATTAGAGTTGGCTATGGCATAAGAGAATGTGTCATGTGAATTTTGATGATATCATCAAGATAAGCAATACTCAGGTTGTAAGAGATCTTCCAAAATTAGTGAAACCTAATAATATCTTGTGCAAAGAATGTCAGTTGGGTAAGCTGAGTAAAATTACATTCAAAAGTAAGAATCAATCTTCTACTGAATTATTGGACTTAGTTCATACTGATCTATGTGGTCTGACAAGAATCAAGACTGTACAAGGTATAGATATTTCATGCTATTAATTGATGACGATTCCTGGATGATGTGGGTTACCTTTCTGAAAGAGAAATCAGAAGCTTTTGAGAAGTTCAAAATTTTCAAGGCTATGGTAGAAAATGAAATTAGATTAAAATTGAAATGTTTAAGGTCTGATAGAGGTGGTGAATTCACATCCAGTGACTTCATAGATTTTTGTGAGAAGCATGCTATAAAGAGATAGTTGTCTACTCCTAGAACTCCATAGCAGAATGGAGTAGTGGAGAGAAAGAACCAGACCATCCAGGAAGCATCTAGGACAATGGTGATGGAAGCAAACGTTCCTCAGATGTTTTGGAGAGAAGCTGTCAACACTGCAGTCTATACTCTCAATCAAGTTCAAATCAGAAGCAATACTGGTAAGACTCCTTATGAACTTTTGTTTGGCATCACTCCTACTGTGAGGTATTTCAGAGTGTTTGGTAGCAAATGTTACATTAAAAGAGATGAAGATCTAGGCAAGTTTGATGCTAGAAGTGATGAAGGAATTTTCTTGGGTTACTCCACTCAAAGCAAAGCATACCGGTGTCACAATAAAAGACTAAGAAAGATGATAGAAAGTACAAATATGAAGGTTGATGAAGGAATTGAGAAACCTTCAAGGTTTTATGAATATGATGAAGATGATCAGAATGGTGTTCTGATTCAATGAGCCCAAACTCCTTCTGGTACTCAAAATCAAACAGATTCGGTAAGTCAGAGAGAAGAGATGAGTCATAATGATCCTGATCAAGAATTAGAAGTGTAGGAAACTCCCAAAGTTCCCAGGTATGTAAGATTGAACTACTCTGAAGATCAGATCATAGGTGATAAAAGCAAAGGAGTTCTAACAAGCAGGAGAATTGCTCAAGATTTAGAAGAGTATTGTTTGATTTCAAAGATTGAACCTAAGACAGTAAATGAAGCTTGCAATGATGAAAAATGGACTAAAGCAATGGAGGAAGAGCTGGTGCAAATAGAAAAAAATCACACTTGGGATCTTGTTCCTAGACCTAGAAACAAGAATGTGATTGGAACCAAATGGGTCTTCCGGAACAAACTAAATGAAGTTGGTGAAGTAATTAGAAATAAAGCCAGATTGGTCTACAAAGGCTACTCTCAAATATAAGGAATTGGTTTTGAAGAAACTTTTGCTCCGGTGGCAAGAATTCAAGGATTTCAAGGTATATTAGATGGATGTGAAGTCTACCTTTCTAAACGGTGACTTGGAAGAAGAAGTGTATATAGAGCAACTAGATGGATTTCAATTGTTTGATCTTGGTGATATGGTCTACAAGTTGAAGAAGGCATTGTATGGATTGAAGCAAGCCCCAAGAGCTTGGTATGAAAGATTGGATAAGCATCTTTTGAAGATTGGTTTCAACAAAGGTACTGGTGATAGTAACTTATATTTCAAAATTGATCATGAAAACATCTTGATTGTTGAAGTATTTGTTGATGATATCATCTTTGGAGGAAGAGATAGTATGTGTAAAACTTTTGCAAATCAAATGAAAAGTGAGTTTGAGATGTCTATGCTTGGTGAAATAAATTTCTTCTTGGGTCTGCAAATTACTCAAACAAAGAAAGGAATCTTCATTTCTCAGACCAAATATGTGAAAGAATTGTTGAAAAATTTTGGGATGGATGATTCAAAGCCAATGAATACTCCCATGGCAACCAGATGTAAGTTGAGCAAATATGATGACTCTCCTAAGGTAGACTAGACAAAATACAGATCAATGATTGGAGGTTTGTTGTATCTCACTCAAACTAGACTAGATATAATGCAGGCTATTGGTCTTGTTGCTAGATTCCAGGCTGATCCCAGAGAATATCATGTCATGGAAATCAAGAGGATTTTTAGATATCTAAAAGGGACAGTTGAGTATGGTTTGTGGTATCCTAGAGATCATGATTTCTCTCTTCATGCATAGATAGATGCAGATTGGGAAAGAGATGTGGATGACCAGAAGAGTACCAATGCTGGAGCATTCTTTTTGGGAAAGAGATTGGTTTCTTGGCTAAGCAAGAAACAAGAGGTAATATCTCTGTCTACAACTAAAGCAGAATACATTGCAACAGCAAGTAGTTGCACTCAAGTTTTGTGGATGAAGCAGATACTAAGAGATATCAAAGTAGAGTATGAGGAGCCTATCACAATCTTCTGTGATAATTCAAGTGCAATAAATATTTCTAAGAATCTAGTGTTGCATTTTAAGACCAAGCATATATCTATCAAGTTTCACTTTCTGAGAGAGCAAGTGAACAAGGATGAAGTCAGACTGGAGTTTGTGCCCTCCAAGGATCAGATTACAGATATCTTTACTAAACCTCTTCCCAAGGACTTTTGAGTATCTCAGGGAGAAGTTAGGGGTTATTACCCCTCTGGTGATGAACTAGGATACACTGATGTGCATCAGTTCGGTGAACATCATAGTCATATCTTGTGATCCAGATTGGTGATGAGGAGCTACTACTCAAGGGGAGCAACTGGTATGTTTCTGAATTGATTGGAGTTGCAAGTATGAGACCTTTGCCATTGATGTCAAAGGGGGAGAGAAGACATGTGAAAATCAAGTGGTTGATGATCAAAGGGGGAGCAAAAAAAGGAAAAGAAGACATGTGAATGGTTGTTACTGATAGGGGGAGTTGTGACAGTAAGGAGAAGTTCTTGTCTTGATGGTTTTTTACATCATATGTTGCCATCAATGATAAAGGGGGAGATTGTTGCAAGTATGGGTCTAACTGATGTTGTCATTGATGTCAACATACTCATGTTGCATTAATGATAAGGATTGGATGAACTGTGTGCTAAGGATATTGAGAAAATTAGTATCAATTAGGAACAGTAAAGAATAGTGATGACAATAAGGTAAAAGTCCAAGATAGGTTGAGGATTAGAGGATGCGGTTTAAAGGGTTTGTAGATATAAGTCTTGAGATGCTCCGGTCAAGTTTTCAGAGGTCTGCATGAAGATCTAAAGAAGTTATGGATGCTCAAGTAGAACCGGTTTCGGCAGGAGTTCAGAGGTGACAGAGTGACACAGATAGGTCCAGTGAGATCCAGTAGTGCATTATCCCATTCTGTAGATTTAAGGGAGTGTTGAGGACGTCTGTGTCAAGTGTCAACTCAATTGGTTCATGGTTTGAAGGTACAAAAGCACCTATTCCTTTGTGACAGTAATGACAGACTGTGTTCTTAAAGCTCTAGATGAAGGAGAGAAGAATTCCAACAAGCAGATGAAGTGTGGATGTTCTTGGTGATTTAGGAAAGGTAGTGGTGATCTTTGGATCATGTCTAGTTCATATTAGTGGTCCGCATTAAAGTTAGAGTTCACATTTGAAGAATTACCACCAGATGTTGGTGTTCTTCTTGAGACTGGCCGACCGGATGTATTACACATCTTGCGGATGATCTTATAAGTGTTTACTGACTTAGATGATTGTTCCTAAGTCGATGCCTTGTATAAATAAGGGATTGTGAAGTCATTCCAAAGTGTGTCTTGTGGAAATGAGAGTGTGGTAGCGAAGAAGAGAGTGAAAGGTAGAGTAGAAGTTTTTGGGCCTAAATGAAACTGATCCAAGCATGGTAAAGATGCTATTCTCTAGTTCAAGTTTGTAATACTTGTTAATTTTTAGACAGTTTGTCTATTGTAGGTAGTGAGCCTCTTGTGAGCAGTGTGCTTGGGCAGTGAGCCCTAATTGGCATGTGCCATTTTGTTCTTTCTATTCTTCTAATAGAGAATACAATCTTGGGTTAATCACCCTATGGTTTTTTCCTTAACTAGGTTTTCCACGTCAAAATCTTGGTGTCTTATGTGTTGATGAGTTTTTGCTTATTGTTTAATTGCATTATGTTTCATGATTGATATACTGCTAATTACTAAGAAGATTTAAGTGTGAAATTAGAGAAAGTTTTGGACAACTGATTCACCCCCCCTCTCAGTTGTGTGCGCTAAGTCTAACAAGAATTTGGTGGAAGGAGGTCCAGTTAGAGAGGAATAGAAGAGGAAAAGGAAAGATCACCAGATGGGATCGGATGGTAGAGAAACTGAAGAAGCAGTTCATTCCTATGGACTATGAGATGAAGTTATTGAAGAAGCTAGAGGATTGAACCAAGGCAACAATTCTGTTAAGGAGTATACAGAAGAGTTTTATAAGATTACTATTAGAACTGGTCATGTAGAGGCCAATAAGGAGAAGGTATCCCATTACATTAATGGGTTGAGACTAAGTATTCAAGGGGAGCTGAACCTGGTCAAAATGACTAGCATAGAAGATGCATACCAGTTTTTCCTAAAGGTGGAAGAGAAGCTAAATAAAAGATTTGATAGAAAGCAAAGGGGAAGAGGTCAAGGTGGAAGGACTAGTGGAAGACCCTATGGGGGCCTAAATGAAGATTCAAAGAAAAGTGAAGAAGCTGGTAGCAGTTGAAATCACAGAGGAGATAATACCTACTGCCCTTGTGACTAGAACAATGGAGAGCAAAGAGGAAGAGGAAGAGGCCAACCTAGGCAAGGACCTAGAAGAGGAGGTTTCAAAGGAACCCATTTCCAATGTGGAAAAGAAGGGCATCTAGAATACGAATGTTTGCAACATCAAGGAAGGATAAATAGAAGACCTGAAGGTAATGCATGAGTTGCACATGTAGATGAAGATGTGTAGTCTGAGTGTTCTGAAGATGCTAAAAGGGGAGAAACCCTAGTTGTCAGAAGAACTTTATTGAATGAGGAGAAAGAACCAATCAGAGGAAGAGTCTATTCCACACAAGGTACAAATATTAAGGTAAGTGTTGTGATATTATTATCGATAGTGGAAGCACTGACAATCTTGTTTCAAAGGAGATGGTTGATAAGTTGAAATTGACAAGAAGAAAGCATCCACATCCATATCAGATTGCATGGTTGCAGAAAGACCATAGAGCTTTGGTCAATGAGCAGTGTTTAGTGAAGTTCATGATTGGGGACTACCATGATGAGGTACTATGTGATATCATACTGATGGATGCATGTCATATGCTATTGGGGAGGCCATGGTAGTATGATATGAGTGTTGTCCATGATGTCCATGCAAACACATACTCCCTAACAAAGGATGGAGTTTGTCATAAGTTGAAGCCCTTGAAGGAGGTGGAAGAAAAGGTATTTAGTACTGCTAGAATTTGCGTGGTAGATGGTAGGAAATTTTTGGAAGGTATGAAGCATGAGCATCATTGCTTTGCATTGATTCCTAAGATCAATCAAGAGAAATGTGAAGATGTACCAGCAGAAGTTTCATATATGTTGGAAGAATTTTAGGACATTGTCTCTGATAATGTACTAGAAGGTTTACCACTGGTGAGGAAGATAAGTCATCAAATAGACTTGATACCAGGAGCCAGTTTGGTAAATAAGGTTGCCCACAGAATGACCCCTATAGAGCGTGAAGAGCTAAACAGACAAGTTCAAGAGCTGTTAAGGAAGGGGCTGATAAGAGAGAGCCTAAGTCCATGTGCAGTGCCTATAGTACTAGCACTAAAGAAAGATGGAGAGTGGAGAATGTGTATAGATTCTTGAGCCATCAACAAGATCAAAATCAAGTACAGATTTCCATTACCCAGAATGGATGACATAATGGATTGTTTGAGTGGAGCCAAGTACTTCACAAGGATTGATCTAAAGAGTGGGTATCACTAGATCAGAAATAGAGAAGGAGATGAATGGAAGACAGCCTTCAAGGAAAAGGAGGGTTTGTATGAGTGGTTAGTCATGCCATTTGGGCTAACCAATGCACCGAGCACATTCATGCGGCTCATGAATGAGGTACTGAAAGAATTTTTGGGAAGTTTTGTTATTGTCTATTTAGATGATATTTTGATTTTTAATAAAACTTGGGATGAGCATCTGATGCATATTAGAAGAGTTTTAGAGAAGCTGAGGGAGGAGAAGTCACTAATTAATCTGAAGAAATGTAGTTTTGCAAAGAAGGAGTTGGTATACCTAGGATTTGTTACCTCAGAAAAAGGTCTTAAGATGGACCCAGAAAAAGTAAGGGCTATCATTGAATGGCCTACACCAAGGAGTGCCACAGAGGTAAGATCTTTTCACGGTTTGGCAAGTTTTTATAGGAAGTTTATTAGGAATTTTAGAAGCATTTGTACACACCTAACTGAGATAATGAGAGGGGATAGAAAAGAGTTTAGATGGACTAAAAGAGTAGATCAAAGTTTTGACACATTGAAGCAGAAAGTTACTAAGCAACCTATTTTGGCACTTCCAGATTTCAATAAGGTATTTTAGGTAGATTGTGATGCTAGTGGTAGTGTTATTGGAGTTGTTTTGAGCCAAGAAGATAAGCCCATTGCTTATTTTAGTGAGAAGCTTAATGCTGCCAAGAAAAAGTATTTTGTTTATGATCAGGAGTTTTATACAATAGTTCAGGCTTTAAAGAAATGGAGACATTATTTGTTGCCAAAGGAGTTTGTTTTATATACTGATCATCAGGCTTTCTAGTATCTTAATAGTCAAGGAAAGTTGAATCAAAGGCACCTAAAATGGGTTGAGTTTTTATAGTTATACTTTTATTTTGAAGCACAGGAGTGGGAAGTCCAACAGAGTTGTAGATGCCTTAAGCAGAAGGCAAAATTTGTTGACAGAAATGAAGATAGAGGTTGTTGGGTTCGATGAGCTCAAAAGTTTGTATCCTGAGGATCTAGATTTTGCAAAGGCTTGGAAAGATTGTTTGGAACCTATTGCTTTGGACAGAACAAAATGGTTGGATTTCATATTCCAAGATGGCATGTTGTTTAAAGGAAGCCAGTTGTGCATTCCAAGGAGTTCTAGAGAGAGAACATGATGAAGGAGAAGCATAGTGGAGGATTGGCTAGACACTTTAGTCAAGATAAGACCATTGCTATTGTTGGTGAAAATTATTATTGGCCACAGTTGTAATAGGATGTGAGGAAATTTGTGCAGAGTTGCAAAGTATGTCAGATGGAAAAAGAAGCAAGTCAGAACATAGGTCTATATCAGCCATTACCTGTACCAGAGAAGCTATGGGATGATATCAATATGGATTTTGTTCTTGGTTTACCGAGGACACAGAGAGTACATGATTCCATTTTTGTAGTGGTGGACAGATTCTCAAAGATGGCACATTTTATTCCTTGCAAGAAGACTAATGATGTTCATATTGCAGAGTTATTTTTTAGGGAGGTGGTGAGATTACATGGTCTACCAAAGAGCATATTTTTAGATTGATATACCAAGTTTGTTGGTTATTTCTGGAGGACATTGTGGAAGAAGTTGAAGATAGATTTGAAGTTCATTTCTGCACACCATCCATAGACTGATGGATAGACCAAAGTGGTGAATAGGAGTTTGGGTAACCTACTACGATGCTTAGTAGAAGATAAGCCCAAGGGATGGGATTTGATTTTAGTATGGGTAGAATTTGCTTACAACAATTATGTCAATAGGAGTACTGGTAAATCACCATTCCATATTATATATGGGAATAGTCCAAGAAATGCTTCAGAGTTAAGGAATCTAGACAAAGGAGAAAATACAAGTGCCGAGGCTGAAGAGTTTGTAGAACACATGAAGAATTTACATGAATAAGTGAAAAAGCACATAAATAAGATGAATATTTAGTACAAAGCTAAGGCAAATTAGAAGAGGAGATATAAGGAATTCTAGGTAGGAGATGAAGTCATGGTTCACTTGAGAAAGGAAAGGTTCTCAATTGGAACATATAATAAGCTGAAAATGAAGAAATTTGGACCATGCAGAATTTTGAAGAAATGTGATTCAAGAAATGCCTATGAGGTAGAGCTGCTGAGTGGGATCAACATTTCCCCTATTTTCAACATTGCTGATTTATCAGAATATCATGAAGGTGGAATAGAGGATGGACCAACAGAAGAATAGTGGAGTATTCTGGCATCTACTCCAATAGAGGAGATAGAAGAGATCTTGGATAGCCGTGTGGGAAGAAGTACTTGAAATAGGCAATATGAAGAATATCTAGTGAAATGGAAAGAAAGGCCTATTGAAGATTCTTCTTGGTTGTCTAAGGCAGAGGTTGACCGTTTGAGTTTTCCTCACACAAACACCTAAGACATGACAAGGTCACTTTTCAAATTACCCTGGGTGTCTGATGCAAGAGCATCCAGTGGTGTAAGGACAATTTTGCATCACCCAAAAAAAATATGTGTTTCAAAATTGTTGATGTTCTTCCCATTTCTTTTCAAAATTTGTGGTTTTGGTTCCATAATCGCTTGAATAATGATGTAGAACTTTCAATTTTTCATAACTGCTAAAAATAGCAACTTGCTATTTTTAGAAAGTTTGCATTTGGACATGGAATGAAGTGAAAATTTACAAGAAGCTTCATAACTAAAAAATAAGACCTTTGGCGAAGGAATCATGCAAATATCATTTGTGAGCTGAAAGATATTAAAGTTTCTCTTTCCTAAAAAATGCCTGAAAATTATTCAAACTCAGGTTTGAGGCACTAAAATGGCCCTGTACGGGCCTTAAAATGGCCAAAACTGATAGAGCTGATACTTAGCACTTAGAGCACTCCATGAGCTTTCCAGTGTATAAAATTGTTCTTCAATCAAACACCTGAATCAAAAGTTATGGCTCCCAGAAGTTGACCTATTTTTGGAGGGAGAAGCAAATTTCAAAATTAGGTTGTTGGCCTCCAAAAAGACTATTAGTAAACATTTTTTGGGAACCTTGGGCAGTAGTAGAGTTAAGGGGAAAAGTATAGAGTCAAGAATAGGCAGGAAAGCAAAAACCCTAGCTGATTTGGGGTTAAAGAAGGTAGATGATTCTAGAGTCTTGCGAGAGGAAGCTGTAATGTGTTGCAGCATGTGGAGGGTTGATTCCTTTGATTGTATTTGAGCTTCTGTAATGTACTAAGTCATCCAAATCAATAAAGAAAGTTTTATTTTTCTGTGTGCAATTTCTATTGTTGTGTGTTTTATGATTTACCCCCTTCATCAATATGAGGAATCGATCCACTCTCTCAGCTATTTTTAAGAAATCATGTCTCTTGTTTGTCCATGTATATTTCCCATTGGATGGTCTACAGTATAGAAGATTATTTAAATCTACAAAATCTTTAAAATCCCTTTGCATTTGAGAGGGGGCCAAAATACCTCCTGATTTCTTTAAGTCATCTAAGACAACATTGAAGTCACCCCCCAAAACTACTAGCTCTTTCTTCAAAATTTTTAATAACCTGGATATGTGCCTCCAAAGGTGAAATTTTTGGATTGTACCCATTGGTTTGTAAACACACATATCCCATACATTTTTGCCATTTAGAAATCTTGAAAACTTACCTAGAATCTAGTTGCTTCTATTTCCTACCACCTCAAAATTTTGAAGATTTTTCCACGGCACTATCAGACCTCCTGACGCACCACATGTCAGGTGTAAAACTGCCCCCAACCTCTCAATTTGCTAAAGAAAGCATCTCCTTGAACATAATCTAATTTTGTAAATAAAAATCTTGTAGTAAAATGATGTCTGCAACTACCCCCTCAAGTTGAGACTTGATGGGGCACCTTTTGTTAGGGGTGTTGAGGCCCCTAACATTCCATGTTATGAGTTTCACGTCTTCCAAAGGGAGCATTCTACTCCCCTCTTTTTTGTTGAATTATTAGTAGAACTCTAGATCCCTTCTAGAATGTCTCTTTGAGACTTCAGTCTCTTCTGTCTAGCACTTCTTCTAGTCTAGGTATGCTTACTGCCCTCATGTCCAAGAGGAGTTTTCTTAATATCCATCGAATGGACATCCTAACCATCCATATCCTCCTGAAGGACTTCATCCACCAGCTCATCTAATATGTTTCTTGCTACTTTCACCAAGGCTTGATCGAACAAATCTTGCAATTTGATGTCAAAGCTTTCCAGGCTTATAGATTTTTCTTCTACTACATGAGCCAAATTATGAGTAGAAGCATGCTAAAACTACTCCAGCTCTTCTCCATCTAATTTTGGAACCTTATCTACCTGAAAGACTCCTTTCTCCGTAGAGCCATGAAGCTTTTCTTCTAAAATTTTTTTGACTACCAAATCTTGGGTTTTATTAGAAGCTTCATTAGCCACTTGGATATCAGAGATGCATTTCATATCCTCCTTGACCAAGTCCACATCTATTTCTAGTGACAAGACTTGGTCCACTTCTCCCTAGTTATGAGCTACTCCTTCCAAAGGGCTATTAACTTTGCATGATATCTCCTTTCTAAAGAATGAAACATCCTAGCTTTTACATTCTAATTGTATCACAATAGCCCCAAGTTCAGAAGTGCTATTACCTATCTGTGTATGAGAAGTACTCTCTTAACCTTCTTGGTCTACCAAGTTGATTTTATGATGAAAAATAGGTGGTTCTATGGAAACCAAAGTTGTTTCCTTGGGAGAAATAGTTATGTCTACCCTAACTTCTTCATTATCTAGTAGCTAATTCATCTATAAAAGATCTTCTTCATTAAAACCATCTTCGAAGTATAGTTCTTGAATCCAGTGGCATGTGTAAGTCTCAAGCTTTATCCTCTTTGGAAAGAGCTCTTTTATCTCTAAAAATATGCATGATCTTATGGAAGATGACCGAAGGGGGTTTGAGGAGATCTCTGGATCTTGAAAGATACCTAGAGCATTCCCTATACTCATCAAGGATTTAGGATCCCTGTATTCCAAAGGTAAGAAAGGAAGCTAAACCCAAAAAGGTAGGATTGGAACCTATTCCTTAGCAATATCAAAGTTAGGTTTCCATTCTTGGCAGAAAATAGTTGTGTTTTCAAATTTCCACAACTTTCTACTTAAGAATATATCCCTATCATCCATGTTAGAGAAAGAAAAGGAGAGGAAACCATTTCCCAACACTCCAAACTCCTTAATGGTTGGTCATTCCCTTGAATACCAATCAATAAAGACATCAACTGAAAAATGGGGAGACAACACCTTACCTATTAAAGTCATTTCCTGCAGTCTGGAGACTTTTTTTAAACCCTTACTTTTGAGAGAAATGCTTGTAGGATGTATGTCCTCCTTTTGTATCACATTTTTATAGGTGGGTTTTGCCACCCAAACCTGTCTCTGTGGAGCTCTTGAATGATCCCGAGGTGACATTCTCCACCATTGGTGAGAATGTCAATCCTTCCTTTTCCCACTCAACCTCAAATGCCTCCGGTTTCTCTATTTAAAGAAGGATTTCCACTTAATTGGGTGATATCTGGGTCGCCATTCTTGACCTTCATTCTTATCCTAAAAATGTTTGAAAGCCTCCTGTAGAGATTTCAACGGCTCTTTACATGTAGTCTGGCCTCTTCCAATGTTTCTTGGTTGGATGTGTGGCCTTAAATTTTTGGAGTTGGTACTTTGAACTCTCTGTCTTCCATAAAGAGAGTGGTTTTGAGCCTCTTCTAGAAATCTGACCTTCTTTTCTTGCACCTTGTCTGAAGGAGGGGCCTTGTTTAGAGGAGTTTTTCAACACCCAAAAAATTTCTATCTACTTCCTATCAAAACAACTTCCCTATAAGATTTGTATCTAACAATCTATAAAGGAAATGGATCTGAAAAGGATTGATCATAGTACTGAAGACTCATTTTGAAGACTATATATTTGACATGTTACTAGATCGATATTATGTTGTTTTATATCTAGTCTTTTGTAACTTCCTCGTACATTTGATGTGTCTTGAAATATAATAACAACACTTTTGGTAGGGGTCAAGAAGGGTAGGGAGGGTGGTGGGAGGCCCTGGGTGTTTGGACACCTTTTCCTATTTAAGTTCTTTATCTAATTATATAAATAAGACATATGGCATTCTTTTAAGCCTACCAATATCTATTTGAGATTTAGTAGACCTCTGATGCCCTTTGGGACTAGGTGTTCTTTCCATGTAGATTTTTCTAGTTCATGTCATCTAGTACCTCATTTCTAGAGCTTCCTTCACTATTTTTAGGCTACAATGTTCATCTAATCGCAAAGCTAAGCTGCCCTAGTTAGCCCTCCTTTGTATTGGGAGGTGGTGTGAATCCCTAGCCCTCTTTGTTCTCACACCTCACATTTAAGACCCACTTGCCTCCTCTTTTATTCTTGTATCCAGGAGACTTTTTTTCCTGTTAGCAATCCAATCTACATTTATTTTAGATAAAATATGCATTAGCTTTCAACGGTTCCAACCTTGGGATCATTTTAGGATAGTACTCCCTTGGGATCTCCATCACTTTAGTAGTAGGCATATTCTATAGGCCCTAACGATAGGTTTTCCCAAGTGGAGGCATCTGGCTTCGAGTTTAATGCACAAGTTATGTGCCATAAGTATTACACCTAGCCTCATTTTATGGTAGACACTCCTCTGTGTCTACAAAAGGCCACTTTCCTCCTAGACCTTTATCATATTTCTTCTTTGCTTTGTGCATCTCCATGTAGTTTGCTTGTCTCTCTTTCAGTGCAGGTGCTTAGGAGATATGGAGGGTGAGGTAAATTATAGGTTCTTCTTTCAACCTTTCAGTTGGGAACCGGTCATCAAGGGTAGTGTGACAATTGTAGACTTGAATGAGATTTTTGAAATTAACTGTGTGCTCACCCAATATGCCATCAGGCATGTCTGTAATCAAAGATGGCTTCATGACACACCTAAGAGGGAGGTGAGATGGTCAAATGTGGTGTCAGTTTTCATTTCTAATCTGCTTGATATTACTCTAGACACTAGATATGTCCTCCCTATTGCGATGGAGATGGTAAATAAGAAGTTGTTTAGTGTTAGCCAGTGGAATGTCGCTCTTCACAAATATGATATACTAGTGGGAGATGCTTGGATTAGTGGGCTTTTCCCCATTAATCAGATTCATTCATCCAAGGCCCTAGAATTTATCTATAGGTCGATGCAATGCGGTTTGGGGTGTGGTTGTATCAAAAAGTTGGAGAGAGCAATTAAGGGGTACATGTTCTCAGTGTCAAAATGCATAAGGATGAGGAGCAAGGATTTATTTTTCGTAATCAGGTTCCTATGCCTACACATGGTGGACTAGGCCCCCCACGTCCCCAAGGATCTTGATCAGCCAGAGGTTGAATCCGACACCGAGGAGGAGTTGGAGCAAACAATGTATGGTGAGCCCATGACTGAGGCTAGTGGGGTGGCTGACATGGTGGAGATGGGTGGCAGATAGGAGTTTCTCTTCTTTAGTCTGTTGTTTTTTGGACTCATTTTTTATGGTCTCTCATGGGATTTTTGGATCCTTTGTTCATACATTTTTTGTAAGAATTTATTTTTTATGTTCATCCCTATAGCTAGATGGTACATTCCTGGCCTCTTCCTATATAAATGTTTATTTTAATATATGGATGGCTGACCAACTTTGGTTTAAAAAAAAAAAAAAAACATTTTTAGTAGTGAGAAAGCACTCCCAACATTTAAATCAGCCTCTTCTGATCATGGGCTTATCTTTCTTCCTAGCCTTATTCATTTATAAACCACTTCACCTACCACTTGTTTCTACTATTTCGATAGAGGACTAAATCAAGGCAGATTTATTTCTGAATCTGAGAAGATAATGATGGAATCCCTTTTAAAGTCATTGAATATTATTTATGGAAAGAAGTACGACCCATCACTGCATAGACCTTGGTAGTCACTTTCATATCATATAGTTTGATCTAATGGTACCACATGACCTCACTCTATCTCCATTCAGGGAATGTATTTGGGTCTCCAAGAATAGCTGATCTTAGAGGTTGATTATCAAAAATAGTGAATTAAATGAAAGCATTTATGTTATTATGTCCCATTGTCTTCAAAATTGGTATTTATTCTTCCTAACTACTATTACCAAATTGTGCCTTGCAGCCAATTAGGTTGGGCCGTAACAACAATTTCTTTGCTACTTTGGAGAAGCAAAAAAGGTTAAGGAGAAAGGGAGAAGAGGATTCAGGTTCACAGGCCAACCTAGGAGACATGTACTATCCTGATGGAAGATCTTTTAGTGATCAAATTACCAAGATCATGTGCTAGCTCAATTAGAGCTATTACATGAGCTAGATAGGCTGAGAGGATACTCCAACAAGGCAGGAGGTATCCAAAGACTATAGGTGAAGTTAAATCTAAACTAGCCATTGCAGATCATGTTTCAATGGTGTTCATTGTAGTTCATTTGTTGTAGTTTGATACATTTTAGAAAGGTAAATAAAAGCTAGCCAGTCTGTTCATAATTATAAACACCTATTGCATGCAATAATGTTCAGTTGATATTTATGCAATTGATGTACAAAAAGGAGAAGTAATACCCAAGACATTGCATGAAATAACTATTTATATTCCAAAGATGAGTGTTTATAAGATCCCGCACAAGTAGTGGGAGTAACTGCAAAGGATGCAATACACAATAACAAGTACATTTGAGGTAAAAAGAAGCATATTAAAGTAAAGTGGGACCTATCATTGCCTGAATGAATGACAAATCCCATTGATAGCTCCACCATCTTTAGCTTTTCTTGATGATAGCTCTAGAGAAGACCTGCAAGAAGAAATGAACACATTTGTTAGAGCTTAAGGTATCTCTACTACTATATGCAATAAATCAAAGTGTACTTGTTATTTTACATCTGATCAACAAAACATAATAGATAAACAAACATACAATGAATAAGATGAAGCAGGAAAGAGAAAATCAAATTAAACAATCAAAAGAGAGGCTTCAATCTCTATGTTTTATCTAACTTATTTCTTCACTGCATAGGTACAGGTTCATGAAGACCATTCATTAATGAAATCTCTTACAATAGTTATAAATTTCAAGGTATAAATGCTAAGATAGTCTTGGAGAAGTACAATCAGGTTCAAACCTTGAAAGCTAGTAGAGGAAAACCACATTCTCTCCAAAATGAATAGTAAGAGGGAAAATGCTTTCAGGTCATGAAGAAGCAATAAAAAGTAGAAGTTCCTTGCACTCTTCTCAAAATAATAAGGCAAAAGATAGAGCTTTTGTAGGTTCATCAAAGAATACACGTAGTGAGGTGACAAAGAACTACTTACCAGTTGCCAAAGAAAGGTGGAGTAGCAGTTAGGAAAACCTTCCAAAGCCTTCAAAAAAAGCTTCCAAACCCTCAGTAGTAGCATCACAGTACACAACAACAAGGAGAATCAAAATAAGGAATGAGAGGAATGGAATAGTATTGTAGGGTTTGAATGTTTGTTACGATGCTTAAAGTGTCTTTTTTGACTTTTATTTTAAAAGAAATCATTAAAAACAATTGAAACCCAAGGGTCAAGACCTTTCAAAGGTGCGAAGACTTAGGTTTCACATGAAGAACCCATGAATTAAAAGGGAGATATAAGGTGATAATGATATATTTTTGACCTTTTGAAAAGGCTTTCTTTTCTAAACCTCAAATATTTTTAAGTAAAAAATGAAGAGATGATTACCATTACCTTGGTGAGCTTTTGTAAGAGAAGCAGACTTAAGTAAGTGAAGAATAATGTAACCCCTTTCCCTTTTGCATAAATAAAGGCAAAAATAATGTATTTTAAAAACACCTATTAAGTGTAATATTTTTATAAATTGCCTTAATACTTGTTATATAGAAGCCTAGAAGAAAAATAGACATTCACATGACACTTATTAAGGTAAATCACATGATTGCCTTTAATATTTGTTGAAATAGGTTATTTTTACCCTCATATCATGCAAAAAGAGGAGGAGTTGAACTAAGGTTGCAATCTCATGTAGAGGGAGTGTCTTTTTCTATTTTTGACTTGGAGTCAAACTAGGCTATTTTTGGTAGTTTTTTTGGTCAAGCATCTTGGGAGGTGGAGTTATGAGCTATTTTAGCTCATCTTGGAGCAGTTTTGGGGCCTAATTTTTATGATTTTCTCTTGTGCTCACCCAACAACTTGGAGTTGCTTTTTCAAACTCTTTCATGCATCATTTAGAGTCCAATTGAGCTGGAGTTGACTTGTCTTTACCTTTTTGGGATAGATTTTGTATTATAGGGAAAAAAGCTCAGGCATTTTTTCTCAGTTCTTGCTTTTTCCCTTGCCTTCGTACATTGTAGAGAGAGAGAGATTCAAACTTGTAACTCAACCATTTTTCATAGTTTTATGCAGTAGCAACAGTTAATTTCAGCAGTTGATTGTTATTTTGTAGAGTATTCC
This sequence comes from Cunninghamia lanceolata, assembly GCA_027924645.1. Lineage (NCBI taxonomy): Eukaryota > Viridiplantae > Streptophyta > Pinopsida > Cupressales > Cupressaceae > Cunninghamia > Cunninghamia lanceolata. Next base: position 11,300,456 of record BSBN01000016.1, read on the forward strand.
TTCTATTATCAATACAATAAGATATTCCTCTATTTAGATTTAGGAGTCTTGTCTCATTTTGAGTGATTTGATAGGAATTTACTATGTTTTGCTTTAAAACCTTTAAATTTTCTATCTCATTTATTGAATACAAGTACACAAAGTGTAAGTTTATTACAGGTTACGGATCATGCAAGTCATTTCATGCCTTTCTCTGAAACATTTATGTGGTAAATTTGATCAGTTTGAGTTGTAAGAACATATGTATTGGGAATTAATTGTGAATTAGATTAAAAATTAGAGATAAAACATTGGTCCATCACCTCCTTTATGATAGATTTCAATTCAAATTCAATTTATTTCAGCATTCTTCTATCTCTTTTCATCACAAGTTTACATATCCAAAGGGGCACTTAAGCAAAGTCAGTTCTTCTAGAGGTCCTTTCTTGTAACAAACAAACCCATAGTCTGAGAATGTTCCCATGTTGCATGGGATTGCCAAGCTTGTAAAGGCTTAGCATTCAAGGTGCAATCCTTGGTGAAACCAGGTTTTGGCATGCCCGGTGGGACTTTGAACTAAGTTTAGGCAACTAGATACCATTTCCATTGTTGTTTTGGTATAGGCAACAATGTTCTTGATCTTTTGAGGTTATAAACATATACCTGGTGAATCTATTCTCTAATTTTTAAGTAGGTCTAGTGTGAGCAACACATAAGAAGAGTACGAACTGAAGGATCTAGTGTTTTCTTCAGTGTTATCAGCCTTTGGAGGCAAAATCATCAAACACCATGGTGACTCTAAGCATATGTCAACTAGTTTTAGCAGCCCAAGAATCTACAATGAATCAGGTTGGTGTTTTCTTTTAATGTTCATGTTTTGATGTTCATATGATTCAAACCTTTCATGTAAAATGTCTAGATATTACAATAATTATGGTGGTTCTCTGCCATATTGTGAAAATCCAAGATTTAGGCCCCCAAAAAATCATTTCCCTCATTATAACCAAAATTATTAGCCTTCTAGCCAACCATATCAGATTGAGAATGTTGTTGGTTTCATCCCAGACAGCTATACAACAACAATATATCAGCATGCTTAACATGCTTAGCATACCCACCCTTGCTCAACCTTCATGGTTACACACCTATGCTCATAATCAGCCACATGATGACTATTGTGTTCCCAATCAACATACTTTTTCTATTGATTAGCCTCATTATGATGATAGTATGAGCATTCAGGATATGATTTTAGATCTTCAAGATTTTTCTTTGAATTTTCAAAGATAGTTAGATTGTATCAACCGAGAACAAGGGTACAACATACAACAAGAAGAGCTTGACTATCAAGCCTATCTCCAATAGTGAGAGCACTAGTCTTATGAGGCCTTTTGTTATTAGCAAGAGATGGAAGAAAAGAGAAAGTATGAAGAAGAATCTTTAAATAGATAGATTGTTGTTGAGGAGAAACAAATGAGACAACTTCTAGCTCAAGTTGATACTATGTTACCAGCTAAACCTATCCAAAAGCCTTCTCAAGATCTAAAAATCTCAAGTTTTAGAGGTTTTGAATTTGTGCAAGAACCTATTTGCATTCAAAACCAATCCATTAATCCTCGATTTCAATCGAATCAAGAACTTGAACCAAGTCATCAAAGTCTTGAACAACCATGGCAGCCTTCTTGGACTAAACATCTTGATTATAAGATGCCAAACCTTTTTAAGGCCACTCCTTGCATACCAATCGAAAATCAACAAGAAGAAAAAGTAGTAGAATCTAAACCAATCAAGATTCCAAGTTGGTGTGATGGGCAAAAGCAAGAGTTAGTGAAGACAAAATGAGAGTCATCTACTGTCTACAAGCCTCAACATGATATAGCTAAACCTACTCATCCTTGTTGCAAATACATACCTAATCGGTGTTGTCATTGATATCAACATATCCTTGTTGTCACTGGTGTCAACTGTATCGTGTTTTGTTGCTTATATTTTTTTTCCTGTTTAGAAGACTAAAATGTTGAGGATATTAAGAAAATTAATGAAGATCAATGTATGTAGACCATATGGTTGTACAGAGGATTGTTTGAGGTAGCTCTAGTTAAGATTTGAGAGGTCTGCATAAAGATTTGAAGAAGTTATGGCCATTTGAATAGAACCAAGTTTTGCAATGTTTAGAAGAGACAAATTGATAGGAAATTAGTCCGGATTGCTCTGCAAATGAAACACTATAATCTGCGGATCTAGAGACATGCTTGGGAAGTCAGTGTGTGTCATCACCTCAAGTGGTTAGTGGTTTGGAGGTCCACAAGAAATCTTTCTAGTGTGACAGTCATGGTAGATAGTGTTGTTAAGGTACCGGATGAAGATGCAAGTGATTGTGTTGATTTGGAGTAGTGTAGATGTTATTACTGAATTCAATGTGCTTGTGGAGGTCTCTGGATCGTGTGCCTACTGTGTTAGAGGTCTGCATTGAAGATTGAGCTTGTTGTTGAAGATTTCTTCCTTGGTGTTGTTGTTCTTCCCAGTCTTGGCCGATTGGATAATTCAAGCATGTTGCGAATGATCTAAGAGCAATTCTATGGAGCCTGACATGTTGATCAAGGAAGATTTGATTCCCAGTTATATGTGGCTAACATCTTAATGATTCACATTAAGTCAGATGCTTGTATTGCCAACCTTGATGTTTATTCTAAGGTTGATGAAGCATATAAAGGCATGTAGTTGAGTTGTTGAAAATTATCCTTGTGTGAAATTGATAAAATTCTAAGAAAGGATTAGTGGCAGAGCAGAGAAGATGAGGAGCAAGAGAACAAGAGTAGTAAAGGATGAAGAGATAGTGAAGAAGTGTTTCAGGGAAGAGCAGAGGTTTTATGAGCCTTCAAGGAGACTGAACCAGGAATGATGAAGATGCGATTTCTCAGTTAACTCTTTCTGTACTAAACATAAATTCCTATAGGCAATTAGACTCTTTGAGCAGTGAGCTCTAGGCAGTGTGCCCAAAGGCAAGTGCCTTCCCATTTCTTTCAAGTACTTTTAATAGGGTATGAATCTTGTGGGTTAATCCCCACCGTGGTTTTCCCTTAACCAAGTTTCCACGTTAAAAATCTTGGTGTCAAGTGTGTTCATTTTGTTTCTACTCATGTGTTATTGATTCATGCTTTAATGTTTACATCATTAATCTATTTATAAGTTATGAAAGAAGATTAAAGTTAGAAAAGGTTGATTTGTGGAACAACTAATTCACCCCCCCTCTCAGTTGTTTGGACTATGTTGGGTGAATATTTTGTCGTTAACTTGCTAACGGCAAAATGGGTATATCAGCCACAGCTATGATGAGACAAAGTCTCTCCTCTCAGCAAGGGGAGGTTTGGCAATTTTGGCATATCTGATTCCTTTTTCAGTGACTAGCCTAGAAACAGTCTTAGGCTTCTTCTTTTGATTCTTAGCTTTCACGGGCAACAGCTTTTCAATGTCAACCTCATCAAGTGAGATAGCTTGTTTCTTCCTCTTTGGAGTGTAGGCAGATAGCCATGGAGGAAGTATTGATGCATCGACAGCTGGAGGGGGATCCACTACTTGCTTGGTCGGCTCCGTGCTTATACCCGTGATGGTGACAATTGGACTTGTGTTGGTGAACACGACACTTGTATCAATCACCTTTTGTGAAGCATCAAGAAGGTTCTCCAAAACAGTCTGTTCTTCGATATCAAAAGAAGGGGAAGATAAACTCGGAATGGAACCTGAAGAATCAAAAACGGTCCCAAGACTAGCCCTCATGGATTAAGGAGTATTGTCAGAAGAAACAACAAGAATGGGAGAAAGAGGAACATTAGAAATCACTGGCAAACTATCAGAAAATGAAACATGAGGAGGGGGTGTAAGAGCTTGTGTATCAGAAGGAAGGTCTTTCACAAGAGTCTGCGGAGAACTATCAAGTTGCTCTACCCTTGTACCTTCATCTTCACTTTGTTCAGCTTCATCAGATACCTTATCTTTAGACTACTGAATATTTTGTTCTTCAGTCTCAACATCCTCAATTTCAATATGGTCATCATTGATGTCTTCCACATTTGACTTAGTGGCATCCGAAACCTCTGTGGTTTCCTTCTTCTTTCCTCCCTTGGATACGAATTTGATCTTTGGTTTGTGTACCTTGGAGGAAGAAGGGGTATCACTCTTGTTCTTGGTTTGGTTTTCAACCTTCTTACCTGTTTGCTCCTGTGGCCCCTCTTCGGATCCTATAAGGAACTCTTTCAACTTGATCCCTTTACCTTCCAACCACAAGTTGGTGTTTGCTAATATAGGTTGGAATCTTTTCCTGATGGATGTCTCTTCCTTGACTGACCATTTCACCTCTGGGAGAGGTGAAGCTTCCACATTCTTTGCCTCATATTCATGATCTAGCACATCTCCATCGTCCTCCATTCCTTCTAGAATATGAGCTAGTCCCAGTTCTTCAATTTGACTCAGATGAAGCCTACAGAAATCTAGTTTTCTGATCTCATTTTGGGTCCTGAGATCTGCCCATATGTCTTCCACCATTGGCTCATGAAAATTTGACTTCCTCTTGATCTTATTTTGGACTCTTCTAAAGTCGAAATGATTTCTCTTCTTGTAGGTCTTCATCATGACTAACTACAACTCAGAGTCGATTATCTTAGCTTTGTTGGCAGACTAAACTGAATACCTCCCAATTTCAATAGGAAACTTTATTCCTGACTTTTTGAGCTCCATCTGTTTATTATGAACCACAATCAGTTGTCTGCAAAGCTCCATAAGAATAATGTGATCACTGGGATATCATGGCAGCATGTAAGGGTAACCAGGATAGTATCCCACCCGAAGATAAGTGAAGGTGGGAAATTGTATGAACAAACAACCAAAAGAATTGACAACTTGCCATGCTTCATCAGAAACTCTTCTCTGAACTAGTTCACCATTCCACAAGCACATGAACACTGAGAAGAATGCATCATTAACTCTTATGAAATGATGAATCGACCCCTTCAGAGTGATTTGGGGGTAGTATTCATATACTGGGACCAATCTCCTGTCCCCTACCTGGGTCAAACCTGGAAAGTTCCTCATACTTGCAGCAGCGTAGACAAGGTAAGAGGTCATGTAAAATTTGAAGGAAGTATTGACCCTTACCAGTTGCTCGTACAAAGCATTACTGATCTGTTCACCCCAGAAAATCTTCTGATTACCCCGTAGAATCACCTTGATGTAAGTGTACATCCATTCTTGGAATTTGGAGGCAGAAGGGAGTCCTCTGACGCGACTCAATAGAGTAATCAGATCACACACTTCCTCCACAAAATCACTCTTGTGAAGGTCTTTTGGCCATCTGGTTAAAGTTGCCCTAGGAATCTTTAACCATTTGCTGTTTATGTGTCTTCTAGCAGATTCCAAATCATTGTCATAATCTTGCTGACCTTGAGCAAAATCAATTTGCCAGACATTTTCAAGTGGTGGACACATGAAGATTTTGTCCATGAACTCCGCATCCAATCTCATGATAACATTCCCCTGTGAATCTGTCACGGCTCTAGTGTCCCTATTGTAGTGGTTAGCCACTTGTAAGACAAATTTCAGATTATGAGCACTGACAGGAAAGGATGCTACCAAATGGATATTGCTATCAATGATTTTCTGCATATGCCAGGAGGGATTTGCTTGTTTAGTTCTATCTATGAACTCAGCCATATCCACGTGTCCAATCTCAGTGTCTCTGATTTCATCGACATTTGACTGAACTGTCGTTACCGGAAAGACACCCTGGTATTTGTACTTCATGGCTCTGGACTTCAAAGGAGATGATTCTGACATGAGACCTGAGAAAACTATGAATTTGAGCACCACCACGAACGTTGACAGAGAACTGCAAAAAGCCATGATCTCGCAGTTAGGGGAAAATTGAGTAAACTGGGTCAACTGCGTTTTGACGATCATGGATGGGAAAGCATGCGTTAAAAGGGCTTGAGTGCACAAATCAAGGCAAGGGTGAAAGCGGGCTTTCAGCTTTAAAAAATGAATTTTCCAGTGTTAGGGAAAAAATCAAGGAAATGTGCTTCGGCGGGTGATTGGACTGCTCTTGCAAGTTGGGAGAGATTTCATGCGTAAAGGTGGTTAAAAACGCTGCTTCTGCAAGTGTTTTGGAAATTTAGTTTGACATGCTTGAGCGGTCAAAATGACCGCTATCGCAAGTGATAAATTGAAAATCTCGACTACTCGGGCGGGTGATTTGGCCGCTTTTGTAGGAGAGTAATAATGTATTTCGGTGTAGGGGCGGATGAAAGTGCCACCACTACATTTGAATGAAAACTCGAGGTATTCATGTCCGAGCGGGTGTTTTGGCCGCTCCGGCAGGGGAAAGAACATGCCCCTTTCAATGTAAGGGCGGCAGAAATTACCACTGTTACATGGTGGAAACTTCAAGGGTTTATTGTTTGATGCAGGGGCGGCGGAAACGACCGCTATTGCAGGTAGCAAGTTCTACCAAACGGCGTGAGTGGCGAAAATCTCCGTCGAAGCATATTTTCTACTTTTAGTTCAGTGTTTCCGCACGGGTATAGGCACGTAGATAGTTTTGGAAGGATCCAGCGGCAAACTTGGCCGCTTCTACATTCAAGGGAGGGTTGGTAGATTTGGCGAGGGTTCAACTGACGAGAGACAAAAGTCTCCAAACTGAGAACACAAAAACCGTAATTCGAAACAAAACTTGAAACACACACAAAAAACTAACAAAAACCTTAAAAACTAACAAGGAGTTAACGAGTAACAACGAAAAAAATGAATGAAACTTACCCGTTAACACTTGAAACCCTATGTCAGACCTGCTGCGCGAGATTCGTCACAAACTTGGAAGCATACGATCAAGCGATCGAGGAGGATGTCGGCAAGTCAACTAAACAGCTTTAGCATAAGAAATGACAATACTGGGAGCGAAAAATGCATTAAAAAGGTTTGGGTTTGAGTTTTAAAAGCCTAGCACGAGTGGCCATTAATGGCACTCGACGTCCAAATCCCAAAGATCTCGCGTGAGCGGTGATTTCGGCCGCTACGACAAGTAGGGTTAACAACCATATGCAACGACGGGCTTTTTGGCCGCTCCGACATGTCATATGTAGATGCGGGTGAACCAACTACCGTTACACAACAACAAACAAAAAGGGTTTAACATATGTGGTAGTGGCTGTTTCCACCGCTTTTACATATGTTAAAACAAAAACTTCCAAACATGTAAACGCGGTGAAAATGACTGCTATCACATTTAACATAATCTTTAACATGTATGAGCAGTTGAAACGGCCGCTTCTACATGTTGAAACTTCAAAAGTTTTCTAACACCTGAAATTAAAGAATTGTCAATCCTCGTCAGTTTACAACTTGAACGATCTTCGCGAATATCGAGAAACCAATTCAAGGAAAATGTCGTAGACCACTTCAGAATGTCAAATAACTTCACACGAGATCAAGGGAATCTTGTCTCGATCTGCGATCTTAGAGTGTAGATTCACGAAACGGACAAGTTTCGTGGGGTTGTCTACAAAACAAGTGTAGTTGATTTTGAGAACAACAGCTGGCTCTAACTGGGGAACTTCCTGCAATCAAACTTTGAAACGATTGAGGGGAGTAGAATCCAGCCTCTAAGTGCCTTCATCCATGCCATTGGGCTATAGAGTCAAGCTAAAAAGAAAAAGACACAAAAGACTAAATGAAAACACAAAAATAAAACACGAAACTATACAAATGTACAATTTAACTTATCTGAAACTTCAAGGATTGAAGTGCTTCAGATGTTGTCCACTGTGCGGCAACAAGAATGGCGTACCATCCTGATACTCCAGCAAGAAACTATTTTCACCACAAAACTGATGAATGGTGAATGGACCTCTCCATAAGGAATCAAATTTTTTGTGCATTCCTTTTGGTTCTCTCCTCTTGTCCCACAGCAAGACTTGATCTCCAACCTGAAACTTATGAGCCTTTGTCTTCTTGTCAAAGAGTTTCTTTACTTGATTTTGGTGCTCAGCAATATGGTCCACCACTATAGTGCGCTGCTCCTCAATTTCAGTCAAATACATAATCCTTTAATCGATAGAACTATCAAAAATTCTATCTTCCAATGCCTTTACCAACTTCAATGCTGGCAACTCCAAGGTAATTGGTATTTCTGCATTTAGACCATATAGAAGCTGAAATGGCGACATGCCTATCACCCTTTTGAGTGTAATTCTATCTGCCCATAAAGCATCAAACAATGCCTTATGCCAAGTTCTCTGATTCTCATCTACCAGTTTCCTAATGATAGTGACCAGATTCTTATTGCTTGATTCTGCTTGACCATTCCCTTACAGATAATAGTCCGAAGAATGAGAAAGAGTGATCCCATGTTCATAGCAAAACTCAATAATCTCATAAGAGGAAAAACACGTAGCATTGTCTGCTACAATCTTGTTTGGAACTCCAAACCTGGAAATAATGTTCTCTTTAAGAAAACTGCATACCACCTCTGAAGTAGTGTGCTTGACTGGAATAGCTTCCACCCATTTGGTAAAATAGTCTGTTGCAGTGAGAACATAGTTATGTCCTGCACTTGATGATGGATTCACTGCGCCAATGAAGTCAATACCCCATTGCTGAAAAGGCTCCTCAATCACCACTGGTTTCAGAGGTAAGGCTGCCAATTTTGGTTTCCCAACAAACTGTTGGCATAACTCACACCTGCGTACCCAATTATACGCATCTTGGAATAGTGTGGGCCAATAGTATCGAGCTCACAGAATCTTGTGAGTTGTTACAGGTGCTGAAAAATGCCCTCCACAAGCCAAATTGTGGAAAGACTCCAAAAGTTTACCTTGTTGCGCTTTATCCACGCAACAGAGAAATACACCGTCAAGACTTCTCTTGTACAAACCATTGTCCCAAAGGACGTAGTTAGCAGCTTTTAACTTCACAGTTCTCTTTTCCTTATAAGACAAGTGAGGAGGGCACTCACCATAGGTAAGGAAATGAGTGATATTGGAATACCACTCATCAGTTGTAGTAACAAAAAGGACAGTTGGCGTGTCCACAACTTCTTCTTCGTCCCCTGTCTCTTTTGGAACATTATCTGCGATCAATTGACACAAACCTTTACCGCGCACAAGCTTGGTAGGCTTGATATCTAGATCAAATTCTTGGATCTTAGCAATCCAATTACCCCTCTTTGTTCTGAACTCTTGTTGAGTTAGGATAGATTTGACTGTTGTATCAGGCACCATAACAATAGTGTGTGAGTTTAGAATATAGAACCTGAAATGCTTAACTTCTTTGACTACAGCATAGGCATGCTTCTCCATATTTGAATACTTCAATTCATGAGCTTTGAGAGGACAACTCATAAATGATATGGGGGATTCAACGCCTTCTTCATTCTGCTGAACCAGAATAGCTGAAAGTGTGTGTTCTGAAGCGTAGCTATAGACTACAAAATCTTTAGTGTAGTCGGGACAAACAAGAACTGGAGCATGAGCAATAGCTCTCTTGATATCTTCGAATGCTTCCTTACCTTCCGTGGTCCAACGGAAAGTGGCATTACCCTTCATCATATTAACAATGTGACAGGTTTTTTCTGCAAACTCAGGAATGAACCTTTGCAGAAAATTCACCTTTCCAAAGAAAGAGTGAACAGCAGTCTTACTTGCTGGCAGGGTGAGACTTTGAATAGATTTAACCCTCTCTGGGTCAATCTTAGTACCTTCCTGGGATACAATGTGCCCAAGAAGCTTTCCTTCCGTCACCCCAAAAACTAACTTCTTGGGATTGAGGGAAATACCATTTTGCCGACAGCGTTCCAGTACTTGTCGCAAATGATGCGCATGATCATGACGGTTTTTAGAGAAAACAGTCAAGTCATCGAGGTACACCACGATAAACTTACCCATTTCATCTCTGAAAGCAAGATCCATTGCTCTCTGAAATGTTGCACCAGCATTGATTAGACCAAAAGGCATTCTGCGATATGCAAATGTGCCCTGTGGTGTGGTGAAGGCAGTTTTGAATTGATCAGCTTCGTTTACCTCCACTTGGTTATACCCTGAAAAACCATCTAACATAGATAGCATTTCTGAACCTGTCACTGTTTGCAATACTTGGTCCATGATGGGCAAAGGGTAGTTATCCTTCAAAGAAGACTGGTTGAGATTTCTGAAATCAACACAGATACAGATCTCTCTGTTCTTCTTCCTTACAGGTACTATGTTTGAAACCCACGTGGAATGATGAATTGGAAAAATTATCCTTGCATTCAACATCTTTTGAATTTCAGAAAGAATCATACCTGATATCTTTGGATTGTATTGCCTCTGCTTCTGTTTGTAAGGCAATGACCCAGCCTTGAGGGGAATTTCGTGTCGAACCTCCTTAGGCCTGAAAGACTTCAGGTCATCATAGGAGTAAGCCAAAACATCAATGTAATGGCGGAGGAGGGTAATGAATTTGAATCTTTCATCAGCAGTGCAACATTTTCCGATGTTGACCATCTTAGGATCTATTTCCGTACCCAAATTAACCTACTCAAATTCCATGGAAGAACTCAAATCCTGTTGTTGTTGCCGCTGCTTGATATACCTGTCATGTTTATCAAAGAGTCTCTCAAGGGAAACCAAACCTTTTGGGATTTTATTTCCTTTCAATTGTAGAAATTCTTCGCCAGTCTACGAATCTACCTCAAAAACATATTCACGAGGTGGTGATTCACTTCCTTCAAAGTAAAGCTCATCAAAACTATCCATCTTTTCTAGGAAAGCAATGATTTGATTATCGCCATTGAACACCTGCCAATGGTTGGCGTTATCAGGTACACTTGGTCTGAAGACCAGCTCAATAGTGTACTTGCTTCCTTTGAAATCCTTGTGAGGCACCATGAGAGTGGCAGAAACAGCCAATGAATCTGCACGGTCATTGAACTCTCTTGGCACCGCTGAAATATTGAAAGCATCGAAATCTTCAATGTAATCCCATACGCGATTGCGATAGTGTCTCAATCTTTCATTTTTTGTTTGGTACAAATTTCTTATTTGACAAACTACCAATTCGACATCCCCTTGAGCATGCAGGATCTTAACACCTCTGGCACGCGCCGCTTCCAATCCGAGCAACAAGGACTTGTATTTGGCGGCGTTATTGGTATTGTCAAACTGTATCTTATATGAAAAAGGTAAAATATCACCTTGTGGTGATATCAAGACCACTCCGGCTCCAGAACCTGTAGAAGAACAACTGCCATCAAATTCTAAAATCCAGACTCCATCAGAATTTGATTTCTTAGACTTCCTCTGGTCAGAAGATTCCTCTTCATCAGTGAGGGAAGAATCTGGAATTACTATACCCTTACCTGAACTTTCGTCTGAAAACTCTTCTGAGTCTCCATCTGACATATCGGAGCTATCACCCGATGTAGCCTCATCTGATGAATCGGAACAATCTTCAGTAGATAGAAAATAGTTACCCATTCCTGAGGACTCGAACAAAATTTGAGCTTTGGGGTTTGATGTTTGAGTAACAATATATTTCGCCTCCTTCTCAAGAAGCAGTTTCTGCATGACACCTTTAACAGGTATCCTAGCTTCAGACAAATCCATGTTCAACTCTCCACCCACATCCTTGCAAAAATTACGTCCAAGGAGGATGTTGTATGAAGCTGGGACATCAGCTACCAAGACTGTCATCTTGATTCTCTTATCCGGAAAAGCTGCAAATGCAAATTGGGCGTCCTTGATTTGACCCAAAAGTGGAACTTGCTTATTCTCCATAGAGAAACACCTCCCAAAAGTTTTGGTTAAGGTGAGGCCAAGGGCATCTGCTACCTTAGCAGGCATAACATTGTCTGAGGCTCCAGAATCTATTACGCAATTGCTCAACTTGTGACCATTCACTAGTAGGGAAACATAGAAAGGTTTGATTTTTCTAGAGACCACAGGAGGAGTAGTAACAAGATTGTTTTGGGTAGGTTTACTTTTGGAGGAGTCATGAGTAGCTTTGGGAAACTCTTGTCCTGCAGGGACAGCTTTATTTTTGACATATTTGGCTAATCTATCAAATTGTTCAGGATTAGCCTATAAATATTCAACTTCAGACATTTGTATCTTAGTTCTCCTAGCATGGTCTATTATATCGAACTGCTGAAAAGAATTAGATACGGAAGAAGAAAAACCATCATTTTGATTTTTGGTAGTGACAACACTAGTCTGAGGAGTAGAAGTGGAAGGTACAAATTCATTAGAAGCACTTACTTGTTTATTGACCACCAGGTCTTTTGACTGGAAAGGTAGCGGAGTCCCCCGTTTAGCGATTGAAATCGCCAGTTGAGATTCTTCCCTCGCTTTCCCTTTATCAACTTGAAGAGTTTACTGATTTTGAGACCTAGTGAAAACAGCATATGCTCCTTCACTCACTTCTCCTTTTTCAGCTTCGTCCTGGTAGTTCAGAAAGCTGATGGTAGAGTCGCCAGCTATCTCTTCTTCTCCTTTTGTGAAGAGATTAGCATCATTTTCATATTCCAACTGGGGTTGGAAAGAAAGTTCATTTTCCCCTTCATAGTATCCAATAGCAGAGTTGACCGGTGTTGCTTCAATAGCAAGCTTCCCCTGTGTAGGAGGAAGACGGTTTTGCTGTCCTTGATTCCTAGCAGCATTGCCTTAATACGAATTATTTGGAAATGTCCTCCTTGGTATATCTCGGTAAGGAGGCGCAGATATACCTTGGGACATTTGTCTTTTGAGAGCTAGGAATTCATTTGCTAGCTTTTGCACCATGGGATCTATGGTGCTTGTGGAAGCGTTCTCAGTAGAAGAGGAACTTTTATTTCTATTAGTGTCCCTTCTTATCTTACCCGCAAGGATAAGATCATCTTCTACTTCAGTTGCCAGAATCTGAGCTGCAGCAAGATCAGTAGGAGCAGCTCGCCTCAATAAGAAACTCACCTCCAGAAGCTGTGTATTGATAAAGAAACATTTGAGGTTTTCCGCCGTGGGCTCAGCAGCGGTGGGAATCCTGTTTCTCAATTTGTTGAACTTAGCGATAAAATCTCTCATTGGTTCATGAGGTTCCTTTTTCATCTGTGTCAGCTATGCCAACAATGCATGAGCATCTTCCGCAGGTTTGAACCTGGCTTTGAACTTGGTTTTGAGAGTAGCCCAGTTTGTTATGGTCTGGGCTTGGAGGTGATAGAACTAATCTGCGGTAGCACCTTGTAGTGTTTCTACAAAGAGTCGTACAGCCATGTCTTCGTGCTCGACACCTATCACACCGCAGGCTATACAGAAAGCCGCAATATGCTCATCAGGATGAACTTTTCCATCACCATAGAATTTGGGGAAATTCTTTCCTGAACTACGAGGTAGTTCATGTAATGGTGGGGTCAAATTTAGAGGACCAAAGGTATTACCCCAAGGACCTTGGGCTGCCATGACGCACTGATTGAAAGGTGGTATAACAAACCTTGGTGGCATATGAACAACCAAAACTCTGTTAGCACTGGCAATAGAAACTTCACCTAGTATTGGGGACCTGGTGTCTGTAGGGGGAAAACTCCTGGTGCGCTGAAGACGAGGCCGTGGAGTTAAGAATCCAAAATTATTCTGCTGCATCAACTCAAATGCAGGATCAATAATACCCTGAGCCCTCTTACTTCTGGTGTACTGGGAATCTGCCAGACTATATTATACTAAAAACAATATTGCAAGAAAATGGAAAAGAACTGAAAATACTTCAACTCAAAGCGTGAGGCTTCAAGTTGCGCGTTCTTCCCCAGTAGAGTTGCCAAAAAACTGTTGGGTGAATATTTTGTCATTAACTTGCTAATGGCAAAATGGGTATATCAGCCACAACTATGATGAGACAAAGTCTCTCCTCTCAGCAAGGGGAGGTTTGGCAATTTCGGCATATCTGATTCCCTTTTCAGTGACTAGCCTAGAAATAGTCTTAGGCTTCTCCTTTTGATTCTTAGCTTTCACGGGCAACAACTTTTCAATGTCAACCTCATCAGGTGAGATAGCTTGTTTCTTCCTCTTTGGAGTGTAGGCAGATAGCCATGGAGGAAGTATTGATGCATCGACAGCTGGAGGGGGATCCACTACTTGCTTGGTCAGCTCCGTGCTTATACCCGTGATGGTGACAATTGGGCTTGTGTTGGTGAACATGACACCTGTATTAATCACCTTTTGTGAAGCATCAAGAAGGTTCTCCAAAACAGTCTATTCTCCGATATCAAAAGAAGGGGAAGATAAACTCGAAATGGAACCTGAAGAATCAAAAACGGTCCCAAGACTAGCCCTCATGGATTGAAGAGTATTGTCAGAAGAAACAACAAGAATGGGAGAAAGGAACATTAGAAATCACTGGCAAACTATCAGAAAATGAAACATGAGGAGGGGGTGTAAGAGCTTGTGTATCAGAAGGAAGGTCTTTCACAGGAGTCTGCGGAGAACTATCAAGTTGCTCTACCCTTGTACCTTCATCTTCACTTTGTTCAACTTCATCAGATACCTTATCTTTAGACTTTTGAACATTTTGTTCTTCAGTCTCAACATCCTCAATTTCCATATGGTCATCATTGATGTCTTCCACATCTGACTTAGTGGCATCCGAAACCTCTGTGGTTTCCTTCTTCTTTCCTCCCTTGGATACGAATTTGATCTTTGGTTTGTGTACCTTGGAGGAAGAAGGGGTATCACTCTTGTTCTTGGTTCGGTTTTCAACCTTCTTACCTGTTTGCTCCTATGGCCCCTCTTCGGATCCTGTAAGGAACTCTTTCAACTTGATCCCTTTACCTTCCAACCACAAGTTGGTGTTTGCTAATATAGGTTGGAATCTTTTCCTGATGGATGTCTCTTCCTTGACTGACCATTTCACCTCTGGGAGAGGTGAAGCTTCCACATTCTTTGCCTCATATTCATGATCTAGTACATCTCCATCATCCTCCATTCCTTCTGGAATATCAGCCAGTCCCAGTTCTTCAATTTGACTCAGATAAAGCCTACAGAAATCTAGTTTTCTGATCTCATTTTGGGTCCTGAGATCTGCCCATATGTCTTCCACCATTGGCTCATGAAAATTTGACTTCCTCTTGATCTTGTCTTGGACTCTTCTGAAGTCAAAATGATTTCTCTTCTTGTAGGTCTTCATCGTGACTAACTGCAACTCGGAGTCGATTATCTTAGCTTTGTTGGCAGACTGAACTGAATACCTCCCAATTTCAATAGGAAACTTTATTCCTGACTTTTTGAGCTCCATCTGTTTATTATGAACCACAATCAGTTGTCTACAAAGCTCCATAAGAACAATGTGATCACTGGGATATCGTGGCAGCATGTAAGGGTAACCAGGATAGTATCCCACCCAAAGATAAGTGAAGGTGGGGAATTGTATGAACAAACAACCAAAAGAATTGACAACTTGCCATGCTTCATCAGAAACTCTTCTCTAAACTAGTTCACCATTCCACAAGCACATGAACACTGAGAAGAATGCATCATTAACTCTTCTAAAATGATGAATTGACCCCTTCAGAGTGATTTGGGGGTAGTATTCATATACTGGGACCAATCTCCTATCCCCTACCTGGGTCAAACCTGGAAAGTTCCTCATACTTGCAGCAGCGTAGACAAGGTAAGAGGTCATGTAAAATTTGAAGGAAGTATTGACCCTTACCAGTTGCTCGTGCAAAGCATTACTGATCTGTTCACCCCAGAAAATCTTCTGATTACCCCGTAGAATCACCTTGATGTAAGTGTACATCCATTCTTGGAATTTGGAGGCAGAAGGGAGTCCTCTGACGTGACTCAATAGAGTAATCAGATCACACACTTCCTCCACAAAATCACTCCTGTGAAGGTCTTTTGGCCATCTGATTAAAGTTGGCCTAGGAATCTTTAACCATTTGCTGTTTATGTGTCTTCTAGCAGATTCCAAATCATTGTCATAATCTTGCTGACCTTAAGCAAAATCAATTTGCCCGACATTTTCAAGTGGTGGACACATGAAGATTTTGTCCATGAACTCCGCATCCAATCTCATGATAACATTCCCCTATGAATCTGTCACGGCTCTAGTGTCCCTATTGTAGTGGTTAGCCACTTGTAAGACAAATTCCAGATTATGAGCACTGACAGGAAAGGATGCTACCAAATGGATATTGCTATCAATGATTTTCTACATATGCCGGGAGGGATTTGCTTGTTTAGTTCTATCTATGAACTTAGCCATATCCACGTGTCCAATCTTAGTGTCTCTGATTTCATCGACATTCGACTGAACTGTCGTTACCGGAAAGACACCCTGGTATTTGTACTTCATGGCTCTGGACTTCTAAGGAGATGATTCTGACATGAGACCTGAGAAAACTGTGAATTTGAGCACCACCACGAATGCTGACAGAGAACTACAAAAAGCCATGATCTCGCAGTTAGGGGAAAATTGGGTAAACTAGGTCAACTACGTTTTGATGATCATGGATGGGAAAGCATGCGTTAAAAGGGCTTGAGTACGCAAATCAAGGCGAGGGTGAAAGCGGGCTTTCAACTTTAAAAAATGAATTTTCCAGTGTTAGGGAAAAAATCAAGGAAATGTGCTTGGGTGGGTGATTGGACCGCTCTTGCAAGTTGGGAGAGATTTCATGTGTAAAGGCGGTTAAAAATGCCACTTCTACAAGTGTTTTGGAAATTTAGTTTGACATGCTCGAGCAGTCAAAATGACCGCTATCGCAAGTGATAAATTGAAAATCTCGACTGCTCGGGCGGGTGATTTGGCCGCTTTTGCAGGAGAGTAACAATGTATTTCGGTGTAGGGGCGGATGAAAATGCTGCCACTACATTTGAATGAAAACTCGAGGTATTCATGTTCGAGCGGGTGTTTCGGCCACTCCGGCAGGGGAAAGAACATGCCGCTTTCAATGTAAGGATGGCGGAAATTACCACCGTTACATGGTGGAAACTTCAAGGGTTTATTGTTTGATGCAGGGGCGGCGGAAACGACTGCTATTGTAGGTAGCAAGTTCTACCAAACGGCGTGAGCGGCGAAAATCTCTGTCGAATCATATTTTCTAGTTTTAGTTCAGTGTTTCCGCATGGGTATAGGCACGTAGATAGTTTTGGAAGGATCCAGCAGTGAACTTGGCCGCTTCTACATTCAAGGGAGGGTTGGTAGATTTGGCGAGGGTTCAACTGATGAGAGACAAAAGTCTCCAAACTGAGAACACAAAAACCCTAATTCGAAACAAAACTTGAAACACACACAAAAAACTAACAAAAACCTTAAAAACTAACAAGGAGTTAACGAGTAACAATGAAAAAAATGAATGAAACTTACCCGTTAACACTTGAAACCCTATGTCGGACCTACTGCGCGAGATTCGTCACAAACTTGGAAGCATACGATCAAGCGATCGAGGAGGATGTCGGCGAGTCAACTAAACAGCTTTAGCATAAGAAATGATAATACTGGGAGTGAAAAATGCATTTAAAAGGTTTGGGTTTGAGTTTTAAAAGCCTGGCATGAGTGGCCATTAATGGCACTCGACGTCCAAATCTCGAAGATCTCGCGTGAGCGGCAATTTCGGCCACTACGACAAGTAGGGTTAACAACCATATGCAACGGCGGGCTTTTTGGCCGCTCCGACATGTTATATGTAGATGCGGGTGAACGAACCGCCGTTACACAACAACAAACAAAAAGGGTTTAACATATGTAATAGCGGCTGTTTCCACCGCTTTTACATATGTTAAAACAAAAACTTCCAAACATGTAAACGCGGTGAAAATGACCGCTATCACATTTAACATAATCTTTAACATGTATGAGCGGTTGAAACGGCCGCTTCTACATGTTGAAACTTTGAAAGTTTTCTAACACCTGAAATTAAAGAATTGTCAATCCTCGTCAGTTTACAACTTGAACGATCTTCGCGAATATCGAGAAAACAATTCAAGGAAAATGTCGCAGACCACTTCAGAATGTCAAATAACTTCTCACGAGATCAAGGGAATCTTGTCTCGATCTGCGATATTAGAGTGTAGATTCATGAAATAGACAAGTTTCGTGGGGTTGTCTACAAAACAAGCATAGCTGATTTTGAGAACAACAGACTAATTCCAACAATTTCTATCAAAGCCGATTCCTCTAAAAGAAGCTTGACCGCTTGAGGAGATCCAAGATGTCAACTTACAAGAAGGAAAGTCTTAGATTTGATGGAACAAATTACTCACTTTGGAATGTGCACATGCAGTGTCATTTAGAATGTATGGGTGATGCCTTTTGGTTGATAACTAAGAATGAGTATAAGATTCTAAAGAATTGTCCTATAACTCTAGACGAACTCAAGGAAGCTTAATATAATATTTGAGCTAAAGAAGCATTGTTGAGTGCCTTGAATGATATAGAAATGACAAATGTCCTAGAATTCAAAACTACTCATGAAATTTGGAATAAGTTGGAAACTCTATATGAAGGTGATAAACATGTCAAATGTGCCAAGCTACAGAGCCTAAAGGGTAAATACGAAAGGTTGATGATGAGTGAAGATGGAAACATTACTTCCTACATGTACAAGGTAAATAAATTTGTGGCTGGTATCAGGAGTATTGGTGGAGTATTGGATTAATCAGATATTGTTGCCAAAGTGCTCAGATCCTTACCTCTAGCATACAAGCATAAAGCTACTACCATTGAAGAGATCAGGACTGTGACAACTGTTACAATGGATCAGTTGGTTGGTAAACTTTCTGCATTTGAAATGAGCGAGTTTGGTGATTCTCTTCCTAAGTCTAAATCTACATTTAAATCCACTATTCGTAGAAAACAAAGATATGATCCAAGTGAAAGCTCTTCAAGAAGATCAAACAGATTCGATAAAATAAGAAAGGATCTTGAAGATGATGAAACTAAGTTTGATGAAATTGAATCCCTTTTTTCTGAAAGATTGCCAAGAGGATCTGGTAAGTATGAAGGAAAATTTCCATTAAAATGTTTTGCATGTAATAAGATTGCTCATTTTGCCTCAAGGTGTCCAGAGAGGGGTTCAAAGCAAAAATCAGGATGTCCCAAAAAGTGTAACCCATTATTGTGGCAACACCCAGAGTTCAGAAGAAATGCTACTATACCCAAGAAGCTGGTGAAGAAGGAGTCACAGATGATGAATCTGATCATGGAGGTTCCACTGAAAGTGGCTAGGTGTTCATTGCTATCAAAGAAGAAGATCTAGTGCCTACTAAATCTACTAGCTGTGTAAATGTGGAAAGTGCCTTGCCTTCTTAGGTTGTAGAAAAAGGTGAATGGGCAATTGACAGTGGATGTTCTCATCATATGATTGGTGATAAAAGTAAGTTTGTAAGATTTAAAAAATATGAAGGTGGAATTGTGAAATTTGGAGACAACTCAGTTGGTAGAATCCATGGCAGAGGATCCATCTCCATTGATGGTAAGAATAACACTAATGACGTTCTATTTGTGGAAGGATTGAAGCATAATCTTCTTAGTGTTGGACAGTTGGTTGACAAGGGTTATGATCTTTGATTCAAGGATGGAAAATGCAGAATCTTAGAAAGCTCCAAAAAATTTGTTTGATTTCTTAGATTGATTAGAGTTGGTTATGGCATAAGAGAATGTGTCCTGTGAATTTTGATAACATTTTCAAGATAAGTTCTACCCAGGCTGTGAGAGATCTACCAAAACTTGTGAAACCTACTAATAGCATGTGTAGAGTATGTTAACTGGGTAAATAGAACAAAACTTCATTCAAGAGTAAAGAACAATTTTCCAACTGGACGGATGGAACTTGTGTATACCAATCTATGTGGTCCTGATAAAATTAGGAGTGTGCAAGGAGATAGATATTTTATGTTGTTGATTGATGATTACTCCCGGATGATGTGGGTAACCTTCTTGAAAGAAAAATCAGAAGCTCTTTACAAGTTCAAAGTGTTCAAGGTTATGGTTGAAAATGAGATTGGTGAGACAATAAAGTGTCTAAGATCTGATAGAGGTGGAGAGTTTACCTCCAATAAGTTTGATTCATTCTTTGAAAAGCATGGAATAAAAAGATAGTTAACTGCTCCTAGGACTCCTCAATAGAATGGAGTTGTGGAAAGAAAGAATTGGACCATTCAAGAAGTTGCTAGAACCATGATGATGGAAGCAAATGTTCCACAAGTCTATTGGAGAGAAGCTGTGAGTACTGCTATCTATACTCTTAACCGAGTACAGAACAAAGGTAATTCTGGTATGACACCTTATGAATTATGGTTTGGTCATCCTCCTACTATGAAATATTTCAAAGTTTTTGGTAGTAAATGCTATATCAAAAGAGATGAGGATCTAGGGAAGTTTGATACAAGAAGTGATGAAGGAATGTTTATGGGTTACTCTACTCAAAGCAAGGCATACCGGTGCTTTAACAAGAGATTGGAAAAGATTGTTGAAAGTGCTAATGTTAGAGTCGATGAGAGCAAAGAAGGACATTCCAGGTCTTATGGATATGATTCAGATGATCAAGTTGAAAGTCAAAGTCAAGGAAGAGAAGTTCCAACCCAGACTCAGATCCAGATTGATCTAGAAAATCCAGTGACTCAAGAGGATAGTGTAGATGTTGAGAAACAAGCTCAAGAAATAGAGGTTCAAGCAAATCCCAAAAATCCTAGGTATGTAAGACTGAATCACCATGAAGATCAGATCATAGGAGATAGAAATAATGGTGTTCAAACTAGGAGAAGAATTGCTGAAGATCAAGAGGAGATTTGTTTGATTTCAAAGATTGAACCAAAATCAGTAAGTGAATCTTGCAATGATGAAAATGGAGTAAAAGCCATGGAAGAAGAATTAATGCAAATTGAAAAGAATCACATGTGGTATCTTGTTCGTAGACCTGAAGACAAAAATGTGATTGGAACTAAATGGGTCTTCCAGAATAAACTAAATAAAGATGGTGAAGTTGTAAGAAATGAAGCAAGGCTAATATGCAAAGGATATTCTCAAGTGGAATGAATTGATTTTGAAGAAATTTTTTCTCTGATGGAAAGAATAGAGGCAGTCAGATTATTTCTTGCATTTGCTACTTATAAAGATTTCAAGGTCTATCAGATGGATGTCAAGTCAACATTCCTAAATGGAGAATTGGAAGAAGAAGTCTACATTAAGCAATCAGAAGGGTTTCAGTTGTCTAAACAGAGAGATATGGTCTACAGATTGAGGAAAGCATTGTATGGACTCAAACAATCCCTAAGAGCCTAGTATGCAAGATTAGATAAGTATCCGCTAAAGCTAGGATATAGCAAAGGCATTGCTGACAGTAATCTTTACTTCAAGATTGATCATGAGCACATTCTGATTGTTGAGGTATTTGTTGATGATATCATTTTTGGTGGAAATGAGAGTATGTGCAAAACATTTGCTGATTAGATGTAGAGTGAATTTGAGATGTCCATGTTTGGTGGAATGAATTTCTTCTTAGGTCTGCAAATCATTCAGTCAGATAAAGTTATCTTCATATCTCAATCTAAGTATGTGAGAGAATTGTTGAGAAAGTTTGGAATGGAAGATTCAAAGCCAGTGGGTACACCCATGGTAACTAGATGCAAATTGAGTAAAGATTATGACTCCCCAAAGGCAAATTAGAAAAGGTATAGATCAATGATTGGAGAACTACTCTATCTGAGTTAGACCAAACCTGATATCATGAATGTAGTTGGACTTGTTGCTAGATTTCAAGCTAATCCTAGAGAATCCCATGTTGTAGCAGTCAAAAGAATTTTGAGATATCTAACAGGGACATTTGATTATGGCTTATGGTATCCAAAGGATAATAACTTCACTCTTCATGCATACATAGATGCTGATTGGGCAGGAGATGTGGATGATAGGAAAAATACTAGTGGTGGTGCATTCTTCTTGGGAAGGAAATTGCTTTCTTGGATGAGAAAAAAGAAAGAGGGAAAATCTCTACCTACTACAGAGGTAGAGTATATAGTAGCAAAAAACAATTGTACTCAAGTTATGTGGATGAAGCAAATGTTAAAAGACATCAGAATTGTGCTTGAGGAGCCTATTGCAATCTTTTGTGATAATTTAAGTGCAATAAGCATCTCAAACAATTTGCTGTTGCATTCAAAGACAAAGCATATATCAATCAAGTTTCACTTCTTGAGAGAGAAGGCTAATGAGAATGAAGTTAGATTGGAGTTTGTTTCTTCAAAGGATCAAATTGTAGATATTTTCACTAAGCCTCTACCCAAATATACTTTTGAGTATCTCAAAGAGAAGTAAGGGGTTATTACTCCTAATTAGAACTAAGATGCACTAGGGTGCATCAATCTGATGGAATTCACATTCATATCTTGTGATCCAGATTGATGTTAAGGAGATACTACTTAGGGGGAGTAGTTAGTATGTAAATTTTGGAGATCAGTCTAAAATAAAAAGGGGGAGAAAAGATTGCAAATATGTGCCCTTCCCATTGATGTCAAAGGGGGAGAGAAGTCATGTGAAAAACTAGTTGTTGATGAAAGGGGAGTAGTGAAGAAAGTAGTTGCAGCAGTGATAAGAGAAAGGGGGAGAAGTTCTTGTCTTGATGGTTGAATCAATTTTTCACATCATATGTTGTTATCAATGAAAAAGGGAGAGATTGTTGCAAATATGTGCCTAATCAGTGTTGTCATTGATGTTAACATATCCTTGTTGTCATTGGTGTCAACTGTATCTTATTTTGTTCCCAATATTTTGTTGCCTGTTTAGAAGACTGAAATGTTGAGGATATTGACAAAATTAATGAAGATCAATGTATGTAGACCATATGGCTGTGCAAAGGATTATCTGAGGTAGTTCCAATTAAGATTTGAGAGGTCTACATAAAGATTTGAAGAAGTTATGGCCATATGAGTAGAACCAAGTTTTGTAGTGTTCAGAAGAGGCAGAGTGATAGGAAATTGGTCTGGATTGCTCTACGAATGAAACACTATGATCTGTGGATCTATAGACATGTTTGGGAAGTCAGTGTGTGTCATCAAATCAAGTGGTTTGTGGTTTGGAGGTCCACAAGCAATCTTTCTAGTGTGACAGTCATGGCAGACAGTGTTCTTAAGGTACCGGATGAAGATGCAAGTGATTCTGTTAATTTGGAGTAGTGCGGATGTTATTGCTGAATTCAATGTGCTTGTGGAGGTCTCTAGATCATGTGCTTGTTGTGTTGGAGGTCCACATTGAAGATTGTTTTCATTGTTGAAGATTTCTTCCTTGGTGTTGTTGTTCTTCCTAGTCTTGGCTGACCAGATGATTCAAGTGTGTTACGAATGATTTCAGAGCAATTCTATGGAGCATGGCATGTTGATCAAGGAAGATTTGAGTCCCAGTTATGTTTGCCCAAAAACTTAGTGATTTGCATTAAGTCAGATGCTTGTAGTGTTAACCTTGATGTTTATTCCAAGGTTGATGAAGCATATAAAGGCATGTAGTTGAGTTGTTGAAAATTATCCTTGTGAGAAATTGATAAAATTCTAAGAAAGGATTAGTGGTAGAGCAGAGAAGAGGACGAGTAGGAGAACAAGAGTAGTAAACAATGAAGAGATAGTGAAGAAGTGTTTCAGGGAAGAGCAGAAGTTTTTATGAGCCTTCAAGGAGACTGAACCAGGCATGATGAAGATGTGATTTCTCAGTTAACTCTTTCTGTACTAAACATAAATTCCTATAGGTAGTGAGACTCTTTGAGCAATGAGCTCTGTGTAGTGTGCCCAAAGGCAAGTGCCTTCCCATTTCTTTCAAGTACTTTTAATAGGGTATGAATCTTGTGGGTTAACCCCCACCGTGGTTTTCCCTTAACCAGGTTTCCACATTAAAAATCTTGGTGTTAATTGTGTTCATTTTGTTTCTACTCATGTGTTATTGATTCATACTTTAATGTTTACATAATTAATCTATTTATAAGTTATGAAAGAAGATTAAAGTCAGAAAAAGTTAATTTGTGGGACAACTGATTCACCCCCCTCTTAGTTGTCTGGACTAATTCCAATAGTCCTAGCACCATTTCCCTCTTCCCAGGTGGACCTGTTGTGTGGCAAGCAAGTGAAAGATCAAAGAGCTAAGAGGATGTAAAGTGTGAGATTAGGGAGGTAATGAATGCTACCATTCTATCTTCTAATGAGAAAAATCTAGACTTGCTGCAAGTGGAGGTATTAGGGTTCAAAATCCCAAGTTTCAATGAGGAAATGTTTTATGAATCAACAAGTCTCCTCATGTTAAGATTCCAATTTTTAGAGATTCAATCCTTTTGCAAGAGCCATTACAAATATAAAATCAGTCTACCATATGTCAAGAATAGCCCACTCAAATGCCCATTCTTCCTCATGCATGTACAGATGAGGTTTGTTCATGTTTGACACTGAATCCTTTGCATTTTGATTCATTTGAAAAAAAATTCTAATGTTGCCTATGAGATGAATAAAAACAAAGTACATAGGTCACAAGGTGAAAGTCTTTAGTTGCAAAGATAGAATGTCCAAGTTCCGATCGAGAAGGAACCACATGAAGAGGAAGATTCAATTTCTTTGTTTGATCAAATGCCTAGTTTTGTTGACAGTGATGAAGAAAACATATAGAAGCCCAACTTACCAGGTGAATTGGGACAATTAGAAGATATTATAGAACATGATGTATTGCTGGTTCATGAAGGCAAGAATGATATTGATGCCTCAATTCAGCTAGAAGAGAAAAAGGATAGTCATGTTTTGGAGGCTAACCAGCTTGTTTTGCATGAAGATAAGGCTGACTACTAGGTTAAGCAAGTAACAAAATCAAAACCAAACATTCAAGAGAGATGTTATAAGGCTGAAATTAGTCATCTTATATAGAAAAGTAAAGAAGAACTGGAGAATGATTTGTTTTGGGATGAGTTGGATGAGTTTTGTTCAAATTTAGATGTCAAACCATCATCTCAAGAAGAAGAAGTTCATAAATAACAAGTGGAGATTACTACGTTTTTAGAGGTTTTTGATCAGCGGGAGGTGGAAAGAGAAGCGTATTGTCAAGAGCAAAACAACACTATGTTTGAGCATGAATTTTTCAAGAGGATGTCCTATTCGACATCTAATACAGTTGGAAAGAAACAAAGAGCAACTATTACCTATCATGTCGGTCTCAAGGCACGAAGATGAGCAACAGAAAGAAGAGAGTCAGCTTGTTTACCTACCACAAAATAGCTGTAATTTTAGTCAAAACAAGTGGGTACACATGTTTTTTCTTTTCCTTGAAGAGGTATTACATATGTTTATTGGATGCCCACCCTTTCCACACCTCTTCTTGGCTGCTCAGAAGCAGGAAAAACACCACAGGTTAATCGAAAAAGGGAGATATTTTGTAGAACTAGTTAATGGGTTTGTTTATCCATCACATTTCATTTGTTAGTTGTATGTAAGTATGATGCAGAAGCATCCAGGGTGTAAGAGTAATCTTGCATCAACCAAAATAATAATAATAATAATAATAATAAAAATGTGTTGTTTCTTTTCAATAAGGGCTAAATTTGGTAGGGTTACTATTTTTAGTAAGTTTGCATTTGTGCACGGTTGGATACAAAATCTTACATGGACCTCTAGAATGGTGAATTGAAGCTAATGGTGAAGAAATCACTTCAATATCATGTGTCATTTGTGAGATATTAAAATTTCAAATTCCAAAAATCCTATTGAAATATTTAAAGTCAAATTTGAGGCACTTAGAGGCTCTGGATGGGCCCAAAATTTGGTGGGAAACCCAAGTAGTCTACCTTTTGGTACTACTTTTGCTCCATCATCTTTTTGAGTGCTTTCCGAAAAGGTATTATAATTGAACATCCAATAGTTGGATTGAAAGTTATGGCCCCACGAAGTTGACCTATTTTTGGAGGGAGATGCAAATTTCGAAATGAAGCTGGTGGTCGCCAAAAAGGGCTATATATAACTATTTTTGGGAACCCTTAGGGTAGTGGAGTTAAGGGGGAAGGTGTAGAGTCAAGAAAGGCGGGAAATTAGAAACCCTAGTTGATTTGGGAATTATAGAAGGCTGAAGATTCCAGAGTTTTGAGAGAGGGAGCTGTAATGTGTTGCAGCCTGTAGGGGATTCATCCTCTGATTGTATTTGAGCTTTTGTAATGCAATGTTTTTCCCATATTAATAAAATATCATTCTATTTTCTGTGTGCAGTTTCTATTATTGTGTGTTTTATGATTTACCCCCTTCATCAAGGTAGGCCATTTACTTTAGTTTTTGTTTTCTAAGAAGTGCTGGTACACAGTAGGCTAGTCCTGTTTGGAGCCAGCATTGTTTTATTTTTAGTTTTGTTTCTACAGCTGTTGTTTTCTAGAAAATGAGCTTCAAAAAGTTTTCTAACTTGTTCAGTCCAAGGAGAGACTCTATTACGCAATGGATATACTAGGCAACTGGCCTTGAGAGTTGTAACAGGAAACACTGGCATAGAGGTCACCAAAAATGTTACCAAATTATGCTTTGTAGCCAATTAGGTTGGGCCGTAACAACAGTTTCTTTGTTGCTTTGGAGAAGGAAAAAATGTTAAGGAGAAAGGGAGAAGAGGGTTCAGGTTCATAGGCCAACGAGGAGGCCTACTGTCTTGATGGAGGATCCTTTAGTGATCACATTACCAAGATCATGTGCCATCTCAATTATAGATGCTACATGAGACAGATAGGGTGACAGGATACTCCAGCAAGGTAGGAGGTATCTAGAGACTACAGGTGAAGTTAAAGCTAAACTAGTCATTACAGATCATGTTTTAGTGGTGTTCATTTTAGTTTGTTCATTGTAGTTTAATACATTTTAGAAAGGTACATAAAAGTTGGCTAGTTTGTTCATGATTATGAACACGTATTACATACAATAATGTTCATTTGATCTTTATGCAATTGATTTACAAAATGGAGAAGTAATACACAAGCCATTGCATGAAATAACTGTTTATATACAAAAGAAGAGTGTTTATATGATCACACACAAGACATGGGAGTAACTGCAGAGGATGCAATGCATAATAAAAAGTATATTTGAGGTAAAAAGAAGCATATAAAAGTAAAATGGGACCTGTCATTGCCTGAACGAATGACAAATATTGTTAAGAGCTCCACAATCTTCAACTTGTCCTAATGATAGCTCTAGAGAAGACCTGCAAGAGGAAATAAACACACTTGTTAGAGCTCAGGGTATCTCGACTTCTATATGCAATAAATCAAAGTGTATTTGTTATTTTACATCTGATCAACAAAATGGAATAGATAAATAGACATCAGAGGCATAAGATGAAGCAGGAAAGAGAAAATCAAATCAAACAATCAAAAGAGAGGCTTCAGCCTCTATGTTTTATCTAACTTGTTTGTTCACTATGTAGGTATAGGTTCATGAACACCATTCATTAATGACATCTCTTACAATAGTTATAAATGTCAAGGTATAAATGCTAAGATAGTCTTGGAGAAGTACAATCAGGTACAAACCTTGAAAGTGAGTAGAGGAAAACCACATTCTCTCCAAAATGAATAGTAATAGAGACAAAATGCTTCCCAGTCATGAAGAAGCAATAAAAAGTAGAAGTTCCTTGCACTCTTCTCAAAACAATAAGGTAGAAGACAGAGCTTTCACAGGTTCATCAAAGAATATACATAGCGAGGTGACAAAGAACTACTTACAAGTTGCCAGAGAAAGGTGGAGCAGAAGTGTAGGAAAAACCTTCCAAAGCCTTAAACAAAAGATTCCAAACCCTCAGTAGCAGCATGGCGGTGCATAGCAATAAGGAGAATCAAAGTAAGGAATGATAGGAATGGAAAAGAATTTTAGGGTTTGAATGTTTTTTCCAATGCTTAAAGTGTCTTTTTTTTACTTTTATTTTAAAAGAAGTCATTGCAAACAATTGAAACCCAAGGGTCAAGACCTTTCAAAGGTTGAAAGACTTAGGTTTCACATGAAGAACCCATGAATAAAAGGGAGATATAAGGTGATAATGATATATTTTTGACCTTTCAGAAAAGGTTTCTTTTCTAAACCTCAAATATTTTTAAGTAAAAAATGAAGAGATGATTACTATTGCCTTGGTGAGCTTTTGTAAGAGGAGACTTGAGTAAGTGAAGAATAATGTAACCCCTTTCCCTTTTGCATAAATAAAGGCAAAAATAATGTAGTTTAAACAACTATTAAGTGCAATATTTTTATAAATTGCCTTAATGCTTGTTATATAAAAGCCTAGAAGAAAAATAGACATTCACATGACACTTATTAAGGCAAATCACATGATTGCCTTTAATATTTATTGAAATAGGTTATACTTACCTTCATATCATGCAAAACGAGGAGGAGGAGTTGAACTGAGGTTGCAAGCTCATGTAGAGGAAGTTTCTTTTTCTATTTTTGACTTGGAGTCAAACTGGGCTATTTTTCATAGTTGTTTTGGTCAATCATCTTGGGAGGTGGAGTTCTGAGCTATTTTAGCTCATCTTGGAGCAGTTTTGGGGCCTAATTTTTAGGCTTTTCTATTGTGTTCACCCAACAACTTGGAGTTTCTTTTTTAGACTCTTTCATGCATCATTTGGAGTCTAGTTGAGCTAGATTTGACTTCCCTTTACTTTTATGGGACAGATTTTGTATTATATGGAAAAAAGCTCATGCTTTTTTCTCAGTTCTTGCTTTTTCCCTTGCCTTTGCACATTACAAAGAGAGAGAGAGAGAGATTCAAACTTGTAACTCAGCCATTTTTCACAATTTTATGTAGTAGCAACAGTTTATTTTAGCAGATGATTGTTATTTTACAATGTATTCCTTCTATTATCAATACAATTAGGTGTTCCTCTATTCAGACTCAGGTGTCTTGTCTCATTTTGAGTGATTTGATAGGAATTTACTGTGTTTTGCTTTACAACCTTTGAATTTTTTGTCTCATTTTCTAAATGCAAGTAAACAAAGTGCAAGTTTGTTACAGGTTACAAATCATGCAAGTTGTTTCATGCCTTTTTGTGAAACATTTGTGGTAAATTTGATCCATTTGAGTTGTAAGAATAGATGTATTGGGAATTAATTGTGAATTAGATTGCAAATTAGAGTTAAAACATCAGTGCATCACCCCCTTTAGGATATATTTCAGTTTAGATCCAATTTATTCCAGCATTCTTCTATCTCTTTTCCTCACAAGTTTACAGACCCAAAGGGGCATTTGAAGGGAGCCAGCTCTTTTGGAGGTCCATTCTCATAATAGACAAACCTATAGTTTGAGAATGTTCCCATGATGCATGGGATTGCCAAGATTGTAAAGGCTTAGCATTCAGGGTGCAATCCTGTGTGACAACAACTACATAACAACCTCATTTCATTTTCTATTTGTTTAACTCTTCATGATTTCTTTGTGTTTGCAATGTTGGTGTGAACAAGGTTATCACCTAACTGGTTTACCCTTGTGTGGATAATTCATCTTATTTAACTATTTACTAGTTAAATAATATTCACACATCACACATAATTCACACATGTTAAGCTGACTTAGTGAGTCTTCTAGGTGTTTCTAGTTGAGTCTAGTTGTGTGTTGAGTTGTTGATAGTTGGAGTGAGTTGTCTTATCCTCCACATGTGCAATTAGTTATCATCCTCTAATTGACACATGTTGTAGGAATATCTCAACTTTCCACTCCACATTTCTAGCTCTCACCTTACCTTTATAAGCAAGGTATATCATGTACATTGTAATATCATCCTTCTTTTGCATTCAATGATAGAATAGCATTATTCTTTCATTTGATCTCTCTTGTGCTTTCATGAAGTCCTAGATCCTGGGTGGCTCCAGTCATAGCCAACCCTAACATGGTATCAGAGCTCTAAGAAGAATCACTTTGTGTTAGTCATTTTTTATGAGATCTTGAGTGCAAATTCATGGTGGATCTTGATAGTTGAGTATGCTCTTCTCTTGCATCGAATGATGACTTGGAGAATAAAAAAAACTTAATAGAAACATTAGTTTTGTGAGGGTTTCCCCTTTGAGACATTGTATTGTAGGTGCATTTCAATATGTGTTGCTGCAAATCAAACTTCACCATTGCATCCAGAGCAGCCGAAATAGTCAAGATTGCCTTTCATTTTGTCCAAATCAGACATCAGAGGCAAAATTGACGAGGGTTTCAATTTGGGGCTTTTTGGTGTGATCTTGGAGGTACCAGCAATTTTGAAGTAGTTTGGCCCAAATTGGACATCACCATTGCATCCAAAGTGGCCAAATCAGTAAAGATCGACTATAAAATCATCCAAATCAGACAGAGTTGTAGTAAAAGGCAATTTTTTTTGCAAATCGACACTGTACAGAATTGCAGGGGGAATATTCTTGTACTGCATAGGGAATCTAAATTTGTTTATGTCATATTCATCATACATCGTCGGTCAAACCATAAATAATCCAGTGGGTAAATATTTCATTCACCAGGCATTAGAAATGACTGCGGGATTAAAGTTTTGTCTGTGAAATCTTTGGGTACATTCGTACCCTGCCTGTAGATGCAAAGTACCTGCAGATCCTTGCCAAGAGCCACTTGCTGGGCACCACGTGGCATGGGCCCTAGCAAGCCACTCTTTACTCATCAATGATAGATCTCCATATAGTTGGCAATCTTTAACTAAACACTCGGCGGAGTATATTTTCCAGTCGAGATCACAAAAATAGGTGGCAGTTTAACCTATCCATAGATGGTCTGCTTTGAAACCCTTGGCAGGATTGTTTAACTGATCAAATCACCATTTCAAACACTCAGCAAGCATACCAGTCGTAATAGTTTTTTTCCAGCGGTTTTAGATCTAGTACTCTCCACATTGGTGATGGTTGAATCTCAACAATCGTCAGATATTCCTATTGATTATTCCCTAGCTCCTAGTCAGTACCTGATCTCACTCTCCACAAACATCAGCAGCCAGCCCCACCACCACAGGTGGTCTCTAAATATTTCTCTGACAATCTGCAGATCCCTACAATTCTTATTCCTATCAGGGGTCTACACAGTAAAATCCCCTGCCACATTGATCTGTGAAGGTCTTCAAACACCAAGCTTCAGTTAAATCTACCCATAATCTTAGCAGCTAACTATTAAAATCTTCAACAGTTGGTTTACACAGTCTGCAGTCAATCACTGGACTGCAATCACAATCGTCGAAGGAATTGTCCCACACCATATAAACTTTCTATACTCGTTAGTATTCTCCTGGCGGGAATCTTCATTGCCACCTGTGGACATCACCGCCGGCAATTTACAAACTCGTCAGTTGTTCAAAACAACTCTACTAGCAGCACATTTCAATTGCCAGCAGTTAGCATAAGCTCGGACCATTCAAACCATCTCCAGCTGCATCCAGAGGGAATATTCCCTACCAAATAATCTATACAGTACTTTACCAGCATTGTTTCAAGCAAAATCCATGTGGTTTTTGTAGTGAAGTAGCGGTTTTGTGCCACAGAAGGGTTGTTTACCAGTCAAACCCTGAGGTAGTTTCCTACGTGAGAAGAGTGGTTTTGAGCAGTTGAAGACATTTCGTCATGGCAATTTTATGCCCCAAACCCATGGTTTTTCATCTATCACTGGTTGGTTTTCAAGCATTTTTTGCTTTTCCAGGAGAGGAAATTTTCTAGTGAAAGAGAATATTCTAGGAATATTTCGCTGACGTCAGCATTTTGTTAGCACCAAGGGGCTATTTTTCCCCTCAAAGCCTTAAACAAGGCTTTTTTTTCTTTCTTGCATAACTTTTGCCCACAGAGGTAAAATCAGGCAAACGATATATCATTAGAAAGTTGACATAGAGTACTTCACAATAGTGTTAGTAGTTTTCTGAAATTTTG
This sequence comes from Cunninghamia lanceolata, assembly GCA_027924645.1. Taxonomy (NCBI): domain Eukaryota; kingdom Viridiplantae; phylum Streptophyta; class Pinopsida; order Cupressales; family Cupressaceae; genus Cunninghamia; species Cunninghamia lanceolata. Next base: position 11,332,300 of record BSBN01000016.1, read on the forward strand.
GTATAGGTGACTGCTATAGCAGTTTGAAAATAGATCTTCATTTTTTGCTTCTGAGCTCACAACTTTCTGCCATGATCTTCAATTTTTGCTATGCTTACAGCATCAGAAATGTATTCAGGAGCTCTTCAAATTTATCTATGCACTTTTTTCATGTTCAGCCCCAAGTTCATTTTACTTCATTTGTTAGTTTTTTGGCTTTTGAGTGATAACTTGGACATTTTGGCACTTGAGGAAGTTAAACTTGTTTTGAAGGGTTTTGTTTGTTGTGGTAAATTAGTGTGAGTAATTGTAATCTCCCTTCGATCTCATTTTTAAGAGATTTTTATGCTTTCCCATTTTTGGTCCTTTGAGGACAATTGTAAATCGCTCTAAGTATAAAGTGCCACAATCATTCTTTTTTTGGGGGGGGCGATCTCTTTGGTTGAGTAACAGGGGGGTTGTCTTGTGTTCTTTTTTGTACTCTTGCATCATGGATTCACACAAACTTCCTCTACTCACACCATATAACTATCATGAGTGGAAAACTAAAATGGAGATTCATTTAAGAAGTTTGAAAATTCATAGAGTAATAATGGGTACAGAAACTGAACCAACTATAACTGTAGAAAAGAGAAAGTGGTACAATAGATGTGATCAAGCCTATGTAACATTATGCTTGTCTATCTCTCTTGACCTTCTTTTTCATATTGAATCTTGTACTACACCTAATCAAGTGTGGACTACCTTAGAAAATCTCTTTGGTAAACACGATACTATGAGAGGTAATCACTTAGATTGCAGCTCAAATAATGTGGAATTGAGAAAGAGGACACTCAATTGATTCTTTCAATCCTTGCCAAGCTTGGTCTTGACTATTCAATTTTTGTTTCTACCTTTTATGCTACTATGGATGCACTTGGGAAAGTTTTCACAATGCCTTCACTTGATGAGTTTTCTACATCACTCAAAAGGGAGCAAGCTAAGTTAGTACACATGGGCACATTGAAGTCTCCTAGACCTCAAGCACTTCTTTCTAGTGAAGGTTCTAAGGATCAAAAGGCTTCAACTAGCAAAGGCAAGAAACAAAAAAATAAGGATTTCAAGAATAATGAGCAAGCAAAGGAATCAACCAAATCACCTAAGTCCTCATCCTCTCCCAGGGAGGAATCATCTAAGAAGGAGAGACCAAAGTGTGCATATTGTAAGAAACTAGGACATGATGAGCATAAGTGTTATGAGAAGAAAATTGATGAGTTGACTCACATTATTCAAAAACACAACATCAAAATGCCATCGTCATCACCTAGAACATCCTCTTCTTTGACACCATCATCATCTACACATATAGGGATAGCAGGCATTGCCACTGAGACAATAAAAGGAAAAGGACAAGCACTCTTTACTTCTACAAGTCTTCAGTCAGAGAGATGGCTTCTTGATTCTGGAACTTCTCATCATATGGCATCTTCATAGGGAATGTTCTCTTCATTTGGGTCATGTACTTTTCCACCTATCTTGATGGGTAACAATACATACATGCATGCATCTAGAAAAGGGACAATTGATATTTGAGATAATACATTCAACAATGTGTTGTTGTACCTTCCTTTTCAACCAATCTCCTTTCCATCTACCAGATTACTCATTGTGGTGTAGGCAGCACAGTTGAGTTCACTCCTGATTCAGTGATTATACGAGACTTGGAGAGAAGAGATATCATTTTTGTTGGGATGGTTGATCATGCATCTTGCTTGTATACCTTCTCCCATTTTGTTTCTTCTGATGATGATGATCCATTGATTGATATTCACACTCATGCATCAAGTGTGAATCATGCTTCTGAGGAGAAGTCTGGTCACTTGAACCTTGGTGTTCTTTCACCCACTTTGGTTCATGAGACTAGTGTTGAGTTTCCATCACCTCATCCTCCTGCTTCTTCAGAGATCGACATCAACATGGTTTTTTTGGTTGAGCAGGATACTATAGGTCTTTTAGACACAGCTTTGTGGGATACTTTCTTAGAAGGTATATCAGACTTGTTTTGTGAGTCTCATATTGCAGATTTGGAGGACACACTTGAGGGGATATCTCTCCTCTTTGATGATAGTTACAACACAACAGTTATCCCAGGGACTTCATCTTTGCAGGTTGTTCTTCATCAGTCTACCTAGGTTTTTGGATTGGTCACACCTCATTGCATTGTGGTATTCTTTGATTCTGACATGTGGACACTTGAGAAGTTTTCAGAGACACCCATCTGAGGCTTTTTCCCTCATACCTTAAGATGGAGTTTCTTCGACATCAGCCTTTAAATTGGTTTCTTCCTAAGGAGAGGAATGTTGTTTGTAGGTACATGACACTTTCCAGTGTTCATCTTCAGGGATTCACCATCAGTGCAGGAGCTACATCATTGTGGGGGGGACCTATAGTCTCACACTTTCTCTCCTATGGGGGGTATTTGATTTTACATATGTGATCAAAGTTGTCCTTGGGGGGTCATGTTGAGTGCTCCTACTATCACTTCTTTCACTTTCATTGTTTCATGCATTCTCACTTTTGGAGAGGAGTTTTTTCCCATGAGGTTTTCTCCTTTTCTCCACTTGAGATTTGTTGTACATGGGTACGTAACATGGCCTAGTAGCTGAGACCCATCCATCATTCCATCTTGCTTTCATCAACTACTCCCTAAGTTGCACTTAAGAGGGGGTGTTGGTGTGAACAGTGTTATCACCTAACTGATTTACCCTTGTGTGGATAATTCATCTTATTTAACTATTTACTAGTTAAATAATATTCACACATCACACATAATTCACACATGTTAAGTTGACTTAGTGAGTCTTCTAGTTATTTTTAGTTGAGTCTAGTTGTGTGTTGAGTTGTTGATAGTTGGAGTGAGTTGTCTTATCCTCCACATATACAATTAGTTATCATCCTCTAATTGACACATGTTGTAGGAATATCTCCACTTTCCACTCCACCTTTCTATCTCTCACCTTGTCTTTATAAGCAAGGCATATCATGTACATTGTAATATCATCCTTCTTTTGCATTCAATGATAGAATATAATTATTCTTTCATTTGATCTCTCTTGTGCTTTCATGAAGTCTTAGATCATGGGTGGCTCCAATCATAGCCAACTCTAACATGCAGGTCTTCAATATCAATGCCCCCAATGGAGAACTAGAACAAAAATGAGTGGATTTGCCTCCCATTCATGAATTGGGAGTTGACAGTGTGAGGTGCTTTTAATACCTTACAAATTAGACTAGTTTTCAACATCGACTCTGACAAAGTCAAATTTGTAGTGAGGACCATTATGGGATATCAATTGTTCATTGATGCTAATAGGGGACTGAGGTGGGACCATAAGTGACTTTGACCCTAATTTCCAATATCATGGACATTGTTTAATATGTCAACTATGTATAGGCCATCAGTTTTGGTCTCGTTCACATCCATCTACTAAACTACCAAAGGTGAAAGATTGTGCTAGATTAATACAATCTGTAGGATTGAGATGCCCTTGTCAGTGGTCTATTCAAAATGGAAGTCCTCTTCTCCCCCACTTTTGCAACAACTATGTATAATTCTATACAAAGTGTCATTTCCCCTCTCCTATGGGCCACACAATAAGCACCAACTTGTGTATGAGGAAACAATATTTCTATTATTGATAATTAAAAATCAATTATTAGTAGCACTCCTATACAACTAGACAAATATAATATAATCATATATAGAAAAATTAGAAAGTGGCGATTGTACAAATGAGAAGTTGAAATAAGACAAAAGTCTTATTAACCAAATATATATGTTATGTGATTAATATGATAAGGATCTGTGATTAAGTATGATCAATGGAAGGATTTATCATAAGAAAAAGTTTATGAGTGAGAGGGCATTGATTAAGACAATAAGACAAAAGTCTTAAATAAATAATGTCATGCAATTTATATTAAGGAACTCATACAATATATATTAGAAGGTGATGCAATTTGTAATAAGAAGAGATGTTATTTATTTATGGAGAAAAGTGAATTCCTTTGGCTATGATCTGTCTTGAAGATATGCAATCTGTTGAGAAGTTGTGTCCATTGTAAAAGGTCACATACATTTATAGATATGTCTCCCCTGAAGAGCATATAAAAGTGGAGGGAAGTAATGGAATAAGAAAAGAGGAAAAGAATAACATATATATATGCAACAGTCTCATATAAAAGCATTCAAGTAAGCATAACAACAAGTATATTGAGAAAAAAATACAATACATTATAAAATGGTTTAGAACAGTTATCCGAAGCATAATAGTATAAGAGAAAGAAATATATATTACCAGAGCTAAATCTGCAAGCTTATATCAACATTGATATATATGCAGTAATTAGGATCAATAGAGATAAGGAAGGGGATATGAGAGCGAGAGCAATAGCCGAATAAAAAGAAGAAATACAAGGAATACAAAACTAATTTAGAGCAGAGGAGAATATCTAAAGACCAAACACCTTATCAAATTATATCAAAATATAAGGTGATAATATTCCAACCCATTATGTCTGACAGAAGGGGAGGAATGAGATCTACTTTATGGGAGAGAATGACTTAGGGCACTCCGTGTAATAAGCTACCCCAAATTTGTTTTTCATTTGTACAAATTATCACAACAAGGTCAGCACAACATTGCAACCAACTAAAACACCTCCAGACTTCTGATCACCAAGTTCCCAAGATGGGTGAGGTGAGAGAATATAGTGCTTTGTCATACAAATCAAAGCTTGCAAATAAACTAATGCAAGCTAAATAGCAGGCATCTGTTTTTCAACAGGCATTAACTTATTCAGTTGGAATACTCCACTTATTTAGTGGGTGAATGAACAAGAAAGATAAGCATTACAATGTATCCACACCGGTGGTTGAACCATCCAGGGGTTATAAGTGTTTGCAACATAAATGAATGATTACAGTGAATGAACAATTGCAATGTTAGAACACTAATTTAGACTTAATCATGCCTCAGCTGAAACAAATATAACATGGAAATACTCCATAAATGAAGAGTTGCAAGCATAATAAAGTATCTATGTATTTCTCACATATAGGAAGCATGAGAATTAAGACTGTTGACTGATCTATAGCTTTTTTCTACTAGTATAGTTCTAATAACTTCTGTGATAGCCAGGTTGAAAACTGTCCTCAACACCCCTCCTATGCACAGGCCTCATCCAAACAAACCCCCATACTCATAGAATAATATGATTTTTTTAATATGTCAGTGGTACAATAGAATCATGATTGAAATCTCCTTAAGAGTCCAAACTGATCAATACCAATAAATGTCACTGAAGATGAAGGATGCACCAGATTAGTCTATTTTTCTACTATACAGATGCCATGGAAATACCAAAAAACTTAGAAAAAAGCATGAACAATCATCATAGCCTCCTTTAAAGTCATAAATAATGCATCCCACATTTCAAGTGCCAACAATGAAATAACTTTCATTCTAAAAGACAAGTGATCAACATTCAAGGTACCATGTCTAGTTGTTGGTACTAGTACGACCCTTTCAGCAAGTATGGTAGGCCATAACACACTCAAATCTACCTTAAATCTTTTAGAACATGCTCATAAATGAGCACTTCAACCATACAAAAATGACCAATCTTCATTTTAGACTGTGCAACATGATCTCCATCAGAAAATTCAAACATTCCCATGCCATGTATGACCCAGCAAGTGGATATCAACAACAAATATCAAACAAATTCCATTGATATCCAATCGAACAATCTAACATATAATCAATATCTAATAATGATAAGAATCAAATCGGAGGACTACAAACACCATGATAGTACAAATGTGATTCATGTTTGAAATCACCATTATCACCTAGGGTGGATATCTCACCACCGAAACTGATCATCTTCAAGAGGGTTTTCATCCTCAAGAAAGAAAAATAGAAGAACTCACAGGTTCAATCTGGTAGAGTAACAATACTAGAAATCAAAAGAATCACTTCAAAAGAGCTCTCATTCCCCTTTCATAACTTTTTTGAGAGGAATATATTATTATTTTCCTTTTAACTCTTTATATTTCTTCTCTCAAAAAGACCCTTTTGGAGATAATAATAATATATCATATGTGAGGCCCCCTTTTTAAGTGTATATCATTTAGAACACTTAATTACCTTTCCAATGAGCTATAACACTTAGGTACTTTTTATTTATTTTCACCCTTAGGAGACTTAAGTGAAAATAATAATTAAATAGCTCATTAAACCACCAAACTTGTGGAAAATCCAAAACTTAAGCGAACTGCAAAATAAATCATACCATTGCCTTCTATGATGTTTGGGATGAAGAATGATATCATCTAAGTGACTTACTATAAATAGATGGCTTCAAGAATCTTGGAGAGCTATCTACAAGCCTAAACAAACTTATGAAAGTTGCATAGCCATTCTGAGACATCACTGAGCTCAAAGCCAAGGAAAAACATCACAAATAACTAAACCTATGCTCTTCGTAACAAACAGAGCTCCCTAACCAAACTAGATAGCCTATAGAAGCTCAAGGGAATAGGCTATTAGTCTCAGACTTGGCTAAATACTAAATGGGAACATTACAAGTCCTCCCTATTCAAGATTGCTTTTCCTCAAGCAATACATACCATCCAACAAGGATATCTGCATGATTAGCAACAATTTACCTAGATCCCAAATCAATCTCAAGAATGTTCCACAACACTTCTATTGCACTACTCTGATATATATGGGATTTGCAAAGCTGACACTCTGTATAATCCTCTGAAACATTCTTCTAATCACACATCGCTTTGGATCCCAATCATTTGTATCATCATTAACCCCTAGAGTGAAGGAGTTAGCATCCATTAACAAGTCACCAATACAATTTATCTAGTATGAAATTAATGTTGGAACCAAAATCTAGAATGTTTGTCCAAGGAAGAACACAAATCAACCTGAACACAAGCTGAAATTTACTCCAAACAACCATGAATCACTTGGTTTTCAAGAACCAAAGGAGCAATGTTAGTTGAAACACTTATTCTTTTCAGCTGTAACCTTCTATCACCTTCCCACAAAGGGCCAAATACAATAAAAAGAACAATCTCATGACTATAAAAATCTAAAATTAACCCCTAAAAACTAGATTCCAGTAATTTGAAAATGGAATAGCAACAACAATTCTGAAATCTTCAGTAATAACAAGAGATTTGGGCAAACTACACCCACTATATTTCAAAGTCATGGCCAAAATTTCTCTCCAATCCATAAATAAGTATGCAAATGAACCTTTATGATGGCTGATTGGATGAAGGACAATAGCTTTATGACATAAATTTGACTCCAAAATCATCCATGAAACATTCGTCCCATCATCCCTATCCTCTACAAAACCCTGAGGATAAACTCTTGCATACATACTCAACCAAGAAGTAGCCTCACCATGCATATGGAATGCTACTTTGTAATGGAAATTCCAACTTGATAAATTTAGACTTGGAGTTTGGTATACCATACAAGAAGAATGCAATGTAGGACAAACTCTATTATGAAAATAAGCCACCATTGAACTCAACTCATTCCATATCTTGACTTCAACTACTGATGGTAACTTCAATTTGGTGAAGTCTCTATGCAAAATCACATCCCATGAGTATACTTCACCTAGATCCCATATCTTGTTACTATCTTCCTTTGTGTTCCTAACATCAGATTAGTCTTCATCATTCAACACAAATAGAGGATTTTCAATAGTTAACTCAACTTCCATATCAAAAAGGGGATTATCTAATGATTGGAATTTGTTTTCACTTCCATGATCAGATAAATCTTCATATTGCTTGAACTCTGAATCTGCATACTTAGGAAGTTGTCCTAAGTCAAAATTCTCTTTGATCCAATCAAGCTCTTCAATCACCAGTTTGATTTCATTTTCTCTTCCAACATTTTCTTGCTCCCTTAATTGATGTGCAACCTTAAGCTAATTTTCAACTTCTAAGAGAGCCCATTAAGTATACTCCAAAGAATTCATAGTTGACTTAAGTTTGGATGTGATCTTAACAACTTCTACCTCCTTTTCTTTCAATGCATCACATGTACGATCATCAAACTCAATGACATGATCTTGATCAGAAAGCAAATTCAAGTAATCTGATTTCAATGTTTCTAAAGCCCCTTTGACTACATGCCAATCATCAAGTGAAGATCCTTCTTCCATGCCCTTCTATCTCCTCACAACTTGTGCCTTCCAAATGTGATACTTAATAAAGTTATGTGTGTTGTCCAAATGTGTTAAAGCTTGCACAATCTTGTCTTCTGTGACTAACAACTAATTCTTAAAATCCAAATCAACTGCACACAACCAAGTTTTTGTTATATCCTTAAAGGCATGATTCTTCAAATCAATTGCTTTTAAGTTGTCCTCTCCATGGCCACTTTGATCAAAATAAGTGGCATCACCAAAATCCAATGATGAGCCAACAATTGGGGCTAAATCAAGGCTTTCAACAAGCTCCCTTTCATCATGCTCATAAACTGATCCCTTTGAGAAGTCAAATTGTTCCTCCATTTGAATGGGAAATTCCTATTTACAATCAGCACTACTTTCACTAGGATGATGAAGATGCTCAATATTAAGGGTTGTTCCCCAAGTTTTAGCAACTTCAAACTCTTTTTCTTCTATAACAACTATGTTATTCATGTCTTCAACAAAGCATTCTGTTGGACACACCACAGGCTTGCATGAAGAATCACCTTCTAGCATTCTATTAATCATTTCATTTCTATTTCTAGATAAAAGGCATCTTCAAAATCATCAAACTCTTCATCAAATATTGGACTTGCAAAGTCTGTTCTTTCTATTTTAAGGACTTCACTGACTTCAACAAGGGAATTCCAACATTCTTCCTCATAAATTGTCATTGGATTTTCATCTACAACATTTGAAAATTCATCACACTATTTTGTGTCTTCAAGGCCAACACGATACTCACAAGCTCTACTAACCCGTTCCATGGTAAATGCTTTGATCAAACACATCATAAATTTCTAATGTCAACTCACCCCTATCAACTTGTTCCATCTCTATGCAACATCCTCTTCCTTCTTTGACAAATAAGGTAAATTAGTTTGTCTTCACACTAAATCAGTACCATTTCAGCTAATACTTGTTCCATTGATAAGGATTCTTGATTGTTCTTCTTTAGATTAGCCAACAAAATAAATAAGAGTGGCTGAGATACCTCATCACTCTCATTAATGATCAAAGCCATAATGGCTTGCATGGCTGTTATAACTTGGTCTTCATGAGATTTGCTAATGGTAGCCAAGAAATGGTGAAATAGCTACAAAATTTCTTCCTCACATCCCATATCTAACATGATGTTTTGAAAAACAAATTTTGCAACAATTCCAAGTATTTCAGCCCTCTTTTCAAAGGAAGAACTTCCTATATAAACCAATCCACTAAAACTTTCAGTAATCCTTTGAAACATTTCCTTCATTATGGCCTCCCTATAAGGAAATTAAGGAGTTGTGATTATTGTGATCTCACATAGACAAAGAGTGACTGCAAGTCTCACATCTTCATGAGGATGTTTCATAAGCTTAGGTTGAACCAAAGCAATCATTAATGACTTCAAAGCCCACTTCAAATTCCTACACATTGATTGTTTGACCTTGGTCAAACATCTCTCAACTTCTCCCAACTTGTTGAGAAGAGCATTCTTAGACATGTGTAACATCTCCAAATCATTTCCTAATGCAAATATCGAGCTTCCTACTACTTCTTTCTACAAGTTTCTAGGTTGGTCACATTTGAAAAAATGCTTGAAGTGCTTTGAAAGAGGACATCTACTCCGATTCTCTCTTGACACAGTCTTCCTTTGAGACAAAGTTTTATCCATCCTGACTGGTGAAAGTGAATTCATCAAGGCATTGAAATTTTCTAACATGTAATTGGAAATTTTGAACATGCTTTTTGCACAAAGTCATCACCCAACAGGCTGGCTAGCAGAAACCTGGCTCTGATACCATTGTAATAAGCTACCCCAATTTTTTTTTATTTGTACAAATGATCACAACAGGGTCAATACAACAATGTAACCAACTAAAACACCTCCACACTTCTGATCACCAAGTTCCCAAGATGGACAAGGTGAAAGCATACAGTGCTTTGGCTTTCAAATCAAATCTTGCAAATAAACTAATACAATCATCCACTAAATAGTAGGCATCTACTTTTTAGTAGGCATGCACTTATTTATTAGGAATACTCCACTTATTTAGTGCATGAATGAACAAGAAAGATAATCATTACAATTCCTCCACACTGGATGTTGAACTATCCAAGTGTTATAAGTGTTTGTAACATAAATGAATGATTATAGTGAATGAACAATTGCAATGTTAGAACACTAATTTAGAATTAATCATGCCTCAGATGAAACAAATATAGCACGGAAATACTTCATAAATGAAGAGATAAAAGAATCATAAAGTATCTATGTATTTCTCACATATAGGAAGCATGAGAATTAAGACCATTGACTGATCTATAGCTTTTTTCTACTGGTACAGTTCTGATAACTTCTATGATAGCATTTGAAATTGTTCTCAACACCCCTCCTATGCACAGGCCTCATCCAAACAAACCCCCATACTCATAGAATGATATGATTTTTCTTTGATATGATAGTGGCACAATATAATCATGATTGAAATCTCCTCTAAAGTCTAAACTGATCAATACCATTTAACCTCACTGAAGATGAAGGTTGCACCAGATTAGTCTATTTTGCTACTATACAGCTACCATGGAAATACCAAAAAAACATAGAAAAAAGCATGAACAATCACCATATTGTCCTTTAAAGTCATCAATAATGTATCCCACATTTTATGCACCAATAATGAAATAAATTTCATTCCAAAAGACAAGCGATCAACATTCAAAGTACCATGTCTATTTGTTGGTACCAGTACAGCCTTGTTAACAAGTACACTAGGCCATAATAGGGTTAAATATGCCTTAAAGATTTTGGAGCATGCTCAGAAATGAGCACTTCAACCATGCAAAAATGATCAATCTTCATTTCAGACTATGCAACATGATCTCCATCAAAAAATTCAAACATTCCCATGCTATGTATGACTTAGCAAGAGGATAACAATAGCAAGCACTAAAAAAATTTCATCGATATTCAATCAAACAACCTAACATATAATCAATATCCCAAAATGATAAGTATCAAATCAGAAGACTGCAAACTCCATGATAGCACAAATGTGATTCTTGTTTGAAATCACCATTATCAACTAGGGTGGATATCTCACCACCAAAACTAATCATCTTCAAGAGGGTTTTCATCCTCAAGAAGGAAACATGGAAGAATTGAGCACAGGTTCAATCTGGCAGAGTAACAACACCAAATCAAAAGCATCCCTTCAAATGAGCTGTCATTCCCCTTTTATAACTTTTTGAGAGGAATATTTTATTATTTTCCTTTTAACTCTTCATATTTCTTCTCTCAAAAAGACCCTTTTTGAGATAATAATAATATATCATTTGCGACGCCCCCTTTTTAAGTGTATCATTTAAAACACTTAATTACCTTTCCAATGAGCTATATCACTTAGGAACTTTCTATTTATTTTCACCCTTAGGAGACTTAAGTGAAAATAATAATTAAATAGGTCATTAAACCACCCAACTTGTGGAAAATCCAAAACTTAAGTGAACTACAAAATAAATCAAACCATTTCCTTCTATGATGTTTGGGATGAAGAACAATATTATATAGGTGACTTACTATAAATAGATAGCTTCTCCAAGAATCTTGGAGAGCTATCCGGAAGACCGAACAAACTTCTAAAAGTTGTATAGCCATCCCAAGCTATCACTGAGCTCAAAGCCAAGGAAAAACATCACCAATAACTAAACCTATGCTCTTCATAACAAATAGATCTCCCTAACCAACCCAAAAAGCCTATAGAAGCTCAAGGGAATAGGATATTGGTCTCAGATTTGGCTAAATGCCAAATGGGGACATTACACTCTGCTATACTACATGACTCACGTGTATTCAAGTGTATACTTCATGAATTGCATGTATTCAAGTGTATACTTCATGACTTTCATGTGTATACTTCATGACATACATATATTCATGTGTATGCTTCATGACTTACATGTATTCATGTGCATACTTCATGTATTACATGTACACTTAATGCTTCATGTATTACGTATATTTATGCCTATACTTTGTGAATTATGTGTATGCTTCATGCTTCTTGTATTACATGTACTTATGAGAATACTCTGTGTATTACGTGTGTGCTTCATGCTTATTGTATTACATGTGTTTATGCATATACTTCTTGTATTACATGTATGCTTCATGCTCCATGTATTACATGTATTTATATGTATACTTCATCTATTACATGTAGTTATACATATACTTCATGTATTATGTGTATGCTTCATTCTTCACATGTACTTATGTGTATACTTTGTATATTACATGTATCTATGTGTGTGCTTCATACTTTGTGTATCACATGTACTTATATGCTTCATGCCTGACATATACTTTGCATATTACATATTCTTCATGCTTGTGTCTTACATGTATACTTCATGTATTACATATATCTATGTGTTTGCTTCATGTTTATTATTTCTCCAACAAGTTTACTCTATGTATGTTTAAGATTACTTTATGCTTAAAAAATTATGAAAATGCTGAATCTATCAAGGCTTTATTTGCCAAACACTTCCTAGGTTGAGAATCACTAACAAATTAACATATGCAATAATGAAGAGTTGTAACTAGTGAAGTGAAAATGTGTGACTCCCTCAAACTTGAGATATAAAAATGGAGAGCATTTCATTTGAAAAAGACATCCAAAACATCATTGAAGAATTCAATTGAGAATAGAACCCTAAGTGATTTAAATTAGAAATAATAATGATCTGAGAAAGGATGAAACCCCAAAAACGAAAAGTGCAACCCTTCAAATGTAGGACTTCCTTAACAATAAAATATAAAAGTGGAATCATTTCCTAGTGAAGAAACCATCAATAGGAAATAAATCTAACATTCAACTCAATTATAAAGCATTATTCTAAAAAAAAGGGCAACCAAGAAGAGTTGTGACTCCTTCAAGAAATAGATATAAAGGATAAATCAGTTCATTGACATAAGAAATTGTCACTCATCTATTCATCAGGAAATGAAGCAATCAAAATATCAAAAGTTTCCCAAGGAAGGAACAGTCAATCATAACCACTCAACATAGTTGAATCTAACGATATAATTTGACTTCTAATTCTCAAATGAAAACCTAGTTGTCATGGAAACTTAGGCATAACTAAAGACACAAAGATATACTAAGGTTATCTTTCAAACTTTGAGATTTAGGTACATTGAGGTATCATCTTGACCTAGGATGGTCAATCTCTTAATAACCAAAATAACATTTTTGATAGAATGTAATGAAGACAAATCAATTATTTAGGAACCTACAAATTTGGACTCTTGGGAGATCATAAGAGAAATTTTTTAAATCTATCAAAAGATATATAAATCAATCTTCATGGAGGAGGATCATCATTAACAATAAATTCTTCAATTCATTTGGAACAAGATCAAATGTACAATCAAGTAATCTATCCCACACTCATTAAAACAATGGAGATACAATCCAATACATACCACATATGATCTATCTTGTAACCTATAAAATTAACCTAGTGAACTTTGTCTTGAGACCAAGTTCACTTCTATATGTAATATCAAGAGTAGATCATTTCATCCAAGGGTCTTCTTCTCCTAAGTTCTTTTTCCTGATTAGAGTACTTATTCATTCATGATTAAAGATCAAGGACATTAGTATTAGGCACATAACTTCCTTAGATAAATTTGTTACAGATCAAGTTATACCAAACTTGTTACAAAGTCTATTTTAAATTACATTATGGGTCGATAACCCACAAATCCCAAGATCATTTTTTACCTCTTAAACTTTGCAAAAAATTAAGATTGTTGATGGGATAAAACAACAATTTTCTGAGGTATGAAAATCATCCTAGTATTAACATAGGAATATGTCAAATCTTTACAAGAGGTGTGACAACCTCCCATGGAAATGAGATGTTAGTGTCAATCTATAAATCCAAATTCTATGAATTATTTGTGAGTGATAATTGTTTGCTATAATTTATACTTGAGGATTATATAGGGAATACATACTCAGAAAGTTATAACATGTTTGGACTAAGTATTGCAAACACCTATAAGATATTTTTGATTACAGACTCAATCTTGTCTCAAGCCCTATTTGAATGATTAGGTGAATAAAATATACTTACTCCCAGTTGATGGTATAGGAAAAAGGGTACAAACTATAGTAAGGGTCTTGTTATTCACAACACTCCTGACAAAAGATGCAACATTTTTCTATCATTGTAGATTTCAACAAGGAGTAATGAAGAACTTATATCATTGTCTAGGATCCTTGTGGTAATGAAATGAGAGAAAACTTGTCTTAAGCAACAAAGTCTTTCTAATTTCCAACACTTGGTTTTGATTTCTAAGAGTTATTAAAGTTCATGATCTAGAAGAATTGTCCTCATACTTTAGAGGATAGTATTGACCTTATCAGTTTAAATCCATTTGAGGCAAGTACACTAACAACTACTCTTCAAAGGCATAGAATCAAACACAACCAAAATAATCATCACTTAGTTTAAAATTTCCAAAGTATCACAATAAAAGTTAATGACATCACAAGAATACAAATCTACAAGGTTGATTTAGAATCTTGAGTTTCATAGCTTGTGATTGATTGAGGACAAACAATCTTCGACAGGATGGGCTATCATGTCCCCTCCCCTATGGGTTAAGGCAATAAGCACTGCTTGACTTGTCTACAAGGAAACAATATTTCTATTATTGATAATTAGAAATTAGTTACTAGTAGCGCTCCTATACAATAAGACAAATACAATATAATGATAAATATAAAGATTAGAAACTAGTAATTGTAGAAATGAGACATTAAAATAAGACAAAAGTCTTATGTAAGACACAAGTCTTATTAACCAAATATATGTTATGTGATTAATAAGAGAAGGATTTGCGATTAAGTATGATCAATGGAATGATTTATCATAAGACAAAGTTTATGAGTGAGAGGGTAGATATTAAGACAATAAGACAAAAGTCTTATTTAAATAATGTCATATGATTTATATTAAGGAGCTCATACAACATATATTAGGAGGTGATATGATTTGTAATAAATAGAGATGTGATTTATTTATGAAGAAAAGTGAATTCCTTTGGCTGCGATATGTCTTGAAGAGATGCAATATGTTGAGGAGTTGTGTCCATTGTAATAGGTCACATACATTCATAGATATGTCTCCCTTGAAGAGCGTATAAAAGTGGAGGGATGTAATGGAATACGAGGAGACGAAAAAATAACATATATATGCAGCAGTCTCATATCAAGGCATTTGATTCAGCATAACAGCAAGCATATTGAGAAAAAATACAAGACATTATAAAATGATTTAGAACAATCATTCGAAGCATAACAGTATATAAGAAATAAATATATATTAGCAAAACTAAATCTACATGCCTATATCAGCAAATATATATGCGGTAATCAGGATGAGTAGAGATAAGGAAGGGGATATGAGAGTAGGAGCAATAATTGCATAAAAAGAAGAAATACAAGGAATACAAAATTAATTTAGAGTAGAGAACAATATCTAAAGACTGAATGGCTTATCAAATCAGATTAGAATCTAAGGTGATAATATTCCTACCCACTGTGTCTGACAAAAGGGGAGGAATGAGATCTTCTTTAAGAGAGAGAATGGCTTAGGGCACTCTGCTACAGTGGAAAATAGGGAGAACAGCTAGACGGGCACCCTATTTCACTATAAAAGGAGAGAATGGCTAAGGGCGCCCTACTATAGTTTTTCTTCCAATCTATATGTCAAGGATTATTATGAAAATTAGAAATTGTTGCATAATGATGCATAAATGATTCCCTTACAATAATAATAGATTTATTCCATGAACTGTGTTTGCAATGTTACCTAACGGATTGCAGGCTTATCTTGCTTCAAGCATTCAATTGGTAAGTTACAACCCTAACTATGTTAAATTTGTAATTCTTGGATAACATTTAGGGTAAGACCAAAAGGGGACATTACAAAGAGAGGTATTAGATACAGGTCTATCAACACCCTTAATTGTGCTCTCAACTCTCATAGATTCTAGCTCCCAAATGGATTCGATGATGGAGTTACGGAGCTCTTTGTTGCAATTCATTTCCTTCAGCTCCATGCACCAGACATGGATCTAGGCCATCTGCATGTTGGCTCTCAATTATTCATGGCCCCATCTTCTCGCTCACTCCATTTTGTGAAAATGTTAATTTTAGTTTTGAGTAATGCCTCATCTTGGGCTATTTTTTCCCTTGTTTTGTTTTGTTGATGGCCCTTTGAGAAGTTCTTTTTCCTCCTATTTTAGTTTTTACATATTAAATTATTGTAGTTTTATCTACCACCTTATAATATTTTTTAAAATTTTATCACCTTAAAAAAAGACTAATTGAGAACAATTATTTAAATACAATTGTTATCAACTAGGATTACACCTGTGATTCAAATCTATAAAGCTGAGATATCATGTGTAACATTGGAATACCTTCAAGTTGTGGGTACCCTATAACGAAGATAAACCTCTAGATTATAGGCTAGTTCCCTTTTGATTTTTCTAATGAATTAATGATTTTGAAGGAAAAGGGATAGAAGGCTTTGTAATGAACTGATAAAACTAAATTTAAAAGGATGGTGATGCACCAAAAAGTAAAGAAACATGTAGCTCTGATTCACAACTACTTTTAGAATATCTATCCACACAAAGTAATTTGGCAATATGACCATAAAAATAATTCAAAGGAAGGCTTGAAGAATCTATCCCTTGAAGGAAAACCTAGGTTTTCACAACTTGGAAGAAATGATTATTCGATTGCACAACCTAAGACCTATGATTCTTCACTACTTTGAATGCATGCAAGTATAAATGAGACAAACACTTAAAGGTCTTAATGCTAAAACACAATAAACCTTCACCCAGTCATTCATAAAAACAACACAATTAAGAAGGTAAATACTTGATCTTACTAAAAATGAAGGAATCTCTACAAAAGATAGAATAAAAGTTGAAAGAAATCAACTTGGTGCTACAATAACTGTAAAAAGATGAGTTACAAAACTTCTCCTTCTCTTTGCAATGCACTAGAGAGCAAACAAGGCAAGAACTAAGAAAAAACATAAGTTTTTTCTCCTATATACAAAAGATATTTCCAATGAGTAAGGTTGAGTGAAGTGAAGTCAACTCAGAAACAAAATATCTCCAATAAACTCTCCCACAAGCATAAATGAAAAGCCACCCAAAAGAGGGGTCAGAACTAATGTAATTTGAGAAAAAATAGGCTCAAACTCCTCCACCAGTTAGTTTGACTAAAATTGATCCCTCAAATCACCCCAAATGACTGAAAAATTAGAACAAAAACTCCCCAGTTAAGTCTACTTCTGATTTTTGCATGATTTGACATGGAATTAATCAATTTGAACAAATAATAAAGTAATCAATGATGATTTACTTTACTAGGTGTTGTGGATTTGCTCAACTTTTGCATTTTCATGATAAATAATAAAGTAATTTATAAACTATTACTTTATTATTTGCTTACATTGTTTATTTCATTTCAAAATCATGCAAAAATTAAGGGGGAAAAATGGTCGATGTTTGAGTTTGAAATCCATGCATAAGGTTTTGTAAAAGTTACAAGGAGAACCTAATACAAGCCAAGGTATTAGTTTGCAAGGTGAAGTTTTAAATAAAAATGTAAAAAAACACCCCAAAAGGGTTGGCCAAGTATAGGGCATAAAGAAACCCTAAAGACTAACCCATGGCCTCATACTTTGCATTTCATTCCTTTTCACCTTCATTATGAGGGCACTACATTGCAAGGGTTTGCTCAAGCTTTCTGGACTTTGACTACGAGATGTGCGACCATGCATAGACTGAACTTGGAATTCACTGCTGGTAAGTTGCTTCTTATTCTAGAATGCTGAGTTTTTCTATTCTCTATGAGAACTATGAAGTTATTTGTTGTTGTTTCTCAAAAAAGAATGAAAAAGATTCATTATATGTATTCACTCTAGGGTTTGCATGCTGTGGCTCCTCTTTTCCTTGTAGGTCATGGTTCCTCTTCATAAACCCTTCATTGTATATGTTTCTTGCTAGCAAAAATAGAAAACCCAAAGTTGTTGCTCTGTATTTTCATTTCATTGAAAGAAAATGATGAAAAATGTTCTACCCACTACACTTTTCCATAAGATACCTCTTTGTTTTCTGGAAAAATGATGGTAAAAACTACACTATTTACGACCTCTGTAATCATTTCATAGGTTTATGTTCTTGATTTCCTTGTAAAACTACAATTTCTTTAGCCATAGCATGGAATGCTTTTAGTTAAGTCTCTTTAGGATAATATGTTCTCAGGTACCCTATAATAGTTGCTTCAACTTATCCCAGGCCTCAAATTGTAGCCGAATTGAATACAAGGATGTCGACCCCTCTCTAGTAGTTTGGATTATTTTCAATGGAGTTGATTTGAAGAACTCTCTTTACTTCATTCCCAACATATGTGTTGTCCAGATCAACTAAAAATGGATCCCAAGAGAACTTAACACTGGTACTGTAATTCAAGGCCTTAAAAGTAGCAAGAAGGTATCCATGCGAAGTAGATTTTTAAGAGTCTGGGATCACTACTTGCAGCTTGCACACAATAGACTTTCATTGGTTGCAGGTTAGAGAGTCTCCCACAAACATGAGCCTCTTCTCCCTCAGAATCTCTAGCATCTCATTTTCATTGAATCTGGGTATGGTGCAATCTTGAGGTTGCCATCTCCATTTGAGATAGTTTGAATTAGGTCTTCCATTGCTTTTGCAATTGAACTGAGGACTCGAGTATGGGCATGAGTGTTGTGAGCTATAAAGCAAATAGCTTTCATCCTTAACCCAACTTCCTGAGAATATATCACACTTGGCTAATAATAATTCTTCCTTTTTTTTAAGTTTACTAGTGGTGCCCTCTACCCTGATTTTGCCTTCATTCCAAACTGCCTTAGAATATTGTTGACACACATTTGTTTGAATTATTATTTGAGGACTGTCATATGCAAAACTAAAAGGTTGTCTCCTTAATATGGCCATCTATTGCTTCTACAAAATCCTTTACCTTAAATCTCTTCTGATAGTCATAGGGGTCTTTGTACAGTACGGTTATGAATCACTTGACAAGGAAAACTTGGTGATTCTTTAAAAACCTTATCTCTTACTGCCCCTAAAAAGGGCATTAAACAAGGCTATCATCTTTTCATTTAAGACTATCCCCTATTGCTCTTTAGTACTATTTGTCATGCATAGAAATGTACCTTGAATAGTCATTCATGACTGTCCTCTAAATATGAATTTGTTTTGACAACCCTTTGCCATTTTATTCAACCTTCCTGTTATGCATTTGATTGTCTTCATGCCTATTGCCTTGCATATTCCTTGATCGTCAGGTATTTGGGTTCCTACCACCTATTGCTATTTTTTCCTTTCTCACTACCATTTGAAATCACTGCCATATTCTTTCCTTCAAAGAAACTGTGATGAGCTTTGAATATGGACTATCCTTTAAACTCTTATGAAATCTATCATCTGGATCTTGACTTTGACTATCATTTCATTAATGAATGGTGCTATAGCTTAGGCTTTTGAGAGCATCTACCACTGTTCTATCTTGCATCTAAACAACATTGATGAATGGTCCTTATCCCTCTCAAGAACTAAGATGGCAGTATGTTGGGATCAACCCTTGTGGGAGCCCATTTTCCTCCACATACTGTGATGTTCATATGTCATCACACTTGACCTATACCTACACATTCAACAAACATGTTAGATATAAAACATAAGGCTTGGTGCTCTTCTCGATGATTTGATTTTGGCTCTCCTGCATACTTCTGATAATTGTTCAACTGATCAAATACATCATAGATATAGGCTATACTTCTATTGATAGGACATATGATGAGATTTATATCTGGAGCTCTAACCCAATCCTTTCATCTTCATGTAGGTTTGTCTGAAGATCAGCAATAAGGATGAGTTGGGAACAAAGAAGATCAACACAAGACTATGCCACAGGCAATGACAGATATACTTTCTCCTCATGTGTTCTTCTAATTTTATCTTTAGTTGTATAGTGTATGTTTATGTTGCATTAGTTCAGCTACTCCCATGGCTTGTGTGGGACATTTTGCTGATAACTGGGAGGGGGGGTGAATTAGTTATCTTAATTATTTCAGCTTTCTAAACTTTCTTAATAATTAATGCAGCATTAATTCAAATAAGCAAACATAACCATGAAGTGGAAATACACATGACACAATATTTTTGATGTGGAAACCCTGTTAAGGGAGAAAACCATGGGGTGATTAACCCAGGATTGTATTCTTTGTTAGAAGAATAGAAATACAAAATGGCACTTGCCAATAAGGGCTCACTACCCGAGCACACTACTCACAAGAGACTCACTGTCTACAAGTTGTAACAAGAATAATAAGATACTTGAACTAATGTGAAGCATCCACACAAGC
Organism: Cunninghamia lanceolata; assembly: GCA_027924645.1. Classification (NCBI taxonomy): domain Eukaryota; kingdom Viridiplantae; phylum Streptophyta; class Pinopsida; order Cupressales; family Cupressaceae; genus Cunninghamia; species Cunninghamia lanceolata. The sequence continues at coordinate 11,353,054 of BSBN01000016.1, forward strand.
TAGAGTTCAGTTCCGGTTGGGCTCAATAAACTGATCTACTACACTTCATCCTTCCTCTTCTTTTGTTCTGCTGTCCTTTCACATAATGGACATTCCTTGCTGCTTTCACTCTGCTCTTTTCCTTTTCTTTGCTTCCACACCACACCACTACAAAATGCCTCATCAAAATCCATCTGGTATGTATATTTGCTCAAGGGATTTTATCCTCTTTGTAGTCAGCATCCGGAATAGTCAATATTTCCCAAACTTTAGTCTGTTGGCTGAATCCTTGCTTCCTAGGTGATGCGGATCAAAAATAAACTTATAGAAGTTGTCTAATAAGTTGGTCAATCATGAATGATACCTTAGTAATCTTTATCATCATCAACATCTGATCCAAAATAACTTCTGATGCTCTGTCTATCAGTTCTTCCTCTGTTTGTTCTACCAAACCAGACCACAGTGCTTACAAGCTTATATCTTTTCACTCTTTCAACACTGAAGGCTCAAACCCTAGAATTTATCAGTCAAGATACTCCTCTTGACTTCCCCAAGTCTGTACTTTCCAAGGATACTTCCTCTAACAGATCCGGACCTGACTGTCAGACCTTCTGCATGCTCTGTTCTTGCTTACCGGACCTGAAAGCCCTTCAATCTGACTTCCGGTAGAGACACACCATGTCCTGCAGATGTGTGGGATGAACTTTGTTGCCATCAATGACAACAATCATGAAGCTCCAATGTGTCTCTTGCCAACAATCTCCCCCTTTGGCATTGAGGGCAACACTTAGTGAAAAATGACTAAGTGTTACTATACTCCCCCTTTGTTGATGCTTTCTTCTAATGTACACTTTACCGGAGCTCCCCCTTGGCTAGATTCCACATTTTTCATTGTTCTTCACTCCCCCTTTGACATCAATGGAAAAGTGTAGGGTCTGCACACCAAAATTGCCCAAAAATTCAACTATACTTAGTCGTATAAGTATATAGACAAGTTTTACTTACATATACTATAATATGTCTGCAAAGGTTGTCTTCAGCTGTACAACTTGTGTCACCCAACTCTGCTTCATCCTGTCCAAAATGGAGATATGACCACTCAGTAGGAATGCAAAATCTTCTACCCTCTTGAGATCTGTCAGATCACTAGTCCGAGCTGTGGTCTGAGCATCCGTTAGGGCCTCATGTATGGCCTCTAATTTAGGGATAATAATCCCTCTAAGCTCACTCATCCTCTTTATTATGTTCTTCCTCTCCTTTTCAAGTTTCTTATCTCATTCATGACTACAATAATTTGACATTCTTGGTTTACTATGGATAGAGTGAGAGGATCAAAATTCTATGAGAGGTTTGACAGTTTATCCTCTTGTTCCTTTACTTTCTTCTCAATATCCTTGGTCACTTTAGGCTAGGATAAACAAAATTTGTAGAAATCTCCACCATCCTTGAGAGCATTTTCCAAGCTCTTTATTCCAATATCCAAAACTCTCCTATCATTTACTATTATGCCTTGTAACTTTGAGAATCTCTTATCCAAAAACTCTTTTCAGACCTTTGCCTCAGCTAACTTTTCCAATGAATTAAAGTGAGTGCTAACATAACTAACAAGAGTTTTGAGATTACCAGATGTGGAGGCCGAAGAGTCCTTTTGAAAGGAATGTATAATCTTCTATAAAACACCGGATGCAGCTTCTATGAGCTCACAGTCTACCAGGTGAGACTTCAAAAATTTTTCTTTTGCCTTTGCTTGGGTCAAGGATGCTAGCTTCATGGTTTGCATCAGAGAGAGGGAATCAAAATTGAATGGACCTTGAAGTAACTCTGGTTCATCAAATTCCATCATCTCTTTGGTCAAGAAGTCCTTGACTGCTTCTACTGTGTCTCTTGCCGGAGATAGAACTTTCTCCCCTTCTGCAGCCTTAGTACTGTCATCTGTGGTCTTTTCTGTTTGACCTTCTTCCTTTCCCTTCACTTCTTCTCCTTTCTCCTCTATTCTTACTTCTCCTTTAGATCCAGAGACTGCAGGAGAAATCTAGTTTACTTCTCCTTGGACTTCCTCTTCTGGAGCAGAGGGATCTAAGTCCATACCTTTTTCTTCACCCATCTCCTTTACCTCTTCTACTACCATCTCAATGGTTTCTTCCTTGTTGCCCATGGTAGAGGGATCATCACTTATGTCCTCTATGATAGGGTTGTTGAACCTTTTGTAGGCATTCCTGAGAATTTCTTTAGTTTTTTTTGCTATTTTGTCAGTTTCTCCAAGCATAAGCTGATTCATTCTGGCTTTGCTCTGGAACTCATCCTTGCAATCTTTGAAAATCATATTCATCTATTTCTGCATGATTGAGGGATAGAGCTGAATAGCTATTTGTTCCCTAATCTCAAGGTCCTTGGCCTTGGCATTGTTTTTTCTGATTTCTAGTTCTTTTTCTAGGCTCTTTGGAATTAGAGATATAATCTCAATGAATGCTTTATTGTAAATGTTAAGGTACCTGACAGTGGCTTCTTGCAGGATCTTTTGATCAGCCTCACTGTAGTAGTCATAAAATTCAGTCATTGGTTTCAAGTTCCCATCCACAGTGAATGATTTAACTACATTATCAATGGATAGAGTGGGCCTTTCAACAACCTCTTATGCCATGTTTTCCTTGTCTTCACTGGTAGAAGGTTCACCAGATACTTTCTTCTTTTTCCTCATTTTCTTCACTTCCTTGTTTGATTCAGTTTCTTCATCATCCTTTAGGCTAACATAGGACTTTGTTGCCTTTTTCTTTGTTCTCTTTTCTCCTTTTTCGGAGCTCTGGACTTCCGGTTTTGATGTCTTTGAGCTTTTATCAGAGGTAGGTGCAGCCCTTTTAGAGGATCTAGTCCGGGAGGGGGCTTCTACCGGAACACTTTCCTTTTCTGCTTCTTCCTTCTCTTTCTCTACCCTTTCCATCTTTTCTCTGTTGGCATCAAGAGCTTCTTTTGATATGCCATATCATTTGGCAATATTCTCTACTTCTTTTCTCACTTTTCTCTTTATCTCTGGTTGTCTAAGTTCCAGATGAATTTTTACACTCAATTCTTCAAAGGTTTCAAACCTTTCTTCTTTGGGATCCTTGGGTTGACTAAGTATGTGTTGGACATGCAGCTCCACAAGTTTCTCATCCACCTCATACCCCATCGGCATGATCCAGACTGTCCTTGGTTCCATAGCTTCCATTAGGCACTGATCAATTTCAACCATAAAACAAACCATATCCTTATACTTTTCAAATAGAGATTTGGGAATTCTCTCTCTTGCTTGCATCAAATTTTGGAAGTTCTTGAAATATCCCCATAGAGTTGTATTTCTTGTCTTGGCATCTCCAAGCCCATGTAAATAGTCTCTAATTTGGATTACAATAGGTCTGTCATTCTGCCAAACCCAACCACTTGATCTGGGCAGCTCACTCATGAAGTAGAAAAATAGACACAATATCAGCCCACCATACTTGAAGGAATTTTTCTTATCCTTCTTGATCTTCTGTAGATTCTCCAATAGTTGGCTTAGAAGAAGTTCACACAGATCATAGTCAGCATTTTCTTTTAGCATTTGATAAGCTGTATAAACTGTAGTTCTCGGTACTAAATTTTCCCTACTGGAATGATAAATCTTGTAACCAATTATCATGGATGCAAATTTGATATCCGGATCAGTGATATCTTCAATTGTCATAGCTCTCTTGTCAAATTTTGATCCAGCTACATCACTCACTGTCTGATTCTTGACAAATTTGAGAATAGGTATCCCACCGGATGAGTACAAACCAGTTACTACCCTAATTGCATCTTTGGTGATCTTAAATGGTCTATTCAACCATAGGAAGTTATCATGTACTCTGCTCAACACATACCAGACCCATTCATCTTCTTCAAAATAGGGCAAATGAATGCACTGCGCAAAATACTTATCCCAGATGACCTTGAACTGAGGTTTGAGCTCAAGAGAATCATCTATTAATTGATTGTGATAGATATTAGCCAGCTTAGATTCCACAAATTCTTCAATATTCGCATGAATATATGCCCTAACATCTTCTACATGCAGAACCCCATGCGGAATGCTTGAAAAAGCACTAAGGGGATCAACTTCTAGGGATTTATATGGATGCTTCTTAAATTTAGGGCGTGGCCTATCAGAAATCTTCACTATATTTGGAGTAGTCATCTTTCAAAGATTTGTAGAGAGATATTGAGAATGGAAAATACCTTTTACGCTTCTAGGTTTCATGGAGAGAGCCGGATCAATTGCTGGATGAAATAGATTCTGTACATGATCTTTGATGGGCTTGAGGAATTTTGGTTGTAGAGCTTCTTTTCACTCTTTCTTGAGTGTAAAATGAGTAAATTATTGATAGTAGAAACCCTTACACTGCTTTACAAACCCTAATACCAAGTTGCAATAAAATGCTCGACCTAAGTCATTCCAGTTTGCCTTGTTTTCCTTAATCGGATGACTTGAAGAACCGGATCAATCTTGATCTAAACATCTTGCGGATCTTCCATATCTTAACAACTCTCCTTGTGCCAGTTCCGACACCAATTGACTGGCTGGGGGAAAATGGTTTTCTTTGTGTCTCCCCCTGAGCTAGAGCTAACTTTTTAATTTGCGGAAGGAATATCAGCACCAGAGTCTAGTGCGAATCCATCCCCTACATTCTCTATACTTTTCTTCACCCAAATCTTGTTCATCTCACTTTGAACTTCATTCGCATTCACTTTTGTTTTCCCTTGTCTTGATTCTAATTATGATGTACCGGACCTCTTTCGTCCCAATTCTTTCTTCTACATAATTTGGCAATATGACCGGATCAATTACAAATTTGGCAAACAACATTTCTTTGCATATTTGATTGATATCCTCTTGATCTGCATTGATTAGCCATGTGACCCATTCTATTGCATGCAAAGCATCTACCATTGAATGAATTGTTCATTTGCATATTTCTGCATTCATGAGATTTGTCACCATACCCTTTGTAGTTAAAACACTGTCTGGAGAAGGATGTATTAGTCTGATTCATTCTCTTTCTGCACTGATTAGCTCTATGACCAAAGTTATTGTAGTTGTGGCAGTATCCATTGAAGGATGGATATCTTTGAGCATTTGGCTGCCTTACTGGAGGTCTTCTAGGCCTGTTCCTTAGATTTCCTGATCCAAAATTCTTCTGACCAGATCGGGAGCTTTCTCCTTTCTCATATCCCAAACCACACTTGTCATCTACCCTCTTTTGACTTTCAAGAAGAACTTCAAGTTGAGTAGAACTTATCTTGAATTTCTCTTTATATTCATTTGATGTTTGAAGATCCCTTTTAAGAGAGACAATTTGATCCTCAAGTTTTTCTTCATTATCTTTAGCATCTTCAAGATCAGATTCAAGATGTCTGATAATTCTATCCATCTTGTGGCAATCTTCTGATATCTCCTTGAGAGATTGTCTTAGATCATCTTCATTTTTTCTTTTCTCTTCAATCTCTTGGGTAAACTTCATAACTCCTGATTCCATTTCATGTCTTACCATAATGATTTCTTTTGATAACTTTTCACATATCTTGGTTTTCTCCTTCAGATCTCCATTTGTATCATTTACTTCACTTTGACTTGCCAATTGCTGAAGTAGTTCCTTTGTCTTTTTCATAGAGAGACTCAGTTTCTCTTTGAGTTCATTTATGAAATCATCAGCCTGTTTGAGTCTTTCCTTCAATTCATTGATTTCAGAATATGACTGCTCAAGATCATCTAGGGCAGACTTAATTTGCTCCCTCATACCATACACATCCATTTTGAATTCCCAGGTCTTCCTCAAGCTGTTAGGCTCTGTTGAGAGGAACTTGGCTCTAATACCAATTGTTGATAACTAAGAGGGGGGGAGAATCAGTTATCTTAATTATTTCAGCTTTCTGAACTTTCTTAATAATTAATGTAGCATTAATTCAAATAAGCAAACATAACCATGAAGTGGAAATACACATGACACAATATTTTTGACGTGGAAACTCTGTTAAGGGAGAAAACCATGGGGTGATTAACCCAAGATTGTATTCTCTGTTAGAAGAATAGAAATACAAAATGGTACTTGCCAATTAGGGCTCACTGCCCGAGCACACTACTCACAAGAGACTCACTATCTACAAGTTGTAACAAGAATAATAAGATACTTGAACTAATGTGAAGCATCCACACATGTTGGAGTTTAGTTCCGGTTGGGCTTAGTAAACTGATCTGCTCCACTTCATCCTTCCTCTTCTTTTGTTCTGCTGTCCTTTCACATACCGGACATTCCTTACTACTTTCACTCTGCTCTTTTCCTTTTCTTCACTTCCACACCACACCACTACAACATGCCTCATCAAAATCCATCTGGTATGTATATCTACACAAGGGATTTCATCCTCTTTCTAGTCAACATCCGGAATAGTCAATATTTCCCAAACTTTAGTCTGTCAGCTGAATCCTTGCTTCCTAGGTGATGCAGATCAAAAATAAACTTATAGAAGTTGTCTAATAAGTTGGTCAATCATGAATGATACCTTAGGAATCTTTATCATCATCAACATTTGATCTGAAATAACTTCTAATGCTTTGCCTGTTAGTTCTTCCTCTGTCTGTTCTACCAAACTAGACCACAGTGCTTAGAAGCTTATATCTCTTCACTCTTTTAACACCGGAGGCTCAAACCCTAAAATTTATCAGTCAAGATACTTCTCTTGACTTCCCCAAGTCCACACTTTTCAAGGATACTTCCTCTAACAGATCTGGACCTGATTGTTGGACCTTCTGCATGCTCTGTTCTTGCTTACCGGACCTGAAAGCCCTTCAATCTGACTTTCGGTAGAGACACACCATGTCCTGCGGATGTGTGGGATGAACTTTGTTGCCATCAATGACAACAATCATGAAGCTCCAATGTGTCTCTTGCCAACACATTTAAGCATTCTTTTCCTCTCAATGTATAAAACAACAATATTTATGGAATCTTGTATACATTTTCATTACAAAATGAATGAAAGACAACAATATCATTCAATTTATCTAATTTCCTTCTACTGTAAAACATTACATAATAAAAACTAAATTCCATTTGAAATCATTCATATGCAATGGTTAAGCCTTAGCAAAAATTTGTTGGAATACCTTTCACCTTTGGTGCAATCAATTGTTTCTACTCTACTAAATTGAGTTGTAAGTGAAATTTGGTAACATTTCCAGTGATTTCTACTGAATGCTTGCCGGCTAAGCATATTGGCTCAGTAGCCTAAGTAATCTATTGGGATAGGAGTCAATTATTTGTCCTTTAACTTTTAAAACTTCTGTAACTCAGTTGTTGAGACATATACAGCAACAAAAACAAAACTTGAAAATAACTATCATGGCACTGCTTAAGACAAGGCCAACAAACTATGCATCAGAACTTCTTGGAAACAAAAAAAATAACTGAAATGAATGTGTCATGGGCACTTATTAAATGAAAAAATTCTATTCTACTATAGTACATCTGCAAACTTGATATTCAGTAACATTGTTTGAGGTGAATCCTATTGATAGGGATAGGCAACACCTCTTCATTTAGCCTTTAGAGTTGAAATACATTATGTTGTTTGCATTTTGTGATAATGTATGGGCCATCCCACATGGCATCGAACTTGGTGTGTTTACTAGGTCTACTCTTAAGTTCATCCCATTTAAACACCGAATCTCCTTTAAAATCTATTGGGATTACTTTCTCATCAAATGTTCTTTTCATCTGAGGTTGGTGAATCTCCAAATTTCTTAATGCTTCTTTTCTTATTTTGTCTAGCCCAATTAGCTGTACAAGTCTAATTTCCATAGGTTCTTCTTCTAGCAAATCTAGTTCCCTGATCATGTTCAAGGTTGGCAATTCAACTAAGATAGGAATTTTGGCCTCTTTGTAATATGTAAGAATGTAAGGTGAATTTCCTATAGCTCTCTTAGGTGTTATCCTATCAGCCCAAAGGGCTAACTTTAGTTTATCATGCTAGGTCTTCTGGTTTTCTTGGATTGTCTTTTTGATGACCTTGATCAATTTTTTCTTAGTGGACTCTGCCTGTCCATTACCCTGAGGGTAATAGTTTGAAGAAGTATTCAGACATATTATTCTTAACTGACCAATCTGAAACATTTAAACCTATGTTGTCAGATGTGATAGAATCAGGAGTACAAAACCTGGAAACTTAATCTTGGTAGAAATTCAAAACAGAAATCTCATTTGCCTCCTTCAATGCAACAACTTCTGTCGACTTTGTAAAGTAATCTATTTTTGTTAATAACCATTTATGCCCCACACTTGAAGGTGGATTAATGGGACTAATGAAATCAAGTCCCCAATTGCCAAAGGGCTACTCCACTTGAATTAGATGTAGAAGCAGGGCTACAAGCTTCTGCTTTCCTGCAAATACTGAACATTTATTATGTTTTTTGACCCAAGTATGTGTATCCTTATATAAATTTGGCCAATAATATCTAGCTCTCATGATCTTTAGAGTTGTGGTTCTTGGTGCAAAATGGCCTCCAGAAGGCCCATCATGAAATTCTTCCAATATCATTTCAATCTATTCTAGTTCAATGCATATGAGTAAAACACCATGAAAGTCCCTTTTATATAAAATTCCATCAATTACAGCATAAGGGATGGCTTGAAGCCTATAATATCTTTTCTTTGACCTATCCAAACCTTTAGGACAATCACCAATATGTAAAGAGTGAATCATTTGCTAGATGTAATTTGTTGATGAAACTGGAACAACAACTTGTTCCTCATTATTGAGCACTATTGCAACTTGCTCATCAATTGCCTTGTTTTCTTCATTTCCTACAAGTTGTTTACATAAACTTTTACTTCTAATAAGTTTGGTGACTTTAACGTCAATGTCATACTCCATTACTTTTGTAATCCGGCCTGATCTTTTATCATTGACATCTTTACTAAGCAAGTAATCCTTGACTATTGGATGGACAACCAGCAACTAAATTTTATTGTTTGAGAGCATATGCCTAAATTTCTCAAGGCTTCTTACTACAGCTAACACATGTTTTTCTACAAATGAATATTTTACTTCATAATTGTGGGGAACTTGGCTAAAGAAAGCCACAAGTTGTTCTAATCCTTCTTTATTATGTTGACAAAGCATAGCTAAAATTATGTCAACACTCCCAAATGCATACAATATAAAACCTTTATCAAAATTTGGGTTAATAAGTGTTGGGGCTGCTGCAAGGGCCTCTTTGATCTCTTCAAAACTTCTTTTACCTTCCTTAGTCCAACTAAAAGGAATGTTCTTTTTAAGCATAGCTATAAGGGGCTACAATAATGCTACAATGCTAGGTATGAACCTCCTCATAAAATTGATCCTACCTAGAAAGATTTGTAAGCCTTTCTTATGAGCTGGTAGGGGTAATCATAGAATAGTTGTGATTCTTTCTAGATCAATGGATATTCCATGCTTAGAAACATGTCCAAACAATTTGCCCTCATGAACAAAAAAAATGCACTTTTTTGGGTTAAGTGAAACCCCATATTCTCTACATCTCTTGAAGATCTATTTGAAGTCAACAATATGATCATCAACATTTTTTGAAAAAATAGTAATCTCATCTAAATAAACCATTACTAACTTGTTCATCAAACCATGGAAAGCCATGTCCATAGCTCTTTGAAAAGTGGCTCCTGCATTTGATAATCCAAATGGCATCTTCCTTTATGCCATGTTTCCCCACTTTGTTGTAAATATAGTCTTAAACTAATCCTCCTCTTTTAACAAGACTTGGTTATAACCTTAAAAACTGTCTAAAAGAGAATCTATCAAATCTAGATACTACCTGCAAAATTTGTTCCATAGAAGGCAGTGGGTAATGATCTTTGAGAGAGGCTCTATTAAGGTCTCTGAAATTGACACAAAGTCTGATTTCTTTATTCTTCTTCCTCACGGGGACAAGATTAGACACCCATGAGGTATGCTTAATTGGAAAGATGATATTACTTTCAATGAGTTTACTTAATTCAACCTTCATAAGATGTTCTAACTTTGAATTTAGAGGTCTTTGTTTCTGTCTTACTGGTTTTGCCTTGGGATTCAGCTCTATAGTATGTTGAGCTAATTTAGGATCAAAACCCTTCAAATCATGGTACTCCCAAGCAAACACATCAGCAAATTCTTGACAAAGTAAAACAAATGCATGTTTTTCTTCCAAGGTACATACCCTGCCAAGCTTTAACAACTTGCCCTTGAAAATTTCAATCTGCTCATAATGATCCTATTTAATGGATAAACCAGATTTCTCTTTTCTAACTTGATCATCTAAGTTGAAGATTGACTCAAGAGTTACCAAACCTTTTGGAAACTTATTGGTTTTAAGTTGAAGAATTTGATCTTCATATTGCTAAGAAAGCTTTTGTTAATTAGAAGCTGAAAATTCAGCTTCTCCAATCATAAAATTGATAATTTATTCATCACTATCAAATACCTACCAATAAATATTATTATTTGGTACAACAGGTCTAACAACAACTTTGACATAGTTCTAGACAACAACATTTTTTATTTCAGCTAGAATATCAAACTCAACTCCCATGACAATGAGTTTATCGACTTGTTTATTCTATGTTCTTGGTATGGACAACAAATTAAATGCATCAAATTCCCCAATCATTTCCCATACTCTATGTTTATATAGTTTTAATAAGTCATTTTTAGTGGCATGAATATTTCTTACTTGATTAACCACTAATTCACTATCCCAAATACTTGAAGACACTTAACATTTCTCTTTCTAGCCCACTCCAGGCAATGGACAAGGACCTCATACTCAGCAACATTATTTGAACAACTGAAAGCAAAGTGAAAAGATGAAAAATACCTTTCACCACTTGGAGAAACTAACATAGAACCTCCTCCAACACCAACTTTGCTTCATGAACCATCAAAATATAGCTGCCATAACTCATTTTCTAACTACTCATTTTGCTATTGCTGCTGATTTTCACCTTTCACAAGGTTAGGAATAGGCTGATCCTATTCATGGATCATGTAGATGCCTAGACCAACTTATTCCATTTGCTTATAAGGGTCATCTTCATGATTTTCTAATGCCCATTCATCTAGAAACATGTCTGCTATATTCTCAATTGGGGTGTTGTTCTCATGAATAGTAGGTTGTTCCTCCTCATGATAGGTCAAATTAGCATTAAAATCACTAGGAGTATAAGGCTCAATGTGATCTTTTGCTAGCAACTCAGATTGTATTGTAAACTTTGTACCGTATCTAGTTCTAAAGAATAAATGTGACCAATAAGACGATAAATACCCTCCTAACTTGGCTATAAAATCTCTTGTAAGACACAATGCAAAATAAGCAGGAAGATCTACGATATATACTTCTTGTGGAATTGCAAAGTTAGGACAAACATGTAATGTAAGATTTAGATTTCTAATCACTCCTACTATATTGACAGTCATACCATCTAATTGAACAACTCCTTTTGAGAGTGGTTCATATTTTAAACCCAGCTAATCAATAATTTTCTTAGGCATAACTGAAATGCTAGCCTTTGAATCTATCATACAATTGTGGACAAGATAGCTTCCAATGATTAAAGTGAGATAAAAGGGTGGTGTCATTACCTCATGGTTTAGTTGTCCACTCTTTGGTTGTGACTTACTTATTGGTTTCTCTTTTGGTTGATTAGTTATGATATTCACTTTTGGCTCATCCTTAATTGGTTCATTTCATATAGAAAGATTTGTTAATGCAGTTTGTAACAAATCTCTTTGGCCAAGAAGAGCAAAAGAGTCCCACTTTGAAACACTGATATTAGACTTCTTCATGTGATCTAAAGTGTTAAAAGAAGGTGGATTTACCTTCAACTATACTTTTGGAACAACAACCTCTCCTTGCACTAGTGGTTGTGTTTAAACTTTCTATTGATCTTTACCTGGTACAGCTTGCTGTCTTGGAAAAATTTAAACTTGTTGCAATGGAACATGTGTATTACCTAGCTGTTGACTTGAAGAAGCTTGATTTGGCATCAGATTAGGTTGCTGTCTCAAATCTATAGCTCTTTTCTTGGACCTTGTATTTGCTGCTACAAGGTTATAAGACTGATTTTGACCTTGTCTTTGAGGCTGATTGACACCAAAAAACTTTTCACCTAGCCAGTTCATCAAAGATACCTCATTTTAACTATCTTCATTGCTCACTTGCCCACTATTTTTCTAATCAATAGAAAAATTTTGCACCATAAGTGTCTGATTTAACACTCCATTTAAACAAGATGATTGACTATGAGGCTGATTGCATGGAAAGAACCACTCATGGTCTTGACCCAGATTATTCTACATGGAAACCAACTCTCTTGATGCACTCATAGTATTTGGATTATATGGTTGAAAAGGTCTTGGATTATAATTCCTCCTTTGAAGCTAAGGATTAGCTTGATTTGCAGGCCTATTTTCTTGATATGGAGGTTGTTAAGGTCTAGAATTTTAGCCTTGCTACTTTTTTATGTTGACCAACTCATTACTAAAATTTTGTAATAACACTTTTATCCCTTGACATTTTTGAGAAGAGGCTGAAACATGGTTATTTTGAGTTGTAGCTACATAATGTAGAACTGGTGTAGTAGGTACAACAACTAAAGGTGGGATTGGTAATGGAAATTATGCCTATATTTCAGGAAAGATAGGCATGGATAGCCTTGGAGCTATTTTGACTACCTAAATCAGGCTATTTTCATCTCTAGTTGTAATTGCATAAGTAGCTGGTAATGAAGTTCCATTTATAGATTGGATCATAATAGTAATGTAACTATTTAATGCTTTAAGGAAATATAAAAAAGCATGTTCACCTATAGGTCTTACCATTGCTGAGATTCGGTCCCATGTCCTTTGAAATCTAAAATAAAAATTAGCCATATGCTCCTAAGGGGCTCTTTTTATTGTGCTTAACTGTTCCATTAGACAGAAGTTATTTGACTTGTCTTCAAAATGTTTGTTCAGAGCATCTCCTAGCAGGTCCCATGATGTGATAGAACCAACAACTAAACCTCTGAAACATTGAAGAGCCTTCCCTTTCAAAGATACTACCAGCCATCTTACTGCTACATTTTCTTGTGTGATGTGATGTACTGCACACAATGTGGCTAGATCTTTTATATGTTCAATTGGGGTGGTCTAATCCTCACCCATAAAGAATTGCTTGAATCTCTCAAGGCTTCTATAGGAATGTCATCATGTGCTACAAGTAGTAGTGGACTACTAGTATTAAATGTAATAAATGAATACTGTTTAGCCATTAGTGCTTGCTAAGGTATCTGTTGATGTATAAAATTGCGTAGGTTCCAACACCAACATTGGAAGTTTCAAGAATGTGAGACTTGCTACATGAAACAAACTCCAGATTTTAAAGAAGTTGGCTCTTCCTATTTCAATTGGGTTTGGAGCAAAGGGAAAGAAATAAATAGGATTATAGATACAATAAGCAAATCTAATTTATGGTGATGCGCCTAAGTAAAAAGTACTCCTTCAATTCAAGCACAGTGAAGCTATTCTCAAGATACAGTTATATTAAAGAGCAAATACTACATGATCAACATAAACAGATATAATGAATATTATCAAAGGATTATAACCAGATGACTTTGCAAAGAGACAGATGATATCAACCAAGGCACATAATAGAGTTCTTATTAATCTTCTAGCAACATAAAGACACAGAAACATGCACATATATATATTGACTTTCTTATCAAGAGAAACAAGATAAAGGCAAAATGACATAAACTGGTTATAGCAAAGTCTCTGACTCCTCTATTAGATTTCTAATTGAAAACTTATTTCAAAAGTCAAGTCATAATAAATCATTCGATTACAAATTCTGCATATTTATAATCATCGATTTAACACAAGATTGCTTGCAACAACCTGAATCATCAACGGCCAAATAGAACTAAAGATTACTGGAAGTCCATGGTGCTTATGATCTTCTAAATCTGTAATAGCCATCCCTCCTTCATGCTCATTGGTTGGGGTGAAATATTATGTGGCACACTAATTGTATCAAGACTAAGACACATGGAAACACTCATGAGGATAAGGCTCAAAAGAAATTATGACAGGTGGTAACGTATGCATATACTTAGAAACTCTTTTTCCTTCAAAGAAATCCACAGGAAATAACCACTTGTTGCACTCCGCAACCTCCAAAAATGATATGTGTCCTGCCCCGCCAAGCCTTTAAAGATCTATGTCTTTATACCCGGGCACCCTTCATTGTGACATCTGTCAAAACCCACTTCACTTAAAAAACTAAGACACAAAAATAATGGGACCCACTGCATTCATAACTCATTATCCACATAGGGAATAAAACTGGGACAGATGGTAGCACCCACATAAAAACAAGCTAACATGCGGCATCATCCACAACACTATTGGAAATAATGAAACTTTTGAAAGGTCCTTCAGAAGCTGGCACTTGTTGCATTCCACAGAACTGTGAATTAAAATGTTCCATGCTACAAGAAGATTATGAATAAATTAACTCTTTCTCTGCTATGGCCACATGGCACCCTCTGCTAGCTTGAAATAAAATAAATTGTGGCCCACCATATTATGCCAATATCAATATAAATTCTTAAAAGGGACACGTGGCATCATCCACATAAAACTCAAAAAGACACATGGCATCACCCGCAAGCATATAGCAAGAAAGGAAAATTTTTGAGACTACTTCTACTAGCGACACATGGCACCTTCCACAAGATTGAAATAAAATGAACCAAAAGATGTTACTTGATATGTGGCACACATTGCAGCAAACTCAAAAGGACACACGACATCACCCACATAAAATTGGGTGCTTGTTTCATTATTGTGGATTTGACACTTGGTGTGACCCGTGCATAGAAACATAGAGACACAAATATTAAGCCACTGTACTTTAATTGCAACACTATCGAAACTGAAACAAAATGTAGAGACACTCTATAGTTCTTGGTGACCATCAGGACTTCTGAGCCTGCTCTGAAAGAACCCAAAACTGACAAAAAGATATTGTATTGAAAATAAAACTTGAATTATAGATTTTGCAATGCTATCTGATATATAGACCATTGTGAATCTAAGAACCCCTGTCTACTCTGTAAATCTTGAAAAGAAGAATCAAGATTAATTATATCTTTATGGGAAAATGTTTGCAAAATTTGTACCATAGCCTTTAATTGAAATTCTAGTTGGGCCATAGGTATCAACATAGTTTCAACTTCCTTTACTGTTGATGAATCACTTAAACCTTGGAAAATTGTCTGATCATTTTGATTGGTCAAAAGAAGGGCCTTGATGTCATCTATCATCAACACTATGTTACTATCTAGGAAAGGTGAAGGAAGTCCTAGTTGCACCAAATCTTCTATGTGTTTCTTCATATTCTTTACTCCTTCCTTCAATATATCTAGGAGCTCCTGACAATTTGTGGCTATAGAATTATAACTCAAAACCTCATTGACCTTCTTAGCAGCAACCATTCTATCATTGATAGCTACTGCTGATAATGTTTCATCTATTGTGTCATACAACTTATTCAACAAAAGCTGAGAGTCAGAAACCCTTAATGAAATAGTGAATAAAGTGGCCTGCATAGAAGTTTCTACCTTCTCACATAGCTACTAAGCATTTAACAGAAAAGTCAATGATGGCTTTAGTTGAATAATCTCCTCAGAGATTCTCTTCCATACTAAAACATATAGCACTTTCACCAAATTTAGAACTCCACCATTCTGTGGGCTATTAGCCAACTCAATTGTCAACTGTTTTGTTCTTTTTTGCTAAGCCATAAGTTGTGCCTGAGCTGCACTATTGGTATTTTGCTCACTCAACAACTTTTGTTGCAACTATGTTGCCTCTTGCAATTTATCTTGATACCTCTTTTCTATAGTGGCCTTTTCCTATCTTAAAACAGTCACTACAACCTTCTCCTGTGCTAGCTCAGTCTTAAGAGAAGTAATATGGGCCTGTACAAGCTGTTGTATCTATAAAGAAACAATGTTCTGCAATTGCTTGTTCAAATTATTAATCTCAATCATCTTAGACTGAATCTCCCAAGCGAGATTACTGCTATTCACTTTCTCTCGAGCCAAATCATTCTTTGCCTTTTGCAACTTCTTAGCCACTTTCAAATAGTCTATAGCCACAACATTTGTAGTTTCATTTAGCAACTCAACCCTGTCTTGTGGCCTGAAGAGAGACATATCCATGGCCACAACATTCATAGCATAATCTTGGGCTTGCATTTGCTTATTTGGTTTTACTACATTTGGGGACAAATGTTTCACTACCAATGATTGTTGAATAGGGTCATAGAGTGACCTCATGTGTGCCACAATAGGGCTTTTGTTTTCCTTTTTCCTCTTCTTTTTCATCATGGCCTCTCTAGCCTTTTTTGTTGTGTTTGCTTGAGCTTGGAAAGTAGGAGGAGATGCAATATAACCTCTAGCAAAGGGGTGACCTTGAGGCAGGCCATAAGGAATAGTAGATAATTACTGGCTAGGGAAAACTTGGGGGTGGTCTATTTAGGCACATATGGAGAAAATAATGGTAGGGTAATGGCCTATGAGGATATGGTCAGTGTACTGGCAGTTGGGGCAAAGGTTTGTGTAAGCACAACAGAAGTGGCAGGGGACATGGAAACCTAAGTACTTGGGATTTCCACTCCTAAATGAGAAGAAAGAGACACATGAGAGAAGGGAGAAGAAGTACCTACTTGAGTCATAGAAGAGGTAACTGGCACTTGTTGTTGCTATGCTTCTTCTTCTTCTTCTTCTTCTTCTGGTAGGATCAATCTCCTTACTTTTAAAGGCCTATCTATTGTTTCCTCTATTTATTCATCTTCAATATTTACAACCACTGGTTGTTGCAAAGGGACCATTCTAGAACCCCTAGATGCCAAAGCTATATGAGTTCCTAGAATTGTTGATCAAACAACTCCTTTTTTCTTCTCTAAGGTGCTAAGGGATTGAGGCCATGAAGATCTAAGATCAATAGATGATGCTTATCATGTTTCTTGCATTCTTGGGGCCGACTCTGTTTCTTCCTTTGGTTCCTCACCCTACCTCTAAATTTTGCTTGTGTCTAGACTTCAGACTGAGGATGGATGCCACTCATCCCAGATTGATTCCCATATCTCATCATTTTTAACATTCCCAAATGAATGTGTAATCTCAAAAGTCTCTTGCCTATATTTCCAATAGGCTTCAATCTTTTCTATTCTCCATTCTTTTGCTTTCAATGATTTGCTTAGACCAATAGTCATCTTCAACTTAGGGTCATACTCTTTCTCTTTGACATAGAAGGTTTCCCATGGCCTATGCCCCTCATAGGGCAAATCAATTAATTCCACATAGAAATCTAGGTTATCTTCTTTTGGAGACCTCCTGTCTTCCCAGAATGGGCATCCTTCATGTACCATCTTGGCATGAACCTTATTATTTATTATCCAAGAAGCTAGGAAACTATCTGGGTCATATTTCCATTTATCTTCTATGATAAGAAAACCAAGGGCAACTAACTTCCTTAATAAGAGGCTCTCTACACCTCTAACTTCAAGTGTCATATTTCCCCTGGCCCATGGGACATCACACATCTTTTTCTTTCTTTTCTTGTGGCCAAAATCATTATCTACAATAGATACTTGATAGGTAACCTCTAAGAATATGACCCTAGGGGTTAATACTTTAGGCAATAGCACAGGCTATCTGGTGAAACCTTCGACTTTGATTATGGTAGTATGGGCTCCAAAGAAGTAGTCACAAGAAATTAGGTAGTTGGTTATAAAACTCTTTATACTCTATGTCATGCTATGTTCCACAGGCTCAGGACTTAACTGGCTAAAAGTGAAGGCAACAAAAAACTCCCGAAACTCATAGAGGTTAGAGGTTTCAGATAACACGTGTCCATGTGGACACAGGGATGGTTCTACTATGATTAGAATTTGAGTCATACATATTTAAGGGCATATGCTATATAAAAAGACCAAAATTTTGATACAGCATAAGATGGAATAGGAAAGCGGAATACCTAAATACTCGCTTTGTTTTGAAATTGGCAAGCTGGTTGATCACGGTTGCAGCAATTTACTCCAAAAAATCCAGCTAGTACTCCTGAGATTTATCCACAGTTTTCATTCTGAAAATGATTGCCAATTGCCAGTCATGAACTATGTTGTCCTCCTTCATTCCAAAAATGTCCCTTATGGTCTTGGGGTAATATGAACTATGAAAGGACCCTATTGGATAGTATTTGATGGTGCATGAAATAGCTTCACACACAATTCAATTAGCTTAGGACAAGGGTGTACATTTAGAACTAGGAATTGTGCCAATTGAGAAGTCCATATTCTCATACCAAAAGTCTCATACTGCCCCTTGTTTGTTCATATGAGGCACCTTTGATGTGCCCCCTCTCAGAGATTCTTGGTGTTCTTTTGAAGAGATGTGTCATATATGTCATCTACATAGTCTTTCACTTGATCTGGGTCAACAGATAATCCTACTTCAGGAACCCTTGTTCTTCGATAGGACTTCCTTGGTTGTGCAGGTGCCGAAGCATATGACTTGTTGTTCAACAATTTATCAGTTGACTCAAAAATTCCAAGTCCCTCCTATGGTGACTATGTCTCAGACATATCTGTATCTTTGTAAGAAGAATTAAGAAAGCTTTGACACAGAAAAAGAGCAAAACTATTTTAGCAAAGTGATACTTAGCTGAAAGTCACTTGTGAGGAATAGAGCTCGGTCGCGACAGTGATTTAGAGCAGAAAGATAGAAGCAAATGATGCTTTCAAGGACTTAAAACCTAGCTTATTGGGCCTCATGGAAATAATAAATGACACATCCCATCTTATTAATGGCATTAATGATGAGAAACAGTTAATGTATCTTTTCAAAATTTGTGTTGGATGGAGTGTCAGATATGTTATGAGAGTGGCTATCTTTTTGAAAAAGCATGTGCTTCCATGAGATTTTGGAGATTGCTAAACAACCTTAATAAATGCAAGGGCTAAAAGAGAAGGGGCTTTGCACTACTAACATGTGTTCACTGAACACTTATTTGAAAGGGAAAGTGGGAAAAGAAAGCAGGAAAATAGAAAGCAAGAAAAGGAAACAAAAAACTAACTAACTATGATTCATGATGAGCCCCTTCTTAGGTGAAATGTTTCAGAAAGATACCATTTACTAGAATCTCTTCAGGTTCTCCATTCATGGTCTCTAGCTCAAATGAATTTCATTTCTTGCAAGAATGAACCTTATAAGGGCATGTCCATAATGATTCAAATTTGCTATGTCGACCTGGCTTGGTAGCTCTTTCATCCCATTTCAATACCAGAGAACCAACTTCAAAAATGGGATTAGAAGTCTTCTTGTCAAACCAATTCTTAACCATTTTTTGATGTTTCATTATTGATTCGTGTGCTTTTTCTCTCTTTTCTTGGACTTCCAATAGTTCAGCAAGTCTGACTTGCATTGGGCTATTTTCCTCAATCTCTATTTGTTTTAACAGTTGTAAAACATGAATCTCTAAACTTAGTGGCATTACTATTGGCTTACCATAAACCAACTCATAGGTAGACATTTTAGTTACTTGCTTTGGTGTGATCCTATTAGCCCACAATGCTATATTAAGTAACTTATGCCACTCTCTTTGATAATTAGTCCATATCCTTTTTATGAGTCTGATAAGGTTCTTGTTTGTGGACTCTGCCAAACCATTACCTTGTGGGCAATAATTTGAAGAAGTCTTCAAATATATCCCATTTCTTAAAGCAAACTCAGATAATTTGGTTCCAAAAAATGCTTTAGCATTATCTGATATGATGGTACGAGGAGGACCAAACTGAGAAGTTATGCCTTCTAAAAATTCTAGTATGACCTTTTTTGTTGCCTCTTTGAGTGGTACTACTTCACTCCACCTGGTAAAGTAATCTGTTGCTATGAGAATCCATTTGTGTCCCATATTTGATACTAGATTGATCATACCAATAAAATCCAAAGCCCATTGAGTAGGGTTCATCCGCAGCTATGGGACTTAGAGGCATTGTTGCGTTTCTCCTTTTACCAATATAAAACTGGCAAGCTTGGCATTCCTTAACCATCTGATGGCAAACTGTAAACAGAGTGGGCCAGAAATATCCAGCTTGTGTCACTTTGATTGCAGCGGTCCTTGCTAAAAAATGGCTACCTGAGGCTCCATGATGCAGTTCATGTAATATTCTTTGAGCATCATCTTTCTCTATACATCTTAAGAGTATACCATCAGTATTCCTTCTAAATAAGATCTGATCAATTAGTAAAAAATGGATTCCTTGTTTCCTATAATACCTTTTCTTATCATGGGAGAGTTCATTTGGGAACACCCCATACTTCATAAATTGTATCCTATTTCTAACCCAAGAATCTTGGTTAACCTCTTAGAGTTTCAACACATTTTCATTTTCTCTTTCTTCAGATACTGATGTTTCTATGTCTTGGGTCATGTACTAGCACAGTTCTTTGCCTCTGACTAACTTGGTGGGTCTTCCTTCTACATCATATTCTAAAATTTTTGTTATCCAATTGGCTCTTTTCTCACTGATCTCACCCTCCATAATATATTCTCTTACACTGGGATGAGCCACTAATATCAAAATTTTATTTCCTATTACCAAATGTCTAAATTTTTTAAGGGATTTTACCATGGTGTATGCTTGCTTCTCCACAAAATTATATCTTTACTTATACTCCTTGAGAGTCCTGGAGAAGAAAGCTATTCGATGCTCTCCTTCCTCTTGATCATCTTTCTAAGTTAGAACATTAGCAACATTGAATTCTCCCCCATACACATACATTATAAAAGTTTTAGAGAAATCTAGGTTTCTGAGTACTGGGGTTGTTGAAATGGATCTCTTGACCTCTTCAAAAGCCTGTCTTCCTTCTATATTCCATCTGAAAACTAGATCTTTTTAAGGAACAGTGCCATTGGTATAATTAGACCTGCAAAATCAGATATAAATTGGTTGACAAAGTTAATTTTCCCTAAAAAGGATTGAACTGCTTTCTTGTTGATTGGTAGAGATAGATTCATTATAGTTGTGACCCTCTTAGATCAATGGAGACCCCTTCCTTTAACACTATGTGTCCTAGAAGCTTACCCTGAGGAACAACAAAGATACATTTCTTAGGATTTAGAGAGATCTTGAACTATTGACATTTCTTGAAAACAATCTCTAAATGGTCAAAATGATCCCTGGAATTCTTAGAAAAAATAGTCATATCATCTAGATAGATCAGAATGATCTTATTTATAAGCTCCCCAAATGCTACAACCATTACACGCTGAAAAGTAGCTCCAACATTCGAAAGGCCAAAGGGCATCTTAGCATATGCAAATGTTCCCCACTTTGTAGTGAATGCAGTCTTATGTTGATCTTCATCTGCTAACCAAATCTGATTGTATCCTTAGAAACCATCAAGCAAGGAAAACCTTTCTGACCCAGCCACAATCTGTAAAATCTGTTCCATAGAAGGCAGGGGATAATGATCTTTCAAAGATGCTTTATTCAGATCCCTAAAATCTACATAGAGCCTTATGTCACCATTCTTCTTTCTCATAGGTACTAAGTTTGACACCCAGGTAGAATGCTTAATTGGGAAAATAATCTTTGATTCTAGGAGCTTTTGTAGCTCATCCACCATTAGGGGTTCAATTCTAGGATTCACTAGCCTTTGGTTCTATCGGATTGGTTTGGATCCTTCAGTAAGCTCTATGGTGTGCTAGATGGTATCTCTATTATAGCCATGGAGGTCCTCATAGGTCCAAGCAATCACCCTATCATATTTGTCACATAAAGCAATCAGCTTTTGTTTTTCCTCTTAGGTTGTAGCATTACCTATTTCAACTTTCTTCCTTCACTAACTTGAATTTTAGAATGATCCTCCTTATTTGCCTTAAACCTCCTCTTCTCTAGGCTTGCATCTTCTGGATCAAACAAATTTTCTAGAGTAATCAGTCCTTTAGGGAGTCTATTTGATTTTAGCTGGATAATTGGATAACCATATGCTTCCTCAATTTTGGGGTGTAACTAGTCAGCAAACTCACCTGATTACTGTAAAAATGAAAGTACTTGAAGGTCATTGTCAAAAACTTGCCAATTTTGATCATTGTCTGGAATTGTTGGTCTTGTTATAACCTTAACTAACTCATTGTTAACTAACAAATCACTTACCAGGGCAAATTGTGAACCAATTTTTGCCATTCTATCTACTTCTAAATTTTGGGCTCTGGGCACTACCTCAATATTGAAAGCATCAAAGCTATCTATCAGGTCCCAAATCCTATGGTGATAGGACCTCATTCTTACATTTTTGGCTATTGCTTTCTCTCTGATTTGTTTTACTACCAGTTCTGAGTCTCCTCTCACTATCAGATTCTTAATTTCCTATTTCTTGACCAACATGAGTCCATGCACCAAAGATTCATATTCAACATCATTATTGGTACAGGTGAACTAAAAGTGAATGGTTCTTAGAATTTTCTCACCATTTGGGGAAGTAAGGCAAATACCTGCTCCAACACCATTCTTGCTCCTAGCCCCATCAAAATTTAAGGTCCAGATTTCTGAGTCTCCTTCAAATTCTCCACTTTCTGATACTTCTTTCCTTATAATATTTAGGATTTCTTGGTCTTATTCAAAAATAACATAAGTGCCTAGACTAGTAGAGTCATAGTTTCCATAAGGATCACTCTGCATCATGGTCAACAACTAATTGTTCTCTTCTTTTTGGTCATGTTAAGTCCAGTCACCTAATTCTTCAACAAAAACTCTCCTCTTTATTCATCATGGCATGGAATGCTTCTATTTTTGGGGTTGGTTCATTAGTAATATGGTCTTTGGATAATGGCTCAGACAATACTTTCATCTTTGTCCCATACTTGGTTCTCAAGATTAGGTGTGACAAATCTAGTGACATGTAACCTCCTATTTTGGATGTGAAATCTCTGGACAAGCATAAACCAAATATAGGGGAAATATCTATGACTACCACATCCTGATTGGCAATTATATTAGGACAAGTATATAGTTGTAATGGAAGTTTTTTTATTTTTCCTATAGTTTGAATAGATTTCCCATCCAACTACATGACCCTTCTGGTAAGTGGCTCATGCTTTATCTTTAAAGCATCTGCTATCTACTTTGGCATTACTATAGTACTGGCTCCATAATCTATCATTGCATTATGCAGCAGTTTTTTCCCAACTATTAAAGTCAGATAAAAAGGATCTGGTTTAGATTTACCTACCTCAGGTACATTGTTCAATAGAGTTGTTGTTTGTAGAGGTATATTATCTTTATGTTGGACTTTCCCTTTATCAGTAGCTCCTTCTTTAGCACTAGTGTATTTAGAGACCTCTTGACTTTTTAGAGCTTTTTGTAATAGTGTCTTATGCTCGGGAATAGCCAACATATCCCAAATTGATATGTGTGCTGGAGTTCTTTTCATCTGGTCCACCACATTCACAGGTCCTAATGCTTGTGTCATTGAATAATAAGGATACCTTATCTTTTTCACATCTATCTCGAGGCTACTTAATTCTACACCAGCTGGGGCACTTCTTGCCTAGAGACTGGATTGTGATGATTTTGAAATGGAGGATTTCTGATAATCTCATTATTTATTACTTCATGCTGCTCCATCATTCTCCTCTTTGATCTAGTATAATAGTCTGATTGAACCAATGGTTTCTTTGAAGTGGGTGCCTCATTCAAGAAAACTGAATCTTCCTCTTCAATCCATGAAAATAAGGCATGTTCAGGGGTTATTTCCTCTTCTTGTTGTATAGACATCCCTTCCATCTGGGCAACCATTACTGCATTTTAGACACCAGGGGACTGATATGGTAGAGTATTAGATGTTGATAATTGTCCTTCTAACCCTTCCTATTTTGCTATCTTTTGCTACAAACTACCTCTAGGATAGTCTTTGGGCATATGGGCATTGTTGCAAGGAAAGCACCAGGCATTTGTGTCATCTACTAAGTTATTTTGCCTTGGAACTATTTCTCTATTGAGATTATGAGGAACAATTTGTAGAGGTGTAGGGACTGAAACCAACTAGTTTGAAGGCTGAGGGTTATTTTGCCTTTGAGGGCCTTAAAAAGGGGGTCTATTTCCTTGGAAACCTTGATAAGGAGGCTTTGAATAGGGATTTTTTTGTCTCTTTAGGTTAATTATCTCATTTGAAAAGGTCCTTAGAATATTCTTGACATCATCCATTTCAGATGGTTGAGTAGAGGTGGTTGCCATAGCAGGTTGTTGAGGTACTAAGAATGAATAGATGGACATAGGTGGAACTGCAAGATTAGGAGCTTCTTTCGTAAAGGTAGGGAGATTTCTGGGAACATGAGCATAGGAGGCCTTGGGGGCAATTCTCTAGCATCTATCAAGTTATTTTCAGCCTTAACAGCTAACTCATATGCTTTTGGCAGTGTATGACCTCCTCAGGACTAAATTATTACTGATATATAATAATTAAAAGCTTTGAGGTAGAACACAATAGCCATACCTGATAATGGTCTTGTTGTAGTAGGAATTTTATTCCATGTCTTTTGAAATCTTGAGTTGAAATCAGTCATGGCTTCCTGTGGTGCCCTTTTGATAGTGATTAATTATTGCAGCAAGGAAGATTTATTACCTTTCTCTTCAAGTCTTGCAAAGAAGGCGTCACCAAGATGAACCCATCTAGATATTATATTTGGAGTGAGAGATCTATACCAATCTAGAGCCTTTCCTTTGAAAGAAGATGCTAGTAGTCTTATTGCCACATTTTGTTCAGTAATAACATGCACTACACACACATCAGATACATCTTGTAGATGTTCCCTAGGTGTCTTGAAATCTTCTCCACTAAACTTAGGTAGAACCTTCAAAGCATTGGTTGGAATAGGATCCCAAGTGGCTACTGGTACTGGGAGAATGAGAGGACTTTTGGTGTTCCAATTTGCATAGTTCCTTGGAGGTATAGGTGCTCCCATATTTGTTCCTTGTGTTACTGCAACCTGATTCACTCTTCTCCTTGGAGTAGTTACTAATGTTGGTAAAAGAATGTCTGGATTAGTAGCAGACTAAGCTCTTGTTGTAGGTCCACAACTCTGGCTCATTCTCACTCTCTAGCTCATACAATCTTGATAGGAACTTCAAGAAAGGTCCCACCAAGCATGCCAAAAACTGTTGATGTATAAAATTACGCAGGTTCCAACACCAACATGGGAAGTTTCAAGAATGTGAGACTTGCTACTTGAAACAACCTCCAAATTTTAAAGAAGCTAGCTCTTCCTATTTCAATTGGGTTTTGAGCAAAGGGAAAGAAATAAATAGGATTACAGATACAATAAGAAAATCTAATTTATGGCAATGTGTCTAAGTAAAAAGTACTCCTTCATTTCAAGCACAATGAAGCTATTCTCAAGATACAGTTATATTAAAGAGAAGATACTACATGATCAACATAAATAGATATAATGAATATTATCAAAGGCTTATAACCAAACAACTTTGCAAAGACACAGATGATATCAACCAAGGCACAGAACAAAGTTCTTTTTATTAATCTTCTAGCAACATAAAAGGCATAGAAATATGCACGGATATATTGACATTCTTATCAAGAACAACAAAATAAAGGCAAATTGACACAAACTAGTCACAGCAAAGTCGCTAACTCCTCTATTAGATTTCTAATTGAAAACTTATTTCAAAAGTCAAGTCATAATAAATCATTCGATTACAAAATTTGGCATATTTATAATCATCAATTTAACACAAGATTGCTTGCAACAACCCGAATCATCAATAGCCAAACATAATTGAAGATTACTCGAAGTCCATGGCAGTTATGATCTTTCAAATCTGTAACAGCCATCCCTCCTACACGCTCATTGGCTGGGGTGAAATATTATGTAGCACACTAATTGTATCGAGACTAAGACACATGGCAACACCCGCGAGGATAAGGCTCAAAAGAAATTATGACAGATGGCAGTGTCTGCATATCCTTAGAAACTCTTTTTCCTTCAAAGAAATCTACAGGAAAAAACCACTTGTCGCACTCCGTAGCCTCCAAAAATGATATGTGTCCTGCCCCGCCAAGCCTTTAAAGATCTATGTCTTTATACCTGGGAACCCTTCGTTGTGACATCTGTCAAAGCCCACTTCACTTAAAAAATTGAGACACAATAATAATGGGACCCATTGCATTCATAACTCATTACCCACATAGGGAATAAAAATGGGACAAATGGCGGCACCCGCATAAAAACAAGCTGACATGTGGCATCATCCACAACACTATTGGAAATAATGAAAATTTTGAAAGGTCCTTCAAAAGACAACACTTGTCATGTTCCGCTACAACTGTGAATTAAAATGTTCCATGCTACAAGAAGATTAGGAATAAAGTAACTCTTTCTCTACTATCACCATGTGGTACCCTCTGCAAGCTTGAAATAAAATGAATTGTGGCCCACCATATTATGCCAATATCAATATAAATTCTGAAAAGGGACCCGCGACATCATTTGCATAAAACTCAAAAAGATAGATGACATCACCCACAAGCATATAGCAAGAAAGGAAACTTTTTGAGACTACTTCTGCTAGTGACACATGGTACCTTCCGCAAGCTTGAAACAAAATGAAGCAAAATATGTTACTTGATACATGGTGCACTCTGCAGAAAACTCAAAAGGACACACGGCATCACCCACATAAAATTAGGTGCTTGTTTCATTGTTGTGGCTTTGACACTTGGCACGAATTGCATATAGAAACATTTGAGGCACAGAAACACAGAGACACAAATATTAAGCCACTGTACTTTAATCACAACACTGCCAAAATTGAAACGAAATGTAGAGACACTCAACAGTATCTGAATCTGAAGATCTATCACCAAGTTCCTTTAATCAAATTGTATGGTCCTTGGAGGAGTAGATCTAGTCCTTAACACTAGATTGGATGCTCATGTAGCTATTCTATTTTCTCCTTGGAGGCAAAAGTTGTAAATAATCAAAAGAAGAACTGCTTCCTCTTGTCTATACTCGTCTCATAATCTATTTTCACTAGATCTACTTCAAAAATCATAGATTAGAGTCACTAGGTATACTGTTTACCTCTAAAAGGTAGAAAAATATTGGTGGATATACCAGGCTAGAAGTAAAAAGCTTTAAACTTCTGACTGAAATGAGTTTCAATGTCCCACCGGGCATGCCAAAAACTATTATCAACTAGGATTGCACCTATGATTCAAATCTATAAAGCCCAGCAATCCTGTGTAACATTGGAATACCTTCAGGTTGTGGGTACCCTATAATGAAGATAGACCTGTAGATTATGGGCTGGATCCCTTTTAATTTTTCTAATGAATTAATGATTTTAAAGGAAAAGGGATACAAAGATTTGTAATGAACTGATAAAATTGAATTTAATAGGATGGTGATGCACCAAAAAGTAAAGAAACGTGCAGCTCTGATTCACAACTACTTTCAAAATATCTATCCACACAAATCAATTTGGCAATACGACCAAAAAAATAATTCAAATGAAGGCTTGAAGAATCTACCCCTTGAAGGAAAAGCTTGGTTTTCACATCTTGGAAGAAATGATTGTTCGATTGCACAACCTAAGACCTATGATTCTTCACTGCTTTGAATGCATGCAAGTATAAATGAGACAAAGACTTAAAGGTCATAATGCTAGAACATAATAAACTTTCATCTAATCATTCATAAGAACAACACAATTGAGAAGGTAAATACTTGATCTTACAAAAAATGAAGGAATCTCTGCAAAAGATAGAATAAAAGTTGAAAGAAATCAACTTGCTACTGCAATAACTGTAAAAAGCCAAGTTACAAAACTTCTCCTTCTCTCTGCAATGCATCAGAGAGCAAAAAAGGCAAGAACTGAGAAAAAACATAAGTTTTTTCTCCTGTATACAAAAGATATTTGCAATGAGTAAGGTTGAATGAACTGAAGTCAATTCAGCAAAAAAATATCTCCAATAAACTCTCCCACGAGAAGAAATGAAAAGCCCCAAAAGGAGGAGTTAGAATTAGTGTAATTTGAGCAAAAATATGCTCAAACTCCTCCACTAGTTAGTTTGACTAAAATTGCCCCCTAAAATCACTCCAAATGACTGAAGATTAGAACAAAAACTCCCCAATTAACTCCACTTCTAATTTTTGCATGATTTGACATGGAGTTAATCAATTTGAACAAATAATAAAGTAATCAATGATGAGTTACTTTACTAGGTATTGTGGATTTGCTCAACTTTTGCATTTTCATGACAAATAATAAAGTAATTTATAAACTATTACTTTATTTTTTGTTTACATTGTTTATTTCATTTCAAAATCATGTAGAAATTTAGGGGAAAAAATGGTTGATGTTTGAGTTTGAAATCCATGCATAAGGTTTTACAAAAGTTGCAAGGATAACCTAATACAAGCCAAGGTATTAGTTTACAAGCTGAAGTTTAAATAAAAATGCAAAAACACACCCCAAAAGGGTTAGCCAAGTATAGGTCATAAAGAAACCCTAAAAACAAACCCACAACCTCATACTTTGCATTTCATTCATTTTCACTTGCATTATGAGGGTGCCACCATACTAGGGTTTTCTTGAGCTTTCTAGACTTTGATTGCGAGATCTAGGACCATGCATAGGCTAATCTTGGACTTCACTACTGGAAAGCTACTTCTTATTCTAGAATGCTGAGTTTCTCTATTGTCTATGAGAGCTATGAAGTTATTTGCTATTGTTTCTCAGAAAAGAATGAAAAAGCTTCATTATATGTATTCACTTTAGGGTTTTCAGGTCATGGCTCCTCTTTTCTCTGTAGGTCATGGTTCCTCTTCATAAACCCTTCATTATATATGTTTCTTACTAGAAAAAATGGAAAACCCCAAGTTGTTGCTTCGTATTTTTATTTTGTTGAAAGAGAATGATGAAAAATATTCCACCCACTACACTTTTCCAAGAGATGCCTCTTTGCTTTCTAGAAAAATGATGGTAAAACCCACACTATTTACTGCCTCTGTAATCATTTCACAGGTTTATGTTCCTGGTGCCCTTGTTGTAAAACTTTAATTTCTTTAGTCGTAGCATGGAATACTCTTATTTAAGTCTCTTGAGGACAATATGCTCTTGAGTACCCTGTAACAGTTGCTTCAACTTATCCCAGACCTTGAATTGTAGCTGAATTTAATACAAGGATGTTGACCCCTCTCCAGTAGTTTGTATTATTTTCAATGGAGTCGATTCAAAGAACTCTCTTTACTTCATTCCGTACATATGTGTTGTCTAGATCAACTAAAAATGGAGCAAATTTTTGAGAGTCTGGGATCACTTCTTATAGCATGCACACCATAGACTCTCATTGGTTGTGGGTTAGAGAGTCTACCACAAACATGAGCCTCTTCCCCCTTAGAATCTCTAGCATCTTGTTTTCATTGAATCTGGGTATGGTGCAATCTTGAGGTTACCATCTCCATTTGAGATAGTCTAAATTAGGTCTTCCATTTCTTTTGCAATTGAATTGAGGACTCGAGTATGGGCATGAGTGTTGTGAGCTATAAACTAGATAACTTTCATCCTTAACCCAACTTCCTAAGAATATATCACACTTGGCTGAATATAATTCTTCCTTTTTTTAAATTTACTAGTGGTGCCCTGTGCCCTGATTTTACCTTCATTCCAAACTTCCTTAGAATGTTGTTGACAGACCTTTGTTTGAATTATTATTTGAGGACTATCATATGCAAAGCTGAAAGGTTGTCTGCTTAATATGGCCATCTGTTGCTTCTACAAAATCCTTGCCCTTAAATCTCTTCTAACAGTCAAAGGGGTCTTTGTATAGTACAATTATGAATCACTTGACAAGGAAAACTTGGTGATTCTTTGAAAACCTTATCTCTTACTATCCATAAAAGGGGCACTAAATAAGGCTATCATCTTTGCATTTGAGATTGTTCCCTATTGCTCTTTAGTACTATTATTTATGCATAGAAATGTACCTTGAATAGTCATTCATGATTGTCCTCTGAATATGAATTTGTTTTGACAACACTTTTCTATTTTATTCAACCTTCCTGTTATGCAATTTATTGTCTTCATGCCTACTATCTTGCATATTCCTTGATCATCAGGTATTTGGGTTCCTACCACCTATTGGTGTTTTTTGGTTACTCACTACCATTTGAAGTCACTGCCATATTCTTTCCTTCAAAGAAACTATGATGAGCTTTGAATGTGGACTGTCCTTTAAACT
The DNA here is from genome assembly GCA_027924645.1 of Cunninghamia lanceolata. Classification (NCBI taxonomy): domain Eukaryota; kingdom Viridiplantae; phylum Streptophyta; class Pinopsida; order Cupressales; family Cupressaceae; genus Cunninghamia; species Cunninghamia lanceolata. The sequence goes on from BSBN01000016.1 coordinate 11,383,431, forward strand.
CTTATGAAATTTATCATCTTTATCTTCACTTTGATGGTCATTTCATTAATGAATGGTGCTATATCTTAGGCTTTTGAGAGCTTCTGCCGCTATTCTATCTTGCATCTAAACAACATTGATGAATGGTCCTTATCCCTCTCAAGAACTAAGAGGGAAGTATGCTTGGTTCAACCCTTGTGGGAGCCCATTTTCCTCCACATACTATGATGTTCATATGCTTTCACACTTGACTTGTACCTACACATTCAATAAACATGTTAGATACAAAACATAAGTTGGTGCTCTTCTTGATGATTTGACTTTCATTTGATGATTTGATTTTGGTTCTCCTGCATACTTCTAATAATTGCTCAACTAATCAAATGCATCATAGATATAGACTATACTTTTGTTGATAAGACATATGATAAGATTTATATCCAAAGCTCTAACCCAATCCTTTTATCATCATGCAGGTTCATCTGAAGATTAGCAACAATGAGGAGTTGGGAACAAAGAAGATCAACACAAGACTGTGCCACAGACAATGATGGATATACTTTCTCCTCATGTGTTTTTCTACTTTTGTCTTTAGTTGTATAGTCTATGTTTATGTTGCATTAGTTCAACTACTCCCACGACTTGTGTGGGACATTTAAGCATTCTTTTCCTCTCAATGTATAAAACAACAATATTTGTGGAATCTTGTATACATTTTCATTACAAAATCAATGAAAGACAACAATATCATGTAATTTATCTAATTTCTTTCTACCGTAAAACATTGCATAATGAAAACTAAATTCCACTTGAAATCATTCATATGCAATGGTTAAGCCTTAGTAGAAATTTGTTGGAATACCTTTCACCTTTGTTGCAATCAACTATTTTTTCTGTACCAAATTGAGTTGTAAGTGAAATTTGGTAACAACAATAATAAAACCACCACACATGTCCAATGCTCTAATTAAATAATACAATAATGAAAATTAAATCCCTAAAGAAACCCAAATAATTGCATTAGAGGATGTTGTGCATGCAATCCAAGCACTTTGGAATAGAATGGTAAGACTTTTGATAAATATGAAATGGTAAGACTAACTAGCTAGCTTTGAATTTTAGATTGCTTCATGCTTTTTTCTATCTAACTATTAGATGGAATTATGGTTTAGTCTTTAGGTCCATTTACCATTATTCTAAATATTCACAATACTATCAAAATTAAATTAAGTATATCTTTTTATCTAAGATGCATTTATCCTGATGAACTACTCGAGTGAGTCAATTTATTGCTAGCAAGAACTATATTGTTAGTGACCAAACATAAATAAATTTATTTTTGATAATATTAAAGGGGATAATAAGGGTCCCCACCCTTACAAAAGTGCAAACAAAAAATGACACGAGATTCCAAAGAAAGAATCAAGACAAGTAGCTTAAATAGGCAACAAAATAGATACAAAATAAGTAAAGGATAGATAGCACCAAAAGATAGAAGCAACCACCACCTAGGGCTTAGTACAATGGCCCAAACCACAATGGATAGAAATATCATCCCTCCCTTTAGAAATGAGGCATAACTTTGCAAATAGAGAATTGGAATTAGCACTAGAGTCCCCAACGATGTTTTTTCCTTCCTTTATATTTCCTTTATATATCTCTTCCTCAAGAATCTTGAGGCTAGACATGGTGTAGTTAATCCTCTCCTTACTCAAATTAACCATATTGCAGATTTTATCTTCCATTTTATTAAACTTCCTCTTCAAATTAAGTAGGCCCCGAAGGACAAAAACCTTATTTTCATTGTAGCATATGTTACATAGGTTCCCATGTTTACTCTTAGCACTTGCTTTCACATTATTCTTCTCAACTTAAGGGTTAGAAATAGGGGTATTCTAATCAACTATCATATCTCCCCCAACAACTTTCTTCTTATCCACATTTTTCTCCTTGCAAACTACAAGCTTACCCTTATTGCTCTATTTTCTCTCTGTTTTGGATAGCACTAGAAGCCTTGGGAGACTTGGACATGTAGTTTTCATCACTTAGCTCCATAGCTAAGTCAATTCTAGTCTAAACATTCCTTCTCATTATCACTCAAGTCTTCCCTTTCCTCACTAGAAAGCACATCTTTTTCTTCCTCTACAATGGGGACTGTCTTGGCTTTAAATTTTTGGACTGAGATTCTTGAGGACCTTTTGTTATGTCAGAAAATGTCCCTTTGGGGGCTTTTCCCTCTTAAGGTTTAGCTCCCGAGTCCTTAGAATGCATTTAGAGCATATTGTATGGTAATTTTGAATCCCGATGAGAAAACCCTTGAGTGTTATGGAAAATAGGACCTAGGGGATGTCATCTAAATAGATCTTGATAGAAATTGGGAGGCTAGACTTGGGTGCTAGCACCCTAGTCCTACCTTATCTTAGGTTAGTCTTAATTTTTTGTCAATTTTATGACCATTACTTAGGTCTTATGCTGACATCTCAAGTTTGAATTACGAATTCTTAGTGGGAATGTTTGTAGTTGCATATATAAGTATGTTTAGGTTTTCATTTGTAACTACAAGATGATTGCAAACTTTATGCATACTTGTGATTTCATGATATTCATTATTGTGGAGCGAAGCATTGTTATTGTGTTTGTGATTGCAAATTTGACTTCATCTTTTTATGTGATTGAGGAGCCTTCATTTATGTGAGATCTACACTTCAAAGACTTGAATGTCTCTTCGGGGCCTAACCGAGGAAAGCCTCTAAACACCACAAGCCCCAACCACACTCCTTTGTGATTGCAGGTTACAGGTATGAAGTTTCATGGTGTGAAGTTGCAGAAGGAGGTTGCAAATAACAAGGATTTAGGATCTGAAAGAAAGAAGACAGAGTTGAGCATTTTGGTACAAGTGTGTTAGTGGTAGTGTCCTATAGAATTGTAGATACAAAAACAAACTAGATAGTGATAGTCAGCATTTGAAGAGCTTCTAACACCCTAAAGAACATCTAACATTGGACTAGGGCACTAGTGGAGGTGTCCTTTGCATCTTCTGGGGCAAAAATAAAAGATATAGTGAATATCCATGTCGAGAGAAGATCTAGATTCTGTACAGAAAATAATACCTTGAATAGGGGTTCTAGTGGAGGTTTCCCTGACTATTCCACCTTTTGAACTTCAAAAAATGGTCAGTTATTAATCTCTATCCTTCACTTTAATCTGAAAGGATTCGTCATAATTCATCAATTTGCTTACTATTTTGCTTGTTTAGGTTTTTAAGAGCATTTGAGCATTACATTGAGATTTATTGATTGATAACATTAGAGTTTCTGCATCGTTCCAAGTGGTAGCCCAACCTGTTAGGTGAATTCTCTCATTTAGTAGAGATTCAACTCAGTTGATATGCTCTTGAATGTTTGTAGTGAAAGGAGGATTTACCCTTGAAACCATCATCCCCCTTTTTCAACCAAAACATTTTGGTGAACCCATGCTTTCAAAATTTTTTGCACCCTGCTGAGTGTTGTGTGATAGATTTGCATTCATTCATTTTATTGCATTTGAAAAATTACAAAAAAATTGAAAATTTTAAAAATTTTGACAAAATTGGCATCGTAAGCTTGCATTTTAGCATAATTTGAATTAAGTGACATTTAATTTCATTTAATTTCTTTTATTTTCATCAGATCTTATTTAAATTACATAAATTCATCATTTAGTATTCACTTGCATTGCATTTTCATGCTTAAATTGTCAAAAATTGCTTGAAATTGTGCATTTTCCATAAAAACCTGGTTTTGCATTAGCTAGGGTTTGTAGTTAAAATCTTGGTTCAAATTATACTACCCTTTTAAAACACTGATTAAGTCTGATTTCTAATTTTAGTTTTTCATTATAGAGCCATTCTTGCAAAATTTCATGTTTAGGGTTTGAAAACCTTGCATTTTCACTAGATTTGACCTTATTGTCTCTCTAGAATTACATTATATGCATGTTGTAAAGGATTTTACTGGATAATTTGACTGATATCAAGGTTATAATCTATTTCCCCTCCTCAAACTCTTTACAACACCCTTTCTATTAGGCTTCTACATTGAAAATTGGTGAAAAATTCCATATTTTAGGTGTATTTTCACTAGGTTTTGACTTGTCATCACTCTAGATCTGCACTATAGGCATGTTGTGAAGGATATTGTTGCATCATTGGACTTTTATTATGCATATTATTCACTTCCCCTCTTGAAATTTTTCACAACGCCACTTCTTTCACTCATTTGCATTGAAACAAGTTGAAAAATCAAGCATTTTTAGGTCATATTCATACTTTTGCACTTGTTTCTTGCATAAGTGTTGAAAATCTTTAAAATCTAATTTGGCATTCATTTGAAAACATTTACATGGCTTCTCAATACAACAATAATGCTAGGCTTCCTCCTAGGCCTTATTTGAAAAGAAGAGCCCCTGAACTTGAAATAACATTTACACCTCATGACAAAGAAATGGTATATACCGAAGGGCCTCTTTACATTACAATGAACATAATGGAAATACCTATGCATGGAAAACTTATAGACCCTAATTGCATGACCAATGTGGTTATGGAAGATTTCCTTCTTAAACATTATTTGGCACAATATTCTTATGAACCGTCGGATTTGAGAATTAAAACACATAATGGAGCTTTGATGAATACATTTGGGAAGGTCACCTTTTTGGTCTTGGTATATGATAAAGCTATGGATCAGTTATTTGATTTTATCCCCTTATCTAACCTCTTTCATGTAAAACTAGGACATCCAAGGCTTAAGGCTATGAATGTCGTCCCTTCAACTATTCACAAATGCCTAAAATTCCCTTTGCATGGAGAAATCTGTGCTATTTGTCGTAATTCATATCATCCTCGGGCTAAGAACAAGAACTTCACTCTTGATTACTTTTGGCTGCAACCTGATAGAGACCTAGAGCCACAAAGACACTAATCTTTCCTTGACTATAGACGATACAAAGTAAAACAACTAGCTAGAGTGGCCAGGCCTCCTCTACAGACAATAAAGGAAGAACAACATGCATTTGAAGATCTTCTTAGAGCAAAAGGAAAACAACAAAATGAAATAAGAACAAAACAAGACTACTATGACTATGATGAAATAATTGGCATGATAAAAGTGGATAAGGAAAATTTTCATAACTCACTTCATCCACAGAGAGATGGTATTTATGTTGAGGTTCCTACCCTATCATCCTTACAAGGATTGGGAGGTATTCAGCGACAACAAAATATTGCATCAAGTCTAATAAAATTTGAACATGGTGCTTCCTCCTCTAATGTACATCCTATGGAAAAACATAACAATTCCTTTGAAGAGATAAATAGTAAGACAAGAAGAAATAGACAAGCAAGAGAAAGGAGGAAGAGAAGACAAGATTTTGCCCAACAGAATACAACTCAACAAGAAAACATTCCACCTAACATTGAATCAAAACTAAATGAACTTAACACTGAACAATTTGAAGACAAGAACAAAACTTGGGCTATGATACCTTACACACCTCTCTCCTCTAGCATTTGGGATTGGGAGGAGGATGATTTGATCATTGATAACCTCTAGCATGAGCCTATCAACAGGTAAGTATTTCTAACCCTTTACCTTAGTGTTATGTTTCCCCCGTGATGTGTTATGTGTTGTTTAGGCCTCCTAGGATGACCCTTCATTCTCTTGTAAGTTCAAGGATACCAATAGACCACCTTTGTTGTGACCCTTCTTCTTTTTGTATCACCATTCTTCTATATTGCCTCTCCTCTATTTTCATTGATGAGTGTTGTGTCTGATGGACATAGCATTGCAGTTGGTAACTTGGGGGCATGCTTGTACATGATTGTCCCTAAGGCACTTGTTTCTTGTCTCTTGATTTATTGTTTACCTTCCTCTAGTGGTTCTATCTAGCTGACGGATGATGAAAAAAATATAATATTGATATGGACCTAGTGTCTCTTCAACGAGAAATCAAAAAAATGGACTGAGTCCATGCATGACGATGGGGTTGATATATATTATCGAATGCTTGGCTAGTAGAATCACTCTGTGTGATATTTTAATGTTGTCTTATCACACTTACAAAACATAACAATACTGTTGCTCCATGCACTTTGTTTTTCTTGGTTTTTGCATTCCTTGGATCTTTATGTGAATGATTACATGCATCATTGTTTATCATGATTATATGGTTACTAACACCTTTTCTTGTAGGAAATTGTGTGTTTGTGGGAACATTTGGCAATCGTAAAGTACATGTCACCTCTAGGAGGCATGGGCTTTGTGAGAGCTAATGTTCCCTTGTGTGTTTTCTCTCTACCTTAATGTGCTTGATATCGGTACATGATATCAACCACCTTAATGTGGGGGCATATATAAGGTAAGCTGTCTAATTATTTTGGTACTAACGAAGTGTGTTTGAAACCCTTTGTGGAGGTAGGATGTTGTATCTCTAAGTGAGTGCACATATTTATTTTCTATCTTGCAATCATTAAACCCTCTATAGAGGCAGGTATCATGCATATCCTTTATATTTTAACCCTCTATGGAGGTGGGGATGACATATTTCTCGAGGAGATTGCACATCGTATCATTTTCTAAAAAGTTCTCTGAGTAGGTGGGGTGGATCTTAAACTAACCTAACCCTTAAGTGTGTCTTCGGCGATTGTTGTGGTGAAGTGAAATCATCGGTGTGTGCATGTAATGTGCTTGAGATGGCTAGGAATCTAACAATAGGTTTCTTCCATTGCTTGTTTGTCATGTTTTCTCCATGTATTCCATGTGTGTGTGTATGGTGTGTTTGTTCCCAAGCATAGTTTCAAGACAGATGGCAATGAGCTCCTCCTATGCTTTAGGATTTGTATGGCGTGTTTTTTCTCAAGTGTAGTTTCAAGACTGGTGACGATGAGCTCCTCCTACACTTTGAGATTTTTTTTACGTGTCTGTTGCCCCTTATGTAGTTTTAAGACTGGTGTGATGAGCTCCTCCTGCATTTGGGTTGTGTGTTTACTTTCCTTGTACTTGCATTTACATTTCATATATGAGAAAATTAAAAAGAAATAATCACTGCATTCACTATAATCACTATGTTTTGTGTGTCTTCAATGTTGTCTTCTTCTTGTTTTGTGTGACTGTAACTATCTTCTCCATGTTTTGCATGCCTATTACTGTCTTCAATGTGTTTAGCACATCTTCACCATGCTTGGTGTGTTTTCTATGTTTGTTGATCATACTTTAATGCACATATTGGCCTTGCATTTATACATACATTAAAGTGGGGGCTAAATGTTATGCCAGAAAAGGTCCCCTTAGGGGCTTTTCCGTCTTAAGGTTTAACTCCCAGATCCTTAGAATGCATTTAGAGCATATTGTATGTTAATTATGAATCCTAATGAGAAAACCCCAAAGTGTTATGGCAAATAGGACCTAGGGGATTTCATCCAAATAGATCTTGACCAAAATTGGGAGGTTGGACTTAGGTGCTAGCACCCTAGTGAAAGGAAGCTAGGTGTGCAGAAATTGCCTCCTACACTAATCTAATGAAGGGAGGGCTATGTAAATTCAATTTAATATTTACAATTACAGCAACATGAAGCATATAACAGAGATATTGCAACAATACACATAGAACTAGAAAGAAGACAGAAGAAGAGAGACAAGATATAACATGGGGAAAACCCTTATCAGGTGAAAAACCCCACACTCGAAAACCTGCACAATGTATTATCAAAATTGAATATGGTTTACAATACACTTGCAACGTAAGCTCTCAATACTCTTAGACACTCGTGTCTGGAGTCAATCTAGTAGCATAATAGTACATGTCAATCACATTATGCAACTCCTCAAAGCACCTATTTATATAGAGAATACAAGGCAAAATTGCCTCTATCTTGGAATGAGCATCCAACTTGGCCTCATGGCCCAAAACCCACGTCTATGGACACTTGGTCAACATTGTAAGATGCATCTAACACTTGTCCACACACCCCATACCAAAGAGGTTGCCTATTTCCAAAATGGGCTATGACAGATGCTCTTACGAGTCTTACGACCGTCATAGAATCTATCATAGCTGTCATAACTTACAGCTGTAAGAGAATCTATCATACATAGGCTATAAATAACATATTCTCTTACAACATGTCATAGTCTGCCTTGGGGTACCCAAAGATTCCTTTTTCAAAGATGCTTCTCGACACATGTCTTCACCTATCTTACAAGCTTCTATTTCTAACTGTTACATGTCATAACTTTGTCATAGGAATCCATTATAACCGTTACGATCAACATTCCCTTACACAACATCTAAGATGCCGACAGATGGAAAAATATTCCTACCACTAAGTGGGATGCCTATCTCCTCATGTGAGGACAAAATTACATGTGGTCATATGCCATGTAGGATGACACATCACCGTGCCAACTCCCACAATATGACAACATAGGATTTACATCCAAAATTATACAATAGGTAATAAATAAATAAAAACAACGTAATGATACAAGAATTACCAAGGTTGAGACACCTTAATTCCCAGCATTCTCCCACTTGTCGAACACCTTGTAAGAGCTAATAGAATAACAAGATTTAACAGCTATAGGCTGAGAGGCCCATAGACTTCAAATGCCATCTGAACTTCTCTATGCCCACTAGCTTCGTCAATGCATCTGCAACATTCTTCAAAGTATCTTCCTTCTCCAAATTTACCTTCCCATCCTCTACCATGTCTCATATGAAGTGAAAATGTACATCAATATGTTTTGTTCTGGCATAGAAAGTTGGATTCTTTGCAAGGAAAATTGCACTCTGACTATAATCTGTCCTGCATCAACACCAATATCTAAACACAATCTCTTAAGCCAAATGGCTTCCTTACAAGCATGAGTTTCTGCCATGTACTAAGCTTTTGTCATGGACAAAGAAACCATAGGTTGTTGCTTACTCATCCAACTAATAGCACCACCAAACAGTGTAAACACATAAGCACTGGTGGATCTCATGTTGTCAATGTCACCTACCCAGTTTGAATCCACAAATCCATGAATATCAACAGAATGCAGAGGTCCTATAACATTACCATGATATCATATGGAATACTCAAAAGTACCCCTCAAATATCTAATTACTCGCTTACCTGCATCCCAATGTACCCATCCAGGATTAGCCATAAATAGACTAAGGACTCTCACTGCTTGGGCAATGTCTGGTCTTGTACAGACCATAGCATACATCAAACTACCAACAACACTAGCATAAGGTACTCTGCTCATGTCCTCCACCTCACTAGGAGATTTTGGACAATCACTAAAAGATAACTTTCTCCCCAAAGAAATAGGAAAACACAATGGTCTACAATCTACCATGCTGAACTTTTCCAACACGGTCTTCACATACTTACTCTGGCTTAACCAAAGTTTTCTGTTATTTTTGTCTCTTCTGATTTCCATTCCTAGAATGTACCTGGCTGCCCCTAAATATTTTATTTCAAAATGTGCTGCCAACTGAGACTTAAAATTAGAAATCACATTCTTACCCTTCCCAATGAGCAACATATAATGCAACAATAAGAATACGATCACCATTATACTTATAATACACATAGTGATCTGATTTTGATCTCACAAATTCAATTGACAACACAAAGGCATCAAACTTCAAGTACCACATCCTAGGAGACTGCTTCAATCCATACAAAGACTTCTTTAACTTGCAAACCAAATTTTCTTTACCTTTCACCATGTAATGCTCTGGCTGTGACATCTAAATCTCTTCCTCCAAATCACTATGAAGGAAAGTTGTCTTCACATCCATCTACTCCACCTCTAAGTTAGAAGCTACTACAAGAGATAACAAGAATCAAATGGATGTCATCTTTGCAATAGGAGAGTAGACCTCACCATAATCTATACCCTCCACTTGTGATTACCCCTTCGCAACTAATCTGGCCTTATACTTCTCAACACTGCCATATGCACCAAATTTTCTCTTGAACACCCATTTGCATCCAACGAGTTTCCATCCAGAAGCAACCAAGTCCCAAGTTTGATTCTTTTCTAAAGTAGCCATCTCATCCTCCATGGTCTCCTTCCAAGAACCTACATCTTTTATATCCATAGCCTCTGACATAGTTCTAGGTTCATCACTATTAGTAAGCAAAGCAAAAGTGCAACTAGAATCAAGCAATGTCTAACCAAACCTCTCAGGTTGCTTCCTGATTCATGTGGACCTCCTCAAAGGCTAAGGTGGAGGTTTTCAAAGGCTAAGGTGGGGGTTCTACTTCATCTTCTAAACTTTCAAAGCTGCTAGAGCTCTCCTCATTTTCAGGTCCAACATTGTCTTTTTGTTTAGTCTTCTCAGGGGTAGAAGGAAACTGAACAACATCCTCTTTCTTTTCTTTTTCCTCTGGCTGTAAAATAGTGGAAGAAGGTGTTAGCTCTCTAAAGATGACACTTCTACTATACAACACCTTTTTAGCCACAGGATCCCAAATCTTGTATCCTTTCACACCAACAACATAGCCAATGAAGATACACTTAACAGCCTAGTTCTCCAATTTTAACCGCTTCTCCCTAGGCACATGTGCGTATGCCTCACAACCAAAAACATGAAGATCCCTTATTGAAGGATTTCTACCAAACCACACTTCCATGGGTGCCTTAACAACAAGAGCTGATGTAGGAAATCTATTTACTAGATAGCAAGTAGTGGCAACAGCTTCAGCCCAAAACTTTTGTTCTAGGCCAGTTCCACTAAGCATACTCCTAGCCTTCTCCATTAGTGTCTTGTTTATCCTCTCTGTAGCTCCATTTTACTATGGGGCATATGGAGTTGTCTTGTGTCTTTCAATCCCAAGTTCCTTGCAATATTTATTGAATTTTGTAGAACAGAACTCACCACCGTTGTCCGCTCTCAAACATTTAATCCTTTTACTAGTCTGATTTTTAGCAAAGGCTTTAAACTCCTTAAACTTACTATAGACTTCAGATTTGCTTCTGAGAAAACAAATCCATGTCCTACTGTTGTCATCTATGAAAGATACAAAATATACAAATTTTGATAATGAAGGAACATTAACAAGACCAAATACATTAGAATGAACAAGGTCCAACACACCAGAAGACTTATGAGAACTCGAATAAAACTGAACATGCTTTTGTTTTCCATGTATGCAATGTTCGCAAAAGTTGAACTCAAGATTACAATCATTTAACCCCTTAATGAGGTTTTTATTGTTCAGGGTTCTAAGACCCTTCTCTCCAATGTGGCCAAATCTCTTATGCCATAACATTGTCTTTTCAATAGGAAGCTTAACTTCCAAGGCATGAATATAACCATCACGACTAGATACAATAGATTTCTTCACTACTGGTTTAGATGGTGGGGATGAAGTAACTGCTGCCCTCTTCCTTGAGTCAGAAGAGCTATTGCATTGTGAAATGCATGCCTCCAGCTGAAACAGAGTACCTCTTTGAGTACCCTTAGCAAGCACCATAGATCCTCTAGTCATCTTGCATCCATCTTTTGAAAAGACAACCTGCACACTTGCATCATTCAACATACTTACAAAAAGGAGGTTCTGTTCTAATCCTGGGATGTGCATAATCCCAAAGATCCCCTTCACTCATCCATTAGGGAATCAAATAGAGACTCTTCCATGACCAACAATCTTTAGATGAGAGTCATCACCCAGGTACACCCTTCCACCATCAAACTCCTCATACTTAGTAAACCAGTCTTGATGCAAGGTCATGTGGAATGATGAACCAGAATCAATCAACCACACATCATCAGATGCATGGGTTGACAAGGCTGCGATGAAAGCATCACCATCATCTTGTGACTTGTTAGAATCTGAATCTGGGTTCTTCTTCTTCTTTTTCTTTTCATCTTTGCATTCCTTTCAAAAATGCCCAGTTTTGCCACACTTCCAACAAAGAGCCTTGGACTTTTCAGGAGATTTGGATCTCCTACAAGATTTGGATCTACCCTTCTTAGCTTTCTTGTCCTTCTTTTTCCCTTTCTCCTTGGGTCTTCCACGAACTGCAAGAACCTCTTTGGCTGCCTCAGAAGACTTTCTCTACATCTCTTCAGATAACAATGAAGAAACCACTTCATCCATTTTGAATATGGATGTGGTGCTTCCAATAGCCATGACAAGATGATCCCACGAGTCCGGGAAAGAACAAAACAAGGTCATACAGTGATCCTCCACCTCCATTTTCACACCAATGGATGTCAATTGTGCAACCAACATGCTAAAAGCATTCATATGATCTGTAACATATCCTTCATCCTCCATTGGAAGAGAATACAACTTCTTTCTTAGAAAAAGTTGCTTAACCAGGGATTTGTCTTGATACACATCTCCCAACTTCTTCCAAAGCAAGTTTGCAGTTTTCTCCTCATGGACATTTAACAGGATAGAAACAGCAAGACTAAGTCTTATGAGACCCTTAGCCTTCCAATCTTTGAGATCCCAATCATCTTGTGACATTGATGTAGGTATTGTGACATCAATGGTTTCCCATAGGTCTCGATCAACAAGCATGTCTTCCATCTTGAGCTTCCACAACTCAAAATTAGTGCCATTAAATTTCTCCACCTCTATCCTTCTGGATGTGCTTACCATCTTCTTCCTACAATAAGATTCAGAATAGTCTTCACAGACTCCCACTCAACTTAAGATCAACTCAAAAAATCCCTACCCAACAACTAGAAACAAAGGTGATCAAGCTCTGATACCAACTGAAAGGAAGCTAGGTGTACAGAAATCACTTTCTACACTAATCTAATGAGGGGAGGGCTATGCAAATTCAATTTAATCTTTACAATTATAGCAACATGAAATAGATAACAGAGATATTGCAGCAATACACATAGAACTAGAAAGAAGACAGAAGAAGAGAGACAAGATAAAACGTGGGGAAAACCCTTATCAGGTGAAAAACCCCACACTAAAAAACCTGCACAATGTATTATCAAAATTAAATATGGTTTACAATACACTTGCAATGCAAGCTCTCAATACTCTTCGACACTCATGTCTAGAGTCAATCCAGAAGCGTAACAGTACATGTCAATCACATTATGCAACTCCTCAAAGCACCTATTTATATGGAGAATACAGGGCAAAATTGCCTCTATCTTGGAATGAGCATCCAACTTGGCCTCATGGCCCAAACCCCACGCCTATGAACACTTGGTCAACACTATAAGATGCATCTAACACTTGTCCACACACCCCATCCCAAAGAAGTTGGCTATTTCCAAAATGGGCTATGACAGATGCTCTTATGACTCTTATGACCATTATAGAATCTATCATAGATGTCTTAACGTATAGCTATACGAGATGAAAGGAAGCTACGTATGTATAAATCGCTTCCTACACTAATCTATTGAGAAGAGGTCTATGTAAATTCAAATTTATCCTAACTATTACAGCCATATTAAAACATTAACATGAGATATTGCAACAAAACACAAGAGCCAGAAAGTAGATAAAAGAAGAGAGACAAAGATTTACGGTAGGGAAAACCCTTATCGAGTGAAAAACCCTACACTCAGAAACCTACACAATGTATTAACAAATATGAAACAATGTTTACAATACACTTGCAATGCAAGCTTCAATGGTCTTTGACACTCATATCTGGAGTCAATACAGTAGAATAACAGTACCTATAAACATGTGATACAAACTCCATCTCCAAGCACCTATTTAAATAGGAAATATAAGGCAAGATTGGACCTTTCTTGGAATGGGCGTCCAACATAGCTTCATGGACCAAAACCCACACCCAAGGACACTTGGTCAACATTGTAGAATGTGCCTGACACTTGTCAATAGCTCACATCCCAAAGGGGTTGCCTATTTCTAAAATGGGCTATGATAGATCCTCTTACAACACTTACGACCATCATAGAATCTGTTATAGCGGTTACAACTTACAGCTATAAGAGAATCTATCATACACATACTATAAATAGCATATTCTCTTACAACATGCCATATTCCATCTTGGGGTGCCCAAATATGCCTTATTAAAAGATGCTTCATGACACATGTCATCACCTATCTTATAAACTTCTATATTTGACTCTTACATGTCATAGAGTTGTCATAGGAATCCATCATAACTATTTTTGTCAAACATTCCTTACACAACATGGAGGATTCTGACACATGGTAGAATATTACTATGACTAAGTGGGATGCCTATCTCCTCATGTGAGGACAAAATAATAAGTTGTCATATTCCATGTGGGATTGACACATCACCGTGCCACATCCCACAACATGACAATATGGAATTTCCAAATATTTACAACATAGGTAATTAAATAATAAATACAAACATTACAAATGCAAAGAATTATCAAGGTTGAGACACCTTAATTCCCAACATTCTCCCACTTGGTGAACACCTTGTAAGAGCCAATAGAAAAACATGATTTAACTACTATAGGCCAAGAGGCCCATAGACTTCGAACACCATCTAAACTTCTTTGTGCTCATTGGTTTTGTCAATGCATCTGCAACATTCTTCAAAGTATCTACCTTCTCCAAATTTACCTTTCCATCCTCAACCATGTCTCTCACAAAGTGGAATTGAACATCAATGTGCTTGGTTCTAGCATGGAAAGTTGGATTCTTTGCAAGGCAAATTGCACTCTAACTATCACAACTGATCGTGAAATGACCTGCATCAACACTAATATCAGAACAGAATCTCTTAAGCCAAATGGCTTCCTTACAAGCATTAGTTGCTGCCATGTACTTAGCTTTTGTCATGGACAAAGCAGCAACAAGTTGTCGCTTACTCATCCAAGTAATAGCACCACCAAACAGTCTAAAAACATAAGCACTGGTTGATCTCCTGCTATTAATGTCACCTGCCCAATCTGAATCCACAAATCTATGATTATCAATAGAATGCGGAGGTCTTGAAACATTACGATGATAGCAAATGGAATACTCAGAAGTACCCCTCAAATATATGAACACTCTCTTAACTGCATCCCAATGAACCTGTCTAGGATTAGCCATAAATCAACTAAGGACTCCCACTGCTTGGGCAATGTCTGGTCTTGTACAGACCATAGCATACATCAAACTACCAACAACACTAGCATAAGGTACTCTGCTCATGTCCTCCACCTCCCTAGGAGATTTCAGACAATCTTCAACAGACAACTTTGTCCCCAAAGAAACGGGAAAACACAATGGTTTACAATCTGCCATGCTGAATCTATCCAACACGGTCTTCACATACTTACTCTGGCTTAACCAAAAAATTTTGTTGATTATGTCTCTTCGAATTTCCATTCCTAGAATGTACCTGGCTGCCCCTAAATCTTTCATTTCAAACTATGCTGACAACTGCGATTTAAAATTAGAAATCATATTCTTACCCTTCCCAATGAGCAACATATCATCAACATATAGTGCAACAATGAGAATATGATCACAATCAAATTTATAATACACAGTGATCCGATTTCAGTTTCACAAATCCAATTGACAAAACAAAGGCATCAAACTTCAAGTACCATCTCCTAGGGGATTGCTTCAAACCATACAAAGACTTTTTAAGTTTGCAAACCAAATTTTCTTTACCTTTCACCATGTAATGCTCTGGTTGTGATATGTAGATTTCTTCCTCCAAGTCACCATGAAGGAAAGTTTTCTTCACATCCATCTGTTCTACCTCCAAGTCATAAGCTGCTATGTGTGACAACAAGAATTGAATGGATGTCAGCTTTGCAACGGGAGAGAAGATCTCACCATAATCTATACCCTCCACTTGTGAATACACCTTTGCAACCAATCTGGCCTTATACTTCTCAACACTGCCATCTACACCAATTTTCTTCTTGAACACCCATTTGCATCCAACGGGTTTCTGTCTAGGAGGCAAAGGCACCAAGTCTTAAGTTTGATTCTTTTTCAAAGAATCCATCTCTTCCTCCATGGCCTCCTTCCAGGAACTTGCATCCTTCATGTCCAAAGCCTTTAATATAGTTCTAGGTTCATCACTATTAGTAAGCAAAGCATAAGCACAACCTTTTAGGTTGATTTCTTATTTGTGTAGACGTCCTCAAGAGCTGAGGTTGAGGTTCAGCTTCTTCATCTGAGCTTTCAGAGTTGCTAGAGCTCTCCTCATCATTAGGTCCAACATTGTCTTTCTGTTTAGTCTTCTCAAGGGTGAGAGGAAACTGAACAACATCCTCTTTCTTTTCTTTTTCTTCTGGCTGCAAAATAGTGGAAGAAGGTGTAAGCTCTCTAAAGATGACACTTCTGCTATACAACACTTTTTCAGATATGGGGTCTCAAAGCTTCTATCCTTTCACACCAACACCATAGCCAATGAAGATAGACTTAACAGCTTTGTTCTCCAACTTTGACTGCTTCTCCCTAGGCACATGTGCATATGCCTCACAACTAAAAACATGAAGATGCCTTACTAAAGGCTTTCTACCAGACCACACCTCCATGGGTGTCTTTCCAACAAGAGTTGATGTAGGATATCTATTTACCAGATAGCAAGTAGTGACAACAGCTTCAGCCCAAAACTTTTGTTCTAGGCTAGCTCCACTAAGCATACTTCTAGCCTTCTCCATCAATGTCATGTTCATCCTCTCTACAACTCCATTTTGTTGCGGGGTGTAAGGAGTTGTCTTATGCCTTTCAATCCCAAGTTCCTTACAATACTTATTGAATTCTGTAGAACAAAACTCACCACTATTGTCAGTTCTCAAACATTTAATCTTTTTACTAGTTTGATTTTCAGCAAAGGCTTTAAACTCCTTAAACTTGCTATAGACTTCAGATTTGCTTCTGAGAAAATAAATCCATGTCATTCTACTATAATCATCCATAAAGATACAAAGTATACAGATTTTGATAACAAAGGAACATTAACAGGACCAAACACATCAGAATGAGTAAGGTCCAACACACCAAAAGACTTATGAGAACTTGAGTAAAACTGAACACGGTTTTGTTTTCCATAAATGGAATGTTTGCAAAAGTTGAACTCAAGATTACAATCATCTAACGCCTTAATGATGTTCTTATTTTTTAGGGTACACAGACCCTTCTCACTAATGTGGCCAAATCTCTTATGCCATAACATTATCTTTTCAGCAGGAAGTTTAACTTCCAATGCACAATTACAACCATCAAGATTAGAAACAACAGATTTCTTCACTACTCGTTCAGATGGTGGGGATGAAGTGACTACTGCCCTCTTCCTTGAGTCAGAAGAACTATTGCAATGTGAAATGCATGCTTGCAGCTGAAATAGAGTACCTCTCTGAGTACCCTTAACAAACACCATAGATCCTCTAGTCATCTTACATCCTTCTTTCGAAAAGACAACTTGCACACCTGCATCATTCAAACTACTTATAGAAAGCAGGTTTTGTGCTAAGCCTAGGATGTGCATAACCCCATAGATCCCCTTCACTCAACCATCAGGGAATCAGATAGAGACTCTTCCATGACCAACGATCTTTAGATGAGAGTCATCACCTAGATACACCTTTCCACCATCAAACTCCTCATACTTAGTGAACCAGTCTCGATGCGAGGTCATGTGGAATGATACACCAGAGTCGATTAGCCACACATCATCAGATGCATGGGTTGCCAAGGCTAGGATGAAAGCATCACCATCATCTTGTGATTTGTCAAAATCTAAATCAGCAGCTTTCTTCTTTTTCTTCTTCTCCTCTTTGCATTCCTTTCGAAAATGCCCAGTCTTGCACAGTTCCAACAAAGAGCCTTGGACTTTCCAAGAGATTTGGATCTCCCACGGGATTTCGATCTACCCTTATCAGCTTTCTTGTCCTTCTTCTTCCCTTTCTCCTTGGGTCTTCCATGAACTGCAAGGGCCTCTTTGGCTGCCTCAAAAGGCTTTCTCTGCATGTCTTTAGATAATAGCGAAGAAACCACCTCTTCCATTTTTAATGTGGATGTGGTGCTTCCAATTGCCATGACAAGATGATCCCATGAGTCTGGTAGAGAAGAAAGCAAGGTCATACATCGATCCTCCTCCTCCATCTTTACACCAATAGATGTCAATTGTGCAACTAGCATGTTGAAAGCATTCATATGTTCAGTAATGGATCCTCCATCCTCCAATCGAAGAGAATACAACTTCTTCTCAAAAAAAGTTTATTAACTAGGGATTTGGCTTGATACACATCCCCCAACTTCTTCCAAAGGAATTTTGCAGTAGTCTCCTCATGGACATTTAAGAACATAGAATTGGCAAGACTAAGTCTTATAAGACCCTTAGCCTTCTGATCCTTGAGATCCCAATCAACTTTGACATTGCAGCTAGTTTAGTTTTGTTCACACTATCCCAAAGGTCTCGATCAACTAACATGTCTTCCATCTTGAGCTTCCACAGCTCAAAATTACTACCATTGAACTTCTCCACTTCAAACCTTCCTGATGTGCCTGCCATCTCCTTGCTGCAATAAGATATAGAATGCTCTGCACAGACTCCCACTTAACCTAACATTAGCTCAAAAAACCCCTACCCAACAACTAAGACCAAAGGTCATCAAGCTCTGATACCAAGTGAAAGGAAGCTAGGTATGCAGAAATCACTTCCTACACTAATCTATTGAGGAGAGGGCTATGAAAATTCAAATTTATCCTAACTATTATAGAAATATTAAACCATTAACATGAGATATTGTAGAAAAACACAAGAGCCAAAAAGTAGACAGAAGAAGAGAGACAAAGATTTACACTTGGGAAAACCCTTATCGGGTGAAAAACCCCACACTCATAAACCTGCACAATGTATTAACAAATCTGAAAGAATGTTTACAATACACTTGCAATGCAAGCTTTAATGGTCTATGACACTCATGTCTGGAGTCAATCCGGTAGCATAATAGCACCTATAAACCTGTGATTCAAACTCCATCTCCAAGCACCTGTATAAATAGGAAATACAAGGCAAGATTGGACCTTTCTTTGAATGGGCTTCCAACATGGCTTCATGGACCAAAACCCACGTCCAAGGACACTTGGTCAACATTGTAGAATGTGCCTAGCACTTGTCCATAGCTCCCATCCCAAAGAGGTCACCTATTTCCAAAATGGGCTATGACAGATGCTTTTACAACACTTATGACTGTCATAGAATCTGTCATAGTGGTTACAACTTACAGTTGTAAGAGAATCTATCATACACATGTTATAAATAGCATATTCTCTTACAACATGTCATATTCCACCTTGGGGCACCCAAATATGCCTTATTCAAAGATGCTTCATGACACATGTCATCACCTATCTTACAACCTTCTATTTCTGACTCTTACATGTCATAGATTCGTCATAGGAATCCATCATAACCGTTTCGGTCAAACATTCCTACACAACATGGAGGATGCCAACACATAGTAGAATATTCCTACCACTAAGTGGGACCACTATCTCCTCATGTGAGGACAAAATAACAAGTTGTCATATTCCATGTGGGATTGACACATCATCGTGCCACATCCCACAACATGACAATATGGAATTTCCAAATATTTACAACATAGGCAATTAAATAATAAATACAAAAATTACAAATGCAGAGAATTATCAAGGTTAAGACACCTTAATTCCCAACAAAAGAATCTATCATACAGAGGCTATAAATAGAATATTCTCTTACATGTCATAGTCCACCTTGGGGCACCCAAAGATGCCTTTTTCAAAGATGCTTCTTGACACATGTCTTCACCTGTCTTACAAGCTTCTATTTCTGACTCTTAAATGTCATAACTTTGTCGTAGGAATCCGTCATAACCATTATGGTCAACATTCCCTTACACAACATCCAAGATGCTGACAGATGGCAAAATATTCCTTGACTATCTCCTCATGTGAGGACAAAATTACATGTGGTCATATGCCATGCAAGATGACACATCACCGTGCCAACTCCCACAATATGACAACATAGGATTTGCATCCAAAATTATACAGTAGGAAATAAATAAATAAATACAATGCAATAATATAAGAATTACCAAGGTTGAGACACCTTAGTTCCCAACACCTAGTCCTGCCCTATTTTGGGTCAGCCCTAATTTTTTATGTCAGTTTTATGGCCGTTACTTAGGTCCTATGCTGACATCTCAAGTTTGAATTATGAAATTCTTAGGAGGAATGTTTGTAGTTGCATATATAAGCATGTTTAGGTTTTCATTTGTAAACTAGAAGATGATTGCAAAATTTATGCATAATTGTGATTTCATGATAGTCATTGTTGTAGAGCAGAGCATTGCTATTGTGTTTGTGATTGCAGATTTGACTTCATCTTGTCATGTGATTGAAGAGCCTTCATTTATGTGAGATCTACACTTCAAATACTTAAATGTCTCTCTAGGGCTTGAGCAAGGCAAGCTTCTAAACACCACAACCCCCAAGAACACTCCTTTGTGATTACTGGTTACAGGTACCAAGTTTGGTGGAGTGGAGTTGCAAAAGGAGGTTGCAGATAACAAGAATTTAGGATCTGAAAGAAGGAAGATAGAGTTGAACATTTCGGGACAAGGACATTAGTGGTAGTGTCTTCCAGAATTGTAGATACAGAAACAAACTAGACAGTGATAATCAACATCTGAATAGATTTTGACACCCTAAAGAATATCCAAAATTGGACTAGGGTGCTAGTGGACGTGTCATCCACATCTTCTGAGGTAGAAACAAAAGATACAGTGAATATCAGTGTCGGGAGAAGATCTCGATTTCATGGAGAAAATAATACCTTGGATAGGGGCACTAGTAGAGGTGTCCCTGACTATTTTACATTCCAAACTTTGAAAAATGGTCAATTATTAATCTCTGTCCTTCACCTTAATCTGAAAGGATTTATCATAATTCATCAATTTGCTTATTGTTTTGCTTACTTAGGGTTTTAAGAGCATTTGAGCATTAAATTGAGATATTGATTGATAACATCTGAGTTTCTGCATCATTCCAAGTGGCAGCCCAACCTATTAGGTGAATGCTCTCACTAAGTAGAGATTCAACTCAATTGATATGCCCTTGAGTGTTTGTAGTGAAAGGAGGATTTACCCTTGAAACCATCATCCCTCTTTTTCAACCAAAAACACCTTCCAGCCCTCAAATTACTATCACTCCCACCAATTTTACTCTTATCATCTTTAATGTTATTTTTCCTCCTCCTAGGAGCTATGTTAGAGGAGGATGTTAAAGGTTGAGTAGGGAACTTTTCATAGATCCTCAGGGTAGGAGTTTTCTATTTAGCACAAGGAATAGCCTCTTTATCAGAATGACAGAGACTAGGGGCATGGTTAAGCATGGGGGACTTCTCAGGGATATGCAGAGGATGGGTAGTGGCCTTTTTATTTTGATGTACACTAGGGTTAGCTTTATCAATAGCATGACAAACTATGTGGGAAGGTGAATTATTTAAATAGAAGTGATATAAATAATAAATCAACCCTTGATGTAGGTGAAAAACACCATTGTTATAAGAAACTTATTTCAATTGAGTTGATAAGCAATGAGAGAAAAAAATAAGGGGAAGCTTATGTGAAGGTTATGTCATGAATGGTTAAGAATGGGAAAGTGGTAACTGAAGAAACAATAAAATGACCCTCTAGTGTAAAATACTTGATGAGATGTAGGCTTACATTGTTCAATGGGATAGGTAGCTCATCTCTTTTATACCTTCTCTAATGTTTCATTAGATTCTCATACTCCTCTAGAAAGGTGTTAATGAATCCCTTATCCCTACTTTTGCTTAACCTTTCAACCCTTTTTCCATCATTTTCTAAACCAATGGTTGCTCCCATCAACTCCTTTATCACCACAAAGTCAATACCCCAAATTTCTACCTTCCCTTCTTTCTAGGACTACATGTATTTTATAGATGGGGTGGGGTGAAACCCTTTCATGGATTTGAAACAGGGATTAATTCCACCTTGGTAGAAGATCTCCCATAATTACTTATTGTTTTTGAGAACCCTACATGATGAGGGTTCAAACCTCACCCTAACGTCTCCCATTTTGAACCTCAAAATTTAAATCAAAATAGTAGCTTTGGAATTGACTTGAGTGAATGAGAAAACAAATAATTCACTCACCCACAAAAACTCCAAACATTACCACCACAACACTTAGCATCCAAATCATAATTGATGATTGGATAGTTTACAAGGAGTTTCCTTTTCACTAGGCACAAGTCCTTTGTTTACCATTCATCTTAATGATCACACAATCATTAGGAGAGTCCCACCACCTAAAGGAAACCAACTTTGTATCATCATGCCAATGCTAGGGATTGTCATTGATTATCACTGTTTATATATGGAACAAGATGCTAGTTAGATATATCTGACATTTCTATCCTTTAATATTGATTCTCTCATTAGCTAAGGTGTCAGTGACCTTGTCTTCTTCCATAAAGACATGATTGGTAGAAAAAATAGTCATTTTTATCAATTATTTAATATCAAAGGTATAACTTTCTAGTTTCCATCCCAGTTATGGCTTTCCAATTATGAGGTCAATTGTGACTTTAGAGTCTCCCTCTAACTAGACATATCAATAACCCAAGGAGCTGGAAAGATGAAGACCCTAACATGCAACAACCACTTTATCTTCAATGTTGCTTTTAATTCTTATGTTACCTACATACATATTTATAAAATCTCCCTTGTCATTCCTAATTATTCCCCCTCCATTTTCCATCCCCAGGTTTGCTTTTGATGCCCAATCAAAGTTGAGTTTGACCCAACCTTCAATTGGCTTCCTCCATCTTACTACCTTTCTCACCATTTGCTTATTTAAGTCTACATTATAGAGTTCTTAGCTAACACACCACATTCTAGCAATTCTCACTTCTTAGGCAGTAAGGTTGTAAGTGGGTTTAGTTATCAAAGTAAACTTGATGTTCTCAGTAATGGCCCTACATATATCCTGGAAAAAAAACTTGTCATTTTGGGTTTCTTCCCTAAAAACATAGTTTTTCCTTTCCTTCCACACCCTCCAAGCAATATTCTAAGGGGATATATTCCACATTTCCTTAATCACTAGATGATTAAATGAGGAGGTTCAACTTTCAAAAAATCATCTAAGGACTTAGGTATTACCTAGTTGATGCCATTTTTTAAAAGCACTTCTAGATGTTTTTAGAGAATCCACAATGAAAGAATAAGTGATCCACTATTTCAATATGATATAGGCACAACATGCACAATTTAGGAAAAGAGAATCCCTAATGCTATAGATTGTCCTAGGTGAGGATTTTGTTATGTGTAGTAATTGACTAGAAGGATTTAATCTTGGGTAGACTTTTTGTTTCATATTCTTCTCTATTTTTTGTCAAAGATTTAGATTCTGCCTATACATAGTAAGCTGAGGCAATAGTGTAGAGACTCTTTAGGTTAGGGAACCAATAGATATCATCCTCTTGTTTGAACATGGGCAATCTAAACAAGTTTAGGATGTTGTAGAGTTCAAAAACAAAAACAATTAGGCCAACATTAGTGACTTCTTGATAATTTTTCCATCTAACCCTTGAACCTTCCCTAACCTTGTACCCACTCACATATTGCCCCAATCTACATATTAGTGCCACCCAAAACTAATGGAGCTAAGGCCATGAGAAGCAAGGGGGCTGTAATCTAACAATTTGTTCTCCTTGAATTAGACTTAATTGTGTTTACCAACTCTCCACTTGATACCTTTAGCTAAGAGAGTCTTGACATTGCACATATTGTTCCAGATGAGTGAGCCCTTAGGAGCCCTATTAGAAGAGAAAAATATCTTGGGGTCATTGTCTTGGAAACACTTAGCTTTCATTATCTCCCCCAATCTTTTATGTCTCTGAAGAAGCCCAACCCAACTTTAGCAATCAAATCTTCCTTAATATTTTTAATTTTCTGAGACGTAATCCTCCATTCCGTTTTTGTTTATAAATCATGTCCTAATGGACCAAATCCATCCTTCTTATCTCTTCCATACCTATCTAGAGGAACTTTTTTTGAATTTATTCTATTTCCTTAGCCATGAATTTTAGAATCTTGAATAGAGAAATGAAGTAGATAGGGATACCTTTAGTATTTGGAATTTCTCATCCTGAGAAAGGAATTTCCCTTTCCAACTAGATAATTTCTTCTATATTCTTTCAACCATCACATTCTAATACACATGATTCATCTTTTTACCATGAGAGGGAGACCTATATAAACAACAAGCAACAAGAAAATATTGCATTCAAGACATGTTGCAATCTGGTGTTGCACTTGAACAGGGGTATTGGAAAAATACAAAGACTCTAATTGTAATTTTATTATTGACTTGAAATAGAGGCATAGTTCTTCAAAAGGTTTCTCCATATTTTAGTTTCCCTTAGAGAATATATCTTTATTATTGGAATGTTGTATTTATTTCTTCTATAATTAGAATTAATTAATTCTATTTGCAAAAATACAAATTGTAAATGATCTAGAAAGGAGGAAACTAGTAAATTTCTAGATAAGGATAGAATATTGTAAGTTTCTAGATAGGAGGGATAAGTTGTAAGGACCCGACTCATCCTTAACCAACTAATACTAAACTTTGAATTCAAAAATACCATGGAAGTAAAAAATTTGATCTAATAGATGCAGGAAATGTAAATTTGTGAAATTTTATTATTAATTCTAAGAATTGCTCGATAAATGCTATTATGGTTAGACAACTAGATCATAGTTTTCTAAAGTCATAAAGTCCTAAAAAGTTCACCACTATTAATCTAGTGAAGAGAGAAAGTACATTTTTCAAGATAATATGTAGGGACAATGGATCAACACATACCTTAAGTTATGCATTTCATCCTCCATTCATTTCCGACATATTACTTTTCCTCTAGCAACTATATCCCTATCATCTCCAAAAAACTAATTGGATAATCTCATGTTAACACAACTCATAAATCACTACACAGAAAGTTAAGATCATGATGTTAATTATAGAAGAACACCCTATATTTGGGGGACCTAAGTACTGGGGGTATTTTTTGTCATCCAAACTGCCTACATAACCTGTATCCACAAGATCAATGCCCCCATCCTTTAGATATGACTGACATAGGGAATGTGAATATGTAGTTCTATTTTACACTATGTTTGATGCAACTATGAGTAGGTATCTAGCCCTTTCTAGGGTTATTCCATGTCCCAGATAGTTCTTTGTCGGCTGCTACCCACTCGATGAAACAAGGACAAAAATTAGTCTGCTACCACAAACACCTAAAGGGGTGTTTGTCAGTTAGTCCTAGTGTAGAGGAATCCCTGTCAGGTGTCTTCTCATGAAATCTAGTTTTACTTCCTCAAGACAAATTAGGTAATTTCATGACTAAGACTGTACATGATTCCCTAGTGCTTTCACCAAGATCCGCAAAGGCAAGGTGAGAGCTTATGGTAGATGGGGTTTCTGGATAAGACTAGTTGCCCTATCTAACATTTTACAAGTCTCCTCCGATTTTGACTCATGTTGTCAATACACCTCTTTTTCTGTTGATAGTTTGAAAGGTTTTCTAAATGAGCATTTTAGCCTCAATACTTAGAAATTCATATGGTAATCATCATACAACTATTTCAATAGACTTGTCCTTTCTTCTAAGTTAATCTTCCTAATGAGATATCCGAGGACATTTTCCCTTCCTACAGATTTAACTTTGACATGTCCCACATTACTCCCTGATGATTTAGACAGACAGTACCCAGACGTCATTGTTAAAGCTATGTTAGGTGCAAGGTACTTGGTTCCAAGTGATAGCATTACCCATAAACATGACAAAGAGGTACCATAAAAATAGAACATTGTGATTTGTTTTATGTTTGGATGTTTATTTACAAAGTTTACCTATCTAGTAGAAAAGAAAAACTTGCATAATCACTAATAAACATAATGCAAGTAAAGTAAAGTATATATGCTTGATCATTTTTCTTATATGTAATGAATAGGACTAGAGAAGATACTTATTCAATTTCATCAAATCATAATTGTAACATAACTAGAAAAGATATTCTATTAACAAGGAAATATGGATAACTTATTTTGTTATACATCAAATGGACTTTGTTCTAAAAGTAAGGAGTTGATATTTTCTTACATGATAATTACAAACTTTCTTTTAAATGAAAACTGATAAGGACTTAAAAAAAGTTGTAAAATAAGACAAATGTCACAACAATAGGTTTACTTAAAACTCCCCAATTGGGTTTGTACTTTAATAAAACTAATTAACTTCCATTGTTAATAAACTTACACTAATAAGTACATTATAAAAATAATATTCTAACATCATTATTGGAAATATCGTTTTGTGATTGAACTACTTATGAATCACAAGACAATTTTATACTGCTTGAATAATCTACCCTTAATATATTTATGATCCAAGAATTCCTAATAGTACTCTTCTTTTACTTAGTCAATTTGAAAAGAATAAGAATTGAAAGATACTTAATCAATAACATACATAACGATGTAGTCTAGTACAATATAAGGAAGTATTGATAACTAAATTGTTGTAAATAGACATTGTTCAATAGTATAGTACAAAAATTAATTCCTTTCCTAATCGTTTCAATGTACTTATATTTGAAAATGGATAAGAATTTATGATATTTGAATCTAATTAACTTTCTCAACTTTAGCTTTTCTAATTGTTAACCCTATTAGTCAAAAAAGATTTACTTCTTTCCATAAGTTATATTGCATGAATCTTTGATAACTTATTAAGATAAATGAACTTGATCTAAATCACCAAGTTTTCAATTTGTATCTCTTAGTATCGCATATTATTGATCAAGTTCATTGAAGTCCATTAATAAGTTTATGTATTGTTATGGGACTTCAATTTGTATCCATTAGATTTCAATTTGGTCCATAGATTAAATTTGTTCAATAAGGAGTTTATCTTTTACTTGGAAAAATAAATTTGTTTTACATCATCCAATTAAATGGCCTAAGTATCGCTACCTAGATTAGTTGTATTTATAATGTACTTTTACAAATGTAACTCAAAAATCAACTATCATTAACAAAAATGATCTTAAAGAAAATTATTAAGTTTTTTGAGGTAGCTAATGGATACCATGATAGTAGTGGTAAAACTTAAAGGTAAGTTCTTTTCGTTATCTAATATGGTCATAATTATTGAACTGAGATAAAAGTAAAGAAGCGATGCCAAAGTAAAACTATTCAGATTGCAATGTAATTTTAAATGCACTACGAAATTAAGGAATAAATTGTAAGCTTGATGAAAGCATCAATACCAAAATATAGATAAATTTGTATAATACATTAAATAAATGGAAAAATCAATCCCTTTTAAGGGTTCCTCCAATGAGAACTTCATACACCAAATTGGCATCTTCACCTAAGAAGCTACCTTGTGTTAATGTGGGTGAAATGTAAGAATAGGACCATGAATTTAATATGATTAGGTATCAAATGTAAGGATGCCAAAGAAGTGTACATCAAGGGACATAACCATAGATATTGGAAATGAATAATATATTTAAAAAAAGTTCACGCTATTTGAAATGGTTTCCCTCAAAGCATGGACAAGGAAGAATACATAAGCATATAAATTTGGTTTAAGATTATAAGCATATAACAATGGTTTTGTATAGATTTTGAGATTTGTTTTGTGTGGATAGAGAAAAAGATACTCATTTAACTCTATATGTGTTTGCATTTTTTCGAACTTCGTGTTTCTTTTTGAACTTTAAATTTGTTTGCATATTATTGAAGTCCCATAACAATACATAAACTAGCACTTGTGCCCATGAATGTAATATTTAAATATATTATTTAAGTCAGTTTATGAATATTAAGAATTAATGTTTTAATTTTACATAATTAATTATATATATTAATAAATCTATATATATTTTGACTACAAAATATATTTTGATAAATAATGGCATCTATTTATTCAACCCTCCCAAGAATTTTGTGTCAAGTAAGGTGATCCATTTTCCCATTTCCTTGACAGTTCCCAAAATATTTTCACAAGGCAATTTCATTGTATAGGTATTCATCCATGTTAACATGTGCTCAAGTGATTTTCTGAAGATTTAAATTACAGAACTGCAAGGTTCTAAATAATAGGTTTTGAACAATAGCTATGGTCTTATGTTATGGAGATGACAATCAAAGAAATCCAAACTCATCATTTCACTCTACTTCCTATCGAGACTACAAATGGGACAACTTATGGGTCAACATTTAACAATATAAATAAAATTGTTTATGATTTCAATTGACCATAGGACATTTTCCTAGCTAGACTCAAAAAGGGGAGACATATGAACTATTTGACAAAATGCCTCAAAGAGGTGTCGACTCCTAGAATGCAAAAGATTATAGGATTTATACATAATGGATTTGTTTAAAAGGCACAAGAAACTATCAAGCAATGCAATTGGCAAGCATAAAGCCAAATTTCACAACCTTTACCAAGGTGCTCATGAACAGGGTATGACCATCCATAAATGCATAGTGGCAAGGGGATTTTTGTCAGATATTATGATTTGGGATACTCTGGTAGACAAGTATACAAAATGAGGAAGCATAGACAAGACATGTCAACTATTTGATAGAATTCCTCAAAGCAATTTCATATAATGATTGTGCCGGATATGCACAAAAGGGATTTGTCAAAAAAGTGTTAAAAACATTCAAGTAATAGCAATTGGCAGATGTAAAGTCTAATTCCATGACCTATGGTAGCACCCTCCCTACTTGATCAGCATGGGAGCTTTGGAGAAGGATTTGAACATCCATTAAGTGAAATGGTAGGGGTTTTTTTTTTTCAGATGTTGGTGCTGCGAGTGCCATGCAGCCAAACAGGCCTATCAACTATTTCACAAAATGCCTAAAATAATTGTGGTCTTATGGATGGTAGTTATTGTAGGATAGACGCAAAATGGATTTCTTGAAAAAGGTGGTTGAAACTATCAAGCAAAGAATGCAATTGGTAGAGTTAAGACCAAATTCCTCAACCCTTGGTAGTGTTTACCCTGTCTATGCTAAAATGGGAGCTGAAGTAGGGGACGAACAGAGGATATACTACCAATCACCAAAGCCTTCACAAAAACTTATACACAAATTTTCCCTTGATTAATTTCAGAATTAAAAGACTTACACGGTAAATTAAATTCTTCACAAAAAAACTTATGCACAAATTTATCATGAATGATTTGCAACTATGATTAAGTTTTTACAAAACATATGCACAACTATTCTAAGACATTTTATGAGCCCAAAACTTAAATTGAAAAGTAAAAACTCATGAATTCCTACAATCAACTTGACAATGAACAAAATTTTCAAAAGAAGAGAACAAAATTGTGGAGAGAAGGAATGTTCTTACGAGTTGATCTAGCACTCCAGACTAGAGCCAAGTGTGTGTCCCTCCTTCATACTTCTATTCTATTTATAGAAAAATTCAACCCTTGTCTAGAACACTCTTTTTCCAAGCACATGGTGGAAAAATCTTGGCTTTGAATGTCAAGTCTACTCAATAAATGTCTCTTCTTTAATTTTCCAATTTGCAATAAATTCATGTGGAAATCCTCATTTCAATCTTAAATGTTTGTTTGAAAATTGACTTGGAAAGTGGGGAAGTTGAATTTATAGAAGTGTACCCTTTTTTCATTTAGTTTATTTATTTAAAATTCTAAATTGTCCAAAAAAATCATTTATTTATTATTATTGACATTTTTATATTATTTAATTTTTTTCTTCTAATTATTTGATCAATTAATGAAATGCATACAAGTAGATATTAGAGTAAATGGTGGTTAGAATAAGTAATTATTGTTTGCATAGTATAGTCTGCTGACTCTAAAACTAAAAATCTAATCAAACTTGGATAGATTGCAAACTATATTAGAGGGATAAAAGTAGGTCATGACATACTTCCCCCCTAAAACTTTTCATCGTCCCGATGTAAAACATTACTGACTTTAATTCATAAATTAATGTACCAAAAGTGCTCAACATAAATCAAAACTTCTAGTAGTATCCTTGTATTATCATAACAATGTGAGTTTAAGAAATTACTTTAACTTTTCAAACTTGGTTGAACATATCCTTGCAGCTTGTCCTCTAGTCGGGAATGTTGATTATTCCAGTATACTCATTCATTGAAATTTTCTTGTGTCTAGGATAAACACTTGCAGAGGTTGTTAGACATATCATATTATGATCTTAATCATGGTTTTGTTTAGCCATGCTTCTAAGATTGTCATGTTGGTATGCAGCAATTCATCACAAAGTACTTGTTTTATTAATGCAAATTAAAGTAATAAATGATCATAAGTTACCAAAGATGCCATTTTTAAATCATTACTTCATCGTGTAAGCAACTTCCTCATAATTATTTTTAGGAGCCTTTTAAATACAACAATAAGTGAATAAGTGTATAAAAATTAATGAATAGATCTAACTCGCAAGAATGTCATCATTAAGCACCTTATTATCATAATATAACTTCTTCACAATTATCGTAGAATGGAGCCATTAAATCAAACATGTGTCATTAACCTGAACTCCACATGTGAACTGATCAAAGTAAAATATCCCCATGCTCATGGATTCATCATGAGAGTGGTATACTCAAGAGCAAACAAAAGTCTTCCAAAATAGATTTCAATATCAAGAGGCCAAATTATTATCATGTCAATGTGAGGATCAGAATATTATTATTTTCTAATGTCTCTTCAGGAGATTCATTTCCATATAAGAATGCTCTTACCTTAGTCCATTCATAATAAAGCTAAGTACACTTGCTCCTTACTTTGGTTTTCAACCATTTCCTTTCATAGAGAATAAAATATTCATAGATATAATTGATCCTATCCAAAGTCAACATATCTAAAACGTCATTAATAAATTTTCTTCCTTTGTACCAAGTCATCTTTCTAATCCGCCTTTAAGTTAGTTTCTCCCCTACATAAGAGGGTCACATTTATTGTTCTCCTTTTCTTTCGCGCATACTTGATCATAATGAAAATCATATCGAACTCAAAGTCCAACTGTCTGATCTTATTTTTCATATCTTTAATTTTCTCTCATTTTAAAACCTCCTTTGATGCTATTAAAATGACTTTGATCCTTCATTCTTGCAATTCACTTTAAAATTCCATCATCAAATATAATAAAACCTTAAAAATCAACTTTCTAAGTTCAGTAAAAAAAATTTAGGTTCATAGATTCTCCCTTGGTAATCCATCATTATCAAAATTTTTAGTTACATTTGAAGTTTACTCCAACATGTGTTAGAATCCAAAAGAAATGATACACCACCATAGTTTAGAAGAATTTATATTATCTTAGTCAATTTGAGTACTCAGGAAGTTCAAATAGCCAATCAGGCTCTTATGTCCTTTGGGCAAACTGGTAAATGCAGTTCAGTCACACTTTTATCTTCACTTTCACTTTCTAAAGAAGCTTATGTAACATAACTCAAATCATTAGTATCACAAGAAACATCACAAAGTTCAGGCTTAGGTCTTAGGTTTTCATTTTCTTCTCTACATGCTACAAGTGACTTCTCCAATTGATTAACATGTTCTTTGAATCCTACTATTTCACTCTTCTATAAACTATTCTCCCTTTTCAATTCTTTCAAACCTTCTTCTAGATCTTGGTTCCTATGTTCTACCTTCGAACTCTTCAAATGTGTCTTCAATTTCTTCAAAAAATGTCAACTCTACTTGCAGATCTTCATTTCTCCTTCTTGCATTTTTTAGTTCTTCTTCAAGGCATCATATTTGTCTTCTCCTAGTTCCTTTATCTTTTCCAACAACTCTAAATTACACCTTTTGATTTCACACAATTCTCCTTCCAAAATAATGGCCAATCGGGCCTAAATTGGTCAAACAAACCAAAACTCTATCCCATATGGGATAGGTAAACACAATAGCCATACATGCTAACAAGGACAAGAATAAATTAATTGCTATGCCAGAGACTTAAACTTATCGAATCAATCTGGATCCTGAGTCACTTACAAGAAATTATGCAATAGTGCCATATATTGCATTGAGGAATTTTCGTAAGTTCATTTGATAAGAATGTTCTAAGGACCTTGTACCCTCCCTCAGGTTTGCGGGTAACTTGCTAAGTGCAAGGTCAATCCTCCTGAGGATTCTTCTGAGTATTAGTGACTTGCATTATTCTAATATCATATAAACATTACACTTTAAATGAATACATGCTCAAGCACACACATCAACACTCAAGTGAAAGGTAACAATTCTAGCTGTCATGCATGCCTATTTGCAGAGACTGCCACATCAACAACTCTTCCAACTTTCCATCCATCTCTCTCTTCACAATTGTCACATTAATTGGCACCACCTTAGGACTTGTTATCCAAAAGTAGTGCTAGCATCCCAAAATTGATATTAGATTCCCAAACTAGGATTCCATGAATGACATCAATTTTCAAAAGTTAATAGTTGTCTCTAGTATGCATCCGGTTAGCCATAAAACCAATATCATTAATACCTTAGTGCCAAGTAACCAAAAAATAAAGATAGCTTTTAGGGCCCTCTCAAGGACCCATCCTCACGTTTCCTAATACCTTGCTCGCATTTGTTTAAGGTGTTATCCTCCAAGAGGAAGGTATGCAAGAAATACACACATAGATTTAGGGGGAAATGGATGGATTATGATTGCCCCATATTACCAGTCCCATTTGCACCCCCATCCTCACAATAGAATCTCCCCAGGACACTGACTCCCCCATACAACTTACCAAGGGCCCCTCTTGAACATGGTAGTTTACAGAAATCACATTACTCCACACATACCAATAGTTACAACAATAAAATGCCTCAAATCAAGAAAGAATATGTAAAATAAGTCCATAAGTTAAATCCTCAATTAGAATATTACGATAAAATGAGCCAAGAAGAAGTGAAGATCAAAGATAGCAACCATTGCAACATCACAAATTTAACAAAGAACAAGTCCTTGAGGCAAAAGGACCATCTCAAAATTAAAACAACTAATTAGTCCAAGAAGCAAAACATTGTCGACTTAACACTTAAGTAAAGCCTTTAACACAGGAATAAATAATCAAACAATCTCATAAAATTTACACATTACAATCACCATGTAGCCTTATAACAAGACCACCTAAGGGAAGTAGGGGAATTGGGTGGACTTATATCACTAGAATAGATAAATTGTACAGTGGTCTCAACCATGTAGAGAACAATGATAAATCACCATGTTGCACTAAGCATTCCCCATACAAGTTGGAACATCATTATCATATTTCTATATTGAATATCCACACGAATAGTCACATGCCCCTACACAACTCAAGGGATGCCATTACGTAAAGATCTATTAAGATATGCCACAAAATGAATTAGCCATAAAATATGATATCCACTTCCCAAAAGAGAATCCACAAGTCTCACAATTGTCATGTACCAGACTACTACTGTCTCATTACACTCATACTATCACTAGTATCAATCTATTCATCTCACCCTATAGGGAGGGCTTATCTACGGTATTACTATTTCCTTTTCTTTGCATTTTTCTCTCCATGTTTATCAATAACTAGATAATCGCAAGAGGGGAAATACCATTAACCTTATATATTAATTCTTACCATGCTTTAGATTAGTGGACCTCCAGGCCTAGTGTTTGAGCCTTTGCTCTGATACCACATGTAAGGACCCAACTCATCCTTAACAAAATAATACTAAACTCTAAATTCAAAAATACCAAAGAATTAAAAAATTTGATCTAACAGATGCAGGAAATGCAAATTCGTCAAATTTTATTATTAATTCTCAGAATTGCTCAATAAATGTTATTGTGGTTAGACAAGTAGAGCATAGTTTTCTAAAGTCATAAAGTCCTGAAAAGTTCACCACTGTTAATCTAGTGAAGAGTGAAAGTACAGTTTTTAAGATAACATGCAGGGACAATGGATCAACACATACCTTAAGTTATACATTTCATCATGCATTCATTTCTAACATCTTGATTTTCCTCCAACAACTATATCCCTATCATTTACACAAAACTAATTAGACAATCTCATGTTAACACAACTCAGAAATCACTACACAAAAAGTTAAGATCACCATGTTAATTATGGAGGAACACTCTATATCTAGGGGACCTGAGTACTGGGGGCTTCCTTCGTCATCCAGACTACCTACATACCATATATCCATGGGATCAAGGCCCCCCTCCTTCGGATGTGACTGGCATGGGGAATGCAAATATGTAGTTATGTTTTATGCTATATTTGATACAACTGTGAGCAAGTATCTAACCCTTTCTATGGTTATTCCCTGTCCTAGACAGTTCTTCGTCAGTTGCCACACACTCAGTGAAACATGGATGGAAATTAGTCCACTACCACAAACACCTAAAGGGACCATGTTTGTCAGTTAGTCCTAGTGTGGAGGAATCCCTATCAGGTGTCTACTCATGAAATCTAGTTTTACTTCCTCAAGCCAAATTAGGTAATTTAATGACTAAGTCCATACCTGATTCCCTAGTGCTTTCACCAAGATCCATGAAGGCAAGGTGAGATCTTATGGTAGATGGGGTTTTTGGAATAGATTAGTTGCCCTATCTAATATTTTACAAGTCACCTCCAATTTAGACTCATGTTGTCAATATGCCCTATTTTTTGTTGATAGTTTGAAAGGTTTCCTAAATGACCATTTTAGCCTCAATACTTAGAAATTCACATGGTAATAATCATACAACTATTTCAATAGACTTGTCCTTTATTTTTAGTTAATCTTCTTAATGAGATATCCGAGGAGATTTTCCCTTCCAGTGGATTTAACTTTGACATGTCCCTTATTACTCCTCGACAATTTAGAGGGACAATGCCCAGACATCATTATTGTAGCTATGTTAGGCACGAGGTACTTGGTTCAACATGACATAATTACCCATAAACGTAACATAGAGGTACCATAAAAATTGAACACTGCAATTTGTTTTATGTTTAGACATTTATTTATAATGTTTACCTATCTAGTAGAATTTTTTTTTGCATAATCACTAATAAACATAATGCAAGTAAAGTATAGTAAATATGCTTGATCATTTTTCTTATAAGTAATGAATAGGACTAGAGAAGATACTTAATCAATTTCATCAAATCATAATTGTAACAGAACTAGAAAAGATATTCTATCAACAAGGAAATATGGATATAACTTATTTTGTTATACATCAAATGGACTTTGTTCTAAAAGTAAGGAATTGATAATTTCTTACATGATAATTACAAATTTGCTTTTAAATGAAAACCAATAATGACTTAATAAAAGTTGTAAAATAAGATAGATGTCACAACAAGAGGTTTAGTTAAAACTCCCCAATTGGGTTTGTACTTTAATAAAACTAATTAACCTCCATTGTTAATAAACTTACACCAATAATTACATTATAACAATAATATTCTAACATCATTATTAGAAATATTGTTTTGTGATTGAACTACTTATGAATCACAAGACAATTATACTACTTGAATAATCTACCCTTAATATATTTATGATCTATGAATTCCTAATAATACTCTTCTTTAACTTAATCAATTCGAAAAGAATAAGACTTGAAAGATACTTAATCAATAACATACATAACAATGTAGTCTAGTACAATATAAGGAAGTACTAATAACTAAATTGTTGTAAATAAACATTGTTCAATAGTATAGTACAAAAATCAATTCCTTGCCTAATTATTTCAATGTACTTATATTTGAAAATGAATAAGAATTTATGATATTTGAATCTAATTAACTTTCTCAACTTCAACTTTTCTAATTCTTAACCCTATCAGTCAAACAAGATTTACTTCTTTCCATAAGATATATTCGATGAATCTTTGATAACTTATTAAGATAAATGAACTTGATCTAAATCACCAAGTTTTCAATTTGTATCTCCTAGTACCCCTTAAGGTTTGGCGCTTACTTATACAATCATGATTTATTTCTAAGTATGATTCTTACTTTAATCTTATAACATATGGCAAGGTCTTAGCCCAAGAGATTTATACATAAGAAATCATGATTCATTCTATGATTGACTTACTTATGATTTTTTTTTAATTTTTGAAATTGCTCCATAGATTAAAGTTGTTCAATAAGGAGTTTATCTTTTATTTTCAAAAATAATTTTGTTTTACATCATCCAATTAAATTGCCTAAGTATCGCTACCTAGATTAGTTGTTTAAAATCTACTTTTTCAAATATAACTCAAAAATCAACTATCACTAACAAAAATGATCTTAAAGAAAATTATTAAGTGTTTTGAGACAACTAATGGATACCATCATAGTAGTGGTAAAACTTAAAGGTAAGTTCTTTTCATTATCCAATATGGTCATAATTATTGAATTGAGATAAAAGTAAAGATGGGATGTCAAAATAAAACTATTCGGATTGCAATGTAATTTTAAATGCACTATGAAATTAAGGAATAAATTGCAAACTTGATGAAAGAATCGATACCCAAAGATAGATAAATTTGTATAATACATTAAATAAATGGAAAAATCAATCCCTTTAAGGGTTCCTCCAATGAGGACTTCATACACCAAATTGGCATCTTCACCTAAGAAGCTATCTTGTGTTAATGTGGGTGAAATGTAAAAATAGGACCATGAATTGAATATGATTAGGTATCAAATGTAAGGATGCCAAAGAAGTGTGCATCAAGGGACACAACCATAGATATTGGAAATCAATAATATAATTAAAACAAGTTCCCTCCATTTG
This sequence comes from Cunninghamia lanceolata, assembly GCA_027924645.1. Classification (NCBI taxonomy): domain Eukaryota; kingdom Viridiplantae; phylum Streptophyta; class Pinopsida; order Cupressales; family Cupressaceae; genus Cunninghamia; species Cunninghamia lanceolata. The sequence goes on from BSBN01000016.1 coordinate 11,420,268, forward strand.
AAATGGTTTTTCCTCAAAGCATGGGCAAGGAAGAATACATAAGCATATAAGTTTGGTTTAAGCTTATAAGCATATAACCATGGTTTTGCATAGATTTTGAGATTCACTTTGTGTGGATAGAGAATAAGATAATCATTTAACTCTATATGTGTTTGCATTTTTTCAAACTTCATGTTTCTTTCTAAACTTTAAATTTGTTTGCATATTATTGAAGTCCCAAAACAATACATAAAGTAGCACTTGTGCCCATGAAAGTAAGATTTAAATATATTATTTATGTCAGTTTATAAATATTAAGAATTAATGTTTTAATTTTACATAATTAATTATATATTAATAAATCTATATATATTTTGACTACAAAATATATTTTGATAAATAATAGTATCTATTTATTCAACCCTCCCAAGACTTTTGTGTCAAGTAAGGTGATCCATTTTCCCATTTCCTTGACAGTTCCCAAAATATTTTCAGAAGGCAATTTCATTGTATAGGCTATTCATCCGTGTTAACATGTGCTCAAGAGATTTTCTGAAGATTTAAATTATAGAACTGTAAGGTTCTAAATAACAGATTTTGAAGAATAGCTATGGTCTTATGTTATGGAGATTGCAATCAAAGAAATCCAAACTCATCATTTCACTTTACTTCGTATCAGGATTGCAAATGGGATAGCTTATGGGTCAACATTTAACAATATAAATAAAATTCTTCATGATTTCAATTGATCATGGGACATTTTGCTACCTAGACTCTAGAAGGAGAGACATATGAACTATTTGACAGAATGCCTCAAAGAGTCGTTAACTCCTAGAATGCAAAAGATTGTAGGATTTATACAGAATGGATTTGTTGAAAAGGTGCAAAAAACTATCAAGTAATGCAATTGGCAAGCATAAAGCCAAATTTCACAACCTTCACCAGGGCGCTCATGAATAAGGTATGGTCGTTCCTAAATACATAATGGCAAGGGGATTTTTGTCAGATATTATGATTAGAGATACTCTGGTAGACAAGTATGCAAAATGAGGAAGCATAGATAAGGCACGTCAACTGTTTGACATAATCCCTTAAAGAAATGTCATAGAATGATTGCAGGATATGCACAAAAGGGATTTGTCTAAAATGCATTAAAAACTTTCAAGTAATAGCAATTGGCAGATGTAAAGTCTAATTCCATGACCTATGGTAGAACCTTCCTTACCTGATCAGCATGGGAGCTTTGGAGCAGGGTTTGAACATCCATTAAGCGAAATGGTAGGGGCTCTTTTCAGATGTTGGCGATGCGAGTGCCCTACAGCCAAACATGGCCGTCAACTATTTCACAAAATGCTTAAAATAATTGTGGTCGTATGGATGATAGTGATTGCAAGATAGACACAAAATGGATTTGTTGAAAAAGGTGGTAGAAACTATCAAGCAAAGAATGCAATTAGAAGAGGTAAGGCCAAATTCCTCAACCTTTGGCAGCATTTACCCTGTCTGTGCTAAAATGTGAGTTGAAGCAAGGGATAGACAGAGGATATACGACCAATCACCAAAGCCTTCACAAAAACTTATACGCAAATTTTCTCTTGATTGATTTCAGAATTAAAAGACTTACACAGTAAATTAAATTCTTCATAAAAAAACTTATGCACAAATTTTTATTGAATGATTTCCAACTATGATTAAGTTTTTACAAAACTTATGCACAACTATTCTAAGACATTTCATGAGCCCAAAACTTAAATTGAAAAGTAAAAACTCATGAATTCCTACAATCAACTTGACAATGAACAAAATTTTCAAAAGTAGAGAACAAAATTGTTAAGAGAAAGAGTGCTCTTATAGGTTGATCCAACACTCTAGACCAGAGCCAAGTGTGTGTCCCTCCTTCATACTTCTATGCTATTTATAGAAAAAATCAACCCTTGTCTAAAACACTCTTTTTCAAAGCACATGGTGGAAAAATCTTGGCTTTGAAAGTCAAGTCTACTCAATAAATGTCTCTTCTTCAATTTTCCAATTTGCAATAAATTCATGTGGAAATCTTCATTTCAATCTTAAATGTTTGTTTGAAAATTGACTTAGAAAGTGGGGAAGTTGAATTTCTAGAAGTGTACCCCTTTTTTGATTTAGTTAATTTATTTAAAATTCTAAATTGTCCAAAAAAATCATTTATTTATTATTATTGACATTTTTACATTATTTAATTTTTTCCTTCTAATTATTTGATCAATTAATTTGATCAATTATTGAAATGCATACAAGTAGATATTAGAGTAAATGTTAGTTAGCACAAGTAATTATTGTTTGTATAGTATAGCTTAATGACTCTAAAACTAAAATCTAATCAAATTCGGATAGATCACAAACTATATTAGAGGGATAAAAGTAGGTGGTGAGATAAGTTTGAAAGTGTCTAGAAGGGTAAAACTATTAAATGCCATGTGCTAGTAAACTCTCGTTAAGACCTCTATAAATAAAAGCAATTTGTAATCATTTTCATTAAACGATCAATAAGAAGTTCTTGAGTGTTGTAGTACTCAAAGCATTTCAATGATGAGCAATTTGTGTGTTGAAATTTGTTTGTTGTGTGATTGAGCTCCATCCACCACTATCATAGTGGTAAGAGAGTAGGTTAGATCGGGAAGACTATGGATTAAAGGCATAGAAGCTTTATTTGCAGAGAGCTAAAGTTGTCTAAAAGGAGGTTGCTGAAGGTAGATCTCAAGCACACAAAAAAAAAAGTCAAAGCTTGGCTTGTTACCTACCAAAGTGAAACATGAATCAGTCTATAAACAAAGAAGGAACAGATCGCTAAAGACGAGATAGAAAAACAAGTCGCTGCTACCAAAAAGACAGTGAGTCATAGTAGTTGAAGCCTTGAAGGTCACTACCAGTCAAATCGTAAGCATAAATGAGTTGAGTTTCTATTTTATTGTAATCCTTCAAATAAGGGAAAAATAGCTGCAACTATTGAATTGAAGACTGTAGAGAGGGAAAATAAAGCTGTCATTGTAAAAAGAAGGTGTGACCGTCAAATTGGCCGCAGGAGCAATATCAAAAGTAGGCATTAGTTTTATTTGTAGTCTAAACCTATTAAAGCTGCCACTAAAAAAAATTATAGGTGAAGAGGTCACCAAATTAATCTAAGTTACCAAAGTCATAGAAAGGTCAGATCCCAATTGAAGCAACCAGGAAAGAAAAAGGGATCACGGATTTTCGCTCGTAGGAAATAAGATTGTAAATCACAGATAGAAATTAAAGTTGTAGAAATATTCCTGATTGGTCGCCGAAGAGAATTATTCAATGTTGAAGTTAAATCGCTAAAAATTAAAGAATCTAGTCAAACAAAGAAGCCTTAGCTTCTATGTTGAAGGTCACCAGGGAAAAAGAAGATGTTAATTAGGAAAAATAAGTTCTACAGGAAATTCTTGCGAAATTATGGCTAGAAGGAAATTGAGGAAGGAGTTACAAGTCACCCAAGTTGTCATAACACCTGAAATAATAGGTAAGGAGTTTTCTCTACATTCGTCCAAGTTTAAAAGGCCCTACTTACTGCCAAAGTGAAGGACGATCATAGAAAATTTTAAGCTTTTAGATCACTCATCAGAAATAAATTATGTATTTGTTAATTTTGTATATGTTTCCTCAGAAAGTCGGAAGTAATATGTATTGTTGTTGCTGCTCCGTTGTTGCTCATTCACTAAAGGTAGCTTTGCACCGATGATTATTATTATTATTATTATTATTATTTTACACGAAAAAGGTGGTGGAACCACCCATTCTATATATTAATATTAAAAAACGTAATTACATAAGGGTGCACGGGATGTATCATCTGGCAGCCAAAAAGTATAAGATTTACGTACATACATGGAGATCAGGGATACATCTCAAGACAAACAAAGAGCTAATCAGAGTTTGAGTCATCGTGCTCTTCAGGCGGTGACATGGGGAATGGGAGGGCATGAGCTGGAGTGTCTGGCGCATGGGGAGGTCCTGGAGCCCGGTTTGGAGCGTGCAGCCATAGAAATTTGATAGCGTTAAACACTTCCCTAGCCCTCTTAGCCACTCTGATAGGCAGTTGAAACCTGTGTGCATTTAGATGGCGGTTGAAAGCATTATAACAATATAGTCTTAGACCTCTGTGCACCCCCATATATACGTACACCGCATGATGCGACATCTGTAATAGAGTTCTGTCGAAAATGCCTCTAATTCTGGCCTCGCCCTCCATTTCTCTGCACTGATGAACACAGCATTGACGAAGCCACAACCAATGGTAAACGAGTACTCTTGGTCCTGTGTAAGACCGAAGAGATTGGAGACGAACGTCAGGGCGATCTCTGAACCTTTGGTCTGCCTCTCCCCTAGTTGGAAGAGATAATATCCGAGCACACAGTGAATGGTGAATTCCACGCTATCACACTCCACCCCAAATATCTGCCTGAGGAAGACGGTCTTCAAGGCACCCTGGTAAGTTGGTTCGCCGTCCACCGACGGAAGGAAAATCCGCTGATTAGGAATCCATAGCGGCATTGCGAGAGATACAAAACAAAGAATAGAGAGCAAAAACAAAGGAATCCAGTACCCATGAGCATCTTGTTGCTCACCCTTTAATACAACGCCCATCAGAATTGATGAGTGTCGTTGATCCTTACGACACCGAAGGCAAGAGACTTGCGTGACATAATCTTAATCCCTGTTGTGAATTCATTAGCTCTTGCCATTAAAATCCGTAGACGGGTCTAATCCTCAATAAATACACACATGCCAAATAGCCGAAACCAAACCTCTAATTTACTTGGCCACAAATGGAAAGGTGACATAGATGCTGCTGAAGAGTATTGAATATTTGCTTGGTATGATCACATGTAATCTTAATAAATATAGGTGGCTCAAATGCACTATCTTTCTCCGCTACTTCATTTTAACGTTGCCAAAGATTTGAAAGATATTAATCAAATGAGTGGTATAGGAGATCCTGAGATATATGCCATTAATGGCTTAACTTTAAATCTGCAGTAGGCATCACATCACCCATCCAACTACCCTTCCTTGATGAAAGCTTCATCATTCCAAAGCATGCTCGTAACCCATTATTATTATTATTAATATTATTATTTTCTATGAATGTTTATTTGTTAGAAATTTAAAGAAATATAGCAGCCATATCTTCAACTGCAAGCTATTGTTTTTAATTGCCCTTCTACAATCTCTCTCTGGATGTGATTCCCTCTTTTTATTTTGGTGTCTTCTTTCTTCACTATGGATTAATCAATTTATTTATTTTATTATTATTATTATTATTAAACTTATTAAACTACTACAGTTTTTTTGGCAATAACATTCCCACAATCTCTTCTGCTCTAATACCACTGATCTGAATCTGGCCAGAGATTCAGAGGACAATAACTGGTGAGCAGGCCACCTGTAGTGTTGTAGGAGTGCTAGAGTCTTCTGACAATCTCGTTGAGAGATATGTGTCTGATTTTGCCTGTCTTTTCGATGTGAAAGAAGGGAGTATTTATACATGTTCAAAAGGCACCATGCGAATGGTCACCACCTCCCATGAAGAGAATTAATTAATTAAAAAATACATAATTTATTTCTGACCAATCACATAAGGTAATATTGAAGGTGTTGTTGTTAAGAAGAGATCATAGAGGTTATAAGATATAAAAATTGCCTGTCTAAAGTTGTGTTGGAAAATTGTAATCCTGAGCAGCTGTCCACATTCAATGCAACCATCAGAAGATCTTTTGGGATCCGTTTTCCCATCGCATCTGACAGTAGTTGCCATAGTTATTGTAATTGGCAAGAAACTTAATGTTGGTATGTCATTTTGAATTAGGAAACAAATTTTTGTGAGGACAGGAAAAGACAAAATAGAAGAATGAACACAAAGAGAATGTGAAGCAACAACAATAGAGGAGGAGAAAAACTATAGAGAGGAGAATATTGCAGAGCTCTAGAAGCAACTCATAGCACCCAACTCTGGAATAGTAGTAGCAACTACAGAACACACAACAGTGTCTAGTTATCTCCAAAAGCTCTGTAAAGTTGTGGAGATCATTATAGTAATGGAATACAGAGTTGTATCTTTGAACTTTTGTTTGTAAACATTCTTTGAATGCAAATTTTAGATATAAGCTTGTTTAATGGTGTGCCTTTCTCTCTCCCCTATCTCTCCTCTTTCCAACATTTAGTAAACTTTGGTTGAACTGATGCTAGTTGGCAATGTATTACATATAAAACAAGTTGACCAAAGTTTGAATAGGACCTTGGTTTATCGATGTTAGTTGGTAGTGTATTGCATATAGTTGTTGGGTAGATCAACTATTGTGGATTAACCTTATAAATAGTAGAATTGTTGCTTCTTTACTTCATAGTCTCAGCCTATTTCAATGGGATTCAGTCTTGAAGTCTTCTTCCTACTTTAGTTAAAGTCAATCCGAAGAAAGAGTTCCATTTTGTTCATTTTCTTGCTTATGATAGATTAGATTGCAACTGATACATTCAAAGTTGAGTTCCAGATTAATACTAGGGACAAAATTGATTGCAAAACTATAGATGAATTTGGAGTTGTAAAAGTAGCCCCACAGGCCCAAGTTTGAATTCCATTAGGTGATAAGTAAGGAGAAGAGACATCCCCAATCTCAATCTGAGTTGTTTTCTTTTACTACTTTTCCTGAACACTTTTCAAATGTACACTTATTTTCCTTGTTGGAAATACATAATCTCAAGTAGTAGGTACCACATTAAATGCAAACTGTCAGTGATTCTTTTAGGATCCATTTCCCCTATCACCTTTGATGCTAGCTACAACATTTATTATGATTGGAAAGAAACTTAATGTTGGTAGGCCATTTTGAATTGGTCAACAAGTTTTTGGAAAGACAAGATGAGAGAAAATAGAAGAATGAACTGAGAAAAAAGAAGCAATAGCAATGGGGAAGAAGAAGAATTTGTTGCAGTAGCAACAGGGGATTTTGTAGGCATACAGTGGAAAGCTCTAGACAACAAAGACAATGCAGATAGATTTAGATAGGGAGAAGTGTAGGCAACTCCAAAAGTTTGTAGGAAACTCTAGAAGATCACATGCAACTCTATAAAGGTAGGTCCAAAACTTTGCAGGGAGCTATGGAATGAGGGAAACATAGAATAGCTCCATAAACTCCAGAAAGGTAGACGAGTTTATTATGGAAGAAGATTCATAGTAGTAGCTCTGTGACTATATTTATTTTGGGATGTAAAATCTATTTCAATAGAAATACAAATCTTTGTTTTGTTTTCCTTCTTTTAGCCTTCTTTGCCTCCTTTAGTTGGTTTTTGTAGAACAAGTTGTAGGATGATCTAATTTCATGTAAGCCATCACAGAAAGAAAGATATCTAAAAAGGAGTTTTTACAAAAAGTGCAACAACCAACAGAGGAATCAAGGAATATTGAAGTTATAAATTGTTTGATTTGTTGAGCCATTGCCAAAGATAGTAAGGAGGAATCACAAGTAAAAAGGAAATCCTAGTCAGTCTACAAATTAAAAGCGTTGGTGTATAAACACTTATCAAAAGTCATCTATACTAACTTAATCATAGTTAGGCGAATTCGACACATGCTCTTTAACTATGTCAAAGTGGTTAGTCGTTTAGGAGATGTGTCAACTCAATGGACACCTTGCACTATTCTCACGGATAGTTGCACTATTCTCATGGATGGTTACTTGCCACCTATCCCTAAATTGTGGAGAATTGGGTATCCAATTTCTCCTATTTATACTTCTTCATTTGTGAATACAATTTGTCGATTTCACTTGCAATCTCATAGTTGTTTGTTATTCCACGATCTTGGCAGTTTCTACATGGTATCAGTGCCATGTGGAATAGTTTCAAGACATTTTATTTTGATCAATCTGAGGAGAAGTTGTTTGCTACTGATATCATGCGAGCGAACACAGGTTTCGTGTCTTACTGGGGAATGTGAGCAAAGATGATTTGCATCACTGAACAAGCACCAAAAGGAGGGCATCCTCCACTGTGGCCACAACGAGGATTCAAGGCAGGCTTATAAAACCTACGTGCCTCAAAAAGCTGACCCTCCATCTTGGCAGCCTATAGCATTCAAAGTGCCCTTTTTTTGGGGCTTGCAACAAATATCAACACCTTTGAAGGCATCTCTATCCTCCACCGGCCATCGACTGGCCCAAATGGCTGTCGCTTGGCAGAATTAGGGGTCGAATGACACTTGGCTGAAGCCATCTTGGCACTCGACGTTTCATTTCTGTGTGCTTCCGTTTCTTTTTCGTATCTCCGCAGACACCCAAGGTGCATTCAGAGCACCAGTGCATGCCCTTGGAAGGGCTCGACAGAGGCCATTCATCGGCCTGCTTCATTTTTTGTAAAGGCCCTTTATAGGGCTTAACATAGGCGACACTGGAAGGTACTATTGTTAAATTTTAATAATCAGATTGACAGTAAGAACAATAAGACACAATTACACACAACCCACGCATATACCTTGGGAAAACCTCCCTCTTGGAGGTGAAAAACCCAGCAAGAAAATCTCAGATTCAATTTATATTATGAGCAGAAATGAATTACAGCTTCACTCGGATGGGAGCACAAAACATAGATATCAAATTACAACTCGTTTGAACCTGATTCAAACTGATCAGGATGAAGCTACTGCACATCAGCGTAGTCACACAGTAACACAAAGATTCAGCAGTCAATAATGTATGAGCTGTTGAATGATTGAATCAGTGATTGAATCGGTGAACTAATTGAACCACTGAACTGGTTCAACTATCTGTAGAATTTACTGAGTCGTCGAAACCTGTGAGCTTGTCGAACTGTTGAACCAAATAGTTGAACCAATCCGTTGAACCGAACAGATGAACCAAGCAGTTGAACCAATCCATTGAACCGAACCGATGAACCAAGCAGTTGAACCAAACCATTGAACTGAACCGTTGAACCGAATGGTTGAGTCGAACCGTTAGACCTAACGATTGAACCGAACTATTGAACCTATCGGTTGAACCGAACGGTTGAATCAAACTGTTGAACCTATCAAACGGTTCAACCTTGAGCCGCCGAATCCTTTGAGCCTTAGGAGCTTGATGCACCTTCGAACCAGTGAAAGCGTTGAACCATTGAACCTGTCAAATGATTCAACGATCGGCGAGGCACTTAGAACTGTCGCAGATGAATGCCGATGGAGAATTTTTGCTGATCAGAACTCAGGGTCAGTGAATGCTCTGTGTAAATGCTGAGTGCCAGTCGCTCTTCATTTATATGATATCACTTGATCAGTTTTGGCACCAATTACATACACATTACAATTGAAATTGGTCTAGACCTATTTGCAATTTCAAGATACATCGAATGAATTCGCCCAGATAGGGCCAGCCTTAAATCTGAGATTCAAAATGTTAAGGCCGATAGGCCATTCAGCATTTTATAACTAGGTCGGTCTTGGAAAGGGATCTGACCTAGCTACCAAAATTAACACTCCCTCTTAGCTAGGGAGGATTCCTTTATAAGGATCAAATCACATAGTGACTATCACCATGGCTACTTCCATGGATAAGGAAAAACATAAGTGCTTGTTGTCATCTCCACATGACGTCTACCATAGATACTCCTAGAGGGTGAACAAGCTTATCATGAAATTTCTCCCATGATATCCACCATACCTTCTTGCAGAGGGTGGATTCGCCATGCCTACTTGCAGAGGATGGAAGAGGGCTTTCACCTCAAACTTCTCCCAGAGAAGAGTGCATTACCATCATGCCTACTCGCAGAGGATGGAAGAGGGCTTTCACCTCAAACTTCTCCCAGAGAAGAGTGCATTACCATCATGCCTACTCGTAGAGGGTGGGAGATACAGTGTAATGTATCACTAATGCTAAGTCTCCCTCTTAGCTAGAGCTGTGTTCTCCACAACTCCAAGCTTGTCTCGAAAATATGCAAGCTTCACTCGAGCAAGGGGTTTGGTGAGAACATCTGCTGTTTGTTCATCAGTGCTGATGTACTTCAGCTGAATAGCATTCCTTTGCACCATATCCCGGATATAGTGATACTAAGTTTCCACATGCTTTGATCTATCATGAAACACAGGATTGGCAGAGAGCTTAACACAGCTCTGATTATCACTGTGAATAACTGTAGGCTCCCAGGGTTATCCAAACAACCCTGCAAGGAGTTTTTGAAGCCACACTACTTCTCGAGATGCCACACAGGCTGCAATATATTCTGCTTCAACAGTACTCAATGCTACTGAAGACTGTTTTCTACTGCACCAGGATATCACGGCGGATCCCAAGCTGAAGTAAACTCCAAAAGTGCTCTTTCTATCAGTGACACTTCTTGCCCAATCAGAATCAGAATAGCCTTCCAAGGTAATGACTATGTTGGAAGAGTACTTCAATCCATATCCAACTGTACCACGCAAATATCTCAAGATATGCTTGGCTGCAACAAGATGGATCTGCCTTGGTTCGCACATAAACTGGTTGAGGGCACTCACTGCATAGCAAATGTCAGGTCTAGTGTTAACTAGATACATCAAGGATCCAATCAACTACCTGTATTTAGTGGGATTCGCTAGATTAGATCTAGCTGCAGATTCACTCAACTTCTTTAAGTTAGTTTCCATAGGAGTAGGCATAGGTTTACAATCTAGCATTCCAAATCTCTTCAAAATATCAATGGTATATTTTCCTTGACTTAGAATAATTTCATTGGGTCTTTGCCATACTTCTAACCCTAGAAAGAAATGCATGAGACCTAGATCTTTCATTTCAAATTCTGAAGTCAGTTCTTCCTTACATCTAAGAATGAGATGATCTTCTCCAGTTAGGAATAGGTCGTCAACATATAAAACCAAAATCAACATTTCACCATTGAATACCTTGAAGTAAAGGTTAGGATCAGCATCATTCTTACAGAATCCTAGGCTTATCAAATATTTATCAATTCTTTCATACCAAGCACAGGGGGCCTGCTTAAGGCCATATAATGCTTTCTTCAATCTGCATACATGAGATTCTTTCTTATGGATCACATAGCCTTCAGGTTGCTCAATGTAGACCTCTTCTTCAATAATACCATTGAGCAAGGCTGTCTTTACATCCATCTGATGCAACTTCCATCCCTTAGCTACGGCAATTGCAATGATAGTCCTGATGGAAGTATATCGAGCAACAGGGGCAAAGGTTTCCTCATAATATATGCCTTCTTTCTGAGAGAAACCACGAGCCACAAATCTAGCTTTGTATTTCTCAATACTTCCATCAGTAGCATGTTTAATTTTAAACAACCATTTGGAAGATACAACAGACTTACCTTTGGGTCTAGGCTCAATATCCCAAACATCATTCTTAATGATAGACTGATATTCTTCATCCATAGCATTTTTCCATGTCTGTTGGTTCATGGCTTCTTCAATGCTGGAAGGTTCAGTCTCAATGAGATTGCACATTAATGCAACATAGTTTGAGAATCTTTGAGGTCTCCTTCTTTCTCTAAGTGTGCCTCTTGGAGCTGCAAACTTTTTTGCCTCTTGAATCCAAAGAGGTCTCTTTTTATTCACAGTAATGTCCCTAGGCCCATCTATAGGATCCAAAGGTTCACTTGGATCATCATGATTTTCAGATTCTGTAGACTCTCTCTGAATCTCAGTATCATGCTCAATATTCATGTTTTGAGGGTTATCATGGACTTCATTGTCAATCTCTAGACTTGAGCCTTTAGATCTTTTGAGTGCAATATTTTCTTCAAAAGTGACATCTCTACTAACCTCAATAAACCTCTGACCTGGAATGTAAATTCTAAATGCTTTGGATGTTTCACTGTAGCCCACAAGAGTGCCTCTTTTGCCAGAAGGTTCTAACTTGGTTCTCTTCTCTTTGGGTATATGGACATATACTGGACTCCTAAAGATCCTCAAGTGACTGATATCAGGTTTGATCCCTGAAAATGCTTCTTCTGGAGTCATATCTTTCAATACACGGTGAGGGCATCTATTCTGAATGTAGACAGCAGTCTTAGATGCTTCGGCCCATAGGAAAGTCTGCAGATCCTGATCATGAATCATTGCTTTTGCTGCCTCAACTATGGATCTGTTCTTTCTTTCTGCAACCCCATTTTGCTAAGGATTGTAGGGAACACAAAACTCCCTCTTTATCCCTACCTCAACACAAAAGTCATGAAAACTACCTGAGGTGTATTCACCTCCATTGTCAAACCTAAAAACTTTAATTCTTTTCCCAGACAGATTTTTAGCTAAAGCTTTAAATTCTTTGAATCTACTTAGAACTTCATCAGATTCTTTTGATTTAAGAAAGTAAATCCAAGTTTTCCTAGAGTAGTCATCTATAAAGATTACATAATACAAGAATCCACTTAGAGAAGCAATAGACATAGGTCCACATAAATCAAAATGCACAAGAGTTAATTTCTCTTTAGACCTACTTTCACTTTGATGAAATGGACTCTTGATGTTCTTACCCATACCAGAACCTTTGCATGTATTATCATGAGTATGACTGAGTTTAGGCATACCTTTAACTATCTTCTCAAGTGTGGGAAGGGCTCGAAAATGAAGATGTCCGAGTCTTCTATGCCAAAGCTCGCTTGACTCAGGTGCTTCATGAATGAGAGCTTGAACTGGACGTGCTGAAAGCTTATATAGGCTCTCATACCTATTCCCAATGACACGAGTTGATTTGATGCTGGACTTCTTAGGCCATGCAAGCACCCTTCCCTCAAAAAATGCAATCTGATAACCCTTATCTTCTAGTGCTGATATGGAGATAAGGTTTCTTTTGACTCCAGGCACAAACAAAATATCGCTGAGGTGAAGAGAAATTCCATAATCTAAATTAAGGGAAGTAGTACCAAAACCTCTCACAGAATAGCGAGCATCATCACCAATGACCACATGAAGATTAGACTCTTTCTCCACTAAATCTGAGAGGTGCTCTCGATAGCCGGTGATGTGTCTAGATGCGCCACTATTAATCAACCATGTATCACTGTCTGAGGGTACATTGCTTGATAAAGCAGAGATGAAAAGGAAGTCTTCAGTATTGGACTGATTTGAGACTTTGTTTAAGTTTGCTCCTTGTTGCTTAGACTGGAATAAACAATCCTTTGCATAGTGACCGAATTTGTCACATCTGAAGCACTTGATGTGGGACAAGTCCCTTTTCTTTTTCTTTGAATCATGAGATGGATTTGACTTTTGATCTCTATTCCTCTTGAAATTGTTCTTCTTCCAATAGCCTCCTTTCTTCTTGAAGGACTGGGCAGCAAGGACATGATTGTCTTCATGAGTGTTTTTGATAACTCCTCTAGCAGCCAGTCGAGACTCTTCTTGGATACAGTCAGCCCTTAATCTATCAAATTTGAGAAGATTAGCTCTTGCACTAATTCCTTGAATGTAGGATTCCCAAGATGCTGGAAGACCATTGAGGGCTAGCATAGTTAAATCATTTTCATCAACAATCTTTCCAATAGATGAGAGCTGATCTCTCAAATCAGAAATCCTCATGAAGTAAGCCATGAGGGATTCACCTTTAGCCATCTTGATGTGATGAAGCTGCTGCTTCAAAGCTAGAACACGACTAGTGTTGTTGATTTCATACATCTCCTCCAAAGTTCTAAACATTTTGCTTGTTGTATTCAGCTTGGAGATGATGAGAACAATGTGATCTTTTACTGAATCAATTAAGATCTTCTGAGCTTGAAAATCTTTCTTCCTCCATTGGATCTTTTCTCCTTCTGCCTCAGGCTCGGAAGATTCTTTGGTCACAAAGTCTGCAAGGTCATTTTCATTCAACGCAAGCATGATGCGGACTCTCCATGATGTGAAATTGGAAGCCCCATCTAATCTATCTTCAACCCTGAGACTGTGAGCCATTTTATCTGATCTTTAATGATAAGAGTAGAATGTAAATAACTGAATGCTGCAAATCTGATTATACTAATTCAAACCTGGCTCTGATACCATGTTAAATTTTAATAATTAGATTGACAATAAGAACAATAAGACACAATTACACACAACCCATGCATATACCCTGGGAAAACCTCCCTCTTGGAGGTGAAAAATCCAGCAAGAAAATCTCAGATTCAATTTATATTATGAGCAGAAATAAATTATAGCTTCACCTAGATGGGAGCACAAAACATAGATATCAAATTACAACTCATTTGAACCTGATTCAAACTGATCAGGATGAAGCTACTGCACATCAGCATAGTTGCACAGTAACACAAAGATTCAGCAGTCAATAATGTATGAGCCATTGAATGATTGAATCAGTGATTGAACCGGTGAACTAATTGAACCACTGGACCGGTTCAACTGTCTGCAGAATTTATTGAGTCGCCGAAACCTGTGAGCTCATTGACCTGTTGAACCAAATAGTTGAACCAATCCGTTGAACCGAATAGATGAACCAAGCGGTTGAACCAATCCATTGAACCGAACCGATGAACCAAGCGGTTGAACCAAACGGTTGAACTGAACCGTTGAACCGAATGGTTGAGCCGAACCGTTGGACCTAACGATTGAACCGAACTGTTGAACCTATCGGTTGAACTGAACGGTTGAACCTGTCGGTTGAACCGAACCGTTGAACCTATCAAACGGTTCAACCTTGAGCCGCCGAATCCTTTGAGCCTTAGGAGCTCGATGCACCTTCGAACCAGTGAAAGCATTGAACCATTGAACCTGTCAAATGATTCAACGATCGGCGAGGCACTTAGAACTGTCGCAAATGAATGCCGATGGAGAATTTTCGCTGATCAGAACTCAGGGTTAGTGAATGCTCTATGTAAATGCTGAGTGTCAGTCGCTCTTCATTTATATGATATCACTCGATCAGTTTTGGTGCCAATTACATACACGTTACAATTGAAATAGGTCCAGACCTATTTGCAATTTCAAGATACATCGAATAAATTCGCCCAGATAGGGCCAGCCTTATATCTGAGATTCAAAATGCTAAGGCCGATAGGCCATTCAGCATTTTATAACTAGGTCAGTCTTGGAAAGGGATCCGACCTAGCTACCAAAATTAACAACTATATGCATTTCATGGTGGAGTTCGAAGCCCACATCAATGGCTCTATTAGGCACGTCCAATGTGCCTTGTTTCAATGGGCCGACTTCAATCTCCTTCTCTGATTCAAAGGGCTCTGCAGAGGACTTTAGTGGTCTTTAATCGCTCATCATTGTGCCTGCAAGGAGGATCTTCGAATGCCACATAGAGGGTAATATTCTGAAGAGGCGCTCGAACGCCACAAAGAGGACACCATTCTACAGGCCATCGGGCTAGAGATAGGCGCCACTCACTGCCTACCAGACATCGGCTAGTAGGGCATATGAAGGCATCTAGCGTCATTGGGTGTTGGTTCCTCTCTGGGTGTGAGAGCCATGCTGCTCTGAGTAGTGCAGGCCTGAGGATGACCGTCAGTCATCTCTTCCCGTGGGCGCCAAATGACTCTCCACCAATGGGCTGCGTGACAGAATGAGGGTAGGGTTGCAATCAACCACAGAGGCCCTCAGCTAGGGGAAGACTCCAGGCAACAAGGGCAGCGCTGCAGTCGACCTAAAAGGAGGCTTCCACATACTGACCACCATTTCTTCTGGCCGCCATCTCCCCTGTATATTCTGTGCGGCCATCTCCCCTATTTGGCCACCCCTGCCATTTTTTTTCCTGATCCATACTTTAAATGCGTTTCAAAATTATGTTTTCAAGATTAATCAAAATTATCATATAAAAAAATTTAAAATTATGTTTTTTTAAGGGGATGTTTTAGAAAAGTATTTTTTAATAGACAAATGTCTATTAAAATACATTAGAAATTAAAAACACTAAGGGAAAGTGTTTAAAGGGGGAGGTGAACTTTTTTGCCATAGTTAACAATTTGTAAAAGAGGAGTCAATTTTCTCTTTTTCAATGAATTTGGCAAATGGGGTTAACATAATGGTTTTTGTCATTTTTTGAGGTTTTAAAAGGCATGTCTTTTCAATCCACCTCTTGACATAAACTTTGAAGAACTTGTAATAGCAAAAAGTTTGTAAACGCACTAAATTATAAAGTGCCACACAAAACTGAATGAGTATTTCCACATGGAGGGAAGTTTGAGAAATTATTGTACATGAACTAAATTATTAAGTGTAATGGGGAGCTATACCATCACAACATAGATTTGTGATTCTCACCTCATGTGAGTGTGTCTTGGAGCACACCTTGTACATCTCTACATTCTTTGCACACTCTCGATTTCAGTTTGTCTGCTCATATTCTCTTAGAATTAAGGGGGGCTATGATGGTATGCTAATGCTTCTTTCAATGAAGTAGAATCTTCTTTTTGGAAGGCCTCATGAACCTTCCTTCTAATCTTGATCTCTCATATGGGGGATTAATTCAATGGATCATAGTTTGAGGTTATAGTACTCCTAACCATAGTACTATCTGTATTATCAACTTCATAGAGTTTGGTTGACTTTGTGTGCATCATTTATTAGTGTTCGAATGTTCACTCATGCAACATCTTGTATCTCTTATCTCAGTCTATGCTTCTTGAAGGTTCGTTGATTCTAGCAGTTTCCAATCCATCATCAGTAGAGTTTGCAAACTTAGACATGCTTCAGAGTTCTTCATCATGATGTTCTGATCATCAAGGGACATCTTTTTAGAAGGTCTTATTTCCTCCATTTTCTCTCTTTTGGGGGGTAGTTTTTTTCCCACTAGGTTTTCTATCTTTCTCTGCTTTTTGAGAGATACATTTGTACATGGATACCTCATCAGGCTCATAGCCAGGACCCATCTTTCATAAACTCATGTAAGCTATGCTTAGGGGGCTTGTTGGTGTATAAACACTTATTCTAAGTCATTTATACTAACTTAATCATAGTTAGGTGAATTTCACACATGCTCATTGACTATGTCAAAGTGGTTAGTCATTTAGGAGATGTGTCAACTCAATGGACACCTCACGCTATTCTCATGGATAGTTGTGCTATTCTCATGGATGGTTACTCGCCACCTATCCTTGTATTGTGGAGAATCAGGTATCCAATTTCTCCTATTTATACTTCTTCATTTGTGGATACAATTGCTTGAATTCATTTGCAATCTCATGCTTGTTTGTTATTCCATGATCTTGGTAGTTTCTACAAAAAGAATACCAAAGATTCTAAAAATATAATGTCATAAGAAAAAGGAGTCACAGAAGTGATAGAGGTGTAGGAAAAAGTCAAAGCCACTATATCACAGCTGCCAAAAGAAAGAATCAATTTGTTAGCATAATACAGTATTACATTATTGTAAATATGGTTATAACTGCTCTGTCTATTCGACTCCTCCACACTATATATAAGTGTGCATTGTATCTACATTTAAATATATCAATAAAACATACTCTCCATTATTTGGTATCAGAGCGTCTAACTAATCTTGTACAAAGTGAGGCTCGTGGAAGCTTGCGTTGGAAGAACATGCCATATTGTATAGGAGGAAATCACTAGTGATGCATGTGGGAAGTACCAAACCAGTGTGTTCCAGATCTGTAGATGTGTTCAATCAGAGGGTAGGAGATTACATAGCCGTTGAGGAAGACCGCAAAATACATATTTTGAAATTTGTTGTAGTCGCTACTAGTTCCAACGAGTATTCCTGCAAACCTAGCCTCTGAGTTTTTTGTTATATGTTCCAGACTGTCCTTGCATATCTTATACAAAAGATGTCAAGGATTTGTAGGTGATCTTTTCCATAAAACATAGAGTTCGAGTGTTTTGTTTCCACTCTAGAAAGTAGTTATAGAGGTGGTTAACATGGTTTGAGAAAGATAGAAGATCACAACAAAAGTGTGTTGGTATATTGTAAGAGTTTTTTTTTTAGGCTGTAGATTGACAAAGTTTGCCCAGCACCAAATGTAGAGAATGTGATCAGAGTTTACCCATTATGGAGACTGCAGATGGTAGATGAGGCACAAGTTAATTTTTTGAAATTATGCTATGTGCTTGCCTAAGTTGCCTTTGCACATCTTTGGCACAAGATAAATGAATAGATCTACAATGTATAAAGTTGACAAGGTCTGGCAATACGTGATATAAGAACTTATAGGTAACAGTTATTTTTATCAAAAAATTTTAAGTGTTGCTTTATATCCTAAGAAGTGTCATAGAAGTTTGGCCATATAAGGGAACCTCTTATCCTATTAGAGGTGAATGGTTCTACACTTGAAAAGTTTCTTATAATTATAAATTCTTTTACTTGGAGATAAGCAAGATATGGGTGAATTTTGTTTTGTGAAGGTATAATCATTCTCAAATATTATTTTTATTTGGAGTAATAAGGTAAAAATTGTTGAAGGCTTAATTTGATGAAGGTTTAATAATGTCTTGGAGATATAAGGTTGATTAGTATATGGGTTCTATCATTGGTTTAAATTGACATTATCATCATGAATGCACATATGTCAAAGATAGCTTATAATTTCAAGGCCATCTTTTCTATTCCTGATGAGGCCTCCAAAGACTCATCCAGGACATTAGTTGGTTAAAGTGTATCAGGGTCATATTGGAGGTAGGCGGCATCAAAGGATGGAGGATTTTCCATCATCTCAAGCTATCTTCTCGCTTTGAGATGATGCTTTGCATGAGAAGCACTTTTTGGTTTTGGTTGTTTTTCTTTTCTTTGTTGATGTTGACGGATTTGAAGAATGTATGTTTTGTGAAGATTTTGTTTTGGAGACAGGTTTGGGATTTGGTGTTAACCTCATATGGATTGTTGTCCAGCGAGCTTCAGAGTATATGATCGAGAATTATACCCTTTTGTTGTCACTAGACAATGATAGAGATCTTTCATATCTCGTAGGGATTGTTGTCGAATAATTCAAGACTCTGTGATTTGAGAGTTTGAGACTAAAGAGCTCAAGAACATAGCTTGAAGCTAAACCTTTCTAAGGGTAGATGAGACAACATGATGGAGCCCCGCTTGGTTCATGATTTGTTCTTTGGGAGAAGATATTCTATAAAATATGTATTCATATTATGTAATCAATTGTGTTCAGTATGTTAGCATTCAGGGGGGGTACATTGTTACTATTGCAGGAACAATGTAATAAGGGGGTGAATGTTAGCATAATACAATATTACATTGTTGTAACTATGGTTATAATTGCTCTGTAAGTTGGTTATAACATTGGTTATAACTGTTCTATATGTTCGAATCCTCCACACTATATATAAGTGTGCATTGTATCTACATTTAAATATATCAATAAAACATACTCCCCATTACAATTTACATTGAAGCTAAAGCTAGAAAGAAAACAAAATAGGGATTCATAGAATAAGGAAAAAAATCATAGTTTTTATAGAGAAAAAACTATAGCTATTATATCAATGAATATAGGTTGAAAAAATAAATTGAAAAGTAGATAGAAGTTGCCATATCCAAGAGGGAAATAAATCAAAGAAGGAATTTTGAAGTATCATAGACTAAAGACCCATCAATTTCTAAGTTTAATTTTCTAATATAAAATTTTGTTGAAGATAAAGTGTAAAAAGATTATAGTATTAAGAAGGAGTGAAGGCATGGGAATCCAATGAAATCTATTGCCAAACAATTACAACCAAGTGTAGTAGCACCAATTTAATATAATTATTTAATGAAATAATTTAAATGGGAAAGATTAATAGAATAGTGGAGAAAGAAAATAAAAGCTTAATGGTTGAAACTGATATTTTGGAATCTAATAACTGCTAAAAGTTAAAGAAGAACTGATGAAAGTTGAAAAGAAAAATGAAGAACTATAAGAAATATTGAAATGGTTTGATAAGGTTGAAAAGAAAAATGAAGATTTGGAAGAAAAGTTGAAGAGTTTTGAAAAGGAAAATAGTTCTCAATAGGATGAAATATCAAAATTGAAGGAACAAAGTAATGAGTTAGATCGATTACTTGGATCATGCCTAAAGGAAAATAAGTGTCTAAGGTCTTCACTATGTGATGATTTGTATGATGTTTCAAGTGCACTAGATGATTTGGTTGAAATACTTTCTTTAGAAAAAGAGTTTAAGATTGGAGATACTAATGTGTTTGAATTTACAAATCTTTCTAGTTGAGATGAAAATTAAAAAAAAGGATATTGTATAAAGAATGTTGGTTTTATGGTTATGAAAATAATGGGTTATCATGGAAAATGTTTGAGAAAGTATGGACAAAGAATTAGATAGCCCATTGAACCTAGAATGAGGCTAAAGGATGAAATTCTTGGATATGTTAGTGGTAAAGAAAATTTAAATGATGTTACAGGTACAAACAAGTTAGTTCAAGAAATTTAGTGTTCTCATTGTAATAGGTAAGGATATAGAAAAGAAATGTGTTGGGATATTCATCCTTGTACTATTTATGGATTAAAGAATAATTCTAAAAAATGTTTTAGAATAGAGAGTGGAAGATTTCCATCTATGAAAGATTGTATATAGATAATTATGGATAGATTGGTGTATCAGATTGGAAAAAAAGTCACAAATATGTTTAAAATGTTGTACAAGCATAAATATTGACATGTCAAACAAAAAAGGAATCATGCAAAGATTGAATGTTTGAGTTGTGTGATTGATAATTGTTTGTTTTGACTCAAAAGAAGTCATTGTCTTATGTGAAAGGTATCATGCAATACTGATTTTGTAGGAGGAGTACTTCCGGACATATTTTTCACAATAGGAGTAAGCACATGTACCATTTCATCAAAGAGACATTAAGGAGTGCAGAAATCTACTTGGATTTTTGTAGATCTAAAGATCAGGTGGTAGGTATATTCACAAAGGCATTAGCTAAGGAGAATTTTTAATATCTAAGATAGAATTTGAGTATTATAGATACTAAAGTAGTTAATGGTAGAAATTAAGGGGGGTGTTGGAATATTGTATTAATTTCTCCCATAATCAAAATTAATTAATTATATTTGTAAATAGGTAAATTGTAAATGTTATAGAAAGAAAGAGGAAACTAATAAGTTTCTAGATAAGGATTAAAGATCATAAGTTTCTTGATAGGATAGATAAATTAAAAGTTCTTAGAAGGGAAAAAATATTAAATGCCATGTACTAATTAACTCTTGATAAGACCTCTATAAATAGAGGTAAGTTGTATTGATTTTTCATCCAGCGATCAAGAGAAGTTATTGATGTTGAAATTGATAATTAACTTGAAACACCAGGATCACTTGCAAAACCTAAGATTTACCTTCCACAAGAGAAGAAAGCAAAGAGGAATAATTTGCACAATAATGGATGTGATTAATGAAATGGATTCAAGAACTACATGTGACAACTTGCTTTTATATTTGCAAGTTAAATAAAACCCTAATATGACTTAATAATAACCTAAGACTAAAAAAGCCCTAAGTAAACTTATTAAAGTATAATTAAATATTTAATTACACCAACACACCCCATAATTGTAACTTAGGGAGAAATGAAAAACCATGCAACTAATGTAAGAATGGGTCTTGGCTACAAGGCCATGTTAGGTACCCATGAAAAACAAAAATCCCTCATAAAATGGAGAAAAGGAGAAAAATTTTGTGGGAAAAAACCCCTCTCCAAAAGAGAGAAAAAATATGCAAATAAATATGTGCAAGTGATGGAAGAAGTGCTCCAACTAATACCCCCCTAGAACAGAATCCATCACAAGAATACAATCATGAGCCACCCCTCCCATCCCCACATAAGAGGGAAAGATAGAGGCAAGAAAATCCTCCAACACTGTTCAATCTCCATAACTAGAAGAGGATGCTTGAACACGAATGCAAAAGCCAATCCACTTATGGAAAATCACATTTCTTCCCTTAAAAAGAAATAGAATAACCTGTGAACCCTGAAGAACCTGTGAAGTAGGTGGCCTCAAAAGAAATGTCTCTGAAGACTAGATGAATGTCCACATGCCAAAATCTGAAGAAGCCACAACAAGGTTAGGAACAACCTGCTGAATCCATGAAGGTGACAACTGAAGACAAAATGGAAGCTGTGAATCAAGGGTCTCCAAAGACAGAATATGACTGATAACAGCAATGCCAACACTATCAGCAAAGAGGAACTGTAAGCCCTCAAGAGTATCATCATCCTTCTCAACCAATGAAGCATCAATCTTAGCAGAAATAGGATGTGGAGAAGAAGAATGAAGGGCACCTTGATGTAAAAATGAATCAGTAGCAAAAATACCAAGATTCAAATACCCAAACTTCTTATCAGAAGTAATATTCACACAAGAAGTGTGATCAACAGTCAAAGGATCTAAACCATCATCTAGAGCAAAATTAGAAAAGGTATATAACCAAGATGCATGATCAACCACCATAGTAGCAATAATCTTTGTGGTCTCCAAATATCTAATGATAACTAGATTAGGTGTGAATTCTACTGTTTTCCCTGCACCACTATGAGTAATTTGATAGATGGAAAGTAGATTATGTGATAAGGAAGGCACACACAATACATCATGGAAAGTACCCCCTCCAATATCAATAGATCCCTTTCCTATCACCTTCATGTAATTATTATTACCCATCAAGATTGGTGGCAAATCACAAGGCTCAAAAGTAGAAAAAATAGACAAAGAGGAAGCCATATGGTGAGAGGCTCCTAAATCAATAAGCCATTTACTTGATCCATGAGATGTAGTGGCACAAAGTGCCTTACCTTTGTATTTGTCAGCTCCATGAGCAACACCTACATGTCCCATCTCAGTAGATCCTAACTGATGTGTAGGAGTAGAAGATGATGAAGTAGTAATCAAAGCTGAGTTTCTTAACAAGATTCTTTAGCTCTTCTATCTGTTTGTGGTACCAAATAGTATCATCATTCCCACATTTCTTGCAATGGCTGCATGTGGGTATCTCCTTGGATTTCTCCTTTTTGCTAGATGAAGATGAAACATGAGGTGCATGTCACGTTGACTCCTTGCCTTGTTCTTGATGTTTGGGTTCTATTTCTTTTCCTTACCACTTGAATCCTTTTCATCTTTGGTACCTTGACTTGCAAGAAGTCCCTGAGGCTTTGTAGACTTCAATGTGCCCATCTGAACCAATTTTATTTGCTCCCTAGTGAGAGATGTATCAAAGTCATCAAGTGAAGGCATTTTGAATTTAGTTCCAAGAGCATCCATGGTAGCATAGAAAGTGGATACAAAAATAGAATAATCTAAACCAAGCTTAGCAAGTATGGAGAGAATCAACTGGGTGTCCTCTTTCTAAATACCACACTATATGAGCTACAACCTGAGAGATTTGAGTTTGGTGAAGAAGTCCTAGATGCTATCAAAATCTATAGGATTCATACCAATAAGCTCATTCTCCAACTGAAAACTCCTCAAAGTATCCTTCTTGCCAAACAAAAGCTCTAATTAGGCCCATACTACATTTGGTGTTGTGCAAGAATTAACATGAAAGAGTAGATCAGGTGAAATCAACTGACATAATGTACCAAAGGCCTCATCACACCTATTAAACCATTTTCTCTTTTTAGCAGCCCCTATATGTTTAGTTTCTGAGCCCATAGTCACTCTGTATAACCCTAATTTCTTCAGATGGATCTATATTGCTTTCTTCCACTCATGAAATTGTATGGAGTAAGAAGAGAAATTTTGGGTTGATCCATGATGTGTGAATAGAAAAAATATAGAGAACAACAATGTATCCCTCACAATGCAAGAATATTCCCCCTTGTACAAAAAAATTTGGCCACTTGCATGCACTTTTTCCAAAAAAAAAAAAGAAAAAACAAGATCTGAAATCAAGCAAAAAAATTAGGTATTTAATGAAATTTTTTAGAAACAATAAGTGGTCCACAATGTAGATCATAGAATCAGCTTTCTGACACCTATTCATTTGTGAAATTTGGACATCGTATGCCCAAGTTATAGCCAATTTTGCAAAATAGCTCCGTTAGGGTTTGAAGGGCCAAAAGAAGCCCCCTTTGGCTAAGGGACTGGTTGCATGGACAACCTGCTGTAGGGTCTGGGGGCTTAATTTAGGCACTTGGACACCAAGGTGACCGACCACTAAGTAGGAAGGTGCTAGAAGGTGGGTGGCATAGTGGTGGTGCGGCAGTGGCGCGACGGTTTCAGAAGGTGGCACCACTTGGACGGTGGCAGATCTAGGCAGAGGCACCAAGGTGGTGGAGCAAAGATTGAGGATAGCAGCGGCAATGGTGGAGGGCTGCTCTAGGTGGCAGAGCTGATACTGCCACTCATAACTGGAGGTGGCTGTCTGTTTGTGAGCAGGGTAGACCGCAGGGAAGGAGGCAGTGCCCTTGGCTGGCAGGGTCGGCCCTTTGGGTTTGCATGCTCAAAGCAGGCTACAGTCCATGTAATATTTTTTTTTAAATTTAAAAAAGAAATTCCATACGGACCTGTGCAGGGAGGCCATACGACCCGTTCTAGGAAAAAAAATTGCCCCGGAGTCACCTACACTGATTTCGATGAAATGAAGGGCATCCTTAGGGTTTTTGGCTTCTCTAAATGCATTGGTGATGACGATTTTGGCCAAAACTGCTGCTCCAATCTAGATCTTAAAAAAAGCACACTATGAAACCTTCACAAATCTGGCCTCATTAGACAAAAGTCAACCAAACAAAAGCCAAATTTGCCTTTTTCAGCTGCTTCGAATCCAATGGGAATGATGATTTTTATCAAAAAAGTACCCAACAAAAGACTCTATGCAAAATTTTCCCCGATTTGAGAAGGAGGTTGTAGATCTGCTCTGATACCATGTTGAAGTTTATAATTAACTCAAAACACCAGGATCACCTGCAAAACCTAAGATTTACCTTCCATAAGAGAAAAAAACAAAGAGCAATAATTTGCACAATAATGGATGCAATTAATGAAATGGATTCGAGAATTACATGTGACAACTTGCTTTAATTTTTGCAAGTTAAATAAAACCCAATATGACTTAATAAGAACCAGACTAAAAAAGACCTAAGTAAACTTATTAAAGTGTAATTAAATATTTAATTACACCAACAGTTGAGTGTTGTAGCACTTGGGGGATTTCAATTATGAATCACCTCTATCCACCACCATTAGTTAGTAATATGTTTGCATCAAATAAAAATTTAATCATAACCCATACTAATAATACAAGCATTACAGATTGTTAGTTGTTATTCCTCCATCTATGTGTTGACATTTGTATTTTGTGTGATTCACCTCTATCCACCACCATTAGTTATTAATATGTTTGCATCAAATAAAAATTTAATCATAACCCATACTAATAATACAAGCATTACAGATTGTTAGTTGTTATTCCTCCATCTATCAAGTTAAACAAACTTAATCCTTGAAAACTCAAATGTCCATAACGTTTGTGCCATAACTATGAATCATCTATGGTTTCTTTGATGGCATGCAAATTAGTTGAAAGTAATGTGAGAGACAATAACCTGTTCTCTATCAAAGGAGCCTTTGCTTTATCAAATATTTTGCAACAATTATCTTCAAGCACAACATTATAATTTTTTTCTACAAGTTGCCCAATACTTAAAAGATTATGTTGTAATTTTGGTACATCAAAAGTATCATGAATATAACTAGTTTCTCCTTGCTTAGTCTTTATAGAAAGGGTACCTTTTCCCATCACATCAACCTCTTTATCATTAGCAAATTTTACTTGACTTTTCACTGATTTATCCAATTTGAGAAAGAGATAAGATTTACCTATCATATGGTTTGATTAGCCACTATCCAAGAACCACATATCTTTATGATGTTCTTTTGCCAAATTACATTGGAAGAATGTGGAGTGTTTTGTATCTTTAAGAGACTCTTTAGTATAGTTGGCTCTCGACTTATTAAAACCATATTTCTTGTTTCTACATTCAGACTCATAGTGTCTAAAACATTCACAATACCCGAACTAGATGCTTCTACAATCCACAAAACTTCATCCCTTTCCTCTTCCTCTTCCTCTGCCACATCCTCTACTAGTAGAAGGCTCCACTTGATACTTATTTGCTCCAAAAAGAGGAGTTGTAGATTTTTCTTCAATTCTTACTGTAGGCTCAAAAGATTACACCAAACTCTCTGTAGAATGTTGCATACACTCTTTGTGAGATTGCAAAGAACCTAACAATTTTGCCACTTTGAATGTGGTTAGATCATTGCTTTCTTTAATGGCTATCACCACTAGATCAAATTTTGGAAGAAAAGATATTAGAATCTTCTCTACAATCTTATACTCTATTATAGCTTCTCCTTGAGTCCTAAGCTAGTTCACAATACCTGAAGTCCTTGTGATAAAATATTGAATGGACTCAGATTCTTTCATCCTTAAATTTTCAAAATCTCTTCGAAAGGTTTGAAGTCTTACCAATCTAACTTTGTTAGATCCTTGATATGCAATTTGCAAAGCCTCACATGTATCCTTTGATTTTGTCATGCCAGTAATATGGGGGGAAATTAAAATATCCAATGCAAATTGAATAGTGAATAGAGTTCAATTATCCTTCTTTTCATCATATTTCAACTGAGTTTATTGATTTGTTTTCAAAACATTGACAAGAGTAATATTCAATGCTATTACTATCATAAGTTTGGTCATTATGCTAGTGAGTGTAGAAAGAAACATCGTGACCATGGAGGTCAAAATGCTAATGTAGGAAATGAGAACAAGGCTGAAAATAAAAATAAGTCTAAGTTGTTTATTGTGTGCAACCTTGCTAAGAAGAGCAGCCTTGAAGTCTGGTATTTGGATAGTGGATTTAGCAACCACATGACTAGTAATGAAATCTTTTTTGCCTCCATTGATATAAATGTCAAGTCTGAGATCATGATGGGGAATAGTCAAAAAGTTCCTATCATAGGAAGAGACATCATCATAGTCCTTAGCAAGCAAGGTGAGAAAATGTAGATCCATGATGTATATTATGCCCCTGGCATAAAACAAAACCTATTGAGCATTGGCCAGATGGTCCAAAATGGTTATAGAATCCTGATGGAAAATGGAGAGTGCACAATATTTAATAAACGAGGCAGTAAGAAAGTCATTGCAGTAGTGCATATGACAACAAATAGAATGTTTCCTCTTAGGATACACATAGAGTCTTTGGTGCCATCTCGGGCGCTATCTTCAGTGCTATCTCTGGCGCTCACAGCAGTGGGACAGCAAACAACCTTTAGGACAGTCATCAAAGACCCATCCAAATTGTGGCATTTAAGCTATGGGCACTTAAGTTTTTCTGGTTTGAGTTTATTGTCCAAGAAAGGCATGGTTAGAGGGCTACCAAACATTGTAGAGCTTGATGGAAAATGTGAAGCCTACATTTTAGGAAAGCAGCATAGACAACCCTTTCAATCAGGGTATTCTAGAAGGGCAAGAGCACCATTGGAGTTGGTGCATTCAGATTTATGTGGCCCTATGAAGACTCCCACATTAGGTGGGAATGTATATTTCATGACCTTCATTGATGATTATAGCAGAAAAATCTAGATTTATTTTTTGAAAAATAAATCAGAAGCCTTTGAGAAGTTTAAGGACTTTAAGGCATCCACTAAAAAGAAAAGCAGCTGCTATATCAAAGCCCTGAGAACAGATAGAGGGGGAGAGTATATCTCTAAGAAATTTCTAAATTTCTATAGGAATGAAGGCATTCATAAATAGTTCACATCAAGGTATACTCCACAGCAAAATAGAGTTGCTGAAAGGAAAAATAGAACTATCACAGAGATGGCAGCAAGCATGCTGAAGGCAAAGGGACTGTCAAATGATTATTGGGGTGAAGCTATAGAAACAATGGTCTACCTATTGAATAGGTGCCCTACAAAGGCCGTTCATGATAGGATTCCATAAGAGGCATGGACAAGCAGCAAATGGAGTGTTGAACACCTAAGAATCTTCAGGTGTGTGGCATATGCATTTGTGCCTAAAGAGAAGAGGTAGAAATTTGATGATAGAGGTGAGAAATGTATCTTCATAGGCTATAGTGAAGAATCACAAGCCTACAGACTGTATAATCCCATCACCAAAAGTATTGTGATCAGCAGAGATGTTGAGTTCATTGAGAATGAAGCATGGGATGGAATGGTGGATAGTACCATGGGTATTTCAGTTACAATACCCCTTGAAGATGAAGAAGCTTTAGAGGACAGCAACTCTGGAGGAACTACGAAGAGCAGCAGCTCAGGGAGAAACTACCATAGAGCATTGGAAAATAGTAGCTCCAGAGGTGTTCAACAAAGCAGCTCTGGAGGTGGACACTAGCATAGTAGATCTAGAGATCAGCAGCTCCGAAGGTTTGCAACTTCAGAGATCTGCAGCTCCAGAGGTCAATGCAGTAGCTCTAGAGGTCGACAGAACAGCAGCTCTGGAGGTCAAAACAGTAGCAGCCCCGGAGGTAATCCAGACCCCACACTCGCATCATTGATGCCACGGAGGACAAAGAGTGTGAATGAGATTTATGACAGCACAAGGTATGCTAACTTTGTTTGCTCCACTGGTCCCTAACCTTATAGGCTGTCTAGTCCATCCATCCTTCACCCCGTGTCCTAACTCTCTCTGTGGGCTGCCCCCCTTTCTATAGTTGAAAAAGTAGGGCCTCAACTTCACCGGGCAAGGGTTCTATCGAACTTCAGGTGCCTCCCTCTACTTCAACCAGCCACCACTGATGATGATGAGAATTTGGATTTTGTATTATTTTCTTGTAGTGATCCAATCCACTTTGAAGAAGCTGTGAAAGAAGAGAAATAGTGTAAAGCCATGGATGAAGAATTAGATGCCATAGAGAGGAATGACACATGGTAGCTAACTATTTTACCCAAAGGTAAACAAGTGATTGGAGTTAAGTGGGTCTATAAGACCAAGTCTACTGCTGAAGGAAAGATTGAAAGACATAAGGCAAGGCTAGTTGTTAAAGGATACAAACAACAGCCTAGAAAAGATTATGATGAGACATATGCACCAGTTGCAAGGCTAGAAATAGTTTAGGAAGTCATAGCCATAGCAGCCCAACACACGTGGAAGGTGTTTCAAATGGATGTAAGGTCAGCTTTCTTGAATAGAGTGCTAAAAGAGGAAGTATATGTGAAGTAACCACCTGGCTATGAAGTCCCAAGGCAAGAGGACAAAGTATATAGGCTCCAGAAAGCCCTCTATGGGCTGAAACAAGCACCTAGGGCATGGTACAATAGAATAGACTCATATTTAGGGAGTAATGGCTTTAGTAAAAGCAGCAGTGAGTCCACTCTTTACATCAAAGCAGCTGAAGGTAACATTTTGATTGTTGTTTTGTATGTAGATGATCTAATTTTTACTAGCAATAGTGATCTTTTCATTGCTGATTTCAAAGAGGCAATAAAGAATGAGTTTGAGATGATAGACTTAGGTCTGCTAAAGTATTTTCTTGGCATTGAGGTCAAGCAAACAGAGCATGGCATATTTATTTTACAAACTAACTATGCCAAATAGATTGTGAAAAGATTTAAAATGGAGAGTAGTAAACCTGCCCCTACACCAACAGCCACAGGTTTGAAATTGAGTAAAGAGGACAATAGCAAGGAAGTAAACCCAACCCTCTACAAGAGCATGGTTGGAAGCCTCTTGTACTTGATAGCAATTAGGCTTGATTTGATGTATGCTGTAAGCTTGATTTCTAGGTTCATGGAGAAGCCTAAGGACACACATTCACAAGCAGGAAAGAGGATCCTAAGGTATGTGAATGGCACAACAGGTTATGGCATTTTGTAAGATGTTTCTAATGAGTTTAAGTTGGTTGGTTTCATAGATAGTGATTGGGCAGGTAATGTAGATGACCAAAAGAGCATGTCTGGCTATGTATTTCACACAGGTTTAGGTGTGATATCATGGGCATCTAAGAAGTAGCCCATTGTTTCTCTCTCTACAGCAGAAGCTAGTATATTGCAGCAAATATAGTAGCTTGTCAGGCTATTTGGTTGAGGAGGATCCTTGCAGATTTGTATGACCAGCAAAAAGATGATACAACCATTCATTGTGATAATGTTTCATCAATAGCCCTGACAAAGAATCTAGTCTTCCATGGATGAAGAAAGTACATTGAGATTCGTTATCACTTCATAAGGGAGTTGGTAGAACAAGGAGAGATTGAGTTGTACTATTGTAGATCCGAGCAGCAGCTCGCTGACATTTTTACAAAGCCATTGCCAAAAGACTCTTTTGAATGCCTAAGGGATAGGCTAGGCATTGTTGACAACTCTGGAGGTGTGCAACCCCGAAATGAAGACATCTCTGGAGGTGTGCAGTCCCGGAAAGAAGACAACTCCGAAGGTGTGCAGCCTCGGAAAGAGGACAGCTCTGGAGGTGTGCAGTCTTGCAAAGAAGGCAGCGCTGGAGGTTCAGATCCAGAAAGATAGCAGAAGAGCTCCAAAGATTCAACTCTGGAAGGTATGTGCAGCTCCAAAGATGCAGAAAAAGAACTCTAGAGATGCAGGAAGTCAAGTCCGGAGATGTAGACAGGGTACTCTGGAGATGTAGACAGGGTACTTCAGAGATGCAGAGAAGAGCTCCAGAGGTGATACAGAGTGGCAGAAATAGCTCCAAAGATCTGCTCCAGAAATGCAAAAGCATAGGTATAACTCCGGAGATCAATTCCAGAAAGAAAATTGTTGAATGACATCTGACTTCAGATTAAGGGGGAGTGTTGGAAGAATTTAATCTTCCATCAGAGCATTAACTTCAACCTGTCCCTACGTCATACTCCAACACCGTTTGCTCCTACCAAAATTTATTGAGGTAGGTGAATTTGAATTTGAATTAAGTTGAGCGCTAGTTTTCTAGCAAGGAAGGAATGAGACAAAAGAGCTGCAAAGTAAGTTGACCGTAGACAGAGAAGAACAGTTTGAACCTGCAGCAGCAAAGGAATGTTAAGGAGGAGAACAACAGAGAGAATATAGAAGAAAGGAATGTTGTAGCAGCAACAGTGATGCACAGACAACTATGGAGTTCCTACAGGCAACTCCAGAATCAAGTAGTTTGTAGCTCCAGTGATTGGGGCAGAACAACAAAATAGAGCAGCAACTTTACATAAGTTTTGTAAGAGTTTTTTTTTTAATGTAATCTAGAAGGAGGAAAATATATATAAAATATATTTTGTTGTCATTTGTGTTGTCTCTTTGTTCTGTGTTTGTGTTTGTTTTATGCTGCCCATATATTGCTGTAGAATTTGCTTTTTAGGTCTGTGGTTTCCCTCCCCTGTTTCCCCCTGTTGCCAACAAGTATAATGATTCATGGTTTCTGTGTTATAACTCTTAGTAGCCACAGTTTCATGCATATTACAATAAACTTTGGCTTATTTTTTTTCTATTTGTGACAAAGTTATCATCTGCTTCAGATTTTAGATTGATAGTATTGGTGGCCTTGCTGCATGTGTCTAGTACTTCATTGTCAAGTGACTATACATTAGAAATTTATATACCGTGCATGCAATATGTATATGGCTCTTATGGAGTGTTAAATTAATGAATTTCTATGGGCGTCACATACTGTTACATAATGAAGTTCATCTTTGTTCTTTCAAAAAATCTCTAGCGTTGAATGGACTAGAGCTTCTCTTGTATTACATGTTGACCGATAATGATCAGTAACAAAACATCCACTTTGAACTGGAAAATACAGTCTTAATAATGTGAGGGTGTAATCATTACAATGAGTGAGCTCACTGGGAACAAAACCTAGGTACTCTGCTGAGATGATTTCCTCTGCCCTGTGTAAAGATAGACCTGAAACACAGTCATCCTATAACACTTGGCAATTTTCATGTCTTCCAATGTCATCATATTCATGAGGTGACTTTTACAAGGATATGGTGACACCTATTAAGTAGTACAAGCATAGAATTATATATTAATACAATAAAAAGTTAATTTCTCATAAATTATCAAATCATCAGAGAGACTTATGGTGTGTCCTTCCTCTATAGATGCAACAATACCAATTCCACCATCACCATATGTAACCAAGTTTTGAGATATCCATCTAGTCCACAAAATAAAATACAAATGTCAGACATAGTTAACTCTAATTAGACATACAGGAAATATAAGCCCATTTGACATCCATTTGATATAATTATAGACACACATTTTGTACGAAAATGAGAACTCATCCTATGTTTCAAGAATCCCCATTGTTTCAAATAATCACTTTTATCTCTTTCAATATGTTCATACAATTATGAATTCAACGAGAAAAAAGGACAAATCAATGTATTTGCTCATTGTTCTATACACATTTTTCTATAGACTTAAGAGTTATATACATTTTTCTCATGCAGCAAGCCCGTAATTAGCTTCTCTGAACAGTTTTATTAATTGTTGCAGGGGACTATAGTGAATGTGACTATTGCAGTAGCTATTATTAGTGCGACAGTAGGGGGATATGTCAATGATATATATGGGCGAAAAAAACCAATAATTGTTGTAGATATTGTTTTTGCAGTAGGGGCAGTTGTAATGGCAGCAGCACCTAATCCCTAGGTTTTGATAATTGGGCAAGTATTTGTTGGTCCAGGGGTGGGAGCAACCTCCATTAGCATTCCTTTATATATTTCAGAGTCCTCTCCTACCAAGATCAGAGGAGCTTTGGTTAGCACCGATGGCCTTATGATCACAGGAGGCTAGTTTCTGTCCTATCTCATCAATTTAGCTTTTAGAAGGGTGTGTAAACAAAATTCTAATCTCAATTGGTTGAAGCCATTTAATGACTTGGCTGGATTTATCTTGGTAAGATGGCAAGGAAATTCACTATTTATTTTATAGTTTGAATACCAAATATGAAAACAATTAATTTACAAGAGATTGAATTTTGCTTCAAATAAATTCAAATCCATTGATTCAATTTAAATGTGGTTTGTAATTAAAAGAAAAATGTAAATCGGTGTAGATTCTCAACGCTCAACCAAGAATAAAATAGCATTCATGCTAAAGTTTAACACTCTGCAATGTCCGAATTCTTTAAGTTTCATACTGTAATTATAGGTAAGAATATTGTTAGTTCCATCAATAGGAAGATTGAGAAATGATAGTCACATTGAGAAGTTGAATCTTCTTATTGTCTACAAGTCTTCTTATTTTCTATATATCAAAGTCACATTTCTACAAGAAGATATACTACAAGTGTATGCATTTGCAAAAGGTGGGTGACATATCAAAAGTTATGTTTTGTATTTTTTTTGGATAATATATCTAGTGAAATAGATTCAAAGTAGGAAATAAATGAGCAAAGAACATCCATTGTAGTGAGATTAATTGTAAGTCAAGCCAATTACCAATAGACGTCTCAGTGTGTGTGTGTGTGTGTGTGTGTGTGTGTGTGCAAAAGGTGGGTTACATATCAAAAGCTATGTTTTGTATTTTTGTGGATACTTTATCTACTGAAATAGATTCAAAGTAGGAAATAAATGAGCAAAGAAGATCCATTGTAGTGAGATTTATTGTAAATCAAGCCAATTACCAATAGACCTATGTGTGTGTGTGTGTGTGAATCCTTTTGTATAGTGAGGATTGGGAACCAATGTTTATAGTGTTCTTTGCCTCCCATAAGGGATTGTGACACTTGTCTAGAATCTAGTTAACTCGATTGGTGTTTATGCCAAGCCATGGGTGCCTACATGACCTATGAATAGCATAGCTGGGTTACATAAAGGTAACTATAATTGACCTAGTCAATTTTCCACATAGTACAGGTAACTATAATTGTAGAGGTAACTATAATTGACCTTGTATACCATGGATGTAAGATCCACATTCAAATATGCCTTGATGTATATTCTTACTCTATTTTGTATGTGGGACATAGGTAGTAGAAGCACACTAGCATTTTGCAAGTTTGTGCTTATGTGCAATATAAGTGCTTCTTTCTTTATATTATAATATGCATGCTTCGCAAACTTGTCGATGGTGGGGTCAATTCAATGGTCAAATCAACATTTTGCATGAAAGTGCAAATAAACTCCATGACCTATAGTATTATATATTAAGAACCTTTCTAATTACATTTGCTCTTTCCTTTCTGGTATGGAAAGGTGCGAATGCATGGAAGCATTTTGCAGAATTGTGCATGGTTGCGCTTTAAGTTCGCTCCCCAACTTTTTATATTAAGTTGGTAGATTTCTTTGTCGCACATGCATAAGACTTTCCTACCATTTGAATGCATTCCAAGTTTGAAAGTAAAATCTTGAAGTTAACTCGTGGCTTCCATGAAATTGTTTTAGGGCTTTAACCATGACTTGTACCATTCTTCCTACATTTCCTTGTTGGAATGAGGGAGGAAGAATGATATAGGGCACAATTAGATGCAGTTGTTCACTTTTCCCTTGCTGTGTTATGTTTTAAGTTTATGGTAAAATATTTTCAATTAATACTGCAAAGCAAGAGTTTACCGGTGCCTTCTATAAAATAGTTTTAGGTATTTCTTCTAATAAAACCTACTTTTCTTTAAACAAAAGCACTTAAATAGAAAGACCTATCGGCGTACCCATTGCACATCAAGTGCAATTGCTAGTTATACATAGCTGCTCGTTGACAGAAAAAAACACTTTATTCATAATTGTGAATAAGTGAATTGGCTGTTCGTACACTGAAAAAACAGCGAACACAATACAGTCTTAATGGAGTTTTTCAAAGACTGAAAAATAAATAAAAAAACTAATAATATGCTGTACGCTAAAATAAAACAGTCCTAAATATAAAATTAAAGTTTGTCTTCACGCACTCCAGTGAAAAACACTTCTAAAGATAAGTCTCGTTCGACCAGTGTGAATGGAAAATGACTATAAAAAATAGTAAATAAATATTAAACTGCATCCACGATCATACAAAATCCTAGGAATTATGCAAACCGGCGATCCTGCTGTTCGTTGAGCATGCACGCATTCAGAGGCTTATTTATATAGAAAGCAAAAGATACAGAAAAGGTCCCCGCTCCTAAGATGTTATGCACTTGGACGTGGTGACAAGGTCCCCGCTCCTAAGATGTTATGGAGAATCATTAGGTATAACATGTCTGTATCTTTTGCTTTCTATATATAAATAAGCCTCACGCTTAGTTATTCTACGGGCTACTTCAATATAGCTTCCTCATAAGTTGGAGCACCTATCAATGGCTGGTCGTCGAAAGCTTGAAATGGAAGTCTCACGTCGCGACAGAATGAGAATCCTGAGTGTGGATGGAGGAGGAGTTCGGGGCATTATTCCTCTGCAATTGCTCAAATTCTTAGAGAAAGAATTGCAGATAGTTTATCTTTGACAAATCAGTCGAATGAAAGATAGTTTTAGTTGCACAAATATATTAGTGAAATTTGGCTCTCTTCTTCGTTTTTTTTCAGAAATTAGATGGGAAAGAAGCCAGACTAGCAGATTATTTCGATATAATGGCAGGTACCAGCACTGGAGGTCTCATCACCGCAATGTTAGCCAGTCCAGACCCAAATGATCACTCCTACAATCGTTCGAGTACCGAGAGAATTGCAGACTTGAAGAATGCGAGTTCGATTTTTCCTCCACCAAGGTTGGTAATGCTAATTGTGTTGTGCTATTCTAAATATTGTATTCAGCCTATAGTTCATAGTAAGTGATCGCATTATTTGTTATAGTTAAGGAAAAGTTCTCTTGTTGTTGGACTTGTAGCAAATGGAATCTGTTTCCCGGATTGCTTGGTCCTAGATTCAGTGGCAAACATCTGGTCGATATCTTAAAACAAGAGAAATTTCACGAAAGACGTCTAAGTGACACAGTAACCAATCTGGTGATACCCACCTTCGATATCAAGAAGCAGTTGCCAACAATTTTCGCCACTCATGAGGTGCTATATTAGATGATCTTAAATTCTTGAATTACAGAGATGAACTATGGACAAGGATTCTTATTATCTTACTATATATGCAGGCGAAAGATGATACGCTGAAGAATCCATGTCTAATGGATGTATGTCTCTCCACAACTGCAGCTCCTACGTATTTTCCACCTCACTATTTTACTACCAAGTCCAGTACCGAAGAGGACCCAGAATTTAAATTGGTAGATGGAGGATTAGCGGCTAACAATCCTGTAATGCTTGTATTATGTCTGTGGGTTATATTTAAATTTTTATTTGACGTGAACATATTATAACAATTTTTAATATATTGCCACTAACAATGCAGACCTTGCTAGCAATGAATTTAGCCACCCGAGCAGTTCATAAGGATCAATGCATCTTAGATGAAAAGGTATTTAATTTAATTTTTATACTATTGTGACTGTTTAGATTAACGGCAAATGGATTAAAGGAAGTATGCAGGTTGTGGTGTCGTGTTTACTCTTTTTTCACCCTGTTTGTTGTTGACTTTTACTGTAGATCTCTTCACTGTAATTCTTTCGACCTTTTCAACGACCTTCCTTGTCGATCAATTTGTCGAAAACATTTTTTTTACAGGATTTCAAACAGGCGGCCGTTTTACAACGCTCCGGCTGGTTAAGCTTCAGTCGAAACGTATAAGGAGCCATCCCGTACAGTGATATTAACTTGCGCTTTCAAAGAACTAAAACATAATACCATCAATGTAAGATATGAAAAAAGGCATGAAGGAATCTAAAATTCGAAGCCAAGCAATCCAGTCTTAGCATTCCATAGTTCATTATTTGTATTGCCGTAATCTCTAATAATGTAGAAATATTAAATTTTTTTTTATATAGTCTCCTTTTATTCAAAGAAAGCCAGTGCAAATCCAAGGTGATGAATCTAACACTGCCATTAAGCAGAAACATCTCTTCTGTACACAGCCAAACATCTGTAGAGCCCACATAAATTGAAAGTTCAATGTTTTCAAATATTAAAGGCAAGACTCTAACCAGAGTTTGTTATTTACAGGAGAAAATTGACCACTATATTGTGCTTTCTCTCGGAACGGGATTAGAATATTCTGTTGAATGGGATGCAAAAAGGGCTGCCAAATGGCCGTCTTGGATGTGGATTCTTAAGGACAGAAGAGCACCACTAATAGAATCTATCATGAATGCAAGTTCAGAAATGGTCAACATTTATCTAGCTTTGATGTTCGATCATTGCAATGAAAACTATCTTAGAATCCAGGTTTTGTGTATAGTTTTTTATATTTTTCTTGAAATGAAAAAGTGCCTAAATGTATAATTCTACAAATCCTATTTCTCCTTTATTTTATGTATTGTTAAGAAATGGACCTTCATACTGTAGGAATGCAATTTAAGTAAAAAGGAAGCAAAGATGGACAATGCTACGGATGAAAATCTGAAGAATCTTGAGAATAAAGGGCAGGATTTGTTGGATCAGTCTGTTAGAAATTTTGATATTAAGACTGGGCGTCCTGAGGTAGAACTGAACAAGCGCAAAAACTCGATGGCATTGAAAGAGTATCTCCTAACGTTTCCTTGTATTTCCATGTTCTAGTTTTTGTAGCATTTGTTCTCCCCATAAGTTGTCTTACTGTGTTATTTCCACTTGGCAGAATGGCTAAACAACTCTCCGAAGAGAAGAAGTTGAGGGATAAAAGGAGTGCACCTTTTTTCACTTTCTAAGAATGAGCATTCCAAAGGCACTTTAGGATAAAAGTTGGCAATATAAAACTTATTTAGTTATTGAATAAAATTAAAAATAAGTGCGCTAGTGTTGGAATAAAGATCTGAACTTTTCTCTCCAATTCCAATCACACCTTATTATACAAATATCGTGTAGGGTTTCAATAAAAAAACAGTTCAAGGCGTCTGTGGGCCACACAGCTGGTTTATGTAGTGGCAAACAGCGCACATTAAGACCAGTCCTCTCAATATATATTTGTATAAGATTGTTCTCAATGTTTTTAATACGAATGGTTTTCCACGCTTTTAATTAAATCAGTTATAACAAACTTTCACCAAATGCTTTCTTAGCACATATTTATTATCTATGACTTCTACTCCATTCGATCCAACTACATTTATATAGAGGAGTTTCTGCACCTGTTTTTGTCCATGTCCACAGCAAACTGATACTGCTACGTTGGCATGGATGTCATATCATTTTTTGTTTTTGTTGTTATTAAATGATTAGTTAATGTTTTGTATATATTAACGGCATTGGACTGGCGAATAACCAGGCACTCTAAGGCATGGACTCATTCCAAAGTGCTTACAGTGCATTTACAACGTCCTTTGTGGCTCTTCAGGAATTTTATTTCATTATTTAATGAGAGCATTGGGCGTGTGGAGTGGTTTTTATTATTGTATTTAAATAACTGCTCTTAGTTTATCTTATTTCTAGTAGTTGGCATGATTCTTTAATTTATAATGGTTATTATAGTTATTAGTTACTTGATGTGACACACGTTACCATTTGTATTTGCTTGGTTTTTAATAGTTGATTAAATAACTCATTGTTTGACCAAGTGAAATGAACAGTTTTTTAATTTTTTTCTACCACATTATTGTTGAGAGTCTATTATACAAAGAAGTGTGCATTGTTTAGTAAAGAAAGTTTTGTTTTCAGTTGTGATTGGCTCTTAGATTTGTATAATGTAAGAATTTGGTCCATTTTTAATGGAAAAATTGTGGAAATATGGCTAATGACTTTGTTTTTTTAGAAATTTTCAACGAAATTAAAACCATTACAGATGAACAATTTTTTTAATGTTGAATATATTTTTCTATTTATTAATTAACTTTTAAATAAAAACCTCATAAACTTGAAATGACATATATTACATTTTTTAATAATATATGATTTTAATTTTTTTTAAAAAATTATGTCTAACACAATGAAAAAAAATCATGTTACAATTGTTTAAGTTAAATTATGTGGCTAACAGATTTTAAAATTTACACCTTAATTCCAATAAAAAATTATTGAAAAAAAATATATTTTGACCAAACTTCAACATCATATGCACCTTTTCACAAAACGATTTTGAAAAATACTCATTTACTAATTTTGTGAGCCATGCATGTGCATGTTTTGTCCTTCAACATGTTTTTGTAAAAAGTTCAATTTTGTACATTTTATACAAAACCAAAATTTATCATCTTGGTATTAAAATAAATTACATATTTGAAAATTAGAAACAAAATATTATGTTTCATATTTTTACACCATGTTAATATTCCATGTATAAGTACTTTAAATTTTTACCTCAACTATGACAAACTCTAATTTTTAGGAAAATAAAATTTGTCACTTTCTAGCCAAAAAGTGGACCCATTATCTTGCACAGACTTATTTGAGGCCTTATCATTTTCTTAATTTCAAAGAACAATATCTTGACTAATTTTTCTAACATTTGGGCTCGCAAAAAGAACAATGATTTCATAATTCTATGATTGAATATTGATTTTCCATATTTAGTGGAGTAAAAGATGTATTTTCTTGTAATTATGAAATTAAAATAGCTCACTACAAAGTAATAATCACAATTATAGAATATCACTTAAATTCATTAAAAATCAACATAATCGGTGGTCATGATCTCTCTTATTTTGATGCTAACCAATTGGCACAATAGTTGAGGTGTAACACCGATCTCAGAATTTACTCTAAAAACTATGTTTTTACCAAAGGTAATATATTTTTTTTTAAATTTAAAACAGAAAAGTAATTACTCTAAACAAGTAATTGATCCATCGACTTAACAATAATCATGTATATATATTCGTAAAGCAAAAGGAAATAATCATTCAAACCATTAATCAATATGTTGTTGAAAATTACTTAAAGCAAATCCAAAATAGAAACTTACCAATGTCACTGCATCTCGATTGTCGACCATCCAAATTCAAGTCTCCGCATTCCTCAAGAATTAAGAAGAGAAAGTATCTTCAAGGAGTTTAACCTCCAACCACAGACCATTGCTCTCCCGCACTCCTTCCTAACCGGAAGTGGCCCTACCCTACTCAAGAGGATAGACTTAGGATAACCAATGGTGTTTACCATCTGAGCTCTGGTGTTGTGACCTACGTGACTTGTTATCATGGAATCCCCTAGATACCCTCTAGTCATCCATGGCCACTCCACAAGCTACGCCATCCAGTCACAATGAACATTCAATGCACTTGAGGATCATGCATTACCTTGGCCAAAGGATTTGAATTTAATTAGCGTTGTATCAATGCATGAATTAAGTTCACCCACCCCACTCGACTCGAATTAATCGCAATCCCACAGTTTCCTATTTATAAGTTCTACATAACAACCTTGATGACCTCAAGGTGTTAGAATTCCATCATGCATTAGCGCATGGCATATAGGTTTACTCTATCTCTGAGCTCATGGAAACCTCTCCGTCTACATGATAAACGATCGCCTTCCTAGCATATCAATGCTTCAAATAACACTATATGTTGTTATACAATCTCAAAATTTATTCCATTGTTTATTTCATCCATTCTTGAGTGGGAACTAATCCCAACTTGTTGTTTTCGGAAAGAGATTACTATAAATCACTTTATAGAACATAAATATTCGAAGCCCATAAGTTTAAAATTGAACATTCTAAGGGATCTTCTTCGACTGTCAATTCTTCGACATAGTTTCAACTTTGTCGTTTAGGAAGGGTTTCTCTATGAGTCAATTCAAGAATACAGTGTTCGAAACCCTACGTTAAAACTCACAACATACTACTTCAACGTGTCAAAATCATTGACGTAGAATAATCTTGCTAAACTATTCAGTGGATAGCCTTGACATAATGTTTCTTCTAACAAAATAGATTAAATGTATGTCTATACTTGAGACTTGACAAAAGACACATTACTTGTTTGTAAAGACTTCATAATAATATTTGGATTAAGAATAAGGTCTCTTCTTGAAAAGATAACAATATTTAAAATTCTTCAATAGCACATGCATT
The DNA here is from genome assembly GCA_027924645.1 of Cunninghamia lanceolata. Taxonomy (NCBI): domain Eukaryota; kingdom Viridiplantae; phylum Streptophyta; class Pinopsida; order Cupressales; family Cupressaceae; genus Cunninghamia; species Cunninghamia lanceolata. Next base: position 11,461,147 of record BSBN01000016.1, read on the forward strand.
ACCTTCAAGACATAAAATCTAAATATGTTATTGTTCACAACTAGTAAATAATTTTACCATGGTCAAACCGAATAGTTTTATCTCTGAAATAGAGGAGGATTGTATCGACTTGCATGTTGAGACTTTCACATCTCACCAATAACAAACCTCCATCGATGGTTGACAAAACAAGCTTTTCACTCTGTTATTTACTGACCTCTAGAGTCACGGTTTTGCTGACTATCGATCGAGATCTTATTCTCTATTGACAAGTGTTATGCTGTTTCAGTTTATATGGCTGTGAAAACATTTTTAAAACCCACTCTTATAAAGATTGCACCCTACATTCACTACAACCTTCTAAAGCAATACCAAATGCTTCTCAAACCATCTCAACATACATCAAAGTATAAATAAAAACTATGATTTATGCACCTTCTATGTGGTGTAGTGCAGGTTAGTAGTTTTAAACAAGGTTTTCATTTTTAATGAAGACAAACTTCACACAGTTTTTGACTATAAAATAACACTTTGCATTATCAAATCCATTCATTGAACCATTGCAAAAGCTTGCAAATGTAAGGCACATAATAGGGAACTAAGTTTACGTAGTGAAGGAGAATAAGAACTTGTCATTAGTCTCCAATACTCGCTGACAGACTATCCAGACACTTGCTATCTTCTCAGTGGATTCTCCTCACATCTTGTTCCACAGTCACGATCTTCTTCTCCTTTGAATTCCTTCCTCAAAACTGACTCCAACCCCCTAGTAATGCCTGCCCACGGCGAAGGAATAATGGGCTCTCCATAATGCCGACCATCCCTATCAAGATGGGAATCCTTTTTGGCATGCAAACTTGACTCCTATCCTTATGCGACCACTCTCCAAAATGGAGGTCCACAAGGTGATGTGGTAGTTGGTAGATGTAACAACCCATCCACTACACAAGAAAGAAGGCTTAAATACCACGTAATTCACTACTACATTGAAAAGTGAGGTTCTAACTCTTGCAGGGTGGCAGACTTAAAATGATTACAATATCCCTCAAATCAAAACTGATCATGAGAATAAACAAATGCCAACATAGAAATAAAGGTTAGACTAATGACAACTCGAGGTCTAAAGCTAGAAGGCAAAAGACTTATTCAGAAAGGAAGACATCCTAAAAAGAACTTAAATGTGTCCCTCTTCGAGCTTCGACTTGATTACCGACATTAATCAAGAATAAAGGAATACCTCAACGACTACTTAAATTTTACTTATATAATTTAGAATATTCCTTTATAATTCGACCAAAGTTATTACACACCTCGATCTCTAATTCAACATTCGTCAAATTTCACAAAAGGAGTTTATGACATATGCTCAAAGCATTTTATGACAATAATGATGGATTGGGCGCAAATGCAATACAAGACTTGAGATCGATTTACGCACAAATTTGACTCTTGCGCCAATCGACAACAAGATGCGACTTACAACTCAGCCATAAGTAAATACATATATTTACATATAATCAATATATCAATCATTCCTATTAGATGACATGTTTTTAGAGTATTATGACACTAATGTCGATTTCCCCATACTCTAAACGATGACTTACAAAAGGAGAAAGACCTATACTTCAGACGTCAATATCTCATCTAAAATTGACTTAGTCGAATACAAGGCTTGATTTTAGGCATCAAGGTTTATCTACTTGATATGCATTTTTAGTGGCAAGCAGCCATGGTTATTCTAGAGTCTATTCTCTCTTTCTCAAAGATACTTTCTCTTCTTCTTTCTTCATAACAAAAAGACATTCCAATTCATAACATCATATTGATCATAATCAAATAGATTCCATAATTTCATAAAATTAACTTTCTCTATCTACATCATCAGTTCCTATGATGTTAAAAACATATCCACATAACTGTATTTTTCAAGAAAAAGTAAATAGTAATATTGAATCACAAAAGGGGATGTAACATATCTTTCCCCTATAGAATCATCGTCCTTGATGATTGAGTTTACCAAGCAAAATTTGAACATAAAACAAACTTTTATAGTTTAACATTAATGTTTTTGAAAAGATTAGGAAATCTTTGGTAGATATCTTTATAGTCTTCCTAGGTGGCGCTATCCTTGCCATATTGGCCTCATTGAATTTTGCAGTGTAAAATTTCTCGATTACATAAATGAAGTTTACGCATTTCGAGCACCTTGAGTGGCTCGATCACAACCACTCCTGGCTCTTGTATCTATAAAGAATTCCATTTAAGAATGTGGTCATTACCTACAAAATATTTCTTTAGGTATGAAACATGAAAAACATTATGCATTTTGGACAAGACTAGAGGTAGAGCAACTTTGTAGGCCACTGGATTGATGATCTCAAGAACTTCAAAAGGTCTGATATAACAAGGAGCCAACTTTGATGATTTACCAAATTTGATTGACCTTTTATGGGGTTTCACCTACAAAAGAACTTTCTCACCAACAGAAAAATGTCTAGGCACTTGTTTGTGATTTGCATAACTTTTTTGCCTGTCATTGGCTTCTACCAACCTCTTCCTAATCATTTTCACTTTTTCTTCCATATCCGCAAGCATTTCAGGTCCAATGCTTATCCTATCTTCCACTTTATCCCAGCTTATAGGAGTTTTGCATTTCCTTCCATATACTGCTTAAAATGGTGCCATCTTAATGGCAGAGTGATAGGAATTGTTATAGGTAAATTCAACAAGAGGTAAATATTCCTCCCATTGGTATTGCTGATCCATGCAATACATTCTTAAAAGATCTTCTAAGACCTGATTAACCCTGTCTGTTTGTCCATCAGTTTCAGGATGATAAGCAGTGCTCACATTGAGTTTAGTCCCTAATGCAGAAAATAAAGTTTGCCAAAACTGAGAGGTTATCCGAGCATCTCTATCACATATAATCTTTTCAGGTACCCCATGCAATCTAAATATTTCTTGTACAAATTTCAGAGCCAAAATATGAGCTCCATCTATCAAATTTCCTGGTATGAAATGTACTACCTTGGTTAGTTTATCTACAACAACCAATATTGCATCATGCCTATTCTTAGACATTGGTAACCCCTGAACAAAATCCATACTAACAACCTGCCATTTCCATTTTGGAATATCATGTGGGTATAACAATCTAGCAGGATGTTGGTGTTCTGCCTTCACTAGTAAATAATTTTGCCATGGTCAAATCAAATAGTTTTATCTCTAAAATAGAGGAGGATTGTATCGACTTGCATGTTAAGACTTTCACATCTCACCAATAACAAACCTCTGTTGATGGTTGACAAAACAAGCTTTTCACTCTGTTATTTACTGACCTCTAGAGTCATGGTTTTGCTGACTGTCGATAGAGATGTTATTTTCTGTCGACAAGTGTTATACTATTTTAGTTTATATGGCTGTGAGATGTTTTTAAAACCCACTCTTACACAAATTACACCCTACATTCACTACAACCTTCTAAAGAAATACCAAAGGCTTCTCAAACCATCTCAACCTACATCAAAGTATAAATAAAAATTATGATTTATGCACCTTCTATGTGGCATAGTGCAGGTTAGCAGTTTTAAACAGGGTTTTCATTTTTAATGAAGACAAACTTCACACAGTTTTTGACTATAAAATAACACTTTGCATTATCAAATCCATTCATTGAACCATCGCAAAAGATTGCAAAGGTAGGGCACATAACAGGGAACTAAGTTTACGTAGTGAAGGAGAATAAGAACCTATTGTTAGTCTCCAATACTCACTGACAGACTATCTAGACACTTGCTATCTTCTTAGTGGATTCTCCTCACAGCTCGGTCCACAGTCACAATCTTCTTCTCCTCTGAATTCCTTCCTCAAAACTGACTCCAACCCCCTACTAATGCCTACCCACGATGAAGGAATAATAGGCTCTCCATACTGCCGACCATGCCTATCAAGATGGGAATCCTTTTTGGCATGCAAACTCGACTCCTATCCTTATGCGACCACTCTCCAAAATGGAGCTCCACAAGGCGATGTGGCAGTTGGTAGATGTAACAACCCATCAACTACACAAGAAAGAAGGCTTAAATACCACATAATTCGCTACTACACCGAAAGTGAGGTTCTAACTCTTGCAGGGTGTTGGAGTTAAAATGACTAAAATATCCCTCAAATCAAAATCAATCATGAGAATAAACAAATGCCAACATACAAAATAAAGGTTAGACTAACGACAACTCGAGGTCTAAAGCTAGAAGGCAAAAGACTTATTTGAAAAGGAAGACATTAATCAAGAATAAATGAATACCTCAATGACTACTTAAATATTACTTATATAATTTAGAATATTCCTTTATAGTTCAACCAAAGTTATTACACACCTCGGTCTCTAATTCAACATCTGTCAAATTTTGTAAAAGGAGTTTACGACACACTTAAAGCATTTCATGACAATAATGATGGATTGGGCGCAAACGTAGTACAAGACTTGAGATTGATTTATGCACAAATTTGACTCTTGTGCCAATCGACAACAAGATGTGACTTACAACTCAGCGATAAGTAAATACATATATTTACATATAATCAATATATCAATCATTCCTATTAGACAACACATTTTTAGAGTATTACAACACTAATGTCGATTTCCCCATACTCTAAACAACAACTTACAAAAGGAGAAAGACCTATACTTCAGACGTCGATATCTCGACTAAAATTGACTTAGTCGAATACAAGGCTTAATTCCAGGCATCAAGGTTTATCTACCTGATATGCATTTTCAATGGCAAGCACCCATGGTTATTCCAGAGTCTATTCTCTCTTTCTCAAAGATACTTTCTCTTCTTCTTTCTTCCTGGAGAACATAATCCATCTATCCCTGCAATGACAATCTCACATACAATTTTGTGGTCAAAGCACCAATATTCTGATCAATGCACAGTATATCAAATCATTTCATTTTCATAACAAAAAGACATTCCAACTCATAACATCATATTGATCATAATCAAATAGATTCCATAATTTCATAAAACTAACTTTCTCTATCTACATCATCAGTTCCTATGATGTTAAAAACATATCCACATAATTGTATTTTTCAAGAAAAGTAAATAGTAATATTGAATCACAAAAGGGGATGTAACATGAGGCATAAAGTATGGTGTTATTCTTCCAAATACTAGAACAAGATGAATAAAAACATGACACATAGTAGGTTGTGACCATTCAAAATTAGCCACATCACATCAATTATTTCCTCAATTGATGTTTTATTCCATTGTTTGCTTCATCAATGACTTCTCTAAAAATGCAATATCCTAGAATTATGAAGTTAAAACCACTAATTACAAAATAATACTCACATTTACTTAATATCACCTAAATTCATTAACCATCGACATATTCATGGTGATGGTTCATCTTATTTTTAATTTATGGCATTGGCATAATGGATAAGGCATAACATATGATGTGATCCTCCCACTTGCTAGGTTGAGACAAATACAAACATGACACATAGCCGTTCTCATAGTATAGCTTTAAGCTTTCTCATTTAAATTTATTCAATAAGAGCATATCCAATTATTTAAATTTCATCTATCTTAGATCTTTAGTGATGGGATGTAATATCCACCCTAGTGTTTGCCTAATGTGCTTTCTGATTCATATGTTATATGCTATATTGTATGGTTATTAGTGTATTATGTCATTCTCATGCTTTGACGTGTCGCACTAAACTTGTTGATGAGGCCTATTGTACCATCGAGGGGTTCTAACGGTATATTTAGGATTACCATCGATGTGTTTCCAATGGGGTTTTGTATCGACATTTGGTTTCTAATTATGCATTATGGGATGCATACATTGTGATTGTGTATGATAGATCAATGTAGTGTTTCAGTTGAGCATTTTTTTCACTATTCATTGTAGATGATTTATACTAGATGTGTTGATTTTATAACATGTTATGATTTGCACTAGGCATTGGGTGGATTATGTTGCTTCGACTATTATATGTGGAGTAGGTATACTTGATTTTTGACTTGAGTGCATAGGTACAAGGTTATTTCCCTAATGGTGGTTATATTGGAGATGGTCATCTTTGCATTAAAATATGTGTGTTGACTTCTATTTCACTCAATTTGAGTGTGAGATGAGTCTTGTGAATTTCTATGTTAACTTACATCTAAATTGGTAGTGATTTTGGATTTTACATGTTGTGTAAACATGTAAAGTGTGAATGAGTCCTTTGCATGTGTTTTTATCCTTTTGTATTATATTTTAAATTATCTCAAAATGTGTGTTTTCCATGTTTTCAAAATATTTTAATGATTTAGCTGTAAATGATTAAATCTATCTTATAAAGAAAGTTTGTTATTTTATTTTATGCTAGAGGAAGAAATTTAAAATGATTTCAATTCTTTCTCAAAATTGAATGTTTTCCTTTCAAAAGGGAGAATTGACATTATATTAGAAAATTGATTTACTTGTATGAGTGTTTAGAATTTATGGAATGAGGTTAAGCTATTTTGCAATTACCTTTTAGAAATAATTACATTAATCTAATTAGGTAAATTTCCTATTATTCAAAAGTAATTTTTGGAAAAAATAATTGGGAAAAAAATAGAAATAGAAAAGAAATAAAGAAATATGAAATTAGGGCCTTTTTGGTTAAAAAAGGAAAACTAGGTTCAATTTTTATATTTATTTAGAATCCATTTTGTTCTCTCAAACATTCTCCTTGCTTCATTGGAAAAATAATTATTTTGGATTTGTAGAGAAGAATTCTTGCTTGTTTGGAGTGAGATTTGGTTGGTGATTGCTTAGAGAAGGATTTGGATTGTGTGGCAAGATATTTTTCAACAAGACTCTTCATTATGCCTTGTTTTCAAAGAATGTTTGGAAAGGTAAATTCTCCAATTGCTTTGTTTTAAAATTTCCTTTTCTCTTCCTTTGTCATGCCACTATATGTGGTTTGCTCATGGCTTGATTTGTATAGGAATTGAGTGCTTAAAGAAAATAATTCATTTGCTATTTATTTGTTGAGAGTAAATTTTTCAAAAACTTGCAAATAGAAACAAAACTATGGAAAAAATTATTGGAAACACTCATTTTCAATTTGGTTGCAAGAATGGAGTGGTGTTCATATTTGTGATCTAATGGATTGTCATTAGATTTTGGAAAACTTGTATTTTGAAAAATAAAAAAATCCAAGGTTGCAAAGCAACCATTCATGGTGGAATTAAGATTTTTATGGTTATTTGCATTATGAGAAAAATGAAATATTTTTTTTTATGTTAGACCCAATTTAAATGAATTTAATTTTAGGATGAGTAATCTCTATTATGATTTTTAATATTTGATCTTTTGACCTCATGCCAATATTTTTATCATATATTTTTCCTGTGCCATGTCCAATTTGTTAAATTGGTAAGATGAATGTGTAGGAAGAGACCTACAGGGCAAGAAAGGAGTGGCTCCCACCACATACCATGATACAAATGGATCATAGGAAATAGCAAGTGGGGAGTTTAAATAAGATTAACCATAATCTCATTGGGTAAATACAATGTAATAATATGATCTATGCCAAATGGGGATGCTTTCCTAGATCTAGTTTCATTTGTAAAGAGCATGTCAGGACCTGTAGACTTAGTGAATGTTGGAATAGACCCCATATGATTGGGTAGCCAAATACTCATATTATACGAGACCATTGAGCCATGATAATGAAACTCCTTATCTTGACTACTATGTCTCTCTTTCTTTCTTACTGTCAGATTTGTATTCTACATGATGTGACACTAGCATTTTGTTGTGCATTGAGATGCCTAATTCATGCTTATATGTGTGTCTATGATGGTGTATGATTTATTCCTGGTTTGGTGTGCATTGAAGGTGTGAGAATCTTCCTTATAATTTATTATTAAGATGCCATTTTTAAATTGAGATGGCATTTTAAATTCTTATTGGCTCATGTGACTCATTCATACTTGTATTTATTTGATTAGCAATTGTGCCACATGTTACTTGTATCTATTTGATTAGAAATTGTGCCACATGCTATTTTCATGCATTAGATCAAGGTAGTTATGCCACATGTTGTATATGTTATGTATGATTTAAATGGCGTGAGTGTTTCCATGTACTCCTTGTTTGTGTGAGTTTTCTTGTACCCAATTTGACTATCTCCTAGGATAGTGGGGGTGGGCCTAAGGGTATTACATGGATGGGTTGATGTAAACCACCATTGGAGACAAGTAAGCTTGGAGAATTCTTAGGAGAGCATGCTAGACTCTCTCAGTATCTATGCAATCGTATCATTTCATTATTGTATATTGTAAATCTTGTAAAGTGGGTCTTTGAGACCATTGTAACAAGATTTGAATGATTTTATGATATGGGTTATAAAACATCTAGGTAAAAGCACAAAGTTATGTCACACTTTTATAAAGGAAATAGCCAATGCTGATCCAACTTTTAAACTTGAATCACTAAAAAGTGACATATATGTTTTGAATTTTGAAAATGATGTAAACTAATAAAATATTTATATTTTAGTATATTTTATATTTGTATTTTTTGAAAAAAATTAAAAAATTATTTGAATATAGTTTTTAATAAATTGACACTATAATTCAGTTGCTGATAAAATTCTGAAAAATGAAGTTACATGAGACGTCAATCTTTATATAGTAATTTTTTTTCTTCAACTTTTTTGTGTATTTATAACTTGAAACTATTAAATATATATATTTTGAAAACTAAACTTATAGATCTACAAAAGGGTATTTTTATATATTTTTTAAAATATTATTTACACGAGTAGAAGTTGTTGAAATATCAAGTTTTTCAAATAATTTTATTTTTTTGGTAAATTGGCCTCGTAGTGGTGCTACATATGCATTTAGCCAACAATTTTAGTTGAAAAAGTTGTGGACATATCTAACTTAGCTAAAATGAATCTTACAAAATCATATGTTTGACTAAAATTGATTTTTAGTTAGAAATGCTTAAATTCACTTGTGCTGATAAGTCAGCTGAAAGTGCGACACAACTTTGTGCTTTTACCCATCCATGTTTAGGATGAAACTCTTTAAACATAATAATTCATTATTATCATCCTATATTTTTCCATGTACCTTGACTTGCGAGGAAATGGCATGATTTGTTGAGTTTACGTGTAATCTTTATATGTTAGCATGTTAGAATTAATTATTATGATGTTATAAATGATTATTATGGATGCATTAGTATTGGATTACATTCTACCCATATAGGTGGTGATGATTGAAATGAAGAAAGGTACACAAAACACACTTCCTACACTAATCTAATGAGGAGAATTGTACAATTTTTTATCTATTAACAATTACAATGATGAAGATACACAATATAGAGAAGATCAAATAACATCACATGCATGTACAAAACCACACAACACAAGATATATATGGGGAAAACCCGTTTAGGAGAAAAACCCTACACTCCAAAGCACAACCCAATGTATTGATCTATATACAATTAAGGTTACAATACACTTCCAGATCCATGCTCTTATAGGAGTTCACTAACATAGTTTCTAGAGTAGTTCTAGTAGCATAACAGTACTTGAAAATGATTCATACAAACTGTTAGTGTATATTTGTCATACACATAGGCGTTAAGCCTACTTAGGTGTATCTTGACACTTGCCCATACTAGGTGTCAAGTTATTTAGGAGTCTTTAGATGTGTCCACTCACTTTCAACACCTCATGATACTTTAGTGGTAGGCAACTTGCCACCACTAGATGTATGAGGAGTCTTGTCCTCATTTCATGGAGATCGGTTGCCTCTCTCCTCTCTTTATATATCACGCCTGTTTGGCTAATACATTGGTTGAATTCATTCATTGACTATGTTATTTTGTGCTTGCTTTTAATCTCCTTGATCTGCAGGTTCTTATATGGTATCAGAGAAAACATGGATGATTGCGAGCCATAATCACTGGTTTTGATCACCCCCATTCATTACCATTTGGTGTTGGAATCACACCGAGCATGCAAAATCTGTGAGGTGATTTTATTTGTGTTTGTTTTTACTGTGTGTGACTGTTATTTATCTATTTTGTAAGGGCTAAATTGGCAGAGGAAAAGGGGATTGACACCCTATAGAGGGGTGGATCCTAGCCAATGGTAAGCAGAAATGCCTAGCAAGGATGAACCACCAAGAGTACCCAACCAAGGAAAACACTTGGTAGGGGTGAAGGTGGCCATCAAACTCAGAAGGGCAAAGAACACTTGCCTACAACATTTGACCAATGACCCTCTGACCAATGTTTGGGTAGAAGCCAGCACTCTTCATTCATAAGAGACACCTGTTTCTGCATAACTGGTGTTGGAAATCAGGTAGACTAGAGAGGTGTTTGGATGGGCATCAAATTGGACTGGCCACAACATGTCACTATTTATTTTAAAAATTGTGCAATTTTCTAACCTAAGAAACTATAAGGGGTGAAATGAATAGAAGGATGGAGTGAGGTCATCCTTTTCTTAGCCCCTAGTCATATGGAAAATTAGCACTTGCTCATTCAAAGCCCAAGGAGGCTTAATTTTTTTCGTCTATTTTATTTTTTTCTCACCATTTTTGGGCAAAAAAAATCATTTTCTAACAATGTGAAAAAATTTATTTTGCAAAGAAGGCAATTTTTTTTTAAATGGTAAAAATTGAAAGCTCCATAACTTTTGCTCCTTCACTTAGATTTGAGTGATTATTTTTGCAAAAGTGCTTGTTTTTTTGCCACGAATCCAAAGAACATAAAATTGTACTCATCTTATAAAGTGCCTGTTTACGTCTCTTCAGGGTTAGCCACAAAAAAATCCTTCTATAAAGTGCCAAATTGGAGGGTAAACAAGTAATCAAGGAGGGTTTTGTGTGTGGTCATTTTACACACTTCCTTGAGAAGTGTTTTTGTGGGTTGTGTTTTCCTTTCACTTTTGTACGCATTTCTTTGCTCTTGTTTTTCACATTTTTACAACATAACTATCTAAGTCTAGCATCATGGAGTCTAATGTTACTATACAACCCCTAACTCCTTTCAATTATCATGATTGGAAGTTGAAATTAATTATTGTACTAAAAAAAGGTTTATTTAGGGTAACTGTGGGAACAAAAAAAGAATCAAATGCAGCTAAAGGCAAAGAAAAGTTTTTCAATAAGTGTGACCAAGCATTTGGTTTTCTATGTTTAAATCTATCTTCTGAATTGTTATTTCATGTTGAGAACTTGAAAAGACCCAACAAAGTTTGGGAAGCTCGAAGCAAACTATTTGGGCAAATTGATGAACTTAGAAGTCATGAATTGGAAAATCAACTCTTAGGTCTTAGTCCTAGAATTTTTTCAACTTTAGAATATTTTTTCACTAAATTTAAATATTTAAAGTTGCAATTAAAAGATTGTGGTATTGACAAGAAAGACAATCAATTAATCCTTTATGTACTTTCCAAACTAGGTCTATAATTTTTTGTGTTTGTCTCAACTTTCCATTATACTAAAAGGGCTCTTGGAGCCTCATGGACAATGCCCACACTTGATAGATTTATTGCTGATCTCACAAGGGACTAAGAAAAGTTAATTCAAATGGGCACTTTGAAATCTACTAAACCTCAAGCCCTACTTGCATAGAATGAAAAGATAAAAACTTCAAAAGGAAAGAAAAAGAACACTAAAAAGGACAAGGAAGGTAAGAAAGAAAATAAAATTGACAACTTCAAAAAGGATAACTTTTCTCATCAAAGTAAACCAATTACTGAGAAAGTTACATGTGCCTTCTGTAAAAAATTTGGGCATGACGAACATCAATGCATGAAGAAACAAATTGAACATCTCTATTATATTCTCAAAAAGAATAATATAGGGCTATCTGATTCTGTCAAAGCATCTTCATCAAATCAAGAAAATACTAAGGACAAAGAGAAATTAAAAGGCAAGGCCTTAGTTGCTACCACATCTTCATCTCCATCATGGATTATAGATTCTGGTGTCACACATCATATGGGTTCTTCACATGTTGTTTTTCATCCATAGAGCCATCTAGAATGTCCTCAACTACCTTAGGTGATGATACTCCAGTATTGGTAAAAGGGAGAGGGTCTGTTGAAGTTGAAGAAGGAACATTTTCAAATGTTCTAAGCGTACCTTCACTATCAACTAATCTCCTTTCAATGTACCAAATAACTCATTTAGGAAAGGGCATGAGTACACTTCTCTCCAAATTCAATTGATATAAGAGAATTGCAAAGCAACAAATTGGTAGCACTAGGGAAGGCAAATCACCAATCTAGATTATATAACTTCTCCAACTTTGCCACAGATGTTTCTCCAAAAGCACTACTAACTCATTCAAATGAAGTTATTAAATTATGGCATGAGTGGTTTGGCCATCTTAACTACCACTATCTTGAACAACTATGTCAACATAATATGGTTAAGGGATTACCTAAAGTTAAATTTTATAAGCGACTTTGTGAAGGTTGTGCACTTAGCAAACATCTAGAAGCAAAATTTGACAAAGGCAAATCATGGAGGACAACACAAGTTTTAGAACTTGTTCATAGTGACATTTCAGGGGCTTTTCCTCATCCATATTTTACAATGGCTAGATATGTTCTCACCCTTATTGACAATTTCTCATGTTTTACATGGGTCTACTTCCTCAGGTAAAAATGAGAAGTGTTTGAATCTTTTCAAGATTTCAAAGCTCTTGCCAAAAAGTAGTTAGTGAAAGTCATCAAAGTTCTTTGAATAGATAATGAGGGTGAATATGTCAACAACTGTTTTGAGCAATTTTGCACAGTAGAGGGTATAGATTTACAATGCACAGTTCCTTATACCCCCAACAAAATGGTGTTGTTGAATGCAAAAATAGATCTTTAAAAGAAATGGCTAATTGTATGATTCACTCTAAGGGTCTAACACTATCATACTTGGCAAAAGTAGTCAATTGTGCATGCTATATTCAAAATAGAGTTCCTCATAAAGCCTTAAAAGGAATCACTCCTTTTGAAGCTTGTAAAGGAAGGAAACCTATAGTTGATCATTTCAGAGTCTTTAGCTCTCCTGTCATGGCACATAGTCTAAAAGAGCATCGCAAGGCTATGGATCCACAATCGAAACCTTGCATCTTTGTCAATTATCTAAATGGTGTAAAAGGCTATCGCTTACTCCACCCTACCACACATAAGTTGTTTATTGAGAGAAGTGTTAAGTTCAAGAAATACCTCTTAAATCCATAATGGACATTTCTCAACATATTGTGGATTCCCCATATCTTGATTATACTTTTAATGACTCAAATCATTCACATCAAATTACTAGTGTAATACATACTTCTTCTTCCAATTCTCACAGTGACGATAGTGATGAGGGTTCATCTTCATCTAGTTCAGGGATTACATTAGAAGTTGATATTTTTGCACTAGACTCACCCACATCTAGAACTCTACGATCACTTCACAGGGAAGATTCATGGGTATAAGTTTCAGTAGATGACAGACAGATTCAGACAAATTTTCAAGGGGGGCACATGCCTTCTTTGCTTCAGTTTCTAATCCATAGAAATTTAGAGAGGCATCAGGCATTCCCGAGTGTGATATTTCTATGGATGAGGAATATGATTCCTTGATTAGAAATCACACTTGGGATTTGACTTCACTTCTTAAGGGAAGGAAGAATATTCAATGTAGATAGATATATCAAACTAAATTTACAACAGACAAGTCAGTTGTTAAATACAAATCACATTTGGTAGCCAAAGGTTTTTCACAAGTTGCTGGCATTGACTACACAAAAACCTTTACACCTATTGCTAAGATGACTTTGATTAGACTTGCTCTAGCTCTAGTCATAGCACATGGATGGTTTGTACATAAAATGGATGTGAAGAGTGCATTTCTTCATGGAGATCTTGAGGAGAAAATCTACATGGAACAACCACCAGGGTTTGTTCAATATTCATCCATAGTTTGTAGACTAAGGAAATCTATCTTCTATCTTCTATGCCAAGATGGAATCCTACCTTCTATCTTTAGGTTTTACTAGATGTCACTCAAATTCTAATGTATATCTATTGCGGCAGGATGATTCAATTTTGATAATGGTTCTATATGTTGATGATCTTTTGATTACTGAGAGTACTTCATCTGCCATTACAACAGTGAAGTCAGTACTTTAAGACATATTTGACATGACAAACTTGGGTTTATTGTACTACGTCCTTGGTATTGAGATTTCACAGTCCACTGCAAGGATCACTCTTGCACAACCTAAGTATACTCTTGATCTAATTACACAGTTTCACATGAATACTTGTAGACCATCTCTAACTCCTTTTTATTTGGAGTCAAGCTTGAGACTTCTTATACTACACCTTTAGTTAATGCTACTTTGTATTGACAACTTGTTGGTAGTCTTATATGCTTGACTCATTCTAGGCCAGACATTTCGTATGTAGTTGGCATGGTTTTGAGACTTATACAAGAACCTCATGAGCTACATTTGAAAGTAGCTAAGAGGATCCTTCACTACCTTCATGGTACTCTTGTGTTTGGGATTCACTATAGAGTTGGTTTATTAGTTGACTTGGTTGCTTTTATAGAGTCAAATTGGGCTAGTGATACTGAGTATCACAAGTCCACTTCAGGTGACACTTTTTCACATGGTTCATGTCCTATCAATTGGTCTAGCAAGAAGCAACATGCTATTGCTATATCATCCACAAAAGTAGAGTTCAAAGGGGTTGTTAACTCAGCTATAGAGGTTATATGGCTTCAGGGCATTCTTTATGAGTTTGGTATTCCTTTCAAGCAGCCCACAGTGATTTATTATGATAACCAGAGCACCATACAGATATGCAGGAATCCAGTTAAGCATTAGTGAACCAAACACATAGAGATTCACATGCATTACATTTGAGAGCTTATTCATGGACAGATAATTGACTTAGTCTTTTTTGAGTCTTCAGAGCAAGTTGCTGACATTTTCACCAAACCCTTCTATGAGCTCTTCTTGGAGTGTGGTCGACTTCAACAGCAACATCATCCTTTGGGAGGGTCGTCTAGCCTTCTCTCTTCTTTCTCTCTTTTTTGAGGATAATTTTTTCCCACTAGGTTTTCTATCGTACTCCAACAAGAACCTTATTTATAGAGTTTCAAGGCCAAACTATGAAGCTTCTAGAGGCGGGCACTAACTTAGCCTCATGGACCATTTTTCAATGCCCCTATACCTATAGTAACATACAATCTTCTCTTCACCTCTTACAATCATCATAACATGCATGTTTGAATTTCCTAATTTTGGGTGCTCCATCCAAGAATAGGCTATGACAGATGCTCCTACACATCTTACAACTGTCATAGAATCTGTCATAAATGACTAACAATAGCATACTCATCTTAGAAATTTTCATAGGCCAACTTGGGCACCTAAATATGCCTTATTCAACATGCAAAGTTGAATTATGATGCATGCCATACATGTCATAAGAGTCTTCTATTCCTAGCTTTTACATGTCATATATTCCATCATATGTTATAACCTCTTACAGATTCCACAAGATGCCGACACATGGAAAATTAATGTCACCTCAAATGGGACATCTATGTTCCCTCATGATGATATGTTCATCCAAGTTACCTTCCTAGTAGGATGAAAAATCACCATGCCACCTCACACAAAATGAAAAATTAGGTTGTGCATAAATAATTACAATATAGGCAAATAATTAATAATTAATTAAATGCCAATGTTAGGAACTTGTAAAGGTTGAGACACCTTAATTCCCAACAGTCTCCCACTTGTTGAACACCTTTCAAGAGCTAATAGAAAGACATAATTTTAATTTCTAGGGGACAAGAGGCCCATAGACTCCAAACACGATCTGAACTTCTTCGTGGCCTTGGACATGTCGGCCTTGTTACCTCATGTATTGCATTTTGTTAGATTTACTCACAAGGTTTTCCAAAAAGTGAGTTGATATGCATGATATTTACTTGTAGGATTTAATTTCTATAGTTTAGTATATCTTATCACCTAGTTTTGTTAGCTCACTAAAGTGGGGGCAAAATGTAACATAGAAAATTGCATACCATTACAATTTTATGCTATGTTTTGTACCCACTTTAGTGCCTACATCCACTAGCAAACTCATAGAATCATTTATCCCTTTCTATAGCCTTTGTCCACCATCATCCCATGGTCATGCTTGTATTCATGCTTTACTAAATTTCTTTTGTGAAAACTAATCTTCTGTTGCATTAACATTGATTTTTCCTAGTGACTAAACCCTTCAAGACTCAGCTTCCTAGATACCACTGTGATGTGCTAGTGTCCATTAAATTCTTGCAATATAGTGATCATTTTTTGAGTATTTCATCACCTTGTTCTATGTTCAAGTCTTTGGTAACCATCCTAACATGAATCCGAATAGCTACTCCTGGCCTTGGACCTCTATTTTGCCTCTTGAATCTATATGGTGATCTACCAATTTTTCTATCTCTATATCATTCTATAGCACCCTTTTCAACACTTGTTTTGGCCCACAATAAAAATCTCTTTGGTTATTAGCATTTTCATCTGAATTTATAGCAACATCTATAAGCTTTCTTTGATGGCTTTAGAGCACTTTGCATCCTACCGTGGTTTATCCTTTGCATTTTACCTTACATGAGGTGATTGTATCCCAACCTTCTTTATTTTTGATATTGTTTACAAAACCCATAGTTGTGTTGCAAGCACCTCTTAGTTTCCATTTTTTTATCTAATCCATCATAACCATTATATTATTTCTCTTTGTATACTTAAGACTAATATTCATAGCATTTATCATTGCTTTTATTTCCTAGACGCATGTAAGATAAAATCACACACTTCTATTTCAATCTTTTTGTTATTGGCTATTTATTGAGCTCGAAAGACCAACATAGGGGTTTGAACACTCTTGGCAAGCCCCCAAATAGCCCCAACATTTTCTTTGTTTCAACTACATGTTTATTGGAAGCTCTCAACTGCATGAAGGTTTGTAGCTTCTTTCTTCCCATGCCTTATCATTTCATTTTGATCTTGATAATCAATAGACTATATTGTTTCTTTCCATTTCTGTATCGCTTGGGTTTCAATTGTTGTTGCTTCTATTTTCTTGTTGTGTACATCAATCTTGAGATTTGGTTAGAAAAGTCATATTTTATCAATTCCCAGTTCATATATGCCATACAAATTACAATGTGGTACTCGGATGTTCATGCACCACATAAACATCCTTGCCAATTAACTCCAGTTTTCTATGCTAAGTTCCTATTTACCTGCTATTTATGGTTTTGTATTTGTTTAGTTAAAGTTGAATTTCAAAATCTATAAATCAGCCCTTATCTCCATGGCCTTAACTCGCAGCCTAATTTTTAGCCGATAGGCTTATATGTGGCACATTTTTGTGCCAAAAAATTGTCTCACGCCGGAAAGTTGTCAGCCCCGGTCTGGATTTCCTGTTTCTGTTACAGTTTTTAGTGTCGCTTCTCCGTTGATGTTGATGTGACGTTAATTTAATTGTAATTTCTTAAACAATCTCCACCGGCCTCTCGTACGCTCCCCTTCGCTGCAGGCATCGTACTCGATAGTGGACAAGACAATTAATTCAAAGATTAATTGAACTCTAGGTAACACTTATCAAAATTGCCGGTCCAAGTTCAAATTTTCTTTTGTAAAATGTAAAATTTAACGTTATACATACTCTGACACTTTGACGAAATACTTACCACATTGGTAAGTGAAGAAAAAATAGACAATTTTTATGAAATATGAATATGTTCATTGATTTTGTATGGTACACAATGCTTTAGTTTTAATGTTAAGAGAATTTTTGGTATTTATTTATTTTAATGGGAATGTTTTAAATTGTAATTATTAATTTTAATGGGAATATTTTAAATTGTATTCATAGTTGTTAAGAGAGATATTTATAGAATTAATTTAAATTGTTAGAATTTTTTTATGTATTTTTTAGTTATGTTATAATGTTAGAGTAAATTTTTAAATTGTTAGAATTTTTTAATATATTTTTTAGTTAAGTTATAATGTTAGAGTAAATTAAAAATATTTAATTAAAGAATCTATTTTAATTATGAGTTGGTTATTTTAAATTTAGAATTTGCTTTTTGTAATGAGAAATAATAAATAAAATGTGTTTTAGATTTTAAATTTATAAAAATAATGGGCCTTCCAACCTGTGGGTAAAAGTGACATTTGCCATATTTTATGGAGAGCACTTGCATATTAGAAGGTGCAATGATTGAGCCAATAGGAGAAATCTTATACCTATATTTTTGTGTATTTTTTAAAGTTTGTTTTGTAAGATTTGATTTGATTTTTTTTATTTTATTTAATCTTTCTCTAATTTGATTATTTTCCAATATTTTCCAAAGTTTGTATAAGAATTTATATGTTTTGTTTAATTCATTTCAAATTTTAATTATTGGTTTTATATAAATTACTTAAGTTTGTGTTATTAATTTCTTCAAAGTTAACTGTTTAATTCATTTCAAATTTTTATTATTAATTTTATATAAGCTAAGTTTCTATTTTTTTTAATAAAAAAATGTTAAAAGGTGAAGATCACCCATATATTGATATTATAATATAATATAAAATTTTATAAAAAAATTGTGGTCCCAAACGTTGTATTATTATGAAGTTAACAATGAAGTTATACCAATCACTTAGTATCATTTGGTCTCTATATATCGCATAGAATAAATATTAAACCCTAGTAAAAATCCATAAATATACTTTCTTAAAAATATAATATCAGAATTAAATATTATATTAAATAAAATAACAAATATATAAAAATATTATATATAAAATATTTAAGTAACTATAATATTAAATATATAATAATGCATATCAAAATGTATTTAAATATTAAAAACATTAAATATATGGACAGTGAAAATATTATTTTTCTACATAGAAAATATTCCCTGCCTAAATATGAGAAATGAAATTTGTATAAACATTACAAATTAGTGACACACATGAATGGGTTATAATTGTGCTCAAAAGAATTCATATATCTAGACAAATCCTACTAGATTACCAAGGATACAATTAGGGGAGTAATCATTTAAATTATAATTAACATAGTTCTTTTGAACATTTCTAATAATTTATTTAAAATATATTTTATAATTTTGTGTTTTAATTGTAATATTGTGTATTATTTTAGCATATATTATAGGATTCAATGACAATGAGAAATTAATTTAAAGAGGTTATATTTAAAAATAATAAAAAATTTATATTATTTATATTGGTAATAATGTAAATTTAAAGTTTACAAACATGTAGCAAAGTTTTTGAGGGAAGGATTGAGGATGAAATTTAGAGTTCGCTAGAGTTCTACTTTTTGTGCATGGGCTTTTTTTTTCCCTGGAACTATTGGTTGACAATGTTAGTGCCATTGGTCTTGTATTAGTTTCATGATTGATTGTTGATTTGCATTGTTTGATCTAAACTCATCATTGTAAAACAGTTTGGGCCCTTTCAAAAATCCAACTTTACCCTTAATAAAAAAAATAATGTAAATATATATAAAATTGTCATTAAACTAATAGTGGAGATGTGAAAAAATTAAATTGTGTAAAATTAAACCAACAATAAGCTAACACTAAGTGTTTTATATTTTTATTACTTTAATCATTAAATTAAAAGAAGTCATTAATGCTAATAAATATGTTTATAATAAAGATATATATTCTCTCTTATTAATTCGTATTCACACAAGATTAAAGAATGAGCTTTGTGATTTTTTATACAACTCAATAATAAGCTCTTCTATTTCACATTAATTTATGCAAAATAATTTTGTTATGGAAAGCTAAAATAGTGTTAAAATACAATTGTTGAGAGAATTGTTGGTGGATTGCAGACCAAAAATAGTCATTCACATTGTGAAAATTGTTTCATCCACCAAAAATTGTAATGAGGAACATTATTAAGTTTTAGGAAAACATAAAATTGGGGTGGAATTACATATCATGTATATTTCATTTGTTTGCAATTTATTTTATATTAACGTTTGACATTTTAGCTCTTAAAGTGCTACATATTATAGAAGAACCAAATCCTCGACCAATGGAATATGTTACTTTAAATGTAGAACAAACATCTAGATTATACTTCCAAGATGTAAGGATATTTATAGAATAATCAAACACCTTAAAATTTCTGCACATTATTTCTATACTGCAATAGGAAATGTTATGTTAAAGAGGCTTTAGAGAAGGTATTTTCCTCTTAGAATTTTTTTATATCAATCCTTTATAAATTATAATATTTTTAATCTTGATTTAAATTTAGAGGTTCAATTAAGATGGTCATTAACATAAACACATGTATATCATCTATAAATGTATTATTAAATTGCATTAACTTATTATTAAGTAGTAATTTAATTTTTTTAATGATAAATCTTTTACATTAAAAGATTTTATTGGAAGGATGACCAATATATTAGTTATAAAAACAAAACATATTATATATAAGTCTAATATATTTTGTGAATAGAGAATAAAAATATATTTTTTAAAAAACTAATTTATTTCTCAAGTAATTATATATTATTATTTTTTATTTAAAGTATTTTTTTAAGTAAATATGCAATTTTTAAATTAAAAATAACAATAAAATCAATTAATAAAAAATTATTGGCATTCCTATTTATTTAAAATTTATAGTCTTCACATTATTTAAAATATACACTAATAAACTTTGTACAAATAATATGCACTCCTAGTTCTATGGAATGCAGTGCAAGCCCTCCCAATTGAATTAGCACATCACACGTTTGGAAATTTGCACAACATTAGTGAACACTCTAAAATGATCTATTTAGATTGCTTTTGACATCATATCTTCTACACATTATCCCATTATATGTGTTCTACTTGAGCTCCACACAAAATAATTTATTCTACTAGCCAGTCTTATAACCTACCATTGAATTCTTTCTTTCCTCTTCCCTTCAAAATTTTACTCTAGAGAAGTGTTGGGTTGAAGACTACAGTTTAAATGTAGACAAGCACAAATGAAATAAGAAAGGAAGGTCTGCAACATTCATTCAGACAATAATAGTATTGTGCTTGTTTGAATTCATAAATAAAAATGCCTCAAGAAGATAATAAAACTCATAAGAGACTAAAAATGTGGGTTCAGTATTGTCTTGATGCACCAAAACATTGCAGTAAACTAGGGTGGTGTAGAATTTTAAACAACCTCAGCGATATTGAAAGAACTTGATGGTCTCCAAAACTAAAGTTAACAAACCAAAACAATTCAAACATTGTGATTAACCATGGTAAAATACATATTTACTTGGACCAAAGAACAACTTTGTACATATAGGGAAAAAACCACAGTAAAATACAGACTTACCTGGGGAGTGCATTTGCTAGGAGGTGCTGAGCAGGGAAGGAAAGAATTTTCACACAATAATGAATCTGTTTATTTCTATTAAAGCGTACCCATTTCATTATAATGTGGCCCAAAAGGAGGTAGACGTATAACAAGTGGATGATGTAGTTTTTAATTGGGGAAGTAAACTTGATGCCAAATGATTGCATAGATTTGTATTGAGTAAACTCATAAAAGTGTCCATTGATGTTAGGTCTAGATTTATGGATTTGGCTATAATTGATTCCGAATGGACTTTCAGTGGGCCTAACATATGCAGAAATACTATATAAGCTAAATTTTTTTTAGTTCTGCTCATAGTTTTTTATTTATTTCCAATCATCAAGGGATAGGTTCTTAGTAGGTAATGATATATATCATATCACAAAGGGATATGTTTGTTAGCTTGACATGCATCATTTTGGGGCAAGAACATTATTTCTTTTTGCTTTTCCCCATTCATTTTCACCTTTATATTTTCTTTAATTATTTTACATTTTTTGTATTGGTTGTCTTTTAGGATGTAACTAAGCTAGGATGTATTGCACACATTCATATTGAGGAAGCCTTGATGATAAATTTTATTAAATGTAAATGTTATTTCGATTATGTTTAATTATATAAAATAATTTAATAAATGGAAAGCTATTGGAAGTGTGTAATTTATTTTAGTTGTATAGTCAATCAAAATGTTCTAATTTTTTGTTTGAGAGTTTTAAAATTTTATTTTTCTTAGGTTTTAAAATACAAACTCAAACACCTACTTTGCTTACAAATTACGTGGAGAATACTTGATTATCTGGCCAAGTGAATATTATTTTCACAGACAAACACATTTTTTACAAAAGGCATTCTTCTTTAATTTACTATAAAGGCATGGTTTTTCTGATTGTTTTTTTAAGAACAATGACAACTGGGAACCAGCGGACGCTGCTTCCCATTTGTACTTGCACTTATTTTTTGCTTAAGCTTTCTCATTGTTAAACTGGTCTCTTCAAAGTTGAATTGGCTCTATAGTATTAAGTCTCCAAATATTTTGTTGACAAGAAAACTCTAGGGAAGTGTATAATTAATTTTAGTTGTGTATAATTGGAAGTTTACTAAATGGAAAGCTATTGGAAGACTATAATTTATTTTAATTGTGTAGTCAATCAAAATGTTCTATTTTTTTGTTTTAGAGTTTTTAAATTTTATTTTTCTTATATTTAAAACTACAAACTCAAACACCTACTTTACTTACAAATTATATGGAGAATATTTGATTCTCTAGCCAAGTGAATATTATTTTTACATATGAACACACTTTCTACAGAAGACATTCTTCTTTGATTGACTATAAAGGCATGGTTTTCTTATTATTATTCTATTGATCTCTTCAAAGTTGAGTTAGCTCTATAGTATTAAACCTCTGAAGAATCATGATTTCACTATACAATTAAAGTTTCAAGAATGTTTTCCACTCTTTGACAAACATGGGGCTAAGAATCTACTCCAAGACATGAATCCAAAGGAAGCATATAAATGCCCTCCTCTTAAAGTTATAGGTGCAAAAGAATAATAGTAACAAAAAATTAAACAAAAGAAACACATAAATACTAATAAACCATAACAAAAACCAACAATTATGCTAAAATTTGGTTAATTTTTGACGTAATTGATACTGCTAATATTTAGTATTTATAACTTAAATATATTTATTTTATATATAATATATAGTCTCTAATATAATTGTATTTATTCTTGTATAGCATATTTTTGAGAGATTGTGTTGTTTATTATTAATTATGCAATTACAATTGCTTGGCTTAAGATGAGCTCTAGGAAATTGTATTGGCTATAGCATTTAGTATTGTAAGATGGTCAATATGTAATGTTACCAGTTAAGCAATTGGTAATATTAAAAATATCTTTTTGAGGAAAAAAACTAAATGATCCATATTTTTTGGATGTGGTTACTAACACCAAGCATTATGTTTCTTTACTGATATAGTCTCCATACTTTGTCACACTACCATGGAGAACTCACTACAACTTCAAATGGATTTTATTGCATTAAAAATATAAAAATATCTCTACCTTATGTAATTATCTACAACATCATACTAATGTTTTTTCCTTCAATACACGTGCATTTGATACTACCCTAAATACTATAATACAAGAGAACGCTTATGTTAGTGATGAAAACCCAAATTCTATAAACCTTGTATTACTCTTATTCATACAAGGAACATTTACTGTAAATACTATATATTTAAAATGTAAATTAAAAATGCTTCTTATACATTGCAAAAAGTAAAACACCATTGTCATTGTCTCATATTACAATATAAATATGAAATTTTATTTTTATATTTCATTTCACAATTTATTTCTTCCATTATTAATTGTGGATATAAGTATGAAATTTTATTTCTATATTTCATTCCACAATTTATTTCTTCCATTATTAATAGCCTATCGGCAAATCTGTTGTGCGAAAATTCTGTGCAACTGTTAGTTATTATTGTTTTCAAGTCAACTTTGCACGGCTTTGGAATCTTCACACATGGCTTATCTTATGATTGAACTGGAAATTGGGCTTCCAAATCAAAGCAATCTAAATTTTAAGTATTAAGTTATATTATTCAACCATCTATTTTAATTTAGGTTAACTAGTTAACATGGCAAGCATAGTGACAGCAAAAATGGTGAATCCTCCATGTAAGTTATGAGTATTATATAGATAATGCACCTTTCCTTGAATCCAAACGCGCTTATACTTTTGCTCAGGTTATTTATTTGTTTTGGGAAGCGTGAGAGTTATGATAATGGAAACATTTCCTTCCTGTAAAACTCCATGTCGGTCCTCAGCCATGGCTAATATGGATCTATGCAAGAGTGAGAAGATTGTAGGTGTAGTCTGCTGTGTTTTGTTGTTTCTTGTGCTGCTCTGCAATAAGCCACTTTTCCAACCGGCCAACTCCAATGTCCTCAACAACGCAACTGAAGGAAAGCTGAAGAATCACAGCTCAGTATGTCGTAATTCAAGATCAAATTTGAAACACAGGCAATATTTGAAGAATGAATTACAGTGATTTTCTTATTGATGTTGTGGCATTTGAATGAATAGGATGAGCTAACATTGGCTCTAGCCAGCGCTTCCATGCCTAACAAGACGGTGATAATAACCACAGTGAACACAGCTTGGATGGAGTTTGGCGGCATTTTTGACTTGTTTATGGAGAGCTTTCAATTTGGGGAAGGAACACAGGGACTGCTCAATAATCTGCTAGTGGTTGCCCACGATGAAAAGGCCTTCAAATCCTGCACACAAATCCATCCTCACTACTATTGCTTTAGGACTCCCAGAGTTGACTTTACAAGCGAGAGCATCTTCATGTCATGGGATTACTTGAAGATGACACGCTCTAAAATCCTCTTCCTCACAAATGTCTTACCCAGAGGCTACAATTTTCTTTTCTCCGTAAGTTTTTTCTTTATCAACCCTATTCAGCAGATATACTGATTTATTCGGTCCTTTAGCAATTTAAATTTTGTAATTAACTTTATAAGTGCTGGTTTTGCATAGGATACAGATATACTATGGCTTAGGAATCCATTTCAATGATTTTCAATGGATGCAGATTTTGAAATGTCATGCGATAGTTATTCTGGCAATCCATATGATCTGAGAAATTATGTGAATACAGGAATCATGTTATTCCGTTCAAACAAGAGGACCATTGAGATGATGCAGATATGGCACAATGCTACAATAATGAGGCCTTTCGGGAATGACCAAGATGTGTGGAATGACAAAGTTGTCTGAAAACATTACTAGAATAGGTCTGAGAGCACGCTTCCTTGATACAAAGTATTTTAGTGGATTTTGTGAATCTGGCATAGCTCTAAGTGTGGTGTTCAGCATGCATGCAAATTGTTGTAAAGGGTTGAAGGCCAAGGTTCATGATTTGAGAGAAGCTCTTCAAGATTGGACCTTCTTTCAATTCACTGGATTAAATAGCACAGATGTGCATTGGAGAGTTAGGGAGAAATGTATAGGTTCTTGGGTAAGAGAGGACACTACCTAAATAAGTTTATCTTGTAAATTAAGCTATTCTTTTTTATATTAATGTTTTAGGGTCAGAAATAAAAATTTGTTAACATGGAGGTCAATGCATCTAGTAATTTCTAGTGTTGAGATATTCAATAGTTGATGTGGTATGAATTGTTGATCTAGTGACTCTAAGTATATATTTAGGAGAGGATCGTATGTTTATCTCATGGTATATATGTTAGCTTAAAGTTATAAGAATCTTTTTATAAAATTTAAAACATTTTATTTATATAAAGACTGAGAAGTCATAGTTAAAAAAAGCTAGAGAAGCCATAGTTACAAAAAAGATAGAAGTCAAAAGATAAGAGAAGACAATTAGAACTAAAAAACCAAGATCTAGGGATCCTCATCAGAATCATGCTCTGAGTTCACATTAGGAGGAAGGTCAGAGACCCTTAGAACAATGACCCCCACAAAATAATCTTACACAGATTTGATGAGAAAGTCTTCAGAAATCTTCAACTAAGGAAAGCATAATATCTTGAGCTTCCTCAAGAGAACTAAGGTTAGCATTAATGAACTATTAAGAGAAGAAATTTGTTCCTCCATAATGCACCAATGATGTTACTCCTCCATCTGGATTTGATAAAGAAGGTTATTTGAATTTTCAACCAAATTATGAAGCAAAATGTTATTTCAAGCTTAAGATGAGAACCCTCTCTAGTATTCTCTACATTAGAATTTCCCAAATCTAGTAAATTCTAAATCAAAGGATGCATGACATTGGTTGAAACAACCTAATTGTTGTTCATAGAGGATCTTTTGTTGTCAAAATTTGGATTTTGATTATAGTGAGCCATACCATGTGGGCTTTTGTTGGGCATGTTGAATCATCACATTTCATGTTTGCCTTTCAACCTAGAGAATAAATTTAACCAACCACCATTACTATCAATATGGGAAATAAGAGGACCATTCTCTATTTTAACAACATTGTCATCATTAACATTTTCACCTCTGATAAATCTTAGTAAAGGTTGTAAGCATTCATTCATTCTAGGAACAACCTAAGGATGAATGAGAATAATAGATCATTGAATTGCCTCATGCATATGTACTAGAGAATGAGTATTATTTGAAAAAGTAAAACACTGGTCAAGACTCACTATTACTAATACCACTAGAAAGATCTAGCATTAACAAAATAGAGAATAGGAGGACTATTCTCTATTTTGACAAATTTTCATCATTAAATTTTTCACCTCTTAGAAAACTTGGTAAAGGTTGTAAGAACTCATTCATTCTCGTAAGAGCCTAGGAATGAATGGGAATAGTAGATCATTGAATTGTCTCATTCATGTGCAGAAGAGAATGAGTATTATTTAGAAGAACAAAATATTGGTCAAGACTAGTACTAACACTAGTAGAAAGATCTAGCATCAAACTAGACAGATGTAAGGCACCATGAGAAAGTAGAAGATTGGCCATAGGGGCTAGAAGAAAATGAAGCACAACAAAATACAATGAAGCAAGCAGATATAAAATTAACAATTTATGAGTCTGAATTAAGACATGATTGAATATTAATTGCTTGGGAAAATAAGATAAGTATTCTACACCTATATTCCCAAAGAAAGAAATAAATTAATAGCTATAAATTATTTCATTATTTTTTTTAATACGGAATGATATTAATAAAAGGGATTATAATATGAATGATATTAAAATATAGATTTAAGTAATAAATTGAGTAATATAAGAAAGCAATATTATAAATAATATATTATTAACAAATATCAATATTAGTGATTAAATATTATTATAATTATAAATATAAATATATATAGATGATATGATAGCATGTTATAGTCAAGGTGGAGCAAATAACTAACATGATATAGATAGCTTAGCAACATGAATATAAATTCTTAGAGAATCCATCATCATTAGGACTAAGCCCCAATAAAGAGTAATCATACTTGTTTCATGTAATGAAGACAAGATCCTTATAAGCAAACCCATGATATAAGATCATAGAACACATTGAGAGATTGGAGGTAGACTTGTTAGGAAGAAGTAGCATTAATACATCAAAAGGTAGATAAGACCAGCGGTGGAATGGACCATGTTACATCATACTTAGGCAATGGATAAGACCTGCAGTGGAATGAACTATGCTACATCATACAAGGGCAATAAGTAAGACCTTCAGTGGAATGGGCATATGTTACATCATACAAAGGTACTTAGTAAGAGCTAAGGTGGAATGGGCATGTGTTACATCATACAAAGGCGCTACCATAGAGGATGATTCATGCAACCTAACAAGGGATGGTACCCCATCTCCACTAGTGTTTGAAAATGATTAAAATTAACATGTAATAGACAAACCTAAATATGAAACCACTTAAGGATTGAATAATTGAATAATTGATTTATGTTGATATGTTTAATATGATTTATTGATCTTATCTATTACTAATGTTTAATTTAAGAAGTAATTCTCATGTGTTACTAATGTTGTGCTTCATTGTATTTTGTTATGGTGAACAGATTTCAGAGAAATATAGATAACTCACACACATAATAGTTTCAAGGCCTTTAACCAAATGCAAAGGAGACCTAATTAATACCTCCACCATTACAACATAGAAATGGGCATGGTCCTTATTACAACATGAGAATGGTCTTCAAGACATTATGTAATCAATAAGACAAAATGAACATAAAAAATGAGACATAAGTCCTTTTAGTCTCCTTGGTGCTCCTGCACCATACTCCGTGGGTGGAAAGAGAACTCAAGTCTCTTGAGAAAGTAGATCAACAACTATGACACCATGCTTCAAGATGTCTTCTTCACTCATCCAAGTGGTATCTTCAATGGGTAAGCCACTCCACTTGACAAGGAATTGTTTGTATGTCTTCTTTCTAGTCTTCTTCAAGACCTTGGTGTCCAAGATACATTCTAGCTTCAAGGGTTGAGTGGGTAGAAGACCCTTAACCCATTCTTCATCTCATGTTGCTATCATATCTACCTCTAAATCTGCATTATGATCACCTTTGAAAGGAAACAAGTCTGAAACATTAAAGATAGGAGATATGGCCAAGCCTTGAAGAATCTCAATCTCATAGGCATTGGGCCCAAACTTGTGCACAATCTGGCCTGGTCCTATCTTCTTCATGAGGAGTTTGGTTGGCTACCCCTTTGGAAGTCTCTCCTTCACATGTACCATGACCAAATCCCCAACCTTGTATTGTACATCTCTCCTTCTCTCATTGGTTTTCTCCTTGTACTTCTCATTATTTCTTTGAAGAGTTTCTCTTACATTATCATGGATGTCCTGCATGGCCAATGCAAAGTCCTCACCTTGAGCACTCTTCCTCTCCAATCCATGGAGATCTCTCAATTCAAGAATACCTCTTGGGTGAACACCATAAACAATCTCCAATGGACTCCTTCCTATGCTTCTATTGGTGGAATCATTGTAAGCAAACTCAGCTTGGGGAATGATCATATCCCATGCCTCTCCATGTTGTTTGGTAAGACACCTGAGATGATTTCCCAAGGACCTATTCACCACCTCAGTTTGGCCATCAGTCTAAGGGTGATAGGCTGAAGTGAATGACAACTGAGTACCCAACTTCTTCCACAAAGTGCACCAAAAGTGGCCTACAAACTTTGGATCCGTGTCAGTCACAATGTTAAGAGGCAAATGATGGTTTCTAACAATTTATTTGAAGAACAAACCAGCAATGTGTGAAGTATCATTAGTGCATTTACATGGCAAGAAATGAGCCATCTTACTAAATCTATCCACCACAACAAATATACTATCAAAGCCTCTTTGAGTCCTAGGAAGACCCAAGACAAAATCCATGCTAATACTTTCCTATGGCCTATTAGGAATAGCAAGTGGCTAATATAGACCAGCATTAGATGAAGTACCCTTTGCTTTGATAAATACTACAACATTCAACAAATTTTCTGATATCTAATTACATTTTAGGCCAAAAATAAAACCTCTTCACCTGATCCAATGTTTTATCCAACTCAAAGTGACCTCCTATTCCACCACAATGTTTTTCCTTTATGATGTTCTCCATCATGGAACACCTAGGAACACATAGTTAGTTGCCTTTGAACAACAACCCCTCTGCAACGAGAACTCAAAATAATCAAAATGATAAGAGTCTGAAAACTATGAACAAACTTCATATACCTCCTTGAAATCTTCATCATCCTGATACATATGTTTGAGAACATCAACCCCTACACCTTACAACTGAATTTCTTGAACCATACACACCCTTCTACTCAATGCATCTGCTAGTTTGTTGGCCTGTCCCTTCTTGTGTTTGATTGAAAAAGTATATGCTTGGAGTTGTTCAACCCATTTCATATGCATATGGTTGAGTTTCTCCTGTGAATTTAGAAAACGAAGTGCATGGTTGTCAGTATAAACAATAAACTCTTTAGACAAAAGATATTGCCTCCATTTTTTCAAAGCTTTCACCATTGCATACAATTCCAAGTCATAAGTAGAGTACTTTCTCTTAGCATCATTCAATTTTTCACTAAAGAAAGCAACAGGCCTACCTTCTTGACTTAGAACAGCCCCTATAGCAAGGTTACTAGCATCAAATTCCACCACAAACAACTTGTTAAAGTTGGGCAAAACAAGAATGGGCTGTTGTGCTTCTTTTTGTTTTAGAATTTCAAAAGAATCATTGGCTGCCCTTGTCCAAAAAAACTTACATTTTTGCCCCCCTTTGATGGTATCCAAAATTGGTGCACCAATATGACTAAAAACCCTTATGAATTTCCTATAAAATGTTGCCAAACCATGAAAACTTTTTACATCCCCTGCTGTTTTTGGAGTTGGCAATCACAAAATGGCCTCTACCTTTGCTGGATCCATCTTCAAACTACCTTGGGGAATGACAAAACCAAGATAAGTGAGTTCTTCCTTCATGAAGACACTCTTTTCCATGTTGATCATCAATTGTTCATCATGTAACTTCTTCAAAACCTGATCCAAATGTTGCAAATGCTCTTCCTTAGTCCTGCTGAAAACAAGAATGTCATCCAAGTATACCACAACAAATTTGCCAATGAAATCCTTCAGCACTTCATTCATGAGATGCATAAAAGTACTTGGGGCATTAGATAGACCAAAGGGCATCACCAACCACTCATAAAGACCCTCATTTGTTTTGAATGTTGTCTTCCATTCATCCCCTTACTTTATCCTAACTTGATGATACCCACTCTTAAGATCAATCTTAGAAAAGTATCTCGCCCCCCCCCAAATAGTCCATTAGGTCCTCAATCCTTGGCATAGGGAACCTATATCTTATGGTAATCTTGTTAATGGCTCTAGAATCCATACACAACCTCCATTTACCATCCTTTTTAGGGGTTAGGACTATTGGGACAGCACATGGGCTAAGGCTCTTTCTTACCAATCCCTTATCCAACAATTCTTGCACTTGCTTGGCAATCTCTTCATTTTGAGAAGGTATCATCTTGTAGGCTGCTTTGTTTGGCAACGTAGATCCCAGTATGAAGTCATCTGGTATGAAGTCAATTTGATGGCTAATGTCCCTAATAGGTGGCAACTCATTAGGCATTTCTTCTACCATAATCCCCTTATACTTCTCTAACAATTGTTGCACCTCCTTAGGAACCTCTTCCTTACTAGGATCATGCAAACTAGACTATTTTTAGGCTTCAAAATCAGAGCATACCCTTGGGTTCCTTCCTCCTTAAGGGTGTCTAAAAACTCTTTACCACTCAAAATCATGACACTTGACCCAACATTCTTCTCTACATTCTCATCAGGCAATGAAGCCATTCTATACTTCCTACCATTCTTGGTTATAATGAAAGAATTAGTTTTACCATCTTGTTGTGATTGAACGTCATATTGCCATGGACATCCTAACAACAAATGACAACCATCCATGGGAATTATATCACACAAAATCTTGTCCTTATATTCTCCTATCTAAAATTCTACCCATGATTGTTCATCTACCAAAACTTGTTGCCCCTTATTCAACCATGATACTTTATAAGGACTAACATGAGGAAGTCTTTTCAATTTCAACTTGTCTACCATTTCAATAGAAACCAAATTTTTAGTTGATCCTAAATCAACAATTACCTTGCAAATCTTACCATAGGCCTTGCATATTGTCCTGAACAATGTCTTCCTTTGAGGAGGTTCTTGTGTTTGAGGCACCTTTAACATGGTTCTTCTCATCATCAAACTTTCTCCTTCATGGACCAGGGCTGCACTTCCAATTGGTGAGTTAACATTTTGGTAATCTTCCTCTTGGATCAATTGGTTCCTTCTCTCTCCTCCATGAGAGCTTGAGGCTTTCTTTTTAGGACATTTGAAGGTTGGATGTCCCACTTAGTTGCAATTGTAGCACCTTCCTGTGAAGAAATTAGGACCTCTCTCTGGTCCACCAAATCTACCCCTTCCATTGGACCTCCTTCCTCTAAAGCCCCCTCTAGAACCTCATTCTCCACTTTGTTCTTGGGAACTAGATTCCCCTTGACTTATTTAGGACTGTTTTCTACCTCCAAAACTACCCCTACCTTTGAAATTTCTGCCAACTCTTCCTCCATTTTGTTGCTCACCTTTCCTCTTCAACTTATCTTTAGCCCTTAATGCCACTTGAAAGTATTTACCATGGTTTCAGGGGTTAATAAACTAATTTCATCTTGGATATTAAACCTCAAACCATTTAGATACCTTACCACTTTACCTTTTTCATCCTCCATGTATCCACAACGAATAGAGAACTTGTGAAACTCCTCAGTGTAAGTGGCCACATCCAAATCTCTTTGCTTGAGATTTTGCATCTTCTTGTAGATCTGCACCTCATAGTCTGATGGAAGGAATTTGGACTTGATCCTCTCCAACATTCTTCTCCATGAAGAGATCATACTCTTCCCATTCTTTACCCTCTCACTTTGGGTGTAATTCCACTATGTAAGGGCAACACCTTTGAGTTTAGTTTTTGCAAACTCCACCCTCTTTTTCTCAAGAACTTCTTTGTATTCAAAGTAGTTGTTTAGAGCCTCAATCCACTCCATGACTTCATCAACATTCATCTTGCCACTGAACATGGGAATCTCCATCTGAGCCTCTGAAGAATCCTTGCCAATTGCCTTGATGGCTTCAAGGAAATGTTTTTGATTTGTAGGTACCTCTACCTCTTCTTGATCTTCTTCTTCCTCCTCTTTTTCTTCTTCTTCATCAAAACCCTCATCTATCCTCTTCCCTATCCTCAATGCCTTCAACTCTCCTTGGAGTGCTTCCTTGACTCCACTTTTGATCTTTTCTTCCATCTCCTTGAACTTCTTAACCACTTCAGTGGTCATCCCCTTTGGAGGCATATTGCTAGCCTCTCCTTCACTCTCCTCTGCTGAAATATACTAGGCCTTACACAACCAACAATAGAACCTTTTATGGCTCTGATACCACTATGATGTAGAGGCACTAGGATAGAGGGAGGATAGAACAATTTGACAAGGTTTTCACTACACCCAAAAACCCAAATTCAAAGATCAATTTGCAAAGGTGGGAACAACAGTTAGTATTTCTAAAACCATCATGAAAAGGTTGATTAGACATGCTATAGGACCCATTCCAATCATTGGCAAAGGTAGATCAAACTCAGAACTAGTACTTCCTTTACAAACCCAAGATATTGCTTGTAGCCCTAGAAAAGAGAACAATCATCAATAACTTTTGATACAGACCTTCAAACCTAGATCTGAGATAATGAGGAGATACCCATTTGGACTCCCTATCACATATCAAAAAATGGGTATAGGTTGTTTTGGATCGTATAGTCCAACCTATAACTCACCCTAGTGACCTAGAGCCCCAATTAGGCCAAAAATACAAAGAGACCCCTCTAAAATTCATGCACAAAACCCAACCAATGATTTGAGCACTTATAATACATGTCAAAACTATGGATTTTGTTGGTTTTGGGGTCCCAACATGGACTGCAACTGATTGGTCCTCTTTTGTTCTTCCCCTCTATGTCTCTAGACATCACCTAACACATGAGGATGTTAGGTTTCCTCAAAGAGAACACCTCCTCCTCAAGTTTCCTACCAAAAGACCATCATAACATACTAATACAGACCTACAAAAAACCATCCCAATGATCAAGAGTGAATCAAATTAGTGGAATGACAAGAAAATGCATAATTCCTATCAAAACCCTAGTTTAGGTTATGGCGAATAGATTTCAGAGAAATACAGATAACTCACACATACAATAGTTTCAAGGCCTCTAACCACATGTAAAGGAGTCTTAATTCATACCTCCACCATTTCACCAAATGCATGCCTTATGACACTTCTGTACAGAAGAGTACCACGGACTGCAACAATGAGTTTACACAGAAAAAGAACATGAAATCTGAGTTTCTTATTGTTTCCTTCTACCAAATGTCTTCTCCCTCCACAATCATCATGGGCAGGGATTTAAGAAGCCTGCTACAACACCTTTGGATAGTTAGATGGTAGTTGGGGTTGATGGGACTATATAATAACCATCCAATTCCCTCTCTACAACTACCCTATTTTAGGACTGCAACTGTCCTATTTTGAAATTGAAACTAATTACAACTTTTGGCATAATGGCATCGATTGGTTTATGACTTGTCAACACCTTTGACAATGTCATTAAACCTTTGGCAAAGTCTACCACCCCTTAACACATGCCAAAAAGGCTTACAATTGGAGAAAACATATGACTACCCCTATGTTTCTATGATTGCCTCTTACATGCCGTAGAAGGCTTACAAATAGAACTACCTATTACACCTTATGACATCAACAAGAAATGGACATGGTCCTTATTACAACATGAGAATGGTCTTCAAGACCTTATGGAATCAACAAGCAAAATGAACATAAAAAACAAGACATAAGTCCTTTTAGTATCCTTGGTGCTCCTACACCAATAGAGCTCGATGCAATCCTAAAGAGGAAAATACCAAGCATACCAACAAGGTAAGTAAGGAAGAAAGCCAATATCATGCCAAATGTTATAGGTAAGACCTTAAAGTAAAAAGAATGTCTATAAGAGTTAAATAATGATGTTGGAATTAAGGTGTCTCAACCTTTCCAATTTCGTAGCACTTATTATTTGATTGTAAAGCATAATCATTATCCAACAATTTCTTATATATTTGATAGACTTGATTATGAAGTAAGTTATTCTAGAAATTAAAATTTAGTAATAAGGTACTTGTTTATTCATAAAAAAAAATTATTATATTTTAGAGTTGTTCTAATCCATTTTTAGTTCACAAGAAAATAGATTACAAGAATGGCAGATGAAGAGTCATCCTCTTGGAAGACAAAGAGTTAAAGAGTTAAAAGAAGGCTCCTGTAGGAAGAAGAGGAGGGTAACAAACAGGTAAAGAAGGGAACTCTCTATTGATGATATACGGATTTCAGAATCATTCTGGATTCTCAAGTCATAAAATTTCAACCCATGGAATTATATTTTTGCTGGAGCATTCATGTGGTTGCATGTCTACGGAGTCGTGGATTAAGACAGGATCCTCTTCTAAAATATTGTTCATATTCAAACCCTCCTGATTGTATTCTCTTGTCATTTACAAGTATGTTAAGCATACTTTGATTATTGATTTGTTTCTAGATCTGTGCTTGTGAAAATTGAATTATTGATTTAGAAAAATTTCATGGATAAACAAATTTGTCTGAGGTGAATTGGTGCTATGGATTTTGTTAGTTTTTACTGTTTTGTTGCCTCGCCTTATTAATTTTAACCTAGAGAAAACTAGTGCCAAATGATTATCTTTTCAAACTTGTTTAATATAAAAATATTAGTGTTGTGAAGATTGGCTGAACTTTCGATGCTTTGTTATTCCTTTTCTTAGTTTTGGCTGACCCATCTTACCTAAAATTTTGATCAGTTTTCACACCCTAGATGTGCTTCTACATTTTGGATGTATGTCATTCGATAGTCTATCATACCTACCATACGCCTTCCCTCTGTGCTTCATAGATATTCCATACCCTCACCCAAAGTTTCCAATTTGGTATATATAGAGGCTACTTTGGCAAAGATTGTGAAACCTATCCTTATGCCTACTGAGTATATTTCTTGAAAGTTTCAATAGCATGTTGAAACAAATCCATTTTGTGCACTTTTCGTGAATATTTCTTCCAAGGACATCTCTTTTAGGCATTCTGTCAAATAGTTCACCTACCATTCCTACATTTTCACATGTTGCAACATGTATACTAGAGCATCTCCAACTCTATTACCAAAACTCCATTCATACTGAGGATGCGGGCAAAGGTTGGGGAGTCTGGCATCACATTGCTGATTGCATTTGCTTGCGGTTCCTAATGCCTTTTCAACAAATCCATTTTTGTGCAATCTGCAATTTCACAATCCATGAGCTGATATCTCTTTGAGGATTTTTTTTTCAAATAGTTTGTGTACTTTGGTTATGCTTTCACAATTTGCATGCATGTCTAGCAGAGCATCTCAAGCTATTATATCTAATTAAATTCCCCTTCTGTTCTACCTTGAAGGATGTTGATTGCGCATGCCATTCCTTCCAATCTAGTCAATCTGTTGCAAGTATGAGGTGAACCAGTGTTGTCATTGATGTCAACATACTCATATTACATTGACAAGAAGGATTGGATGAGCTGTGTGTTGAGGATATTGAGAAAATTACCCTCAGTCAGGAACAGTGAAGAACAGTGATGAGAAGAAGGCAAATATATTGGATAGGTTGAGAACCGGAGGATGCGGATTAAAGGGTTTGCAGATATGAGTCTTGAGATGCTTCAGTCAAGTTTTCAGAGGTTCGCATAAAGACCTGAAGAAGTTATGGCTGTCTGTGTGGAACCGGTTCCGGCAAGTACTTAGAGGTGACAGAGGATCACAGAAAGGTCCGGTGAGGTCCGAAATTGTACAATCCTAATCTGCGGATTGGAAAGAGTATTTGGGATGTCCTTGTGATGTGCCATCTCGAATTGTGTATGATTTGGAGGTCCGGAAGTACCTCTTGCATTATGACAGTGGCGACAGACTGTGTTCTTGAAGTTTCGGATAAGGAGGATAAGAGATTTCAGTAAGTAAAGGAAATGCGGACGTACCTGGTCATTCAGAAAGGCTTGTGAAGGTTCTTGGATCATGTTGAGATTGTGTCATTGGTCCGCATTGATAATGTATGATTTGAAGGTCCGGAAGTACCTTCTACAGTGGCGACAGACTGTGTTCTTGAAGTTTCAGATGAGGAAGACAAGAGATTCCAGCAAGTAAAGGAAGTGTGGATGTATCTGGACATTCAGGCAGGCTTGCGAAGTTTTCTGGATCGTGTTGAGGTTGTGTTGTTGATCCGCATTGATAGTAGAGCCCGGAATTGAAGTTATTCTTCCGGATGAAGTTCTTGCTCTGTTTAGCCGACCGAATGAGTTGTTCATCCTGCGAATGTTCTTGTGGTGGCCGACCGGATGTGTTATTCATCTTGCGGATACTCTTATGATTGTTTGCCGACTTAGATGTTTGATCCTAAGTCGATGTCTTGTATAAATAACGGTCTGTGAGTTCATTTCGAGGTGTGGTGTGTGTGGATGAGTGTGGCATAGCGAAGAGAAGTGCGAAAGGCAGAACAGAGGCTTTTGGGCTTAATTGGAACTGATCGGGACATGGTAGAGATGTCATTCTCTAGTTCAAGACTGTGATTTTTATCACTTTGTAGACAGTGTGTCTCCTTGTAGGCAGTGGGCCTCTTTGTGAGCAGTGTGCTCGGGCA
The DNA here is from genome assembly GCA_027924645.1 of Cunninghamia lanceolata. Taxonomy (NCBI): domain Eukaryota; kingdom Viridiplantae; phylum Streptophyta; class Pinopsida; order Cupressales; family Cupressaceae; genus Cunninghamia; species Cunninghamia lanceolata. The sequence continues at coordinate 11,498,492 of BSBN01000016.1, forward strand.
GTGAGCCCTAATTGGCATGTGCCATTCATTTTTCTTTATTCTTCTAACAAAGAATAATTCTTGGGTTAATCACCCCGTGGTTTTTCCCTTAACCGGGTTTTCCACGTCAAATCTTGGTGTTCAATGTGTTGATGCTTATCTGCTCTTGTGTTTATGTATTATGCTTTCATGGATGATTAATTGATATGCTGCTAACTAACAACAAAGAATCAAGTGTTTGAAAGAACAAGAAGTTTTATACAACTGATTCACCCCCCCCTCTCAGTTGTATGCCCTAGATCCAACAATTGGTATCAGAGCCAGGTTCCTCTGATAGGAGCTTAACCGCTTGAGGAGATCCAGGATGTCGTCATACAAGAAGGATAGTCCGAAGTTCGATGGAACCAACTTCACTCTCTGGAAAGGTCGCATGAAGTGTCACTTGGAATGTATGGGAAAAGCATACTTGGCTATGGTTTCAAAACCATATGTACCTCCACAAGGTGGTCTGACAACTCTGAATGAAATCACAGAAGCTGAAAACAATCTGCGGACCAAGGAAGCTCTTCTAAGCGCATTGAATGACTCAGATCTCTAGAATGTTATTGACCTACCAACTGCATATGAGATCCTGACTAAACTGGAACTTCTGTATGAAGGAGATGAGTTTGTCAAAAGTGCAAGGTTGCAAAGTCTGAAAGGGAAATTTGAAAGATTGAAAATGAGAGATGATGAAAACATCACTACCTTTATGCCAAGAGTGAATGAGCTGGTATGTGGAATCAGAAATGCTGGTGGAACTTTAGATGAAAATGAGATTGTCTGCAAAATCCTAAGATCCCTTCCTGCTGCCTACAAAATCAAGGTTGCTGCCATTGATGAATTCAGAGCCCACACAACTGTCACAAGAGAACAACTGGCTGGCAAACTAGCTGCATTTGAAATGACCGAGTTTGGAGATGATCCTCCCAAGACTGAATCTGCTTTCAAAGCCAGTGCCTATGTGAAAGGCAAACAGAGATTTGATTCGGGAGAAAACTCATCAAGGAAAATGTCATGGTATGGTCAAGCAAGAAGAGACATGGAAGAAGAAGAAGCAGAAATAGCTCAACTTGAAGCCCTCATTGCAAAGAGACTGCCAAGAGGATCCGGTAAGTATGAAGGAAAACTACCCTTTAAGTGTTTCAATTGCAATAAGATTGGTCATTTTGCTTCAAGATGTCTGGAAAGATCTGCAAGGTCTAATACTAACAGACAAAGGTTTCAAAAGAATTGCTATTATGTTCACGAAGAAGATGACAATGAAGGAGTAATAGATGATGAATCAGAACTAGGAAGCAAATCCGGAAATGAGTGGGTGTTTATTGCCATCAAGGAAGAAGATTCAATACTCTCTGAATCTGTCAATCACAAAGTTGTTGAAAAAGCTTTGGCTGCTCAAGTGGAAGAAAAGGATGATTGGGTTATTGACAGTGGATGTTCTCACCATATGACTGGTGACAAGAATAAGTTCTTGAATTTGGAAAGGTATGAAGGAGGAATGGTAAAGTTTGGTGACAATTCTGCTAGCAGAATCAGAGGCAGGGGAACTATTTCCTTCGATGGAAAGAGCAAAATAGGTAATGTACTGTATGTTGAAGGATTGAAGCACAATCTTCTTAGTGTTGGTCAGTTAGTGGATAAAGGCTATGATCTCCGGTTCAAAAATGGAAAATGTAGAATCTTTACAAACTCCGGAACTGAGATTGCATCCGGTACTCAGACAAAAGGTAATATCTTTCATCTGGTTGGTTCAAATAAAAGTTGTTTGTTTGCTCAAATTGATCAGAGTTGGTTATGGCATAGAAGAATGTGCCATGTAAATTTTGATAACATCATCAAGATAAGCAATACTCAGGCCGTAAGAGATCTTCCAAAATTGATGAAACCTACAAATAGTTTGTGCAAAGAATGTCAGCTAGGTAAACAAAGCAGAGTCTTTTTCAAAAGCAAAGATCAGTCTTCTACCAGATTGTTGGAATTAGTACATACTAATCTCTGTGGTCTGACAAGAATCAAGAGTCTGCAAGGTGATAGATATTTCATGTTGTTAATTGATGATCATTCCCGGATGATGTGGGTTACCTTTCTAAAAGAAAAATCAGAAGCATTTGAGAAGTTCAAGATCTTCAAAGCTATGGTAGAGAATCAAACCAGATTGAAACTAAAGTGTCTAAGGTCTGATAGAGGTGGTGAATTTACATCTGGTGAGTTCATTGATTTTTGTGAGAAGCAGGGTATAAGGAGACAGTTGTCTGCTCCTAGGACTCCACAGCAGAATGGAGTGGTTGAGAGAAAGAACCGGACCATTCAGGAAGCTGCCAGGACAATGATGTTGGAAGCAAATGTTCCTCAAATGTTTTGGAAGGAAGCTATCAGCACTGCAGTCTACACTCTCAATCGAGTTCAAATCAGAAACAACACTGGTAAGACCCCCTATGAACTCTGGTTTGGCATCACTCCTACTGTGAAATATTTCAGAGTATTTGGTAGCAAGTGTTATATTAAAAGAGATGAAGATCTAGGAAAGTTTGATGCTAGAAGTGATGAAGGAATTTTCTTGGGTTACTCCACTCAAAGCAAAGCATACCGGTGTTACAATAAGAGATTGAGGAAGATGATAGAAAGCACCAATGTGAAAGTTGATGAAGGAATTGAGAAGCCTTCAAGATTTTATGAGTTTGATGAAGATGACCAAGACAGTGTTCAAGGACCTCAATCCTCTCCGGTGAGACAGAGTCAACCTGATCCGGTAAATCAGGAAGAAGAGATAAGTTTGAATGAGCCTGATCAAGAAGCAGCAGTGCAGGATACTCCCAAAATTCCAAGGTATGTAAGACTGAACCACTCTGAAGATCAGATCATAGGTGACAGAAGCAAAGGTGTACAAACTAGAAGGAATGTTGCTCAAAATCAGGATGAATGTTGTCTGATTTCAAATATTGAACCTAAAACAATAAATGAAGCCTGCAATGATGAAAACTGGACCAAAGCAATGGAAGATGAATTGATGCAAATTGAGAAAAATCATACTTGGGATCTTGTTCCCAGACCTAGAGACAGGAATGTAATTGGAACCAAGTGGGTCTTCCGGAACAAACTAAATGAAGCTGGTGAAGTAATCAGAAACAAAGCTAGATTGGTCTGCAAAGGCTACTCTCAAATAGAATGAATTGACTTTGAAGAGACTTTTGCTCCGGTGGCAAGAATTGAAGCAGTCAGATTACTTCTTGCATTTGCTGCCTTCAAAGACTTCAAGGTATATCAGATGGATGTCAAGTCTACCTTCCTAAATGGTGATCTGGAAGAAGAAGTCTACATTGAACAACCGGATGGATTTCAATTGTCTGATAATGATGATATGGTCTGCAAGTTGAAGAAAGCTTTGTATGGATTGAAGCAAGCCCCAAGAGCATGGTATGAAAGGTTGGATAAGCATCTTGTGCAGATTGGATTCAACAAAGGTACTGCTGACAGTAACTTATATTTCAAAATTGATCATGAAAACATTTTGATTGTTGAAGTGTTTGTGGATGATATCATTTTTGGAGGAAGAGATAGTATGTGCAAAAATTTTGCAAATCAGATGAAAAGTGAGTTTGAAATGTCTATGCTTGGTGAAATAAATTTCTTCTTGGGTCTGCAAATTACTCAAACAAAAGAAGGGATCTTCATTTCTCAGACCAAATATGTGAAAGAATTGTTAAGGAAATTTGGTATGGAAGACTCAAAGCCTATGAAAACTCCTATGGCAACCGGATGTAAGTTAAGCAAAGATGATGATTCTCCAAAGGCAGATCAGACAAAGTATAGATCAATGATTGGTGGATTGTTGTATCTCACTCAAACTAGACCAGATATAATGCAGGCTGTTGGTCTTGTGGCAAGATTCCAGGTTGATCCTAGAGAATCTCATGTTATGGCAATCAAAAGAATTTTTAGGTACTTGAAAGGAATAGTTGAGTATGGTCTATGGTACCCTAGAGATCTGGATTTCTCTCTTCATGCTTACATAGATGCAGATTGGGCAGGAGATGTGGATGACCGGAAGAGCACTAGTGGTGGAGCATTATTTTTGGGGAAGAGATTGGTTTCTTGGCTAAGCAAGAAATAAGATGCAATATCTCTGTCTACAACTGAAGCAGAATACATTGCAGCAGCAGGTAGTTGCACTCAAATCTTATGGATGAAGCAGATGCTAAGAGACATCAAAGTTGAATATGAGGAGCCTATCACAATTTTCTGTGATAATTCAAGTGCAATTAATATTTCTAAGAATCCGGTATTGCATTCTAAAACTAAGCACATATCTATCAAATTTCACTTTTTGAGAGAACAAGTAAACAAGGAAGAAGTCAGATTGGAGTATGTTCCCTCCAAGGATCAGATTGCAGATATCTTTACAAAACCTCTTCCCAAGGACTCTTTTGAATATCTCTGGGAGAAGTTAGGGGTCATGGCCCCTCCGGTGATAAACTAAGATGCACTGATGTGCATCAGTCCGGTGGATATCACAGTCATATCTTGTGATCCGGATTGATGATGGGGAGCTGCTACTAAGGGGGAGCAGCTGGTATGATTCTGATGTATTAGAATTGCAAGTATGAGCCCTTTGCCATTGATGTCAAAGGGGGAGAGAAGACATGTGAAAAACAAGTGGTTAATGATCAAAGGGGGAGAGAAGACATGTAAAAAGTTGTTGTTGATAGGGGGAGCTGTGACAGAAAGGAGAAGTTCTTGTCTTGATGGTTTTTCACATCATATGTTGCCATCAATGACAAAGGGGGAGATTGTTCCAAGTATGAGGTGAACCAGTGTTGTCATTGATGTCAACATACTCATATTACATTGACAAGAAGGATTGGATGAGCTGTGTGTTGAGGATATTGAGAAAATTACCCTCAGTCAGGAACAGTGAAGAACAGTGATGAGAAGAAGGCAAATATATTGGATAGGTTGAGAACCAGAGGATGCGGATTAAAGGGTTTGCAGATATGAGTCTTGAGATGCTTCAGTCAAGTTTTCAGAGGTCCGCATGAAGACCTGAAGAAGTTATGGCTGTCTGTGTGGAACCGGTTCCGGCAAGTACTTAGAGGTGACAGAGGATCACAGAAAGGTCCGGTGAGGTCCGGAATTGTACAATCCTAATCTGTGGATTGGAAAGAGTATTTGGGATGTCCTTGTGATGTGCCATCTTGAATTGTGTACGATTTGGAGGTCCGGAAGTACCTCTTGCATTATGACAGTGGCGACAGACTGTGTTCTTGAAGTTCCGGATAAGGAGGATAAGAGATTTCAGTAAGTAAAGGAAATGCGGACGTACCTGGTCATTCAGACAGGCTTGTGAAGGTTCTTGGATCATGTTGAGATTGTGTCATTGGTCCGCATTGATAATGTATGATTTGAAGGTCTGGAAGTACCTTCTACAGTGGCGACAGACTGTGTTCTTGAAGTTTCGGATGAGGAAGACAAGAGATTCCAGCAAGTAAAGGAAGTGCGGATGTATCCGGACATTCAGGCAGGCTTGCGAAGTTTTCTGGATCGTGTTGAGGTTGTGTTGTTGATCCGCATTGATAGTAGAGCCCGGAATTGAAGTTATTCTTTCGGATGAAGTTCTTGCTCTGTTTAGCCGACCGAATGAGTTGTTCATCCTACGAATGTTCTTGTGGTGGCCGACCGGATGTGTTATTCATCTTGCGGATACTCTTATGATTGTTTGCCGACTTAGATGTTTGATCCTAAGTCGATGTCTTGTATAAATAACGGTCTGTGAGTTCATTTCGAGGTGTGGTGTGTGTGGATGAGTGTGGCATAGCGAAGAGAAGTGCGAAAGGCAGAACAGAGGCTTTTGGGCTTAATTGGAACTGATCTGGACATGGTAGAGATGTCATTCTCTAGTTCAAGACTGTGATTTTTATCACTTTGTAGACAGTGTGTCTCCTTGTAGGCAGTGGGCCTCTTTGTGAGCAGTGTGCTCGGGCAGTGAGCCCTAATTGGCATGTGCCATTCATTTTTCTTTATTCTTCTAACAAAGAATAATTCTTGGGTTAATCACCCCGTGGCTTTTCCCTTAACCGGGTTTTCCACGTCAAATCTTGGTGTTCAATGTGTTGATGCTTATTTGCTCTTGTGTTTATGTATTATGCTTTCATGGATGATTAATTGATATGCTGCTAACTAACAACAAAGAATCAAGTGTTTGAAAGAACAAGAAGTTTTATACAACTGATTCACCCCCCCCTCTCAGTTGTATGCCCTAGATCCAACACAATCAACACCTTTATTTTAAAATTAAAAAAAAAAACTGCTGCAAATCATTATACAATCAGATTAGTAGTTTTAGAGAGATTCTAGTTCTAGACTAAAATAAAATTTTTAAAAAATCTTATTCTTTCCCGGTAACCGGCAGATCTAAGGAAGAGATTTTTGTCTATTTATTTCACCGTTTATTTGAATTTGTTCTTGGTAATGAGTTTTTATTGAATTGTTTGGATGGTCATGAAAGCTACGGTTGTATAGAGAAATTAGAGAAAACTTCATCTTCTTTATTTGTTAGGTGAGCTTTATAGATAGAAAGAATTTGTTTCTTTTTGTGAATGAAAGAATTAGAAATAAGTTTCTTTTACTTCTAATTAATAGAAGAGTTTAGTTTTACTCTATTTTAAGAGATACTTTGTAGGAAAAACTTTGCTCAGATTAAGAATTCAATTGTTCTTAGTAAGCTTTTCAAAACTGGTTACTAGTTTATCATAATTAGAATATGTGCATATCAAGAGGTTTAAGTTTATTATTATTTTAAAATTTCATTGTTGAGTGGTTTAATGATTATCTTATATTAGCCAATGGATCTTCTTTACTCTTAAGATATTATCTGTCATATAATGGCATTAAAATTACTCTTTTCTATCTTGCCATTAATACTTTCATGGTGTTTTAATTCAGCAATAAAGATCCTTAAATTTAGAAAGTAAATGCTATATTTGTGGAAATATCTTTATTTGATAAAGAATTAGTAGGTAATAAGAGGTAGATATTAAGAATATATTCTAATTTGAGATTAGAAAGTACTTATTGTCTTGTAAAATTTAGACTAATGGTAAAATTATATATATATTTTTAGAAAGAAAATTCAAATCTTTATTGTTTTGTGAAACTCCTTGTTAGTTGATAAAATTATATTGTGTTTGTGACAAATGACTTATGAGATAGGTTGCCATAATTTGAAACAATAGATTTTACATTAATGTGACATGTTTGAAAATTGATATATGCCCTATATTATTAAGATAAGATTTAAATTAGAAAGCTTTTAATGTTTAAAAAAAAATGTTTGTGATGCCTATTCTTGGTGTAAAAATTAGCTTCCTGGTATATTGGATATAAATAGCATGAGTAGTAATAATTGTCTTAGAAACTTTTTCCTCTTTAGAATCATATAAAATTATAATTAATCCTTTTGATATACTTTTGAGAATTTTTATATTCTATATTTAAATTAAAGAAATAAATGAAATTATTTTGATAGAAAGTATTTATCTGGGTTATATAGAAAGACTCTAAATATAATTCTAGAATCTACTTGGGTTCTAAGTTTTCATGGATTAATGAGTTAGCTTTAAATTTGAATTTAAATTTGGGAATGTTTTAATATTTGTAATGTGATATATTCCATACATCTCCTTGTAATGAGATTGTTTATAACACTAGAATAAATAGGGAATAAGACTATTGAATAATCCATATTTTCTTCTAGAATAAATTAAATTGTTTGCCACTCTTGTAACTTATAAATAGTTAACCTTGGCTTATGAAAATTATAATTGATATTAAATTTTGACCTTATAGCTTCTTAATTAGATGCTTGATGGAATCATACTCTTTGTAAGTTGATTATGGGAATTATTATTATTAGGCTTAGCCAACAGAAGATATCAATTAGATACAAATAAAGATTAAACAGAGGAATGAAAATACATAGAAATAATAATAACAACAAGAGACAAGCTTTAACATGGTTCACCCAAACTCGGGCTACATCCACCAATAGAGAGTCCAATATTTTTATCCAGTAAATCAAACTGATTACAACCAACAATCCTTGTAATTCAATACCATTGCAAAATGCTACAATGATCAACTAAAACCCTAACCCTTAGCCACTTTTATCAAGCCCTATGTCAGTTACAAAAATACAGTTTGTTATGTCGGCCAATAGAAAAAGTAACTCTCGATGCCTTAATAAAATAATAAAAAATTATTGGAGGTTTCAGGGGCGCTGCCCCTTGACCCCACCTTGTATCGTGACAGCTAGGGCCACTGCTACTGGACCCCACAAGGGGCGCTACCACTTGACCCTGTCTTGGGGGCACTGCCCCTTGACCCCATTAACTAATTTGGGGGGAAACTATGCCGATAAAAGTGTGGTAAATTTAATCTCCAAGTCTGCTTAAGCTCCATATATCAACAATCTCCCACTTAGAGACTGATCAAACTCCACACAATATCATCTCCCACTTGGAGACTGATCATAACTCTGTTGACCCTATAGTTCCCACTGGAAATAAGCACACTGGACTCTGTTGTTGTGATATTTTTTGTTTTCAGTCTTGAAGACCAACTGAAGCTGAAGAGGAGCTCAACTTCTCCCTTGTCACTACCTTTGTAAACATATCTGCTAGATTTTCATCTGTATGTATCTTTTCTAGCCTTAATTGTCCATCATCCAACACCGATCAAATGAAGTGGTACCTCAACTATATGTGTTTGGTCTTTTGAATGCAAGGCATAATTCTTTGCAAGATGTATGGCACTTTGACTGTCTATATACAAAGAACTATTATCCCATTATTTTCCCAATTATTTTCATAAAAGATTGAAGCCATATCATCTCCTTGCTTGCCTCTGTGGTGGATAAAACAACCACCTTTTGCAACCTGGAGATCCAACTCATCGCTGTCCCACCTATAATAAAGACATAAACTGTAGTACTCCGCCTAATATCAATATCCCCTGCCAAATTTGAGTCCACATAGTCTGCTAAATCAGTATTAGAGCCCCCAAAATATAAGTGTTTATTAGCTGTACCTCTCAAATATCTGAGAATCCATTTTACCGCATTCCAATGCTCTAATCCGGGATGACTCATATACCTACTTACGACTCCTACAACATGTGCAATATCTAGTCTCCTGCATAGCATGGCGTACATTAAAGTTCCTATAGCTGAAGCATATGGTACCTTAGACATTTTTTCTTCCTCCTCTTTTGTTAATTTCAAATGATTAGGCAAAGGTGTAATGACAGTTTTTACATTCTCCATATGGAATCTCTGCAACACCTTTTCAACATAATCAGCCTGAGATAGAGTAAATTTTTTGTTCTTCTTATCTCTACAAATTTCCATACCAAGGATTTGTTTTGCTACCTCCAAATCTTTCATAGAAAATGATTGTGTTAACTATTGTTTTAACTCTCTTATGTGATCCATGTTAGACCCTGCTACAAGCATGTCATCAACATATAAACATAAAATAACATAGCTATCATTATCCAACCTCTTAAAATAAACACAATGGTTAGAATTACACCGGTTGTAGCCTTGCTCAACCATAAAATAATCAAATTTCAAATACCATTACCAAGGTGTTTGTTTCAAGCCATACAAACTCTTCTTCAATCTGTACACCTATTTCTCCTTACCTTTGACCTCAAATCCTTGGGGTTGTTCCATATATATCTCTTCCTCCAAATCACCATTGAGAAAGATAGTTTTCACCTCTAGCTATTCCAAATGCAAATCTTCAGCAGCCACAATACTTAAAACAAAATGAATAGAAGTCATCTTGACAACTAGAGAAAATATCTCATCAAAATCAATACCTTTTTTCTATGCAAATCCTTTTACAACTAACCTAGCTTTAAATATTTTCTTACCTCCATCTTCCTCTTTCAACCTATAAACTCATTTTTTTGGTAAATCCTTTTTACCTAGTGACAACTTACATAATTCCCAAGACTAATTTTTCAGCAAGGAGTCCATTTCTTCTTTCATTGCAAGCTCTCGTTGAAACTTTGTATCAACCTGCATAGCTTTATCATACCCTTCCAGTTCACCAGCATCTGCTAACAAAATATAATACAAAGAGGGAGAAAACTTTTTAGGAGGTCTACTTAGCTTTGTTGACCGTCTAACATTTATTGGAGTTTGTGATATTTCTTGTTGTTATTGCGGAGCATGAGGAACCACTGGAACATTATTATCTGGAGTATCATCTAGCACCACATAATCCTTTGCTTTCTTCTCATGCTGCTGCAACTGATATTTGTACAACACCTTCTCATTGAATACAACATCCCTACTTCTCACAATTTTTTAATTTTCAAAATCTCAAAGCCTATAACCAAATTCATCAATGCCATATCCAATGAAGGTACACTTTTTTGATTTTGCATCCAGCTTGGTTCTATTTTAAAAATTTACATGTTCAAATGCTTCACCTTCATACATGTCCATGCTTCCTCTAGAATACCATAGCCCAAAGGAACTGAAGGACCTCTATTAATTAAATATACAACAGTATTGATAGCCTCTGTCCACATGTTTAAAGGCAGCCTAGTATGCAATCTCATGGTCCTTGCACACTCCATTATTGTTGTATTCATGCGTTCAGCCACTCCATTTTCCTGTGGAGTCCTTGGAACCATTTTTTGCCTACGAATTCCATTAAAGGAACAATAATCCTCAAATTCTTTACTGCAATACTCACCACCATTATCAGATCTAAGACATTTTAATCTTTTACCTATCTCATTCTCAACCAAGCTTCTCCATTTCTTAAATGTTACAAATACATCATATTTCTACCTAAGGAAATGAATCGAAACCTTCGTAGTTGCATCATCTATGAATGTAACATAATACTGAGAGCTACCAAGAGAAGATACCTCAGCTAGTTCCCATACATCTGTATGCACAAGATCCAACTTTTCATCTTTCTTTTACTTCCCATCCTTGAGAAAACTAATTCTCTTTTATTTTCCATACACATAACTTTCACAAAAATCCATATTAATAGATTTCAGACCTGGTAAAACTTTCTTAGAATGAAGTACCTTCATACTTTTTCACTCATATGCCCAAGTCTGTTATGCCATAGTGTTGTCTTAGAACATGCAGTAATTGTTTCAGTCTCTTTTTGCGAACCTGCAACAACTGTTCCTAAACCTATTTTTTTTCTCTATTACAATAGATAAAGTAGAAGGAACAATATGACATGTACAAAGATATAAGGTGCCCACTTACACATATTTTCCTACTATTAGAACACCTCTTGAAACCTTCCAATTTTTATCAGTAAATGTAACAATGCAACCTTCATCAGCTAGCTGCCCTACTGAAATTAAATTCCTACTCAGCCTTGGAATGTGCCTTACCTCTTGTAGTAGCTAATGATTCCCATTCAACAACTTAATCTTGATTCTTCCCTTTACAATAATCTGACAGGGTTCATTATCTCCCAAATAAACCAGCCCAAAATCCCCTTAGACACAATCAAAAAAATAACTTCTATGGGGCATACCATGAAATGAGGCCCCTGAATCTAAAACCCACGAATCATCAACATTATCTAGGGAAAGAATCAAAGCATCATCTTCAAATTTATTACTTACCATGTTTGCCTCCTTATTGCCTTCTTATTTGTCTTCTTCTTTATTCTTCTGAGACTAGCAATCTTTCTTTAGATGACCTGGTTTCCCATAGTACCAACAATCCTTCTATCCTCTGGATTGGGATCTCTCGTCCTTTAATTTTCCTCATGATTTCCCATGACCTCCAGAACCTTTTCCTCTCTCCTTTGATCTGCCCCTACTTTCTTCATTCAAAACACTACCTGATGTGGACCCTCCTGAGTTTTTCTATCGCATTTCCTTGATAAGGACAACAACAACAACATCATCAAATTTTAAAGTATTTGAACTAGAGATAGAGTTACAACCATTACCAAGCTATTCCAACTTTCTAGCAAAGAACATAATATCAAGAGAGCCCTCACCTCTTCATCAAATTTCACTTTTATAGAAGTTAATTGATTGGTAATCATATTAAACTCATTTAAATGATCTATCATAGATCCACCTTCAATTATTTTCAAATTAAATAAATGCTTCATGAGAAATACCTCATTTGAGGCTGAGGGTTTTCGTAAAATTTAGCCAAAGCTTTCATCAGTTCACTTGTTGTCGTCACTTCTATTATATTGAATGCCACAGATGGTGCCAGGCACAACTGAATAGTTCCCAGTGCCTTTCTATCCACAAGATTCTAATCCTCATCAGCCATTGCTGCCAGTTTCTTAGGTATTCCTTCCAATGGCCTCCATAAATCCTTTTTATAGAGACAATCCTCCATATGCATCTTCCATAACTAATAGTTTTGCCCATTGAATTTATCTACCTTTAATTTACCTTCGTCCACCATTGCTCCCACTCAACCATGAGACTTCCACTCAACAATGAGACCTTCCTGCAGATGATAATCAGACACAACCCTCTCTAATACCACTTGTTAGGGTTAGCCGGTAGAAGCTATCAATTAAATACAAATAAAGATTAAATAGAGGAATGAAAATACAGAGAAATAATAATAACAGTGAGAGACAAGTTTCAATGTGGTTCACCCAAACTCAGGCTACATCCACCAATAGAGAGTCTAATATTATTATCCAATAAATTGAACTGATTATAATCGACAATCCTTGCAACACAATACTGCTACAAAATACTACAATGATCAATTGAAACCCTAACCCTTATCTACTTTTATCAAGCCTTATGGTGGTTACAAAAATAGGGTTTGTTATGTCAGCTAATAGAAAAAATAACTCCCGATGCCTTAATAAAATAATAAAAAATTGTTGGAGGTTTCAGGTGCACTGCCCCTTGACTCCACCCTGTATCGTGATAGGGACCATGCTAGGGCCGCTTCTGCTAAACTCTGCAAGGGGTGCTGCCCCTTCACCCCATTAAATAATTTGGGGGGAAACCGCACCGATAAAACTGGGGTAAATTTATGCTCTAATTCTGATTAGGCTCCATATATCAACAATTATTGTGACTTTATTTTATGTATTATATTGTTAAACAAAATAGAATTTTTTCCTTATCTTTTGCATGAATATTCTTTTGAGATTATTTAGTGTGTGAACTAGGGTGTTGAAATTATTGTTAAAAGTTCCTTTCTTGAGCTAACTAGTTTTAGTCTAGGGATATGAGCTTATCTTGTTTAAATTGTGAGAAAATCTTCTTGGGACTTAGATTGTAGGTTTGAGACTTGATTATTAAGACTTGTCTTCTAAATGAGTGTATTCATTATAAAATGATGGAATTAAGTATGTGTGTGTGCTTTCTAGAAATGTTGTGCGTTTTAATGCATATTTATGTTACCTTCCTTAAATATTGTATGCATCAATGTTTTGTTGTAAGTTCTTGTGTTACAATGTATTTTAGAAGAGATTTGAAAAGGAAAGTATAGTTCATTAATGGTTGTTATTTCTTATCATGTTCTTGTGCAACAGATTTACAATTGAGGATATGAGTATTAAATAATGAATAATGCAAAATAAGACTATGATTGGTTGATTTGAAGGATTTTGAATCTTATATGGCAAGTTTAGACCATCTAATTGTTTATTAATGACTTAAGCATGTACTCATGATGATTACCCTTAAAAAAAATGAATGCTTATTGAAGAAATATGTCTTATTGTATATGTATGTTGCCTTTATTGCGATCTCGTATGCAACTTTGGAATTTGAGTTTATGTGTTGTAAAAATATTTTTTCTATTTTCTACTCTCTATTTGATTAGATGAGATAGAGTATGGTTGAATGTTATTATAACTACCTTATTTTACCTTTGTAGGGATGATTCATAAAATTAAATATTGCATTTACTCTCAAGAACTTGAATGTTACTCTAGAAAATATTATGTGATGAACTAGATCCCTTATATGAGTTATTGTATCTAAGTCAACCTTATGGTTGCAAGAATAGTTTCTCTAAACTATGAAGTCTCTGCATTACGCATACATAGGCAAGGCCATCATGAGCCCCCGAGACATTAGGTCAGCCCCTTAAGGCCTTAGACTCATTAGCTTGTGCAATTGATATCTATTGACTATGCAGAAGTAATGTTTGTATTTAGTGTGCAGATCCAGGTTTATTAATTGTGTAGGCTATCGAAGCTAAGGAATTATTTTACCACTTGATAAATGGATGATCATATAGTTCCTTATTGTAATGGATTGTAATTACATAAGAAATGATTTTCATTTTTGATGAATGATACTAAACTTATATTATATCAAAATATGAATTTTATTAAGTTAGAACAAGTGAATATTCTCCTATCTTCATATTAGATTTTCATTATCTCTAACTAAATTTAATTTATTATTGTTATTTATTGGTAAGTTCCTGAGTGGGCATTACATATATTGTATTGAATATATTTGTCATTTGATTTTATCATTTAGTGAGTGGTGGCATGTTGACATGTCATCCCACTTGGAAGCTGACATAGATGGTCAAGTCAACATTTAAAAATGTAGACATCCCATTTTGAGGTGGCATTATTTCCACGTGTCAGCATCTTGTGGGTTGTGTAAGAGGTTATAAAATACAACGGATTCTATGACATGTAAGAGCTAGAAATAAAGTTTCTATGATAGGTGTGGCAAGTGTCAAGAAACATCTTTGCATGGAGAAATTAGGTTCCCAAGTTTGACTATGGAAGGTTTTAAGAGAATCATTTATTAATAGTCAGTTATGATAGATTCTGTTATAGCTATAAGTATTGTCATATATAACATATTTTATAATGGTGTAAGAGCATCTGTCATACCTATTTTGGGAAAATTGGGGCACCCAAGAATAGGGGTTGTAAGGAACAAAAGGGAATCTTTGACAAGTGTCTTTTGCATGATTTATGGCCTTGGAATTTGGGCTATGTGGATTTGGATGAGATTCTTTTGTGGCGTACTCTAGAATCTACATCCATCTTGATATTGCTGCATATGTTGTCATTGATGTCAAAGGAGTGGATGTCAGAGGAGTAGTTAAAGGAGTCATGATCAAAGGAGGTGTGATGTGAAAGATATGGTGATGAAAGACATGAGCATGTTTTTCAATCAATATCATCTATACACATTTGTACCTTATCTTCTGAAGTTCATGGATAGGTGAAAGTTGTCAAGTTAAAGGGTATGCTGACATGAAGAAGGTGTCATTTCTTTCTTTTGGTGAAAAGATTTCTTATTGTTGCTTATGGTGTTGTGAGTTTTGCACATAGTACCTCTTGATGAAAAGCATTGTAGGGTGTTGCCACAATAATGGGTTACACTTTCTGGGACATCTTGATTTTGGCTGAAATCACATATTTTTAGAAAATATAATGATTTAAGCCTTGAAAGGTTCCATTTAAAGGATTTTAATTGAAGAGGGTTTGATCAAACCCCAGTAGATTCAAACCCCCTTGGATAGAACCTTGCTAGTTTTAAACCATACCTATAATGGAGTCTCCTCTACACCTATCAAAATGCTGATAAAAAACCACTTTTGATTTACCTTTTGGGGGATCAAATGAATTCATTTAAAATTTATATTTTGTAACTATGTAGTCCTTATTATAAGCTTCCCAAAAAGGATAATTTTAAATATATTTAATTTGATTATTATATTTATTTATTTTATTTCTTGTGAATGTAGGTTTTTCACCAAACATCAAGTTCTCTATTCTACACACATAGAAAATTAGTAAATTAGTGGAAAAAAATTCTGAAAAATATCTATGCCCTAGGTATTGATGTCCTTGTTTCAACAAAAAAATTAAAAATGAATTTTGATACATATAGAAAAAGTTATGTTTTACGGAATACGCCTATGTCTAAATTATAATAGGTTTGACTTCAAAACTTAATTTAAAAAAAAAAAATTCAACAAAACATTATGAAACCAAATGTATACCCTATATATCGGTGTTACCAATCTAAATTCAAAAGAATTAGAATTTTATCTTTTGTAGAAAAAAGTAATGTGCTACAGAATACACCACTTTAAAAAAATGTTGTTTACTATTAAATACTAGTTATCAAAGGAGACACAAAATTTTTTACAATTTAACTCCAAACTAAAAAAACATATATATTTAGAATCTACAAACAAAATCTCACAAATCACTACCTCGCATCATCTTCAAATTCCTAATAGTTTAGTGGCTAAAGGTGTCAGAAAGTGAAGATTTAGTTCAAAATATTTATTTCAATGTCGAGTTTGGAAAAAAAGTTTAACACATTATTGTGGGATGACCTTGTGTGAGATATGAAGGAAAATGTATAAGTTATCGAACTATCAAAGGCACATGGAATTATATTGTAGAAGCTTAGAATATTGTACCATATTCTACCACAAATGAAGATCTAGCCTTGTAGCTTGGAGGTTAGCCAAGGACACCATGAGGTAAGCATGATCCAAGTTTTAGAGCATAAGATTGACCGCATAATTTTTCAGAGTTAACAAAGTGAGAACAAGTCATGTTCTTGTGTAAGGTTGTTAGGTATAAAATTCAAAGCTTCCACATTTCATTGCATTTGTATTTATGACTTGGAGGTTTGGAGATTAGGTAAAGAAAAGGTACAAGAATGATATACTCAAGTTTCAAAGGATAAAAATTACCACAAGTGTGCTTTTGAATGTTCTATGTCAAGACACTAGTGTTATAGTGTTGTTGTAGTCTCAATGATACTGAAGAATGCTCCACATTTCTTTGCACGTGAAGATATAGCCTAGTGGTTTGAACCATATGTGAATAATGGTTCCATTCTTAACATATCCAAATTTTAGAATGTAAAAAGTACTGCAAGCATGTTTAACAATGTTCCAAGATAAGACTGTGAGACAGGCAAGTGTAGGGATACCAGGTTTGAATGTATGATCACTCGTGCTAGCAAAAAGATGCTTGAAACAAAAAGAAAAGTTTATGAGGAAGATGGTTATGACCCATAGTTCTTATTGTGTGAACCACATGTTATTTTGCTTCTCCAGTACTACTTTGGGTCTGGAGCTAATGTATGAAATGATAAGTGTTTACAGTGTTGACATGGTATACTTGAGTGATTGCATCATGTGTATGGAAGCATGCACCAGTACCAAAGTTTGGGAGAAGGTAAATTGGGTCCAATAGACCCCTTGGTATGAACAACATTGTGGGATTTCACTCCTGCATTACCATAGATGATTTGGGAGTTGACAAGTAAGGTCATTACACATTTCATGTTTAATGTTACATTTAGGTCGACAAAGTTGATGTTTAGAAGACTTGTGGAGGATAGAAGATTATTTCAATGTGTTTGAGCATGTACAAAAAATACAATGGATCAAGAAATTGAGAAGTAACTCTGAAGGCTATGATGCATGATTCATAACAGCTCATTAGTAGTGTATTGCAGAAGTGTTTTGAGTAGAGATGATATACTGAAAGTGTCAAGGTTATTTGAATGAGACAATATCAAAGAGTTAAAGGAGATGATGCTGTGGAGGTGATTGAACAATCACAATAAGTCAAATGTTTTGGTACAGATGGTGCCTCATCTTGTAAGTGTTGTAAGTGTTGTAGCACTTTAGGGAGTTAATGCTTCCTTTAGGTTGGTGCCCATAAAGCTTTGTTTCAGGGAGTTGGTGCTTCCTTTGGGTTGGTTCCCATTAACTTTGTAATAGGGAATTGGTGCTCATAAAACATGGGATTGGTGTCTCCATTGGGTTGGTGCCCTTAATATTCATTGTAATACTTCATTTTATTTGTGAGGCTTGATTTGGATAGTAGATCCAAGTAGTTTACTCACAGTGGTTTTTCCCATCTTAGGTTTCCATGTAAATCTAGTTCCATGTGTGTATGTGCTTTCAAGATTCTTTTGGTTCAAATACTAAGTTTGGATTGAATGCATTCAAAAGGAAATAATTTAAATAAGTAATAATTCACCCCCCTCTCAGTACTTTTGTGTGTTCAATAATTGGAATTAGAGCAAGTTTCCTTGGTGCTGTCTAATAGCCAAAGGTAGATCTTGGATTGGAACACATGGCTCAGGAAGGATCTGTTTCTAATAGAGCACCTCTATTTGATGGAACTTACTATGCCTTCTGGGCTATAAGGATGAAAACACATTTATCTTCTCTAGGGTATGATGTTTGGAGATCTGTGATGAGAAATGCAAGCAAATACACATCCAAAAAGGAAGTAAATTCAATTCATCAAAGAGAAAAGAAGCCTTATTCATCGCTATGGAAGTCTTGGACAACTCAAAGAGTGTTTCTATCAATGAAGAAGATATGACAACCATTAATAAAGAGGATTATGAAGTTGATGTTGAAGGTGAACTAATCTTTGCACTTGAAGAATTAGATTTAGCAAGGAAAGAAAATGAATAATAAAAGACAAAGCTGAAAGAATTAGAGGAAATGATTGTTATCTTAAAGATTCAAATTCAATAAGGAAAAAGAATTGTAGACATGATGAACACTTCCTTCAAAGCCAAATCCGATGAGCATTTAAAACTTGAAGAAGAAATTATTTTATTCAGAAAGGAAGTTGTAAAAGTTCATGCACAGCTAAGTAAGAATATCAAGTTGGGAAAGAGATTCAAAATTTTGGATGATATAATAAACATTCATAGACCTCTATTCTTAAAATTAGGTTTGGGCTGTATTGAAGAAGCCACACGATCTTCTGCTTCTACAAAGAAGACTAACTCAGAGAAGACAATGCAACATGAATAAATCTCAATGAAGGAGAGCAAGAAAATTGAAAAATTTGATTTCATCCTTGTCACCTCTTAAAGAAGAAAATTTAGAAGATCAAATCTTGCAATACAAATATTATGAATAGGTTTAATTATGCTCTCTCTAGTTATTGTTTCAATTGCAATTAGTATGGTCACAAAGCCATTGAGTACAAATCAAAAATGAGAAGAAGCAATTATGTAAGTAGAAATTATTTTGCCCCATTGTTTAATTTCAATATAATATGTCATATTTGTAACGATATTGGACACATAGCAAGATATTGTAGAAGTGGATTGGTAAAGTCAGATGCTCAAATGACTGACATCAACAAGTAAGATAAGGAGAGTGACACTTCCAAAAGATAGGAAACAAATAATGAGGTTGAAAATTTGATGATTGTTTGAACAATATTTCATGCACAAGGGAAAACAAACCCCTAGGTGATAAATAGTGGTTAGTCAAGCCACATGATAGGTGATAAAAGTAAATTCATCAATCTTGTAAAGTGGAATGGTGCGCCAGTCAAGTTTGGAGATAATAGTGTTACAAAATTTTGCTTGAAACTTGATTTAGTAAGGCTTTAACAAGAAGTTGTTTAAATAGGGTAAGAAAATTTTTTGATACATGAGCAATCCAATCAACACCGGCTGCCTTGATGAAGGATTTTTAGTATTGATTTATCAAGGTCATATAACAGTTCAAGTTGAGTTGTTGCACAATCCAGATAAATCAATAAAATAGGTTTCATTAAGAAAGAAAACATTCAAAGGATGTTAGGTTTTGAAGCTAAACTAATCTTTACAGTTTATGTTTCAAGTATGTTATTGTTGTTTATTCAGTACATTTCAGTGCAGTTCAAAAAAGAGGTATTTATAAACTGTCAATTCTTCATGATATAAACATATGTTTCAAATAAAGTTTAGTTGTTTCATGTTATGTAATTGATTCATAAAGGAAAGAACACATAAGTCACTACATAATATGAAATAGTTGATTATATTCAAAAGAAATGTTTAATGTGTCCCACACAAGCTGTGGGAATGACTAAAAGATGCAACATAAAACTAAATTATACATCTGAAGAAAGAAAAGAGCATATGAAAGGAATAGGGGCCCATCACTACCTATGAATGATGAATCCCAAGGTTGATTAGGTGCATCTTTAGCTCCCTTCATCCAGTAAGCTCCAAAAATACCTATAGGAGATGGTGTTAGAGCTCAGGATTCCAATTCTTTTCACATACAATAGCAACATATTTATAATCTACTTTTGTGAAGCATCAAATTTAGATGTTTAGTCATCACAAATATATAAGAAAAGAAGAATGAATAGATGAACAAGAGACATAGATACTAGATCAGAAGATAAATCAAGAAGGAGAAGCATCATGTCATACAAATCAAAGAGAGATTGCAGCCTTGTATTTTTTATCTAACATATTTGCTAACTGTGCAAGAATAGGTAAATATGATAACATATGAAAATTACAGTATGTGAAGGAAATGTAGCTCCCACAAGGGTTGAGCCTAGCACACTATCTCATTTAGCAGTGATGTGTCATTATTAAATAATGTCATAACCCCATAGAGATATAGCCACAGGAAAGGCAACCAATGTCAAAGGAAATAGTACAATAAGGTACAATAGTTACTTTTATCATTAATGATGTTTCAGTCCATATTTAATGTTGTCACTTCACATTATGAATGTTATAGTCATGAGAGGACACATGTGTTATCACTGTCTTATCAAATGTGAAGATCACAATGCTTCAAGGAGACTCATGGTAGCCACGAATAAAGAGAGAGTTTGAATACATGAACATGAAAAGTATAATAGTCAAAAAGAAAGGATAGACATGGAGTCTACTGGTAAAGTGTAAATAGATGGATAGTCAAAGAGGGATAGTACATCATGTCATTCACAGGTAAATGTATTGCATATTTAAAATGATAGTCCATTGAAAAGTACAGTGATATCATGCATTGAAGGATATAGTTCATTCATGAGTGTATGCATGAAAAGGTTAGTCATCAAGCTTTAATTGAACACCATAAATGTTATGAAGGATCAAAATAGTGCAAGGTGAAAGTATTTGATGCCAAGTGATGAATCATTAATGACAACATAATGTCAAAGAGACATCATCCTACAGCCATTCCAAGTAGAGAAGACAGTCACATTTATACATACAAGAAAATGATGAAACTCAAGTCATGATAGTCACATGTTTAGAGACCAAAGAAGCATCATTAACTGAGGAGTATAACTGTATATAGTTATATGACATTATTATGATAAATGAAGATCATAAATGTATTACATTGAGAAAGCATAACACAACATTCATAGGGGAAGTACAGTTGAAACCCCATGAAGAGATAAAACACAGAGCCCATTTTTGATATCTTTTCAAATAAAATAGGTTGTTCATTTTCTATGGAATAGTCATTTTTTGACTATACATGAAAGCATAAACAATCAATTTTTGATTATATGTGTAAGCATAAACAATCAATATGAAGATATCTCAACAGAATCCTATGCAACAAAGGCAATATCAAATCATGTCAAGGAACAACATCAACAAATAATGTATGGAAAAGAGTATACAATAAGTAATCTACAACCAAAACCAATGTGTTCAAGCATGAGTACAGAAAGAGTAGAAGAAACAAGAACAAAGAAAACCCATTTTTGTCACTATTCCAATAGGGCCGAGCCAAGAGGGGTTTCTTTCCATTCAACCCTAAGTAGAAAAGACATATCCCATAGTATATATTCAACATCAAGCCTAAAAGAGAAAGGAAAGTTACAAAAACCCAAAAAACTCATGACTCAGCATATAAAGTAGCCGAGCGAAAGGAGCTTTCTATTTTTGTCAAGCACACAAAGATTTTGAACATAAGCTGGAGAGCACAAGCCATCCTGATGAAGAATAACATAGAAGTTTCTTTCTTGTTCATTTTTGCAGAGACAAGCAAATGCAGAGAGATTATATCTCTTATTTCTTCATAGAAAAATACAAATGAATCATCTACAACAAGCCCGAGTAGAGAAGGAAATGAATAAAATAACTTGTAGAAAGAGAAGAGCAAGAGTGATGACTTTTTCATTCGCAAAGCCTTCTTTTCATTCACAAATCCCTCAAAGAGCCTTCAAACCCTAGCCTATGGTGGCGTAGCAGAGAGGAGCCTGTTGCAAGTATGGGCCTAACTGGTGTTGTCATTGATGTCAACATACTCCTATTGCATTGATGACAAGGATTAGATGAGCTATGTGCTGAGGATATTGAGAAAATTAGTCATATTAGGAACAGAGAAGAACAGTGAAGACAGTAAGGTAAAGATCCAAGATAAGATGACTATCAGAGGATATGGTTCAAAGGGTTTGTAGATATGAGTCTTAAGATGATCCAATAAAGATTTTAGAGGTCCTCATGAAGATCTAAAGAAGTTATGGCCACTCAAGTAGAACCGGTTCCGGTAAGTGTTCAGAGGTGACAGAGTGACACAGATAGGTCCGGTGGGATCCAGAAATGCAATATCCTATTCTACGGATTTGGTGGAGTGTTTAGGGAGTTAATGTGAAGAAACAATTCAATTGGTTCATGGTCTGGAGGTCCTCAAGTTTCTATTCCATTGTGACAGTGATGACAGTCTGTGTTCTTGAGGTTCTGGATGAAGGAGATAAGGATTTTAGTAAGCAGATGAAGTGTGGATGTTCTTGGTGATTCAGGAAAGCTTGTGGTGGTCTTTGGATCGTGTCCAGTTCATGTTGGTGGTCCGCATTATAATTTGAGCTTGTAATTTCTAGATGATGGTGTTCTTCTTATGTTTGGCCGACCAGATGAATTACACATCTTGTGGATGTTCTTGTAGATGTTTTCTGACTTAGATGATTATTCCTAAGTCGATGTCTTGTATAAATAAGAAGTTGTAAAGTCATTTCAAAGTGTGTCGTGTAGAGATGTGAGTGTGGTAGCAAGGAAGAGAGCGAAAGGTAGAGCAGAAGTTTATGGGCTTAAATGGAACTGATTCAAGCATGGTGAAGATCCTATTCTCCAGTTCAAGTATGTGATATTTATTATCTTGTAGATAGTGTGTCTCTTGTAGGCAGTGAGCCTCTTGTAAGAAGTGTGCTCAAGCAGTAAGCCCTAATTGCCATGTGCCATTTTGTTCTTTCTATTCTTCTAACAGAGAATACTATCTTGGGTTAATCACCCTGTGGTTTTTCCCTTAACCAGGTTTCCCACATCAAAATCTTGGTGTCTTATGTGTTGATGTGTTTCTGCTCTTGATTCAATGCTTTATGTTTCCATGATTGATTTATTGATATGCTGCTAAATCACAAAGTGCATTTAAGTGTTTAATTGGAAGAAAGTTTTAGACAACTGATTCACCCCCTCTCCCAGTTATTTGTCCTAAATCTAACAATTGGTATCAAAGCCAAGTTCCTCTAAAAGGAGCTTAACTTCTTGAGGAGATCCAGGATGTCATCCCACAAGAAGGATAGTTTGAAGTTTGATGGAACCAATTTTAATCTTTGGAAAATTCGCATGCAATTTCCCTTGCAATGTATGGGAATGCAGTACTGGACCATGGCTACAACAAAGTATACACCTCCTCAGAATGGCCTGAAATCTGCAAATGAAATCACAGATGCTGAAAACAATCTGTGAGCTAAAGAAGCCCTTTTAAGTGCCTTGTCTAATTCAAAGCTTACAAATGTTGTTGATCTACAAACTGCTTTTGAGATTTGGGAAAAACTGGAACTTCTACATGAAGGAGACAAGTATGTTAAATGTGCAAGGCTATAGAGTTTGAAATGGAAATTTGAAAATCTGAAGATGAGAGAAGATGAAAATATCACTACCTTTATGCCATGAGTAAATGAGCTTGTTTGTGGCATTAGATGTGTTGGTGGAGTTTTGGATGAAGATGAGATTGTTGGCAAAGTTCTTAGATCCCTTCCCGCTTCTTAAAAATCAAGGTTGCTACCATTGAAGTATTCGGAGCCCATTCAAGTGTCACAAGAGATCAATTGGTTGGTAAATTGGCCGCATTTGAAATGACCGATTTTGGAGATGTTCCCCCCAAGACTGAATCTGCATTCAAAGCTAGTGCCTCAATAAAAGGAAAACAAAGGTTTGATCTGGGAGAGAACTCATCAAGGAAATTATCATGGTATGAAAGAGCAAGAAAAGACATGGAAGAAGAAGAAGAAGCAGAAACTGCTAAGCTTGAAGCGCTTATTACAAAAGGACTACCAAGAGGATCTGGTAAGTATGAAGGGAAATTGCCATTTAAGTGTTTTAACTACAATAAGATTGGTCACTTTGCCTCAAAGTGTCTGGAAAGTTTTTCAAGGCCAAATCCTAATAGATCAAGGTTCCAAAAGAATTGTTACTATGTTCATGAAGAGGATGATAATGAAGGAGTTATAGATGATGAATCAGAAATAGGAAACAAATTTGAAATTGATTGGGTATTTATTGCCATCAAGGAAGAAGATCCTATGCCCTCTTAATCTATCAATCTTAAAGTTGTAGAAAGAGCTCTGGCTACCCAAGTTGAAGAAAAGGATGATTGGGTCATTGACAGTGGATGCTCTCACCATATGAAAGGTGACAAAAATAAGTTCATAGATTTGGAAAGGTATGAAGGATGAGTGGTAAAATTTGGATATAATTCTGCTGGTAGAATCAAAGGTAGAGGAGCTATTTCTTTTGATGGAAAGAACAAAACCAGTAATGTACTGTATGTTGAAGGATTGAAGTACAATCTTCTCAGTGTTGGACAGTTGGTGGACAAAGGCTATGATCTCTGATTCAAGAATGGAAAATGCTAGATCTTTGAAAGTTCTAGAACAAAGATTGCATCTGGTACTTAGACAAAAGGTAATATCTTCCATTTAGTTGGCACTGGTAAAAGTTGTCTATTTGTGCAAATTGATCAGAGTTGGTTATGGCATAGAAGGATGTGTCATGTGAATTTTGATAATATCATCAAGATAAGCAATACTCAGGCTATAAGAGATCTTCCAAAATTGGTGAAACCTACAAATAGTTTGTACAAAGAATGTCAGTTGGGGAAACCAAGAAGAGTCTCATTCAAAAGTAAAGAACAATCTTCTACCAGATTATTGGACTTAGTTCATACTGATCTATGTGGTTTGACAAGAATCAAGAGTGTGCAAGGTGATAGATACTTCATGTTATTAATTGATGACCATTCCTGGATGATGTGGGTTACTTTTCTAAAAGAGAAATCAAAAGCTTTTGAGAAGTTCAAAATATTCAAGACTATGGTAGAGAATGAAACTGGATTAAAATTTAAATGTTTGAGGTCTGATAGAGGTGGAGAATTCACATCTGGTGAGTTCATAGAATTCTATGAGAAACATGGAATAAAAAGATAGTTGTCTTCTCCTAGGACTCCACAGCAGAATGGAGTAGTGGAGAGAAAGAACCAGACCATACAAGAAGCTTCTAGAACCATGATGATGGAAGCAAGTGTTCCTCAAATCTATTGGAGAGAAGCTATCAGCACTGCAGTCTATACTCTCAATCGAGTACAAATTAGAAGCAATATCGGTAAGACTCCTTATGAACTTTGGTTTATAATTACTCCTACTGTGAGGTATTTTAGAGTCTTTGGTAGCAAATGTTACATTAAAAGAGATGAATATCTAGGCAAGTTTGATGCTAGAAGTGATGAAGGAATATTCTTGGGTTACTCTACTCAAAGAAAAGCATATCAGTGTTATAACAAGAGACTAAGAAAGATTATAGAAAGTACAAATGTGAAGGTTGATGAAGGAATTAAAAAACCTTCAAGATTTTATGAATATGATGAAGATGATCAGAATGGTGTTCTGATTCAAGGAGCCCAAGCTCCTTCTGAAATTCAGAATCAAACAGATCCAGTAAATCAGGAAGAAGAGATGAGTTATAATGAGCTTGATCAAGAATTAGAAGTGCAAGAAACTCCCAAAGTTTCCAGGTATGTAAGACTGAACCACTCTAAAAATCAGATCATAGGTCATAAAATCAAAGGTGTACAAACAAGGAGGATTACTCAAGATTTAGATTAATTTTGTCTAATTTCAAAGATTGAACCTAAGACAGTGAATGAAGCCTGCAATGATGATAGCTGGACTAAAGCAATGGAGGAAGAGTTGGTGCAAATTGAGAAAAATCACACTTGGGATCTTTTTCCTAGACCTAAGAACAAGAATGTGATTGGTACTAAATGGATCTTCTGAAATAAACTAAATGAAATTGGTGAAGTAATTAGAAATAAAGCCAAATTGGTCTGCAAGGGTTACTCTCAAATAGGAGTTGATTTTGAAGAAACTTTTGCTCCGATGGAAAGAATTGAAGCAGTCTGATTATTTCTTGCCTTTGCTTCCTTCAAGGATTTAAAAGTATATCAGATGGATGTCAAGTCTGCCTTCCTGAATGGTGACTTGGAAGAAGAAGTTTACATTAAGTAACCGAATGGATTTCAATTGTCTAATCATGATGATATGGTCTTCAAGTTGAAGAAAGCATTGTATGAACTCAAGCAAGTTCCAAAAGCCTGGTATGAAAGATTGGATAAGCACCTTCTGAAGATTGGTTTCAATAAAGGTACTGCTGACAGTAATTTGTACTTCAAAATTGATCATGAAAATATCTTGATTGTTGAAGTGTTTGTTGATGATATCATTTTTGGAGGAAGAGATAGTATGTGCAAAACCTTTGCAAATCAAATTAAAAGTGAATTTGAGATGTCCATGCTTGGGGAAATGAATTTCTTCTTGGGTCTACAAATCATTCAAACTAAGAAAGGAATCTTCCTATCTCAGACCAAATATGTGAAAGAATTGTTGAAGAAATTTGGGATGGAAGAATCAAAACCAATGTGTACTCCCATGACAACCAAATATAAATTGAGCAAAGATGATGACTCAATGATTGGAGGATTGTTGTATCTCACTCAAACCAGACCTGATATTATGAATGATGTTGGTCTTGTTGCTAGATTCCAAGTTGATCCTAGAGAATCTCATGTTATGGCAATCAAGAGGATTTTTAGGTATCTAAAAGGGACAGTTGAGTATGGTTTGTGATATCCTAGAGATCATAATTTCTCTCTTCATCCATATACAAATGTGGATTGGGCAGGAGATGTGGATGACCGGAAGAGTACTAGTGGTGGAGCATTCTTTTTGGGGAAGAGATTGGTCTCTTGGCTTAGCAAGAAACAAGAGGCAATATCTCTATCCATTACAAAAGAAGAATATATTGCAGCAGTAAGTAGTTGTACTCAAGTTTTGTGGATGAAGCAAATGCTAAAAGACATAAGAGTGGAGTATGAGGAGCTTATCACAATCTTCTATGACAATTCAAGTGCAATAAATATTTCTAATAATCCGCTGTTGCACTCAAAGACTAAACATATATCCATCAAGTTTCACTTTTTGAGAGAGCAAGTGAACAAGAATTAAGTCAGACTAGAGTTTGTACCTTCCAAGGATCAGATTGTAGACATCTTTACTAAACCTCTACCTAAGGACTCTTTTGAACATCTCAGGGAGAAGCTAGGGGTTATTACTCCTCTAGTGATGAACTAAGATGCACTGATGTGCATCAGTCCAGTGCATATCACAGTCATATCTTGTGATCCAGATTGATGATGGGGAGCTGCTACTCAGGGGGACCAGTTGATATGATTCTGAAGTGGTGGAATTGCAAGTATGTGCCCTTTACCATTGATGTCAAAGGGGGAGAGAAGACATGTGAAAAATAAGTGGTTGTTGATCAAAGGGGGAGCAGGAAAGGAAGAGAAGACATGTGAATGGTTGTTGCTGATAGGGGGAGTTGTGACACTAAGGAGAAGTTCTTGTCTTGATGGTTAAAATAGTTTTTCACATCATATGTTGCCATCAATGGCAAAGGGAGAGATTGTTGCAAGTATGGGCCTAACCGGTGTTTCCATTGATGTCAACATACTCCTGTTGCATTGATGACAAGGATTGGATGAGCTATGTGCTGAGGATATTGAGAAAATTAGTCATATCAGGAACAAAGAACAGTGAAGACAGTAAAGTAAAGATCCAAGATAAGATGACTATTAGAGGATGTGGTTCAAAGGGTTTGTATATATGAGTCTCAAGATGATCCAGTAAAGATTTCAGAGGTCCGCATGAAGATCTGAAGAAGTTATGGCCACTCAAGTAGAACTGGTTTCGACAGGTGTTCAGAGGTGACAGAGTGACACAGATAGGTCCGGTGGGATCTAGAAATGCAATATCCTATTCTGTGGATTTGGTGGAGTGTTTAGGGAGTTAATGTGAAGAAACAACTCAATTGGTTCGTGGTCTGGAGGTCCACAAGTATCTATTCCATTGTGACAATGATGATAGTCTATGTTCTTGAGGTTACGGATGAAGGAGATAAGGATTTCAGTAAGAAGATGAAGTGTGGATGTTCTTGGTGATTCAGGCAAGCTTGTGGTGGTCTTTGGATCATGTCCAGTTCGTGCTGGTGGTCCGCATTAGAATTTGAGATCGCAATTTCTGGATGATGGTGTTCTTCTTAAGTTTGGCCAACTGGATGAATTACACATCTTGTGGATGTTCTTGTAGATGTTTTCTGACTTAGATGATTATTCCTAAGTCGATGTCTTGTATAAATAAGAAGTTGTAAAGTCATTTCAAAGTGTGTCATGTAGAGATGTGAGTGTGGTAGCAAGGAAGAGAGTGAAAGGTAGAGAAGAAGTTTATGGGCTTAAACGGAACTGATTCAAGCATGGTGAAGATGCTATTCTCCAGTTCAAGTATGTGATACTTTTTATCTTATAGACAGTGTGTCCCTTGTAGGTAGTGAGCCTCTTGTGAGTAGTGTGCTTGAGTAGTAAGCCGTAATTGGCATGTGCCATCTTGTTCTTTCTATTCTTCTAACGGAGAATATAATCTTGGGTTAATCACCCCGTGGTTTTTCCCTTAACCAGGTTTTCCACATCAAAATCTTGGTGTCTTATGTGTTGATGTGTTTCTACTCTTGATTCAATGCTTTATGTTTCCATGATTGATTTATTGATATGCTGCTAAATCACAAAGTGGATTTAAGTGTTTAATTGGAAGAAAGTTTTAGACAACTGATTCACTCCCCCCTCTCCGTTGTTTGTTTTGAATCTAACAAAGCCGAGGAGATCAAATGTTAAAAATGAACAAGTTATAGGTTTTCTTCAACTTTTCTTTAGAATTCCCTAACCCACGTAGTGGGATTTTTGGGTTTATTAAAAAAACATTATCATTACCATGTAAATCACCGCGGAGTCATGACTTCAAAGTCATTAAAACATAATGATGCCATGCCCATGAGACCTCGTGAAGCCTTAAGGTAATGATATCATTTGCAAATGATAATTTTTGATTTAAACCTTAAATCAAAACCTTAATTATATCATGGCCAGAGGCTTGATGCATGTGAAGGATGGCATGACAACCATATGGGAGATATAAGGACTAGCTTTATTTTATGATTTTTTATTATCATATTTCCCATAAGGAACAATTGTGACCTTGTAAGTCAAAGGGACATGATTCACTGTATTATCACATAGATGCATGATGAAGACATGAAGGTCAAAGGGAGTCATAAGGTGTTGTGTTATTTATTTTTATTGACTAAGGGTGAATTAGAGAAATTGGAAATATGTAAATTCACATTGAGTTTTGCATGAGGTTGAAGCAAAAATAAATTATGTAAAAAAATAATAAAGTAATAATTTATAAATTACTTTAATATTTGTCTTGAGAGTACAAAATTGAGCAAACACACAACATCTATTAAAGTAAGTCATAATTGACTACTTTAATATTTGTGCCATTTTTTAATCCTTGTCCTAAAATCATGAAGAAATACAAGAGGAGTGAAACTAAGATGTTTTCATGCATTAGGACCTATAAAGGGGATTTTCCTTGACTTAGGGTCAAACTGAGGTAATTGTGGAGTTTCCTCTTGGTCAAACTGGTTGAGACGGGCAGTTTGGAGTTGTTTTAGCTCGTTTTGGAGTAGTTGAAACCCTTCTTTTGAGGGATTTTCTATTGTTCTTGTGAGAGAAATATTTTAGAGTGGAGTTGACTATAGTTGACTCATGGAGATCCCTTGAAGGATTCTCTTGTATTATAGAGGAAAAACTAAGCTTTTTCCCTAGTTCTTGATTCTATGCTTTTTCTTGCACATTGCAGAAAAGACAGAGTTTTGTAACTCATTTTTGACAGATTTATAGATAGCAACAAGTTTTATTGGTTATATATTTTTCATTTTTGCAGCATTTTCCTTTCATTACTTAAAAGATCTGCATATTACCTTTTCATATTTGTGTATATGCCTTAATGAATTATTTGGATGAAATTTAAAGGGTAAGTGCAAGAAGATGGGGGGCCAAAAAGGGGTCTTAAGTGGCCACTTTTTTTCTGAAATCAGGAAATACTGGCCTTGGATGAGAAATTGAGCATAGTTACACTCAAAATTTGGAGATGCAACCAAAACAATGTTCGTAGTGCTTCGAGTCTACTTTCTAAACTACTATTTTTTTTTTAAAATGGCATAGATTAAGGGGTTCAAAAGAGGGAGCCACATAAATTGGTGTTGTTTCTGTCAAAAAAACATAACATAGCATGTTTTGTGGCTCCCTCAAAAGGTCAACTTTTTTTTGGTATTTTTAAAATCGCTTCAATGAGAAATTAGATAATAGCATGTAGTTTATGCCTAATTTTCTAATAATTTTTTTATGAATATTTGATTTTTTACTAATTTTCAAAGTGGACACATCCTAAAAAATAGAATTTTGGCTGTGCTACTCATATAAATTTTGAAAACTAATTGAAAATCATTTTTTTCTTTTTTTAATATTTGTAGAATGGAGTATAGTTTCTAAATATGTATTTTTTTTAAATTTCAATGAATAGTTAATTTACAATGAAAAAAAGACCAAACAGTGGTTTTTGCCCAAAAATAGACACATAAACAAAAGAAATTAAAAATGAAAGACTTAACATTGTTAAAATGTGAAAAAAATCACATCGTCAAATAGTTAAGAGAAAGCCTAACATTACCCAGGTGTTAGATTTGTTTGACCTTGAAACACGTGCAAATCTAAGGGTCAGCATGAACAAAATTATGTGAAATCTTGAAGAATATGGAAAAACATATCTGTGGATGTTGAAAAGGCACTCCAAGCCTTTAGGTTGGAAATCTAAAGCAAATCCCAAGCCCAAGGCTTGGGATTCCCTAAGAAAAACATAGCGCACTCATGTTAGTTTTTGCTTTGTATTTTTCCTTTTCTGCAAAAGTTTGTGTTTGTCATGTTTGAAATAATGCGAGTGCGTTATAATGCAACCGCATTATAACATGCTTGCGTTATGTTCCCCTTAAATTTTTTTATGTTCAAGGCTATTAATCATATATATATGTATGTATGTATGCCTATATGTATGTATGTATGTATATATGTATGTATGTATCTATGTATCTATGTATGCCTATATGTATGTATGTATAGTGTCGAGGGTAGAGGAGGGTAGAGATGGGAGTGAGCCAGATAGGGGATGAGAGGGGTGGATAAGGATTGAGTGATTAAGGTTTAAGGTTGAGGGTTGAGCATTTAGGGATAGGATTTAGAGTTTAGGACCTTGACAGATTAGGGTTTAGGGTTGAGGCTCTAGGGATAGTGTTTAGGGTTAAGGGTCGAGAGGTTAGGGTTAAGGTAGAGTGTTGAGGGTAGAGGGATTAGGGATAGGGTTTAGGGTTGAGGGATTAGGCTTTAAGGTATAGTTTAGTAGTTCTTGTGGATAGAGCCAGTAAACAATGGGAGATTATTTGTCTGTTTCATAACAATATACCTCCCCTAAGTGCGGGGTGGACAGTAAAAAACATAGATGTTCCGCAATGTAAAGCTTTTGTCATAATGATCATCCTTCTGATTTAAACTGTTAATTACTCACTGTGGATGTACCATACACAAAGCGTTTCTCATAGTGTGTACACATATTGGCATAATGAACCCCAGATGGGCCAGAAAAACATGCCATATAAAATTACTAACATTAAAAAAGTTCATAGCCATTTTTGTAACATATTCTTGCAACTCAAATATATTTAAGAGAAGAGTGTTAAAAATGATGGGTTTAACAACCTAACAAAAGGCAAAGCAGTTTTGTTGGGTTTAGGGTTTAGGGTTTAGGGTTGAGGGATTATGGTTTAAGGTATAGTGTTGAGGGATGAGGGTTTAGGGATAGGGTTTAGGGTTGACGAATTAGGGTTTAGGGTTGACGGATTAGGGTTTAATGTTGAGAGTTGAGGGTTGAGGGTTGAGGGTTTAGGGATAGGGTTGATGGTCAAGGGATTAGGGTTAAAGTAGAGTGTTGAGGGTAGAGGGATTAGGGATAAAGTTTAGGGTTGAAGGTTTAACGATTGAGGGTTGAGACTTTAGGGCTGAGGGTTAAGGGATTGGGATTTAAAATATATTGTTGAGCATCGAGGGTTTATGGATAGGTTTTAGGGTTTAATTTTTAAGGGTTAAGGGTTGAGGGATAGGGTTTAGGGTTTAGGGATAAGGGATTAGGGTTTAAGGTATAGTGTCGAGGGTTGATGGTTTAGGAATAGGGATAGAGTTTACGGATGAGGCATTAGGGTTGAGGGTTGAGGGATTAGGGTTGAGGGTTGAGGAATTAGGGTTTAAGGTATACTATTGAGGGTTGAGGGTTGAGGCATTAGGTTTTAGGGTTGATGGATTAGGATTTAAGGTATAGTGTTGAGGGTTGACAGATTAGGGTTTAGGGTTGACAGATTAGTGTTTAATGTCAAGGTTAGGGTTAGAGTGTTGAGGGTAGAGGGATTAGGGATAGGGTTTAGGGTTGAAGGTTTAAGGATTGAGGGTTGAGGCTTTAGGGATGAGGGTTTAAGGCTTAAGATATAGTGTCAAGTGTTGAGGGTGTAGGGATAGGGTTTAAGTTTTAAGGGTTAAGGGTTGAGGGATAGGGATTAGGGTTTAAGGTATAGTGTTGAGGGTTAATGGTTTAGGGATAGGGTTTAGGTTTGAGGGATTAGGGTTTAGGGTTGATGAATTAGGGTTCAATGTTGAGAGTTGAGGGTTGAGGATTGAGGGTTGAGGGTTGAGGGTTGAGGTTGAGAGATAGGGTTAATGGTCAATAGATTAGGGTTAAATAAGAGTGTCGAGGGTAGAGGGATTAGGGATAGGGTTTAGGGTTGAAGGTTTAAGGATTTAGGGTTGAGGCTTTAGGGATGAGGGTTAAGGGATAGGTTTTAGGGTTCAATTTTGAAGGGTTAAGGGTCGAGGGATCAGAGTTAAGGGTTGAGGGATTAGGGTTTGACGTTAAGGATTGAGTACATTGAGGTTCGAGGGTTAAGGGTTTCGGGATAGGGTTGACGGTCCAGGGATTAGGGTTAAAGTAGAGTGTCGAGGGTATAAGGATTAGGGATAGGGTTGGAGGGTTTAGGGATAGGGATTAGGGATTAAGGTATAGTATTGAGCTCGTTGAGGGTCTAGGAATAGGGATAGCATTTAGGGTTTAGGGATGAGGGATTAGAGTTGAGGGATGACATATTAGGGTTGAGGGTTGAGGGATTAGGGTTTAGGGATAAGGTTTATGGTTGAGGCTTGAGGGATTAGGGTTTAAGGTTTAGTGTTGAGGGTTTAGGGATGGGTTTAGGGTTGAGGAATTAGAGTGAAGGGTTGAGGGATTAGGATTTGACATTGAGGGTTGAGGGTTGAGGCTTTAAAGTTTAGGGTTTAGGGATAGGGTTGAGCATCAAGGGATCAGACTTAAGGGTTGAGGGATTAGGGTTTGATGTTGAGGGTTGAGTTCATTGAAGTTTGAGGGTTAAGGGTTTCAGGATAGGGTTGAGGGTCAAAGGATTAGGGTTAAAGTAGAGTGTCAAGGGTATAAGGATTAGGAATAGAGTTGGAGGGCTTAGGGATAAGGGATTACGGTTTAAGGTATAGTATTGAGCCCGTTGAGGGTTTAGGAATAGGGATAGCATTTAGGGTTTAGGGATGAGGGATTAGAGTTGAGGGATGAGGGATTAGGGTTGAGGGATGAGGGATTAGGGCTTAGGGATAAGGTTTAGGGTTGAGGGTTGAGGGATTAGGGTCTAAGCTATAGTGTTGAGGGTTTAGGGATAGGGTTGAGAGTTGAGGGATTAGAGTGAAGGGTTGAGGGATTAGGATTTGACATTGAGGGTTGAGGCTTTAGGGTTTAGGGTTTAGGGATAGGGTAGAGGGTTGAGGGATCAGAGTTAAGGGTTGAGGGATTAGGGTTTGACATTGAGGGTTGAGTACATTGAGGTTCGAGGGTTAAGGGTTTTGGGATAGGGTTGAGGGTCGACGGATTAGGGTGAAACTAGAGTGTCAAGGGTATAAGGATTAGGGATAGGGTTCAAGGGTTTAGGGATAAGGGATTAGGGTTTAAGGTATAGTATCAAGCCCTTTAAGGGTTTAGGAATAGGGATAGCATTTAGGGTTTAGGGATGACAGATTAGAGTTGAGGGATGACGATTTAGGGTTGAGGGTTGAGGGATTAGGGTTTAGGGATAAGGTTTAGGGTTGAGGGATTAGGGTTTAACGTATAGTCTTGAGGGTTTAGGGTTGAGGGATTAGAGTGAAGGGTTGAGGGATTAGGATTTGATTTTGAGGGTTGAGGCTTTAGGGTTTAGGGTTTAGGGATAAGGTTGAGGGTTGAGGGATTAGGGTTAAAGTAGAGTGTGGAGGGTATAAGGATTAGGGATAGGGTTGGAGGGTTTAGGGATAAGAGATTAGGATTTAAGGTATCGTATTGAGCCTGTTGAGGCTTTAGGGTTTAGGGATGAGGGATAAGGGATTTTAGGATTTAAGGAATAGGGATAGCATTTAGGGTTTAGGGATGAGGGATTAGAGTTGAGGGATGACAGGTTAGGGTTGAGGGTTGAGGGATTAGGGTTTAAGGTATAGTGTTGAGGGTTTACGGATAGGGTTTAGGGTTGATGGATTAGAGTGAAGGGTCGAGGGATTAGGATTTGATGTTGAGGGTTGAGGGTTGAGGCTTTAGGGTTTAGGGTTTAGGGATATGGTTGAGGGTCGAGGGATTAGAGTTAAGGGTTGAGGGATTAGGGTTTCACGTTAAGGGTTGAGTACATTGAGGTTCGAGGGTTAAGGGTTTCGGGATAGGGTTGAGGGTCAAGGGATTAGGGTTAAATTAGAGTGTTGAGGGTATAAGGATTAGGGATAGGGTTGGAGGGTTTAGGGATAAGAGATTAGGGTTTAAGGTATAGTATCGAGCCTATTGAGGGTTGAGGTTCCAGGGTCAAGGGTTTTAGGATAGAGTTGAGGGTCGAGGGATTAGGGTTAAAGTAGGGTGTCGAGGGTATAAGGATTAGGGATAGGGTTGAAGGGTTTAGGGATAAGGGATTAGGGTTTAAGGTATAGTATCAAGCCCATTGAGGGTTTAGGAATAGGGATAGAATTTAGGGTTCAGGGATGAGGGATTAGAGTTGAGGGATGACAGATTAGGGTTGAGGGTTGAGGGATTAGGGTTTAGGGATAAGGTTTAGGGTTTAGGGATGAGGGATTAGGGTTTAAGGTATAGTGTTGAGGGTTTAGGGATAGGGTTTAGGGTTGAGGGATTAGAACGAAGGGTCGAGGGATTAGGATTTAACGTTGAGGGTTGAGGATTGAGGCTTTAGGGTTTAGGGTTTAGGGATAGCGTTGAGGGTCGAGGGATCAGAGTTGAGGATTGAGGGATTAGGGTTTGACGTTGAGGGTTGAGGGTTAAGGGTTTCAGGTTATGGTTGAGGGTCGAGGGATTAGGGTTAAAGTAGAGTGTCAAGGGTATAAGGATTAGGGATAGGGTTGGAGGGTTTAGGGATAAGGGATTAGGGTTTAAGGTATAGTATCGAGCCCGTTGAGGGTTTAGGAATAGGGATAGAATTTAGGGTTTAGGGATGAGGGATTAGATTTGAGGGATGATGGATTAGGGTTAAGGGATTAGGGTTTAGGGATAAGGTTTAGGGTTGAGGGTTGAGGGATTAGGGTTTAAGGTATAATGTTGAGGGTTTAGGGATAGGGTTTAGGGTTGAGGGATTAGAGTGAAGGGTTGAGGGATTAGGATTTGACATTGAGGGTTGAGGCTTTAGGGTTTAGGGTTTAGGGATAGGGTTGAGGGTTGAGGGATCAGAGTTAAGGGTTGAGGGATTAGGTTTTAACGTTGAGGGTTGAGTACATTGAGGTTTGAGGGTTAAGGGTCAAGGGATTAGGGTTAAAGTAGAGTGTCGAGGGTATAAGGATTAGGGATAGTGATTCAGAGCACACAGTGGAAGCGTTCAAATCAAGGATGAATATCCATCAAACCCAGAGTACAGAAAGATTATTGTTTAATCAGCTTTAAATAACTTCCTTAAGGTCCAAATGATACTAAACTACACACATATTCTTCATTATCAGTGAGACTGAACACTGTCGGCACATTTGAAAACTCTTCCGCCGATCTCACTTCTCTCACTGATAGCTCAACACTATGTTCCAACCGTCGGTATGACCTTTACCATCGGTGGGCTTAAGAACCGCTCCACTGATACACACTGATCACTCTGATATACCTTCGAACCATACTTGTCGCCCATACCCCTTTCATCGGTGAATGCCTACGAACTCAGGCTGATGCACTGATGGACACACTCCAACGTCAACCTTGATTTTCTCTATCAGAAACATAATCACTATTGACCACACTAGCATTAACTTTACTGATACACCGATACCAATCACATTCGGTGAGACTTTTGTCATCGGCAGACATTTATACGCTTGGGGAGATGGGCCGATGATCCTTCTCTTCGTCGGTGTGATGAATGCTATCGGTGGGACTCACTTTAGAGTTGCCAATACACCATTTCCTTCTGATGGATCAGTGTAAGATATCCCTTGTCTCTCTAATACCTTCGATCCTTCGGCAAGATCTCCTTTCACTTTTCCCTAATATGCCTCCAATCGGCCTAACACCGTTGATCGGTGTAGGTTTCAAAAGCTCCTTCAAGAGGCTTGTTACACTGATGACACTTCATTTACTCTGCAACTCACGTAGACACTAAACAAATGAACAGAATTAGAAACTCAATAGAATAGTAGGGTCTATAATCTTCTACAGGTGAGATATTGTAAAGGTGCTATCAAAGGTGAGATAGGTAAAATATTTATGGATTAATCTATAGCAAGAAGAAAAAAACACTGAGAAATTGTTGAGGAGTTTGATTCAAGAAGAAAAAAACACTACATAATTGGGTACTCTCTCCATTCGAATCTTCATTTTTTAGGTATGTCAAGTCTTTACATGCATGTTCTTTACATTTTCCTTAATTCTATTTGAATTACTTTATCATGCTTTATCATCCATGTTTAAAATAGACACATTACCAATCAAGAAAGTAGCCTACAATCTCACATGATGCCATGTATATTTTCTACACTTGGGCTCTTTAATAATTATGTGTAATAAATAGACCTTAACATACCATGATGTCAAACTATACAAGAATAAATTCTTACAACATAATAAAAATACAATTCCACTATTATCTTGTATTCATTTCTTAGGTACTAATATTGGTCTCTTTATCATGCTACAGACAAATTCTTTGTCATGCCAAGGAAACGATCAAGAAATAAACCAACAGAGGAAGAGATAGAAGCTAAGAATGCAAAGAAAGCAGTGGCTATGAGCGAACTTCGTGAGAAGAGGAAATTGGACATGATAAATGAAGACATGCCAGTTGAAGAGGAACCACAACCATCACAAAGAGATATGGTATTGGCGGCACAAAGAGAACGAATGCAAAAAATTCATGCTATGAGAGATTTGAATACCATAGTTGGAGACATGTCCTCTACCACAAGTCAACATGTAGGGACACCATCTACCACATCTCAAGTTGAGAGTACATCATCACTCACATGTGATGAAGGAGGTACGCCATCATTCCCACCTCAACCTCAAGGTATGTCATCTATTCCATCTTTGATCAAAGGTATGCCATCTAGCCCATCTCATTTAAATATTGATGAAATTCCTAATGTTGAAATTAATTTACCTAACTTAACACCACCTAGAATTTTGCATAGAAAGCCAAAGTATTTGATTGATATTGATGAGAATATTTTGCAGCCAATGGAAGGTAAGATTCTAAAATGCACTTGTAGAAGATATGCTCATAAGATTTGGAGATTGTTCTTTGAAAAGTTAAATGAGACTGCAAGATGTCAACTATTCATTGAAATGATGTGAAATATAAAGTATAGGTCCATCATGAAGATTCTTGGGTTTAGAACATCAGGGGCTTCAAGTGAAAAATCTATTGTTAAGAATCTAATGAGTGTGTATGAGAGTGTGGGTAACACCTCATGCACAAAAAATAGTAATGCAACACGGCGTGTGATTACATCAACTATAGTAAGTAGTCAAACGAGGAAAGCTCATGTCATTAGCAAGACAAGTCAAGAATTGAGAATTAACAGGAAAACTTTATCAAGAGCCATTGGAAGACACCAAAGAATTGAGGACACTAATGCCAATGAATTATGGGCATTCTTGGGGAGACTATCATGAAAAGATAAACCAATTGTTGAAGCATTGAGATCACTAATTGAAGACTTTTGGAAGAATTACACAAGGGTATCTCTGAATCAAAGGGATGTGGTAAGAAGGAGAATCGGTAGTCAGAACCATGAGCCACATCCAAAGCATTTTTTGGATGAGACTCAAACACAGTTTTAAGGTAAATTTCTAGAGAAGTATCCTCAAATTAAAATTTGTCAAAGATATTTTGAAATGCTAAAACCTTTCTATGTCAAGATAAATCACACACACACACACACTACTTGTTGTAGATTACATATTAAATTTTCTAACCATTTTGATGTTTATAGGTCTATATGTTTAGATATGCATACTAATAATGTTTTACAGGGTTGTGCCATATGTGCCCCACCAACATCTTCAAGAGACTTCATATCAAGAATTTTATGTGAAAGAGAGGAAGGTCAAATATTCTACAAGAAATTATGCTTGGATGACACATGTCATCGTTGCAGTGGCTTGCAACATTTGCCAATATGTGAACATATGGAAAGAACACATGTGGTTGGAAATGAACTAGTAGAGTTTGGAAAGTATAAAATAGTGGCATACAATACAAAAGATGGTAAAGAAGCAAAGAGGTGTAAATTGGTTATTGAAAAGATTCTAGTGTATTAGTTTATGCCTATATTTTGTGACAACATAGTGTATGAGTATGCAAGACATGCCCATAGAGCTCGCTGGTTGGACATGCAATTCAAGTTATGCAAGGACACATTTCTAGTTGGTAGCATTGTTTTAGTCATCAACTTTGCAGAGAACTATAGTCTACAGCCACAGTGTGAGGTGCAATCACAATATTACAACTCCACACTAGTTTCTATATTTGTGTACATTGTATTCATTCATGCGAATGATAGTACAGAGGATGATAGAAAGATCATAAGGGAGTATAATTTCTATATTAGTGATGATTGCATGCATTCTACGAAGTTCATGCAAGGTTACTTTCAGGTGTTCTACAATGATTTGGCTAGAAGAGGTATATCGTTCAGTCAGCATATCATATCATTTGGCTAGAATTTCTATTGGCTGAGTAGGAGGCATAAATTTATAGGTATTCAGTATATGTGGAACTTTTGTGAGGCCAGACATGGAAAGGGGGAGCATGATGGTGCAGGAGCATGTATCAAAAGAGCGATAGCACGAGAAGAGTTAAAGTATAAAGATAATGCAAAGTTGACAGATGCAAAATCAATTGTCGAGTGGTGTAATGATTCCATGGGTCCAGGTAATGAAAGTAAGTCTTCAGTTCATAGATTTTTTTGGTTGATAGATGATACTAACATTGCACCATATGAGGACTGTTGCACACTGACAGGATCAAATGAGATGCACTCTTTCATAAGCTCAATTGCAAGTTCATGGAGTATCCATACACAAAAGATGTCATGCTTTTGTTCTTCCTACACAATTCAAGTCTAGGATGGGTGCGAGTCAAAGGAG
This sequence comes from Cunninghamia lanceolata, assembly GCA_027924645.1. Taxonomy (NCBI): domain Eukaryota; kingdom Viridiplantae; phylum Streptophyta; class Pinopsida; order Cupressales; family Cupressaceae; genus Cunninghamia; species Cunninghamia lanceolata. The sequence goes on from BSBN01000016.1 coordinate 11,538,472, forward strand.
TGGGTTGATGAATGACAGTTAAGTTATCTTAGCCCACTTAAAATGTATCGACCCCTGATGGCACTGAAACTAACACAGATGGACTCATCAGTTGACTTTGACCACATATTAGATTTAGTTCAACTAGGTAATATAGGGCACGTATATGCATCTAATTTCATCTAGTTCAACCAGGTAATGTCATCTTACTTTGTAGCATTTTTGTAATGTTGACTAATTTCATCTAATTTGCTACACATATCAATGTAGGGTATGTATATACAGTTATTGCAGATGAAGATAATGAAGAGAGAATAGATTATTAGTTATGTCGTTGTGTTGAGGCCAAAAATAAATTGGAGGCCCCTATTACAGATGGAGAAAACATCGAATACCCTACAGGCTCAGTGGTTATTACTGGAACAAGGCTTAGAAGGTACCCACATAAGAGTGTTAATGTTTAGCTATTTCAAGAGTTTGACATGCATTGAAAGATTCTTCATTAGTCAAACCTTGTCGTGGCATCCAATGTTCATTTGATAAAGTATCGGGGTAGACCTTTGAACAAAATCTTGTGGAAGGTGCGTGAGTCTGACCATGAAGCAATACTTGACATAATAAAGAGTAGAGCAGACCAGAATGGTTCATTGGATTAATTTATAAGTATTCACATTGATTTTTTAAAGTCACATTACATTAAGTTATAAGTATGCACATTAATTTGTAAGGTTTGTCTTTTTTTTTATTTCCTACTGCATTTTTACACATATACACATTTTTACATCATCATGTTATGCATTTTTGGTGTCCTGCTCCTGATGCAACCAAATTGATAGTTCCAACGCATCCAGATGGGTACGTTTAGGCTAGGCATTGGTCTGTTTTCACCCAAACATGTCGAAATAGTCTAAGCTACATTGTACCGACGATGTCCTTGAAGAGTCCAAAGTGTAAAAAGGTAGCAATCTTTGACGAGATGTTACTCAAAAATCGTGTTACTTAGAAACATTCCATCTAAGGCAAGATGATCATGTAGAGTGCCTCTACAATAACCTCTCTCAATTTTTTATATCTCTGAGGCATTTTCTCATGGTGAAAGGTTTTCTGCTACCCCAAAAATTGTCAGGAGGCAGTGTAAAGTTGGAAAGGGGTGTAACTTTCATCCTACTCCTGATGGAACCAAACTGATTAGTCCAACATGTTTGGATGGGTACATTTATGCTAGGCATGGTCCTATTTTTCATCCAAACATGTCGAAACAGTTTGAGCTACATTGTACCGACTATATCCCTAAAGAGTCCAAAGTGTAAAAAGTAGCAATCTTTGACGAGATTTTACTCAAAAACCGTGGCACTTAGAAATATTCTGTTTGAGGAAACATGAGAACATAGAGTACCTCTACAATAACCTCTCTCAGTTTTTTATATCTCTGAGGCATTTGCCCGTGGTGAAAGGTTTTCTGCTGCCCCAAAAATTGTCAGAAGGAGGCAGTGTAAAGTTGCAAAGAGGTCTAACTTTCATCCTGCTCCTGATGCAACCAAATTGACTATTCCAATGCATTTGGATGGGTAAATTTATACTAGGCATGGTCCTATTTTTCACCCAAACATGTTGAAATAGACCGAGCTACATTGTACCAACGATGTCCCTAAAGAGTCCAAAGTGTAAAAAGGCAGTAATCTTTGACGAGATGTTACTTGAAAACTGTGTCAATTAGAAACATTCTGTCTAAGGAAATGCAATCACGTAGAGTGTCTCTACAATAAGTTCTCTTGGTTTTTTATATCTCTAAGGTGTTTGCCCGTGGTGAAAGGTTTTCTGCTGTCCCAAAAATCATCAAAAGGAGGTAGTGTAAAGTTGTAAAGGGGTGTAACTTTTGTCCTGCTCCTGATGTGACCAAACTAACTATTCCAACACGTCTGGATGGGTACATTTACGCTAGGGATGGTCCTATTTTTCACCCAAACATGTCGAAATAGTCTGAGCTACATTGTATCGACGATATCCCCAAAGAGTACAAAGTGCAAAAAGGTAGCAATCTTTGATGAGATGTTACTCGAAAACCATGTCACTTAGAAACATTCTGTTTGAGGCAACATGATCACATAGAGTGCCTCTACAATAACCTCTCTCTTTTTTAATATCTCTGAGGTGTTTTCCCGTGGTGAAAGGTTTTCTGCTACTGCAAAAATTGTTAGGAGGCAGTGTAAAGTTGCAAAGCATTGCTAAGAAATCCTCAATACTCAAACACTCCAATGAATTGAAGCAACTTCTTCTTAGGCGCAAATGTAAGGGTACATGAGGGGAAAATGGTGCCAAGATGACTTAGTGCATTTCTATGACTTCATTCACATGTTTAAATGTTTGAGAAACTCTCCTTTACTAAGCGCTTGTCCTCATGTCAATGTTAAGCTTTATACCTCCTAGGTGCGCAATTAGGTGATGTCATTAGATACAACTTACCCTTAGGCACCAATGTAGCCTCTTCAATCCATCACACTTCTAGGCACTCGAATTTGAGGTCTTGGACTTGTATCTTATTCCTAGGTGCAAATGGATGATCTTCCTAGATATAGGCGCTCATGATGGTGGGAAATTACATGAAGGGGTGCCTAAGTCCAATTTGACTTTGTATTTGATATTTTATGACTCCAATTGACTAGGAATGGCTGAATTTATGAAGTGCTGATTCAATAATGTAAGTTTAAGGTCTTTTCCTCCTAGGCGCTAATTAATGAGTTCACTAGATGCAGTTTCTCCTTAGGCGCCAAAACTAGATAGTAGAGACAAGAGGAGGTGCCTAGCATCAATTTAGGCTCTATTCATTATTTGTAAGACCTTGAATGATTAAACATGCTTGAAGTAAGCCTTTCTCTCTTGGAACTTACTCAATGATATAGATTTGTGATACTTTATCTAAGGCGCCAATCTAGATCTATATGGAGGTGAAAGAGAGCCCAACATCATGAAGCTTTATATTTGTCATTTTTTATGCTTTAAATAATTATGAAGGTCTTAGGATGACTTTTCCCCTCTAGGCGCCTACTCTTAGATGTCCTTGGATGCAATTTCAATCTAGGTGCTCATGGAGGTATCTAATGACAAGCAAAGGCACCTTAGCTTACTTAGCCCATTTCTTTGGATTTTGATGATCTTGACTCTTAAATGCCATCTAGTCTCATGCTTTTAAGCTCTCCTCCTATAAGGTGCCATATTGAATGGATTTAAACTCTCTTGTTATGCTTAGGCGCCAATTCAAGGTCATTCTAAAGGCAAAGAGTGCCTAGAATCCATTTGAATTAGCTTTTAACATTTCAACAAGTTTAAGCAATGGGAGAGATCTCATCAAGGAGTCCACTCAAAGGATTGTTTCATGTCAACTCTTCCTAGGTACCAATGTGTGATTAAATGACAAGGAAAATGCACCTAAACTCCAAACATTCAATCAATCTTCATATACATACTTCTCTCCTTCAAGGTGCTCAAAGTGGTTAACTCATTCTTCAATTCCTTATTCTAGTTGGTTCTAAGACCTTTAGGCGCTATCATTCACCAATTCAAACCTTCAAACACTTTTAAGGTGCTTAAAGTGATGTCCATCACCAATCCACTCCTTAGGCGCTCAAATTTGATTGTAGAAGCAAGAAATTGCGCCTAAGGTTTATGTTGCTCAAGACCTCCTTTGCAAGGCACCTTAGATGATGATCAAGGTGTGAAAATGCACCTTACTTGAATTTGGATTATTCCTTGATATTTTAAGGCTTTGAACACTTGTTTGCACCCTTGTATGACTACATCACCCTTAGGCACTCATTTTGAGGTGTTATTCATCTACTATGTTACCAAGGCACAAAAATTGGTGATATGAAGCATGAAGGGAACCTAAACTCATAATGTGTTTTCCTTGTCAAATTTTCAATGCTTAAGGTCATTTGTATTAATTCCATTCAAGGCGCCATAACTTGGGATGATCAAAGGTTTGTTTTCTTCTCTAGGCAAACTTTGAGGTCTCAATCTTAGGCGTTGATTTGAGTCTGTATAGGTGGGAAAGCATGCCTATCTCCCAGAGGATAAGGTATATTGAATATACTTTAAATATTTTTCAATATACGTTTCAGGATGTTTGAGATAGGTCTCGAATCCACTGGATTTAACATGTAGATTATAGAATTTGGAGGATCCACCAGATTTTAGACTTAGTCAATTTTTAGTGTTTCAGGATATCAGGCTACCAGACTTAGTCATTTTCAGGATCTCAAACATAAAGAATAACATGATGATTCATTTTTTTGTATTGCATATAGTTGACATTGTATGCTACTCATAAAGAATATTAATATTTTCTGTTCAACATGATGATTCATTTTTTTTTTAAATACAACTTTTATCTTTTAGTTCCAAAATGAGGTTTAGGTGATACTTGAATAACAATAGCTAGCTTATTGGATCAACAAACATCCTATGTAATACAATTGGACTTTAAATATTTGAAGTAGCCATCTACAAATATCCATTCAAACCTGGATTTATAATGCGAGTATGGACGTCATCAATAAAAAAGATTTGTATTAACCAAATATCCATATAGGCATACATCAATATCTGTCAATATAAGTATAACATATATACAAAATATCCATATAGGCTTACAAGAATGCCATATAGGCATACATCAATATCTGTCGATATAAGTATAACATATATACAAAATAGCCATATAGGCATACAATGTCAACTATATGCAATACAAAATATATGTTCACAAATGCCATATAGGCATACAACAAAGGAACAGAATAAAAAATCATTCCCCTCTGGCTAGTAAAGAGAATAGATCACAGGAAGCCTTTGATCTTCTAGGGGATGGAGACGCACATGTGAGTGGTCTACTACAAACTTGAGGGTTGCTCCTCCTATTTAGTTCTTCTTGCATCTTTAGCTATTACAATTAAAAGTATAGACATTAATAAATAGAAATTACATGTTATAAAAAATGAAACATTTAACAAAATAATCACTTACCGCTACCATATAATATGTCTCCTCACTTGCCTCAGTAGCAGGAATAGGCCATGGTGATGTCATGTCCTATAGAAACGATCCAGATAGAAATTAAACTTCAAATCAATAATCCTTTGATTTTTCAAAAATAAACAACTATAACAATGAATGTAAATTGAAATTTACTAATCTGCATCATACCCCTGTCAATGCCATGGAGCTATGAATCATAGAGGTCACACCATGCTCCATTGCCCTATGAACATCGGGAGGTGTCTCTGCAGCCTGCATCATCTGAAAATAAAAAAACATTATTCAATTACGAAAACTATAATAGTGATGCAAATCATGGCTCCTAACATACACACACGTTTATCTAAACATGGAAGTACACACAATAAAACACACAAGTCACATACAAAAATATAGTAAGTACAATTCATTCATTAAACTATTTATTTTATTACCTCCATGAAACTTTGAAGTCCACCACCGTTGGTAGGTGTTGCCAGAAATCTCCAATATTAACCTATTCAACATCCAAAATCAGATATTAGAATACCATTCATATAATGATGCTATTCACATGCAATATTTATAATTGTTTACTAGTTACATACCCCGACAGTAGATGATCTAGTGTAATATGCAGGTGGAGAACCACTAAAAACTACATCAATGCTATGACCCTAAAATTTTATTAAAATCATCAAACTAAATTAGTTAATCTTGCATTTCAAAAATGAAATTTAATAAATAAAATTCAATAAACTTGCTAATATTTACCTGAGTATTAAGGTTGAAAGTCTCACTCAGGAGGGTATCTATCATCACCATCTGCTCAACTGTAGATGTAGCTTGTGCACCTGCGTCCTTACTATCCATGGGGTCATAACCACAAGATGACCCGCATGTCTGACAAGCATGGGGTGGGAACCTACTCCTCGTACTATCTCCCAACCCACTCTATGCTACAAGACTGGCATGCTCTATGATGCTCTGGGTCAATGCACTAATGGACTGAAGTGTATCAACCTCAACACTCTCCTTCACAATGGAAGGGATAGAAACATGCTCATGGGCTGGTCTGCTGATTACTCGTCTCACTGCCCGATGTGGGTCAACACACACCCCAGGTCTATCTTGTGCTAAACCCCCACCTCTACCCTAGAAGTCCCGTATATCAAAATAGTTTGGTACTTTATTGAGGACAAACTCGCAGTAGAGTTTCCTCAAAAAGTATTGCGGGACCTCATTATTATTGCATGGAGGATGGTCAAAAACCATCCACCACCTCTACCCAAAATTGTCCCTTATCGCTTGGTTGTTGCACCAATGGATAGGGAACCTCTTGCATGTAATGGGTGGAGGTTGATTTGTTTGTGGCTTTGTGAAAATTGAACACAAGTCTAATTTTATAATTTGTAATTTTTTCACATCTTGGTATGATAGCTTATCTGCATAATAGTATTTAAACTCTCTCCTCTTATTCGTCCAGCTAGATATTTGCTTGCTAATTGAATATACATTTGATAACATAGATTCAAGAGATTCAACAAGCATGGACCTATGCAAGGTTGAAGTGGAATGAACTTTCAACCTTGCAATTATATCTTCAATTTCTTTTTTGTTATTTTCAATTTGCCCCATTATATTTTCTTGTGTTCTAGGGGTATGTTTGATGAATGGATGGAGGAGGTTGTTGTTCCACAAGATTTTATGGATTTTGAGGAGGAGGAGGAGGAGGTGCTTTAACATTTCCTAGCAATTAATAAAATTTACATCAAAAATCAACTCAAACCTACCTATTTAGAAACAAATTCAAACAAACAAAACTCACTCCTTTGGCATGCTCGATGTCGTGGTGGCATTTTGGTGATGAATTGCAAAGATTTTTGTGTTGAATTGAGTTTTCCAAAACGTGAGCATGCTTCCTAGGGTTTGCAGGCCATGGGTATATAAGAGAAAAAAGAAATGAAATGAAGTGAAAAGGTTTTTTTTATTTATAAGAAGTAATAACGTGCTTGCGTTATGCATTATTTTTTTTTGAAACAATGTGGCCATTTTTTGGCCCCCCATCTTTTTGCACTTACCCTAAATGTGTTTTAAACAACCAAAACCTTTAATCTTGTCTCATTCATTGCTGCAAACACACAGAGGCAATTGACATTATAGGTCTTAGGCTATGCAAACAGTTATATTACCTTTCAAGTTGTGAAACATAGGTTTCCTGCTAAGAGATAGATCATTGAGCCTCCCTTTGAAATACTTATGTGATAAAATTGCCATTCATTGAGTTGTGTGAAGAAATCTTTAAAGTAGTAATTGTTAATTAGTATGCCCTTTTAATATCATTTTGGTGTAATCACCTCCTAGAGTTAATTTTTATTTTCAAAATAGTTATCTTTCTTACCCTTTTCCTTCAAAATTCATTAGTCTCTAGGAGAATCAAAAGGGGAACCAACCCATAATCTAGAGATTCATCTTCACTATGTGCATACCCACAAGCTCGAAGGTGTTTCCATGTTTCATGAGATTGTTGGTCATTAAAATTTAGCAACCGAGTGTAATCTTTGTGATAACAAATACATCTGTAAAAATTTGTGGAAAGGGTACTAAATATTGATGGAAGATCTAAAACAAAAAAATGTTCTATATGTAGAAGGTCTCAAGCACAATCTTCTTAATGTAATTTAGATGTGCATCAAAGGATACAATCTTATATTTCATGCACAAGGATGTGAAATCAGAAGAGAAAATACAGGTAAATTGGTGGTAGAGGCTTCTAGGATAGAAAATAACTTTATAACCTCAGTGGTGTTAATGGAAGGAATTGTCTTCTAGGATAGACAGATGAATGTTGGTTGTGACATAAAAGGATAGGAGACATCAACTTTGATAACCTTGTGAAGATCAAATCTAAACATTCAGTAAGAGACATGCCAAAGATTGCAAATCCTACTAGCACCTTTTGTAAGGAATATCATATTGGGAAGTAGACAAGGACCAAGCTGAAGACCAATGAATACTATTCTACTGAACCATTGGAGTTGATTCACATAGACTTATGTGGTCCTATGAAGACAAGGAGTCTTCAAGGTGAAAGGTATTTTATGTTGCTCATTGATGACTATTCTAGGATGATTTGGGTTACATTTTTGAAATATAAATTAGAAGCATTCAGTAGATTTAAAATCTTCAAATCCATGGTTGAGAATGAAATGAATGCTAGAATCAAGTTTTTAAGATCATACAGAGGTGGTGAGTTCACATCAAATAAATTTGAAGAACTCTATGAAGAACATGGGATAAGAAGACAATACTTTGCTACAAGGACCCCTTAGCAAAATGGAGTAGTTGAAAGGAAGAAAAACATAGTCCAGGAGATGGAAGGAACAATGCCTAAATATGCAAAGCTTCTTGATAGGTACTGGAAAGAGGCAGTCCCCACTGTAGTCTACATTCTCAATAGAGGACAACTAAGGGTAAACAACACCAAGACTCCTTATGAGCTATGGCGAGGCAAACCTGCTTTAGTCAAACATCTCAGGGTGTTTGCAAGTAAGTGCTATATCAGAAGAGATGATGATAACCTGGGACAATTTGACTCAAGATCAGATGAATGTATCTTCCTTCTCTATTCATGTAGAAGCAAAGCATACAAGTGCTTCAACAATAGACTACAAAAGGTTGTTGAAAGTGTAAATGTAAAGGTTGGTGAAGATCGACATCCACCTACATATGTTCAAGAACACTATTGTTCAGATGAATCTGCTTGAACAAAAGAAGAGGAAGAAATACAAGAGAAGGCCACCAACACTCCTGTTAACTCTGTTTAGAAGAACCACTCAGAAGATCAAATAATTGGATACAAAAATGAAGCAGTATAGACTAGATGAAGATTTGAAAGGGAAAATGAATAGGTAAACTTCTCTTTACTATTTAAGATGGAACCTGTTGGTGCCTAAATATGTATATGTAGGCCCCTTCCCAAAACTCCAAAAATTCCTAACTCTTTTGGCCTCTGCAATAGAGAAAAATGCAAAAATCTATTATATGCATGTCACTTTGCATATACAATGGTGTTTGTATATACATGTTGGTCAAATATACAATGGCGAGCTTGCAAAATTTCTATCGGCCTTTGAAAAAATGAGTTATATGTATTTTTGAATGCATATCGGGCTTGAAAAGGTGCATGTACAAGGGGGAATCCTTCACAGATTCCTGGGAATATTCATTGCTTATATATCGGCTCTACTTGTATATCGGGCTTGTATGTCTAAACATACATCGGCTATATACATTGGAAACATGCAAAGAAAAGATACAAGCATTGGGGCCCGCACATATACAAGGTGGAATGTATATGCAATATACAAAGAAAATGTACAAGCAAGTATGAATAAAGTCAAAGCTCCTCATGTGTGGTGAGCCCGCGTAATTGTATATCGCATTTGTATATGCGATATACAAAGGAAATATGCATGGGATAAGATACAAGCCAAATTCCAAAGGTTTTCCAATCCAGCTGATAAATGAGTTGGAATCCGCAACTTGTATATTTTGTGCTTGTATGTTCGAACATGCAAGGGAATGTGCATTCTTAATATGCAAGGCCCGGACCTGAAGGATATTGCACTCTGGTTGATAAAAAGGCATAGGTCCAAGTTGTATATTTTGTTTTGTATATCTGTTTTGTATGTTTGTGATATACAAGGTGATGATACAACGAAAGGGAGGTGCAACCCAGACATGAAGGAAGAATCAAATGCGGCAAATAATCTTTTGGCGTCTGTAGGTTGTATAAGGTGAATGTATGTCTGATATACATTGGGTTTATACAATGAGGAAGTATACATTTCAGACCCAAAGAGTAAATCAAGTGTAGTAAATAAGGTTTGGGGTCTGCAGCATGTATATGTATGCGATGTATGTGCGGATATACAAGATAATGAGATACAAGCCAAATTTCAAAGCAGTTTCAAAATATTTCATAATTTTTTAAATCCGCGGCTTGTATATGTGTGCGCATTGTATATCACAGATATACAAGGGAAATAAAGATGCAGTCTGGACCTAGTGGATAGTTCAAATCTACCTCATAAACATTTGGAGTCTAGCTTGTATGTATATTGCATGTATATGCAAATATACAATGTGATAGAGTAGCAAAGCCCCTACGTGGTGCGTTTTCATAGGTGGGCAACTTTTAGCATGTTTTGGGGCCATGGATCTCACTGATTAGGAGATGATTGACAGCTATGTTATAATTCGCAGCAGCGAAGGTTTTCTTTGTATGCGGCCGCATTTTTTGAGCGGGAAAACTCTAGAGGCACGCTGTTGCTGCGTCTTTAGAGGCTACAGGTAGCTAAAACATTAATGGTAGAATGGGTCGATGATGGACAGGCCAACTACCAGATTTAAGATGCAATTCTTTGAGTAGCGGATCAGATCTTGAGCCCACCTGCTCTCCTCCTCTGCTTCCCGACTACATTCAATTTTAAGTGCCATTTCTCATGATGCAGTGCATCTGGCAATTTTTTTTTGAGTTGACCATTGTAATTTTGGCTGAGTCCACAGTCTTGGTATAAAAGCCAAACTGTGTTACTCATTGCAGGTGGTGGAAGACTTGGGCATTTTTGTGTAAATAATGAAAAATAGAGCATTTCCTATCTATTGTATCTCTATGGAGTTTATGAGTTGCACCTGAATGTACATTGCAGCCATTTTAAGTTTCAGTGTTGTTTTATATGAAAAATGCTTATTGTATGTGTCTAGCTGTCACTCTCCATTTGTTGCATGCATTTCTTCTTCTGAATCAGGTTGCCAAGGGTTTCATAGATTCTAGGATATAGGTTTCTATATTACATGTTTAATCTGTGACTTCCATTCAAGGAGTGGATTAAATTGTCTTATGTTAAATATGGAGAAGGTTGTATGTTAACTGGGATATCAGTAAGTAGAGGTAGTTAAATACCCATTCTTGGGTGGTGTTTGTAAGGCAAGCATCAATATAACCCCTTGAAACTTGAATCCAAGATGCAATCCATTCTTGTGTATACGTCTAGTTGACTCCTTGCCCTGAGATAGGCACCGGTATGCTTCTGGATTAGTAGTTATGATCCAAAACCCCTATCTTCCATCTAAACCATCAAACCAACCATTCCATACTTTCAATCTGTTAGTTGTAGGAGTAGGATTATGAACCCCTGCATAGTTTCATCTATAACCAGACACATATGTCCAAGAACATTGCCAACCTTTTGATTTATCACACAAATCTTGGTCCTAAAATGAGAGTATTCTACCTGTTATTGTAAAGCTAGATCTTTGTGTCATTGGGTAAGTCAAGATTACATCTTTAGTAAATAGAGATACCCCCCTTAGTGTAGCAGAACCAAAAGTGAAGGGGAGGCAGCTCACACAACCTTCTGTATCTGTTGGCCGAATCTGCCTATGCATTCGAACTAGCAAACCCACTACTGATTCGGACACTGGAACAAATTTGGGGACTCTGCTGGGGAGACAATGTCATATCCATGAAAGTTTGAGTCTAAAAGATTGAAGAATCAGACCTGGAAAGTGTTTGTTGCAACAAATTTGAAACAGTTTTATGTGTGGCTCTGCTGTGGGAGAACCTGGAAAGAAAGGAAATGAATTTACAGCTTCAGCCTGTTTGAATCTCATTCCTCTGCTAAGGAGGTGGCAACTCTGCATATAAAGAACCTGATAAGAGGACACCAGAGGTGTTAAATCAGCAGTTGTAACATAAACAAGTATTTGTATAAATTGTGAAAAGGATTCCCTATTTGGTGAAATAGCACTGGTCAAAAGGGAAATATTGGTGATTAGATTGCATACTTTTGTGAGGACCTAGTTTGCATTTCAAAAGAAGTATGCAATATTGTTTAAAAGACTCATTTGGAGGACTTTAGGAAAGCTAAAATAATAGTTTGTATTTTAAAGGCCTAAGGTCATTGTTGTAATTAAAAATCTAAGTTGAAAAGAGGGTTGCAAAAACACACAATAATGTATTGTCAGCCCATGCACCCTTGTGAGGTGTCAAATGCAATAATGCATAATAATCAGTCCCAACCATGTAATAAAAGAATTTTCAGCATTGACAGATATAAGCCCATAGACTTTGATGGCATTTGTGGCTATCCAAATGCTTTTCCATCTAAAATCAAAAAATATTTGCCCAAATTTAATGGTGCAAAGGATGAATCAGTTGAGAGACACTTGCAGCAGTTTATAAATGTTGTAGATGATTTTGAGATTGACCATGAAGATGTAGTTATGAGATTATTTGTTCAATGTCTAGATAAAGATGCAAGGGACTAGTTCTCCTATCTTCCAGCTTACTCTGTCAGCTCTTAGCATGATTTTAAATCTACATTTCTAGAACAATATGGTGAAAGAATTTCTGAATATGTAGTTATTAGTGATTTTATGTATATCCATATTGAAAAAGATGAGTTGATTCCAGCTTTTAACCTCATATTTATGAGGACATTGAATAGAATACCAGAATGCATGAGACCTAGTGATGCACTGTGCCTATTTGTCTATTTGGGAGCATTTGATAGGAAAATGAGCTATAGATTGAGAGATAAAGAGCCCACCACTTTGCATCAGGCACATCAGTTTGCAATAGACATTGAAAACAATTGGAGATATGGAATTCAAAAGGGTTGTTTCTATAAAAAAATTTGCTGCCCTGTAGTCCCAAATGTTAATGAGGGATATAGTTTAAATGTTCGAGATGAATGTCATAGTACTCATACCCCTATTGTCCTAGTTTTTGCATCATTCCAAGTTAATGATGTTTCTATTATAGAGGAGGATGTCCTATTTTTCCAAGCAAATGAAGTTGATAATAATAATTTTTCAAGTAATATTTGCATACCAGTCCTAAACAAAGAGCATTTATGTTTGAATGATCCAGTTGTGCAAAGTTGTGATCATATGGATCAAGAGTCAATATCAGTTTCATCAGGAAGCATTAGAGGGACGGAAAATGATGTAGATAGTTCAACTTCAGAGTGCATCAAAGTAGCAGAAGTAGATGTTAAAGATGATGAAGATGATATCCATGACCAGTTCATGGATCAGGTTTGTTCTTCTTATGACTCTAGGTCTGATAATGATGAAAAAGAAATGGATTGTCATGAAGAAGAAATGGAGACCTTTGCAATGAGTATGAATCCCCTTTATGATGAGCTTGTGGATGCATTTGATATTGTGAGTTATGACATTCATTAGTGCAGAATTAACCCTCTATTTGAAAATGATGATACTGATTTGCAAACTGCGGACGATAAATGCTTAGCATTAGTTGTTTCAGACATGTGTAGTGATGGCAATGGGTGTGTAGATCAGGATTTGTTTTCAATGTCAATGAGTGATATAAATGATATTGAGGGTCTCATATTTTCTAAGTGTTTTCAGTTTTTGGATTAGCTGGATATGTGTTTGGTTATATGCAATAGCCAGGTAGATAATGAGTATTTCCAAATGCAATATGAGGATATGTTGTTTGAGGATTATAACATACATATGTTACATAATGCTTAAGAATATAATAATGTGTACATATGGTTATATCTTTGATTATAAGATGTAGATTCACAGAGGCTACACTGACAGAGGCAAGTTTTCAAAAATGGTAAAGCATGTAATTGACAAGATCAACAAGTGGGCTGATTGTTTTAATGTTTTCAACTACAGTTGGGATTTTTTAGTTTGGGATCAGACATTTGACAAGAAAAGGTTATGGTTCTTCATTTTTGGCTACCTAGGGCTGCCAAAATTAATGATTGAAAATATAATTTATGTGCAGGTCAGTGCAATGTTCAACTCTATTGCCCAATGGATAAAGCCCAATCTGTGAAACCAGAGATTCTAAAGTTCTCACCATGCTTGTAAGAGGCATGCGTCCCCAGACAAAGCCTGTGTTGGTGCCTAAATATGTATATGCAGGCCCATTCCCAAAAGTAAAAAAAAATCTAACTCTTTTGGCCTCTGCAGTAGAGAAAAATGCAAAAATTTGTTGTATGCATGTCACTTTGCATGTACAAGGCTGTTTGTATATACATGCAGGTCAAATATACATTGGCGGGCTGGCAAAATTTCTATCAGCCTTTGAAAAAATAAGTTATATGCATTTTTGAATGCATATCGAGCTTGAAAAGGTGCATGTACAAGGGGGAATCTTTCACAGATTCCTGGGAATATTCGCTGCTTGTATATCGGCTCTGCTTGTATATCGGGCTTGTATGTCTAAACATACATCGGCTATATACATTGGAAACATGCAAAGAAAAGATACAAGCGTTGGGGCCCACGCATATACAAGGTGGAATGTATATGCAATATACAAAGAAAATGGGCAAGCAAGTATGGATAAAGTCAAAGCTCCTCATGTGTGGTGGGCCAGCGTAATTATATATCGCGTTTGTATATGCGATATACAAAGGAAATATGCATGGGATAAGATACAAGCCAAATTCCAAAGGTTTTCCAATCTAGCTGATAAATGTGTTGGAATCTACAACTTGTAGATTTTGCACTTGTATGTTCAAACATGCAAGGGAATGTGCATTCTTAATATGCAAGGCTCAGACCCGAAGGATATTGCACTCTGGTTGATAAAAAGGCACAGGTCTAGATTGTATATTTTGTTTTGTATATCCGCTTTGTATGTTTGTGATATACAAGGTGATGATACAAGGAAAGGGAGGTGCAACCTAGACGCGAAGGAAGAATCAAATGCGGCAAATAATCTTTTGGCATCCGTAGGTTGCATAAGGTGAATGTATGTTTGATATACATTGAGTTTATACAATGAGTAAATATACATTTCAGACCTGAAGAGTAAATCAAGTGCAGTAAATAAGGTTTGGGGTCCGCAGTATGTATATGTATGTGATGTATGTGCCGATATACAAGAGAATGAGATACAAGCCAGATTTCAATGCAGTTTCAAAATATTTCATAATTTTTTAAATCCACGGCTTGTATATGTGTGTGCATTGTATATCACGGATATACAAGGGAAATAAAGATGCAATTTGGACCTAGTGGAGAATTCAAATCTTCCTCATATACATTTGGAGTCCAGCTTGTATGTATATTGCATGTATATGCAAATATACAATGCGATAGAGTAGCAAAGTGCCTACGTGGCACATTTTCATAGGTGGGTGACTTTTAGCATGTTTTGGGGCCATGGATCTCAATGTTTGGGAGATGATCAATGGCTATGTTTTAATTCGCAGCAGTGAAGGTTTTCTTTGTATGAGGCCACATTTTTCGAGCAGGAAAACTCCAGAGGCACGCTGCTACTACGTCTTTAGAGGCAGTGGGTAGCTGAAGCATTAATGGTAGAAATGCAGTAGTATGGGTCAATGATGGATAGGCCACCTACCAGATTTAAGATGCAAGTCTTTGAGCGATGGTTTAGATGCTGAGCCCACCTTCTCTTTTCCTCTGCTTCTCAGCTGCATTCAATTTTAAGCTCCATTTCTCATGATGCAGTGCATCTGGCAATTTTTTTTTGAGCTGACCGTTGTAATTTTGGTTGAGTCCACAGTCTTGGTATAAAATCCAAAGTGTGTAACTCATTGTAGGTGGTGGAAGACTTGAGTATTTTTGTGTAAAAAATGAAAAATAGAGCATTTCCTGTCTGTTGTATCTCTGTGGAGTTTATGAGTTACACCTGAATGTACATTGCAGACATTTTCAGTTTCAGTGTTGTTTTATATGAAAAATTCTTATTGCATGTGTCTAGTTGTCACTCCCCATTTGTTGCATGCATTTCTTCTTCTGAATCTAGTTGCTAAGGGTTTCATAGATTCTAGGATATAGGTTTCTGTATTGCATGTTTAATCTGTGACTTCCATTCAAGGAGTGGATTAAATTGTCTTAGGCTAAATATGGAGAAGGTTGTATGTTAACTGGGATATCAGTAATTAGAGACAGTTAAATACCCATTCTTGGGTGATGTTTGTAAGGCAAGAATCAATCTAACCCATTGAAACTGGAATCCAAGATGCAATCCATTCTTGTGTATACATCTAGTTGACTCCTTGCCCTGAGATAGGCATCGGTATGCTTCTAGATTAGTAGTTATGATCCAAAACCCTTGTCCTACATCTAAACCATCAAACCAACCATTCCATACTTTCAATCTATTAGTTGTAGGAGTAGGATTAGGAACCCCTGCATAGTTTCATCCATAACCAGACACATATGTAAAGAACGTTGCCAACCTTGTGATTTATCACACAAATCTTGGTCCTAAAATGAGAGTATTCTGTCTATTATTGTAAAGCTAGATCTTTGTGTCATTGGGTAAGTCAAGATTACATCTTTAGAAAATAGGGATACCCCCCTTGGTGCGGCAGAACTAGAAGTGAAGGGGAGGCAGCTCACGTAACCTCCCATATCTATTGGCAAAATCTGCCTGTGCATTGGAATTGGCAAACCCAATGCTGATTCGGACACCAATAGAACCTAAAACCTTTTTTGATTCTATCAAGGATGAAGGATGGATCCAGTTAATGGAAGAAGAACTCAACGAGATAGAGAAAAATTAGGCTTGGGAATTGGTGCCAAGACCTACAAACAAAAATGTGATAGGCACAAAATGGGTATTTAGAAATAAATTGATGAAGATGTAGAAGTGGTTAGTAAAAAAGAAAGGCTAGTCTGCAAGGGTTATTCACAAGTGGAATGAATTGACATTGAGGAGACATTTACTCCTATAGTAAGAATGGAAGCAATCAAGATGTTTCTTACATTTGTGGTTCACAAGGACTTCAAGGTATATCAAAGAGATATCAGATCTACTTTCTTCAATGGTGACTTAGAATAACAAGTTTACATTGAGCAACCATAGGAATTTTAGCTATCTAAAGGTTAGAATTTGGTGTTCTAACTAAGGAAGGCTCTATATGGTCTTAAGCAGGCTTTTAGGGCTTGGTATGCAAGGTTGGATAAGAATTTACTTTAGCAAGGATTCAAGAAAGGTAAAATAGATAACAACTTATATATCAAAATAGAGAATGAGCTCATGTTAATAGTGGTACTATATATTGATGATATCATCTTTGGTGGTAATTATGAAATGAGTAATAAGTTTGAAGAGGAGATGTAGAAGGAATTTGAAATGTCTATGATAGGTGAATTGTCATTCTTGCTCGGACTTGAAATCACTCAATCAAATGAAGGTATCAAGTTATTTCACAAGCAAAGCATGTCAATGAGATGGTGAAAATGTTTGGTATAGAATACTACAAACCAGTGAGTCTACTATGGTAACAAGCTGTCATCTAGGTAAAGATGATGAGTCACCTCAAGCTTATTAGACTTTATATAGGTCTATGATTGGGGGCCTACTGTACTCAATAGCATCAATGTTTGACATTATTCAAGTTGTTTGTATGGTTGCGAGGTTTCAAGTTGAACCAAAAGAAACACATGTAAAGGCAATCAAAAGAATTTTCAAATATTTGAAGAGCACTTCAGAATATGGATTATTGTATCAAAACGGTAATAACTTCTCCCTAAAAATATACACTGATGTAGATTGGGTTGGTAGAATTGATGATAGAATAAGTACCAATGCGGAGCTTTCTTTTTGGGAGATAGATTAGTCTCATGTTTTAGTAAAAAATAAGATTCAGTTTCTTTATCAATAATAGGAGCAAAGTATATAGCTACAGTATCCTATTGTACTCAAGTGTTGTGGATGAAGCAAACATTGAAGGATATTAAGGTAATGTATGATGAGCCAATTCCTATCCTATGTGACAAGAAAAGTGCCATCAATATTTCAAAGAATCCAGTGACCATGCACTCTAGGACCAAGTACATATCAATCAAGTATCATTTTTTAACAGAAAAGGTGACAAATAAAGAGGTAAAGTTGGAGTATGTACCTACAAAGGATCAGATTGTAGACATCTTTACAAAACCTCTTCCTAAGGATAGTTTTGAATATCTCTAGTAGTAGTTAGGGGTTGTTGCCCCTCCTTCTAACTAGATGTGCAGATGGTGCATCTATCCATAGGGAATAGTTAAAGGTATATTTATTATCCCTGGTGTCACATCCCTAATTTTCACTATGTTTTACTTTTACTTACAAGTAATTAGTAGATAATTTTTGGTTGATTTAATGATTTAACATTAAGTGAAAATGTCAAGATAAATCTATGATTTCATGAGTTTGAAAATATTAATAGAATTTAGACATGTGATTATATATTTTCATGATTATTTATTCATGATGAATATGGTTTAACTAATGATACACTAATCCCAGTTTGGTGATTGCGAGTTGTATTCTGGAAACCAGTTTTCCACCCTCCAAGAAAGAGAGGGAGAGCATCATTAGAGAGAGGTGAATAGACGTATGGAAAGACAAGTAGTTTCCATCTATGTCTTGAGTTACACAGTTTAGTGAGCCCTATTAAGTTTGGTAAGTTCATTCTAACTTTTGGCCTTAGTTGTTTCTCGATTCAACAAAAGTAGATTTGATTTCGTTAATCCTTTATCTTAGATTTTTTTGAAAAAACTAGAAGGGTTAGTTGTCTATCGATAAAATGTATACAATAGTCAAAAACTTTCCTGATATAGTTATATACAAGAATCTATATATGTGTTTGGTTAATTATCTCTTCTTTGGTAATTTTTGGGTGAGATTCTTTTATAGTGTGCTATCAAGATATTTATGCTTATCTATTTTTACTATATTGCGAGACAGAGAGGGGGAGAATACCTCAACCCCATTTTCATATCTCATTAATGTTAGGAAACAACGTAGGGTATATATTGTGTATGCTTTCTTTATGATGTAACACACACACACACACACACACACACATGTGTGTGTGTGTATAAAGTTTAATATCTATTAAGATCTATTGAGATAGGTCGAAGACTTCTTAATGAAAGAGGTTATGAGTTATTGTGTTGTTACTACTATGTGGTACATGGTCTTTTGATCTCCTATGTACATTCAGTCATTTAAGGAGAGTGGAGTGTCTTATTGACTATCATGAGAGTTTATTTATTATCCATCATCTCCATAATACAAGCCATCATGAGGAAGCATGATGAGGCTTTAATATTAGATGATGGAATGTGGTTGAGAGGGGGTGCTCTAGTTGCTACCGCGGAAGATCTCTACATGCAAGAAAGAAGTTACTATGGGAAATAGAGATATAGTGGTATTCAGAATGAGGAAGGTCATTTACATAGGTTCTTCATTTTCTTTTTGTGTTAATTCTATCAAATATAGAATACTTTGTTCTGATGTTGGCCTTGTAGAGGTATCTTCTTATATAAAGATTAGATGTTAGTAATTTTTTCCTTCTATGTTATGAGTATTGAAGATATGTTATTTCTCTAAGTATAAGTTGAGAAGTTATTTTCTCATTGTTGTATAGTCGATGACGACTTTGGTATTGCTATGTTTTGCTTAGAATTATGATAGCTTAGAATAACTTTGTATTTGGGAAGCTGAAGGCTCTCTATATTTCTGTGCTTTGATATGATTTATGTGTCATTTATACTTTCTATTATTGAATCTCATTGTTAAAGACTTAGTAATCTTTTGGTTAGAGGAAACCAAAGCTATAAATGTCTTAGATCCTTGTTTCAATGCTTGGTTTAATTCTAACTCAGTTTTTAGAGACAATCATTGACCTTAGCTATCAAGTGCCTCAACAGTGTTTGTGCAATGCATAGTTAGGATTATCTGTTGATATAGATTATTGTTAGTCTCGTACTCTATTATTAGAAGAGATTTGTTATTTATTTTTAGATTGTTATGTCAGAAAATGTCCCCTTGGAGGCTTTTTCCTCTTAAGGTTTAGCTCCTAGGTCCTTAAATTGCATTTAGAGCATCTTGTATGTTAATTTTCACTCCTGATGAGAAAACCCTGAAGTCTTATGGCAAATAGGACCTAGGGGGTGCTATTTTGATGATCCCTAAATAGAAACAAGAAGGTGGACTTGGGCGCTAGTGCCCTAGTCCTGCTCTCTTTTGGGTCTGCCCTAAATTTAAATGTAAATTTTATGACCATTATTTAGGTCCTATGCTGACATCTCAAGTTTGAATTACGAAATTCTTATCAGGAATGTTTGTAGTTGCATATATGAGAATGATTAGGTTTCATTTGCAAACTAGATGGCCTTTATGCATACTTGTAGAGCATTCAAAATATTCATTGTGTTGCAGAGCAGAGCATTGTTATTGTGTTTGTATTTGCAAATTTGACTCCATCTCCTCATGGCATGAAGAGCATCTTCCTTCCATTAGATCTACACTTCAAGGTGATATCTATTATGTTTTCATTCATTTATCATTTGGATTTTTACCTCTATCCCATCAGGATATGCACTCTTATCTGACAAAGGTGTTTGGAAGACTTGAATGTCTCTCCAGTGCTTGACTGAGGCAAACCTCTAAACATGACAACCCCCTCCCACACTCCTTTGTGATTACAGGCTACAGGTACCGAGTTTCATGGAGTGGAGTTGCAAAAAGGAGGTTGCAGATAATAGAGATTCAAGATCTAACAAGTAGAGAACTCCAGTGAACATTCCAGGACTAGGGCATTAGTCCTTGTGTCTGTACATTAAAAATTGTGACTCTAGTTCGCTGGGGCTGTTAGGTTAGATTTTGACATGCACACAAACCCTTCCCTCCTTGCCACGGGCTAATCTACGACATTACTCTCGCTCTCGTGGAAGAAGCCAGTCAAGAGGAGGGGAGACACAATAGGGGTCTGGCTCATTGGAGAGATGAACTTCACAGAGAAAGTTTGGCAAGTTCTATGGCCTTTGTTGTTGTGCGCTAGTTTGAATGTTTCATTCGATGGCAGTTGTTGTAGAGATAACCCTATGCCCTGAAGAGTCACTAGTTTCTCTCCTATTGGGGTTTCTTCTATTCCACCTTTGTGTGGGTAAGAGGTTACTTTCATTTATGTCCTCTTGTCTTTCAATTCATTGAATGAGTTCTCATTGTATTTGGAGTTATCTTTGTTCTTCTATTAATAAGAGGACAAATGGATCTTGTTGTGATAAAGTGAATGTCTCCCACTGTTGTCATGGACTAATTTTCTCAATCTCATTGAGGATAGCCTTCACCTACTCTCCTCTCACTTTGAGGCACATTCATGAGCCAAGATAGAGGTAAATGTGTGATGGCCAACCTTAACTAGACTTACGGTTTTGACCTAGGGTTTAATTGACTTAGGGTTTTGTTATGCTTTGACTTGTGTTTACCTTGTAATGTGATCAAGGGTTTGATTGAATCATTTTGACGATGTTTTAGCTCATGATGGTATTGAGTGGTTTGCAAGTTATCTATCTTTTCTAGGGTTTCTATATGCATGCAAAGATAAATGATATGCAAACTTGTTTTTGTACTTTTTTAGTATTTTATTGAAATAAAGATGTTTTTTCTATTCTAATAATTGAAATATAAAATTCAAGCTAATATGACTTTTCCTAATGCAATTTTAATCTATGTTTTCGGGTTTTTGATTGTTTTGAAATAATCTAATCTAGGAAGGGAAATTGCTTCTATAAATAGTCTAGATCTAGGAATTTGAAAATAATTATTCTAACATGCAAGATCTAATCTATCAAGGAAAAAACAAAAATTTACTATTCCCAAGAGAAATTTTGATTTTTTAATTACTATCAATTGAATAAAGCAATAGAGGAACTTGAAAGAATGAAGATTTGTGTGACTCCACTACCCTCATAAATCCTTGATGCTGGCAACCTCGAATCCTCTTGAAGCAGCAGGAAGACCTCTTGATGACAAGACATCACAAAGAAGCAAAGGAAGCTTGTTGAAGCATGAAAGAGCTCAATGAGAGCTTTTGGTGAGCACAATGGCATTGATTGAAGCAACGTAATGATGCTTGATTGAACAATGAATAAAATAAATGGCATCTTTGTCCTGTGAGAGCATTACAATGCTAAATTGGAGAGCAAAAACTTGCAAGAGCTGTGTGCACAATGAATTTGCCTCCCTTTATGCTTGAGGGAGGAGAGTATTTATAGGTTAGAAGAAGGGGGTTGAGTGAAAAGTTAACTCAATTGATTGATGAGTTAACAATGATTTATTAGGGAGTGAACTAGGTTGATTACCTAGT
The DNA here is from genome assembly GCA_027924645.1 of Cunninghamia lanceolata. Classification (NCBI taxonomy): domain Eukaryota; kingdom Viridiplantae; phylum Streptophyta; class Pinopsida; order Cupressales; family Cupressaceae; genus Cunninghamia; species Cunninghamia lanceolata. The sequence continues at coordinate 11,560,632 of BSBN01000016.1, forward strand.
GAACTCAACTAACTAAGGAGTGATAAATCAATAATAGCCTATCACTGAAGAAGAATTGGAGTTGGAAGGATGCATGAGATTGATTAAGTTGTTAATTTTAGATCAAATGGAGTTAATTATGCATGTGTGGGTGCATGAAATAGTCAACTCCTAATTAGGTGTAAAAAAACCATGAGAACTAGAAGAAAAATAGCCAAAAATATAGCTTTTTTTGCGTGAGAAACTCAATTTTTTTCGCAGATGGAAATGTGACAGGGTCACCCCTTTTGCTAGTAGGGTCACCCCTAGGTCACCTGGGGGAGATCCGAGCAAAAGGAGTTTTTGGAGGAACAACATAATGGGAGATGGTAGGGAAGAGAAAAAGGAGGTACTCTACCTCCAGAAATAGGTCAATCATGTGCAAGAATCTAAATAGGGGAGCTTTAGAAGTCTTCTAGGGGGTGTAGAGGATGAAAAACATAGGGGAAAGATGAAAAATCACCTACAAGATGCTCACAAGGCTTAGGAATAGGGTCAAAAGCTCAGAAAATGCAAATCGACAAGTGTCCCAAAAGTGTTGAAAAGCATCAAAAACAAAGAGAGAAAATGACAAAGAGGAAAGAACACAAGGCAATAAAGAAGAAACGTCATCAAGAGGTCTGCTTCTTAGAGGACATTATTTCACACTTACATGTACCTGACAATTATAAAAATCATCATAGGGGTCCTCAAGGAGGCTATGCATGATTTTTGTGCTTACATATTTGCCCACTCAGGGATGGTAGTCTACATGAAAGGTAGGTACCGTTCCAAAACTAGGCCTTACCTTTTTTTGATTTTCCTGCAATTGTACCTGTAATAACTCGTATTAGTCTAACATTTGAATGTATCAAAATGAATAATAAACACTGAAATGATGAACTTACCATGGATCGTTCGAGTTTGACTAGTTGTTTACCTTTGTCTGTTAGACCTATAGGAATGAATGCATAGAAAACGATGCATGGAAGAGATGGATAAAAGAAAATAACTAATCTAAAAATCCATAAATGAAACTAAGCTAAGGGCAAACAAAGCAAGTGAAATTATGAGATCAAAGTGAAATGGTGATGAAATTGATCATGTGAGCAGTTGCTAGAAAGATATGATTGTGGAGATCGCAAAGATGGCCACCTCTTCTTCAGCCACAAAGAATTGGGTACACAAATAGTAAAAAAGCCTTCTCTAAACCCTAGTTTGAAGTTTGTGAAAAATCTCTTGAAGTTTTTTGTTTTTGTCATTTTTTCTTCTTACATTGTGTCTGTTTCACCATTTAGAGTAGGATAGGTCTTTCGTTTTCTGAAATCAACTGAGAAATGAAGTTTTTAGAGAAATTTTGGTTTGAGGGATCTCCCTCTAGGGTCATCCCTTTTGTCAGTCAGGTCAACCAGGGGAGATCCTATCTGACAGTAGGGTCGCCCAGGGGAGATCCTATAGAACATCAAGGTCACCTGGGGGAGATCCTGCAGAACATCTAGGTCATCTAGGGGTGACCCTATTGGGTTGATTTTGGTTGAAATTTCATGTTTTCTGACGCTTGTTTCACTCTGATCTGACTTGTTTTGGTTACTATATTCACCTGTTTATTGCAATTTTGAGGGTTTATACGCTTTTTTGTGTGAATTTATACAATTTTTAGGGATTTTTATGAGTTCTAATCTAAATCTCTTTTCTAATCTTATAGGACATGCGTATCTGATGGAATGCCTTCAGAGAGAAGGGGTGGTTCTCAGGGATCTTTTCTTCATTGAGTAATGAGGATCATACTGTTTTGAGGAGAGTAGGTCTGGGTAGAGTTTGTCATGTGCCTATTATTCACCCTGTGTCCTGCATATGCTATGATATTCTAACCTACTAGGATGTAGACAGAAACACATTTAGGTTCCCACAAATCTTTGGAGAGTGGACCATCACTTTGTTTGATCTCTATCGTATTCTTGGAGTTCCCATGAGAGGACATCCTCTAGTCCTTCCAACTAGCGAGCCCGTTAAGGACAAGGCATCTGGGTAGAGTTCATGGTGGTTAGTCATCCTAGGGATCAGATAGGAGTCTAGCTCACTTCCGTGCCTCAACTTCACATCCCACTTCTGGGGAGATTGTTGATCAGTTTGATTGCATCGAGGTTGTCGAGAGACAAGGCCTTAGCTTGTTTGAGATGGTGTTGGTTACCCATCATTCATGGTATTTAGGAGGGCACGGTCTATGGTTGGGGATTAGATATTTTGGCCATGGTCTATAGGGACTTCTATCGTATTTCACGATGAGGGGCTCTAGCTTTTAGCCACTCTTCTTTGGTTATGACATGGATATTTGAGCACATTAGGCCCTACTAGAAGCTTATTCTGATTCTAGATAGACATTTGCTAAGAGCAGCTAGATGGATGCATGTGGATTACTTTGATCCTTCTTTACCCACTATCGCTACTCTTATAGATGAGGATATGACCTTTGATCCTTATTGTGACATGAATGGATCCTGGGCTCATCATGGCGATGTCAAAGAGTACTATCGCGGAGTATCTGAGATTTAAGACTGTAATTATCTAGTTGAGGCCCATCATGTTGAGCATGTTTTATAGTAGTTCGGTGAACACTTCCCCGAGTAGTTGCCTCTAGTGTCCACTTGCTACAAGTCTATTCAAAAGATGGGTGAGATTGGACAGAGGTTAGTTGTTTGGAATCCTTTGACTCCTAAAGTCTTCATTACAAGAATTCCCAGAGGAGGATAGAGGGGAGGGAGAGGGACTCCTTCCCAATCTCTTGTTGTAGATGTAGATTTAGAGTCTATTGACTAGGACTATATTCCTGATGATGATGATTTATCAGATGAGGGCTTACCTGAGGATGCACAAGATGAGGGTCTTGATGCTACCGATGATACAGATGATGCACCTGATATCCCTGAGGGTCCTCCTATTGTTCCCCGACCTCCTCATTTAGATGAGGTGATGCGACAACTTGACCCTGATTAGCAACTAGGTGATCCACATGAGCTTTCTTTGTTTGTTTTTCGCACTTTGGTCCTTTCTCTTCTCATGGGGAAATAACATGTCTTTTCTTTCGATTCAATTTTTTAGGTAATGTCAGAGAGTGGAGGGATTTTTTTCATAAGATTAATGTTGGCATGGCTTCTCCCTTCAATAAACTAACTCGAGACCATCTTTTAGATGATCTTGGTGTGCCCCTGCTGCTAGGCGACACATTGACATTTTCACTCCTATCTATGATGGATGTCAGGAGAATGTAGACTTGAAGGCCAAGATTCACACCCTTAAGGGTGAGAATCAGGTGCTTCAAGAGATGGCTCATATTTGTTTTGGATGACGAGATGCTAGTATGGTGGGGCCTTCATAGTCACATGCTCATAGTAGAGTGCCTTCCTCCCACATGTCTCATGGAGCGACGAGTGGTATTCGTAGACAGAGGAGCCGAAGTCCTAAGGTTTCCATTAGAGGGAATCGACCTTGACTTCCTTTCTCGAACTCATGCCCCCTTGCATGGGGAGCCTCTACTTCCTTTGAGAGCATTTTGTCCAGTGAAAACTTTAAGAAGCCCCTCCTGAAAAAAGATATAAAATCCTCATGAATCTTTTATTTTTTTGGAAAAATATACTAATTTCTATTGGCAAATCTTTCCTTTTTTTTGAAAAAAATATTTAATTTTATTGGTAAATTTTTTAAATCACTAGAGATTTGTAGAAAATCTTGGTGAATATTGATAATAAATAAGAAAATGCATTAATTACCATGGCGAATCCTTCCTAAAAAACAAATTAAATTCCTATGGTGTAAAGGCCTGAAGGTGGAAGTGATTGACTAGTTTAAGGTGTAGTACTCATGTCTATAATTCATTAATATTTTAAATCAAACATTGAATATTCTAAATTGGCCATAAATTATTTTTCACCACCATTGATTTTATTTATAATCTAATGGTTTGGGTTCTATTCTGTGGACCAAAATGTACTTGTGGAGCTCCAATGCCCATGGGGCCCAAAATTACATTTGGGATGTTGATATTAATGGAGATTAATGACCCAAATGCAATTTTGGGTCCCATGGGCATTGGAGCTCCCTGGGTACATTTTAGCCCATGGAATTTAACCCTAGCCATTAGATTATAAATTGAGATAAAAAAACTCAAATAAAATTTTGGGTTCAATGGGCATTGGAGCTCCGTGGGTACATTTGAACCCTTGGAATACAACCGTAGTTGTTAGATTATAAATAAAATCAATGATGGTGATTAAAAATTGGTGATATGGCCCTAAAGTAACCAATAGTCATATAATATTATTGGCAAATTAATTTCATTTTCTACTAAAACTTATAAAACTTAGCTGAATCTGATCTAATTAGGTATTAAATAGTTTGGCGAATTTTTGAGTTTAAAATTTTAATAAAATAAATATTCTAGCGATTTAACTAAGACTAAAATAAAATTTTGTAAAAGTGTGGCAATTCAGGTCACCTTATAGCTTGTACTATTAGGCAAATTTTGAATCTCCAATTTCAAATATTAGCCAATTGGTGAATATTAGGCACTAAAAAATCACTGATTTTGTCCTAGGTCTTGGATATTCTTGTATATGTAAACTTTGGATGTACCTATGAAAGTTTATCCTTTTATGGTTTTCACCTATCGGATTTGTACTCATCTCTTGTGCATGTTTTGGAGGTTTTGAGAACTTTTTGATTATGTTTTTGACCTTTTCGACTGTTTTAATGATACAAGTATGATAATGATGACATGTTTTTGTAATTTTCTTAAGCATATGTACAAGATGTAGTTTACGATATGCTAATGCAAGAACACAAGAAATGCTGAAATGAAACATTTATGTCTACTAAATGTCATGAGATATGACATTTGACTTTATTGCTTTGAGACTTTTCTTTTGATTTTGGCATGAATTCAATGTGGAAAAAACAATATGACTACTCTTTAATATGATTTTCAATCCAAGGGATTGCAAGTTATCTTGATATAAGAGACCTAAACAAGGTGGTGAGATAGGATTATAAAACTCAAGCGGGGAGTAAGAATGAAAATGGAGTGTTTCTAATTTTTGGCTTTGCTAAAGGCTAAACATTGATCCTTATCTAGATAAGACAATTTGACAAGCTTTCAACTTTAGACACGTAACAAGTTTTATAAGTGTTTGCTAGACTTAGATCATAGATAGCAAGCAAGATAGACCCAGGGTAAAGGATAAATAGGAAAGAACAAGGGTCCCTTGGTAGAAGATGATCCTAGAGACTACTAGACTCTTCATCTTTGCTCAGCTAGTGCGTATGTGTGCTTTGTACCTTTCTTTTTACTTTCTCTGTTCAAATGTCACCCTTGAGGCTTCAAGCTTAGACTGATCTCCACCCAAGAGTACGGACATTCAACAATCTTCTTGCTTTCACTCTTTTCTTGTATCTTTCTTTTCTTTTCTTTTTTTCACTTTTTTTGTGTTTTTCAGAATGCCTCACTTGATTTTTCTTATTATTTGTTTCTAGATTTTTTACTTTTCAAGAAATGAATGCTTTTTAAACTTTGATATGCAATAAACTCTTATTTTGATCTCTCATTTTTTTATTCACTCAAATTTTAGATTACTTCCTTCAAAGTTTTGATCCTCTTGACATTTTTTGCTAGGAAGGATAAGGGGCTGAGCACCAGCTAAAGTTTTTGTAGTCTGGTTGGACTTCTCCACTACTAGGGAAGAATTGGGAAGGTCTACTTGTAAGCTTCCTTTGAACACTATAGGTTTGAATACTGACTTTGTTTAGACCTAACATCTTGACTCATTAAGAGTTGGATTAGTGTAAAGCTAAGAGCTAGGATTTGATTAGAATCACTGGGAATGAAAAGGGGATAATGGCGATTGTGAAAATAATGGGAATTGAAGCTCATGATCATATAGAACCTCAAAGTCAGACACTCTTTCGAAATGGTTTGTTAATGTAAGTTTCAATAAATATGACATTTTTATTTTTATTTTTGGAAAAATAAAATGTTATGTTATGGGATTTTCAATGCCATGGACAGTGGGTTGTTTTTTGAAGTATTCATTGCAAAAACATTGTCTGGTTTTTTTTTTTTTTGTTTTCTTTCAGGTTTTGAGCATGAAGTGGGATTTCTGTATCGTAATTTTTATAGTTTAGTTTTAAAGATATGTAGAGGGGATTTTCAGTGTAAAGGTGTTATGGTTAGTGTTTGAGTCTTACGTCGATACCAAAGAGTGTCTGACTTTCAAGTTCTATTGGATCATGAGCTTCAATTGGGACTTCTTTATCATTATGTTTTATAGTTAAAGTTAGCAAGTTATATTGAGAGGATTTATTATTAGGTTCGTGGTTACTATTTGAATTTTAGATTCATGCAAAAACAGGGTCTGGTTTGAGTTTTGAGCTTAGATTGGCATTTCTGTATCATTAGATTTATAGTTTATGTTTGTAAGTTATGTTACGCAGAGGGAATTTTCAGCACTAAGGATTATGGTTATTGTTTGAATCTTACATAAAAATAGGGTCTAGTTGGATCTCGAGCTTCAATTGGGGTTTTTATATTAATAACTTTTTAGTTTAAGTTTGTTATGTTCCATGGAGGGGATTCCAGGGCTGGTGGATAGTGTTTGAATCTCACATTGGTGCAAATGTTGTGTGTACTTTGGGTTTTGAGCTAAGATTGGGGTTTATGCATCATTAGCTTCCTACTTAAAGTTATTAAGATATATTATGTTGAGGGAATGGATGCTATTTGAATTTCACATGGTGCATAAACAGTGTCTAGTAGGGTTTTTAGATTAAAGTGTGGTTTTTGTATCATTATTTTATAATGTAAGTTGTGACTAGTTTCAGTGCCAGATCTAATCGTTATTTAATATTAATTGAGTCTTTCATTGACGCAAAAATAATTCCTAGTTTGGGTTTTGGGCTTAAATTGATGTTTCTGTATCATTAGATTTATATTAAAAATTTGAAAGTAATGTTGATGGGATTTCTAGTACAAGGCCTTATGGTTATGATTTAAATTTGTAACTTAAGGGCATATTGGGTGCTAGGGCTGATGGGTATTGTTTGATAATTTGATTTTTACATTGGTACAAAAATTGTGTCCAAGGGGTGATATTCATAATGTAATTGTGTTTTAATATTAGCATATCCTTATGATGGGATTTTGTTCCACATTTATGATCTTCTGCTTATTATTATGATAGTTAGTGATTTTGAGGTTAAATTGGGTTTTCTGTATCACAGTCTTTCTTGTTTTAGTTTGTAATTTGAATTTTTGTGTTTTCAGCACACATTTGTGTAGTAGCATTATATAAGAAGAAAGGAATGTGCCATTGAGGTGTGGCATCTATCTAGTTATGGCATGGATAGAGTCCCAAATCAGTCAGTCATAGGCCCCAGTAGTGAATAGTGTAAGGGATCAGCAAGATCCAACTGGCAATAATAATGAGCACTTGAAGAAAGCACCTGATGGCACAATGAGTCATTTAGTGAATGCTATTAGTTCTTATTCTAGTCTTGCCTCTTCTCTTCCTATTGACTCTCCACTTAGAAAGTTTCAAGGAAAGGTTGCACTTTCATATGCCAATATCCTGCGATCGAGGAACAAGTTTATGGATGCACTGTCTCTATATGAAACTATTTTGAAAATAGACACAAGTAATATTGAGGCTCATATTGGAAAGGGAATTTCTATCCAAATGCAAGGTTTGACTCAACAAGCATTCCATAGCTCTGCAGAAGCTATTGTATTGGATCCTCAGAATGCTTGTGCTTTCACACATTGTGGCGTTTTGTACAAGGATGAAGGACACTTGTTATAGGAAGCAGAGGTATGTTATGCTTCTAGCCTCTGAATACTATTTTTCTTCTGAAAATAGCTTTTCCAAAAATAACTGAGAGATGTTTTGAACTATATATGATATGGCCATCTGTGTAATATAGGTGTATTTGCTTTGATTTGAAGCTCAATGTATTAAATGCTCACTTGATTTGCCCAATTCTTTCTTTTCTAAAATGAAACAACTATTTTTGAGTATATTATTATTGTGATTATTGTTGAGTGTGTTTTGAGGAGACTTAGGTTGTAATCATTTGACATTCCACCCACCAAATTATTGCTGAAGAATTTATTTGGTATATCTTGGCTCTATGATGAGCTACTTACTGTTGAGCTATTACTCCTGTAATTGTATGTTTCTTCAAAACAGACAATTGTAGAAGGAAATCTTATTGGATAGTGTATTTATAACTAAGCAACAAACTTCCTTATACCTTTCTTGCTAAGCAATGGTGTGATGGCCAATGTCAGAAGTTTTTGTAAATTTATTGAAAATGTATTTGGAGACCTTTAAGGTGACCTTGCTCATCTTATCAGTGAGCCTCAATGACATAAGAATAGTCTATTATTTAGTAGATTGTAGGCAGAAATGAATTTATGTTAGTGAAATTTAAAAATATGCACCTGACAAAAAACTTTGCCATAAATGTCTTGTCTGATCTTGCCAAATATTCATAGAATTGACACATGTAGATGTGGCATTTGACCCCATTTCAATGGTTGTGCAATTGCAAGTAAACATATTCCATGCTGACATGTTTGTAGTCTTCAAACCAGCCTGAGTCAATGACTTGGGCTATACTAGTGCCTGTGATTGAGTTTTTGTGGAAATTAACAATTTTCTTTTAAATTTTTTTGTTCCTTTCTTGTAAGTTAATGTTTTGTTCTATGTCATTTCAGGCCCCATATTTTCCCAATTGTACAAGTCAGTGGTTGTATGAGATTTTGCGTGCATGTTTTGCCTTGCAAGAGAATCTTCATTTAGCAGCAATTTTTGGCATTTCTACGGTTGCTAACAATTGTGTTTGTTGGCTAGCTCTCTGTTTTCGGTAACCAGGGCAGTTTCAGGCATCTTCAAGTACTACTAGTATGTGGATGATGGAGAGGTGGCTTTGAGCATGAGAATGATTCACCATATGCTCTTTTCTCTGCAGTCTACAAATAACTTTGTCGTATTGTGAAAGGGGGATATAAATTTCCTGTTCTAAAACTTTCAATCACTTACATTCCCATTGTGATGAAATTATCAGCTGTTTAGGTTTCAAACCCCACTGCAATGGTTTGTTACATATGATTTTTTCAATGGGTACGTTGATGCATGGTTTATGTTAATTTTGCATGCATTTGCTAACAATGATGTTTGATATTTGTTGGTGTAGGCTAGGATTGTGAAGGACAGTATTGTTGGAAGAATTTAATCTTCTGTCAGAGCATTAACTTCAGCCTGCCCCCACATCATACTCCAGCACCGTTTGCTCCTGCCAGAATTTATTGAGGTAGGTGAATTTGAATTTGAATTGAGTTGAGTGCCAGTTTTCTGGTAAGGAAGGAATGAGACAAAAGAGTGGCAAATTAAGTTGACCATAGACAGAGAAGAAGAGTTTGAACCTGCAACAACAAAGGAATGTTAAGGAGGAGAACAGCAGAGAGAATATAGAAGAAAGGAATGTTGCAGCAGCAACAGTGATGCATAGACAACTACAAAGTTCCTACAGGTAGCTCTAGAATCAAGTAGTTTGTATCTCCAATGATTGGGCAGAATAGGGAAACAGAGCAGCAACTCTACATAAGTTTTGTAAGAGTTTTTTTTTAATGTAATCTGGAATGAGGAAAATATATATAAAATATATTTTGTTGTCATTTGTGTTGTCTCTTTGTTCTGTGTTTGTGTTTGTTTTATGCTACCCATATATTGCTGTAGAATTTGCTTTTTAGGTCTGAGGTCTGTGGTCTGCCTCCCCTACTTCCCTCTGTTGCCAACCAGTGGTAACAGAGCCCTATTTTTCTGGGCAGTTAGATTCAAGTGGGTGTTTCATATAAACCCTAGTTTGTCTAGGCATTCTCAGCCTTCTCAGATTTGAGAAGCATGGCAGGTGGGGACAGCAAAGGATGGCAATAGCCACCTACATTTGATGGGTAGAACTATGATATTTGGGCTAAGAAGATGAAGACTATTCTGGTTGCTAATGACCTATGGGATTTGGTCACTAATGGGTTCATAGACACCACAGACCTAGCAGCCTATGCAACCCTTTCTAATGCTCAAAGAAACCAGTTGAAGGAAACAAGAATGAAGGATGCAAAAGCTCTTAGTCTAGTTGAGGCAGCCTTGACAAAGGCTATTTTCCCCCACATTGCAGCAGCAAACTACTCAAAACACACATTGGAAATATTACAGAACAACTATAAAGGAACTGATAAGGTGATATCAGTTAAGCTCCAACTGTTTAAAAGAGATTTTGAGACCCTATAGATGAAGGAGATTGAGTCTATTTCAGACTTTCACACTAGAGTTTCTACCATGTTAAATCAGCTAAGAATAAATGGAGAAACCATGGATGATCAAAGGATTGTTGAAAAAATCCTAAGGAGTCTACCTTCTAGATTTGACCCTATTGTCATTTGATGGGGTAGAACTATGATATTTGGGCTAAGAAGATGAAGACTATTCTGGTTGCTAATGACCTATGGGATTTGGTCACTAATGGGTTCATAGACACCACAGACCTAGCAGCCTATGCAACCCTTTCTAATGCTCAAAGAAACCAGTTGAAGGAAACAAGAATGAAGGATGCAAAAGCTCTTAGTCTAGTTGAGGCAGCCTTGACAAAGGCTATTTTCCCCCACATTGCAGCAGCAAACTACTCAAAACACACATTGGAAATATTACAGAACAACTATAAAGGAACTAATAAGGTGAGATCAGTTAAGCTCCAACTGTTTAGAAGAGATTTTGAGACCCTATAGATGAAGGAGAGTGAGTCTATTTCAGACTTTCACACTAGAGTTTCTACCATGTTAAATCAGCTAAGGATAAATGGAGAAACCATGGATGATCAAAGGATTGTTGAAAAAATCCTAAGGAGTCTACCTTCTAGATTTGACCCTATTGTCATAACCATTAAAGAGACTAAGGATCTATCCAAGATTATAGTGGATGAGTTGATGGGCTCTCTACAAAGCCATCAATAGCGGTTGAATAGATCTGCTCCTTCCCTTGAGCAAGCCTTCAAGGGTCAAACCTATGCAAGAGGTAGGGGAAGAGGAAGAAATAGCAAAGGTAGAAGTCAATGAGGTAGAGGAAGAAGCAACTCTGGAAGAGGAGTTTCAAATAGCCAAGAAGAGGCAAGCACCTCATAGCCAAGCTATCAAGAAAGGAAGAAGAACAACAGTTCTAATTAAAGGTATGACAAGAGTAATATTCAATATTATTAGTCATAAGTTTGGTCATTATGCTAGTGAGTGTAGAAAAAAATAGCGTGACCATGGAGGTCAAAATGCTAATGTAGCAAATGAGAACAAGGCTAAAAATAAAAATTAGTCTAAGTTGTTTATTGTGTGCAACCTTGCTGAGAAGAGCAGCCCTGAAGTCTGGTATTTGGATAGCGGGTTTAGCAACCACATGAGTGGTAATGAAATTTTTTTTGCCTCCATTGACATAAATGTGAAGTTCGAGATCATGATGGGGAGCAATCAAAAAGTTCATGTCATAGGAAGAGGCATCATCACAATCCTTAGCAAGCAAGGTGAGAAAATGCAAATCCAGGATGTATATTATGCCCCTGGCATAAAACATAACCTATTGAGCATTGAACAGATGGTCCAAAATGGTTATAGATTCCTGATGGAAAATAGAGAGTGCATAATATTTGATAAAGGAGGTAGTAAGAAAGTCATTGCAGTAGTGCAGATGACAAGAAATAGAATGTTTCCTCTTAGGATACACATAGAGTCACTGGCACCATCTCTGGCGCTATCTCTGGTGCTATCTCTGGCACAGTTTCCTATACTATCTCTGGCGCTCACAGCAGTGGGACAACAAACAGCCTTTAGGACAGTCATCAAAGACCCATCCAAATTGTGGCATTTAAGGTATGGGCACTTAAGTTTTTTTGGTTTGAGTTTTTTGTCCAAGAAAGGCATGGTTAGAGGGCTACCAAACATTGTAGAGCTCGATAGAAAATGTGAAGCCTACATTTTAGGAAAGAAGCATAGACAACCCTTTCAATCAGGGTATTCTAGAAGGGCAAGAGCACCATTGGAGTTGGTGCATTCAAATTTATGTGGCCCTATGAAGACTCCCACATTAGGTGGGAATGTATATTTCATGACCTTCATTGATGATTATAGCAAAAAAATCTAGATTTATTTTTTGAAAAACAAATCAGAAGCCTTTGAGAAGTTTAAGGATTTTAAGGCATCCGCTAAAAAGAAAAGCGGCCGCTATATCAAAGCCCTGAGAACAGATAGAGGGGGAGAGTATATTTCTAAGAAATTTTTGAATTTCTGCAGGAATGAAGGCATTCATAAACAGTTCACAACAAGGTATACTCCACAACAAAATGGAGTTGTTGAAAGGAAAAATAGAACTATCATAGAGATGGCAGCAAGCATGCTGAAGGCAAAGGGATTGTCAAATAATTATTGGGGTGAAGCTGTAGCAACAATGGTCGACCTATTGAATAGGTGTCCTACCAAGGCCGTTCGTGATAGGATTCCACAAGAGGCGAGGACAAATAGCAAATGGAGTGTTGAACACCTAAGAATCTTTGGATGTGTAGCATATGCAATCGTGCCTAAAGAGAAGAGGCATAAATTTGATGATAGAGGCGAGAAATGTATCTTCACAGGCTATAGTGAAGAATCACAAGCCTACAGATTGTATAATCCCATCACCAAAAGCATTGTGATTAGTAGGGATGTTGAGTTCATTAAAAATTAAGCATGGGATGGAATGGTGGATAGCACCATGGGTATTTCAGTTACAATACCCCTTGAAGATGAAGAAGCTCTGGAAGACAGCAACTCTAGAGGAACTACGAAGAGCAGCAGCTCAGGGAGAAACTACCATAGAGAATTAGAAAATAGTAGCTCTGGAGGTTTGCAACTCCAGAGATCTGCAGCTCTGGAGGTCAGTGTAGTAGCTCTAGAGGTGGACAGGACAACAGCTCCAGAGCTCAAAATAGCAGCAGCCCTAGAGGTAATCCAGACCCCACACTCACATCATTGATGCCACAGAGGACAAAGAGTGTGAATGAGATTTATGATAGCACAAGGTATGCTGATGATGATGAGAATTGGGATTTTGCATTATTTTCTTGTAGCGATACAATCCACTTTGAGGAAGCTGTAAAAGAAGAAAAATGGTGTAAGGCCATGGATGAAGAATTAGATGCCATAGAGAGGAATGACACATGGTAGCTAACTATTTTACCCAAAGATAAACAAGTGATTGGAGTTAAGTAGGTCTATAAGACCAAGTCTACTGCTAAAAGAAAGATTGAAAGACATAAGGCAAGGCTAGTTGTCAAAGGATAGAAACAACAGCCTGGAAGAGATTATGATGAGACATATGCACCAGTTGCAAGGCTGGAAACAATTCAGGCAGTCATAGCCATAGCAGTCCAACACAAGTGGAAGGTGTTTCAAAGGGATGTAAAGTCAACCTTCTTGAACGAAGTGCTGAAAGAGGAAGTATATGCAGAGCAGCCACCTAGCTATGAAGTCTCAGGGCAAGAGGACAAAGTATATAGGCTCTAGAAAGCCCTCTATGGGCTGAAACAAGCACCTAGGGCATGGTACAGCAGAATAGACTCATATTTAGGGAGTAATGGCTTTAGCAAAAGCAGTAGTGAGCCCACTCTTTACATCAAAGTAGCTGAAAGTAACATTTTGATTGTTGTTTTATATGTAGATGATCTAATTTTTACTAGAAATAGTGATCTTTTCATTGCTGATTTTAAAGAGGCAATGAAGAATGAGTTTGAGATGATAGACTTAGGTCTACTAAAGTATTTTCTTGGCATTAAGGTCAAGCAAACAGAGCATGGTATATTTATTTTACAAACTAACTATGCCAAACAGATTGTGAAAAGATTTAAAATAGAGAATAGTAAACCTGCCCCTACACCAACAGCTATAGGTCTGAAATTGAGTAAAGAGGACAGCAGCAAGGAAGTAAACCCAACCCTCTACAAGAGCATGGTTGGAAGTCTCATGTACTTGACAGTGACTAGGCCTGATTTGATGTATGCTATAAGCCTGATTTACAGGTTCATGGAGAAGCCTAAGGACACATATTGGCAAGATGGAAAGAGGATCCTAAGGTATGTGAATGGCACAACAAGCTATGGCATTTTATATGATGTTTCTAATGAGTTTAAGTTGGCTGGTTTCATGGATAGTGATTGGGCAGATAATGTAGATGACCAAAAGAGCACATTTGGCTATGTATTTCACATGGGTTCAGGTGTGATATCATGGGCATCCAAGAAGCAGCCCATTGTTTCTCTCTCTACAGCAGAAGCTAAGTATATTGCAACAAATGCAGCAGCTCGTCAGGCTATTTGGTTGAGAAGGATCCTTGCAGATTTGTATGAGCAGCAAGAAGATGGTACAACTATTCATTGTGATAATGTTTCATCAATAGCCCTGACAAATAATCTAGTCTTCCACGGACAAAGCAAGCACATTGAGATCCATTATCACTTCATAAGGGAGTTGGTAGAACGAGGAGAGATTAAGTTGCAGTATTGTAGATCCAAGCAGCAACTCGCTGACATTTTTATAAAGGCATTGCCAAAAAATTCTTTTGAACACCTAAGGAATAGGCTAGGCATTGTTGACAACTCCAGAGGTGTGCAACCCCGGAAAGAAGACAGCTCCGGAGGTGTGCAGCCTCGGAAAGAAGACAACTCCAGAGGTGTGCAGCCCTAGAAAGAAGACAGCTCCGGAGGTGTGCAGCCCTGAAAAGAAGACAACTCCAGAGGTGTGCAGCCCCGGAAAGAGGATAGCTCCGAAGGTGTGCAGTCCTATAAAGAAGGAAGCTTCGGAGGTTCAAATCTGGAAAGATAGCAGGAGAGCTCTAGAGATTCAACTCTGGAAGGTATGTGCAGCTCCGGAGATGCAGAAAAAGAACTCTAGAGATGCAGGAAGTTAGCTCCGAAGATGTAGACAAGGTATTCCGGAGATGTAGACAAGGTATTCTGGAGATGCAGAGAAGAGCTTCGAAGGTGATACAGAGTGGTAGAGATAGCTCCAAAGATCTGCTCCGAAAAGGCAAAAGCATAGGTATCACTCCGGAGATCAATTCCAGAAAGAAAATTGTTGAATGACATCTGACTTTAGATTAAGGGGGAGTGTTGGAAGAATTTAATCTTCTGTCAGAGCATTAACTTCAACTTGTCCCCGTGTCATACTCCAACACTGTTTGCTCCTACCAAAATTTCTTGAGGTAGGTGAATTTGAATTTGAATTGAGTTGAGCGCTAGTTTTCTGGCAAGGAAGGAATGAGACAAAAGAGCGGCAAAGTAAGTTGACCATAGACAAAGAAGAAGAGTTTGAACCTGCAGCAGTAGAGGAATGTTAAGGAGGAGAACAACAGAGAGAATATAGAAGAAAGGAATGTTGCAGTAGCAACAGTGATGCACAGACAACTACGGAGTTCCTACAGGTAGCTCTAGAATCAAGTAGTTTGTAGCTCCAGTGATTGGGGCAGAACAGCAAAATAGAGCAACAACTTTGCATAAGTTTTGTAAGAGTTTTTTTTTAATGTGATCTGGAAGGAGGAAAATATATATAAAATATATTTTGTTGTCATTTGTGTTGTCTCTTTGTTCTGTGTTTGTGTTTGTTTTATGCTGCCCATATATTGCTGTAGAATTTGCTTTTTAGGTCTATGGTCTCCCTCCCCTATTTCCCCCTGTTGCCAACAAGTATAATGATTCATGGTTTCTGTGTTATAACTCTTAGTAGCCACAGTTTTATGCATATTACAATAAAATTTGGCTTATTTTTTTCTATTTGTGACAATGTTATCATCTACTTCGGATTTTAGATTAATAGTATTGGTGGCCTTGCTGCATGTGTCTAGTACTTCATTGTCAAGTGACTATATGCTAGAAATTTATATACCATGCATGTAGTATGTATATGGCTCTTATGGAGTGTTAAATTAATGAATTTCTATGGGCTTCACATACTATTACATTATGAAGTTCATCTTTGTTCTTTCAAAAAATCTCTGGCGTTGAATGGACTAGAGCTTCTCTTGTATTACATGTTGACCGATAATGATCAGTAACAAAACATCCACTTTGAACTGGAAAATACAGTCTTAATAATGTGAGGGTGTAATCATTACAATGAGTGAGCTCACTAGGAACAAAACCTGGGTACTCTGCTAAGATGATTTCCTCTGCATTGTGTAAAGATAGCCCTGAAACATAGTCATCCTATAACACTTGGCAATTTTCATGTCTTCCAATGTCGTCATATTCATGAGGTGACTTTTACAAGGATATGGTGACACCTATTAAGTAGTACAAGCATAGAATTATATATTAATACAATAAAAAGTTAATTTCTCATAAATTATCAAATCATCAGAGAGACTTATGGTGCGTCCTTCCTCTATAGATGCAACAATACCAATTCCACCATCACCATATGTAACCAAGTTTTGAGATATCCATCTAGTCCACAAAATAAAATACAAATGTCATACATAGTTAACTCTAATTAGACATACAGGAAATATAAGCCCATTTGACATCCATTTGATATAATTATAGACATATATTTTGTAAGAAAATGAGAACTCATCCTATGTTTCAAGAATCCCTATTGTTTCAAAGAATCACTTTTATCTCTTTCAATATGTTCATACAATTATGAATTCAATGAGAAAAAAGGACAAATCAATGTATTTGCTCATTGTTCTATACACATTTTTCTATAGACATTTTAAGAGTTATATACATTTTTCTCATGCAGCAAGCCCATAATTAGCTTCTCTGAACAGTTTTATTAATTGTTACAGACGACTATAGTGAATGTGACTATTGCAGCAGCTATTATTAGTGCGACAGTAGGGGGATATGTCAATGATATATATGGGCAAAAAAAACCAATAATTGCTGCAGATATTGTTTTTACAGCAGGGGCAGTTGTAATGGCAGCAGCACCTAATCTCTAGGTTTTGATAATTGGGCGAGTATTTGTTGGTCCAAGGGTGGGAGCAGCCTCCGTCAGCGTTCCTTTATATATTTTAGAGTCCTCTCATGCCAAGATCAGAGGAGCTTTGGTTAGCACCGATGGCCTTATGATCACAGGAGGCCAGTTTCTGTCCTATCTCATCAATTTAGCTTTCAGAAGGCTGTGTAAACAAAACTCTAATCTCAATTGGTTGAAGCCATTTAATGACTTGGCTTCTTTTATCTTGGTAAGATGGCAGGGAAATTCACTATTTATTTTATAGTTTGAATACCAAATATGAAAACAATTAATTTACAAGAGATTGAATTTTGCTTCAAATAAATTCAAATCCATTGATTCAATTTGAATGTGGTTCGTAATTAAAAGAAAAATGTAAATCGGTGTAGATTCTCAATGCTCAACCAAGAATAAAACAACATTCATGCTAAAGTTTAACACTCTGCAATGTCCGAATTCTTTAAGTTTCATATTGTAATTATAGGCAAGAATATTGTTAGTTCCATCAATAGGAAGATTGAGAAATGATAGTCACATTGAGAAGTTGAATCTTCTTATTGTCTACGAGTCTTCTTATTTTCTATATATCAAAGTCACATTTCTACAAGAAGATATACTACAAGTGTATGCATTTGCAAAAGGTGGGTGACATATCAAAAGCTATGTTTTGTATTTTTTTTGGATACTATATCTAGTGAAATAGATTCAAACTAGGAAATAAATGAGCAAAGAACATCCATTGTAGTGAGATTAATTGTAAATCAAGCCAATTACCAATAGATGTCTCAGTGTGTGTGTGCAAAAGGTGGGTTACATATCAAAAGCTATGTTTTGTATTTTTGTGGATACTTTATCTACTGAAATAGATTCAAAGTAGGAAATAAATGAGCAAAGAAGATCCATTGTAGTGAGATTTATTGTAAATCAAGCCAATTACCAATAGACCTATGTGTGTGTGTGTGAATCCTTTTGTACAGTGAGGACTGGGAACCAATGTTTATAGTGTTGTTTGCCTCCCATAAGGGATTGTGACACTTGTCTAGAATCTAGTTAACTTGATTGGTGTTTATGCCAAGCCATGGGTGCCTACATGACCTATGAATAGCATAGCTGGGTTACATAAAGGTAACTATAATTGACCTAGTCAATTTTCCACATAGTACAGGTAACTATAATTGACCTTGTATACCATGGATGTAATATCCACAGTCAAATATGCCTTGATGTATATTCTTACTCTATTTTGTATGTGGGACATAGGTAGTAGAAGCACACTAGCATTTTGCAAGTTTGTGCTTATGTGCAATATAAGTGCTTCTTTCTTTATATTATAATATGCATGCTTCGCAAACTTGTCGATGGTGGGGACATTTCAATTGTCAAATCAACGTTTTGCATGAAAGTGCAAATAAACTCCATGACCTATAGTATTATATATTAAGAACCTTTCTAATTACACTTGCTCTTTCCTTTCTGGTATGGAAAGGTGCGAATGCATGGAAGCATTTTGCAGAATTGTGCATGGTTGCGCTTTAAGTTCGCTCCCCAACTTTTTATATTAAGTTGGTAGATTTCTTTGTCGCACATGCATAAGACATTCCTACCATTTGAATGCCTTCCAAGTTTGAAAGTAAAATCTTGAAGTTAACTCGTGGCTTCCATGAAATTGTTTTAGGGCTTTAACCATGACTTGTACCATTCTTCCTACATTTCCTTGTTGGAATGAGGGAGGAAGAATGATATAGGGCACAATTAGATGCAGTTGTTCACGTTTCCCTTGCTGTGTTATGTTTTAAGTTTATGGTAAAACATTTTCAATTAATACTGCAAAGCAAGAGTTTACTGGTGCCTTCTATGAAATAGTTTTAGGTATTTCTTCTAATAAAACCTACTTTTCTTTAAACAAAAGCACTTAAATAGAAAGACCTATCGGCATACCGATTACATATCAAGTGCGATTGCTAGTTATACATAGCTGCTCGTTGACAGAAAAAAGCACTTTATTCATAATTGTGAATAAGTGAATTGGCTGTTCGTACACTGAAAAAACAGCGAACACAATACAGTCTTAATGGAGTTTTTCAAAGACTGAAAAATAAATTAAAAAACTAATAATATGCTGTACGCTAAAATAAAACAGTCCTAAATATAAAATTAAAGTTTATCTTCACGCACTCCAGTGAAAAACACTTCTAAAGATAAGTCTCGTTCCACCAGTGTCAATGGAAAATGATAATAAAAAATAGTAAATAAATATTAAACTGCATCCACGATCATGCAAAATCCTAGGAATTATGCAAACCGGCGATCCTGCTGTTCGTTGAGCATGCACGCATTCAGAGGCTTATTTATATAGAAAGCAAAAGATACAGAAATGTTATACCTAATGATTCTCCATAACGTCTTAGGAGCGGGGACATGTCACCACGTGCAAGTGCATAACGTTCACTTTTACCGATGTACCATTTCCTTAGAGTGTATGTGAATTGTGGGAATTTTAAATAGTGTAATGGTACATCGATAAAAGTGAACGTTATGCACTTGCACGTGGTGACATGTCCCCGCTCCTAAGATGTTATGGAGAATCATTAGGTATAACATGTCTGTATCTTTTGCTTTCTATATATAAATAAGCCTCACTCTTAGTTATTCTACGGGCTACTTCAATATAGCTTACTCATAAGTTGGAGCACCTATCAATGGCTGGTCGTCGAAAGCTTGAAATGGAAGTCTCACGTCGCGACAGAATGAGAATCCTGAGTGTGGATGGAGGAGGAGTTCGGGGCCTTATTCCTCTGCAATTGCTCAAATTCTTAGAGAAAGAATTGCAGGTAGTTTATCTTTGACAAATCAGTCGAATGAAAGATAGTTTTAGTTGCACAAATATATTAGTGAAATTTGGCTCTCTTCTTCGTTTTTTTTCAGAAATTAGATGGGAAAGAAGCCAGACTAGCAGATTATTTCGATATAATGGCAGGTACCAGCACTGGAGGTCTCATCACCGCAATGTTAGCCAGTCCAGACCCAAATGATCACCCCTACAATCGTCCTTATAGTACCCAGAGAATTGCAGACTTTTACTTGAAGAATGCGAGTTCGATTTTTCCTCCACCAAGGTTGGTAATGCTAATTGTGTTGTGCTATTCTAAATATTGTATTCAGCCTATAGTTCATAGTAAGTGATCGCATTATTTGTTATAGTTAAGGAAAAGTTCTCTTGTTGTTGGACTTGTAGCAAATGGAATCTGTTTCCCGGATTGCTTGGTCCTAGATTCAGTGGCAAACATCTGGTCGATATCTTAAAACAAGAGAAATTTCACGAAAGACGTCTAAGTGACACAGTAACCAATCTGGTGATACCCACTTTCGATATCAAGAAGCAGTTGCCAACAATTTTCGCCACTCATGAGGTGCTATATTAGATGATCTTAAATTCTTGAATTACAGAGATGAACTACGGACAAGGATTCTTATTATCTTACTATATATGCAGGCGAAAGATGATCCGCTGAAGAATCCATGTCTAATGGATGTATGTCTCTCCACAACTGCAGCTCCTACGTATTTTCCACCTCACTATTTTACTACCAAGTCCAGTACCGAAGAGGACCCAGAATTTAACTTGGTAGATGGAGGATTAGCGGCTAACAATCCTGTAATGCTTGTATTATGTCTGTGGGTTATATTTAAATTTTTATTTGACGTGAACATATTATAACAATTTTTAATATATTGCCACTAACAATGCAGACCTTGCTAGCAATGAATTTAGCCACCCGAGCAGTTCATAAGGATCAATGCATCTTAGATGAAAAGGTATTTAATTTAAATTTTTATACTATTGTGACTGTTTAGATTAACGGCAAATGGATTAAAGGAAGTATGCAGGTTGTGGTGTCGTGTTTACTCTTTTTTCACCCTGTTTGTTGTTGACTTTTACTGTAGATCTCTTCACTGTAATTCTTTCGACCTTTTCAACGACCTTCCTTGTCGATCAATTTGTTGAAAACATTTTTTTTACAGGATTTCAACCAGGCGGCCGTTTTACAACGCTCCGGCTGGTTAAGCTTCAGTCGAAACGTATAAGGAGCCATCCCGTACAGTGATATTAACTTGCGCTTTCAAAGAACTAAAACATAATACCATCAATGTAAGATATGAAAAAAGGCATGAAGGAATCTAAAATTCGAAGCCAAGCAATCCAGTCTTACCATTCCATAGTTCATTATTTGTATTGCCTTAATCTCTAATAATGTAGAAATATTAAATCTTTTTTTTATATAGTCTCCTTTTATTCAAAGAAAGCCAGTGCAAATCCAAGGTGATGAATCTAACACTGCCATTAAGCAGAAACGTCTCTTCTGTACACAGCCAAACATCTGTAGAGCCCACATAAATTGAAAGTTCAATGTTATCAAATATTAAACGCAAGACTCTAACCAGAGTTTGTTATTTACAGGAGAAAATTGACCACTATATTGTGCTTTCTCTCGGAACGGGATTAGAATATTGTGTTGAATGGGATGCAAAAAGCGCTGCCAAATGGCCGTCTTGGATGTGGATTCTTAAGGACAGAAGAGCACCACTAATAGAATCTATCATGAATGCAAGTTCAGACATGGTCGACATTTATCTAGCTTTGATGTTCGATCATTGTAATGAAAACTATCTTAGAATCCAGGTTTTGTGTATAGTTTTTTATATTTTTCT
Organism: Cunninghamia lanceolata; assembly: GCA_027924645.1. NCBI lineage: Eukaryota > Viridiplantae > Streptophyta > Pinopsida > Cupressales > Cupressaceae > Cunninghamia > Cunninghamia lanceolata. Next base: position 11,582,416 of record BSBN01000016.1, read on the forward strand.
TGAAATGAAAAAGTGCCTAAATGTATAATTCTACATATCCTATTTCTCCTTTATTTTATGTATTGTTAAGATATGGACCTTCATACTGTAGGAATGCAATTTAAGTAAAAAGGAAGCAAAGATGAACAATGCTATGGATGAAAATCTGAAGAATCTTGAGAAGAAATGGCAGGATTTGTTGGATCAGTCTGTTAGAAATTTTGATATTAAGACTGGGCGTCCTGATGTAGAACTGAGCAAGCGCAAAAACTCGATGGCATTGAAAGAGTATCTCCTAACGTTTCCTTGTATTTCCATGTTCTAGTTTTTGTAGCATTTGTTCTCCCCATAAGTTGTCTTACTGTGTTATTTCCACTTGGCAGAATGGCTAAACAACTCTCCGAAGAGAAGAAGTTGAGGGATAAAAGGAGTGCACCTTTTTTCACTTTCTAAGAATGAGCATTCCAAAGGCACTTTAGGATAAAAGTTGGCAATTTAAAACTTATTTAGTTATTGAATAAAATTAAAAATAAGTGCGCTAGTGTTGGAATAAAGATCTGAACTTTTCTCTCCAATTCCAATCACACCTTATTATACAAATATCGTGTAGGGTTTCAATAAAAAAACAGTTCAAGGCGTCTGTGGGCCACACAGCTGGTTTATGTAGTAGCAAACAGCGCACATTAAGACCAGTCCTCTCAATATATATTTGTATAAGATTGTTCTCAATGTTTTTAATACGAATGGTTTTCCACGCTTTTAACTAAATCAGTTATAACAAACTTTCACCAAATGCTTTCTTAGCACATATTTATTATCTATGACTTCTACTCCGTTCGATCCAACTACATTTATATAGAGGAGTTTCTGCACCTGTTTTTGTCCATGTCCATAGCAAACTGATACTGATACGTTGGCATGGATGTCATATCATTTTTTGTTTTTGTTGTTATTAAATGATTAGTTAATGTTTTGTATATATTAATGGCATTGGACTGGCGAATAACCAGGCACTCTAAGGCATGGACTCATTCCAAAGTGCTTACAGTGCATTTACAACGTCCTTTGTGGCTCTTCAGGAATCTTATTTCATTATTTAATGAGAGCATTGGGCGTGTGGGGTGGTTTTTATTATTGTATTTAAATAACTGCTCCTTGTTTATCTTATTTCTAGTAGTTGGCATGATTCTTTAATTTATAATGGTTATTATAGTTATTAGTTACTTGATGTGACACACGTTACCATTTGTATTTGCTTGGTTTTTAATAGTTGATTAAATAACTCATTGTTTGACCAAGTGAAATGAACAGTTTTTTAATTTTTTTCTACCACATTATTGTTGAGAGTCTATTATACAAAGAAGTGTGCATTGTTTAGTAAAGAAAGTTTTGTTTTCAGTTATGATTGGCTCTTAGACTTGTATAATGTAAGAATTTGGTCCATTTTTAATGGAAAAATTGTGGAAATATGGCTAATGACTTTGTTTTTTTAGAAAATTTCAACGAAATTAAAACCATTACAGATGAACAATTTTTTTTAGTGTTGAATATATTTTTCTATTTATTAATTAACTTTTAAATAAAAACCTCATAAACTTGAAATGACATATATTACATTTTTTAATAATATATGATTTTAATTTTTTTTAAAAAATTATGTCTAACACAATGAAGAAAAATCATGTTACAATTGTTTAAGTTAAATTATGTGGCTAACAGATTTTAAAATTTACACTTTAATTCCAATAAAAAATTATTGAAAAAAAATATATTTTGACCAAACTTCAACATCATATGCACCTTTTCACAAAAAGATTTTGAAAAATACTCATTTACTAATTTTGTGAGCCGTGCATGTGCATGTTTTGTCCTTCAACATGTTTTTGTAAAAAGTTCACTTCTGTACATTTTTTACAAAACCAAAATTTATCATCTGGGTATTAAAATAAATTACATATTTGAAAACTAGAAACAAAATATTATATTTCATATTTTTACACCATGTTAATATTCCATGTATAAGTACTTTAAATTTTTACCTCAACTATGACAAACTCTAATTTTTAGGAAAATAAAATGTCACTTTCTAGCCAAAAAGTGGACCCATTATCTTGCACGAACTTATTTGAGGCCTTATCATTTTCTTAATTTCAAAGCACAATCGCTTAACTAATTTTTCTAACATTTGGGCTCACAAAAAGAAGAATGATTTCATAATTCTATGATTGAATATTGATTTTCCATATTTAGTGGAGTAGAAGATGTATTGTCTTGTAATTATGAAATTAAAATAGCTCACTACAAAGTAATAATCACAATTATAGAATATCACTTAAATTCATTAAACATAAACATAATCGGTGGTCATGATCTCTCTTATTTTGATTCTAACCAGTTGGCACAATAGTTGAGGTATAACACTGATCTCAGAATTTACTCTAGAAACTAAGTCTTTACCAAAGGTAATATTTTTTTTTGAAATTTAAAACAGAAAAGTAATTACTCTAAACAAGTAATTGATCCATCGACTTAACAATATTCATGTATATATATTCGTAAAGCAAAAGGAAATAATCATCCAAACCATTAATCAATATGTTGTTGAAAATTACTTAAAGCAAATCCAAAATAGGAACTTACCAATGTCACTGCATCTCGATTGTCGACCATCCAAATTCAAATCTCTGCATTCCTCAAGAATTAAGAAGAGAAAGTATCTTCAAGGAGTTTAACCTCCAACCACAGACCATCGCTCTCCTGCACTCCTTCCTAACCGGAAGTGGCCCTACCCTACTCAAGAGGATAGACTTAGGATAACCAATGGTGTTTGCCATCTGAGCTCTGGTGTTGTGACCTACGTGACTTGTTATCATGTAATCCCCTAGATACCCTCTAGTCATGCATGGCCACTCCACAAGCTACACCATCCAGTCACAATGAACATTCAATGCACTTGAGGATCATGCATTACCTTGGCCAAAGGATTTGAATTTAATTAGCATTGTATCAATGCATGAATTAAGTTCACCCACCCCACTCGACTCGAATTAATCGCAATCCTATAGTTTCCTAATTATAAGTTCTACATAACAACCTTGATGACCTCGAGGTGTTAGAATTTCATCATGCATTAGCGCATGGCATATAGGTTTACTCTATCTCTGAGCTCATGGAAACCTCTCCGTCTACCTGATAAATGATCGACTTTCTAGCATATCAATATTTCAAATAATGCTATACGTTGTTATACAATCTAAAAATTTATTCCATTGTTTATTTCATCCATTCTTGAGTGGGCACTAATCCCAACTTGTTGTTTTCAGAAAGAGATTACTATAAATCACTTTATAGAACATAAATATTCGAAGTCCCTAAGTTTAAAATTGAACATTCTAAGGGATCTTCTTCGACTGTCAATTCTTCAACATAGTTTCAACTTTGTCGTTTAGGAAGGGTTTCTCTATGAGTCAATTCAAGAATACAGTGTTCGAAACCCTACGTTAAAACTCACAACATACTACTTCAACGTGTCGAAATCATTGATGTAGAATAATCTTGTTGAACTATTCATTGGATAGCCTTGACATAATGTTTCTTCTAACAAAATAGATTAAATGTATGTCTATACTTGAGACTTGACAAAAGACACATTACTTGTTTGTAAAGACTTCATAATAATATTTGGATTAAGAATAAGGTCTCTTCTTGAAAAGATAACAATAGTTAAAATTCTTCAATAGCACATGCATTACCTTCAAGACATAAAATCTAAATATGTTATTGTTCACAACTAGTAAATAATTTTACCATGGTCAAATCGAATAGTTTTATCTCTGAAATAGAGGAGGATTGTATCGACTTGCATGTTAAGACTTTCACATCTCACCAATAATAAACCTCCATCGATGGTTGACAAAACAAGCTTTTCACTCTATTATTTACTGACCTCTAGAGTCACGGTTTTGCTCACTATCGACAAAGATCTTATTCTCTGTCGACAATTGTTATGCTATTTCAGTTTATATGGCTGTGAGATGTTTTTAAAACCCACTCTTATACAGATTGCACCCTACATTCACTACAACCTTCTAAAGCAATACCAAAGGCTTCTCAAACCATCTCAACATACATCAAAGTATAAATAAAAACTATGATTTATGCATCTTCTACGTGGTGTAGTGCAGGTTAGCAATTTTAAATAGGGTTTTCATTTTTAGTGAAGACAAACTTCACATAGTTTTTGACTATAAAATAACACTTTGCATTATCAAATCCATTCACTGAACCATCGCAAAAGGTTGCAAAGGTAAGGCACATAATAGGGAACTAAGTTTACACAGTGAAGGAAAATAAGAACTTGTCGTTAGTCTCCAATATTCACTGACAGACTATCCAGACACTTGCTATCTTCTCAGCAGATTCTCCTCACAGCTCGTTCCACAGTCACGATCTTCTTCTCCTCTGAATTCCTTCCTTAAAACTGACTCCAACCCCCTACTAATGCCTGCCCACAGCGAAGGAATAATGGGCTCTCCATACTGCCGACCATCCCTATCAAGATGGGAATCCTTTTCGGCATGCAACCTTGACTCCTATCCTTATGCGACCACTCTCCAAAATGGAGGTCCATAAGGCAATGTGGCAGTTGGTAGACATAACAACCCATCCACTACACAAGAAAGAAGGCTTAAATACCACATAATTCGCTACTACACCAAAAAGTGAGGTTCTAACTCTTGCAGGGTGGCAGACTTAAAATGATTAAAATATCCCTCAAATCAAAACTGATCATGAGAATAAACAAATGCCAACATAGAAATAAAGGTTAGACTAATGACAACTCAAGGTCTAAAGCTAGAAGGCAATAGACTTATTCGGAAAGGAAGACATCCTAAAAAGAACTTAAATGTGTCCCTCTTCAAGCTTCGACCTGATTACCGACATTAATCAAGAATAAAGGAATACCTAAATGACTACTTAAATATTACTTATATAATTTAGAATATTCCTTTATAATTCAACCAAAGTTATTACACACCTTGGTCTCTAATTCAACATTCGTCAAATTTCGTAAAAGGAGTTTATGGCATACACTCAAAGCATTTTACGACAATAATGATGGATTGGGTGCAAACGCAGTACAAGACTTGAGATCAATTTATGCACAAATTTGACTCTTGCACCAATCGACAATAAGACGTGACTTACAACTCAGCCATAAGTAAATACATATATTTACATATAATCAATATATCAGTCATTCCTATTAGATGACACATTTTTAGAGTATTACGACACTAATGTCGATTTCCCCATACTCTAAATGATGACTTACGAAAGGAGAAAGACCTATACTTCAGACGTCGATATCTTGTCTAAAATTGACTTGGTCGAATACAAGGCTTAATTCCAGGCATCGAGGTTTATCTATTTGATATGCATTTTCAGTGGCAAGCACCCATGGTTATTCTAGAGTCTATTCTCTCTTTCTCAAAGATACTTTCTCTTCTTCTTTCTTCCTGGCGAACATAATCCATCTATCCCTGCAATGACAATCTCACATACAATTTTGTGGTCAAAGCACCAATATTCTGATCAAGGCACAGTATATCAAATCATTTCATTTTCATAACAAAAAGACATTCCAATTCATAACATCATATTGATCATATTCAAATAGATTCCATAATTTCATAAAATTAACTTTCTCTATCTACATCATCAATTCCTATGATGTTAAAAACATATCCACATAACTGTATTTTTCAAGAAAAAGTAAATAGTAATATTGAATCACAAAAGGGAATGTAACATATCTTTCCCCTATAGAATCATTATCCCCGATGATTGAGTTTACCAAGCAAAATTTGAACATAAAACAAACTTTTATAGTTTAACATTAATGTTTTTGAAAAGATTAGGAAATCTTTGGTAGATGTCTTTATAGTCTTCCTAGGTGGCACTATCCTTGCCATATTGGTCCCATTGAATTTTGCAGTGTAAAATCTCTTGATTACATAAATGAAGTTTACGTATTTCGAACACCTTGAGTGGCTCGATCACAACCACTCCTAGCTCTTGTATCTGTAAAGAATTCCATTTAAGAATGTGGTCATTACCTAAAAAATATTTCTTTAGGTATGAAACATGAAAAACATTGTGCATTTTGGACAAGACTGGAGGTAAAGCAACTTTGTAGGCCACTAGATTGATGATCTCAAGAACTTCAAAAGGTCTGATATAACGAGGAGCCAAATTTGATTGACCTTTTATGGGGTTTCACCCGCAAAAGAACTTTCTCACCAACAAAAAAATGTCTAGGCACCCGTTTGCGATCTGCATAACTTTTTTGCCTGTCGTTGGCTTCTGCGAACCTCTTCCTAATCATTTTCACTTTTTCTTCCATATCCACAAGCATTTCAAGTCCAATGCTTATCCTATCTTCCAGCTTATCCCAGCTTATAGGAGTTCTGCATTTCCTTCCATATAATGCTTCAAATGGTGCCATCTTAATGGTAGAGTGATAGGAATTCTTATAGGCAAATTCAACAAGAGGTAAATATTCCTCCCATCGGTATTGCTGATCCATGCAATACATTCTTAAAAGATCTTCTAAGGCCTGATTAACCCTGTCTATTTGTCCATCAGTTTCAGGATGATAAGCAGTGCTCACATTGAGTTTAGTCCCTAATGTAGAAAATAAAGTTTTCCAAAACTGAGAGGTTATCCGAGCATCTCTATTAGATATAATCTTTTCAGGTACCCCATGCAATCTGAATATTTCTTGCACAAATTTCTGAGCCAAAATATGAGCTCCATCTGTCAAATTTCCTGGTATGAAATGTATTACCTTGGTTAGTTTATCTACAACAACCAATATTGCATCATACCTATTCTTAGACATTGGTAACCCCTGAACAAAATCCATACTAACAACCTACCATTTCCATTCTAGAATATCATGTGGGTATAACAATCTAGCAGAATGTTGGTGTTCTACCTTCACTCTCTGACACTCCAAACAACTTGTTACAAACCTTATAGCGTCGCTTTTCATTCCTTTCCAGAAATATAGCGGCTTGACATGAGTTAAAAGTTTTGTTACTCCTGGGTGTTCAGAATAAGGTGCAAAATGAACTTCCTTCCAAACAAGGTTTCTAAGTTCTACAGAATTAGGAACATAGATTCTTCCCTTAAATCTCATCAATCCCTCTGATTCAAAATAGAATCCATCATATCTTGGATCCTTAGGGTTTACTTGCAGAGCTAGTTTCACCTGCTCATAGTATTCATCCCCAGATAAACTTTGCAATATTAAATCTTTAAAATTAGCATGAATAGAGATTATAGAAGCTATGTGTCTTCTTCTTCTTAAAGCATCAGCTACTCAGTTTTCTTTACCTTTGATATAAGAAATCTCAAAGTAATAATCTGATATTAATTCTAACCATCTCCTTTGTCTAGCCTTGAGATGAGGTTCTGTAAATATGTAACGAAGACTTTGATGATCTAATTTTAGTATAAAAGTCTTTCCCAACAAATAATGTCGCCACATATGAAGGGCGTGAATCACTATTGCTAGTTCTACATCACGGGGAGCGTAATTCTACTCATAGTTTTTCATATTTCTCGACTCATAGGCTACTACATGCCCATCTTGCATAAGCACACCTCCTAACCCTTCTCCCGAGGCATCAGTAATAACCTCAAATTGTCCTTAAGAATTAGGGACTTTCAAGATTGGTGCGGTTGTTAACTTTTCCTTTAACAAATCAAAAGCCTTTTAACATTCTTCAGTCCAAACAAACCGTTTTCCTTTTCTTTGCAAGGAAGTAATTGGACTAGCAACACTTGAGAAATTCAAAACAAATTTTCTATAATATCCAGCCAATCCCATAAAACTTCATACCTCTAAAACATTGGAAGGTACAGGCCATTCCATAATAGCCTTAATTTTGGCTGGGTCAACTAATATCCCTTCAGCTGATATTATGTCCCAAATACTGCACTTCTTTCTGAAAGAAAGTGCACTTCGAAAGTTTTGCATACAATTTGTGTTCTCTTAATCATTGCAAAACAATTTGAAGATGATGTCTATGCTCCTCATTTTTGGAATATATCAGAATATCATCTATGAAAACTAGGACAAATTTATCAAGACAATCTTTGAAAACACTATTCATGAGATTCATGAAAGCGGCAGGTGCATTGGTTAATCCAAATGGAAACACAGTAAACTCATAATGTCCATATCTTGTTCTAAATGCAGTCTTGTGAATATGTTCATCTTTCAATCTTAATTGATGATATCTAGATCTCAAATCTATCTTAGAAAAGATTGATGCACCACGCATTTGGTCAAATAAATCATCAATGAGTGGCAATGGATACTTATTTTTTATTGTTGCCTTATTAAGCATCCGATAATCTATACATAGTCTAAGGGTTCCATCTTTCTTCTTGACGAATATAACCAGGGCTCCCCATGGTGATACACTTGGCCTAATTAGATCTTTAGACAATAGATCCTATAATTGAGCCTTCAATTCCATAAGTTCAGTGGTGGTCATTTGATATGGAGCTTTAGACACTGGCTCAGATCCTGGTTTAATTTCTATGGCAAAATCAAAGGTTCTTTTTGGAGGCAAGCCTGGTAGTTCCTTAGGAAATACATCACTGAAATTGCAAAGATATGGATATTTTTCCTCAAATGTTTGCCTCTCTAAGAATTCCTCTACTAGATCCATTTTAACTGCAAAAAGTTGACATCCCTTACGTCTAGCCTGCTTTAATTGTTTTGAGGAAATAGATCTGGTCCTTATTTCCCTTTGAACACCCTAAAAATTTATTGTATTTTCTTCATCATCCAGACACTCAATTGTTTTATGAAAACAATCTGCCTTGGCCCTATGTCTCCACAACCAGTTCATTCCTAAGATGACATCGTAGGACCCTAAAGGTGCTACATATAAATTTACCTCAGTGGAGAAGTTTGAAATAACAATCTTAGCTTCAAACAAACATTGCTCTACCTGAGCCTTTGAGTGATTTGCATACTCAACTATCCATGGTTTTGACATAAAACTAGCTCTTCTAGGAAATTTACTTTAGACTCTAGATGACACAAATTTTTTTGTTGCACCAGTATCAAATAGAATAGAAATAGGAACTCCAAATAATGTACCTGTCATCTCAATGGGAGTAATTTGATACTCATCTTGTCGATTGTCAAGGGTGGCATGAATCCTTTGTTGAAACGCTTCCTACTGCGAAGGAAGTACTATATTCCTAGGCTACCCGTTTTGCTTTTTATTAGGATAACGGTTAGCATAATGATCTCCACCACAAGAAAACCATCCTCCAATTGGTCCTCTCTTCTTGGATGGTCTACTCATAGCATCATCATTCTTCTTAAAATTGTCATTTTTCTTGTAATCTTCATTTCTACGTTCATTGCCAAATCCCCCTTTATTTTTCTGATTTCCTTTATCAAACCTCCTGTTTCCATATCCTTTTTCATTCTTCCTTTTATATGTCTGATCATTGTAGTTCTTATCAAATCTCTTATGTTTCTTTTCATGGTAAGCAGAAATAGATTTGATCTTCTGTTCTTGCTTAATGGCTTTCTCATACACTTGGTCCATTGTGTTTGGACCATGCACCTCCACCTCACCACCAATTTGAGGATTGAGTCCCATGATAAATTTTCTTATCTGAAATATTTCATCCTTTTGGCATTGGGGAACATACGTCAATAGTCTAGTAAATGTTTCTACATATTCAACCACAAACAGATCACCTTGCCTGAGGTTCTGGAAATCTGTTAACTTTTGATCAAAATATAGTTGTGGTAACCACCTCTTTCGCCACAAACTTATTCCATGTCACCTTCAAGGGACTTAATTCTAGTTTGATTTTCTTGTTCATCCACCAAGTGGATGCTTCTCTAGATAACTGATATGCTCCCCATACTGCCTTTGTAATCTCAGAGTAATTTTTGATCTCAAAGTATTTCTCCATTTCTGTTAACCATGCGTCTGTTGCATCACTAGTTTTTGTTCCATCAAATTTGGGAGGGATAACCTTTTCCATATCCTTAGATAGTTCCAGTGTAAATTTGTCTTTTGTCTTCTTCTGGGTTTCACTATCTTCTTGGTTTTCTCTTGACGTGCCATGATCCCGTTGTTTACTTTTACTTACATTATTTGAATACTCATTTTCACCCTCCGTATTCCCGGTTTCATTCACTTTCTTTTCAAATTTGCCCAACCTTTCCTTAGTTTCTGTGAGCATATTTAGAATTCTATCCAATTTATCAATGGAGTTTTCCTGAGAGTTGTGACCTTCCCAATCTTCCCCCTCATTAAACTTTGATTGATCTATGATTGTTTTTTTTCTCACTTGATTAAGCAAATACTAATCAGTTCTATGATTTATCATTTTGTATATATCAATACATAACAATTGCTCATAACCATAATTAATCTCAAACCAAAATTTGTCTTTATTATTCTTTGCAAAACTATAAATACATTCTTTAAAAGATAGACATATCTCATGTTTCACTCATTATTTACAAGTGGGGTGTAACCTTCGGATTCATTGTCCGACACATAATCATGAGGTGTATAACCCTTAGACTCACTATCAGATGATAGTGCAATGATTTCAGTGCTAGGTGCTATACGGGGATCCCTAGTGATCATTGGTACACTGATAGGTACACTAATAGGTCTACTAATAGGTACACTAATAGGTACACTAATAGGTACACTATTAGGTACAATAATAGGGTAGCAATTGACCATGATTTGGGCTACCATCCTAGCTGTCTCTAGGAGTTCTCTTTTCATTCGTTTAAGTCATGATAGAGCATTGGCAAAATTTTCCACATCATCTAGCAAAATGTCATTTTCATCATTTGTTTTCTCAGTAGTTTTGATCATCACAAGTCATTTCTGCTTAGCTTGTAGATAACATTCCTTACCAGCGAAGGACTTCCTTGCAATTTTCTTGATACGTACCATCCTGGCATAGTAAATCAAATCATTAGCTACCCGCATAATGTTGATTCCTAATCAGGTTAGTGGACTCATCAGCCCTAGTGCTGAACCTAGTTAGCTCTGATACCATATGCAACACCCATCTTAGAATTTACTCTAGAAACTAAGTTTTTACCAAAGGTAATTTTTTTTTTTGAAATTTAAAACTGAAAAGTAATTACTCTAAACAAGTAATTGATCCATCGACTTAACAATAATCATGTATATATATTCATAAAGCAAAAGGAAATAATCATCTAAACCATTAATCAATATGCTGTTGAAAATTACTTAAAGCAAATCCAAAATAGGAACTTACCAATGTCACTGCATCTCGATTATCGACCATCCAAATTCAAGTCTCCGCATTCCTCAAGAATTAAGAAGAGAAAGTATCTTCAAGGAGTTTAACCTCCAACCATATACCATCGCTCTCCCATACTCCTTCCTAATCAGAAGTGGCCCTACCCTACTCAAGAGGATAGACTTAGGATAACCAATGGTGTTTGCCATCTAAGCTCTGGTGTTGTGACCTACATGACTTGTTATCATGGAATCCCCTAGATACTCTCTAGTCATGCATAGCCACTTCACAAGCTACGCCATCCAGTCACAATGAACATTCAATGCACTTGAGGATCATGCATTACCTTGGCCAAAGAATTTGAATTTAATTAGCGTTGTATCAATGCATGAATTAAGTTCACCCACCCCACTCGACTCGAATTAATCACAATCCTATAGTTTCCTATTTATTAGTTCTACATAACAACCTTGATGACCTCGAGGTGTTAGAATTTCATCATGCATTAGCGCATGGCATATAGGTTTACTCTATCTCTTAGCTCATGGAAACCTCTCCGTCTACATGATAAACGATTGGCTTCCTAGCATATGAATGTTTCAAATAATGCTATATGTTGTTATACAATCTCAAAATTTATTCCATTGTTTATTTCATCCATTCTTGAGTGGGCACTAATCCCAACTTGTTGTTTTCAGAAAGAGATTACTATAAATCACTTTATAGAACATAAATATTCGAAGTCCCTAAGTTTAAAATTAAACATTCTAAGGGATCTTGTTCGACTGTCAATTCTTCGACATAGTTTCAACTTTGTCATTTAGGAAGGGTTTCTCTATGAGTCAATTCAAGAATACAGTGTTCGAAACCCTACGTTAAAACTCACAACATACTACTTCAACGTGTTGAAATCATTGACGTAGAATAATCTTGCTGAACTATTCATTGGATAGCCTTGACATAATGTTTCTTCTAACAAAATAGATTAAATGTATGTCTATATTTGAGACTTGACAAAAGACACATTACTTGTTTGTAAAGACTTCATAATAATATTTGGATTAAGAATAAGGTCTCTTCTTGAAAAGATAATAATAGTTAAAATGCTTCAATAGCACATGCATTACCTTTAAGACATAAAATCTAAATATGTTATTGTTCACAACTAGTAAATAATTTTGCCATGGTCAAACCGAATAGTTTTATCTCTGAAATAGAGGAGGATTGTATCGACTTGCATGTTAAGACTTTCACATCTCACCAATAACAAACCTCCATCGATGGTTTACAAAACAAGCTTTTCACTCTGTTATTTACTGACCTCTAGAGTCATGATTTTGCTGACTATCGATAGAGATCTCATTCTCTGTCGACAAGTGTTATACTATTTCAGTTTATATGGCTGTGAGATGTTTTTGATAATATAAGGTGGCTAAACAAGGGGCTGAACCCTTACAAAAAATTAAGAGGCTCGAAGGTAGAAAGCATCAATAGTGCCTTAGTCCAGAAATAACATATACAACCATAACAAAATACCAGCAAAACTAGCAAAACTAGCCGCTAAGATGAAAGTCAAAAAATGGTTCTCCTTTCTAGACCATAGATTTAATAATATCATCTAGTTTTTTAGCCAGATCATCACTGTCAGTATTAACAGTAACCCCCAGATTCTTCAGCACAGAGAGGTTGAGGAGTATAGAGGTCCTAAGCACAATGGAGAAATTCTGCTCCAGCTTCACAATGCGATCACGCAGACCAGCAAGATTAGCCCCCAGACCATCATCAGTCTCCATAGCATCCTCAGCCTCTTCCACAAACATGGCATCCGCTGTGTCAGCATTTCCAGTAGAGTCAGTAGCATCCTCCATGGTAGCCCCTGTATCATGCGTCTCCTGCTTGTCTTCATCATCACTAGAAATGTCCTAAATCTCCACATCCTTGTCATCCTCTCCCTGGGTGGATTCATCCGAGCTGCTCTTAGAATAGTCAATGAGCTTCGCTGGAGGAGCCGGTTTGCCTACAATACGCCCTAACCACCGAACACCAGAGGAAAACCCCTCCCTACAAAACTTCACCGAAGAATCCTTTCTCTGTCCCACTGGGGTCCTACTAAGGGTTTTGGGGGTCCCAACCATTGCCTTCCCAGTGCTCAAATCACCAGCAACTTTCTACTTTTTACCCTTCTTAGAGGCAGTAGGGCCCGGGGTATCAACAGGATGTTCCACAGGAGTGCAAGAGGAGACTTCAACAATTTTGATAGGAACAGAGGAGGGCCCGGGTTCAGCAACATTAGGAATATTCTTAGGGTTTGAGGAGGGGTCCTCATCCCCACTATTAGCAGGAATGGTTTTGGAGGGTTCGAGGGCAAGATGATGATTATACAAACAGAGAATGAGGCCCTGCTGAAGAGGGATAGGCTTCATAGCAGTGTTTTTAGCCAATTTTGCCCGAACCCTAAGGACGGAATGCTCCAGAGAGGAAAGTAAATAAAATGAAAAACTAATTTTAGCATTGTGACGGAAATGATTTAATAGGGGGAGATTGTAGTTATAAAACTTGGTAAAGCACCCTTCGAGGGTGAAGTATTTCATGAGGATAAAACACATAGTGTCCCACGGCTCCGGCAACTTGGCTCTGTCAAAACTGCCCTAGTAAGGGACTAATTCTTCACCAACCCCAAGGAAGAGCTGCTAACTGGAGAGGTCCATGATTTTAGTTTTCTGTTGCAGCTTCAAGCCCTAAGTAGACATACCAATGGCCAATGCGATCACGCATTCAGAAACTTCAAATCTGATTCCACCCACCAAAACCCATCTGTTCTGCCAAGACCGCACAAATTGTTCAGAAAGAGCTTCATTAAATCCATTGAGCCTCTCCAAATAGGGGCTAATCCCACCCTCTTTGCAGTAATGCCAAGCTACTAGATTATCTTTGAATTCACAGCATGAGACGGGCTCAGTTTGAATTCTGTCTCCTCCCATAGCAGAATTATAACGCATGCCACAGAAACCCTCAGTCTCCTTAGTCGGCTTAATAGGAGAATAACTAACATGAACAAGGTTAATAATAACAATGCACACAAACTCATAATAATGGGAAGCCTTACAAACCCCAATCTCATGCTTAACCATAATTACCTGGCACAGGTCATGATGATCCGGCCATCCGCTCACCTTATGAGAAAAATGAGCAGATTTGACAGTAGAGAAAGTACGAGAGGACTCGTACTTCAAAAGACACATCAGCCCCCTCCCAAAGAGACGACAATATGAGATAGCTTTCGAACACATCTGACTCATCCAGACCCGGCCACATCTTTAAGAATGAGATTCCTAAGATTTAAAGGAAGATGATCAAGTTGGCGCCAAACCCTCCAATTTGAAAATCACTGCCCAAGTTCAGCACAAGCGTCTGCAACTCCGTTACCCTCACAGTAAATATGAGAGATCTGCACATTAGTAATCCTCTGCAAGAGAAACTGAATATCCCTAATAACATCCTTCAACTGAATGCCAACATTCGACACTTTAGTAATGACATCAATAACCATCTTAGAATCTCCCTGAATCTCCAAATTCCTAATACCAAGTGATATGGCCAATTTAAGCCCCCAAAGAAGAGCCATAGCTTCCACATAGTTATTGCTGTGACAGCCCAAACCTCCTGCATAGACAGCAAACATCCTCCCTTCATCATCTCAGATGATCCTGCCCCCACTAGCAGTACCATCAAGCTTAGAAGCCCCATCAAAATTGAGCCTCATCCAGTTAGAAATCAGAGGCTTCCACTTAGTGTTGATTCTCTGTAATAATTTAGTATTGTTATAAGCAGGAATATGATTGAGAATCCTCCAGTTTACCGCAATTTGTTCTTCCTCTTGGGTCAGAGGTTTCACAGCAGTGCGGATATGGGCCGTAGTGACACTCTCCAAGAGAGTCTTCATGAAAGTATGAGAGACCTGAGAGGCATCTCTAGTAGTATCCTGAAAAATCTGATGGTTGCAATCTTTGCACAAAGTCCAGCTCAGGCAGGGCAGAGTTTGGTTCCATAACTCAACAAGCCAGGGATGGGAGAAGGGAGGATACCAATTGTCAATAACTTCCTGAATATCAGAATTGCAAGCCCACTGAATACCAAAATTACTGAGGATGAGGCTCTAAATATCCTTAGCAAATTCACAGTGGTTGTGAGATGTTCTTAAAACCCACTCTTACACATATTACACCCTACATTCACTACAACCTTCTAAAGCAATACCAAAGGCTTCTCAAACTATCTCAACCTACATCAATGTATAAATAAAAACTGTGATTTATGCACCTTCTATGTGGCATAGTATAGGTTAGCAGTTTTAAACAGGGTTTTCATTTTTAATGAAGACAAACCTCACACAGTTTTCGACTATAAAATAACACTTTGCATTATCAAATCCATTCATTGAACCGTCGCAAAAGATTGCAAAGGTAGGGCACATAACAGGGAACTAAGTTTATGCAGTGAAGGAGAATAAGAACCTATCGTTAGTCTCCAATACTCGCTGACAGACTATCCAGACACTTGCTATCTTCTTAGCAGATTCTCCTTGTAGCTCGTTCCACAGTCACGATCTTCTTCTCCTTTGAATTCCTTCCTCAAAACTGACTCCAACCCCCTACTAATGCCTACCCACGGCAAAGGAATAATAGGCTCTCCATACTGCCGACCATGCCTATCAAGATGGGAATCCTTTTCAGCATGCAAACTCGACTCCTATCCTTATGTGACCACTCTCCAAAATGGAGCTCCACAAGGTGATGTGGTGGTTGGTAGATGTAACAACCCATCCACTACACAAGAAAGAAGGCTTAAATACCACATAATTCGCTACTACACCGAAAAGTGAGGTTCTAACTCTTGCAGGGTGTCATAGTTAAAATGATTAAAATATCCCTCAAATCAAAATCGATCATGAGAATAAACAAATGCCAACATACAAAATAAAGGTTAGACTAACGACAACTCGAGGTCTAAAGCTAGAAGGCAAAAGACTTATTCGGAAAGGAAGACATCCTAAAAAGAACTTAAATGTGTCCCTCTTCGAGCTTCAACCTGATTACCGACATTAAACAAGAATAAAGGAATACCTCAACAACTACTTAAATATTACTTATATAATTTAGAATATTCCTTTATAATTCAACCAAAGTTATTACACACCTCGGTGTCTAATTCAACATCTATCAAATTTCGCAAAAGGAGTTTACGACATACACTCAAAGCATTTTACGACAATAATGACTGATTGGGTGCAAACGTAGTACAAGACTTGAGATTGATTTATGCACAAATTTGACTCTTGCGCCAATCGACAACAAGATGCGACTTACAACTCAGCCATAAGTAAATACATATACTTACATATAATCAATATATTAGTCATTCCTATTAGACGACACGTTTTTAGAGTATTATAACACTAATGTCGATTTCCCCATACTCTAAATGACAACTTACGAAATTAGAAAGACCTATACTTCAGACGTCGATATCTCGACTAAAATTGACTTAGTCGAATACAAGGCTTAATTCCAGGCATCAAGGTTTATCTCCCTGATATGCATTTTTAGTGGAAAGCACACATGGTTATTCCAGAGTCTATTCTCTCTTTCTCAAAGATACTTTCTCTTCTTCTTTCTTCCTAGCGAACATAATCCATCTATCCTTGCAATGACGATCTCACATACAATTTTGTGGTCAAAGCACCAATATTCTGATCAATGCACAGTATATCAAATCATTTCATTTTCATAACAAAAAGACATTCCAACTCATAACATAATATTGATCATAATCAAATAGATTCCATAATTTCATAAAATTATCTTTCTCTATCTACATCATTAGTTCCTATGATGTTAAAAACATATCCACATAATTGTATTTTTCAAGAAAAGTAAATAGTAATATTGAATCACAAAAGGGGATGTAACATGAGGCATAAAGTATGGCGTTATTCTTCCAAATACTAGAACAAGATGAATAAAAACATGACACATAGTAGGTTGTGACCATTCAAAATTAGCCACATCACATCAATTATTTCCTCAATTGATGTTTTATTCCATTGTTTGTTTCATCAATGACTTCTCTATAAATGCAATATCCTAGAATTATGAAGTTAAAACCAATAATTACAAAATAATACTCACATTTACTTAATATCACCTAAATTCGTTAACCATCGACATATTCATGGTGATGGTTCATCTTATTTTTAATTTATAGCATTGGCATAATGGATAAGGCATAACATATGATGTGATTCTCCCACTTGCTAGGTTGAGACAAATACAAACATGACACATAGCAGTTCTCATAGTATAGCTTTAAGCTTTCTCATTTAAATTTATTCAATAAGAGCATATCCAATTATTTAAATTTCATCTATCTTAGATCTTTAGTGATGGGATGTAATATCCACCCTAGTGTTTGCGTAATGTGCTTTCTGATTCATATGTTATATGCTATATTGTATGGTTATTAGTGTATTATGTCATTCTCATGCTTTGACCTGTCACACTAAACTTGTTGATGAGGCCTATTGTACCATCGAGGGGTTCTAAAGGTATATTCAGGATTACCATCGATGTGTTTCCAATGGGTTTTTGTATCAACATTTGGTTTCTAATTATGCATTATGGGATGCATACATTGTGATTGCGTATGATAGATCAATGTAGTGTTTCAGCTGAACATTTTTTTCACTATTCATTATAGATGATTTATACTAGATGTGTTGATTTTATAACATGTTATGATTTGCACTAGGCATTGGGTGCATTATATTGCTTCGACTATTATATGTGGAGTAGGTATACTTGATGTTTGACTTGAGTGCGTAGGTACAAGGTTATTTCCCTAATGGTGGTTATATTGGAGATGGTCATGTTTGGGTTAAAATATGTGTGTTGACTTCTATTTCATTCAATTTGAGTGTGAGATGAGTCTTGTGAATTTCTATGTTAACTTACATCTAAATTGGTAGTGATTTTGGTTTTTACATGTTGTGTAAACATGTAAAGTGTGAATGAGTCCTTTGCATGTGTTTTTATCCTTTTGTATTATATTTTAAATTATCTCAAAATGTGTGTTTTCCATGTTTTCAAAATATTTTAATGATTTAGCTATAAATGATTAAATCTATCTTATAAAAAAAGTTTGTTATTTTATTTTATGCTAGAGGAAGAAATTTAAAATGATTTCAATTCTTTCTCATAATTGAATGTTTTCCTTTCAAAAGGGAGAATTGACATTATATTAGAAAATTGATTTACTTGTATGAGTGTTTAGAATTTATGGAATGAGGTTAAGCTATTTTGCAATTACCTTTTAGAAATAATTGCATTAATCTAATTAGGTAAATTTCCTATTATTCAAAAGTAATTTTTGGAAAAAATAATTGGGAAAAAAATAGAAATAGAAAAGAAATAAAGAAATATGAAATTAGGGCCTTTTTGGTTAAAAAAAGAAAACTAGGTTCAATTTTTATATTTATTTAGAATCCATTTTGTTCTCTCGAACATTCTCCTTGCTTCATTGGAAAAATAATTATTTTGGATTTGAAGAGAAGAATTCTTGCTTGTTTGGAGTGAGATTTGGTTGGTGATTGCTTAGAGAAGGATTTGGATTGTGTGGCAAGATATTTTTCAACAAAACTCTTCATTATGCCTTGTTTTCAAAGAATGTTTGGAAAGGTAAATTCTCCAATTGCTTTGTTTTAAAATTTCCTTTTCTCTTCCTTTGCCATGCCACTATATGTGGTTTGCTCATGGCTTGATTTGGATAGGAATTGAGTGCTTAAAGAAAATAATTCATTTGCTATTTATTTGTTGAGAGTAAATTTTTCAAAAACTTGCAAATAGAAACAAAACTATGGAAAAAATTATTGGAAACACCCATTTTCAATTTGGTTGCAAGAATGGAGTGGTGTTCATATTTGTGATCTAATGGATTGTCATTAGATTTTGGAAAACTTGTATTTTGAAAAATAAAAAAATCCAAGGTTGCAAAGCAACCATTCATGGTGGAATTGAGATTTTTGTGGTTATTTGCATTATGAGAAAAATGAATTTTTTTTTATGTTAGACCCAATTTAAATGAATTTAATTTTTAGATGAGTAATCTCTATTATGATTTTTAATATTTGATCTTTTGACCTCATGCCAATATTTTTATCATATATTTTTCTTGTGACATGTCCAATTTGTTAAATTGGTAAGATGAATGTGTAGGAAGAGACCTATAGGGCAAGAAAGGAGTGGCTCCCACCACATACCATGATAAAAATGGATCATAGGAAATAGCAAGTGGGGAGTTTAAATAAGATTAACCATAATCTCATTGGGTAAATACAATGTAATAATATGATCTATGCCAAATGGGGATGCTTTCCTAGATCTAGTTTCATTTGTAAAGAGCATGTCAGGACCTGTAGAGATAGTGAATGTTGGAATAGATCCCATATAATTGGGTAGCCAAATACTCATATTATACGAGACCATTGAGCCATCATAATGAAACTCCTTATCTTGACTACTATGTCTCTCTTTCTTTCTTACTGTCAAATTTGTATTCTACATGATGTGACACTAGCATTTTGGTGTGCATTGAGATGCCTAATTCATGTTTATATGTGTGTCTATGATGGTGTATGATTTATTTCTGGTTTGGTGTGCATTGAAGGTGTGAGAATCTTTCTTATGATTTATTATTGAGATGACATTTTTAAATTGAGATGGCATTTAAATTCTTATTGGCTCATGCGACTCATTCATACTTGTATTTATTTGATTAGCAATTGTGCCACACATTACTTGTATCTATTTGATTGGAAATTGTGCCACATGCTATTTTCATGCATTAGATCAAGGTAGTTATGCCACATGTTGTATATGTTATGTATGATTTAAATGGCATGAGTGCTTCCATGTACTCCTTGTTTGTGTGAGTTTTCTTGTACCCAATTTGACTATCTCCTAGGATAGTGGGGGTGGGCCTAAGGGTATTACATGGATGGGTTGATGTAAACCACCATTGGAGACAAGTAAGCTTGGAGGATTCTTAGGAGAGCATGCTAGACTCTCTCAATATCTATGCAATCGTATCATTTCATTATTGTATATTGTAAATCTTGTAAAGTGGGTCTTTGAGACCATTGTAATAAGATTTGAATGATTTTATGATGTATTTTATGATGTGGGTTATAAATCATCTGGGTTAAAGCACAAAGTTATGTTACACTTTTATAAAGGAAACAGCCAATGCTGATCCAACTTTTAAACTTGAATCACTAAAAAGTGACATATATGTTTTGAATTTTGAAAATGATGTAAACTAATAAAATATTTATATTTTAGTATATTTTATGTTTGTAATTTTTGAAAAAAATTAAAAAATTATTTGAATATAGTTTTTAATAAATTGACACTATAATTCAGTTGCTGATAAAATTCTGAAAAATGAAGTTACATGAGACGTCAATCTTTATATAGTAATTTTTTTTCTTCAAATTTTTTGTGTATTTATAACTTGAAAGTTTAGTGCATGGATATTATTTTTCCAATTTTGATAAATATATATTTTTAAATAAATAATAAAATGTGCGTGTATTAAAATGTATTTGTTTCCATTCGACGTCAACTTTCATATTAACTATTTATCTAAAATAGAAAAGAAATTATACCATCTTGATATAGATTATTTTATCTATTACATCATAATTTTTTTTCAAATTTTTTTAATAAGTTTTACTATTTTTCCTTTACATGGTAATCAACCTAATGTTTTGTGTTGATAACCTACTTTTAGTAAAAATATAAAGGAAAATATAAATAATAATTAAACTATTTTATATATATATATATATATATATATATATATATATATATATTGAAAACTAAACTTATAGATCTACAAAAGGGTATTTTTATATATTTTTTAAAATGTTATTTACATGAGTAGAAGTTGTTGAAATATTAAGTTTTTCAAATAATTTTAGTTTTTTGGTAAATTGACCTCATAGTGGTGCTACATATGCATTTAGCCAACAATTTTAGTTGGAAAAGTTGTGGACATATCTAACTTAGCTAGAATGAATCTTACAAGATCATATGTTTGACCAAAATTGATTTTTAGTTAGAAATGCTTAAATTCACTTGTGCTGATAAGTCGGCTGAAAGTGTGACACAACTTTGTGCTTTTACCCATCCATGTTTAGGATGAAACTCTTTAAACATAATAATTCATTGTTATCATCCTATATTTTTCCATGTACCTTGACTTGTGAGGAAATGGCATGATTTGTTGAGTTTACATGTAATCTTTATATGTTAGCATGTTAGAATTAATTATTATGATGTCATAAATGATTATTATGGATGCATTAGTATTGGATTACATTCTACCCATATAGGTGGTGATGGTTGAAAGGAAGAAAGGTACACGAAACACACTTCCTACACTAATCTAATGAGGAGAATTGTACAATTTTTTATCTATTAACAATTACAATGATGAAGATACATAATAAAACCCTTTTAGGAGAAAACCCCTACACTCCAAAGCACAACCCAATGTATTGATCTATATACAATGAAGGTTACAATACACTTCCAGATCCATGCTCTTATAGGAGTTCACTAACATAGTTTCTAGAGTAGTTCTAGTAGCATAACAATACTTGAAAATGATTCATACAAACTGTTAGTGTATATTTGTCATACACATAGGCGTTAAGCCTACTTAGGTGTATCTTGACACTTGCCCATACTAGGTGTCAAGTTATTTAGGAGTCTTTAGATGTGTCCACTCACTTTCAACACCTCATGATACTCTAGTGGTAGGCAACTTGCCACCACTAGATGTATGAGGAGTCTTGTCCTCATTTCATGGAGATCGGTTGCCTCTCTCCTCTCTTTATATATCATGCATGTTTGGCTAATACATTGGTTGAATTCATTCATTGACTATGTTATTTTGTGCTTGCTTTTAATCTCCTTGATCCGCAGGTTCTTATATGGTATTAGAGAAAACATGGATGATTGCAAGCCATAATCACTAGTTTTGATCAACCCCATTCATCACCATTTGGTGTTGGAATCACACTGAGCACGCAAAATCTGTGAGGTGATTTTATTTGTGTTTGTTTTTACTATGTGTGACTATTGTTTTTCTATTTTGTAAGGGCTAAATTGGCAGAGGAAAAGGGGATTGACACCCTATAGAGGGGCGGATCCTAGCCAACGGTAGGCAGAAATGCCCAGCAAGGATGAACCACCAAGAGTACCCAACCAAGGAAAACACTTGGTAGGGGTGAAGGTGGCTGTCAAACTCAGAAGGCCAAGGAACACCTATGTACAACATTTGACCAATGACCCTCTGACCAATGTTTGGGTAGAAGCTAGCGCTCTTCATTCATAAGAGACCCCAGTTTCTGCATAACTGGTGATGGAAATCAGTTAGACTAGAGAGGTGTTTGGATGGGCATCAAATTGGACCAGCCACAACATGTCACTATTCATTTTAAAAATTGTGCAATTTTCTGACCTAAGAAACTAGGAGGGGTGAAATCAACAGAAGGATGGAGTGAGGTCATCCTTTTCTTAGCCCCTGGTCATATGGAAAATTAGCACTTGCTCATTCAAAGCCCAAGGAGGCTTAATTTTTTTCCTCTATTTTATTTTTTTCTCACCATTTTTGGGCAAAGAAAATCATTTTCTAACAATGTGAAAAAATTTATTTTGCAAAGAAGGCAATTTTTTTTTAAATGGTAAAAATTGAAAGCTCCATAACTTTTGCTCCTTCACTCGGATTTGAGTGATTATTTTTGCAAAAGTGCTTGTTTTTTTGCCACGAATCCAAAGAACATAACATCATACTCATCCTACAAAGTGCCTGTTTATGTCTCTTCAGGGTTAGCTACAAAGCAATCCTTCTATAAAGTGCCAAATTGGAGGGTAAACAAGTAATCAAGGAGGGTTTCGTGTGTTGTCATTTTACACACTTCCTTAAGAAGTGTTTTTGTTGGTTGTGTTTTCCTTTCACTTCTGTACGCATTTCTTTGCTCTTGTTTTTCACATTTTTACAACATAACTATCTAAGTCTAGCATCATGGAGTCTAATGTTACTATACAACCCCTAAATCCTTTCAATTATCATGATTGGAAGTTGAAATTAATTATTGTACCAAAAAAAAGGTTTATTTAGGGTAACTATGGGAACAAAAAAAGAATCTAATGCTGCTAAAGGCAAAGAAAAGTTTTTCAATAAGTGTGACCAAGCATTTGGTTTCCTATGTTTAAATCTATCTCCTGAATTGTTATTTCATGTTGAGAACTTGAAAAGACCCAACAAAGTTTGGGAAGCTCGAAGCAAACTATTTGGGCAAATTGATGAACTTAGAAGTCATGAATTGGAAAATCAACTCTTAGGTCTTAGTCCTAGAATTTTTTCAACTTTAGAATATTTTTTCACTAAATTTAAATCTTTAAAGTTGCAATTAAAAGATTGTGGTATTGACAAGAAAGACAATCAATTAATCCTTTATGTACTTTCCAAACTAGGTCTATAATTTTTTGTGTTTGTCTCAACTTTCCATTATACTGAAAGGGCTCTTGGAGCCTCATGGACAATGCCCACACTTGATAAATTTATTGCTGATCTCACAAGGGACTAAGAAAAGTTAATTCAAATGGGCACTTTGAAATCTACTAAACCTCAAGCCCTACTTGCATAGAATGAAAAGATAAAAACTTCAAAAGGAAAGAAAAAGAACACTAAAAAGGACAAGGAAGGTAAGAAAGAAAATAAAATTGACAACTTCAAAAAGGATAACTTTTCTCATTAAAGTAAACCAATTACTAAGAAAGTTACATGTGCCTTTTGTAAAAAATTTGGGCATGATGAACATCAATGCATGAAGAAACAAATTGAACATCTCTATTATATTCTCAAAAAGAATAATATAGGGCTATCTGATTCTGTCAAAGCATCTTCATCAACTCAAGAAAATACTAAGGACAAAGAGAAATTAAAAGGCAAGGCCTTAGTTGCTACCACATCTTCATCTCCATCATGGATTATAGATTCTGGTGTCACACATCATATGGGTTCTTCACATGTTGTTTTTCATCCATAGAGCCATCTAGAATGTCCTCAATTACCTTAGGTGATGATACTCCAGTATTGGTAAAAGGGAGAGGGTCTGTTGAAGTTGAAGGAGGAACATTTTCAAATGTTCTAAGTGTACCTTCACTATCAACTAATCTCCTTTTAGTGTATCAAATAACTCATTTAGGGAAGGGCATGAGTACACTTCTCTCCAAATTCAATTGATATAAGAGAATTGCATAGCAACAAATTGGTAGCAATAGGGAAGGCAAATCACCAATATAGATTATATAACTTCTCCAACTTTGCCACAGATGTTTCACCAAAAGCACTACTAACTCATTCAAATGAAGTTATTAAATTATGGCATGAGTGGTTCGGCCATCTTAACTACCACTATCTTGAACAACTATGTCAACATAATATGGTTAAGGGATTACCTAAAGTTAAATTTTATAAGGGACTTTGTGAAGGTTGTGCACTTGGCAAACATCTAGAAGCAAAATTTGACAAAGGCAAATCATGGAGGGCAACACAAGTTTTAGAACTTGTTCATAATGACATTTCAATGGCTTTTCCTCATCCATATTTTACAATGGCTAGATATGTTCTCAGCCTTATTAACAATTTCTCATGTTTTACATGGGTCTACTTCCTTAGGTAAAAATGAGAAGTGTTTGAATCTTTTCAAGATTTCAAAGCTCTTGCCAAAAAGTAGTTAGTGAAAGTCATCAAAGTTCTCTAAATAGATAATGAGGGTGAATATGTCAACAACTATTTTGAGCAGTTTTACAGAGTAGAGGGGATAGATTTACAATGCAGAGTTCCTTATACCCCCAACAAAATGGTGTTGTTGAATGCAAAAATAGATCTTTAAAAGAAATGGCTAATTGTATGATTCACTCTAAGGGTCTAACACTATCATACTTGGAAAAGTAGTCAACTGTGCATGCTATATTTAAAATAGAGTTCCTCATAAAGCCTTAAAAGGAATCACTCCTTTTGAAGCTTGTAAAGGAAGGAAACCTATAGTTGATCATTTCAAAGTCTTTAGCTCTCCTGTCATGGCACATAGTCTTAAAGAGCATCGCAAGGCTATGGATCCACAATCCAAACCTTGCATCTTTGTCAATTATCTAAATGTTGTAAAAGGCTATTGCTTACTCCACCCTACCACACATAAGTTGTTTATTGAGAGAAGTGTTAAGTTCAAGAAATACCTCTTAAATCTATAATGGACATTTCTCAACATATTGTGGATTCCCCAGATCTTGATTATACTTTTAATGATTTAGATCATTCACATCAAATTACTAGTGTAATACATACTTCTTCTTCCAATTCTTACAGTGACGATAGTGATGAGGGTTCATCTTCATCCAGTTCAGGGATTACATTAGAAGTTGATATTTTTGCACTAGACTCACCCACATCTAGAACTCTACGATCACTTCACAGGGAAGATTCATGGGTATAAGTTTCAGTGGATGACAGACAGATTCAGACAAATTTTCAAGGGCGGCACATGCCTTCTTTGCTTCAGTTTCTAATCCATAGAAATTTAGAGAGGTATCAGGGATTCCCGAGTGTGATATTTCTATGGATGAGGAATATGATTCCTTGATTAGAAATCACACCTGGGATTTGACTTCACTTCTTAAGGGAAGGAAGAATATTCAATGTAGATAGATATATCAAACTAAATTTACAATAGACAAGTCAGTTGTTAAATACAAATCACATTTGGTAGCCAAAGGTTTTTCACAAGTTGCTGGCATTGACTACACAAAAACTTTTACACCTATTGCTAAGATGACTTTGATTAGACTTGCTCTAGCTCTAGTCATAGCACATGGATGGTTTGTACATAAAATGGATGTGAAGAGTGCATTTCTTCATGGAGATCTTGAGGAGAAAATCTACATGGAAACCACCAGGGTTTGTTCAATATTCATCCATAGTTTGTAGACTAAGGAAATCTATCTTCTATCTTCTATGCCAAGATGGAATCCTACCTTCTATCTTTAGGTTTTACTAGATGTCACTCAAATTCTAATGTATATCTATTGTGGCAGGATGATTCACTTTTGATACTAGTTCTATATGTTGAGGATCTTTTGATTACCGAGAGTACTTCATCTGCCATTACAATAGTGAAGTCGGTACTTTAAGACAGATTTGGCATGACAAACTTGGGTTTATTGTACTACTTCCTTGGCATTGAGATTTCACAGTCCACTTCAAGGATCACTCTTGCACAACCTAAGTATACTCTTGATCTAATTACACAGTTTCACATGAATACTTGTAGACCATCTCTAACTCCTTTTTATTTGGAGTCAAGCTTGAGACTTCTTATACTACACCTTTGGTTAATGCTACTTTGTATTGACAACTTGTTGGTAGTCTTATATGCTTGACTCATACTAGGCCAGATATTTCATATGTAGTTGGCATGGTTTTGAGACTTATACAAGAACCTCATGAGCTGCATTTGAAAGTAGCTAAGAGGATCCTTCACTACCTTCATGGTCCTCTTGTGTTTGGGATTCACTATAGAGTTGGTTTATTAGTTGACTTGGTTGCTTTTATAGATTTAGATTGGGCTAGTGATACTGAGTATCACAAGTCCACTTTAGGTGACACTTTTTCACATGGTTCATGTCCTATCAATTGGTCTAGCAAGAAGTAACATGTTATTGCTATATCATCCACAGAAGTAGAGTTCAAAAGGGTTGTTAACTCAGCTATAGAGGTTATATGGCTTCAGGGCATTCTTTATGAGTTTGGTATTCATTTCAGGCAGCCCACAGTGATTTATTATGATAACTAGAGCACCATACAGATATGCGAGAATCCAGTTAAGCATCAGTGAACCAAACACATAGAGATTCACATGCATTACATTTGAGAGCTTATTCATGGATAGATAATTGACTTAGTCTTTTTTGAGTCTTTAGAGCAAGTTGCTGACATTTTCACCAAACCCTTCTATGAGCTCTTTTTGGAGTGTGGTCTACTTCAGCAGCAACATCATCCTTTGGGAGGGTTGTCTAGCCTTCTCTCTTCTTTCTCTCTTTTTGGAGGATAATTTTTTCCCACTAGGTTTTCTATCTTACTCCAACAAGCACCTTATTTATAGAGTTTCAAGGCCAAACTATGAAGCTTCTAGAGGTGGGCACTAACTTGGCCTCATGGACCATTTTCCAATGCCCCTATACCTATAGTAACATACAATATTCTCTTCACCTCTTACAATCATCATAACATGCATGTTTGAATTTCCTAATTTTGGGTGCTCCATCCAAGAATAGGCTATGACAGATGCTCCTACACATCTTACAACTGTCATAGAATCTGTCATAAATGACTAACAATAGCATATTCATCTTAGAAATTTTCATAGGCCAACTTGGGCACCTGAATATGCCTTATTCAACATGTAAAGTTGAATTATGATGCATACCATACATGTCATAAGAATCTTCTATTCCTAGCTTTTACATGTCATATATTCCATCATATGTTATAACCTCTTACAGATTTGTAATGTCCCATTTTCTAGATTGATCTTTTACAGTTGACCGTTGGCCTATTCCAGAGACCTGTAGGCTACTCGGAAGTTGAAATTGGGGTTTCATGTTTTGGTGGTTGCTTTTGTTCGTGGATTGTGGTTTGGTTGGCAGTTTCTTTCCGGGTTTGTTCTCCTTAGTCCCTGTTGGTTACGGCTATTTTTAGTAAGTTCAAGATTGGCACCAGAATGGGATTTTGAGAGTGGGGTTGGATTCATCTTGTCAAGACCTTTCCAACGAGATATAGATCATTGATTTCTGACATCATCTTGGCCTCCGTTTTAAAGTCCGTAAATTAAATATTATTATTTAATATTAATGTTGTTTTAAAAGAGGGGACTTTAAGGTTGATGTTGAAAAAAAATTGAAGAGTATTATATTATTTTCCCTCTCATGTTTTATCCCATATGCAAGAGGATTTTAGAGACTCCTAGTTGGAAAAGTATAAAAGGAGGAAGAGTGCTCCCATTTGGGGATCCGAAATCTTGATAATGTTATGATGTCGTAATGGTTTTGGGACTGCTTTGAGGAATGAATGCCTCCTAGCCTGGGCTCACTTTGTGCTTGAGAGATAGCACCTAGGGAGAGGTTTGTTGATAGTAGTGGTTTTGTAGTGAGGTTTGCATTGTAGCTTGAATTTTGTTTGTAGTTCAGTTATTTGCATTTTATGTCATTTTTTAGAGTTGCTGATAACAGGGCTGAATCTGTAGTTTCATTCATAAATCTAAAAATAAAAAGGCATTTGTTCTGGGTATTTCATATTTCCCTTTGTCTATGTTGGGCGCGCCATTGTGCCAATTTACAGAATTTATTATGAAGAATCTGATTTTCTAGAAGGAAATCGCCCTTCTTGCTGGCCGCCCCTCTTTGGAGTACATTAGAAAGCATGCTAAATAAATACTTGGGTTTAAGAGTGGTCTATAGTGTGTAGCTTGGTTGCCATCGTCATAGGAGTGCATTGCACCAGATTTGAGGTCATTTAGTTGAGAAATGAGTGAGGTGTGAGCATTTTTGTAGGGTTTTATGTTGCTGGTTTGGTTTTTCAAAGTTGCTGATCCGTCATTTCAGCTTGCTAACTTCTATCATTTGAGTTGGGTTGGAAGTCTCTAATTATTGTAAGCTGAACAGTAGTACTGTCAGCACTTCATACTTCTTCTCATATTTGCTTTATAATACTTTGCATCTCCGTCATATGGTAGCTCCAATTCCACTTCAGGTTGGAAAGCACATTCTTGACGTCAAGTTATTTCAGCATAATAGTTGGTAGGGATCCTCTGACCATATGCTCGTCATCATCAGGCACATTCTTGGTTAGAGTTCTTTATATCAGCATTGCATCAAGACCCTCTGACCATATGCTCGTCGACATCCGGCGCATTCTTGGTTAGAGTTCCTTTATTAGCATTGCATAGAGATCCTCTGACCATATGATCATGCCATCCTGGTGTACATTCTTGGTTAGAGTTGAATTCCGCATCGTTTGGTTTAATTGCTAACTTCAATGATTGTGTATTGCTCTGCTTGTTGTAATTGGAAAAGTGAAAAAAATTGGCTTGGTATATTTCAGTGGTATCAGAGCCATGCATCATGCCATCCTGTGAAAACAAACCTTCTATGAGTGACAGAGAACAGAGGTACTTAGCAAGAGAATACAAGAAGGATACCAGTCAGTTTCATTGGCATCAGGCCCCAGAAGGTCAGACAGCTTCAGAGGTATTAAGAGCCAATTGTGAGTCTTCTCCTAAAGGAGAAATGGGGGATAATGAGAGGACGTCGGGAAGTAACAGAGATGATAGTGGGAAAGGAAGAGAAAGATCATTAAGTCTAGCAAAGAGGTTCGAGAGGAAGATGGATACCTTAATGAATATGATATCTCTCATGATGGGGAGAATGGGTCAGAACCAACCTCCACTAAACAATTCAGGACATAGTGGAGAACACAGTGCCACCAACCAGCATAATGGACATGCTGCTCAGCCTGCTTCAAATAGCACATACATTTCTTCCAAGCCATTCAAACCCACTTTCTTCGCACCAGTAAAACCTCATCTTGATCCAGAAGAAAATGTGTCCTTTGTTGAACAGTTGAGACTCAGCCGCGCTAAGTATGATTCTCTACCTGATGAAATTAAGGCAGATATGTCTTATAATGATTTTATGGATCATAAAAGGAAGGATAGAGGACAAGGAAGGCATTATGAACAAAGGAGGACAATAGTTCATGGGGATTTGCATCAAGCTATCAACAAGGTTATGCTTCCACATTTTGATGGGAGTGACGATAGTTCAGCTAGAGCCTGGATACAGAAGTTAGACAACTATCTAGCTCTCAGACCCATGGAGGAGGAGGAGGCGATTAAGTTTGCTACACTACACCTGGATGGGGTGGTGTATGAGTGGTGGTACCATGGTCTAGTCACCTTGGGTCATCGGTCTATCACTGCCTATGATGAGTTTACCAATAAGCTCATAGAGAGATTTGAGAAAAAAGATCCAGAAGTGCATTTCAGAGAATTGGCACAACTTAAGCAATATGGTACAGTTGATGCCTACATAGCTAAGTTTCAAAGGCTTTCAGTCATGGTCACAGGAGTCACTGAAAGGCGCTTGGTGATCCTATTCAATGAAGGATTCATGGAGCCACTCAAGGGTTGGATTAAAGCTTTTGATCCACCCTCTCTACAAGAGGCAATGAAGAAGGCAAGAAACATGGAGTGGGCTGCTCCTAAAGCAAAGTTTCAACCCAAACCATCATTTCACAAAAGATTTAGAGTGATCTTCCCTTCGGATTGAAACTTGAGCTCCATGGTTTGTAGATTTAGAGTGATCTCCCCGAGTGAACGCAGCCATTGAATGCCTAGGACAGCATCCGTATCTCCAATTTTGACTACATAGAAGTCATCCTTGACCTCATAGTTTCCCACTTGCATGTCATGTTTGAGATCTTCTTGGTGTAGGTGATGTGAAAACCATCAGCAACCATAACCTTGAAGCCTTCAAACTCTTCTGTTTGTAGCCCCTTCTTTGCCACCACAGCTTCGTCAATGAAGTTATGCATTGCTCTAGTGTCAATCAAAGCAACTATGCATTGCCCCTTAATCATCCCTCGAACTTTGAAGGATTCATTCCTTTGAAAGCTTGAAAGTTGAGCCAAAGTGCCTCCACTTCCCTTTTCATCTTTGGATTCCTCTGGGACTTTTTCCTCTTCACTGTCTTCAGAATCAGACTGCTAGTCTGACAAATCAGAATTACTTTCTTCAGCTGAATAGTATTCAATTTGATGAAATTTGCCTCTTTTTGGGAAAACATGATCTTGGGACCATTTTTCTCTACACTAGAAACATAACCCTTTTCTTCTGAGTTCATTAAGTGTCTCAGGATCCAACCTTGTGACATGAGGTTGATGTTGTTTGAACTCTTTATGCTGAGGTCTTTTCCCTTTATCTCTTTTGTGAAATGATGGCTTGGGTTGAAACTTTGCTTTAGGAGCAGCCCACTCCATGTTTCTTGCCTTCTTCATTGCCTCTTGTAGAGAGGGTGGATCAAAAGCTTTAATCCAACCCTTGAGTGGCTCTGTCAATCCTTCACTAAATAGGATCACCAAGTGCCTCTCAGTGACTCCTGTGACCATGACTGAAAGCCTTTGAAACTCAGCTATGTAGGCATCAACTGTACCATATTGCTTAAGTTGTGCCAATTCTCTGAAATGCACTTTTGGATCTTTTTTCTCAAATCTCTTTATGAGCTTATTGGTAAACTCATCATAGGTAGTGATAGACCAATGACCCAAAGTGACTAGACCATGGTACCACCACTCCTGCGCCACCCCATCCAGGTGTAGCATAGAGAACTTAATCGCCTCCTCCTCCTCCATGGGTCTGAGAGCTAGATAGTTGTCTAACTTCTGTATCCAAGCTCTGGCTGAACTATTGTCACTCCCATCAAAATGTGGAAGCATAACCTTGTTGATAGCTTGATGCAAATCCCCACGAACTATTGTCCTCCTTTGTTCATAATGTCTTCCTTATCCTCTATCCTTCCTTTTATGATCCATAAAATCATTCTAAGACATATCTGCCTTAATTTCATCAGGTAGAGAATCATACTCAGCGCAACCGAGTCTCAACTGTTCAACAAAGGACACATTTTCTTCTGGATCAAGATGAGGTTTTATTGGTGCCAAGAAAGTGGGTTTGAATGGCCTGGAAGAAATGTATGTGCTATTTGAAGCAGGCTGAGCAGCATGTCCATTATGCTGGTTGGTGGCACTATGTTCTCCACTATGTCTTGAATTGTTTAGTGGAGGTTGGTTCTGACCCATTCTCCCCATCATGAGAGATATCATATCCATTAAAGTATCCATCTTCCTCTCGAACCTCTTTGCTGGACTTAATGATCTTTCTCTTCCTTTCCCACTATCATCTCTGTTACTTCCTGACGTCCTCTCATTATCCCCCATTTCTCCTTCAGGAGAAGACTCACAATTGGCTCTTAATACCTCTAAAGCTGTCTGACCTTCTGGGGCCTGATGCCAATGAAACTGACTGGTAGCCTTCTTGTATTCTCTTGCTAAGTACCTCTGTTCTCTATCACTCATAGAAGGTTTGTTTTCACAGGATGGCAGGATGCGTGGCTCTGATACCACTGAAATATACCAAGCCAATTTTTTCACTTTTCCAATTACAACAAGCAGAGCAATACACAATCGTTGAAGTTAGCAATTAAACCAAATGATGCGGAATTCAACTCTAACCAAGAATGTATACCAGGATGGCGTGATCATATGGTCAGAGGATCTCTATGCAATGCCGATAAAGGAACTCTAACCAAGAATGCGCCAGATGTCGACGAGCATATGGTCAGAGGGTCTTGATGCAATGCTGATATAAAGAACTCTAACCAAGAATGCACCTGATGATGACGAGCATATGGTCAGAGTATCCCTACCAACTATTATGCTGAAATAACTCGACGTCAAGAATGTGCTTTCCAACCCGAAGTGGAATTGGAGCTACCATATGACGGAGATGCAAAGTATTATAAAGCAAATATGAGAAGAGGTATGAAGTGCTGACAGTACTACTATTCAGCTTACAATAATTAGAGACTTCCAACCCAACTCAAATGATAGAAGTTAGCAAACTAAAATGACGGATCAGCAAGTTTGAAAAACCAAACCAGCAACATAAAACCCTACAAAAATGCTCATACCTCACTCATTTCTCAACTAAATGACCTCAAATCTGATGCAATGCACTCCTATGACAATGGGAACCAAGCTACACACTATAAACCACTCTTAAACCCAAGTATTTATTTAGCATGCTTTCTAATGCACTCCAAAGAGGGGCAGCCTAGCAAGAAGGGTGATTTCCTTCTAGAAAATCAGATTCTTCATAATAAATTCTGTAAATTGGCACAATGGCGCGCCCAACATAGACAAAGGGAAATATGAAATACCCAGAACAAATGCCTTTTTATTTTTAGATTTATGAATGAAACTACAGATTCAGCCCTGTTATCAGCAACTCCAAAAAATGACATAAAATGCAAATAACTAAACTACAAACAGAACTCAAGCTACAATGCAAACCTCACTACAAAATCACTACTATCAGCAAACCTTTCCCTAGGTGCTATCTCTCAAGCACGAAGTGAGCCCAGGCTAGGAGGCATTCATTCCTCGAAGCAGTCCCAAAACCATTACGGCAGCATAACATTATCAAGATTTCGGATGCCCAAATGAGAGCACTCTTCCTCCTTTTATACTTTTCCAACTGGGAGTCTCTAAAATCCTCTTGCATATGGGATAAAACATGAGAGGGAAAATAATATAATCCTCTTCAATTCTTTTTCAACCTCAACCTTAAAGTCCCCTCTTTTAAAACAACATTAATATTAAATAATAATATTTAATTTACGGACTTTAAAACGGAGGCCAAGATGATGTCGGAAATCAATGATCTATAGCTCGTTGGAAAGTTCTTGACAAGATGAATCCAACCCCACTCTCAAAATCCCATTCTGGTGCCAATCCTGAACTTACTAAAAATAGCCGTAACCAACAGGGACTAAGGAGAACAAACCCGGAAAGAAACTGCCAACCAAACCACAATCCACGAACAAAAGCAACCACCAAAACATGAAACCCCAATTTGAACCTCCGAGTAGCCTACGGGTCTCTGGAATAGGCCAACGGTCAACTGTAAAAGATCAATCTAGAAAACGGGACATTACAATTTCATGCTATGTTTTGTACCCATTTTAGTGCCTACATCCACTAGCAAACTCATAGAATCATTTATCCCTTTCTATAGCCTTTGTCCACCATCGTCCCATGGTCATGCTTTAATTCATGCTTTACTAAATTTCTTTTGTGAAAACTAATCTTCTGTTGCATTAACATTGATTTTTCCTAGTGACTAAACCCTTCAAGAGTCAGCTTCCTAGATACCACTGTGATGTGCTAGTGTCCATTAAATTCTTGCAATATAGTGATCAGTTTTTGAGTATTTCATCACCTTGTTCTATGTTCAAGTCTT